>OX415239.1:31626056-32876056 GCA_948330725.1 Sherardia arvensis
GAAGAAGTATATGTTGAACAACCCAAGGGTTTTGAAGATCCGTATCTCCCTGATCACGTTTACAGACTTAAGAAGGCGTTATATGGTCTTAAGCAAGCTCCCAGGGCTTGGTATGAGCGTCTCACCCAATTTCTTTTGCAGAAAGGCTATCGACGAGGGGGAGTAGACCGAACGCTCTTTGTGTTTAAACATGAAAAACATATTCTACTTGCTCAAATCTATGTAGATGATATTGTCTTTGGATCAACATCTCAAAAGCTGGTTGACAGCTTTATAAAGATGATGGAGAGTTAGTTTGAAATGAGCATGGTTGGTGAATTGACATATTTTCTGGGGCTTGAAGTCAAACAACACAAGGAAGGGATATTCATCAATCAAACCAAGTACACTTTAAACTTGGTTAAGAGATTTGGGATGGATGATTCTAAGAATATGTGAACTCCAATGGCATCTACAGAGAAACTGACTTATGACAAGTATGGTGTGAAGGTAGATATTAAGTTGTATAGAAGTATAATTGGGAGCTTATTATATCTCACTGCAAGTAGGCCAGATATTTGTTTGAGTGTTGGACTATATGCGAGATTTCAATCTGATCCCAAGGAGTGTCATCTGTCTGCAGTCAAGAGGATCATCAGATATGTGCATGGAACTGCTGATTATGGTCTCAGGTACTCTAGAGGAAGCCAAGCTGAGATTATTGGCTACAGCGATTCTGATTGTGCTGGAAATTCAGAAGATAGGAAAAGTACTATTGGAGGATGTTTCTATGTAGGAGGGAATCTAGTGTCATGGTACAGCAAGAAGCAGAATTCAATCTCACTGTCTACCACTGAATCTGTGTATTTAGCAGCTGGAAACTGTCGCCAGCAACTACTGTGGATGAAGCAGATGTTGAAAGACTATGGATTCAAGCAGGATGCTCTAATTATAAAATGTGATAATAAGGGAGCCATTGATCTCTCCCATGATCCTGTTGATTATAAGAAGACAAAGCACATAGATATCAAGCATCACTTCATCAGAGACTTGGTGGAAAAGAAGGAACTGATCATTGAATTTGTTCCTAGTGCTTAACAGTATGCAGATATATTCACCAAACCACTGGACTCTGCAACATTTGAGACACTAAGACAACACACTTAGGTGTTTGTCGGAAATGTAGCGTTCGCAATACTATTACAGACATTTCTACTAAGACTAAAGGCTAGATTATGTTCCTTGTGTAGAAAGGAACGTTTTACCTTTATGACCGCAAATTCTAGTAAAGAATCTGCTAGACGCCTGATGCTTCTTATAATTCCTTTGATCTCTATCGGTGCCGACCAAGGATTCATGATTGCTTCTTTAATCTGAACTTAGTCTGTTACCAGATTGACTTTGTGCACTCCATTTCTTTTCCCTGCCTTGAGATCTCGCCAACAAGCTTCTGCTTCCGCCTGAAGAGGTGATGAGGCTATAAAGAAATCAGACCCTGATATGTCTGTTTCTAGACTCCAACCTGGCTTCCATATTCTCTAGCCTGCTGCTCCTATCTTCTGTCTGTCCCTGAATGAGCCATCAAAGCTTATCACACATGCCTTTGGTATCCCTTCTGACACTGCATTTCTTCTGATTTCCTGAACAGACACTTCTTGCAACTGGTTGGGTTGTGCTGCTGTTATTGGTTCCAATGTCTCTGGGTTAGAGTCTCTGTTGTGCAATTTAAGAGCCAGCTGTGTTTCAACTTGAATCTGTTGCACCCACTGTATAGGCTGCATGTCCTGTTGTCTGAAGATTGTGTTATTTCTGCTCTTCCATATGCCCCATAACATGCCAATCATCCTTATCAACTGTGAAGTGACTGTTGATCCCATTACCAGCTGGAAAAACCAGGTGCTAAAAAGTGGATTGCCAGACAGATTCAGTATGATATCTGCAGCTGTCCACGTTATTCTGGATGCCCTACAGTGGAGGAATAGGTGTGTTTCATCTTCTAGAGCCTGCTGACATCTTTGACACACTCCATCATCCTGGAGTTTACGTTTTTGCCTGTTGACTCCTGTAGCCAAGCAACCTGAGAGGGTTCTCCATATAAAAACTAAGTGTTTTTGTGGAAGTCTGAGGGTCCAGATTGTAGCCCAGAATTTTCTTGCCACAAGACTTAGTCTTTGTGAAGTACCATGTCTGATCTCTTCCATAGCTACATGATAACCTGTTTAGGAGCTGTAGACTCCATTTTTATTCCATTTTCATAGTGGTTCATCCTTTCCTTCAATGTCCAGGTGAAGTGCCTGGATGTGTGGCACCAGCTGTTGTGGGAACATAATTCTGATAATGGGGGTTCTCCAGGTTCCATTTTGTTGATCTATGAGGTGGGAGACCTTTAGGTTGGTATGTGTTGAGACCAGGCTAGAATTTTGTACTGGATTTTGAAAATTAGGGATCCATTGGTCATATATATTTATGTCCTTACCATTTGCCACCCTCCGGCACAAGTTTTTCCTGATGAGTTTTGTTGCCCAGACAATGGATCTTCATCCCCAGGAGTCTCCAGATTTTGCTGTAACAGTGAGGATTGAATCATGCTTAAGGTATTTTGCTGTAAGTACCTGAGTGAGAAGAGACTGATTGTTTGAGATGATGTTCCAGCTGTGCTTAGCCAGTAGTGCTTTATTCATTCCCAGTGCTGATCTCAGTCCCAAACCACCTTCTGATTTGGCCTTACTCATATATTACCAAGATCTCCAGTGCATTGCTCTACCTTCCATTTTACCTCCCCATATGAACTTAGTTGTCATGGCATCTAATTTCTTTAGCACTCCAACAGGGATCCTGAATATTCCTAGTGAATAAATGGCTAAATATTGCAGAACATGCTTTGCCAATGTGATTCTTCCTGGGAGGTTTAACAGCTTTGTTTTCCAGGAGTCATATTTCTGCTTAAACTTGCTCACCAAGTATTTGAAGATCTCTGACTTACTCTGATCAAATAGGATAGAAGTTCCCAAGTATGTGCCTCCTATTCCTTGGTTTTGTATTTGAAGTTATTCCCTCATATAACTTTGAGCTGCAGTGGGAGTATTAGGGTTAAAATAGATAGAGCACTTATCATTGTTCAGCTTTTGGCCTGCCAGTGCTGTATAGGATAGGAGCATGTGTTTCAGATCCTGTATTGGCTCAGTTGTGCACTTTGTAAACAGTATACAGTCATCTGCATACAGGATATGGGAGATTTGGGGACCCCCTCTTGAAACCTTTATACCTATTGACTTGTTGTGTTGCACCAGATTAACTAAGCCAGCAGACAGGAACTGTTGACATAGTATGAACAGATATGGAGATAGAGGGCATCCTTGTCTCAAACCTCTATTAGGATAGAAGGTTGTGCTGGCTATTCCATTTACCACCACCTGATATGACACAGTCTGTACACACAACATAATAATGTTAATCAGATGAGTGGGAACTTTGATGTGAATTAATACTCTTTCCAGGAAGCACCATGATATTCTATCATAGGCTTTGCTCATGTCTAGCTTAACTGCAGCCAAACCCTTCTTTGCAGATTTGTTTTTTCTGATGTGCTCCATAACCTCATGTGCTAGAAGGACACTTTCTAATATGCTTCTGCCTGGGACAAATCCATTTTGAGAGGAGTCAATGAGGTTTTCTATGTGAGATCTGAGCCTTAATGCAATCATCTTTGCCAATATCTTGTACTTGACATTGCAAAGTGAGATTGGCCTGAAATCTGCCACTGTCTTTGGTAACTTCGTTTTTAGAATCAAAATTATCTGAGTCTTGTTCCAGTGGACTGGGAATGCTCCTCCATTTGTCACCTCTAGTATTATATCAGATAGGTCTTGCCCCACATGGCCTAGTAGTGTTTGTAGAAGCCAGCAGGGAATCCATTTTCACCTGGAGCACCCCATGATTTCATCTGCTTCAGTGCTTCCCAGATTTCATCTCTAGAGAATGGTTTTTCTAACATTGACACCTGATATGTTGATAGCACCTTTTGGTTAGCTTGTGCCATTAACTTCCATTCAGGGTCCTCATTGTTTATCCCCTGTCTTCCATAGTCTTCTGTGAGTATGTTCTTCAAATGATTGTCATTTCCTGTAACATACCACACTGATCTGAAATCCAGGTTCCATCTTGTAGTAGCAATCCCTGTATAGTGTTTACTTCCTTTCTTCTTGATGCCCACTTGTGAAAAAATGCAGTATTTCTCTCTCCTTGTTTCATCCAGTTTACCTTTGCTCTTTGTTGCCAGTACTCTGATAAATTTTGCTCCAAAGTGTCCTTTTGTGCTATTATTTCTTTGATCCTTTCAGCATGTATGAACATACCATTTCCTTGCTGCAGCTTCCTCAGTGTCTCCTCTTTGTATGCAATTTCTTTTTCCATCTTTCCAAATGTCTTCTTGTGCCAGTTGGTGAGATGTACCAGTAGGACTTGCAATTTTGTTGATAATACATCTCCATTGCTAGACTGTGTTTGAATGCAGTGCACATTAGACCAAACTTTTCTCAAAATCTGAAGAGGAGGATCCATGCTTACCCATAAAGACTCAAACCTCATTATCTTTTTTGATCCTTGTTCTTTTGGTTGTAGCTGTAACAGAATAGGGCTATGGTCTGAATGAGAGAAAGACAAATTTGTTACCTTGGCATCTGGCCACATTGCTCTCCATCTGTCATTAGCAAAGGCCCTGTCCAACCTTTCTACAATAGTGTGTGGCTGTGCCTGTGAGTTTGTCCATGTGAACCAAAGCCCTCTTGAATCCAGCTCCTTCAAACCATGTTGTTGGATGAGGCTGACCAGTGAATTTTGGGGGGTTATATGTACAAGGTTTCCCCCCTTCTATCATCTTGAGAGATGATTTGATTGTAATCTCCTAACATGATGCAAGGAAAACTCCTAAAGTAATGCAAACTACTGATATTATTCCAAATGCAGGCCTTAAGTGCACTAGAGGAGGGCCATAGACAGCTATTTGACACCATTTCCTTCCGGATGCATTGGTAACTAAGCTAACCATGCAATTGCTAGTTACTACTTCTACATTAAATACTAGATTATTTTACCAGAAGAGAGCCAAACCACCTGATCTCCCAGTTGCCTCAACGACTTTAGAGTTCCTGAAATAGGTGCCTTCCTGCCAGCGAGCAAAATGATCCTCCATGGCCTTAGTTTCTATTAAGCACGACATATCAGGCTTGTGTCTTGAGATTAACTGGTTGATCGCCTTCATTGTAGGAGCATTATTGCAGCCCCTACAATTCCATACTAATGTCGTCATGGCTGCTGAGGTGGTTGATTTGACTCAATCACCTGAAAGCCTGCAGTGGAGGTTCCCTCTTCTGCCTCCTTTAGCGCTGGCAGTCTTGCTGAGGACACCTCATCTCCTCCAGTGCTGGTTGTAGTGTCTTCACTATCTTCCTTGGCGAGCTCCGGAATCTCTTCAATCTGATCCTCTCCGATTTCATCTGAGCTGTCCACCTCACCTTCCTCCTTGTCACTTCCTTCTGATTGGATGATCAGGATCTCCCTTCCCATGCCAACAGTGCGACTGAGTTGCTCCTCTTGATCTGAATCAGGTGCAATCCGCTTCTCCTCACTTTCCTTGATGATGTGATTCAGTATCACCTTTTTGCGTTTGGGAGAGCTTGTGAGATCCGGCAGTGGCTCCTCCGAGCGAGCTCTCTTTCTGTCCTGGTGAATTCCCGCTTGTTGGATAGGCTCCGATGATGCTCTGTTGATTCCTCTAACTTTCCAGTTGTAGGTGACCTACACCATTGCATTTTCCTCATCATTGTTTGCCAGATTTGTGTGAAAATGAGGCCTCTCCCCTTGCTCTCTCTCCTGGTTTTCCTCATTCAGCCTTTGCACTTGCTGAACTGAGTGGCTTGCTGTAAGATCTTGCAATGGCCTTGATGACTGGCCCACCTCGAAGTTAGGCCTCCTCCGCCTCAACACAAATCTAGTAAATCCTCTTCGCTTTCTGATCCTCTTCTCAGGCAGCACCAGCTTCTGTTTCTTCTTGCCCTTGTCCTCCTCCTCTTCCGCCTGTGTTCGATGTCTTTTCCGATCCCGCTGGCGACCAATGACAATGGCCGGCCCCTTGGTTTGTCTTGAGGAAGCAGAAGTCAATTCCAGCAACGATTCATCTGAATCACTTTCATCTGATGAGATGACAATCACCTCACTTTCCATATGGCTCTCTTCTCCTAATCTTTCTGGAATATGCTCCAACCATTGGACCTGTTGCAAAGGCGGAGGGGTTTCAGAGATCGCTCCTACCCAACCTGGGATGGCTGAGGCCCCTCTCACCGTGACTTGTAGATGCATTCCATCAGAGTTTCCTTGCAAGGCCGTTTCCATAATCGCGGTTAGAGCATTCTCAGCTTGTTCCAAGTTTCGCAAATCCACTATCACCCTTTCCATTTCCGCTCTCATATTGTCTTCCAGCTCCTCTTGGTTTCTGACCCAGGCGCCTAGGTCTTGGACTTCCATGTTATGAAGGGGCTGGTTGTTTCTGTCATCATCTATCATCATGTCGGAGGGCAGTGACTCCTGTCTGGGGATTGGACCCTGTAGTTCTCTCTCATGATCCCCAAAATAAGGATCAAAGACCTGGTTCCTAGCTTGGAAGGGAAAACCCTCCAATCTATCACCAATCGTGAAGCCCCTATTTTCTCCAGGCTTCATTCTCATTGATATCAGAAAACCCTCCTGCACATCTCTATCCCTTATGTGCCTATACCTCAAGCGTCGGGTTCCCATATAATCCACTGGGATGTTGGTGTTCATGTGCTCTCGCCTGTGGTTGTATGCCCTGATGTCGCCAGCAAACATCTGACGTCTGGGATCGTAGACTATATTGACTCCCCTTAGCTCGAAATGAGAGCGAACCTTGTGCTCTATGAACTCATCTAGCACTTCATCACTCATTATGGGACATCTACTCATCAGATGTCCAATGACTCCGCATCTACGGCAGACCCTAAATACTCTCTCATATTGTACGCTCACCCAGATCCTCCTATAATTTGGATTCTCCACATACTCCGGATTGACATAAAAACCTGTGACTAAGGGCTCGCCGGGCACCACCCACATGGTGGCCCTGAGATACGAAACATTTCTGGCCGGTGGCGGTTCAATCTCCACGTCTATAACATCTCCCGCCATGTTTGCTGCCTTTAAGGCTGCCATTGGTGCGAACGCCTCCGCTGGAAGACCATGCAGCTGCACCCTCACCTTCACCTTCTCCACCCGCACATCCCTTAGAACAATGCCAGCTCCCCAACGTCTAAATGCAAGCAGACTTCCCGCCATGGCATAAGGGCTCCGGTGAAGCACCGCTAGCGCCTCCTCACGTGAATCAAATCTAGCAACATAAAAGTTCCCATACCTATGGATTACCTCAGCCGTGATCGCCCAGAAATTTCTAAAGTACTCCTCTACAGCTTCCTCCGAGAAACTTCTCGTGTCCAAGAAGTATGCCAGCAAGCAATTCTGTTCCACCGGGATTGACACTTCAATGTCTTCTCTTGTCAGCGCCAGAACCCCTCCTCTCCTTGTCGGGCGAGCATACATATCAAAGTTCACTCCTCCTGCATTTAACTCCCTACGCTCCTCAGAATAGTCTGAGCCCGTCGGCGATAAAGCCCGTTCCTCCGTGTTCATTGACTGACTATCTCCCATCTTGATGTTATTGGGAAACTGGGGTCCAAATGGGGACTTAATACTACAACTTTGTTGCCCAATATCAGAAGGAATTAGGCACTGTTGAGTGTTGGACACCGAAACTGATCTTATGGAGCGTATTTATAGAACCTTTCCTCCATAACCTCTTTTCATCTTCTCTTCGACTAAATCTGTCTGAATTAAACTTATTGCTCGAGCCCCACCCCTCATGATTATCTTTCTCAGGGATCGATGGCGTTGACTATGAATTAACTATTCACGCCCAATTAACGAGAATATTTTGCACTAACCTTGAAACTTTCTGACGCCTTGGGACTCGCCGAGTTTACTGTCACACGCAAGCCCTCCTTTTTAGACGCCTGATGTGAATTCTCCGTTCACCCCCCAATCGGTGTTTAGCCAGGTGGCCAATCGGAAGGGGAATCTTGCTTTTCCGAATACTTCCAAGCCTCCGTCTAGTCTACTTCGCTTGTCTGAAACCCTAAAACCAAACCTTTATGCATGCGGGAATTAATGCCTCCACTGTATTCCCGAGGGTTCGATAAGACCGATCTCTAATCCGATCTGAGAAAAACTGATTGGAATGAGTGCTGATTTGATCTGAGAAATGACCGGAAAAGTACTACTCTCCTTTTAGAGATAGAGAGAGAAAGTTTTCAATGTGTTCATATCAAAACTATTTGAGGTACTTCTGACCGCCTCTTATTTGTTGTATATTAGTGTTTACTGTTTTGTGTCTTTTATTTTTGAAAATGAAAAATACAAAAAAAAAGGTTGGTGTCGAGTATGTTTAAACACTGTGAAATCAGTGTGTTTAAACACTGAAGAGTTAGCCGAAAAATGAAGAGGATAGTCTATTGGGTCTGACTAGTCAAATCTTTGAAAATGGGCTGAAAGAGTTGATATCAGTGGGCTGAAATATCCATACGGGCTGAAGATAGAATCTTGGCTACATATTTATTTTATGAGGAATAATCAGTGATTTTCTTGAAATTGGGGACTAGTTTGCAATTGAGGATTTATTTTCCAAATTGGGTTCGGATTTGAATTTCTTAAAATATTAAATATAAGAGGGAAATCTTTTTCTCTTTTCACCTAAATCATGTAGCTCCGTCGTTCCCAATTCAACAAAACCTTCACCGGCGATTCATCAGAGCTCAGTGTCCAACTAGTGCTCCGATCGGTTCTCACCACATCCGTAATCTGGTCTGAGCAGCACATTGTCGAATCGAGAGTCCGAGAAAAAAAAAACCTGAGTTCTTGGCCGACTGGAGTTCCAACCCCAATCAGTGCATGCACAAGGTATTTAGCTCTAAACTTCTTCAAGATAATGTTTTTCTTGTTGGTTTAGTAGTTAGAGTGCTTGCCGCATCTAGGGGTTTTGATATTTTGGGGTTTTAGAGGTTTCTGTGAGTAGTGGTGTGTGTTTGAACCTACTTCTGTGTCTAAACAACCATGGGCAACCTTCCATCCAACTCGCCTATTGATTCTATTCCCTCTGTTCAGTCCATGGAAGATTTGCATATGGCTGAACAACATATCCCAAATTCCACTAGAGCCACACCAGAATCTATGGCTCAAGATAGTAATCCTACAGTTAGGGTAGGGGTTGAGTTCGAAGGGGGACCAGATTTGAATTTTTTCTATGAGAGTTCAGAAATTGATGATGAATCTGAGCAGACTTTGGGTTCAGAAAAGGCAGCATCAGGAAAACTGGTTAAAAAGGTTTATCAAAGGAAGGGGAAGAGAAGCCAGGCAGATGGAAGTATGAAGACTGGACTAGGAGTGTTCAGTTCAAGAGCTGTGGAGCAGGAGAAGCCTGTTGAGGTTGAGCAGGCGTAGATGTGGAAAGAATCTTGGAGAATGTCAGAGTCATGATGGAGCCTCTGAAAGAGACAGCACCACATAGTGAAGATACTCATCCTTTGAGTGTCAAATTTGAGAAATTGCAGGAGCTGAAGAGGGAGAAGTTAAGAAAGAAGACATTGCCTCCCGTTATTCAGGTCTTTCCTGGCAAAAGGAAGAGAGATGAAGTTCCAGAGCTCAATCTGGAGTTTGAGGAAGTTTTGCTCCCAGAAGTGCCACCTCCAGAACCTGGTGCAGAAGTACAAGAGAGAAGTTCAGAGTCTGAGGCTGAGACTGAGGAAGAAGATGTCGCAGAAGATGTGCCATTGGTGTTTCCAGATGACAATCCTCTGTTAGAAAAAGCCTGGGATGAGACTTTTTACTCCAGGAGAGTAATGACTGTGTATGAAGGATTGGTGAACAGGAAGATTCATGTGGAGAAGAGACTAACTGAGAAGTTTAAACATCCTGGTTTTGTGACTTTTATGAAGAGGATTCACATGTTTGGACCAGCAAACTTCTGTGTGAAGGCAAATCATTCTCTGCTGCTGGAGTTCTATGCAAATCTGAGAGGAACCAACAGTGCTCCAGATTCTGCTTGGTAGAGAAAAGTCTATCTCAGAGGCAAACTCTATAGGTTTGATGCTGCTTTAATCAATCAGGTGTTAGGGACAGAGAGACATGATTCCATCTGTCCAAATGGTGCTTATCCAGATGATTTTACTCTGGATTATGATGTGGTAGCACTGGAGTTGACAGGTGGTACACTTGGAGAATGGGGTGCAGAAAAGACTCTCAAGGCAGCTTACCTCTCTCAGAAGTATTTCTGTATGTACAGGGTGGTTGCAAATTTATGGGCCATGTCTACCAATGTATCTCTTGTGACTGAGGAGATGGCCTGTCTGATGTATTACATTGGTACCAGAAGACCCTTCAATCTGGGATGGTTTATCTATGATAGGGTTATATTAGTGGCTCAGCACCAGAAATCTGATGAGTATATCACCTATCCTGCCCTCATTACAGGCTTGCTATATCATGTTGGTCTAGTAGATGGACTAGATGATCAGATCACTTTTTGTGATGATGTACAAGTAAACAAATCTATTCTCAGGAAGAGAAATGATCTACCTGCAATAGACTCAGAAGATGAACCAGCTGAGGTGAATTATGCCATTGTAAGAAAGAAGGAGCTTCGAGGATTGATCAGATATCATAGACAGAAGATGCTGGACTTTCAGGTGGAGCTAGAAGCTCTTGAGGAGACTGATGATGAGACCAGTGGTTCAGAAGCCATCTGAGATATTATGTTATTTTTATCCTCCTTTTCTCTCTCCTGCACTTAGTATTTTTGTTGCATTCTGGATATTTATGTTTTATTTTTGGGTGCAACTTTGGCACATTTTATGTTCCCAAGGGGGAGACTATTTTGATGGCTTGGTTGGCCATTTATTTTGGATGTTTTAAGTTGATAATGTGTCTATTTATTTTGGAACATTGTTATGAAGTGTATATGAATAGCTCTATCTATGTCTGGCAAATAGGGGGAGCTTTGAGATTATGCATGCTGTTTCTGATCTATTGATGCAAATATAAATGAAGTATGAAGATGTACATGAAAGGGGGAGTTAGTTACTATATCTGCATCAAAATAAGTATTATGGTTCCACAAAATGCCAAAGGGGGAGATTGAAGAGTCCAAAAGACTCAGCATAATATAATTGGCTATTTTGTAGAAGTTATTATGTTTAAACATACGGATGTTTAAACACTTGCTGAACCAGAATCAGAAACCAAGCAAGAGTATTGAAGGTGAAGTACAATTCTTATGCAATCAAGTTGATATTCGAGAAAATCAAGATGATAAGTGAAGATTGATTTTGTGCTGATTTGATCAGCTAGAGAATATATGATAGAGTTGTACCTTAGTCAGATTTAGTCTTAAATAAGGAAAAAATATATTTCTTATCCTATAGCGCTAGCTATAGAAGTAGAATATAACTAGAAGATTAAGTATAGCTGTGATGAGCTGGACGAGCAGATCAGCCTTGCCGAGATTGAAGGATCGAGAAGATCAACACGGAAGCACAACCTCGAACTATAAATTGAGAAGAAAGCCGCGACAACATTTATCCATCTTACGAGAAAGTATTCTGCCGAACAGAATAGCTTTATAGTTGGAGCAGTTTATTGAAGGGAGTTCAATAGGTCTTTGCCATCGCCAGCAGTTTGGAATCAACAAGCCTTAATAGTTCAGGGGAAGTGGTCAAGACAGCAACGATGAGTTGCTGACCGGAAGTGAGGGGATCTCACGAATCCACACGAATAAGATAAGTTCTAGATAGTTAAGTGTTTGGAGAATATTGTAACTGATCTTGGTTATTTTAGTGGATGATTTTCAGACTGGGCAAGGCCCCGCAGATGTAGGTGTTCATCACCGAACTGCGTAAACAATTTTTGTGTTCTTTCTTTCAGTGTTTAAACTCTGTCTCGTGTTTAAACATATGTGTTAGAATAGAAAGATTAGTTAAGAACTCGTGAAACTGATCGATAGTAAATTTCACATTGGTTTAATTGAGCTTGCATATCCTTGTATACTGATGCCTTAATATATTGTTTTTGGTGATGAGGATATCATTCTCAACTACAACCGTCTTGTACCTGTTCTGGATCACCCTGTACCAATGGTGCAAACAAATGATTTGAGCATGTCAATAATTTATGATTTTTTCGGAATCTTCAACATACTTGCCGATAGATCATTGGAAAAATTATAATTATTACTATTACAAATGTATCTATTGTAACTTCACAATTGTACATAAAACAGTATCGATCACTGATCAATTGTAGAAATAAATTGACGTTTATTTTAAAGATTATAAGAAAAGTCAACTCACAGTAAATTTACTATATATGGTACTAAATTGACATGATCATATTCTTTAGTGTAGATTATAGTCATTGTCCCTTATAGTTTGACGGGCTTAAATTGTTCTTGTATGCGTGAACCGCTAACCATCCAATGAGTAAATTTGACATTGCTAAGATAATGAGATTCGATCTAGCTACATGCGAACCTTTTGATTTCGTCCAGATAGGTGTAGGGTTGATTTTCTAATTCATGTTTAATTTTGATTAATATATATTTTATTTAATTAATGAAAGTTGGCTGATTTGAAATGATGAATGCTAATCTGATCTTTTCTGAACCCACACAAGTAAAATTGAACCTATATATTTACGATCTTTGATTTTTATGGGTTTAAGGTGTCAAATAAATTCCCTGATCAAATGATTTCTTAATTTTTATGAGTTCTAAATGTAAAATGTTAAAAATAATGGTTAAATACTATAGTTCTAATTATAACTCTACGGTGTTCTTTTCACCCTGCTTACGTCACGTCACGCGCGCGTCAACCCCACACAATTAAACCCTAAAATGGATAGCGGCATCAACAAATCGTAACGGTTATCGACGACTGATTGTACAAACGCTCCCTATAAATATCACTCAGCAATTGTTGTTTTTTCCAAACCAATTTTTCTTTCATCCTTTAATCACACAAGATCGCTTCCGTCCGATGGCTGTAGGTATCCGTCCTCCCCATCCTCCCCAGCCTATAATCCGCCCGTCTTTTGTGTCGCGTGTCAGGCATCCTCTGGATCAGCAGGGCTTGGTAGGTCTCAGTTTGTTGGATCCCAGTTTTGCTGGATTAATTTGTTTGTGATTCGTTTGATTGTTTTTCACAGATGATACCTCCGTCGTTTTTTGGGATGTACGGAGGGAACCTCGGCGAGAACGTGGTTCTGTACGACGATTCCGGGGCTTACTGGGACGTCAAGATGACTCGGATGGAGGGAGGAGGAAGGTTTCTCACCGATTTGGCTGACTTGGGACGGCACCACTCGGTGCAGATCGGGGACCTGGTTTTCTTCCGTCTGATCGACCACTCTCAGCTGCAGTTCACTGTTTACGACAGACACGGTGTGCCGAAGTGAATTAGTTTTTCTTAGTTCCATAAGTTTTTATGCTACAACACAATCAGTTGATGAAGGTTTTTGTTTGAATTTTTATTTTACAAATGTTCTTAAGGTTTTGTTGGCTGCATAATTCTATTATCAGAACCGCAGATCTTTTTTGTTGTATGGATGAATGAATGATGTTTTGGGTTTAGATATTCGGATAATCGTTATTTGTTCCTTCGTTCATTATCGCTATCTGCACTGCACGTATAAATTGATTAATCACACATATATAAGTTTGAACTTTGTATTAGTTACTAGTTCAAAATTGATATTGTTGTGTATGTACGATTGAACTTTTTTTTTTTCTTGCATCAAAGTTCCATTTATAAATCAATTATATGTTTAAAATTGGTTAAATTAAACCTCCCAAATTATATAAAAAATCATCGATCATACACTTATCAGATATAGATGAATTCTCAATTGATTGGGCAAACTGTCAAATTTTATTCAATAAATATATTAGATAATATATTGATTAGTAATTATATGGTTCTATTAAAATCAAAATTTCCTTCTAAATAAGAATCATATCCGGCCGGTTTGCATTTGACTTTTAAATTTTACTACTTTTTCCGTTCAAATCAAAATTTATTTGTTGATTTTTTAAAATGAAACAGCTTCAAATTTGAGGATGTATATCTATATTTTAATATATTGAAAAATTAATAACTAGACATAATAATTTAAAAATATATAATATAATGAATCTAAAATTATGTATGATATATAAATACTAAATATATAGTGTCATATGTTAGTGGTCAAAGTGAGTTTAGTTTAAATTTGAAAAAGTCAGCTCCAAAGTTTTGTTAGGACGGATGGAATATTAGATTTAACAAATCAAGTAAATATAGTTTTCCTCATGATTTTGCACATACAACATTTTTTAGATATTGATATAAAAATGCTACATCCAATATATAGATTAAAATTGAGTGGACGGATTCTCAAGTTTCAATACATATTAAAATTTTTAATGATTGCAATATATCTTCTTAGATAAATAAATAATAACAAATGACTCTTCTAAAATTTGAACTTTTATATTATTGTAGGGCAAAACCAATTTCAGTACTATTAATTAAAATATTTGATATAGTACGCTAATAATAAAAATTAATCACACACATATAAGTTTGGACTTTGTATTAGTTACTAGTTCAAAATTGATATTGTTGTGTATGTATGATTGAACCTTTTTTTTTTCTTGCATCAAAGTTCCATTTATGAATCAAATGTATGATTTTGGTTAAAATTAAATCTCCCAAATCATATAAAAAATCATACTCTTATCGTGTGTGTATATATATATATATATACATATATATATATATACATAGATGAATTATCAATTGATTGGCCAGACTGTCAAATATTATTCAATTAATATACTAGACAATATTGACTAGTTATATAGTACTATATTAAAATCAAAATCTCCATCTAGATAAGAATTACAGACCTGGTTCGCATTTGACTTTTGAATTCTACTCATACATCCAAACCAAAAATCTTGAGTTGATTTTTCAAAATAAATAAATCTTAATTTGATCAAGAATATTTTTATTTGTATATGTTAAAAAATTAAATAAAAAAATTAATTTAAAAATATGTGGCAATGAATATAAGACTATGTATAATATATTGATACTAAATATATATTATCATATACTATTGGTCAAAGTGAATTTAATTTGAATTTAAAAAGTCAATTATAAAATTTGGTTGGGACAGGTGAAATATTAAATTTAACACATCAAGTAAATATACTTTTTCTCGTGATTTGCACATACAACATTTTATAGATATTGATATACAAATGTTACATCCAATATATTGATTAAATTGAGTGGACGGATTCTCAAGTTCAATACATTAAAATTTGTTAATAATTTCAATAAATCTTCGTAAATAATAAAAATAATAAATAATAAATCACTCTCCTAAACCTCGAATTTTCAAATTACTGTTGGGAAAAAAATATTTAGTATTATTAATTAAAATGTATGATTAGTACGCCAAAAACTAAAAATTATCTTGTTGGCATTTGACTTTTGAATTTTATTATTAACTTTATAATTATTTGTTTTTCCTTGTGATTTTATGCATCCCACATTCTAATGAAATTAATAATTCAAGCCGATTTAATCTTACACGCCATTAGCTTTTACTGTCACAAAAAACGCGTCTGTTTTAATTTTTTGTATATCGACGGTTGTTGTTTAGTCAAAACCGTCGAAAGTTTCGGTGATATCGTTTTCTCTATAATTTTTGTTGAAACATTTTTAAGGCGACCATGTATTCTATTGCATGTGAGTAAACATTCCATACAAATGAATAATTGACCGAATATTTCAACATTTCAAAAATCAGTGAAACTGATATTATTGAAAAAAAAAACAATATTGGTGAAAATGAAATTTCGGTTTCCACAAATTTGCTAGAAATTTTATAATAAAATAGAAATCAGAAAATTAAAAATCCAAATTCATAAATTATATTGAATGTCAATATTAATTGTCACATAACTCATTACGCTAACTAACATATCTTTCTATTCTAATTCTTTTTTTTTTTTTTTTTTTGAAATGCTTTCTATTCTAATTCTAATCTAGCTATGCTTGAACTTCTATAGGAACTCGAACGAAGCACCTACGGATCATGAAGTATTGTGAAAACATAAGTACAAAACAAAGTTAGCAAAATATCGAAACATATTCATCAAGTAATTGCAAAGAAAAATGAGAGCAAAATTTTTATGCTTTTAAACTTAATAAATTTAAGCATGTCAAATACAAACTGAAACAACACATCCTAGTAGGAAAATTTTCCTTTTCTTCAAATTATGTAACCACTGAGAAATAAACACAATACAAACCTCATAATCACCACTACTAGAATATCAAGCCATTTAAGACGGTTCATCCTTCATGTGTTAAGGCAGAAAATAAATGCCTTGGGTGGTTGTGACTTAAATGAGAAAAATCATCTAAGGCGGTTCCTCTTCCGCCTTAAATGATTTTGGGTTTAAGGCGTATATTTCCGCCTTGGATGATGGGGCATACACCTTGCTCTGAATTTGCGAACTCGCGAGTAGTAACATAGCTATGATTTTCATTTGCTTCTTGGGAACTCGTAACTAGTAAACGCAAATACCAAAAAACTGGTAAATTATGTAGTTACGACAGCTTCTTGCGGATCGCTAGTTCATCTAGTAGCGATTTTGCTACATTGGAAAATTAATCTGGCCGAGACTGGTTACGACAACAAACGTGCGGATCGCTAGAAATTTGTTACGATGCCGCAGTGTAACAAGCACCTCATTTATTTATGTTCTAACGATACTGGTTACTATGTATCTTGGCGATTCGCTAGGTTGTAACTAGCGAGATCGCTACAAGCAAAATTATACATTCAGGGTTGACCCAAACGAGCCAGGTTACGACAGAGACGTGCTAGTCACTTGTAAATCAGTAGCGAGTTCGCAAGGGAACCTGCCTGTATAATAAAAATTGTTGGTGCGGTATAGTAACAAGATCGTAAGAAAATCGCTTATATATGTAGTTTCGAGTTCGCTATATATCTTGTTAAACTGAAATGGCGTCGTGTGATCGTTGGGTGGGCGAGATTAACAAATGACGTTGCGAGTAAACTAGTGATTCGCCTGATGTTGGCGTATTTGGTTACGACATCGACATAGATCAGATTGGAAGAGAAGAACGAGCGATTGGGTAGCGATGGCGCAGAAACGAAGTTAAGAAATATGATCGTTGCGGGTGAAGTAGCGACAGTACAAGATGGTCGCAAAATTTTTATTGTCACTGGCGAGACAAGTTACGAAATCGCATGTAATTCGTAAGTGTCACTAAATTATAGGTTTTGAGCCATTTCCACCCATTTCCACTAAATTAGGGTTTCATTTTAATTGTCTAAGCTGTCAATTGCAAGATGCATGTTATCTAAGCACAAAACATGAACATGAAACACTAACAAATCACACTTTATAAACCAATTGAAGTAACTGAACTCAAAAGTACATGCATCCATTTGACAAAAAAATAAACTAACTTTTATTGGGTATGTGAGGCCTAGAGATGTTTAGAGATCTAATAAGGATCAAGTGTCTAGCAAATGCATCTCTACCATCCTCCAACTCCTTTTTGGTGTACGGTGCATGATTTTCCTCGAGAATCTAAGAATAGGAAATGTTTTTTAATACTATTAAAGGCAATGTAGATAGTATTAGGTACAATAAGTAGGTTGTAAGAATGCTTACGCGATGTAATTTCAAATTATCATCAACAAGGCCAGCGACGCACTCGGTGGCATACAACATCATATAGTAACCGCACTCCCAATTTGACAATTGCTTTCGGTGCTGAAAGTGAAGAAGTATAACAAATGATTTGAAATGAAATCATAGTGGAAATAAATGAGCATTGGATTTGTAATTTCACCTAAATCTGTATAAGGTTGAAGGGAAGTAGTGTGTCGTCATGTGCACTATGCATAGCAACCTCTAATAAATCTGTAAATTTTGTAGATGGACCAAAGTGTAGCGGGTCCATCCAATACACTCGCTTCAAAGATAGTATCATAGCTACAAAACTCCAATGGCCACTACATATTTTAAGAAATGAAAATGTAAGAACCCGGCTCGAATATTAGAATGTTTATGAAATGCAAATATCCAATTGTATAAAACAAAACTAACCTCTCTAGATATGGGCCTATGTAAATTGTCTTGGTCTTGTCACTAAGGATCTTAGAGAGATAAGCAAGTCGTGATTGATTACTCTCATTCATTTCTTGCAAGCATATTGGGTGCAAAAAACCAATGAAAGTCTTTGCGTATATAGCAAGGAATTGCATGTACCTAAATAAACAATAGATCGGATATGAACGTATAATAGTGCACAAGTATATGATAATTTGTAAGTTGCAATACGATAGAAGACATGAGATAAAGTAGCTTACATTTGATGTAGTAGAAGGATTGTTTCGGGAAGGGTTTGATAGTGCCTGAAAAGGGCAAAGTCTTCCCATGAAACCACTAATTCCCTCGCTTCGCAGAACACCTGTTTATTGGAGTAGAAATAGTAAACAGAATCCCGACTATGGTGGCCCACCAGATCATAAAACGTGCGAAGGTATCCCGGGAGTGCTTTCATGAATCCAACTTCTCCTGCTGACATCGGCTTCTTAGCTACCGGGAAATATAGTGGGTCTACGACAAGTGAAGGTGTGTTTCTATTAATTGGGATAGAATTTGAATTCACATCAACGACCAACCATTTGGGCCACACAAAAAAACGGCCCAAACCTTTACCCACTGTCGTGCACTCTTTATCCGCGACCGGTACCAAGGCATCCTCGACTAACACATGTAGTATAGAAACCCTAACGAAGCTAATAGGGACTTTGTCTTCATGATGTAGTGTTATGTTAGAATATGAATTTCCCATTGCCACGTGGCGGGGTCTAGAATTCGTCCCACATTCAACGTACAACTTGCAAGAAGGGGAATTCTAAATACAAATAAGACATGTTTAATTAGGTCGAATTATACATATGTAGGAAGAGTATATTTATAAAATATCAATTATAATGAGTTGTGTAGAATTATTCATTTGATTGAGGTGCAAGTAATTAAACGTACCTTTGGTTTGGGATCGGTTGGTTGTATGTGAACTTGCTCTTTAATAGGGGCCGAAGGTGTGCATATTTCCTTGTTGGGTTCAACAATAGGTTGGTCAAAAATAGGTTGGTCAAAAATAGGTTGGTCAACCTCATGTTGTGGTGGGGAAGGATGTGAACCTCTAGACGAGGGTCCATTGATTGGATCGGTGTCACAATGGAAGAGGATACTTTATGAAAGAACACACATTGGCCAACATTATTTTCAATTTCTTGATCTCTTGGTCAGATTTTTTGGATTGGCTCAATGCTATTTGGAGTTTGGATGGTTTAAGGTCTTTACTACTACGTTTGATACCAAACGCCTCTATTTGAGTAACATAACCACCGATTCCCTTAGCTCTTCCCGGATGCTCGGCCTTCCCAAGTGCCCTACGTAACACATCGTGTTTACCGACTGGGATGAACAAGCCTTCTTCAACTTCACGCTCGACCTTGTCCTAAAAAAGGTTTATTGTAAATTAAAAGTTATTATCATCATCAATTGTTGTGTTTGATGGTGTGATTGTAGATACTAAAATGGAACATGGTATGGCGTAGTAGGTAAAGCGTACCACTCGATTAGCCACCCTTTTTGCCTCATCACTTGAGAAAGTCCCGTATTTTTTAATTCTACCAAAGACGAATAATTGTTGTCTGTAATATGTTGTAGGGTCTTCGGCAATGACTAGCTTGTTCGCCTCTTCCGCGTCCATGCCCCCATCCACAAGCTCTTTTACCTCGGTTTAATTTGAGGTCTTCTTCCCCACACCCAAGTACCCCGCCCTACCCCCGGTGTAAGGCATAACATTATCAACAGTGGCTTTTGTGCTTCCTATCCCCCAAACCCTTTTAAAAAGTTTATGTTATTTTAGGAATAAAGCACTGACGGAAACAAAAATATTTGGCAAATTCGCATGAAACTATTATTGCAAGATGTAGTAAGTAAACTAATCTTTGCGTCATTCTCTAACCATCGCTTCTTGAATGCCTCCCAAGTAAGGTGTACAATGTGATTGTAATGCGTACTTGGATCTTGCCCAAACCTCGTGCCCTTTGGTTTGATATAATCCTTGGCAATGGTATATTTGTGTTCTCGATGAGCTTTTGATGCGATTTGAAGATCCTTTTTCTTTACTTGATCATAGAATGTTTTCTCGATAATAAAGGGGCGCCAAATGTGATCAAAGCTTAGTCACATTCACAATTTTCAATTGAAATTAAAAATAACAAGTGTCACACTAACCTTGCATTCCTTCCATATATCCTTTTTGATGTCAATGCTTAGTAGCCTCCAATCCTTTGTATCTAATGGTGTGCGTATCCTACCCGTCTTAGCACACCAACTCAACCATCGCGCGGCCTCATCGCCGGGCCAAATAGCAACACCAATGTCATTAAACTTGACATGTGTTAGTATTTTGTTATCGATCCTAATCTCTAATTCGCGACAATGTGTGAGAAGTTGAGCTTCTTTCGATGCGTGACTCACTTCTCGTTGTCTTCTAACCTCACTTGAACCGCCAACAACATTTTCCTCCCCACTTGAGTCGGATTTACCGGAACTTGTTGGGCTATCCATTAAGCTTTCCTTTGCGTAGTGAAATTAGTTAATGGCTAATGCAATGCTAATAAGTCAAAGTTGTACTTTTAAGTAATAACTTATGAAACATAATCCTAAAATTAGGGCTAAGCTTGCAAATGACAACATTAAAATAAAATCTTGATTTTTGTTCAGGACATGCTTCTGACATGATATTTAGTAATAAGATGATAAATGGAGGCACTATGTACAAGAAAATCAAATATTTAGCAAATAAGAATGAAAAAAATCGTACCTTTGGTATATGACAAAGTTGTGTCGGGAGAATTGATTATTTTGGTTGGGGATGGTCTACCTTGTTTGTCCCTCTCCTACCCACAACAAAAGATGTTACCAAATTAAACAAGCACAGCTAAAGATTGACATTAATTGCAAAAATATAGAGAAAAATGTGGTTGGTAATTTAATGGATAACTTACCAATCTTTTGCATGCAATTAGTGGCTAGATCCACTTTGTTTTTGACACAATTGATGTGTCCAACATGTATGGGATGAGTTATGGAGATTTAATGTGAAGAAAGTTGAAGAGATTTAAGAAGATGTGCAAAAGTTTGAACTTTTAGAGATGAAACCCGTAAGAAGTGATGGATAAGATGCCAAAAGTGTTGTGTTTTTCTGTTCTATAACGTGTTTACTTTATTCTAGCTTACCTTGTTGCAAAGTCGTAACTCTCTCGTTACACCTGACGTGGCTATTTACAAGATCGTTACATGCTCATGTGATTGCCTTTTATGGTTTATTTTATCCTTCTAGCGAGATCGTAACTGAAAAGCTGAAATAAAGTATGTTACTAGGTGGTTGCGATATCGCTACAACTGCTTGCCAGAACCCAACATAAGATAATTAGAATTTTTTTTAACAATGCACTAATACATTTTTAAATCACGATATAAACAAAATGATGGTATGGAATAAAACACAAATCATTCTATTGTAAAAATAATTTTCATTTGTTCCGTCGTATGCTGATGTATAACGGGATAGGGATTTGTTGACTTAATCTGCAATTACACAATTTTAAATATTTTTAAGAAACTTAGTCTATAATTGTAAGACATTAAGAAACTCTACAAATCATGTGTACGCTTGTAAACGACTATCCATCGCTTACCTTTAGAGACAAAAACATAGTAGAGCTTAACACATGAACTTCATATATGCGCAGTTCTCGTGCATTTTATTAGAGAAACTTAGTTTATTACAACTCATTTATGTGATTACAAGTACAATTCTTGAATTAAACAAAGTATCATGCACACTCACCAACTGTCATCACTCATCATACTACCGAGTATCGCTTCATAACATTGCATGCTGATCTACTAAGATGTACTCTGCTTGACATAATGTGATGATTGATATTTTCTAAATTGAGTATTATATTGTTTATATATACAATGTATATATTTTAGAATATGATAGTGCTTTAAAAATGTAAACCGAGTTATTGATGTTTTACATAGCGTTATGTTATATTGCTATGTACATTCCATGCTGATGTACAAAGATGTACTCTACCTGAGTTAATATCATGATCGATATTTTACAAATTGAGTATTATACTGTCTCTATATAAAATGTATACATTATAGAATGTTAAATTGCTCAAAATAAATTAAACAAAATTATTTTTGAGTTATCTTATAGCTAGCTTGTGTACTAGCGAGTTCGCTACTATACACGTTACCATAGTTAAACCCTAAACCCTATACCCTAAACCCACATAACCCACAAAAACCACATAACCCCATGAACATCTTGCGATGTCGCTAGTTCTTAGTTCATAAAAAAAGGGTTTTTGGGTTTGGGTCTATATTGGGCTGTAGTAGTAGTGATAGTATAAGTATTGGGCCTTAGCCAGTGTAAGTATTGGGCCTTAGCCTTGGTGTTTCATGTTCAGTTTGCGCGGGTCGGCGACTTATCGAACCTTTCTAAAATATAAGAGTAAACAAACTGAACAACCACCTTCTAATCAGCCGACGTGGGATAAATGTTAACGAGCCTAGTAGCAAGTTCGCTAATGGCACGCTTGGCTGGTGAGGCTTTTCAAGTCTCGCTACTTGAAACTTATGCATGAGCGAGATAGTAGCGAGCTCGTTACTGAATTTTCTCATATCTAGAAATTGTCTTCTGGCGAGTTCGCTAGTGGCACGCTAGTATGAGCGTGACTTTTCATATCTCGCAACTACAAATTTATGCATGAGCGAGATAGTAACGACTCGCTACATATAGAAGCGTGTCTCCTAGCGACCTTGCTACATATAGAAGCGTGTCTACTAGCGAGTAAATTATAAATAAAAAAGGGGATCGGGCTAAAATTAATTAGTCCCAAATTGAAAACCCTACCTCTCTGCGAACCTGCAATTATCGACGAAAAACAAACCTCTCCGACAGAAATGCCGCCAAAAACTAGGGGATTAGTGTGGGGAAGAGGCGGTGGAGCGTCGGGTCGGGGGCAAGGACGGGTGGCGGCGGGTAACAAACGCCGGCGGACTGAGGAGGCAGATATTTTGGAAGAGGAGCCGCCTGTTGCCCCACAAGTTCCAGTCGTGCCTGCCGCTGCCGCTGCTGCCAGAGATGATGGTGGGGAAAGGCCCAGCAATGCCAGTGAGGAGGAGGACACTCCTGAGTTCTTCAACGACGCCGTCATAGCTAGGTATGAGCGTTATTCCTCTCGGAAACTTGTAAATAATAATGTGTTTTATAGTAGTGTGGTGCCTTCGCTGCAACTAGATTACGTGCTAGACCATTTTAGGGCACAACATCTATATAATTTGCTTATGTTGCCTGAGCCTGTTTACCATGAGGAGGTTCTCCAATTTTATGCGAACCTAGGTTTAGAAGAAGGGGTGGAGAAAATAACTACAATGGTGCGGGGTGTTAAGTTTAAGGTCGATAAGTTTAGCATCAATGAAGTTCTGAAATGTCCTTATCTGTCTCGTAACGACCTGAGGCCTACCAAAAAGGATGGTCCGTGCAAGGTACATTACGAACAGAAGTTTCCTTCTGTTAGCCCCAAGCAACCGTTGAAGGCCGGTGAGATGGGTAAGAAGTGGTTTAAAAGGACTTCTGATAGGCCGGGTACAGCTAGGAATTACCCGATTCACAGGCTTACCTAGGAGCAGAGATTAGTTTTTGAGCTAATCTGCGGTAATGTGATCCCGTCCCTAGGGCATGCATGTGAGCCCAAAGTTGCAGCCTCATGGTGTTCTACTATATCATGGAGAAGCTTTCAATAAACCCCGGCTTCACAATTTTGACTCAAATGATGAAGATGGCCAGGCACAAGACCGCCGCGGTTCCATATGACAATTTGATTGTAGCTCTGATCAGGAAAACGGGTAATTTTCCAAGAGGCCGTTCGATGCTGCTCGGCAAATACGACAAGGAGTGGCTCAAGCACAAGAGGTTAGAGTTGAAGGCTGATGGGAACATCGCGAGAAAGAAAGAAGCTGAAGAGGCAGCCAGAAGGGCAAGGGGTAGGATGGGAGTATCAGGTATGATTCTAGTTTGTTATTAACTGTAGTTGGTTCAAGTTGTTTAATTTGTTAATAATTGGTTCTTATCAACCTTGATTTGTTTGTGTAGATGTTGTTTTTGATGCCCGTGGTAGGCTTGTGGTGTCTATGGGCCAGTTATTGAATGAGATTGAAATGGCCGAGAAAAAGGCATGTGCTAACAACGAACGGCTCGCCGAACTGATATCCAGCGGGGTAGTGGAGTGCGATCTGAGCGATAAAGAGGAGGTACCAGATTTCCGCACCACATTTCCCAAGCAAAAAGACTCCGCGGGTCCTAGCCAAGATTTGCCTACAGCCAGCGAGAAGGAGCCATCCGATGGGAAGCTTGTTGCTGCTCATGTAAGGGATGCAGATGCAGAAAGTGATGATGGTGATGAGGATCAGAACAGCGACTCTGATGGAGAAGATGAGAATACGAGGTATGAGATGATTAGGAAAGAGAGGCTGATCGCAGAGCAACCCGACGAGGCTGTTGAACCGGCACGTGGCAAAGAAGATAACACCTACATCGAGCCTGAAGCTCTACCAGCAGCAAATGAAGGCAGTTCAGAGGAGAAGGCCGAAGGTGGCGACAAGATGGGTGAAGATGACTTGCATGATATTTTAGTCGCCGGCCTGTGATTTCGTAGTTTAGTTTGTTTTAAACATTTACTTTGTAGAATATTAACTAGTTTTTGGATTATGAACACTTATCTACGCGTAATTAAAGATACTTTTTTGGTAACAAGAATATGGTCAATGAATTTTACACTTTATAGATGTAAGTTGTTCAATTTTGATAGAGTTGTTGTTACTTCATTTCAGCAAAATCATTTACTTTTGGTATAGTGCGTGCTCCTAGCGATATCGTAACTGACACGTTTCAGGATGATTGAGTAGTTGCAGAACAACTAGCGAACTCGCTACTTACTCGCTTCCATTCACATGGTACTTATGAGATCGCTACTTGTCGTATTCCGTCAACAGAGCCTAGTTGGTGATTCACTAGCGAACTCGCAACAGGTGTAAGTGATACTTACGAGCTCGCTACATATCGTATTGGTTCAACAGAGCCTAGCTGGCGATTCTCTAGCGAACTCGCAACAGTCTTGCTTTACCTTGGCTAGATCGTAACAATAAAGCTTGACACAATTCAGAAACTAAACTTTGACGTGGCTGGTAGCGAGGTCGCTACATGATAAGAACCCATCAAAAAAGGGTTTTTGAGTTTGGGTCTATATTGGGCTGTAGTAGTAGTGATAGTATAAGTAGGTGTTTGCTATATGCAGGTCCTGTTTGCTTTTGCAGGTCCAAAGAAAGTGGGAAAATACCATAATTACCCTTCATTCGTTTATTAATTTTTACAAATATATTTCTAAAACCCTAACCTTGAATGCATAAACCCGTCTATGTAATGATTGAACACGTGTCCAAATTATAAATTACTTTTCGTAAATTATAGTAAAAAATTAAGAGGGACATTATTGTCATTTCTGAATTAATTTGGACCTGCAGAAGTAAAGTGGACCTGCATTTAGAACCACCCTATAAGTATTGGGCTTTCTCTGACCTATGACATCAGTAAAAACCTTTGAAATTCCATCAGTAATTAATTTTTGGGGGTTTGCATGGGGTGATCATGAAAAGGTGAGAATGCCTTTACATTTTCCTTCAATTAATACCATAATTACTAATTTTTGTCTAGGAACTCTCACATATTTTTGACAAATAGAGCACCTCAGCCCTATAAATATCAGCATCCCCCTTTAGAGCCCCATCAGAGCCTTCATTCCCACATTCCCTTCTCCCTTCTTCTATTCTTTGCCTTATGCTTCCCATGTATTTGTTTCGTTTCAATGCCCTCCAAAATGACATGATAAATGAAATAATGATTCGTGTTTTCTTCAACTGGGTTCTTCGTCGGTACGTGAGCGGAAGAGCGACCGAATGGGCTCGACAGTGGCTCACCGAGGCTTCTGCAATAGGTCACAAAGAGTCGACCTATGTCTTGGCTATATTTGCAATCTGCGAAGGTGATATTCAGAGAGACATGAATGTGATCACCACCATGAAGAGAACCGACAAGAACGGCCTCCAGCGCTCGGGTACGCGTCAAAGCCGGTTTGGCTTACGCTTGGGGTTGGACGCACTTCTACAGGTTCCTCAGAGATGGAGCAGTCGCGCCTAGGCCGATCTGCTGCGAGGAACATTCTGACCTCAATCGCAGCGTGAGGTATGATCGCTTGGAGAGGCTTGATCCAGCGGACATCTCCTGTGATGCATGCACCTGCGATCAGGAAATGTATCACGTCCTCGGTTCTCGTAGAGCCTAAATGTTGTAGTTTGTTTGTTCTTTGATTCTGTAATTTTTTATCACAACTTTGTTAGGATTGTAATAAACTAGTGTTTGCCATTTTGGCACATTTAATTATTGAATAGCTTTTCTTGTTTTGATACCTTGTCCCTTACATTTTATTTTTTCATCGTAAGAGCCCATATCGTATCAGCAAAATCATGTACTTTTGGTATAGTGCGTGGTCCTTGCGATCTAGTCACTATCACGTTTCATGATGATTGATTAGTAGCAGAACACCAAGCGAACTCGCTACTTACTCGCTCCTATTTACGTGGTACTTACGATCTTGCAACATGTCATATTCAGTCAACAGAGCCTAGCTGGAGATTCTCTAGCGATCTCGCAGCGGGCTTGCTTTACCTTGGCGAGATCGTAACAATAAAGCTTGACACAATTAAAAAACTAAACTTTGACGTGGCTGGTAGCGAGTTCGCTACATGATAAGAACCCATCAAAAAAGGGTTTTTGGGTTTGGGTCTATATTGGGCTATAGTAGTAGTGATAGTATAAGTGTTGGGCCTTAGCCAGTGTAAGTATTGGGCCTCAGCCTTGGTGTTTCATGTTCAGTTTGCGCTGGTCGGCGACTTATCGAACCTTTCTAAAATGTAAGTGTATATAAACTGAACAATCACCTTCTAATCAGCCGATGTGGGAAGAATGTTGGTGTGCATGGTTACGAGCTCGCTACAGCCTATATCATCACATGAACCTAACAAAACTATTGACTTAGATAGTAGCGAGTTCGCTAGTAGTACTGCTGAGAATTTAATTAATATGAATTAATTAACTTGCGAACTCACTAGTATTGCCGCTGAGATTTAAACCCTAGCATTATTTAACACGGCGACGTTTACATTTGTGCGTGTCAATTTACTATTTCGCAACCAACTAGAATATAAGCCGGCGTCATACTTACGATTTCGCAACAATCAAACATATAAATATCAAATTTGGGGATCTTCTGATTCCAAACCACGATTAACCGTCTCAGAGCTTAGAAAAAACAAAACCAAACACAAACCCAACATACCCATCCGACAAGAGCAATGGTAAGGAAAAAGAATTTGGCGCCCAATCCGTTTGTGCAGGGAGGCCGGCGGGATGAAGCTCAGGCATCAGGATCTCAGCAACGGGCGACGGCGGGGACAAGTTCAGCCAGTTCATCTAAATACGACAAGGCTAAATTTGTAAGTTTGGATGCGTCTGAGGCCTATTCTAATTACATGGAACATTCTGAATTACTGGATTGTTATGTCATCGATTTTAATCAGATTAACGAACTAGGGTTGGATAATGTGTTAAAGATTTTTCAATTTCATGAGTTGGGTGAGTTGTTAGGTTTGAACTATCCGGCACATAAGGATGAGACGTGCCAATTCTATGCTAATTTTCACCAGTTAATTGAGGAGGAAAAGGAGACGGGTAGGTGGTTCACTAGGGTTAACAAGAAATAGTATGAGATTGGGGAGGATTTTTTTAACAAGGCGTTGAATGTGTCATATGCTTGTGAAGATGACTTTAGCAACCAACCCCCTCCGGGGTTTTACATTTGAGAAAAATGGCCTGAGGTTGGGGTAGTTTTGGATCGAGAGAAGGTGGAAAAGTTTGCAAAGAAGTATTTTGATAGGGATGCCAAAGATTTAGGGGTGCCTAGGTCTTATAAGATTGATCAACTGAGTGTGGAGGAGAGGAATGTTTATGAGATTGTTGCTAGTAGTGTCGTGCCTAAGGGTGGTTGGATCACCGAGATGAACTATACAACTTTGTGCATATTTTACTGCGTCATGGAGCAGATAGAGTTGAACCCGGGCTATGTCATTTTCGAGCACATGAAACAAAGTGGGGTCGAGAATAATAGGGCAGTCAAGAAGCTCCCATATGGTAATTTCATTACCATGTTTCTAACCTCCGAAAATGCCAAGATCAAATTATCTGCGACTGCTGAGGATTGTTGCTTCTATACGATGAAATATTTTGAGAGGAAAGGTAAGTTTGAGTTGGTTAATGGCGTGTGGCAGAAGGCAACGGATGGACCCAAAAAACCGCTACAGTTTAATCCTGAGGAAGTCAGAGAGAACGTCGAAGGTTAGCCACACTAAACCGCTACATTTTAATTTCTGTTTTTTACAATTCATTTGCTAAACTCACCATATTTTTGTTTGACTTACATGAATAGGTGTACCCTCAGAGGCATACTACAAGGGTGTAGAAGACACGATCGACCTTTTCAGGGATAAGATGGCTAAAATTAATCACGCAAACTGGTTAACGGAGAAGGTGATACGTGGCATCGAAAGGGCTAATGCAAGGAAAAAAGCAAAGGGGGATCCACCAACACCATCACAGACACCACCTTCTAGCAATGATGATTAGATTTGCATTCGTTCATGTTGGCTAGTAGTTGTACTCAAATCCAAACAATTTCAATTTCAATTTGTATTTGTCAGTTTCTCAAACAATATTGCAAAGAATAATTATATTTGAATGTCATCTATTTTATTATGTATATTTGAATATTTAAAATTCCATTAGTTATGCTTACATTTTGTGCGGTTCAAAATATAACACCACTTTACAAAGGAGTTAAATTTAAATTCTTGGTATGTGGCTTTATACTAGCGAGCTCGCCAGTGTCAAGTTACTCATGTGGCGAGGTACTAGCGAACTCGCTAGTATCAAGTTAAGCAAATATATACAACATACACATCAAGCGAGATCGTAACCTGTCAGACTCAAGAGACAGAAGCTCATCTGCGATTTCCAGCCTTTTGTTGCAATTTCGTAACTATTTCACCAATGTTACGAGCTCGCTACATAGCAAGTTAATATGCATTGGTTTTGAGCGTGTTTAGTTACGGTATCGCCACTGCTACAGCAGTGTAAATTTTTTTTAGAATTAGAAGATTTAGTGTACTAAAATTAATTAAAATTTAACTACACTTGTAATTACCAACCATGAAGTACAACATAATATTCAAAAACAATGGTTATCAAATAGCTACTTATGTTTTTTACTCTTTTTAGTCTTCCTCTTCTTTGGTTGCCTCCCCTTCCTCTTTGAAGTTTTCCCCGCGGGATTAATCAACATGCCTTCCTCATGATCCATTCTGCACACCGACGCACAAACAATGTCGTCATCCTCCTCCAGAGTTTCGTACACCAAGGGCGGAATGGTGTCTGTAGAAATATTGTAGTCATCGTCGAACAAGCCGTCACTATAGATGAATGTTTTCTTACCATCAACAACGATCTCCCATCGAGCATCAATTGGATCTTCCACATAAAATACCTGATGAGCTTGAGCCGCCATGATGAATGGATCTTCCCTAGACCCAAGAATTCCTCTATTAACTAGAGTCATGCCTAAACCCTCTGAGCGCACCCCTTCACCTTCATCTACCAATTCACATTTAAACAATGCGATTCGGACATGAACAAAGTCCATTTCCCATATATCAGTAATGATACCAAAAAAATCATTATCACCCTCTCCAGGTTCTGACACGCCACTATTTTGGGTTGCAGATCTGTCATCACTCCACTTAGTACCCTACGTGTATCGATTGATGTCATACTCGCTAAACGACATAACTGTGCCGAGAGGTCTCTTGCCACCCATTTTACAACATCGGGGTGTTCACCGCCATTCTGCACATGTATTTTGAGCCAACTAGTAAAATCTTTGCAATGAGCTTCTAGAATCCTAGGTTCCGACCAGCTCAGTTGAGTTGACCTAATCTCATTAAGGTGAACATCAACATAAGGACTCACTGCATGATGGTTGCGCAGAATGTACAGATGGGCAATAGATATCTCATTGGAAGAAGGGCTGAATTTAGACTTTTGGCGTAGTCCGACACCATCCAATCTACCGTCGTGTCTGGAGACCGGTAATCCTATAGTAGGTACATCCTGTAAATAGTTGGTACATAATTATATTACCTCTTCCGCGACATATCACTGCACTATACTGGCGTCTGGTCGATAACGATTCTTAACAAAATGCTTGAAAATGCTCATGTACCGCTCGAATGGATACATCCATCTCAAGTATACCGTTCCGCACAGCTTCACCTCATGCACCAAATGAAACTATCAAATGAATCATTACGTCAAAAAAGGAAGGGGGGAAATACATCTCTAGCCTGCACAATACCTCAACTACCATATCCTACAATTCATCCAACTTACGCCGACTTACTTTCTTGCGACATATCTGTTTAAAAAAATAACAAAGCCTGGCAATCGCGTCTCCAACGTGAGAAGGCAAGCAACCTCTCAGAGCAATGATATTCAAGCCCTGCATCAGATTTTGGCAATCATGCGACTTCATTTCCACCAATTTCAGCTCAGCAGTGGATACACAACTGCTAATGTTCGAACCATATTTAGAAGGCACCTTCACTGATTTCAAAGTCCTACAAAAACTCTCCTTCTCCTCAGATGACAAGGAATAACAAGAAGGTGGTAAGTATGTCGTACCTACTTCTTCTTGAACGGGAGCAAGTGACGTCCGTATTCCAAGATTGACTAAATCCTTTCTAGTTTTCAATTCATCCTTACTCTTTCCCGGTGTATTCAAGAGCGTCCCAACCAAAGTTTCACATACATTATTCTCTATATGCATGACATCTAGACAGTGGCGCACATCCAAGTGCTCCCAATAACCAAGTTTGAAAAATATCGAACATTTCTTCCAAATCGTAGTTTGAGTGCTTTTCCTTTTTCCCTTACCCAGCACGTTCTCCATGCCCGATACTTTTTCAAATATTTCAGAACCTGATAATGGGATGGGGGCAACACCATGCTCTTCCTGACCGTTAAACCACTTCTTAGCACTCCTCCACGGATGACTGCTAGGCAGATATCGTCTATGACCTAGATACACAGGCTTACCACCGTGCTTTACTTGACAATGGCTGGTATTGCTCTCACATACTGGACATGCAAAATGACCTTTCACAGAACACCCTCCAAGGTTACCCAGCGTAGGGAAATCATTGATGCTCCACATCAGCATGGCTTTAAGTTTGAATTTTGCGTCCCCTCGACTTCCGTCAGGAATATGAATTCCATGCTTAAATAAGGATTCCAACTCCTCAATAAGAGGCGCTAGATATACATCAATGTCATTACCAGGTTGCCTAGGCCTCGAGATCATAGTGTTCAAAAGCACATACTTTCGTTTCATCATCAACCATGAAGGTAGATTATAAATAAAAAGCATCACTGGCCATTATCTGTGGGTGCTGGACATGTTCCCGAAAGGGTTCATTCCATCAGTAGATAGTCCTAAGCGCACGTGTCTAGGTTCGTCAGAAAATTCTGGGTACATAGCATCCATCTTCTTCCACTGATCACCATCAGAAGCGTGAGATATATCATCTTCCTTTCGAACCCTATCGGCATATGCCATGTTAACAATTTTGCATCAACTGGATTGGCATACAAACACGTCAATCTCGGTTTCAAGGGCATGTACCACATCACCTTAGCAGAACCTTGCTTTGTCGATGTTGTCACCGTTTCTCCACAAACCTCGGCGTTTCCCTCCTTTTTCCATCTAGACTCACCGCATACCTTGCAATCATCCCTCAGAGAATCAACACCCCCCTATACAACATACAATCATTCGGGCATGCGTGAATCTTAGTAAACTCCATGCCCATAGGACACGATATCTTCCGTGTAGCATAAACCCTGTCAGGACATAAGTTGTCCTGAGGAAGTAACTCTTTAACCAACTCTAGCAATTCCGTCATTCCTTTATCATAAATACCATGCCTTGCCTTTAGGTTCATTAACAACAATGTTGCTCCCAGTCTAGAATGGCTAGCCCCAACATATAAGCTTGTCTGTTTATCATCATACATTGCCTCCAACATACTTTTCTTCCCAACAAACTCCATAACAACATCGTCACACATATCTGAAAGCTGTTCATTATACTGCAGGATTTCCTCGGCACTTCCCTCCTCCATCTCAACCTGGTCACTTCCATAATGGCCTTCCCCATGCCAAACCCATTATGTGTAGGATTTGTCAAAACCTTTACAAATTAAATGTTCACGCACTACAGCAATATCTTCAAATATGGCGTTGTTTCTACACTTGTTGCATGGACATCTAACCCCTCCTATGCTATTCTGTCTAAAATGTCGCAACCCAACATCTAAGAAATGTTCAACCAAATCTAAATACTCCTTCGATAATCGAGCATTCTCCTTCATTATTCTTTCGCGATCCATAATTCACAAATCAGAAAAACAGCTACGCAATACTACTAACCCACTGATTTGAGATGATCAACACATAAACTGCACGTTGAATTAACAAAAAAACTAAAAAAAAACCAAAATGCTAGCAAACATTATGCATAAAATCAACCAAAATCAAGAGACTAGCCAGATAATTACGCAAGTTAAACCTTACCTACACTAACACGGGAACAATGAGACCTCCCAGCAAACTAGAACTGATCATCCTTCAATACCCACCTGTTTAAACCCTTTAAAATTTTTCTTTTTTTGGTGTTAGAACGGTCAGTTCAGATTTTATGGGTGACCCATACTGACTCACTTGTGATTTTGCTACTTCCTATTTAACCAACTAGAGTAACTAGCGAACTCGTTACAACTCAATCGCCCTCACATGCACTGTACATTTAAAATGTCAAATTTGACGTGCACAGAAGCGATACCGTAACATCAAACGCCACATCCTAGCGTCCCATTTACGACATGTCCCATATTCTCGCCTGCTGAAATTAGGGTTTAGCAAAGCTTACGAGATCGCAACGCACAAAGTACATACTAACGAGCTAACCTATGAATTCGCAACAGACACGTTTATATTACTACAAAGGTTACGAGGTCGTAACAACCCATTCAATTTAAAGCGGATACTTTTTTTCCGCCTTGGTCATGTATTTTTTTACGTCAAAACTCATTTCCGCCTTTAACTGCTTCTTTCCGTCTTAAATTTAATTTTTTTGCTAGCTTGAAGAGGTAGCGAACTCGCTACTTTCAATCAAAGCGTAAAAAAACGCGCCAGGCTCAAACGCCTTAAATATGTGTCTTGCATCTACCCCTTTGTAGTAGTGCACACAATTAAACTTCATTCAATTAACTTTCAGCTGGAATTCATTTTACACTTCTTTTCAAACTGATTATGATCTCATATCACTTCACGATATATGAATCCAGTCATGCATCACCAATCAACCAGGGCAAGCAACAAAAACCTAAGTGACTCACCAATTCCACTTGTTGTTTCTGAAAGGATCGGACTTCTTTTAATTGCAGAAGGCAGATCCCATATGCATAACAAAAATTTTACACCCTGCAAAGACATTTTTTAACATTAATCCATTTAGATTTTAAGATGGATCAGAACATTACTTTTGGCGATTCTGATTTCAGATCAAAAAACTCAGCGACAATGATGAATTTGCCTGTCAATGGGACCTCTAAAGCCCAAATGAAATGTGTCTTGAGCTGTTTTTATATGACTTTTGCATCTCAGAAAGAAACAAGGAAGGTCGGGAGAATTACCATCTCTTCGTGGTGATCCTCGGCGCGGCTGGAAAGCCACCACCACCGACTTCTACTTCGCGGCGGTGTCGAAATTGGGCGAACTCATTCGGGGAAAGCTTCCGACCCTTGGATTTCTTCTTACCAGTAATGGACTAAATACTTTTTTAAAAAATTCAAATTCAATACAAGTCCTAATTTTCAACATTTATATCAATTGTATAATTCGAATAAAATGATTCTTTCAAAAAATAGTAGAAATAGTGGTACATAAAGCTCTCAATTAAAGTTTTGATAAATTCTAAATCCACCCCTATAATTTCTATATTTATTTCAAAATGATGACATGCACATAACATGCTTAGTGAGGAATAGGTAGTACAAATGTTTCATTTTAGTACATCATAAATGAAATATTTATTAGCATTGAAAATATAGTGACTTCAGTATGAAATACAAATTTTACGCTTGAAAATGAATGTTCAAACACTCATATCAGTGTCATTTCATGGACTTTATGTTAGAATGTCTCATAAACACTCAAATTTAATTAATTTTATTTAATAATACAAATAAATGATTACAACTATGGTGAAAATATGACTCCCATGTTTATATACTTATGTAACAAGTTATATCATTAGTAACTCAAGTTCTTGATACTAATTAGATTTCTCACTACACTTGTTTTTCATTGAATTAATACCAAAGTAAATTTACATAAAACTCATCTTATACATAATAAAATTAACGTAGTCATAAAAAATGTGGGTTCAAAAGTCAAAATTTGATGTTTTGTGACATTTTTCAAATTTTTACTAAACTGAACATTCATGTCAATGATATTCATGGACATTTGTGTTATCAGAAACACTCAAATATACTAAATTTTATTTAGTAATGGAAATAAATTGATCATAATTATGATGGAAATATGACTCTAAAGTATTTATACTTAAGAAATAAGTTATAGTATAAGTAGTGCTTCTCAGGTTCTTGATACGAAAGTTTACACTACAAGTACCTTTCCTTGAACTAATACCAAAGTAAATTTACACAAAAAGTGTCTGATACATAATAAAATTAACATAATCATCAAAATATTCAGTTTTAAAAGTCAAAATTTGATGTTTTATGAAATTTTCAATTTTTAATGAATTGAACATTGGTATCAATGCTAGTTCATGGACACTTATGTTAAAATTTCTCAGAAATGACTCAAATATACTTTCATGCATTTAGTAATAAAATTAAATTGATTACAACATATGACTAATTTTTTTTTTTAAAGTAGAACTACTCATTGAGTAGGGGAGTTTTTATTCGGCCTCCCAACCTTTTAATATTGAAGACAATACAATCAAGGCCATAGTAACCAAGCCAAGTTTGTGTGGGCTAATGCCCTCATAGCATAGAAATGCTATGCAAAAGAATACCTAAACTAGACTATTGCTAATTGCACTATTTAGAATAGGCCAAAAAATGGGACATATTATTGAAAGATCTCAAGACCTATTAGAGAATTGCAAGGCAAAACTCAATGCGGTCTCAAAATCTTTCATAACATGTCAAAAGTAAACATGATCATAGGGCAGCTATCAGAGCAGATTCTTCAGTGCAGATTGTCCAGAAGAATGACAGAGTGACTGTAAAATCAAACCAGCTTTGAAGTGGAGAGAAAGGTCCATCATTGTGTGCTACACATTCACCTGTAGGGAGAAAAAATATAGCAAGTAAGTGCATCATCTGTCTAAGGGGGATGAAATCTGATAGAGGGGGTACCACATTTATCAAGCAAATATAGACCCCTGGCCTTGGGAGGTAGCAATGATATGGAATTGAAAGAATGGGAGGATTGAGTTTGGACTGCATATTTAGCCAGGGAATCAGCAACAGAATTTGCTTCCCTGAAGCAATGTCCTAGTGACATATTTATAATTTCTAAATGCAGTTCATGAGCCAGAGCAAACAATTTCCATGGAGCCAGGTAAGGGTCATTTATACATTTCAAAGCCATTTTGCAATCAGACTCTATCATGAATTCAAGTTGTTTCTGTCTACCATGCATAAGACAAAAACCAATGGCCAGCATCTCAGCATGCAGGGGGGATATAGCATGAGTATAGAGACATTCAGAAGCAACAAAATTCCCAGCATTATCCCTAATAATCATACCAATACCAGTCTGTGAGTCATGAGCTTGCCAGGAGGCATCTATATTAATTTTTAGACCTAGTAGTGGGCATGACCATGTAATTTTAACAATATTTGGCTTAGGGGGTTTTAACCATGCATGGAAATAGCCATTAGAAGCCAATTCAATGTCACAGGGCCTATGTATAAAAATAGGTTTTGCTGCAAAAGAGTCAAAAATCATACTTTTAATCTCATGGAGTATTCTGGACTGGTTTGGAATTATGTTCTCAAAGAGATATTTATTTCTGGCCTTCCATAAGCACCAGCATGAGAAAAGAAGTATATTTTTTATCATCAAAGAATGGTTTGCAGATAAACCAGGCCTAGATAGGTAATATGAGACTCTTGACCAAATAGTAGTGAAAGCTGGAGTGTGTATGCCAATAAAATGATTAACTTCTGACCATATGTTTGATGAGAAAATGCATGTATTAAAATAATGGTCCAGATCATCAACATGATTGCAAAAACAGCACTTTGATACCACATTAAACCCATAAAAGGTCAAAACATTATCAAATGGGAGAAGGGAGTTTAACGTCTTCCACATAAAAATGGAGATCTTTTTGGGGATTCTGCTATTCCACAGTTTCAAAAGGGATACAGAGTTACCTCTTTTAGGTCTAAGCTGCTCATATGCAGATTTAAAGGAGAAAGTTCCAGTCCTTTCAGGCTTCTATATAAGCCTGTCTTGCCTTTGTTGAGTTACACTTACATTCTACAAAGTAGACAAGAGATCTGAGTCAGTGAGTGAAATCAGAGCAGGTAGATAGGAGTTCCTATTCTGAACAAAATTTGCCAATGTGCAGGTTAGTGGAATGTCAATGTTATCATGATTCAGCCTGTCTATTAGCATCCCTTTCCCAGTCCAATTGGAGAGCCAAAAATTGCAAAGTCCATTGCCATGGATCACCCTGGTGTTCATTTCACAAAAAGGAGTGACATCACATATTCTTTTCCAAGATTGTGATGTTTGTGTGGATTTTGGCAAGGAAGCTAGAAAAGTGGTCCAGGGGGCATGGCCAAACTGAAATTTCCACCAAAGCTTTGCTGAGAATGCCCTAATAATAGTGTGTAAATTTCTAAAACCTAGACCATTTTCTGAGATGGGATAACACAGATCTTTCCAATTTCTCCATGTCTTTTTTGGTCTGCCTTCCACAGAACCCCAAAAAAAGATGGAGAGTGTTCTTCTGATTTGCTTAATGACCTGCACAGTGGGTTTAAGAACAGCCCAGTAATGTTGTGGTAAGGAGTATAAACAGGAATTTATGAGTATCAATTTAGCACCAGTGGACAACCACCTATTTTTCCAGTTATTTATCCTCCTATTAATCCTTTCTAAAATAGGCTGAAAATACACATTTTTTGTCCTGCCAGTAAAAATAGGAACTCCCAAATAATTGAAAGGGAAAATGCCTCTTTTCATTCCCAGTATAGAAAAAATTTCCAAAATCTTTCCAGGAGTAGCATGCTTGCCCACATAAAAATCACTTTTATCATAGTTAATCTTCTGCCCAGAGACAGTTTCCAAAACTACAAGAAAAGCTTTCATTCTAGTTAAATCTATTGTGCTAGCTCGCATGAAGATGACAGTATCGTCAGCATAGGTAAGATGAGAAATTAAAGAAGCAGTTCTAGGCAAATTATAATATCTGAGCTTTCCTATCTGAAAAATATATGCTAGACTTCTAGTAAAAGTTTCAGAGAAAATGTTAAAAAGGAAAGGAGAAAGGGGATCACCTTGTTTGATACCTCTAGATGCTTGGAAAAAACCTACTGGACTACCATTAATTAAAATAGAAAACCAGGCTTGAGAAAGATTTTTAAAAACACAGTAGATAAACTTGCCATGAAATCCAAATTTTATCAGAATGTTAGTCAAAAATCTCCAACAAACCCTGTCGAAAGCTTTCCTTAAATCTAGTTTCAGAATGCAATTAGGAGTTCTCCCTTTTCTGTCAATAAATCTGGACATTTCCTTTAAGTATAAAATGTTGTCTGAAATGTCTCTGTTCTTTAAAAAAGCTGTCTGATGGGGAGAAATAATCTTCTGCATGAGGGGCTTTAGTCTCTCCATTAGAATTTTAGAAAATATTTTATTTGCCACATTTGAGAGACTAATCGGCCTAAAATCAGAAAAAGAAGATGGAGTGTCTATCTTAGGGATTAGTGCTATCCAAGTACTGGAGATTCCTTTAGGCATTATAGAGCTAGATAAAAAATCATTTGCTGCCCAAAGTAATTCTAAAAAAATAATATCCCAGCTCTTAATAAAAAACTGTGCTGTGAAACCATCTGGACCTGGACTACTATTCTTATTTAGTGAGAAAACAATACTTTTTAGTTCATCAATCGAAACAGGTTTAATAAGCATAGCATTGTCTTCCTCACTAATTATCTTTGGGATCTGAGCTAAAAAATGCGAGAAATATTTCACTTGGTGAGGATTTGTCTCAGCAGACAGAAGGTTAGAGAAAAAACCAACAGCCTCAGACTCAATTTCTGAGGCATCCTCAATCCAGTTACCCAGTGAATTAGTGATTTTGGTAATATTCATTTTGCTCTTCCTTTCCCTAACTGAGTTGTGAAAACATTTTGTGTTGTCATCACCCTCTCTGAGCCATTTCAGTTTTGATTTAATTTTCCAGAAGTGATTCTGTTCCTTAATGGCTCTAGTTAGGGCAGATTTAGCTTGTTTGAGACAGTCCAAATTTATTTCACTTTGATCTGAATCATAGGCTATCTCAGCTATTCTCATTAATTCCTCAGCATTAACAACATTAACATGGACATTACCAAAAACCTCCTTATTCCAGATTTTAAGAGATTTTTTAAGTCTAAGCAGTTTAAGGTAAAGTCCTAACATTCCAGTTCTATGCACAGTGGGTGTCCAGTTTTCTTTAATTAGCCCTAGAAAACAGTCTCTCTTGAACCAAGTATTAAGAAATCTAAATGGCCTAGGAGATGACTTAATGGTACTACCTATACTTAAGAAAAGAGGGCAGTGATCACTTGTCAGCTTATTCAACACTAGTATAGAAGAATCAGGAAATTTGGCATTCCACTGAACTGTACACATTCCTCTGTCCAATATTTGAATTGTGGGAGTTTTTATCCTCCCACTATTACTGAGATCTAGAGGAAAGTTGTGTCTTCCATTTGACCAGGTGAAAGAATTACCAACTGTATTAATATTCTCCAAAGTCATGTCATCAATGAATTTAGTAAAATCCCTGATACTGTGAAGCCTTGGATTTGATGGTCCTTTATACTCAGAGATTGATGCAATTGCATTAAAATCTCCAATAAAAATAGTTTCAGGACTTTTAATTTTTTTCAAATCAGTCCAAAGATCCTCCCTACCCTTCCTAGTCCTCAGACCATAAACAAAGACAGATTCCATATTGGAATTAAGCTTCTGACTATAGATAGAAACATGTAGGAATTGAAGGTGATCAGTCATGATAGAGATTTGGAGATCATCTTGCCAGAAGAGCCAAATTCTTTCATTTTGAGCAAAAAGGCAATTTTTATATTTAAAAATATTTTTGTAATATTCACATTCTGAGTTGTCATGCATAGGCTCAATTAAGCATATAAGATCAAAATTAAAGGAGGCAATCAGTTCATGCAATCTCTTTAGTGATGTTTCCATTCCCCTAATGTTCCAGACTAGGAACTATATTTTGAGGGATGTACTAATCATTTAGAAATACTTTTAGGGCTGTTTGATACTGAACTAGTAATAATCTGGTTCAGTTGAGTGAAATAAGAATGTAGTTTGATCACAGGAGTGTGTTTGGCAAGAAGTCTTGAAGATTTCCTTACCTGAGCTGTTCCCACCTGTATTGGCTGTTCATTATGTGTTGCAGGAGTGGAGGTCTGCTGGAGAAGGTCTGAATTGGAAACTTCTTGTCTCAGCTGCATCAGCTCCTCATCTTCAACTAGAGGTAGAAATCTGCTGTGCCTATTTTTTCCCTGAGAAAAATAAGGAACATTGTTAGTAGTAAGTGTGCTATTACCAGGGGAGGTGGATATGCCTTTGGATAAATCATCAAAAGCATATTTCCTAGGCCTGTGGTTTCTGGTCAGCCACTCAGTTTCCATTGGCTTGAGTATTGGAGAAACAGTAGTGGGAGATGGAGGAGTTTGCAAGGCAATATAGGGCAGGGAGGGACTCTGGGTAGGTGAGGAGTGTATGGATACAGTATCAGAGTTTTGGGAGTCAGGGGTAGGGGTATGTGATAAGAGTGAGGTGACTTGATGGTGAGAGGGGGAGGCAGGAGGAGTAGTGATAAGGGATGTGTAGTTTGTCTGTTTAGGGCTGGAAGGAGGGGAGCAGATAGCAGCTTCTTTCATTACTTCACCATTTTCATACAGCTTCTCCTTTCCTTTATCTGAGGAGGGCAGAGTGGTATTCTTGAGAGGAAGCAGTTCTTTTCTGACATAGGCTAGGTGAGTTTTCCCAGCTCCTTCTTTTCCTAAAACAATAATACCAGAAGTTCCAGCACTTTGGCCATTTGTTGCAGAAATGGAGGACTTTCTATAGACTTGGTTGGAGGGTTGGAAAGGCATTGGTTTTCTTGGATTGTAAGGTTGCCTAAGGTGTGGTACAACAATCAATATGATGACCTAGCTTTAGGCAATGTGTACAGTAAAGAGGTAACTGGTCATATATGATTTCTAAGTCTGTGACTTGGCCAGTGATACCTACAGTTATCTCAGTGTGTAGTTTCTTCTGCAAATCAACCTCCACACAGAGTTTGACTGCTGATGGCCTTGTAAGGGAAGCAGTTGCTGCATCCATTTTCAGAAAACTACCAATCCTATCCCCAATGAATTCTAACATAGCAGCATTGTAAAAATAGATAGGGAGATTGGGGATTGTTACCCACACAGGTACAATGGATGATTCGCAACTGGGATTGAAATCCGTAGTCCATTTCAGGACTTTCATTGGTACTCCTTTGAAACTCCACAATCCTTTTAGCCAGCATCTGCGGTAGTCGGAGGGGTCTTCAAACCGTATGAGAACATGTCTGTGATGAATGTATCCAAGCTAGAAGGATGATGCAAATCCAATTGATTTGAAAGCCTCGTTGAGGACTTCCATGGACGGCTTCCCTCGTCCATGGATGCCGCCTGATCTGCAGAGACTATGCAAGCAATCTTGCCTTTGTGATCACCGATTGGGAAAATTTCAGGGTTTGTGGGCAGTGAGGATGTAAGTGGAGGAGGTTTGGATGACAGGGCCTGGGCAAAGGAGCGAAAAACAGGATTGCCACCGCGGAGTTGCGGTGGCTCAGCCATGGATTTTACCGTTATGTGACCGTTTCAGGCTATAATTGGTGGGGACATGGGTGAAAAAGATGTGATTCGGTCGGGAATAGTGCAGAATTGGGAAAACAAGGAGGATAGAGAAGAGAGCGTTTGTAGAGTATCAAACAACATATGACTAAAAAGTATATATACTTAGGTAACAATGTATAGTTTTAGTTGTGTTTTTCAGGTTCTTCATACTACAATTTTCACTAAAATTATCTTTCACTGAACTAATACCAAAGTAATATTACAAAAAAATTGTCTTTTACATAAATAAAAAAATTCAGTATTAAAAGTAAAAATTTGAAGTTTTATGGAAATTTTCATAATATTTATACATTTCAACGCTAACTAAATCATTCAAACGAGAGCAGCGTGACTCTTCCTCAACCTGACAAGTGTTTAAATTTGAAATTGAGCTTCTTTTGCTCAAAACTTTTGAAAAATCCGTTACAAACCCACCTGAAAACCCAAAATTAATGGGCACAAAATGAAGCCAGTCAACATACTCAAAAGTTCAAACTATTGTTTCAACAAATTATAACACGTATCGTTGAAACATTATTTTTTGTGGGCATGCGGAACCCACGAGGTCAAACAAATCGCAAAATTTAATTGACCATCGCAACTATTTTTTGTTAGGCCATGTTCATTGAAAAAACCCTGCTATTCTAAAACAATCAAAACCCACAAAAATATTTGAGCCCAATCAACATATTCAATTGTGGACTTGGGTTTGTCGCAATTAGTCTGGGACCCTCAAACAATTCAACTTTCCTTTCGATCAACACCGCCATGTCAGCAAGCCTTCTTTGGTCAAACTTAAATATTTTTGTTGACCCATGAAAATTCGAGTGATGAACAGTGTTAACCGTCGAAACACACTATATATCAACGAAACACAACCCGTTGAAAGGAGCCCGTGTTTTTGTGATAGTGTTTTAAATATAACAAAAATGTCCACCGGTGCGTTGCTCGGTTTATTTTGAGTAAATAAAATACTTATAATGTAAATTTAAATAATACACTGAATGAACATATAATAACATGACATTTATAAAAGATTATTGATATTTATATTTAATGTTATATCGTATTGTGGTGGTCTATTTGAGATTTGTAACAATTGTTTAATGACTCTCTTTTTATAGATTTTTATAGATTGTAACTCACTATTAATATTTTATTAATAAAGTGAATAAAAACACTGTACATGATATTTCAATTGTAACTTTATGGTGGGTTTTCCATTTCCGTTCGAGAAACACTTGTGTAAAATCACCTTATGATTAACCTTATTCTATTTAGTTTTGAGCCCAAATTAATAGTTTGACCCATTTTTTAACTACACAATTAAGTCATATCTTATCATAAGGTCGCCTTTACCGTTTTACTTACATTAATATTTCATCATGTCATGTCAAGGAGGGTTTTACTATTTTGGATTAGTATGGACAAAACATAAGCCGGACTGTTTCCATCAAGTTTGAAATTTCCAAAATAAAAAATAAAACACACAACGAATAAATTAAGGCCAAGAACTTTGTTTGACTCAAACTAAAATGAAATAAATGAAAAAATAATCATATAATTTGATTGAAATAAAGGATATTTTTTAATAAGACTGACATTAGCAATTCCAACAATTTATGTTGAAGCATGTGTTTTTATATATATCAAAATATGCAATTGTAATGTAGAACTAGAGGGGATCTGTTAGTACAGAGATTAGATAGGGGGCTTTGTAATGTAGAATGGAGTGACATCTTCCCACACAGCTCAATGCAAGTTAGAAATAGAGCCACCTCAGATCATAACCCACTCATTTTATCCATCCAAACAACATAAATCCAAGCCCCAAAACCTTTTAGATTCCAGGAAATGTGGACCTGTAGAACATATTTTATTGATTTAGTGGAAGGTAATTGGAAGCTGGAAGTGGAAGAAACAGGGATGAGGAGGATTCTAAGCAAGCTCAAAAGACTTAAGCAGGTGATTAAGACATGGAACTGGGAGAAATTTGGGAATGTCAATAGCAATATAGACAAGGCTGAACAGGAGGTCTCAGAACAAGAAATAAAATACCAGGAATCAGGGGATGAATTGGATAAAATAGAGCTTAACAGAAGAACTTCCATTTTAATCAGGGCTAAGGAATTGCATATCTAAAAATAAATAAAAATTTAGCACCCCGATATTTGGTGGTCTTTTGAAACGCTCTGATGTCTCTCCTAAACTGAAACCCATGCGCCGCAATTAATTCACCCAAACTTCCATATTTCAACCGTTATCAGCTCTCTGATAGAGACAACGGTCACCTCAACGTCTCTCCCATGGCGGCTCCACCGCCGGGAGACGGCGGAGATCTAGCCGGAAAATCTTTCCGTGATGTTTTAGCCCCAAAAAGCCAACCCCTATCAAACACCCTACCCTCTAACCCAGAAATCAAACCCATATCTCACCGAGTTAACGGAAAAATCGCCTGTATCTATGCAACGGAGGCCGTCGAAACTTTTGCTGCTCACTACAGTAATGCGCTCATCGGCAAGTTCACCAGTGGAAAACAATTGATGGAGCAGATTCACAAAGCTTTTCAGGGCATGGGTATTGCCGGAAAATACCAGATCGGATCTTTAGACTACAGACACATTCTGATAAGGATGGAGGAGAAAGATGACTATCACAAGTTCTGGATGCGGGCGGTTTGCAGTATCAACGGCAATCCGATGAAGATTCTCAAGTGGTCGCCGGAATTTTCCACCGACACTGAATCTTCCGTCGTTCCGGTATGGGCTACCATCCACAAGCCGCCAATCCTCTACTACAACAACTCTGTCAATTCCTAATTAAAAAAAACTAAATGCAATGGACCAACACCTTGTCACGTGGTCGGTATCTTCCGGAATTGTGGCCTTGCAATGGTAAAAGCACAGTCGTGGACTAGGTGGCGTGCCAATCGGTCTCTTTCATTGTTAAGTTCTTCCAAGGAGAAAGGTGTGGTATCATCCACGAATACGTATGCATGAAACAAATGTGCATTAGGAAGTTGTCATGAAGAGTAATAGAATTAGATTGTAGAAGGTTACCTTTAGGTTACCTTTAGAAGATCATGCATGCTTTTTTGAACACCATCTACCACCATCAAACCAAACAGCATCGTGTAATAGCCATATTCCCAGTCCGAGGATTGCTTCCTAGACTACAATATATATACTCCATGGTTATAGCAATGGTGTCGGCTAAAAAAATTGAATTGAAATTAAGTGAGAGCATAAGCATAACAAGTTACCCTAATGAAATGCATTGTCAAGGAGATCGGTGAATGTCCGGGATGGAGGGCGGTGGAGGGGGTCTATCAAATATACTTGCTTCAAATCGGGTATAATTGCAACAAAGCTCCAATGATCACTACAAATCACATGAAAGAATCCAAATGGTCATATTAGTTTGGAGAAACATACAATCTAGAAAAGCTAGTAGAATAGAGAAAATTGCAAGGTTTACATCTCGAGATATGGTCCAATGAATATTTTATTGGCTTTGTAAGAGAAAGTGTTAGCCAATCCTAGTTTGTGTAAACATATGAGATCGTAGAGGTGGACTAACACAACATTTGCCAAACTAATTCTTGCTTGTGGATTCACTACTACATCATTCTTGCCTGCTCATAAAAAACACACACAATAGTTATTTCTGAGGGCCTGACAAGTGATAAACTTTCTACCATGTCCTTCATGTAATAATTGTCAAAAAAAAAGGAAAGTAAATGCCCATTTGATGGATGTCTACGACCCGCACTTGATCACGAACCCTGCTCACGAACTGATCTGCAAAACAAAGGCCCCGGGTGTCCCGGGGATAGACACTCTGACGCTCAAGTCAGTATATTTGCTTAAGGCGTAAAGTATGAGATTAGATGGAGAGGTCTACCAAACCTTTAGGGTATTTAGAGCAAGCCCAACAGCTATTCTAAAAAAATCTCTATAATAGAGTACCAAATTTCAAAAACTTCATAATTATTTAGCCTTCATGCAACAGTTGGTCTATTTTACCATTTCATGAATTTATTGCCATAAATAATAATAGATATATTTAATTCTATTGTAGACTCCCAATATCACACAATTAGGACATCTTTTGAGCTTATTCTTACTAATTTGAACTGAATTGAAGTGAAATTTATGTATTTAAAAATAGAACATGAATGTCTAAATTTACTTGAATTTGATCAAACTATATTTTACTGAACTGAAGTGATATTTATGTATCGAAAAATAGAATCAGAATGTCTAAATTTACTTGAATTGATCAAATTATATTTTACTAAATTGAACTGAATTGAATTGGACTGAATTGAATTAGATTGAACAGCTCAATTTATAAGCTCCAACAAACAAGGCTTTAATTTTATTGCAAGTTTATGCTTTTAATATTTTTATGCGTGTGAATATGTGAATGATTTAGAAAGTATATGATAAAAAAGGAAGGAAAAAGTAAGAATCAATGATAGCATTAAATTTTGGAGTATGAAAGAAGAGTAGCCCATATGCCTTTTCATCCTTCCAAATTTACCATATCTCTATTTTAGAGTATGGGATAGAGCATCTGTTGGAAGCAAAAATATAGTCAAAAAGGGCAAACCTTGCTAAAAACTCTATTATAGAGTAACTGTTGGGCATGCTCTTATATGCTACAATCCGTAGATCACCAAGATATGTATTTATGGTATGAATACAACTCTTATGGGATAATAGTTGTATTACCATGTATAATAGAAGTATATTTCGGACATGGTTGTGTTACCATGTTTAGGATGGTTGTATTACCATCTTTGAGAGGATGTATATTTCTTGTAGAACATTCATAATATACGCATTCCTTATAAGGATTAGGATTGATGGACCTGTGGATCCACCCTCCGCGTATCTCAAGCCCACGACCCTTCTCGGGCCTTGGTCCGAGTATGAATAAGGCCCAAATACGAACCATGGACTTATCAGTAGCTCCAAGGTAGATCTTTAGAATATAGAGTACTCCATCTCGAAGATTGAAGAAGAGATCTGCTTCTCGAGGAAAGACCAATAACTCGAGGGAGACTAACTCGGGGTGTTAAGCTCGGGGTATCCTTTTAGGACTATCCTATCGGGCTTGCCCTTCTGAATATCTAGCTTCAAGTTCTTTCGTATTCCATCAGGACACGTGGATGGTTGGATCTGAATCTGCCTTCTTGAGTTCTGAGGGGATTGACACGTGGTGTTGATTCATTGTGTTTTCTGGCGCTGAGGAGGACCAACCTTCCAATTGCATGTATCGTTTCGCGAGTCAAGGTAATTACTCCACTTAAATGCATGCTAATTAGTGGTTCTATAACCAAGTAATTTTCCTTGTGTTTATCATCAATCTTCATCCAAGTATTCTGCGTTTCCGCCTTCAGAAAGAGTTCTTAAAATTTGTCTTCTTTTCTTCATATATATTCACTTCCCCCCATTATCTATATTGCCATGTCTTCTGCAAATTTCAGTATTCCCCCTGGAAATGTAGATAATGTTGTCAAAGGAGGAGCCCCAGCTGCTTGTGATTTGAATACCTTGTTCTTGGAGGTCGAATCTAGGGAGTTGATGGAGGTTACCATTGCTACACCGCTGCATGCGGTAGCTTTAGTGGCAGATGATGGTGCCTCTGAGTCAGAGATAGATCCTACTGCGGAGCCCCAAGTTGATAAACGGGTTCCGGCCGCCGATGGTGTGAATGATGTCACCAAGGTGATCGACGAAAATACCCTGCAATTTTTTAAGTCGTGCAGGTTGTCGTACCCCATCGATGCTGATTTGAGGCTTGAGAACAAGATCACTCCGGTCAAAAATCTCGTGAGCCCCATTCGAGGGGTAATATATGGCAGGTTCTTGCAACAAGGACTGAGTTTTCCCTTTCCCCCTCTGTTTTCGTAGTTTCTGCAGCATCATCAACTACATCCTTGTCAAATTCACTCTAATGTGGTGGTGACGATGGTGGCCTTTATCTCTTGGTGCTCCCGGAAGAACTATGAGCCGAGCTTGGATCTATTTAGGAGCTTGTTCAAGCTATTTTGTTTCAAGGAGCGCGAGCATATTACCCTTACTCATCGAAAGGGCAAGGTCTTCACTTTTCCTGATAATAGCGGTAAGTGGGAGGACATTCGGCTGACCTTTGATCGAACAAAATATGAGGTTCCTGACTTGAATCCGAAGCCAAAGGATGCTGTGCCTCTTGATGTATTTGAGATTCCCGCTCACTTGGAAGACATCATTGAGAAGCTCGTGAAGGAGAAGATCGTCTTCGATGATGGAGGATTTGTGCGGGGGGCTCATGGCTCGGTGTGGCAGTGTCCTGCTATCACCTATTCTTATCTGCTAGATGTTCCGCGATCCAAATCCACTTCTAGTTTCTTGAAAAAGGATCGTGACTAGACCCTCCCTGATAAAATCCAGGGAGAAAAGAAGAAGGGAAACAAACGTGCTTCTAGGAAGTCACCCCGAAATCAGAGTGAATCTTCTTCCAGTCAATCTTCTTCGGGTAATTCCTGTTTCGAAACATCGTAGTTGTCTGATATATTTCTTTTACTTAGCATATTTACACTCTTCTTTATGTATATAGCCTCTCCTCCAAAGAAAAAGATCAAGAAAGGGAAGGTCAATCTTCAGGCCATAGATGAGGAGGCAGAGGAGATAGAGCCGGAGGCTGAGAAGTCCTCAGATGATGATGAATCTGACCTTGAGCTGGTGATATCTGAAGATACTCCTCTGAAGAAACTGGAGTATTATCTGAACTGCCCAAAGGAAGAGGATGGTCAGGATTCTCGAAGGTCTTCTAAGAAGTATCCCTTCGTCGCTGAGGTAATTATTCTTCCCTTTATGCTATACGGGTTTTCCAAATATCAGGTTTTTATATGTCCTCCATTTTATAGTTGATGGCGGATCTGTCCACGGTGGGATGTAGTGCTAATGATGTGATCCGGTACTTGTCTGATTCAGTGATGGAATTACATGTCAAGTGTCGGGCCTTCATGGCAAAGAAGGAGGAGATGGAGGCCGCACTTTTGACCTTGACAACCAAGTCTGTCGCGCTTACTCTTCCTGTTCAGGCTCCATTGGATGTGACTCAATTAGAAGCCAGGGTGAAGCAGCTGGAGGCCGAGAATAAGGACTTGCTGTTGGCGAAGAAGTCTCAAGAGAAAGAGCTGGAGACTTATCGGGATATTGCCGAGAAGCTGGTGCAAAATCAAGCCGAGGAGAAGGATCCATAGGAGCCTAAACGACTTCTAAAACTTTGGAGTGCCTTCGTTGCTTGTAGCCCCGAGTTTCAGAGCCATAGGAGGAGTATGGGGATTTATTCCACTCCTCCGAACTGCATGAGATCCTGGGTGGCGTCTTGCAACTATGCCGGTCCGAGAAGGAGGTGAAGGTGATGAAGGAAATATTTTCTCATCCAGATGCTGCCGATAAGCTTTCTGCTGAGAAGTCCTCAGATGATGATGAATCTGACCTTGAGCTGGTGATATCTGAAGATACTCCTCTGAAGAAACTGGAGTATTATCTGAACTGCCCAAAGGAAGAGGATGGTCAGGATTCTCGAAGGTCTTCTAAGAAGTATCCCTTCGCCGCTGAGGTAATTATTCTTCCCTTTATGCTATACGGGTTTTCCAAATATCAGGTTTTTATATGTCCTCCATTTTATAGTTGATGGCGGATCTGTCCACGGTGGGATGTAGTGCTAATGATGTGATCCGGTACTTGTCTGATTCAGTGATGGAATTACATGTCAAGTGTCGGGCCTTCATGGCAAAGAAGGAGGAGATGGAGGCCGCACTTTTGACCTTGACAACCAAGTCTGTCGCGCTTACTCCTCCTGTTCAGGCTCCATTGGATGTGACTCAATTAGAAGCCAGGGTGAAGCAGCTGGAGGCCGAGAATAAGGACTTGCTGTTGGCGAAGAAGTCTCAGGAGAAAGAGATGGAGACTTATCGGGATATTGCCGAGAAGCTGGTGCAAAATCAAGCCGAGGAGAAGGATCCATAGGAGCCTAAACGACTTCTAAAACTTTGGAGTGCCTTCGTTGCTTGTAGCCCCGAGTTTCAGAGCCATAGGGAGGAGTATGGGGATTTATTCCACTCCTCCGAACTGCATGAGATCCTGGGTGGCGTCTTGCAACTATGCCGGTCCGAGAAGGAGGTGAAGGTGATGAAGGAAATATTTTCTCATCCAGATGCTGCCGATAAGCTTTCTGCTGAGAAGTCCTCAGATGATGATGAATCTGACCTTGAGCTGGTGATATCTGAAGATACTCCTCTGAAGAAACTGGAGTATTATCTGAACTGCCCAAAGGAAGAGGATGGTCAGGATTCTCGAAGGTCTTCTAAGAAGTATCCCTTCGTCGCTGAGGTAATTATTCTTCCCTTTATGCTATACGGGTTTTCCAAATATCAGGTTTTTATATGTCCTCCATTTTATAGTTGATGGCGGATCTGTCCACGGTGGGATGTAGTGCTAATGATGTGATCCGGTACTTGTCTGATTCAGTGATGGAATTACATGTCAAGTGTCGGGCCTTCATGGCAAAGAAAGAGGAGATGGAGGCCGCACTTTTGACCTTGACAACCAAGTCTGTCGCGCTTACTCCTCCTGTTCAGGCTCCATTGGATGTGACTCAATTAGAAGCCAGGGTGAAGCAGTTGGAGGCCGAGAATAAGGACTTGCTGTTGGCGAAGAAGTCTCAGGAGAAAGAGATGGAGACTTATCGGGATATTGCCGAGAAGCTGGTGCAAAATCAAGCCGAGGAGAAGGATCCATAGGAGCCTAAACGACTTCTAAAACTTTGGAGTGCCTTCGTTGCTTGTAGCCCCGAGTTTCAGAGCCATAGGGAGGAGTATGGGGATTTATTCCACTCCTCCGAACTGCATGAGATCCTGGGTGGCGTCTTGCAACTATGCCGGTCCGAGAAGGAGGTGAAGGTGATGAAGGAAATATTTTCTCATCCAGATGCTGCCGATAAGCTTTCTGCTGAGAAGTCCTCAGATGATGATGAATCTGACCTTGAGCTGGTGATATCTGAAGATACTCCTCTGAAGAAACTGGAGTATTATCTGAACTGCCCAAAGGAAGAGGATGGTCAGGATTCTCGAAGGTCTTCTAAGAAGTATCCCTTCGTCGCTGAGGTAATTATTCTTCCCTTTATGGTATACGGGTTTTCCAAATATCAGGTTTTTATATGTCCTCCATTTTATAGTTGATGGCGGATCTGTCCACGGTGGGATGTAGTGCTAATGATGTGATCCGGTACTTGTCTGATTCAGTGATGGAATTACATGTCAAGTGTCGGGCCTTCATGGCAAAGAAGGAGGAGATGGAGGCCGCACTTTTGACCTTGACAACCAAGTCTGTCGCGCTTACTCCTCCTGTTCAGGCTCCATTGGATGTGACTCAATTAGAAGCCAGGGTGAAGCAGCTGGAGGCCGAGAATAAGGACTTGCTGTTGGCGAAGAAGTCTCAGGAGAAAGAGATGGAGACTTATCGGGATATTGCCGGGAAGCTGGTGCAAAATCAAGCCGAGGAGAAGGATCAATAGGAGCCTAAACGACTTCTAAAACTTTGGAGTGCCTTCGTTGCTTGTAGCCCCGAGTTTCAGAGCCATAGGGAGGAGTATGGGGATTTATTCCACTCCTCCGAACTGCATGAGATCCTGGGTAGCGTCTTGCAACTATGCCGGTCCGAGATGGAGGTGAAGGTGATGAAGGAAATATTTTCTCATCCAGATGTTGCCGATAAGCTTTCTGCTGAGAAGTCCTCAGATGATGATGAATCTGACCTTGAGCTGGTGATATCTGAAGATACTCCTCTGAAGAAACTGGAGTATTATCTGAACTGCCCAAAGGAAGAGGATGGTCAGGATTCTCGAAGGTCTTCTAAGAAGTATCCCTTCGTCGCTGAGGTAATTATTCTTCCCTTTATGCTATACGGGTTTTCCAAATATCAGGTTTTTATATGTCCTCCATTTTATAGTTGATGGCGGATCTGTCCACGGTGGGATGTAGTGCTAATGATGTGATCCGGTACTTGTCTGATTCAGTGATGGAATTACATGTCAAGTGTCGGGCCTTCATGGCAAAGAAGGAGGAGATGGAGGCCGCACTTTTGACCTTGACAACCAAGTCTGTCGCGCTTACTCCTCCTGTTCAGGCTCCATTGGATGTGACTCAATTAGAAGCCAGGGTGAAGCAGCTGGAGGCCGAGAATAAGGACTTGCTGTTGGCGAAGAAGTCTCAGGAGAAAGAGCTGGAGACTTATCGGGATATTGCCGAGGAGCTGGTGCAAAATCAAGTCGAGGAGAAGGATCCAGAGGAGCCTAAACGACTTCTAAAACTTTGGAGTGCCTTCGTTGCTTGTAGCCCCGAGTTTCAGAGCCATAGGGAGGAGTATGGGGATTTATTCCACTCCTCCGAACTGCATGAGATCCTGGGTGGCGTCTTGCAACTATGCCGGTCCGAGAAGGAGGTGAAGGTGATGAAGGAAATATTTTCTCATCCAGATGCTGCCGATAAGCTTTCTGCTCTAACTGCTAAACACTGGATCCCTGAGGCTGAGTTTTTGGATGCATTTGATCCCTCCGAGAAGATAGTAACATCAGGAGATTTACTGAGGCTTATTAGAGCTAAGTACCCTGAATTACCTTCTCTTGAAGAGGTGCTTAATCCTTCTACTGGAAAGGTTGAGTAATTCCAGAAGATTTGCTACCTTACTTGCTGGCATCTTTTTGTCAGCCTCGGTCTTCATGATTTACTGGAAAGGAGCACCAGCCTCGGTTGTTAAGTTCTTGCAATTATCCATGATGAACACTCTGCGAGCTTAATATTGTTTGGCTTCTTCCTTGGGTGTCCTTTGACAAGGCCTTTAATGTCACAGCGTGCAGAAAAGTTGACAATAGCCTATCTCTCAAGTGTCGCTTCTAGTGAAGTCCTAGGAAACCATATTGGGTATATTTAAAAGTACCATATTCTGATGTAATAACACCTTTGACATGTCCTTTTTAGGTTCAAGGTTTATCCTCTAATGTGCCCTTTTGAGGGTTTTGTTTAGAAGTATCTTATTCTGATGTAATAACACCTTTGATATGAACTATTTATGTTCGAGGTTTTTCCTCTATGTGTGCCCTTTTGAGGGACTTTTTTAGAAGTATCATATTCTGATGTAATAACACCTTTGATATGAACTTCAACTTTTGTTTTGATGTTTCTCCTCTTTATGTTGAGATGATTGATTTTCGAGCACGTCTGCTATTTTGGTCTATAGACCTCAATCAAGCACTTTTTGAAGTACTTTATCTCGAACCTATCTCTTTTATCCAAAACAATAGGTATTTGAATATTGGATCCAAACAACTTATAAGTTGACCAATCATATACCTTATAAGGTATATTGTTTTGAATAGTAATCAATGTTATACTTAAGACAACAATCCTCTTTTTAGAAAAGGAATTTAAGATTGCTTGTTATAAGGATAGGTATAAAAATATCATGAATTCAATCTAAGTTTATAACTTTAAGAATAGAAGTAAAGTAAATAGTGGGTTTGAGTTTGAGTACCCGTTTGTGCTAGAGCATATTTGTCTCGGACCTTGATGAGGTTTCTCGGACGTTCTCGATAGTCTCGAACCTTTGTGAGGCTCTCCCTTGAGTTTTTATCTTCCGTGATACTTTCGTAAGTTAATCACCTTCCATCTTCGTGGTATGGGTTCCCCCTTCATGGTTTCCAAGAGGTAGCTTCCCCCTGGATGGGATTCTAGGACTCGATATAGACCTTCCCAGTTCCGGGCTAGCTTCCCTTCCACTTCTTTCTTGCTTTTTTCATTTAACCTCATTACAAGGTCTCCTTTAACAAAAGTGGCCAAGCGGACTCTTCTATCATGGTAGCGCTTGACTCTTTCCTAAACCTTAGCCTCGTGGATTGTAGCATTTGCTCTCTTCTCTTCTATGAGGTCAAGGTCGAGACGAAGGTTGTCTTAGTTGGCCGTGCTATCTTCATCATCTGGTTGAGAAGTACGGATAGAGGGGACCCCAATCTCCATGGGGATGACTGCTTCGGAACCATAAACTAAGCTATAAGGAGTCTCTCCTGTTGTTGTTGCTGGTGTGGTTCTATGGGTCCAGATCACGCTTGGTAGTTCTTTGATCTAGTTTCCTTTAGCTCCTTCGAGGCGCTTCTTGATACCGCTTACCAAGGTACGGTTCGTAACCTCTACTTGGCCATTAGCTTCTGGATGGTATACCGAGGTGAGCTTCTGGTGTATGTCGTACTCCGTACACCGTTTCTTGAAGGGGTCATTAGCAAATTGTGCTCCATTGTCGGTCAATATGTATCTCGGGATGCCATAGCGACACACGATATTCTTCCAACAAAAGTTGATGACTGTCTTGCCAGTTATGTTGGTTAAGGCTTCAGCCTCTACCCATTTTGAGAAATAATCGATGGCCACAATGAGGTACTTGAAGTTAACAGGGGGCGTATGAAAAGGTCCGACGAGATCTATGCCCCATCGAACAAATGGCCAGAATTTTTGGATGGTAATCATATTCTCCTGTGGCACGTGGATCATCTTAGCAAATCTCTGACACTGGTGACAAGAATTGATATATCTTTTGGCGTCTTGTAGCATCGTAGGCCAGAAGTAACCCATCTGTAGGAGCTTTCGGGTGACGGTACCTGGACCTTGGTGGCTACCAAAGACTCCTTCATGTGTTTCTTGTATTAAGTGTTCTGCGTCGGAAGGCCCAACACACTTAAGTAGCGGTTGGAGGTATCCTTTCTTGTATAGGATGCTGTTGTGGATGACATATTTTGGAGTTTTAACTCGGACCTTTCGTGCCAGGTGTTTGTCCTCGGGAAGGGTACCTGTTTGGAGGTATTTAATGTAGGGATTCATCCATGTGTCTGTGATGCCAACAACCATAATGCTACTCTCTTCATAACTTCTCTTCGCCAGGGTTTCCATTAGAAATTCTTGAGAAGACCTTATGTTGAGGTCCGAGGAGGCAAGTTTGCTAAGTGCATCAGCCTTGTGGTTGCCTTCTCGGGGGATATGATTCAGCTCATAGTGTCGGAATTGATTAGGAGAGGCTTAACTATCTCGAGGTACTTCTAGAGGCTGTACTCTCGAGTTTCATATTCGCCTTTAACCTGTTGAACCACGATCTGTGAGTCACTGAAGATTTCGAGGTCCTCGACCTCAAGGTCCTTTGCTAGTTTTAACCCCGTAATAAGGGCTTCATATTCTGCTTCATCATTAGTGGCTCGAAAATCAAAATGGAGAACATAAGGATTGTCTTTTCCCTCGGGGCTGGTGAGTAAGACTCCAGCACCGCTTCCCCCTAAGTTGGAGGATTCGTCCATGTACAGTTGCCATCTTCCAGAGTCCGGAGCTGGGTTTGGTTTTTCGATCTCCACTGGTTCAACAGACTCCATTATGAAATCAGATAAGGCTTGGCCCTTGATGGCTGTCTGAGGTTTATATTGTATGTCATGTTCTCCCAACTCGATGGCCCACTTCATCATCCGTCCCGAAGCGTCAGGCTTTTGGAGGATTTACCTAATCGGGTAGTTGGTTAGAAGGACTATGGTTTGTGCTTGGAAGTATGGTCTCAACCGCCGAGAAGCATGGACGAGGGCTAATATCAAGCGCTCGAGAGGAGTATATCTGGTCTCGGGCCCTTGCAAGGCCCTATTACATAGTATACGGGATGTTGTGATCCCTCCTTTTCCTTGACCAATACAGCGCTGATGGCTAGCTGGGGTGCAGATATATATAGGTAAAGAGTTTCCCCTTTATCTGGCTTTGACAGTGTCGGAAGTTGCTGAACATGGTTTTTAAGTTCTTGGAAAGCTTCCCCGCATTCATGCGAACATTCAAACTGGTTTGCCTTTTTAAGGATATTAAAGAAGGAAGGATGTTTTTCCGCTCCTTTGGATAGGAAACGGCTAAGGGCTGCAAGGGACCCTGTCAGTTTCTGCACGTCCTTAACGGTTTTTGGAGGTTGCATATTTTGCAAGGTCTCTCTATCTTCTCGGGGTTTACTTTGATTCCTCGATTGGATACCATATACCCCAAGAATTTTCCCGCTCCCACGCCTATAGTACATTTAGCGGGGTTCAGCTTCAAGTTGGAGGCCCGTAACGTGTCAAAAGTTTCCTTTAGATCTTCAAAGAAGGCATCATAGCTGCGGCTTTTTACTACCATGTCATCCACATAAATCTCGAGGTTGCGCCATATCTGAGATTTGAATAATTTGTCTACCAGTCGCTGGTAAGTAGCTCAGGCATTTTTCAATCCGAAAGGCATCATTTTGTAGTAGAAAGTTCCTCTGTCGATTAGAAAGAAGGTCTTTTCTTTATCTTGCTCTGCCATAGGGATCTAATGATACCCTTTAAAGGCATCAAAGAAGGCTAGTACTTGGTATCCCGCAATCGCTTCAACTAACCGGTCGATCGATGGTAAGGGATAACTATCTTTAGGACAACAATCGTTCAAGTTGGTGAAGTCGATGCACATTCTCCACTTTCCATCTGGCTTCTTGACCATTACTGGGTTAGCTATCCATTCTGGGTACTGCACTTCTTCGATTATACGAGCTTTAAGTAGCTTGTCTACCTCATCTCCAATGGCTTCAACTCGATCTAGTGCGAAGTTACGTCGTTTCTGCTTAATGGGTTTTTGCGAGGGATTGATATTCAGGTAATGTTCCGCTAGGCGAGGGGATACTCCCACCAAGTCGTTGGTGTCCCAGGAAAAGATATCTATGTACTGGTTGAGAAGATCTCGTAGTTTAGCATTTATCTCGGGGGGTAGGAGAGTTCCAACCTCAACGGTTCCGAATTCTCCGAGCTGCATCGGTTCGGACTCGGAGTACTTGGCTGGTTCAAGGTTATCCTTTCCTTGTTCTCGGATAGCTTGAATGCATATTCGAGCTAATTGTTGATCACCTCGGACCGTGGCAATCCCTTTATTGGTGGGAAACTTCATCACCAAATGGTAAGGGGACTAGATTGCCTTTGCCTGGCACATCCAGGGCCTTCCAAGGATTATGTTGTATGGCGCTCTGGAGTTGATGATCGTAAAGGTGTAAGGTTATACTCCGAGAACCGTCTCTCACTTGCACCGGTAAAATAGTTTTTCCCAAAGGAATAACAGAATTGCCAGTAAATCCTGAGATAATGCTTGTGGGCGTGAGATTATTTTTGTCCAATCCCAGCTGTTCATAACAATTGAGGAACATGACTTCTACTTCGCTTCCTCCATCCACCAGAACTCTTCTGATCATGTTATGGTTTATGTCAACCGTAATCACTAGGGGATCTGAATGGGGAATTTGATTAGGAACCGCATCTTCAGATGAAAAATTAACAGTTCCGTCTAAGCGAGATCTTTTGCTCTCCCACTCCCAGGGAGAGGCTTCTTGCGCCGATCGATGTACACCATTGATGCTCCTTCCTGCTCCCTGGTTGCTGGCGTGGCTTGTCTCGTCGTTGTTGATGCTTCTTACTCCTGTCGGAGCCGAGAAACGGATTCGTGTACTCCAACGAAGGTTTTCAGCCGGATCAGCCATGAGTTAGAAGGTCGTATAGATCAAGATTAGCCTGCGGATCCCACTGGGCGTGTCAAATTGATGGATGTCTACGACCCGCACTTGATCATGAACCCTGCTCACGAACTGGTCTTCAAAACAAAGGCCCCGGGTGTCCCGGGGATAGACACTCCGACGCTTGAGTCAGTATATTTGCTTAAGGCGTAAAGTATGAGATTAGATGGAGAGGTCTACCAAACCTTTATGGTATTTATATGGCTACAATCCGTAGATCACCAAGATATGTATTTATGGTATGAATACAACTCTTATGGGATAATAGTTGTATTACAATGTATAATAAAAGTATATTTCGGACATGGTTGTGTTACCATGTTTAGGATGGCTGCATTACCATGTTTGAGAGGATGTATATTCATTGTAGAATATTCATAATATACGCATTCCTTATAAGGATTAGGATTGATGGACCTGTGGATCCACCCTCCGCGAATCTCGAGCCCACGACCCTTCTCGGGCCTTGGTCCGAGTATGAATAAGGCCCAAATACGAACCATGGACTTATCACCATTCAACATAGACATGAAATTTTAGACACATATCTTACTTGTAGAAGAAGCTCTTAGCTTGTAGTTGATGTCTACTTCACAAAGTTGCAAGCTTTGTTGGGTTTACCCAAATTTTAATGAAGGTTGATCTAGATTGATGGGATTTTAGGTTCCTGGGGTTAAGTTCATGGAAAGAGAACAAGGTTTGAGCTTTGAGCATGAGATTGTGCTTAGGATGGAAGTGATTTTCGGATTGGAATGGTATGAGAATGGATTTAGATTGAATGGGTTTGTGCTTGAGGTTGAGGAGGGGATAAGGTGAGAGAGAATGGAGGGAAGATGGATAGGAATGGTGAAAATGAGGTTGAGAGTAGGAAAATCCAGGTAAAATGATATATATATATATATATCATGGTTTAGGTTGACAAAACATGCCTGAATAGTAGTTTTGGTCGGTTACTGTTTGACTTATTTGCGAGTTCGCCTGTACTATCGCTTAGAGGCGAGTACTGGTGGAGATATCGCTCCTTCTTTGTTCAGGCTTCCATATATAATGAGTTTGTAAAAATAACATGTTTAATTAAACATGTTACAGTATGTGTATTTTAGAAAGAATTTTTCATAAATCTACAAATACTAATGTGTTGGATTATTTCAAATTCGTTCATGCCCTAATATATATCAGCTTCGGAGGGCACATATGTCATTGTACTATGGGTGTAAACAGCAACACCCATTAAAACAATCTCGAAATGATCGATGTGTGGAAAGAATTAAAACTTTTCTAATTTCCAAAATTAATTACCCATTTCATATAGAACATTTTCCAATTCCAGAGAAACTCATTAAATAATGAATAAAGACTGAAGACCAATTGCTGTTGATGGAAGATGATTTCAACCATGGAATTTTAAGTTAATTAGTTCATCCAATTAATATCATTTTTTTATATAGTTTCAATTCATATATCCTCACTAAACTTTTATATATATTTGTTTGGTTTAGCGAATTCCCCATAGTTTTTCAAATGAACTGGAGGGGAGTAAATCTCCTTGTTCACTCATCACTGGAGATAATGGAAGGTCATCAAATCGTTTATGGAAAGCAAAGCTTGTTAAGAGAGGCCATTACTACTACATCTGCAAGAAATCATGGCCACTGTCTGTTGAAATGGTTAAGAAAGTCCGTGTGTTATGAGATTGTTTTTTGTAATTGATAACAAAAATCCATATGAAAAATGCTAGTTACTGATCAGTATTGGGAAAGTATGTTATTGTCGGGTTGTCATATGCATAACATCACATTACATGAACACACTATGACTCGTGTAACATCGGTTGTCTTAAAGTACACATGGATGTTTTCAAAATTTGTATATTAGTGTCGGGATGAGTCGAGGAACTAATACTACAGTGTTGGCTTGTAAAACATTTGGAACTAGTAGTGTGTAATTGTTCACCGGCAATGACCCACTTATAAATATGTGCTACGATTATTGTGATGATTCGGTCGGAATCGCATCAAGAATCTCGGATGAGATCGGTTTTCGTGTAAATTCAATGTTAAACCTGTTACAATTATCAATAGAGTATAATATGATTGATCAATCCATTTTAGAATGGATATGGTATATATAGGGTTTATGGGTGTGGGTATGCAGGTGTGGGTTTAGGGTTTAGGGTTTAGGTTTAAGGGTGCATCCAAGCTATGTCGCTACCAGTTTTGCTTAGAGGCGGAATTGGAGGCGAACTCGCCCATTGAAAACGCTTACTGGCGAGAGTGATGGCGAGTTCATAAATGGATAAATTAAACAAAAAAAATACTTAAACTATATTCGCGTTTTTGGGATATCAGAATTCCCAAAACTTCCCCGACTCTCAAACCCTAACTTATAAAATCGTCGTCGACCAATTGCAGAGCAACCATGGGCCGGAGCAAACAATCCGGAAAAACCCTCACCCCACCCGCTCCCAAGCGTCAGAGGACCGCCCCGACCATAGGCACCGCCGCGAACCACGAGGAGGAGGAGGAAGAGCTCACCCTCGAGCAGATCAGTCACCGGGGAAGAAGGCAGGCGCAAACCGCGGAGCTCCGACCGGTAACAGGGGTAGAAACACTACCCACGCTGCTGGGAGTTCATCACAGCCACCACCCGATGCCGCCACCACTCAATAGTCCCGGCCAACCTCCACCATTGCTTCCCAGCCTGGTCCCGCCGCTGCCAGTGCATCCCGGTCTGCTACGAACGACGTGGGAAACAATGACGAGGATGAGGAGCGATCTCTTTTTATCAGCCCGAAAGCGGAGACGAGGTACGAGCAATATACTTGTCGTACTATTTTAAATGTTAAGGTCATTGACCAGTTTAAAATAACTAGTTTGGGTCTTGATAATATAGTTGAGTATTTTAGAGTCATTCATCTAGATGGTATGTTGACTTTGACTGAGCCGGTGCATAGGGAATAGTGTCTTCAATTTTATGCAAATCTTAAGTTTGAGAAGGATGCCGAAGAGGCGACTACGATGGTTAGGGGTGTGACATTTAAGGTAGATAAGTTATTGGTTAATGAGGTTATAAGAAGGCCGTTGGATCCAAATGGCCCTTGTGAGATATACCACACCCAAAATTTCCTAACCTCGTTGAATGAGAGCGTTTTAGACCCCGTGGCCATGCGTAGGAAGTTCTTTAGGACGCGTAGTAACGTTGCCGGTACTGCAAAGAAGTATAAGATTGCGAGACTTACTCAAGAGAAGCGGTTGGTGTTCGAGCCTGTGTGCATGAATATCATGCCCTTGGGTGGTTATCCATGTGAGGCAACGATCGCCAACTTGATGGTTTTCTACCACCTAATGGAGAAGGTGAAGATCAATCCCGGGTACACCATCATGAAGCACATGTTGAAGCGTGCGAAGGACAAGGCCGATCAGACGATCCCTTACGGGCAGCTCATAACCGCCATGAAGAAGAAGAAGGGTGTGAGACATGTTAGCATGGCTGAGCCAGTTAAATACTACGACTCGACTTGGCTACGCAACAAGGGGTTGAAAATCAGTGCGGATGTAGTGGTGACGAAGAAGGCTATGAATGCTTCGAGTTCTCGCAGCCGTTCTGAAATGAGTGATGGTAAGTAATTGTTAAATACTAAGATTTTCATTTAATGATAAATGTTTGCACCAATTCAGTTTATTAATTGTTTTGTTCCCGTTTGCAGCTCGCGATCTCGCTTGGCGTGAACGGTTGGTCCTCTATGTTGGACAGCTTGCAAGTAAGCTAGAAGAGGTGAAGCTGGAGCAAGCAAAAGAGAGGGAAGACGTACTGGCATTTGGTAGAGTGCTGAATTTGAATGCGGATCTGAGCGATGATGAAGAAAAAACAGATTTCTCGGTTCAGCGATTGCCTCCCGTGAACGACATTCCTGATTACATTCCTGGAGATCAAGCGAGGCCTGAAAACGAGGCAGAATATCAAGACCCCACTGATGGCGAGGGAGGAGAAGATATGGAGCCCAATAAACAGCAACCAGAGAATGATATCATGGATGAAGAACCACAAAGATATGAAGACATTGTCGATGGAGACGACAATGTATTTGAAGTGGTTCGCCGAACCGAGAACATTCAATCATCTTCAGCCGCGGAGTCGTCTGAAGAAGATGATGAAGATGAAGATATTGAGAGGACTGATGAAGAAGTTGATGGAGAGAAGAATGGAAGCGAAGATGATGAAGATGAAGACGAGAAGAATGATCGCTTCAATTTATCTTATTGTGTAGTCTAGCTTTCTTTTGTTTCAACACTAAACAATGGTTCATGAATGGTTGTTTTTGGTATTGAATTGATTTAGTATGGTATTTTAATAATAAAATTACATTTCATGTATTTCTTCAATGTTAACCATACACAAAAGCACCTATATTTACATGTAAAAAAAATTTATTCAAAGAGTAGGCGAGACAGAAGATGATATCGCTACCTGAAAACATGAGAGGCGAATTGACAAGGCGATCTCGTAAGTAAAAACGTCTATGAACTTATCTTAAAAGCGAAATCTCTTCCTAGCTCGCCACAGGCAACAGAGTCTACCAGGCGATTGAAGAGGCGATATTTCTAATTGAATAAGTAAGAGGCGAATCAATTAGGCGAACACGTAAGTTGAACAGTCTATGAACGTATCTTCAAGGCGAATTCTCTTCCTAGCTCGCCATAGGCGACAGAATCTACCAGGCGTTTGAAGAGGCGAAATCATAACCATTAGGCGAATAAGCTAACGGTTTCGCCCGCCAGGTTGATTATTTTTTAAAATGCTCAAGTATAGAACACAAAATCACGACGCTGTTTCATACATAAACGAAATAAGAGGCGATATCGCTTCTAAGTATCAATTAGGGTTTAGCATTCTTGTAATAAAAACAAATCAGAGCGATTTCGCTCAGATCTTCGCCTGTACACGTAAGCTTTATCGATGTCGCTTCTTCGTGTTGTCAAGAATCCCACATCGGTAGATTGAAAGCCAATTGATCAGTATATATGTGCTGGCAAAATAGAAGGGTTCGATAGGTCGCCGACCCGCGCAAATTTCGTATGAAACACATTTGAATGCACTATACACATAATCTTTACACTATACATACATGTCCCATATGAGTACTACCAGTATATCCATGACCCCTGGCCAAGAGGCTTTTTTTTTTACACGCCGGCGAACTCGCCAACACATTTGCCTCAAAGTTATCATGAAAATATTTCAAAGTTAACAACATATGACCATTTTTTTTACCATATAGTCCAAGTACACGGCATTGAAAAGTCATTCATTTTGGCGACGACTAGTCGTCCTGGCGCTCTACAGGTTCCGCCATGATAGGTTGACTCGACGGAAAGTTGATTTGGCATGAACGGCGGAAGACTAGGCGTCCATAACTCGCCGAATGGACTCCATACTCTGCCAGCAATTGACGCCAAACTCCGCCTAACTCAAACCCAGATACTTATAGAAAATAAAAAAAGGGTTTTTTAATAAAATAAGAATTCATTTAATTAAAAATCAAATTAGGCAGCTACCGCATTGGACCGGGATTTATAACCCAGCAGAATAGAAAAGAATTTTGTGAACTAAAATTGTGAATATTTGTTATATAAAACTCATATTTTGAAGTTCTTTATAATTGTACAGTCCTTCATAATAATTTCTACAAAATACAAAGGGATGAAATATTAAAATTAGTGTCATTATTACCAAAATAAAAAGGGATCTAGTAGTACATACAAGCGAGTTCACCTTTCCCCTCACCTGCAGGCTTCGTAAGAGGCGAATTCGCTTCCTGGCAGTGTCATTATTCCCACATCGGTGGATTGAAGGCCAATTGATCAGTATATATATGCTGGCAAAATAGAAGGGCTCGATAAGTCGCCGACCCGCCCAAATTACCCATGAAACAACACTTGAATGCAATATACATACACTATACATACATGGCCCATACCCAATGAGGCCCATATCATTGTTCATAGGCCCAAAGGCCAACATTTTTTTAATTTACAAGCGAATTCGCCTGAGAAATCGCCTATAAGCGATGGTGTTGGCGAACTCGTAAACAGCAGGCCTATAAATAGTCAACTGAAACCTCCGGACGCGTTCAAAATCAGATCCCCGAATTTGTAACCCTCACATTCATCAGAAACCTCCACAAACTCTGATCCGCCGCCTCCCACCCGTCAATTACACCGGCAAATCAGCGCTCTCACGGCCTAATCTCCCCCAATTTGTAAGTTCTACTCATCTTTAACTCTTTTTCATCATTATTTTGGTTTTTTTCGTATATTTTTTCCATTCGTTGTGAAAAAGCTTAGTTTTCAATCTAGGTGTGATGTTGAATGTTTTTGTTTATGGGTTCAATCATAGATTAAGGTTGGGTTTTGTTTGTTAGGTATTTTAGGCAATCTCAAACATGCCTCCGAAAGGTAAGGGTAAAAATGCCGCCGCCGAATCGACCGAGCCTATCAAGTACGATAAGGATAAGTTTGTTAGTGAACAAGCTTATCTAAAGTATTGTAGTTTTGAAAGTGCCAAGGCTGTCTTGAACGAGTTGATGGTGGTTGATGCGAGTCAAGTGGACGACATAGGTTTGAAAGAGGTTTGGGAACTTCTTGAATATCAAGAAGCTCACAAGTTGATGAAGGTGAACGAGTGGGGCTATCTAGAGGAGACTATGCAGTTCTACGCAAATTTCCAACAGTGTGGTGACGTGTGGAAGACCAAGGTGAACAAGAAGGAGTACGAAATAAGTCCCAAACTATTCAATGATGTCCTCGGTGTTGAGTTCGAGGACACGGATAAACCTGTGGAGTTATACGTAAGGGGAGAATGGCCTAGTGAGTTGCTCATTTCCAAAGAGGACCTGAAGGAATATGGCAAGACACACTTTGGTCGAGATGAGGTTGACCTTGGAATGCCGAAGGAGTACAAGCTATACAAGCTCACCCCTGAGAGGAGGATATTGTATGAGATGGTTGCTACAAATCTTGTGCCTAAAGGTGGGTGGTTGGCCGAACCAAACTACACGACTTTGATCGAGTACTACATGGTGGCGGAGGAAGTCATGCTTAACATTGGATATACCATTTTCCAACACATGAAGAAGAGCGTGGTAGAAAACAACATGGTTTTGAAGAAATTGCCCTATGCAAACTTCATAACTAAATTCCTCCGCAAAAAGCATCCAAAGATTAAGTTCTCTGGCACCGGGAAGCCGTGTGAGTACTACACGAAGGAGTACTACCAGAAGAAGAAGTGGGAGTTGGTTGGGTCGACTTGGCAAGAGAAGGGGGAGAAGGACATACCGGCGGAGCCAGAACCAAATGGAGGGTAAATTGTTTTTATTCATGTATTTTGTACTTGTGACGTTAGTACAATTTAGAACAAAACTTGACATTTTCAATGTCTGTAATTTACTAGCACCAAGAGAAGCCTATTACCAAGGGCTTAAGGACTCTGTGTTCTCGATGATGACCGAGATTGCTAACGTCCAAGAGAATGGGTGGGAGACTCGCTGCATTCTTCGGAGTTTTGTAAAGACTATCTCCGCCAGCATCCACACCAAGCTACACCAGAGGACCAGGGCGGCGCAACAATGACAACTCTACCTATAAGTGTTGATAGCTTATTATGCTAGGAATTTTATTTCAACTGTAATGCTACATTTTTACAAATTCTAATCTTTTCCCACTTGTGACAATCTTATTATTAATTTGATTAATGTTTTCTTCTTTGCATAAAATTTTGTTACCACTCCTATTGGAGTATATGGTTCATGTGTAAAAACGAAAAAGTGAATGGATTAGTTTTGTAGTTTATAGTTTAACTTGTCCAGGTAGCGAAATCGGAAATAATGTCGCCTGTAAGCGTCCCGGGAAGCGAGTTTGCCTCTTCACTCGACTAGATGGACAGAGAGAAACAGGCGTGCCACTAAGCGAACTCGCTACAAATAGGCGAATATGGTTACAACATCGCCGGAAAGTAATCTAGCTCTTATGATAGAAATATGATACAGGCGAGTTAGACAACGGGTTTGCCGCTTTAGCCGCCTGTAGACTTACTAACAGGCGATATCTCTGGCTATATTTCGCCTACAGGCATTCATATCTGGCGAACTCGCTAACAGAAAACCAGCCAACAACTACTGGCGAACAACTTATCCAACCTCTACGGGTCTTATACGCGATTTCGCTTCTCTCGTTGCTCATTAGCGATTCGGGTTACGATATCGCCTTATGCTCAACAATTTAAGGCATTTTCAAAAACGCCTTCTATTTAACTGTAAAACACCTTTTTTATTTTTCTGCCCTAGGCGAGTGGACATAGGCGAACTCGTAACCCTCCTACTCGACGGTTCCGCGAAAATTTGGCCAAAACGCCTTAAATGTGGTGCCGAGAAAGGTATGCTTGTGCACTAGTGAGGGGATCTTTTCCAAGTAACCGAAGGTCCGAGCTAGCCATCGCCATCCTAAGGAGTGGTTCCCTGTCACACACTTCTGATTGTAAAATTTGATCTCCATCTCGAACAACTTCCAAATGGTGCTAGTAAGATAGACATAGATGATATATTGGTCCTCTTTCTCGTTTTGAACGTCTGAATTCCAATTCGGAACCTTTTACTTGGTCTAATTAAAGCTCAAACAAATCTCACACCATGCCAAGTTGTTGTTTAGGAAGTCAAACAGTTTCTTTCCCTGAGGTGTCACGGGAATCGAACTCTTGGTGACCAGCACCATATAGAGACTATAGAAGATATCTAAACTTGTATCCACCTTTTTCTCTACACACCACGAGATTAGAGCCATAACTGCCACTGTCACATTTGAGTGCAGCTAGTCAGGATGGAGTTGATAATGCTCCAAGAACTCCGAAAAGAGAGGGATAAATGGGAAGGTAATCCCTTGCACCATAAATCTCCCGTACAAAACCCTCTACTTGGTGTAACCCTTGCCACATGAAGCTACGATTTCTTCTCCACTGGAACCCTTTCCACACAACGATATGAGAGCAACTCATACTATTAATTTGAAGGCATGATAAACAACGTCTTCGACTTTGGAGCCACACATCCATCACCAAAATTAATATTTAATTTGTACATGGTTCTAAATTGGATTGGACCGGCCCTATGCGTAAGGTAAATTGACATGTGTGCTTTATAGTAATTATGTTGCATTAGTGCGAAAATGGTACGTAAATTTCAAATGTTTAGAAATATTTGGTTGTTAACTAAAAAGGTTAGTTTAGGAATGTGTCATGACAACATGTTATGGAAATGATCGAAAGGAAAATACAAAATTGGAAAAATGTTTGGCATTCTACTGGTGGTAAGCTAGCATTAATACAATCTTGTCTATACTCTCTCCCTCAACACATCTGGGCTGTCATGGCTCCCACCAAACAGGCTATAAAAAAGATAGAGAGAAAATTCTCCATTTTTTTCTAGGGCAGGACAGAAATTAAACCTAAAAAAATCTCGGAGGAAGTGGGATTCTATCTGTTTCCCAACTCCCCAAAATGGATTAGGTCTCAGATCCCTTTCCACCATAATTGATGCATTTTCATGCAAATTATGGTGGAAATATCAGACATGTAAAGCTCCATGGACTCATTTCCTGGCTTCTCTACCTGTTTCAAAAAGAAATTCTATCATGACATGGAAAAGGATTCGCAAAATTAATTCTTTTGCAGAATCCAATTCTAAAGTCATACATGGGCAGGGACTATGTAACTTTTGGGAGTCAAATTGGACAGATTATGGTCCTCTTATTGATATTTACCAGCCATTCATAAATACTCATTTGCAGCTGACAGTGGCCCAGTTTATTGAAAGAAAGAATGAGCTTATTCCCCTCATGTCACTGATCTTCCCCTCCCACATCATTTCATTCCTTCAGCAAGCCACAATACATCCTCACAGACCAGATACCTTGATATGGAAACCTGAAAAACTTGGCTCCCTCTCCTTCAAATCTGCATACCTACACATTTGGGCCAAGACAGTGCAGAAAAAACTTTCTGTCTTCATGTGGAGACTCCAAAATTCCATTTTACTCTTTGATGATGTGATGGCCCATTTTGGTTTTAACCTCCCCTCTAAATGTTGTTTCTGCTCCAATGAACACACTCTATAACACTATTTTAATAGTTGCAACCTATCTGTTAGACTATGGAAAGAAATGCACCTAATCTGTGCCTCCCTACATGTTCATTTTGACTCTCTCTGGGATAGGCTTGTTACCTGCTAAGATTTCAAAGGTTTCTCCACCATTCACACCACCATTAACCATACATCACCTATATTTGTCTGCTGGCTCCTCTGGAAGGCCAGAAACAAGAAATTGTATGAAGATGTAGATCTATGTGTCCCAATCAATTGGCTAAATCTCTTAAGGACATGATCTACCTCTCTCTGCTGACTCACCCTTTGCATCTGTCCAAACCCGTTGACTATGAACTCTCTGAGTCTGGCTATGTCCCACCAACAAAAAGATCCTCTGGAACCTCTAATCTCCAAAGTTGTTTGGACCTGTCCTCCACAGGGGCTGAAAATTAATGTTGATGCTGCATGGAAAATGGCAATGCAGGCATAGCAATCATTGTCAGAGATTCCAGAGGAGGATTCATTGCTGCTGAAGGCTCATATATCATTGTTGAGTCACCTCTTGCTGCTGAAATGCATGCCATTCAAGCTGGTGCATCTAAAGATAGATCTATCAATACTTTCTATGCCCTGGAATCTGATTGTTTAATTGTTGTTCCGATGATAAAATGCCCAAAAAAGAGGCAGTGGAAATTTCTGACACAGGCTGATCACATTGCATCCATGCTAGAAGACCATACAATCCAACATGTGTTGAGGCAAGCTAACCAACCAGCTGATGAATTATCAAAATTTGTAAAGGCATCCAAGCACAACTGCTCATTCACTTGGTTGTCACTGCCACGGATGGTTAAGGGTCGACTCATCACTCTGGACTCCCTCAACACTCCATCTCTCAGAATTCATGATGCATAATCTCAAATGGCAAGTCTAATGCTACTTGAGCCTTCACTATACATATACTATATGCAGCTCATCAGCCTCCTTCCACCTAAATTTTACTTGTCTTTTGTATATACCATTGCAAAGTTTGCTTGCCAAGTTACTAGGGCGTCCGATTTGATCTTCGTTTCGAAGTTGGCTAACAGAATTCCTTAGTTTACAACTTGGTTATAATTAATTCTGTCAATGAGGGTGATGATGTCACCTCTCTTTTTGTAGGTACTGGTCTGCAGTACTTAGGTTAGAAATAGGTTATTGTCTTTTCACTTTTGATCTTGTAACATACTCTAATTTTTTTTTCAAGACTTAGAGCGCCTAATATAAGCTCTACACCTCCGTGGTGGATTATCATAAAAAAAAAAGAAGGAAATTGTCATGACTTTTGCTCTGGAAGCTAATTATAGCTCTCGTAATAACAGCTCCCTTAAAAATAATGATAAAATGAAAAACTAACAGTGTGTCGCGCGTTCGCACGTCATGAAAAACAAATTCAAATTTGAAACGGTAATTAGATAATAGGAAATGTTGGGTTTTATGTTGGTGTGAAACATTGCAGAGAGCACGCGTAGCGCACGCGCCACAACAAATAGCACACGCGCCGTCGCTACAGTAGAAATTGGAAGCTAATGTTAAACACCAAATAGAATTATTTTTTTAAAAGAAATGCACTTACATTGATCACGAAAGAGAGACCATTTTCTTGCATCTTTCTCTGCCCCTTCTCTCTAAAAACCCTAATTCAACCCCTCTTCGGACATGCCAGGATCAGAGTGAATGCTGTTGAGCGATCTGTTGTTCTGTAGATGTAGAGAGAGAGATGGAAAGAAGTAGTTGTGATGTGAATCAATCGAAAGAGACATCTTGCAAGGCTGAAGCGGCAGGTCGAGGTTCCTGCATGCTGCTGGGAAACGACGTGGTGAGCGAGTTCGATGCTCAGCACTACGAGCTGCTCAAGTCCTACCCGAATCTGCTTTCGAGGCTGCCAAGGTGGCTCAGCTTGCTCGGGCCGCAGCTGAGGAGAAGGCTTCTCTAGCCGCCAGGGCTGTGGCTGCTGCGAAGAACGCTATTGCTTTGGTGTCCAGCATGGAGGAGGTTAATTGCGAATGCAGATAGGTACTTGAAGAAGAATAAGATGAAGAAGCATGTCGAGGTTCAGGCTTTGTATGATCAGGCAAAAGGAAGAGGCAGTTGGAAAGCCGATGAAACTATAAACAAGAGTCTTGCTCCCAAACATAAGAGGCCTAGGACCTTAGGTATTTATGATAGGGAGTTGATATATCATATTGGATGGTAATTTCTCGGGCTTTCTTCTATAGAATTTTTACATCCACTTCTTTCGAGTATTTTATGGCTTTGTAAGGTTTGAAGTGTATGTTTGAACTGCTTAGATTGTTTGGTTATGAACTTCATACTCGTCATCATCAATGCTTTACGGCGGCTTTGATGATGAATTTACAGTATAGAAAGGTTTTGATTGTATAATAGGGTTTGAGACTTGAGAGTACGTAATACGGTCAAAAAACAGTTAGGGATTGCTGGTTTGGTTGTTTCTCAAAAATACAAAAAACTTATATTGATCGAAGCATAAATTCACGTGCAAGATGAAATTGAAGACGTACGATACAGTGAAAAACACTCTAATTAGTCTCGCAAAAGAAGTAATCGGCATACAAACTCAACGATCTAAATCACTCAGAATCAAATCTCTTTTAATCAGGTAGTAATAGTAATTTTTTTTAAAAAACATAATTTATCAAAGTCCCAGCCGGCCGGAGTGTCAGATCGTCGGGTTTATGTGCATTCTTATGTAAAATCTCTGCTATAGATCCTCCTAATTCTGTTGATGTTCACAATCTCTCGAATTGTCATCTTCTGGTGATTATGCCTATGGAAGAGCAGGGCTTGGTAAGTCTAGATATATAGATGAGATTCCAAATCAATTATCCTTTTATCATCAATGAGTAATTTTCTTATTGTTTTCACGCGATTCATTTTTTTTTTACAGATGATACATCCGTCGTTTCTTAAGGATTTACGGAGTTTCGAAAAAAAAAACGTGATTATATATACGTCAGATAAAATGAATGCACGTGTCTTGCACGTACATCACAGGCATGTGTTTGGCTCAGTGGATGAATGATTGAATTGTTTGCCTTATTTGAAATGTCCAAATTCTACAATTGCGAGTTGATTAATTTAAAATAATATAGTGTAGTAATCTGGTATGTTGCGGATCAGCACTAGTAAATTAATTAGATCCACACGAATTAACCTTTCATCTGCGCACGTCATCCCCACGCAAATTAATAAACCCTAGAATGGATAGAGGGAGAGCGGCAGCAACAAATCGTAACGGTTACTGACTGATTGTACAAACGCTCCCTATAAATATCACTCAGCAATTGTTGTTTTTTCCAAACAATTTTTTCTTTCATCCTTTAATCACACAAGATCGCTTCCGATAGCTCCGGCGAGAACGTGGTTCTGTACGACGATTCCGGGGCTTACTGGGACGTGAAGATGACTCGGATGGAGGGAGGAGAAAGGTTTCTCACCGATTTGGTTTCTCAGATCGGGGACCTGGTTTTCTTCCGTCTGATCGACCACTCTCAGCTGCAGCTCACTGTTTACGACAGACACGGTGTGCCGAAGTGAATTAGTTTTTCTTAGTTCCATCGGTTTCTAACTACAACACAAATCAATGGATGAATGAATGATGGACTGTTCTTAAGCTGATTTTGTTGGGTGCAAAAATCTATTATCCGTTGGATGAATTAATGAATGATGATTATTCGTTTGTTCGTTCGTAAATGTGCACTGCACGAATCAATTAATTAATCTGTGCACGTAGTTTATTTCACGCACGTAGATTCATTGCTCAGGTATTAACTTCTCAAATGACCTAAAATGCAAAGCAAAACACAATTCATAGATTTATTAAGTAAAATTGTTATAAAGTAAAATTGTTATTTCTTAAGCGATAAAAATTATTTTTTACTTTAACTCAAATTAACATTATTCAAGATGACTTTCAGCGATATTCAGTACAAGATCAGCACGACACTGATCAGCACAGAACATCATTGATCAACATAGTACAGCACTGATCAGTACTGTATAACTCAGCACAACACCAAATAAGTTTAACTAAACAAGGCCTAAAGTGTCTATTGAAACTTCAAATTTAGTAATCTTATATTACATTGCAATTTTCTCTCTTTATGCTATCAAATTCATTATAACTAAGTAAAGTTTGTGTTTGAATTACAACACCAATAAGCAATACACTCAAATTAAAAGTATTTCAAATACTCACGCAAGGCGAGTTCCAATTATGTTAGTTTGTTATAGTAATTAAACTTGTATCTGTTTTTGAGATGAGAAAACTACATAAATAAGAGTGTTTGATAAAAAAGGTTTTTCTTAGGAGTAGTATACCAATGTCGTAAGATTATATTGAATTGGTTTTTACTACTTCAATATAAGTTAAAAACATAAGTTTAAGTCCCAACATTTATATAAAGCGGGCTCACGTATGAATATTAATGCTATTTAAAATTTTGTTTGTTATATATGCACGTAACAGTGAAAACTATAATTACGTAATAAATTAAGTAGCTATAATAACTCATATTACTAGACATTAATTTGATAGAAAGAAAATTACAAAAAACATTGTCATAGAAACTAGCATATAGAGTGTGGAAACATCAAAATCACTCGCTACTCATCCATAGATTCTGGACCATTTCTTGCGTTGAAGAGAGAATCCTTGATCACTTGAGTCATCAGACCGTGAACTTGTTCCACAGTAGTCTTCGCACTATCCCGAGTAATCTTAGTAAGCTGAGATTCATCGCCCAGCTTCTTCTTCTGGCCTAGCTGAATCTCAACTTGCTCCAGTTTCTCTGCCACATCAGATATCTGCCCAGCAACATAGTCACCGGTACCAAGCAACGGCGACGATGAAAGCGTGTTCACCCAGTACTTATTCCAAAGAAGATCAAGCAAATGGGAATCCAACGATGACTTGAAATAAGAAACCTCTAACGGATAATATTGCTTGCAGTGAACTCCAAAGTCTTCGATCTTGTCTGATGGGATAGTTTGGTACTCGGAAGCTCGCTCGCCTTCTGGTTTATACCCGTCAGGGTATGTCCTGAAAGCGCCGATGTCAACTTTCCCGGCCGAGACAGTACGGGTCGGGTCAACCACAACGGCCAAAAACGGTTCTGTAAACTGCTGGTTCAGCTTCTGGGTGGAGACATCGATACCCGAAAGCCAACATCCATAACCGGGATGAGAATGGTACCAACCGACGACGTTTTCCAGGCGACCGGATTGCTTGTTTGTATCGGAATACTCGACCATGTACTCGTACGCTTCGGCCTGGGCGTTCACGCGCGTCTCGGTGCCCTCGACGGGGAGGGAAAAAGCGTCCATGACAATAATGGTGTCACCGTCGACCTTGCCTTGCATGAGGCCCATGATCTCGATGGTTCCACCGGAGCGCGCGTGGACCACCATCTTGAGCAGGGCGAGAGCGGAGATCTTCACGCGCTTGAAGTAGTGTGGGTCTTTTTCCCACGGTTTCTCTCTCTGAACCTTTGCCGTTGCTTCCGCGTCGTACCGGAATATTTGGTCGGAGCTAACGATTTCGTTCTCCAGCTCCCAAGTTTGGCGTGCTAGGGCTTGATTGACATTCTTCATGGCTCTTTTTCGTCTCAGTTGTTTTTGTATATTATGGGTATATGGAGACAGATTGATCCGTATATATAGTACTAGAGTTGCTTAAAATTCTTTTCCTGCTACAGTTTGTATTCTGATTATACCTAAATTAGAAGGTGGAATCCTTTTCTAAATATGATTCTTGTGTTTTTCATATCCTATTCCTATGCGAGAAAGGATTTTTTTCCCCTGAATTCTGATAAACGAAAAACCTTAAACAAAAATGGATTTCATATAATTATAGTTGAAAGGTTCCGGAGTATCATAATTGAAATTAAGATTAAGAAACTCCAGAATTTTGTTTTTTGTTTTTTGTTTTTTGATGCATAACCATTTAGTATAATCATTTGATATTACTACACACTCTTGTTTTTGTTATATCCGTCTACACTCTACACATGCATCCCTTTCTCTCTCTGCAAGTCCTAGCTAGCCACATTCTGTTCTTCTTTTTCATTCCATCCAGGAAATATGGTGATCGAACCGTTTCTTTAACAATTAAGCGTGAAAATATCTATTAATTACTTTCAATTCGCTGGATTCTGTTTGGTTTTATGCGCAAACAATTAGTTGTATTCTGTTTGGTTTTATGCGTAAACAATTAATTAGTTGTATTCTATTTTTACTTTTCATGTTTAAACATCCTAAAATCATGTTAATTAAACATACTCTTTACATTAGTCTGAAAACATATAAGTTAGAGATTAGCGATTAAAGATTCGTAAAATTTCACTGTGCGTGCGTGATTGCATGGGAAACGTGTGGGCAAAGTTTCAAGTTGCAAAATTCTATCATATTTAAATAACAATGTTGGTGTATGCCTTGAAATACCGTAATAGCCGGTACTGCGAGTTAGCGCGCGGGTCTCGGGTCCGGTACCTAGGGTTTAGTGAAAGATGCTCTATAAACCTCTTTCTCTTGTTGTAATCTAATTCATTTTGTTGTTTGGGTATTAGCCGATAGAAACATCCTGTAATCTAGGTACCTGTCTAATACAATCCGTGTCCTTCATGTGGGTGTAGCCAATCATTGGTGAACCACGTAAATCACTGTGTTCTTGTTTGTCCTTGGTGAACTACTTTATTTCCTATTTTCTCATATTTCGCACAACAAACAAAATGAATAAATCAATTCTTTAAAATCATTAATGACTTAAATTTAAAAAATAGTTTTTTTTTATTTAGAAGAAATTGAAAATATTCTCCATCACACTGACTAATAAATTTTTTTACTAATGTATAAACTCGTATTTTCGTCTTCGTGCAAGTTCAGTGTGTGCATATTATTTAGATGCACTTGATAAAGAGTATGATTAACAATAGAATTATAAAAAATGTGAATAAATAAGGTATAAGCGTAGTATTAAATTTGAGAGCATCAAACCATTTTATTTCATATAGAGTCTCAAATCTTCTCTCTCCTCGTAACTTTAATTTGAGAATACTATATAGAGCATCTGTTGGATTCCAAAAATGGAGTCTTTTGCCGAAATAATCTTATTTCTGAAACTAAACTCTTTGACTAAATTTAAATAGTATTAATTACACACCCATAAAATTTTGTATGTTTAAATTAGACCCACTAATTTATAGTCCGACACCTCCAACCTTATTTCCAGGGCTTCCTCTCCCAACAAAATCAAACTGGAGTTCATTTGAGTCTACATGCAAACCAGTTTCAAGTGGCACATCATGAGAATAAGAAAGGATACCAATATCATCATTAAGCTTTTGGCTAAAATGTTTTGAAACAAATCAATATTTTCTGGCTCAACTTGTAAGGCGCAAAGCGGTTCGGAGACAGCCCTTTCAAACACTTCGTGTTTGAACAGTATTCCGCAGCATGCATCTCTCTGGCCACTTGTAATACGTCAACAACCTCCCTTTAACCAGTTGGTAACTGTAAATTTAATTGCATGCACCACCATTCCTTACCGCTTGATCTGAGTTACAATATTTTTACTCAAATTTATATTTATTGAAAAAATAACTTTTCTAATTTTCTTTAGAATTAACATAGGAGTAAGTCTTAAATGTACTTTTCTTCGCAAAAATGTTTCTTTCCCTTTTAACCCCTTCTATTTCTTCTTCCTTAACCGTACATGCCATCATGATATAGACCTATATTCCCTCCTTAAACTTAATAAATAATATTTCAATACATGTAATTCTCTTATTAAAGATTTAAAATTGATGTTTCCGGTGTAATTGAAGCACGCCGATTTTACTATTTGATTAACTGTTAAATTACTGATTATTTCAAAAGTAAAAACTGACACATATAAATTTTACTTTTCACTAAATATTCAATTTTTTTTAAAAATTACCATTTGAAGGACATGAAGTTTAAACTAGTTAGCTAGGTAGGACCAAAGGAGTATTAAATTTTCGTAAGAAAAAATCAATAGTTTTTAAAATGAGAAGATTGAGAATGTTTAAGAATAAATTAAAGTTGAGGGTCTTTGAATAAATTTAAGAAATTAACCTAACCTAATTCCTGATTAAACCGGATTCCAACCGCGCGGGCGCCGCCACATAGTCGATTCTCTCTCTAGAGCACAGTGATTCTGATTCTTTCGTTTCAAGTCTGAAACATCCGGTAAAGCCTTTGCTGTATCACTTTGTTTTCAACATTAGGTTAATTTTGATTTGCGAAGTTTCTTTTCCTCTCCCGGTTTCTTTTCCTCTCTTGGTTGGTTTTGGTTTTCACCTCCCAGATTTTCAATCACTGTGAAATAGAAGTCATATGAAAACCTGATACTTTACACTTAAGAACTCACACAACAAGACAGAAAAGTCACTACCTTGGAAGTAAAGGGACATTTCTTGAAGGCCTTCCGAGAAGCCTGACCAGCCTCTTCTCCAGGTGGACTCAGGTAGCACCATAACCCCTTCAAAGGAGCATCTTCAGGGATCACCAACCCAAACTCATAATCATCATCATCCGAGGACTCCCAAACCTCATGTTCCACCTCCTCGGACCGCACCTCCTCGGAATCCTTAGCTTCCTCCTCTATAGCCTGGAGGACCGCCTTCTCCTTCTTGGCTTTCTTCTTTGGGGAAGATGTTGTATACAGAAAAAAGAACATCAACATATTATACAGAAGAAACATATCATATAACTATGGTATGCCAGGCAAGGAATTACTTGAAGAAGACCGACTCGAAGAGGATTCACCATGGTTCCTAGGAGACTTCCTCAGACCCCGGTTCCCGGCCTTCTTCTTGTCTCCCTGGATTTTATCAGGGAGGGCCCAATCCCAGTTTGGCTTCATAAAGCTGAACGTGGACTTCGACCGAGAAACATCTAGCAGGTACGAGTAAGTAATAGGATGTCACTGCCAGACAGAGCCATGAGCCCCCCGCACAAAGTTCCCTCTTTGAAGGGCAATCTTCTCGCTCAAGAGCTCCACAACAATACCCTTCAAGTGGGCAGGAATATTGAAGACCCGGTCACGAGCTTTAGCATCTTTTGGCTTGGGATTTAAATCCACGGCCCAAAGCGCCACTTTTTTTAACCGAGAAGGCGAAATCGTAACCCTCTATACTTGTTGAGGCAGTGGATTCCCATCAAAAGAACAAGCGATATTGCTATATGTAAGTTGCAATTTACTTAAGAAGAGAAATCATTAAAACGACGTTGGATGGAATCCGTGGGAAGTTAGAAACAAATTCATGTTCTAGGATTTTAAACCTACTCATTTTAGGATTTTACAGGAAATTAAATCACCTGTGCATGACTCTTTTGCTACTAGGATTTTTTATGTTCATCTTACAGCTGATATGAAACTTGCATTCAATGGAAATTTTCCTGCTTGGCTCAAGCCCTAAACCTGCTATAGTTAAAGTAATTTGGACGAAGCCCTCACATGGATAATAAATGTAGATGCCTCATGAAGGCAGGCACACATGAGGCCGGTCTGGGCTTGATAGTTAGAGATTAAAGAGGGAACTTTGTGACTGCCTGCTGTTTACAACATTCCCATGCACAATCTCCCTTTTTATGCTAAATTTCTAGCCATTGGTCCATGTCTCTCTTGTAGTAGAAAGTTGCACGAAATTATTACTGTGGAATTTGATATCTTGCAAGGCATAAAAATGATTAAAAACCATTCTAGAATATTTTATATTTCCTGAGAAGAAGATCAGTAAATAACTTAAACCACATAATTACCCAATGATTTATTAGCTATAATTTTTTGTTGAGAAAGGAAAATTGAGTATATAATAATAAATAAGGAGTATATAAACACGAGGATATTATAACCGAGTTAGGATATGTGAAGCTTGATATTCGATAGACTTCTTTTCCTTGAATATTAACATTTCTTGTATATTTTTGGTATTTCTTTATTCATACGTGTAGATTTTACCCCCTCTATTATAATATTAGTGGGTTTAATAAAATTCTCTGATTTCTCTTCTTTTTCTTTGTGCAATGCCATCCAAGTGATGATGTAAAATCAAAACTGAAATGATGGTATACTATTGGCTGGGAGAAATTTGTGGTACTGCTCGACAATGGTATGATAGTGCTCTTTAAATCTACAGGCATTATATTCCTTGCATATCGAATGAATGAGTTTTTGAGGTGAAGTTAAATGAAACTGGAGGTTTTTATTTACTTTAACCATATATATATATGGTTAAAAAAAATTGGTCATTTTGAATGTTTGATCTAGAAATTGGGTAGTTTGACCAATGTTAGGTCCATTTTTGCACTTTAGTCAATTCAGGGCATGCTGGCAATTATACTCCACCAAACCTCAACGATGCTGAATTGGAGGACGAAGAGACCGATGCATACAAGTGGTCTTCCGATGCGAGAATAGTCAATCGGTGGAGGGCGAAGCTAACACCGAAGAAGACAATGACGATGAAATGAAGGAGATTGATGATGGAAGCGATGAGGAAGACTGATTGGGACTTTTAGCATCGCGTACTTAGTTTATCTTTTGTAATCTCAACTTAAAACAATTGAATGATGCATTACTTTTTAGTTAATTTGCTATCTCAAAATTGATTTCCCCTCTATTTTATGCATTACAAATCTCAAGTGAAAACCAAAATGTTAAACATGTCGATACAAATTAAGCAATAAAAGTTAGCATTCTGGGAAGCGACATTGCTTTCTCCTTCGCATGCACATATTACACGAAGCAAATTCGCTAGTCGAACCACTACCAACTTAGCATGGATGCGAGTTTGCTACCACCTTCACGACCAGTGGTAGTGGCTAACAGGCGAGATTAGACACGTACTCGTAACTATTAAACGAATATGCTAGCGATATTGCCAGTGCCTGGTTATGAATGACATAAAAACACAAGTATAAATCGACTTCAAATGACGTCGTGTAAAGAGCAAGCAAACAAACCCTCAATGATATCGTTACAACTCTCGCTTGTAGGCGAAATGGGAAGCGAATTCGTAACTAGTTTGTTTCATTATTCCCACATCAGTTTTTCACATGTCAAATGTTCAGTATATATGTGGATGAACAATTGAAGAGCTCGATAAGTCGCCGACCCGCGCAAATTACCCATGAAACACCATACACAATGCATGCTTGGGCCTTGTGACAGCCTACTTGGGCCATAACTGATAATGCCATTTGAATACTACCCCTAGTCAAAGCCCACGGTCCAAAGCGCCACTTTTATAAACCAAGAATGCGAAATCGTAACCATGTACGCTTGTTGAGGCAGTGGCTTCCAATCAAAAGAACAAGCGATATCGCTAATTATAAGTTGCAGTTTACATAAGAAGGGAAATCATTAAAACGACGTTGGATGGAATCTGAGGGAAGTTAGAAACAAATTGTTGTTTTAGGATTTTAAACCTACTCATTTTAGGATTTTACAGGAAATTAAATCACCGGTGCATGACTCTTTTTGCTACTAGGACTTTTTATATTAATCTTAGACTTGATATTGAACTTGCATTCAATGGCAATTTTCACTACTAGAATATCAAGTCATTTAAGGCGGTTCATCCTTCATGTGTTAAGGCAGAAAACAAATGCCTTCCCTGGTTGTGACTTGAATGATAAAAATCATCTAAGGCGGTTCCTCTTCCGCCTTAGATGTTTTTGGATTTATGGCGTTTGTTTCCGCCTTGGATTAAGGGTTATTCGCCTTGCTCAATACTTCCGAAATCGCTAGCATGCAAGTCTGGATGATATGATTTGACTCGTTGCGATACCGTAACTAGCAAACGCTAGTCCCAAACAAATGGTTGATTGTTTTGTTACGACAGAAGCTTACGGATCGCCAGATGAAATACTAACGAGTTCGCTACATTGAAAAGCCTAGACTGTTATGAATGTGTAAGAGACTGGTTACGACTTCTACCGTGCGGATCGCTAATACTAGTTACGATGTCGTAAGAGAGTCTAGGTTGACATATATTTATCTGCTGACGAGATTGGTTACGACAAATAGAGGCGATTCGCTCGGTCATAAGTAGCGAACTCGTTACAAGCCAAATTAAATTTTTTGGGTTAATCAAAACGAGCTGGGTTACGACAGCCACTAGCTACTCGCTAGTAACAACGTAGTGAGGTCGCAACCGAACAATTGTATTTAATAAAAATTGTAAAAATAAAAAAATTGTAAAAATCATATTATAAAAATATAATAAAAAATGTTGGTTCGAGAGAGGTAACGATATCGTAAGGAAATCACTTATGTGTATAGTAACGAATTTGCTACTGATTTCGCTAAAATGAAATGACGTCGTTTTAGCACTGGGTGAGCGAGAAAAAAAAATGACGTTACGAGTAAGCTAGACATTCGCCTGGTTTTGGCGTGTATGGTTACGAGCTCGGCAGAGATCAGATTGGAGAGGCAGAGAAGAACGAGCGATTGGGTAGCGATGGCGCAAAAACTAAGCTCAGAAATATAATTCTGGCGAGAGAAGTAACGATAGTACAAGATGATTGCAACTATTTTAATGTAATGGGCGAGAGAAGTAACGATCTAGCAGGGAATTCGTAAGTGTCACAAAATTATAAGATTTGAGCCATTTCCACCAATTTCCACTAAAATTGGGTTTCATTTTAATTGTCTAAGCTGTGAATTGCAAGATGCATGGTATCTAAGCACAAAACATGAACATGAAACACTATCAAGCCACACTTATAAACTAATGTAAGTAATGGAACTCAAAAGTATATGCATCCATTTGACAAAAAAAGAAACTAGCTTTTATTGGAAATGTGAGGCCTAGAGATGTACCGAGATCTAATAAGGACCAAGTGTCTAGCCAATGCATCTCTACCATCCTCCAACTCCTTCTTGGTATATGGTGCATGATTTTCCTCGATAATCTAAGAATATGAAATGTTTTTTTATTACTATTAAATGCAACGTAGATAGTAATAGGTACAATAAGTAGGTTATAAGAATGCTTACGTGATGTAATTCCAAATTATCTTGAACAAAGCCAGCTACGCACTCGCTTGCGTACAACATCATATAGTAACCGCACTCCCAATTTGACAATTGCTTTCGGTGCTGAAAGTAAAGAAGTATAACAAATGATTTGAAATGAAATCATAGTGGGAATAAATGAGCATTGGATTTGTAATGTCACCTGAATCTGTATAAGGTTTAAGGGAAGTAGTGTGTCGTCATGTGCACTATGCATAACAACCTCTAATAAATCTGCAAATTTTGTAGATGGACCAAAGTGTAGCGGGTCAATCCAATACACTCGCTTCAACGATGGTATCATAGCTACAAAACTCCAATGGTCACTACATATTTTAAGAAATGAAAATGTAAGAACCCGGCTCGAAGATTAGAATGTTTACGAAATGCAAATATCAAATTGTAAAAAAGAAAAATAAACTCTCTAGATATGGGCCTATGTAAATTGTCTTGGTCTTGTCACTAAGGATCTTAGAGAGATAAGCAAGTCGTGATTGATTACTTTCATTCATTTCTTGCAAGCATATTGGGTGCAAAAAACCAATGAAAGTCTTTGCGTTTAGAGCAAGGCATTGCATGTACCTAAATAAACAATAGATGGAACGTATAATAGTGCACAAGTATATGATAATTTGTAACTTGCAATATGATAGAAGAGATGAGATCAAGTAGCTTACATTTGATGTAGTATAAGGATTGTTTCGGGAAGGGTTTTATAGTGCCAGAAAAGGGCAAAGCTTTCCCATGGAACGACTAATTCCCTCGCTTCGCCGAACACCTGTTTATTGGAGTAGGAATAGTAAACAGAATCCCGACTATGGTGGCCCACCAGATCATAAAACGTGCGAAGAAATCCCGGGAGTGATTTTATGAATCCAACTTCTCCCACCGACATCGGTTTCTTAGCTACCGGAAAATCTAGTGGTTCTACGACGGGTGAAGGTGTGTTTCTATTAATTGGGATAGAATTAGAATTCACATCAACGACCAACCATTTGGGCCACACAAAAAAACGGCCCAAACCTTTACCCACTGTCGTGCACTCTTGATCCGCGACCGGTACCAACGCATCCTCGACTAACACATGTAGTATAGAAACCCTAACGAAACCAATAGGGACTTTGGCTTCATGATGTAGTGCCATGTCAGGACATGAATTTCCCATTGCAACGTGGCGGGTTTGAGAATTCATCCCACATTCAGCGTACTACTTGCAAGAAGGGAAGTTCTAATATACAAATAAGGCATGTTTAATTAGGTCGAATTAGACATATGTAGGAAGAGTATATTTAAAAAATATCAATATTCAAGAGTTGTGTAGAATTATTCATTTGATTGAGATGCAAGTAATTAAACGTACCTTTGTTTTGGGATCGGATGGTTGTATGTGAACTTGCTCTTTGATAGGGGCCGAAGGTGTGCATATTTCCTTGTTGGGTTCAACAATAGGTTCGTCAAAAATAGGTTGGTCAAAAATAGGTTGGTTAACCTCATGTTGTGGTGGGGAAGGATGTGAACCTCTAGATGAGGGTCCATTGATTGGATCGTTGTCACAAAAATTGGATGGAAGAGGACACTTTATAAAAGAACATATATTGGCCAACATTATTTTCAATTTGTTGACCTCTTGGTCGGATTTTTTGGCTTGGTTCAATGCTATTTGGAGTTTGGATGGTTTAGGGTCTTTCCTACTACGTTTGATACCAAACGCCTCTATTTGAGTAACATAACCACCAATTCCCTTAGCTCTTCCCGGATGCTCGACCTTCCTAAGTGCCCTGCGTAGCACATCGTGTTTACCGACAGGGATGAACAAGCCTTCTTCAACTTCACGCTCGACCTCGTCCTAAAAAGGTAGTATTGTAAATTAAAAGTTATTGTCGTCATCAATTGTTGTGTTTGATGGTGTGATTGTAGATACTAAAATGGAACATGGTATGGCGTAGTAGGTAAAGCGTACCACTCGATTAGCCACCCTTTTTTCCTCATCACTTGAGAAAGTCCCGTCTTTTTTTATTCTACCCAAGACGAATAATTGTTGTCTACTATATGTTGTAGGGTCTTCGGCAATGACTGGCTTGTTCGCCTCTTCCGCGTCCATGCCCCCATCCACAAGCTCTCTCACCTCGGTTTCTTATTTTTTTTTGAGGTCTTCTTCCCCACACCCAAGTACCCCGCCCTACCCCCGGTGTAAGACATAACATTAACAGCAGTGGCTTTGCGCTTCCTATCCCCCAAACCCTTTTAAAAATTCTATGTTATTTTAGGAATAAAGCACTAACCGAAACAAAAATATTTGGCTAATTCGCTTGACACTATTATTGCAAGATGTAGTAAGTAAACTAACCTTTGCGTCATTTTCTAACCATCGTTTCTTGAATGCCTCCCAAGTAAGGGTTACAATGTGATTGTAATGCGTACTTGGATCTTGCCCAAACCTCGTGCCCTTCGGTTTGATATAATCCTTGGCAAGGGTATATTTGTGTTCTCGATGAGCTTTTGATGCGATTTGAAGAGCCTTCTTCTTCACTTGATCATAGGATGTTGCTTCGATAATAAAGGGGCGCTATAAATGTGATCATAAAAATAGTCACACTCACAATTTTCAATTGAAATTAAAAACAACAAGTACCACACTAACCTTGCATTCCTTCCATATATCCTTTTTGATGTCGATGCTTAGTAGCCTCCAATCCATTGTGTCTAATGGTGTGCGTATCCTACCCGTCTTAGCACAACAACTCGACCATCGCGCGGCATCATCGTCGGGTGAAATAGCAACACCAATGTCATTAAACTTGACATGTGTTAGTATTTTGTTATCGATCCTAATCTCTAATTCGCGACAATGTGTGAGGAGTTGAGCTTCTTTCGATGCGCGAGTCACTTCTCGTTGTCTTCTAACCTCACTTGAACCGCCAACAACATTCCCCCCCCCCCCCACTTGAGTCGGAGTTAACGGAACTTGAAGGAATCTCCATTAAGCTTTCCTTTGTATATTGAAATTAGTTAATTACTAACACAATACTAATAAGTCAAAGTTGTACTTTGTAGTAAAAACATTATATTTCATAATCCTAAAATTTAGGGCTAAGCAAGCTATGGACAACATTAAAAGAAAATCTTGATTTTCGTTCAGGACATGCTTCTGACATGATATTTAGTAATAACATGATAAATGGAGGCACTAAGTACAAGAAAATCAAATTTTTAGCAAATAAGAATGAAAACAATCGTACCTTTGGTATATGACAAAGTTGTGTCGGTAGAATTGATTATTTTGGTTGGGGATGGTCTACCTTGTTTGTCCCCCTCCTACCCACAACAAAGGATGTTACCAAATTGAACAAGAACAAATAAAGATTGACATTAATTGCAAAAACTATAGGGAAAAATGTGGTTGAGAATTTATTGCAAAACTTACCAATCTTTTGCATGCAATTAGTGGCTAGTTCCACTTTGTTTTGACACAATTGATGTCAATCACATGTATGGAATGGGTAATGGAGATTTGATGTGAAGAAAGTTGAGGAGATTTGAGAAGATGTGCTAAAGTTTGAACTTTTAGAGATGAAACCCGTAAGAAGTGATGGATAAGATGCCAAAAGTGTTGTGTTTTTCTGTTCTATAACGTGTTTACTTTATTCAAGCTTGGATTGTTGCGATATCGGAACTCTCTCGTTACACCTGAAGTGGCTATTTACGAGGTCGTTACGTGCTCATGTGATTGCCTTTTACGGTCTACTTTATCCTTCTAGCGACATCGTAACCGGAAAAGCTGACATAAAGTATGTTATTAGGATGTTGCGATTTCGCTACTGATGCTCACTAGAACCCTACTTAAGATAATTACTTTTTTTAAAAATGCACTCATACATTTTTAAATCACGATTTAAACGATTTAAGCGGAATGATGGTATAAGACACTAATCATTCTATTGTAAGAATAATTTTCATTTGTTCCGTCATATGCTGATGTATAACGGGATAGAGATTTGTTGACTTAATCTGCAATTACATAATTTGAAAGAGTTTTAAGAAACTTAGTCTTTAATTGTAAGACAATAAGAAACTCTACACATCATGTGTACGCTTGAAAACGCTATCCATCGCTTACCTTTAGAGACAACAGCATAGTAGAGCTTCACACATGAACTATATATAAATATATGCGCAGTTCACGTGCATTTCATTAGAGATACTTAGTTATTACAACTCATTTATGTGATTACAAGCACGATTCTTGAATTAAACAAAGTATCATGCACACGTTCACTCACCAACTATCATCACTCATAATACTACCGAGTATCGCTTAATAACATTGCATGCTGATTTACTAAGATGTACTCTGCTTGACATAATGTGATAATCGATATTTTCCAAATTGAGTATTATACTGTTTATATAAAAAATTTACATATTTTAGAATATGATAGTGCGTTTAAAAATTTAAACCGAATTATTGATGTTTTACATAGAGTTATGTCATACTGCTTATGTACAAAGATGTACTCTACCCGAGTTAATATCATGATGGATATTTAACAAATAGAGTATTATACAGCATCTATATAAAATATATATATGTTAGAATGTGAAATTGCTAATAAAAAAATTAAAAAGGTTTATTTTTTAGTTACAATCTAATTAGCTTGTGTAGTAGCGACATCGCTAGTGTACACGTTACCACAGTTAAACCCTAAACCCTAAACCCACAAACCCACAAACCCACATAACCCAGAAAACCAGTATGAAGGAGTTGCGATATCGTTAGTTAGTAGTTCAAATAAAAAAAGGCTATTTGGGTTACGATCTCGCTACTAATTAGAATGATTCTTCTTTAACGAGTTCGTTACTCGAACGCTTGCCTGGCGAGGCTTTTTAAGACTCGCTACTAGAAACTCGAGCTTGAGCGAGATATTAACGACTTCGCAACATACAGATGCGTGTGTGCTAGCGAACTCGCAACATGTAGAAGTGTATCCACTAGCAATATCGCAAGTAACAGTACTACAAATAAAAAAAGGGGATCGGGCTAAAATTAATTAGCCCCAAATTGAAAACCCTACTGAAATTAAAAACCCGCGACAACACTGTAACTTCTCCGACAAAATGCGGCCAAAGACCAGAGGAGCGGTGCGGGAACGCGGTGGTAGAGGCTCAGACAGTGAACGGGGACGTGGTCCGGCAGTGGGAAATAAACGGCCTCGGACTGAGGAGCCTGAGGTTCATGCAGAGGTTCCAGTCGCCCCGCAAGTTCCAGTCGTCCCTGCCGCTGCTGCCGGAAATGATGGTGGGGAAGGGTCCAGCAGTTCCAGTGAGGAGGAGGACACTCCTGAGTTCTTCAATGACGCCTCCATAGCTAGGTATGAGCGTTGTTCCTCTCGGAGACTTGTAAATAATAATGTGTTTGATAGTAGTGTGGTGCCTTCGCTGCAACTAGATTACGTGCTAGACCATTTTAGGGCACAACATCTAGATAAATTGCTTATGTTGCCTGAGCCTGTTTACCATGAGGAGGTTCTCCAATTTTATGCGAACCTAGGTTTAGAAGAAGGGGTGGAGGAAATAACTATAATGGTGCGGGGTGTTAAGTTTACGGGTGATAAGTTTAGCATCAATGAAGTTCTGAAATGTCCCTATCTGTCTCGTAACGACCCGAGGCCTACCAAAAAGGATGGTCCGTACGAGGTACATTACGAGCGTAGGTTTCCTTCTGTTAGCCTCAAGCAACCGCTGAAAGCCGGTGAGATGGGTAAGAAGTGGTTTAAAAGGACTTCTGATAGGCCGGGTACAGCTAGGTTTTACCCGATCCACAGGCTTACCGAGGAGCAGAGATAAGTTTTTGAGCTAATATGCGGTAATGTGGTCCCGTCCCTAGGGTATACATGTGAGCCCACAGTTTGCAGTCTCATGGTGTTCTACTATATCATGGAGAAGCTTGCAATCAACCCCGGCTTCACAATTCTGACTCAAATGATGAAGATGGCCAGACACAAGAACGCCGCGCTTCTGTATGGCAATTTGATTGTAGCTCTGATCAGGAAAGCGGGTATTTTTCCAAGAGGCCGTCCGATGCCGCTCGGCAAATACGACAAGGAGTGGCTCAAGCATAATAGGTTAGAGTTGAAGGCCGATGGGAAGTACGCGAGAAAGAAAGAAGCTGAAGAGGCAGCCAGAAGGGCAAGGGGTAGGCTGGGAGTTTCAGGTATGATTCTAGCTTGTTATTAACTGTAGTTGGTTCAAGTTGTTTCATTTGTCATGTTTTTGTTCTTATCAACCTTGATGTGTTTGTGTAAATGCTGTTTTTGATGCCCGTGGTAGGCTTGTGGTGTCTATGGGCCAGTTATTGAATGAGATTGAAATGGCGGAGAAAAGGGCATGTGCTAAGAACGAACGGCTCGGCGAACTGATATCCGGCGGGGTAGTGGAGTGCGATATGAGCGATGAGGAGGAGATACCTGATTTCCGCACCACATTTCCCAAGCAAAAAGACTCCGCAGGTCCTAGCCAAGATTTGCCTACAGCCAGCGAGAAGGAGCCATCCGATGGGAAGCTTGTTGCTGCTCATGTAAGGGATGCAGATGCGGAAAGTGATGATGATGATGGGGATCATCATGACAGCGACTCTGATGCAGAAGATGAGCCGGCGAGGTATGAGATGATTAGGAAAGAGAGGCTGATCGGAGAACCCGAGATGGTCGCTAAGAGTGTCGTGCCTAAAGGTGGTTGGATCACCGAGATGAACTATACTACTGTGAGCATATTTTACTGCGTCATGGAGAAGATAGAGTTGAACCCGGGCCATGTCATTTTCGAGCACATGAGACAAAGTGTGGTCGAAAATAATAGGACAGTCAAGAAGCTCCCTTATGGTAATTTCATTACCATGTTTCTTACCTCTCAAAATCCCAAGATAAAATTATCTGCAATAACCCAGGAGTGTTGCTTCTATACGATGCAATATTTTGAGAGGAAAGGTAAGTTTGAGTTGATTGATGGTGTGTGGCAGAAAGTAGCGGATGGACCCAAGAAACCGCTACAGTTTAATCCTGAAGAAGTCAGAGAGAACGTCGAAGGTTAGCCACACTAAACCCCTACAATTTAATTTCTGTTTTATACAATTTATTTGCTATACTTACCCTTTTTTTGTTTCACTTACATGAACAGGTGTACCCTCAGAGGCATACTACAAGGGTGTAAAAGACACGGTCGACCTTTTCAGGGATAAGATGGCCAAAATCAATCACGCAAACTAGTTAACGGAGAAGGTGATACGTGGCATTGAAAGGGCTAGTGCGAGGGAAAAAACGAAGGGGGATCCACCAGCACCATCACAGACACCACCTCCTAGCAATGATGATTAGATTTGCATTCGTTCATGTTAGCTAGTAGTTGTACTCAAATCCAAACAATTTAAATTTCAATTTGTTTTTGTCAGTTACTCAAACAACATTGCAAAGAATATTTGGGGATCTAATTGTCATCTATTTTATTATGTCTATTTGATTATTTAAACTTCCATTATTTATTTAGTGTGGCTAAATTTTCTAAATATAACCCCACTTTACAAAGGAGTTAAAATTAAATTTTTGGTATGTGGCTTTATACTAGCGAACTCGCCAGTAACAAGTTACTCAAATGGCGAGCTACTACCGAATTCGCTAGTATCAAGTTAAGCAAATATATACAAATTTAAACACTTCAAGCGAGATCGTAACCTGTCAGACTCAAGAGACAGAACCTCATCTGCGATTTTCAGCCTTTTGTTGCGATTTCGTAACTATTTCGCCACCGTTACGAGTTCACTACACAGCAAGTTAATATGCATTGGTTTTGAGCGTGTTTAGTTATGGTATCGCCACTGCTACAGCAGTGTACAATTTATTTAGAATTATAAGATTTAGTGTACTCAAATTAATGAAATTAAAATTTAACTACACTTGTAATTACCAACCATGAAATACAGCATAATATTCAAAAACAATGGTTATCAAATAGCTACTTATATTTTTTACTCTTTTTAGTCTTCTTCATCTTTGGTTGCCTCCCCTTCCTCTTTGTAGTTTTCCCCGCAGGATTAATCCACATGCCTTCCTCATGATCCATTATGCACACCGACGCACAAACAATGTCACCATCCTCCTCCAGAGTTTCGTACAACGAGGACGGAATGGTGTCTGTAGAAACAGTGGAGTCATCGTCGAACAAGCCGTCACCATAGATGAATGTTTTCTTACCATCAACAACGATCTCCCATCGAGCATCAATTGGATCTTCCACATAAAATACCTGATGAGCTTGAGCCGCCATGATGAATGGATCTTCCCTAGACCCAAGAATTCCTCTATTAACTAGAGTCATGCCTAAACCCTCTAAGCGCACCCCTTCACCTTCATCTACCCATTCACATTTAAAAAATGCGATTCGGACATTAACAAAGTCCATTTCCCATTATATCAGTAATGGTACCAAAAAAATCATTATCACCCTCTCCAGGTACTGACACGCCACTATTTTGGGTTGAAGATCTGTCATCACTCCACTTAGTACAAACGTGTATCCATTAACGTCATACCCGCTAAACGACGTAACTGTGCCGAGGGGTCTCTTGGCCACCCATTTTACAACATCGGGGTGTTCACCGCCATTCTGCACATGTATTTTGAGCCAACTAGTAAAGTCTCTACAATGAGATTCTAGAATCCTAGGTTCCGACCAGCTCGATTGTGTTGACCTAATCTCATTAAGGTGAACATCAACATAAGGACTCACTGTATGATGGTTGCGCAGAATGTACAGATGGGCTATAGATATCTCATTGGAAGAAAGGCTGAATTTAGACTTATGGCGTAGGCCGACACCATCCAACCTACCGTCGTGTCTGGAGACCGGCAGTCCTATAGTAGATACATCCTGTAAATAGTTGGTACAAAATTCTATTACCTCTTCCGCGACATATCGCTGCACTATACTGGCGTCTGGTCGATAATGATTCTTAACAAAATGCTTGAAAATTCTCATGTACCGCTCGAATGGATACATCCATCTCAAGTATACCGGTCCGCACAGCTTCACCTCCCGCACCAAATGAACTATCAAATGAATCATTATGTCAAAAAAGGAAGGGAGAAAATACATCTCTAGCCTGCACAATACCTCAACTACCATATCCTGCAATTCATCCAACTTACGCCGACTTACTTTCTTGCGACATATTTGTTTAAAAAAATAACAAAGCCTGGCAACCGCGTCTCCAACGTGAGAAGGAAAGCAACCTCTCAGAGCAATGACATTCAAGTCCTGCATCAGATTGTGGCAATCGTGCGACTTCATTCCCACCAATTTTAGCTCTGCAGTGGATACACAACTGCTAATGTTCGAACCATATTTACAAGGCACCTTCACTGATTTCAAAGTCCTACAAAAACTCTCCTTCTCCTCAGATGACAAGGAATAACAAGCAGGTGGTAAGTATTTCCTACCTACTTCTTCTTGCACGGGAGCAAGTGACGTCCGTATTCCAAGATTGACTAAATCTTTTCTAGTTTTCAATCCATCCTTACTCTTTCCCAGTGTATTCAAGAGCGTCCCAACCAAAGCTTCACTTACATTCTTTTCTATATGCATGACATCTAGACAGTGGCGCACATCCAAGTGCTCCCAATAACCGAGTTTGAAAAATATCGAACATTTCTTCCAAATCGTAGTTTGAGTGCTTTTATTTTTCCCCTTTCCCAGTACGTTCTCCATACCCGATACTTTTGCAAATATTTCAGAACCTGATAATGGGACAGGGGCAACACCATGCTCTTCCTGACCGTTAAACCACTTCTTAGCACTCCTCCACGGATGACTGCTAGGCAGGAATTGTCTATGACCTAGATACACAGGTTTACCACCGTGCTTTACTTGACAATGGCTGGTATTGCTCTCACATACTGGACATGCAAAATGACCTTTCACAGAACACCCTCCAAGGTTACCCAGCGTAGGGAAATCATTGATGCTCCACATCAGCTTGGCTTTAAGTTTGAATTTTGCGTCCCCTCGACTTCCGTCAGGAATATGAATTCCATGCTTAAATAAGGATTCCAACTCCTCAACAACAGGCGCTAGATATACATCAATGTCATTACCAGGTTGCCTAGGCCCCGAGATCATAGTGTTCAAAAGCACATACTTTCGTTTCATCATCAACCATGAAGGTAGATTATAAATAACAAGCATCACTGGCCATGAACTGTGAGTGTTGGACATGTTCCCGAAAGGGTTCATTCCGTCAGTAGATAGTCCTAAGCGCACGTGTCTAGGTTCGTCAGCAAATTCTGGGTACATAGCATCTATTTTCTTCCACTGATCACCATCAGAAGCGTGAGATATAATATCATCATCTTCCTTTCGAACCCTATCGGCATGCCATGTTAACAATTTTACATCAACTGGATTGGCATACAAACGCATCAATCTCGGTTTCAAGGGCATGTACCACATCAACTTAGCAGGACCTTGCTTTGTCGATGTTGTCACTGTTTCTCCACATACCTCGACCTTTCCCTCCTTCTTTTTCCATCTAGACTCACCGCATACCTTGCAATCATCCCTCAAAGAATCAACACTCCCCCTATACAACATACAATCATTCGGGCATGCGTGAATCTTAGTAAACTCAATGCCCATAGGACACAATATCTTCCGCGCAGCATAAACCCTGTCAGGACATAAGTTGTCCTGAGGAAGTAACTCTTTAACCAACTCTAGCAATTCCGTCATTCCTTTATCAGAAATACCATGCCTTGCCTTTAGGTTCATTAACAACAATGTTGCTCCCAGTCTAGAATGGCTAGCCCCAACATATAAGCTTGTCTTTTTATCGTCATACATTGCCTCCAGCATACTTTTCTTCCCAACAAACTCCATAACAACATCGTCACACATATCTGAAAGCTGTTCATTATACTGCAGGATTTCCCCGGCGCTTCCCTCCTCCATCTCAACCTGGTCAGTTCCATAATGGCATTCCTCGTGCCAAACCCATTCTGTGTAGGATTTGTCAAAACCTTTACAAATTAAATGTTCACGCACTACAACAATATCTTCAAATATGGCGTTGTTTCTACACTTGTTGCATGGACATCTAACCCCTCCTATGCTATTCTGTCTACAATGTCGCAACCCAACATCTAAGAAATGTTCAACCAAATCTAAGTACTCCTTCGATAATCGAGCATTATCCTTCATTATTCTTTCGCGGTCCATAATTCACAAATCAGACAAACGGCTACACAATACTACTAACCCACTGACTTGAGATGATCAACACATAAACTACACACTGCATTAACAAAAAAACCAAGATAAACCAAAATGCAAGCAAAAATTATGCATAAAATCAACCAAAATCAAGAGACAAGCCAGTACATTACGCAAGTTAAACCTTACCTACACCAACACGGGAACAATGAGACCTCCGAGAACACTTCAACTGATCACCCTTCAATACCCACCTGTTTAGACCCTTAGTTTTTGTTTTTGGAGTTAGAACAGCCAGTTCAGCTTAAATCTGTGACCCATACAGAGGCTCTTGCAAAGTCGCTAATACGTCGCTAACACCTTTGAATAACCAGTGAACTCGTAACATTCAATCACCCTCACATGCACTGTACATTGAACAATGACAAATTTGACGTGCACAGAAGCGATACCGTAACATCAAACACCATATCCTAGCGTCCCAGTTATGACATGTCCCATATTCTCGCCTGCTTAAATTAGGGTTTAGCAAAGCTTACGAGATCGCAACGCACAAACCTATGACTAACGAGCTAACCTACGAAATCGTTACAAACACGTTTATATTACTACAAAGGTTACGAGGTCGTAACAACCCATTCAATTTATGGCGGATACTTTTTTTCCGCCTTGGTCAAGTATTATTTAATGTCAAAACCCATTTCCGCCTTTGACTGCTTCTTTCTGTCTTGAATGTAATTTTGTTTTGCTAGCTTGAGGATGTAGCGACCTCGCTACTTTCAATCAAGGCGTAAAAAAAAGCGCCAAGCTTAAACGCCTTAAATATGTGTCTTGCATCTACCTTTGTAGTAGTGTTTCCTGCTTGGCTCAAGTCCTAAACCTGCTATTATTAAAGTAGTTTGGACAAATCCCTCACATGGTTTTAAAATAAATGTAGATGCCTCATGAATGAAGGCACACATGAGGCCGGTCTGGGTTTGATAGTTAGAGATTATAGAGGGAACATTGTGACTGCCTGATGTTTACAACACTCTTATGCACAGACTTCCTTTTTATGCTAAATTTCTAGCCACTGGTCCATGTCTCTCTTATAGTAGAAAGTTGCACGAAATAGTTACTGTGGAATTTGAAATCTTGCAAGGCATAAAAATGATTAAAACCCCTTCTGAGGAATATTTTATATTTACTAAGAAGAAGATCAGTAAATAACTTAAACCACATAATTACCAAATGATTTATTAGCTATAAATTTGTTGGAGTATATAATAATAAAAAGGAGCATATAAACACGAGGGTATTATAATCGAGTTAGAATATATGAAGCTTGATATTCGATAGACTTCTTTTCCTTGAATATTAAGATTTCTTGTATATTTTTGGTATTTCTTTATTCATACGTGTAGATTTTACCCTCTCTATTATAATATTAGTGGGTTTAATAAAATTCTCCGATTTCTCTTCTTTTTCTTTGAGCAATGTCATCCAAGTGAGGATGAAAAATCAAAACTGAGAGGATGGTTAAGCCTGTAGAATCGGAGACAAATATTATACTATTGGCTAGGAGCAATTTGTGGTACTGCTCGACCAATGGTATATATGATAGGGCTCTGTAAATATACATGCATTATATTCCTTGCATATCGAATGAAGGATTTTTTGAGGTGAAGTTAAATGAAACTGGGGTTTTTCATTTACTTTAACCAAATATGGATGCTGGTTAACAAAATTGGTCATTTTGAATGTCGGATCTAGAAATTGGGTAGTTTGACCAATGTTAGGTCTATTTTTTAACTATAGTCAATTTAGGGCATGTGGAAGTATGTCCAACTACAATTAACTAGAAGAACAAATAAACTCCAACCCGTGTAGTCTGTAAGTTGGATTCAATAGAAAAGGCCACGATGTAAATAATACTACTACATTGACTTGGATTTCTACTATACTCATTTACATCGGATCGGAAGCCAACTAGGTTTCAACCTAGCAAAAAGACTCATCGAAGAAATCCTAGTTAGCAAACTATTGTAATCGATATATTCTATCAAAAAGAAAACCAATTTAAAGAAACTTGTATCCCTTTAACTGTTTCTAAAAGTTAAAAGAGAATAAAAGGAAGAATCTACTAGGAAGATATAGAGTAAAAACAAAATCAAATAAGAATGAAACCATCTCACTCGATCTACCCGATTTTCTAGGCGGCTGAACACAGCAGGCATCAGCAGTAGCGGAAATCAGAAGCATCTGAAGTGGCGCGTGACAGACGCGTGCGGCCGGACTTTAACTTACTGCTTGTGGTGCGTGGTCGGTAAAAACGACGGTCAGTTTTACGAGGCGTTGATCCACGTGTCTTAAGTCAATCGTATGTCTCCGACTGGATCTAGTGGCAAAAGGATTAGATCGGCACTCCCTAGGTGGTCGGATCAAACTCCGACAGTTGGTGCGTGGTGAAAGTGTGGACGGCGATTATCGGACAACACTTCGGGATGACGTCACCATCCAATCCCAGACAAAACTATTTTTGAAAATTGGATCCACGCGCGATATCTATAGCCAGTTGGTCTCGATACTAGAGAAATCAGTGGCTAAAAGGATGTGGCGTAGGATCAGAATTTCAGGCCGTTGACTCACCGGCGATTCACCGTAGGTGGTCGAAAGGGAATGGGTTCTCGGTTTAAAGGCAGAGAAGGGATGTTATAGAGGTTCATTAGGGTGGGGATGGGAGGGGGTGACCCGTCACAACAAAATTTTCCGGTGGGCACCCCGCCAAAGTGATCAGAAAAATAGGTCTTTTTTTGTATTGAAGAGAGCAAACGTGGTGAGAAAAAAATGAGATGTAAAGAATAAAAACACTCAAGTGTTAGTTCAACTTAAATAAAACAAGTAATCAAAGAGGACCTGACCGGTTAAGTGTCTCAGTGGTTAATATGCAAAGCCATACATTCAATAATGAAACTAAATTTTTTATTCTCTGTTTTATAATATTTTGTAATAAAATATTTTGTAATAAAATATTTTTAACTATATTCATTTGCATTTTATTTTTCCTGTATTTTTCTTGAAAAGCATACCTTCCTCTAAGTAATAATTAGTAATCGACACAGTTGATCGAGTTCTATTTTCATTTCAAGGCGTAATTCAAATCAAACTGAGTAAAGGAATATTGATATGCTGAAATTCTGAGACCGAGCAAGATATGCAGATAGACGCGTGCGCAACACGTGCTCCAGTTTTCTAAGAGACGCGTGCATAATACGTGCTCAAGCTTTGACGCGTGCTAAACACGTACAAGTTCTAATTAACTCTGTTTGTATTCATTTAGCTCTGTCAGAGCTGTAGCAACTGCTTCATAAACCTCATTTCCCAATTCATTCTTGAGCTTACTCAGTTTCTTGTCGCGTGGATCAACAAATTCCTGAAAATGGTGATCAACAACTCAAACCTTCTTTTTTTTTTTTTTTTTTGAGAAATAACCTTTATTATTATAATTATCAAATATTACAAGCACAAATTGTACAGTTCAACTTTCTAGCTGCATTATGATCAAACTGTACCATTTCTCTAGAAACCTTTACACAGACAAAATAACTAAAATTGAATTTCAGCTTCTTGATGTCGTTGATCAAAGCACACAACTCCCAAGGAGGCTTACGCTCCTCCTCCACGACCAAACCATGAAGAGTTAGGGAATCTGTTTTGACCAATAGACTTGATATCTATTTTTCCACCGCCGCTTGAATTCCTCTGTAACACGCCATTGCCTCTGAATGCAATGCTGATGATGATGGAAAGTGCATTGAATTTGTGAGTACAATTGATCCACTGGATTGATGCAGAATAGACCAACTTGCTGCCCCATGTTTCTTCTGACTCCAAAATGCTCCATCCATTGTGAGGATTGCCTCAACTTCATGTTCCAACATTGCCCCATGTTCCTGTACTCCATTCTGAGATGAAGGTATAGCTTCCAATTCTTGCACATCATCTATGTCTGTTTCTCTTGTTGTTGCAATGGAAGCATCCACATAGCTTTTTTGTAGGATCATGTCAAGAACATCTCTCTGGTCTCTGAAAACCAAATTATTTCTTGTTTTCCCTATATTCCATAATATGCAGCAAGATATGCTTATGATTTTCATATCCGGTGCTATTCCCAACCACTGCAAAAACCAATTAGCAAAAGTTGTCTCTGTAACTCCATTAAAATCCAAACCTAGTGTCGAGGCTCTCCAAATTCTCTTTGACTCTTCACAATACAGAAAGAGATGTTCAGTATCCTCCTTAAGAGTATGGCCACATCTAAGCAGAAGTCCTCTTGTTTTATCTTTCTTCTCTTAAGATTGTCAGCAGTAGGCAAACAATTTGTTAGTGCCCTCCAAATACATATTAAGTATCTTCATTGGAATCTTGATTTTCCGAAATTTATCCCACTTTGGAGGAACTGCTGTTGACATCTCTGGTAATTGTGAGTGATCATCCTGACATCTATATCATGTTTTTACTGTATAATCCCCAGTGATAGTATAAGGCCATATAATTTTATCCGCTGTTTCTTCATGCTGTGGAATATGCACTGTCGTGATCTTCTGAATATCTTCATCAAGGAGTAGACTTCTGAGCCTTGGAATGTCCCATTGTTTATTAGGCATGATGAACTGAGATAATTTAATGTCCAACTGTGCAGTATCTGCTGACTGTCTTGGTATAAGCCCTTCACTGCCCTCAATCCAATTATCTGACAAACTTATGTCTGCTCCTTTTCCTAGCTTCCACTTCCATCTATGTTTTAGGAAATCCCTTCCCCACAAAATGCCCTTCCATCCCCAAGAGTCTAATTTCTTCTGTTTGACTTCCAGGAAATTAGTGTTCTTACAGTATTTCTGCTTCAGAATCTTTACCATCAAAGAATCCTTGTGCTGCACCAGACTCCATGCATGCTTAGCTATCAAAGCTTGATTCATTTGGTAAGAAGATCTCAGTCCTAATCCCCCTTTATTCTTTGGTAAACACATCTTCCTCCATGACCTCCAATGTAAACCTTTCCCTTCCAAATAACCCTTCCATATGAATCTTGCTGGTTATTCTATCTATCTGGTCCAAGATAGATTTAGGAATTCTAAAAATTCCCATTGGATACAAAGGCATTGTTGAGAACACATGTTTTGCCAAAGTTATTCATCCTACTAGACTCAGAAACCTGTTTTTCCAAGAATCAAATTTAACTTTCAACTTTCCAATGAGCTCTCTATAGATGGCACATTTTCCTTGTGTAAAGTCAATAACAATGCCCAAATATTTACTCCCTATACCCACATTATGGATATTAAGAGTTTGCCTGAGATAAGCCTCCATGTATGGATCTATGTTGGGACTAACCACAATACATGATTTAGTAAAATTTATTCTCTGCCCCGAATACCTCGCAAAATGATCAATGTCCCTTGCCAGCTTCTGAATGACTCATTCTTTACATTCCACAAATAGGAGACAGTCATCTGCATACATTAGATGAGTGATCTTGTCCACACCTCTACCTGGACTAAATCCACACCTGTGTTGTGAGGTCAATGTGGATTGGATTATTACTGATAGATACTGCTGACTCATGAGAAAGAGCAGTGGTGAAAGTGGACACTCTTGTCTTAATCCTCTGATAGGGCTAAAGAAGTCTGAATTACTGCCATTAACCCTCACAGTCATAGCAACTGTGGTAACACACTGATGTATGAACTGTATCCAGTTTTGGGGAAATCCAATGTGGCTCAATGCAATAAACAAAAAAGGCCAAGAAACCCATAATAGGCCTTACTCATGTCCAATTTAATTGTAGCCACTCCTGTCTTCCCCTTCTTTTTCTTCAAAAAATGTATCATTTCATGTGCATAGATCACATTCTCCCCAATGTTCCCGTCTTTAACAAATCAAGACTGTGCTTGATCAATCAGCTCATTCATTACTGAAGACATCCTTTTAGCCAAAACCTTTACAATTATCTTGTACTTGACATTACATAACGAGATAGGTATGTAGTCCTCAGGTTTTTTAGCAAGTTTCTTTTTTTGTATTAGAATGATCACTGTTTGATTCCAATCCAACGGCATTGGTTGACCTTGCAAAACCTGAAGAATGGCTCCTGAAACTTTCTCTCCAACCAACTCCCAATGAGTTTTATAAAAACCAGCAGGCATACCATCCAATCCTGGTACTTTCCATGGTTTCATGTCTTTGAGTGCTCTTTCTGCCTCCTGCCTTGTGAAGGGTAACATCAATCTTTGTAGATGAGTTTGTGTGACCCTCATATTATTTTCTTCCATAAATTGTACCATACTAATCTTAGGAGTTGGCTGTGATGGATAAGGTGTTGACTTTACATACAAGTCCTGAAAAGTGTGACTGCATGATTGTTTTGATTACATCTTCCTGTCTCTGAATGATTCCATTAGAATCAGTGATTTCATTGATCTGGTTGATAGCTTGCCTCCTAGAGGCCCATTTATGAATAAATGATGCATTCTTATCTCCAAATCTGCCCCGACCAGTTTGTCTTTGCCCTTTGCTGCCAATAATCAGCTTGATTTGCAAGTAATTGCTCTAAATGTAGAGCACAACATTTTTGTTGTTGTTGTAATTCCCTTGTTATAGGGCCTTGTTGCAACTCTGCCAGCTTAGCCATTGTCTCCTTCATCTGGTTATCTATATTTCCAAAACTGCATTTACTCCAATTAACCAGATGTCTTAATACACACTCTAAATTGGTAGAGAGATTCTGAACCTGTGATGCACCACTGGACTCTATATGCTTAAACCATGTCCTCTGTATAATCTGGTTTGGGGCTTGATTATGTACCCAAAAAGCCTCATACTTCTTCCATGAACTTTTCCTGCTATTCTTTGGAAACAATTCCAAAAATATTGGACTGTGATCTGATGCTACAATTGGCAAGTTTATTATTCTAGCATTCGGGTACATGGATGTCCACTCCTTATTAGCAAAATCTCTGTCTAGTCTCTCAGCTATATAATGTGGAAACTGTCTATTGTTAGACCAAGTAAACCACAACCCAACATGTCTGATTTCATCCATTTCCTTTTCCTCTAACAACTCCCTTAAAACCTCAATCTGAGAAGTAATATTGACATGATTTCCACCAAATTTATCTTGTGGGGATAAGACTTGATTAAAATCACCAAGGATAATCAAGGGATACTCAAAAGATGGCAATACTGTCTTAACTTGATTCCAAATTTGAACCCTACCGGTTATCTCAGGGCACCCATACACAAAGCACTGATACCATATATTGTTGGCATTTCCTTTGCACCTCACCAAAATATAACTGCTACTAGATGCTATTATTTCTACTAGAACAGAGCTAGACCATAATAAAGATAAGCCACCTGCTGAACCTTTTGCTGCCAAATGCCATCCATTGCTAAATGTTGTTGTTTGCTACAACTTAGTCATTTCTTCATAAGTTGACTTAGTCTCCAACAAGCATAGTAACTGAGGATTTCTTTCAGCAAGCATCCGGTTCAGCATCTGCCTTGTAGGGGTGTTGTTAAGACCCCTACAATTCCACACAAGGGACGTCATGGCGCCTGGTGCAGTTGTTTTGGGACAACTGCACATAAACACTCAGCTTTATCATCTCCTTGGTGTACCACCTGCAAAGAACCACTCTCTTCTGCACTCAATCCTGGATTGCTCAAATAATAAGCCTTGGCTTTTTTACTTGGTGACTCCTGCTTATCCCATCCCTGCACTTTCCAAAACTCCGCCATATTTGATCAGTTAGCACTATCAACATCCGTTGAGGTTACTCAGTCTGCTTGCAACCACTCAGATTCATCACTCTTCGTCTTGTTCTGCACCTCACCATCCACCACGGTTTCTCTTTCTAAATTCTGTATTTTCATCTTCCTTTTCTTACCAGACAAACTGACCCTTCCTTCAGCACCCTTATCAGATTCAACCCTAAGCAATATTTCAGTTTCAACAGAGGCAGTTACCTGTTTCTCCACCTCAGTCTGAGCCACAACAATGTCCTCATCATCCCTTCTTTTACCTCTAGTCAGATACGTGCAAGATTTCTTAATCACTCTTGCTATATCCTCATCTATTTCGTGCGTGTCATTTATTCTTTTCCTCCTAATTCCCTGTCCCCTGCTTCCAGAGGTTGAGATTGGATACTTTGAGGCTCTGTCTTCATCTGTCATCACAACCTTAGACCTCTTAAACCGTGTTTTAGTTACAGTAAAAGTTGGTGGCAATTGTCCCGAGAGCTCATCACATTTTCCTTCTTGTTGATTTTCCTTATTAATTCCATTTGGACTACCAAAACCAGACGGAACTTCGACTTGAGGGAGAACATGTTCAGGGTGATAATGGGATGATTGAAATTCATAATTAGGGGTTTCTAAATTTGTACTGGCTACTGGCTGTATCTTCTTTCTCCATATTTTCTTGGATTTAACAGAATGTGTAGACATACCTTTGTCACGTGCTGTCCACTTTCTTATGGTTGAGTGAGATTCGCTCGCCTCTGCAGCTGCAGCTTGTTTCGGCAAAAATTGCCCAGTAGCTCTTCTTCCTGTAAGGTTCTTCCCAGCAGACTCCTTTGAGGAACCACCCGTACCACCCTTTCGATTATCGTTTTGATGACTCCGGTGACCACACACCGGAATCTCAATCCTTGGTTTTCGAACAATCTGATTCCGGGTTGTTTTGTGCTTCACCGTTGATACCAAGTCATGATAGTCGATAGCCGATCCCGAATTTCTTAGGATTTCAGCCACAATTACCGCCGGGTGTATCGCCGATCCCAACGCCAAAATTTGAGTTGTATCTCCACTTCGAATGAATCGATTACAAAGCTTAACATAGAACCCAATCGATTTCTTTGATTTTGAGACAAATATTTGATGGGTTTGGATTGGTTTGGTCTTGCCGGAAGTGAAATCCGGTGACCGCTTATTTTCTCTAGAGGTTTCTCTCATCTCCAATAGGGAAAGATAGTCGGAACAAAAATAACAACTCAAACCTAATTATATATGTTGTGAACTTAGGAGAACAAAAGTAAGTACAATCCTGATAAGAATCAATATATTACTGTTTATATTTTTTGCATCAATTTTACTAAGCCTGTTGTGTATTGAATTCTCCCATACAACAACTTGAATAGCTACTATCTGAAAGAACTTTGAGGTTGGATTGCCCATCTCGCCCGCGTTTATCAGTTGCTGGGCGAAGATTCTGAACACGTACGGCATAGTCAAAACGAAAGTGTTCATGGATATGCTATTCAGTTGGTGAGTATCTAATTCAAACTTTTTCAATTGATACTCGGATGTTTTTCTGTCCCTAACTTCTTAGCGACAGAGTAGCAACTGCTCTTCATTAAGAGTTTCTAAACCTTCTTGACGTGCGCTAATATTACTCATACATAAACTAGTGCAGAAAACCTGCACTCATTTTTGGTGTATTTATAAACAAAATATATAATTTGTTATTACACCTGGTCGGATTTATTAACCAACTTAACTTAGTTTTTTCTTAAACTAAATTTATCTTCTTAACCTAAAACTGTGCGCCCAAACTTATCAAAAACGTGCAGATTATATAACTGATGATCATGATCTTAAATCTAAATGCATGCACGCTCAATCGTACTCATAAAAACGAGCAGATAACGTGCACTCATCGATATAGTTTGTACATAATTATAATTTTTTATACTATACCTTATCTGTTAGAATGCTTGAGTAACTTGACCTAGATTTTTATATCTATATTTATTTTTTCAGTAGCATTTATGTCTTCAAATTGAGGCTGAATATAAAAATAGGATGACCAAACCGCGGCTGATACATATATATGTATATATATATAATTCCGGTTAATCTGATTTTGCAAAGTCGACTAAATATTTTTGATTGGAACGGTACAAATTATTATATACTTAATTGCATATTACAAATATATATCTTCGTAACCCAAAATTTTGAAACTTTTTTCAGACAAACTATGAGTTTCAAGAAGCTACAGTCTCCACTATGAATGAAAGCTCTACTGTTAGTCGACATATATACCTTCTCTTTCTAATGTCATGAATAAAGAAAATGTAATTAAATTAACCTAATGTCGTTGAATTCTACGTCTTACTTCTAACTTATTCATGCATAACAAAAATATAACTGGTTATTATGCATTATCTGTTTAATGCTAATTAATAACTAAATTAACCTAGATATTTTATGGAGACTCTTTCAACATTAATGTTTGTTCTTAATTAAGTCTAAGTTGTTCCCACATAATTTATAACAAAATAAACTTATCTTGCAAATTAATTCTTTGCATTATATTCGTGCATATAATTAATATTTTTGTGCATGCACGAGGCAAGCATAATTTTATTTTTTAGCTCCCTTCTCCTTTATATTTTCTACATAAAACATGCATATTTTATCTGAATCATTAATTTCTAGACTTGAACGTGCTTTTTCTACCATGTTAAATGTAAATTATTCTTAATTGGCTGATCCAAATTAAGAGCGTGAATGAATGAAGAATTTATTTAAATACTATCCTATGTTCTATCTATAAATTAACTATGAATATGTATGGTTTCTTACAAATAATCAAACCACTATTAGAAAATAGAAAAGATTTAATCAAGTAATAGGTTTAACTTTTGGTGGTTCTAGTTTTTAAATACTGCAAATGATGAAATGCCTCTCAAATTAATGCAACCAATTACTGTAAATGTATTTAATTCCTAGTTTGCTATATATTCATTATTAATTAATAACGATTATTTAAAATGCAAATATCCTTTGTGTTACAGATTTTCTTTTCCTTTATATGCATTGCAATGATTATGGATGGTTATGATTAAAGAATAAAACTTTTGTGATCAGCAAAGTTAGGGCTCCATCTAATTAAAACGCTTTTTTTAATATCATATTAAAACGCTTTTTGTTCAATTATCTCATATGATACCAGAAGAAGATATATTAGATGCATATTTAAATATTTCTGAAGATGCTGGAATCGGAGGTGCAGCTAGAGATCACCATATATGGTATGGTCATCAAACTTTACTCGAGACAAGCCGATCACAATGGCGGCCTCTCTTCAAGCTGCGGCCACGCCGACCAAGCTCGGCGGCGTCGCCACCAGACTTAGCGTATAGATTTCGGCTTAGAGCCGTCTTCTTCGAGATTAACTTGCTCGCTTCAAAGCCGATCTTAATTAAGGACTTGGCTCAGAAGTGTTCTGATGCTGCTAAGGTTGCTGGATTTGCTCTCGCCACTTCTGCTCCGATCACTGATCATGGTTCTTTCTATATATAGTACTTAGTGCTTGTTTTGATTGTTCATGAAGATTATAATTATTGATTCTTTGAATGTTTCTCTGAACATGCAATCGTGTTTTGTACCATTATATTCTAAATAAAACCTGATTGTAATAACAAGATATGGAGTGTGTTGGATATATATAGATGCCTCATTTCCATTTGCACACAAGAGATTATACTAAATCATGTGGTTCTACTATAAACTCGATTCTTTATCTAGGAAACATAAAATGGTCAATTTTGAGTGTTATCTGTGAGATATTCTAATCATCTTTCTTTTCCTTATTTGTTTATCTTCTGCAGCTATTTCTAGAAAATAAAGATGCTAATTAGCATCCGTAGGAAGTAGATATTTTCCTTTCCTTTTTCCGTAGGAATTAGATTATTACGTTTCCTTTTTACGTAGAAATTAGATTATTTAGTTTCCTTCTTCCGTAGAAGTAGATTATTTCGTATTCCTTTTTTCTTTCAGAGTTTGTGTATATAAAGGATGATATGAATAGAAAAGCAGTATCCAGTTTTCTGCACAACATCATTGTTCTTATTTCTTCTCTTCTCAGCTTATCTGTGTGAAAGCTAACAAGTGGTATCAAGAGCTTCAACGATCCTACGGCGGACGCATCGAGATCACCGGCACGAACGGAACCACGGAGAGGACGAGGACGCAGCAGGCCACGACGCGGCAACGGCGGCGAAGTTGTCATCCACGAACGTGTCATCCAAGAACGTACCAACCTTGGCGCCAACATTGTGTACCCCACGTTGACGGCAACGAACTACATCGAATGGGCCCTCGTGATGAAGATAAACCTACGAGCACAAGGTTTATGGGAGGCCACTTCCGGCGTTGGAGATCCGTCCGAACGGGAAGACATGGCGGCCCTCTCGGCTTTGATTCGGGCGGTGCCACCAGAGATGGTACCGGCGCTAGCTGTCAAAACGTCGGCACACGAAGCTTGGGAGGCAATCCGGATGATGCGAGTCGGCGTGGATCGAGTGCGTGAGGCCACGGCACAGCGTCTACGCAAGGAGTTCGAGCAAATAGCCTTCAAGGACGGGGAGTCGCTCGACGCCTTCGGCATGCGGATTACAAGTATCGTCAATAACATTCGTTCTTTAGGTGAATCTCTAGAAGAGATCAAAGTGGTCCAAAAGTTCTTGCGGGAGGTGCCGAGCAAGTACGCCCAGATCGCTTGCTCGATCGAAACGTTGCTCGATCTGAACGGCATGACAGTGGAGGAACTCATCGGCTGGCTTAGGTCAGCAGCAGATCGGTGCTCCATCAACACCAGAACAACTCCAACGGTCAAGTTTTGCTCACGGAGCAAGAGTGGATCGCACGAGGACGGAGCTCTAGCTCCGGGAACAAAGGCAAAGGCAAGGGTTTTCAGAAAGGGAAGAAACCGAGCCACAAAGGAGACGACAGCCAACAGGCGGTGAGCGGTGACAGAGACTTGAAGAATTTGAAGTGTTACAATTGTAACAAATACGCTGGCCACATCTCCAAGGACTGCCCCGAGCCACGGCGCGAACGAAAGGGACGTGCCAACCTCGTGCAAGCTGAAGTGGACGAACAGACGCTCCTCGTGGAAAGACTTCACTCCCTCACGATCGGGAACTCAGCCACCAAGGAGCACGTCCTGCTCAACGAGACGCGATCTAAAGCACGGTCAACGAAGGAGTCCGGACAGAGTGACACGGCATGGTTCCTCGACTCCGGTGCAAGTGCCCACATGTGTGGAAGACGGGAGTTCTTCTCCGAGCTAGACACGGATGTACGAGGCTCAGTCAAACTGGGAGACGACACCTCCGTGGAAATAAAAGGCACTGGCACGATTCTTTTTACGTGCCGGAACGGCGAGTACCTAAAGTTGGACGATGTGTACTACATACCTCGGCTCCACAGCGGCATCATCTCCCTTGGTCAGCTGGACGAGGATGGATACGACACGAGGATCCAGCACGGGTGGCTCACGTTACGGGATCAAGGCGGGCGCTTGCTCGCGCGGGTGCCAAGAGGCCAAGGGCGCCTTTACCTCCTTCATTTGAGTTTGGCACGACCAATGTGCCTTGCGGTGCATGGGTGCGAGGATGGGTGGCGATGGCACGCGAGATACGACCACATGAACTTCGAGGCCCTTCGACGCATGGCCAGGAACAAGATGGTGGACGGACTCCCGCTGCTCGATGACGTTGAGCGCTTGTGTGACGCCTGCCTGACCGGGAAGCAGAAACGTAGCTCGTTCCCAAGCCAAGCCAAGAACCGAGCGACCGAATGCCTTGGACTCGTGCATGCCGATCTGTGTAGACCCATCGAGCCACAAACTCCTGGAGGTAAACGATACTTTCTACTAATGGTAGATGATCTTAGTAGATATATGTGGATAGTCTTGCTGACCTCGAAGGATCAAGCGGCGGAAGCCATCAAAAGGACCGTGGCAGCAGCCGAACGACAAAGCGGGTGCAAGTTGAAGACGCTGCGGACCGATCGTGGAGGTGAGTTCACGTCTCAAGAACTCAGCGAGTACTTTGCCGACCACGGTGTGCATCGACAAACAACGACGCCATACTCGCCCCAGCAAAACGGCGTGGTCGAACGACGAAATCAAACGGTGGTTAGCATGGCACGTTGCCTCTTGAAGGCCAAAGGCATGCCGATGAGATTCTGGGGAGAAGCAGTGACAACGGCGGTCTACCTTCTGAACCGGGGAATCACGAAGAGCGTCAGCGGCAAGACACCCTACGAAGCATGGCACGGGCGCCGGCCGAGCGTGAGCCATCTCCGGGTGTTTGGGTGCGTCGCCCACGTCAAGGCCACGCAGCCAGGGCTGAAGAAACTGGAGGACCGGAGCAAGCCGATGGTGCTACTTGGGTATGAAACTGGAACTGTGGCGTACCGCGTCTACGACCCTGCCACAGACCGGGTGAAAGTTTCACGCGACATCGTCTTTGATGAAGACACGGCATGGGACTGGACCACATCGGCACAGCAACAAAACCACGGGCATGGTGAGGGTTCCAACTTCGACCGTTTTGTCTCTTTTGGTGTAGGTAGCGAACCAGCCCAGAAAATCCTTCATTCGGACGATGAGAATTTCACCAGAAGCAGGCCTAGAAGTGAAGCTCCAGTGTCAAGTCCGAGAACCCCAAGTGCATCACCACCACCAGACGTGGAATTTGTGTCACCTCCGGCAAACGCATCGGAACCATCCTCCGGAGCTAAGGCACAACGACGGTATCGAACCATGGAGGACCTTCTCAACGCCACCGAGAAGATTGAAACTGAGGACGAGGAGCTTTGTCTTCTCACAGTCGACGAACCAACGAGCCTAGCTGAAGCCAAGAAGGATGAATGATGGCGAACAGCGATGACGGAGGAACTTGCAAGCATCGAGGCAAACCAGACTTGGCGCCTCATCGATCTACCACCGGGACACCGCGCCATCGGACTTAAGTGGGTCTTCAAGCTCAAGAAGGACGCGAACGGGGAGATGGTGAAACGAAAGGCACGGTTAGTGGCAAAGGGCTACGTGCAGCAGCAGGGGGTGGACTACGAGGAGGTGTTCGCTCCAGTTGCGCGAATGGAGACGGTGCGGGTTCTGATCGCGCTCACTGCACACCACGGGTGGCCAATCCACCACATGGACGTCAAGACCGCGTTCCTCAACGGTGATCTGATTGAGGAGGTTTATGTCAAGCAACCGCCGGGTTTCGAAATTCAAGGCAACGAAGGCAATGTTCTTCGGCTTAAGAAAGCTCTCTACGGACTATGTCAAGCTCCAAGGGCTTGGAATGCCAAACTTGACAAGAGTCTTCGCGACTTGGAGTTTGTACGATGTGAAGCCACTACTACAAAGGGGTAGATGCAAGACACATATTTAAGGCGTTTAAGCCTGGCGCGTTTTTTTACGCCTTGATTGAACGTAGCGAGTTCGCTACCTCTGCAAGCTAGCAAAAAAAATTACGTTTAAGACGGAAAGAGGCAGTTAAAGGCGGAAATGGGTTTTGACGTTAAAAAATGCTTGACCAAGGCGGAAAAAATGTATCCGCCTTAAATTGAATTGGTTGTTGCGATCTCGTAACCTTTGTAGTAATATAAACGTGTCTGTAACGATGTCGTAGGTTATCTCGTTAGTTGTAGGTCTGAGCGTTGCGATATCGTGAGCTTTGCTAAACCCTAATTTTAGCAGGCGAGGATGTGGGAGATGTCGTAACTGGGACGGTAGTATATTGCGTTTGTTGTTACGGTATCGCTTTGGTGCACGTCAAATTTTTCATTGTTCAATTTACAGTGCATGTGAGGGTGATTGAAATGTTACGAGTTCACAGGCTATCCAAAGGTGTTATATGACTGAATACGGCTTGTTGCGAGATCGCTACAGATTCTCTAGCCAGGCTCTGTTGACTGAATACGTCTTGTTGCGATATCGTGAGGACCTCGTAAACAGGTGCTAGTTAGTTGTTGGTGTTCTGTTCATAATAAATCATCATGAAACGTGACAGTGACGATATCCCTATGTCCACGCACTATACAAAAAGTGAATGATTTTGCTGATACGATATGGGCTCTTAGGATGAATAAATAAAATGTAAGGGACAATATATCAAAACAAGAAAAAATTACTTGTAAATGTGCCAAAATGGAAAACACAACTTCATTACAATCGAAACAAACTGGTGATGCAAAAATACATAGTAAAGAACAAACAACTAATACTAGTAGATGATTCGTACACCGAGTACATTAAGCAGTTCCTGATCGCAAGTGCATGCATCACAGGTGATGTCCGCCGGATCAAGGGGCCGCCAGGGATCGTACCTCACAAAGTCATTGAGGCCAGCATGCGGAATGCAGCAGATCGGCCTAGGCCTAACTGCTGCTTCTGAGAAGTACCTGCGGTAGTGTGTCCAACCCCAAGCGTAACTCAGACCTCTTCTGACGCGTTGCCTAGCTAGACGGAGGCCCTGTTTGTCGGTTCTCTTCATGGTTGTGATGACATTCATGCCTCTTTGAATGTCACCTTCGCAGATTGCAAAAACAGCCAACACATAGGTTGACGGTGTGTGACCTACTGCAGAAGCTTCGGTGAGCCACTGTCGAGCCCACTCGGTCGCTCTTCCGCTCACGTAGCGACGAAGAACCCAGTCGAACTCAGCACGAATCAATACCAGATTTATCATGTCATCTGGTAGGGCGCTGAATAGAGACACATCCATTGGAAGCAGAAGGCAAGGAATATTAGAAGGCAGAAGGGAATGTGGGAATGAAGGGTCTAATGAGGTTCTAAATGGAGAAGGGGTTGATATTTAAAGGGTTGAGGTGCTCTATTATTCAAAAATCTGTCAGAGTTCCTAGACAAAAAGCAGTCATTATGGTATTAATGGAAGGAAAATGTAAAGACATTCTCACCTTTCCATGGACACCCCATGCAAACCCCCAAAATAAATTAATTACTGATGGAATTTCAAAGGTTTTTACTGATGGCATTCACACCTTTTCATTGACCAAGTTGGCATCCCCAACCAAAATAATTACTGATGGAATTTCAAAGATTTTTCGTGATGGGTCCGTATACTGTAGCGATGTCGCTACTCTCCAAGCGCTACAATTGTTTCCCAGGTGTGTCAAGCTTTGTCGTTAAGAACTCGCTAGAGAATCTCAAGCTAGGCTCTGTCTAATGAGTACGACTCGTAGCGAGATCGCTACAATAAGTTATACAGCTAGCGAGATCGTAACAAAGATCGCCAACATTTGTCCCACATCGGCTGATTAGAAGGTGATTTTTCAGTTTATATACACTTACATTTCAAAAGGGTTCGATAAGTCGCCGACCAGCGCAAACTGAACATGAAACACCAAGGCTAAGGCCCAATACTTACATAGGCTAAGGCCCAATACTTACACAGGCTAAGGCCCAACGACACTTATACGCCCAATATAGACCCAAACCCAAAAACCCTTTTTTGATGGGTTCTTATCATGTAGCGAACTCGCTACAAGCCACGTCAATGTTGAGTTTTTTTATTGTGCCAATCTTCGTTGTTACGAAGTCGCTACAGAATCTCATACCAGGCTCTGTTGACTGAATACGACATGTTGCGATATCGTTAGGACCTCGTTACCAGGCGCTAGTTAGTTGCGATTTCGTTTGGTGTTCTGTTACTAATAAATCATCATAAAACGTGACAGTGACGACATCGCTACTTAGCTCTGTTGACTGAGTACGACTTGTTGCGATATCGCTACTTTTCAGTTAGTGAGGTAGCGAGTTCGCTAGTTAGGCGCCAACTTGGCTCTGTTGACTGAGTACGACACGTAGCGATATCGCAAGTTACACGCAAAGAGGAGCGAGGACCAAACGAAATCGCTAGGTGCACGCACTATACCAAAAGAACTTGATTTTGCTTTACTGAAGTAACGACAACTCTATAAAACATTGAACATTCTACATCTAAAAAGTGTCAAATTCATTGACCACATTCATGTAACCAAAACGGCATCTTTGGTGACGCGTACACAAGTGATCATAATCCAAAAACTAGTTAATATTCGAAAAAGTAAATGTTTAAACCAAACTAAACTACGAAATCACAGCCCTGCGACTAACATATCATGCAAGTCATCAACACACATCTTGTAGCTGCCTTCGGCCTTCTCCCCCGAACTGCCTCCAGCATCTTGCTTGTCTTGCTCGTTCTGGGCTGCCGGTTGAGCTTCAGGCTCAATGCAGGGGTTCTCTTCTTTGCCTTGGCCCGGTTCAACATCCTCGTAGGGTTCTCCGATCAGCCTCTCTTTCCTAATCATCTCTAACCTCTTGTGCTTGAGCCACTCCTTGTCGTATTTGCCGAGCGGCATGGGACGGCCTCTTGGAAAAACACCCGCTTTCCTGATCAGAGCTACAATCAAATTGCCATACGGAAGCGCGACGTTCTTGTGTCTGGCCATCTTCATCATTTGGGTCAGAATTGTGAAGCCGGGGTTGATTGGAAGCTTCTCCATGATATAGTAGAACACCATGAGACTGCAAACTGTGGGCTCACATGCATGCCCTAGGGACGGGACCACATTACCGCAGATTAGCTCAAAAACTAATCTCTGCTCCTCGGTAAGCCTGTGGATCGGGTAAAACCTAGCTGTACCCGGCCTATCAGAAGTCCTTTTAAACCACTTCTGACCCATCTCACCGGCATTCAACGGTTGCTTCGGGCTAACAGAAGGAAACCTCTGCTCGTAATGTACCTCGTACGGACCATCCTTTTTGGTAGGCCTCAGGTCGGTACGAGACAGATACGGACATTTCAGAACTTCATTGATGCTAAACTTAACACCCCGCACCAATGTAGTTATTTCCTCCACCCCTTCCTCTAAACCTAGGTTTGCATAAAATTGGACAACCTCCTCATGGTAAACAGGCTCAGGCAACATAAGCAATGTGTCTAGATGTTGTGCCCTAAAATGGTCTAGCACGTAATCTAGTTGCAGCGAAGGCACCACAGTACTATCAAACACATTATTATTGACAAGTTTCCGAGAGGAACAACGCTCATACCTAGCTTCTGCGGCGTTGTTGAAGAACTCAGGAGTGTCCTCCTCCTCACTGGAACTGATGGGCCCTTCCCCACCATCATTTCCGGCAGCAGCAGCGGCGGCAGGGACTTCTAGAACTTCCGGCGGCGGCGGGGCGACTCGAAGCGGCGGCGGGGCGACTGGAATCTCTGCCTGAACCGCAGGCTCCTCCGTCCGACGCCGTTTGGTTCCCACCGCCTGACCACTTCCCCGTCCACTGTCTGAGCCTCTACCACCCCGTCCTCGCACAGCTCCTCTGGTCTTTGGCCGCATTTTGTCGGAGAATTTACAGTTTCGTCGCCGGAGAAGGGTTTTTCAATTTGGGGCTAATTAATTTTAGCCCGATCCCCTTTTTTTTATTTACAGTAAAAGTACTTGCGATATCGCTAGCCGATACGCTCCTATATGTTGCGAGATCGCTAGTTCACACGCATCTTTATGTTGCGAAGTCGTTAATATCTCGCTCCAGCCTGAGTATCTAGTAGCGAGTCTTAAAAGGCCTCGCCAGGCTAGCGTTCAAGTAGCGAACTCGCTACGGAAGAATCATTCTAATTAGTAACCCAAAAAGTTTAGGGTTTAGGGTTTAACTGTGGTAACGTGTATACTAGCGAATTCGCTACTACACAAGCTAATTAGATTATAACTAAAAAATAAAACTTTTTAATTTTTTATTAGCAATTTTCACATTCTAACATATATATATTTTATATAGATGCAGTACAATACTCTATTTGTTAAATATCCATCATGATATTCACTCAGGTAGAGTACATCTTTGTACATAAGCAGTATGACATAACTCTATGTGAAACATCAATAATTCGGTTTAAATTTTTAAACGCAATATGATATTCTTAAATATGTACATTTTATATCCAAACAGTATAATACTAATTTGGAAAATATCGAACATCACATTATGTCAAGCAGAGTACATCTTAGTACATCAGCATGCAATGTTATTAAGCGATACTCGGTAGTATGATTAGTGATGACAGTTGGTGAGTGAACGTGTGCATGAAACTTTGTTTAATTCTATAATCGTGCTTGTAATCACATAAATGAGTTGTAATAAACTAAGTATCTCTAATTAAATGCACTTGAACTGCGCATATATATATATATATATATATATATATATATATATATATATATATATATATATATATATATATATATATGTAGTTCATGTGTGAAGCTCTACTATGCTGTTGTCTCTAAAGGTAAGCGATGGATAGCGTTTTCAAGCGTACACATGATGTGTAGAGTTTCTTATTGTCTTACAATTAAAGACTAAGTTTCTTAAAACTCTAAACAAGAAAAAATTAATTGTACATGTGCCAAAATGGAAAACACAAGTTCATTACAATAGAAACAAACTGGTGATACAAAAATACATAGTGAAGAACAAACAACTAATACTAGTAGATCGTTCGTTCACCGAGGACATGAAGCAGTTCCTGATCGCAAGTGCATGCGTCACAGGTGATGTCACACCCCATGCAAACCCCCAAAATAAATTAATTACTGATGGAATTTCAAAGGTTTTTACTGATGTCACAAGTCAGACAAAGCCCAATACTTACAGCCCAATATACTACCAAAAGCCCTTAACTTGTTGCGAAATCGCTAGCGAATCGCCAGCTAGGCTCTGTTGACTGAATACGAGCTGTTGCGATATCGTTAGTACCACGTAACCTATAAGCGAGTACGTGACGAGTTCGCTTGTGTTGATTCATCTAATAAACGTGCCACTTATGATATCGCTAGGAACAAGCACAATAGCACCAGTAACTGATTTTGCGATGAAGCTAGTGATTTAGCGAGCGATTTTGCTGAAAAAATAACCGTTACGATGAAAAAGTAAAATTTAAGGGACAAGGTTTCAAAACAAGAAAAGCTTTTCAATAATTAAATTAATGTGCCAATACGGCAGACATAAACTTATTACAATCCTAACAAATTTTACATAAAAAACAACGGAATAAAATAAGAAAGAAACTACACTACAACATCCAAAGTGGCGGAGGGGTTAGAAGGATGTGAAGCACTTCCTGCTCGCAAGTGCATGCATCACATTCGATGTCCGCTGGATCAACCCTCGTGTAGTGTCGGTACCTGAAGCCGTCATTGAGGTGAGCATGTTCCTGGCAGCTTCTAGGCTTATCGACTACTACATCGAGGTACCCCCTGTAGTGCGCATTGCCCCAGGCGTAAGCCAATTCGAGTTGCACGCGATCCCGAACTTCCTTGAGGCCTTTCTTGTCGGTTCTCTTCATCTCGGTGATGACATCCATGCCTCTTTGAGCATCATGACCTTTGCAGATTGCAAATATAGCCAAGGCATAGGCCGACTCTCTGTGGCCTATTACAGAAGCCTCGGTGAGCCATTGTCGAGCCCAATCGGTCGCTTGGAAGCTCACATACCGACGAAGAACGTGTCTGAACGTAACACGAATCATTATAAGATGAATCATGTCATCTGGGAGGGCGCTGAAAAGTGTCAAATCCATGGGAATAAGATGGCAAAGAATAGGAGAAGATTGAAGGGAATGTGAGAATGAAGGCTCTGATGGGGCTCTAAAGGGAGAAGGGGCTGAGTTTTATAGGGGTGAGGTTCTACATTGGTCAAAAGAATGTGAGAGTTCCTAGACTGAAATTAGTAATTGTTGTATTAAAAGAAGAAAAATGTAAAGGCAGTCACACCTTTTCATTGACCACATTCACACCCCCTAACAAAATAATTACTGATGGAATTTCAAAGGTTTTTACTGATGGGTCCGTGGACTGTAGCGATATCGCTAATATTCAAGCCTAACAATTGTGTGAAGCTTTTGTTGTTACGATATCGCTAGAGTATCTCACAACAGGCTCTGTCGACTGAGTACGACTTGTTGCGCGTTCGCTACTATAAGTTACACAGGTAGCGACTTCGTAAGAAAGATCGCCAACATTTGTCCCACATCGGCTGATTAGAAGGTGATTTTTCAGTTTATATACACTTACATTTCAAAAGGGTTCGATAAGTCGCCGACCAGCGCAAACTGAACATGAAACACCAAGGCTGAGGCCCAATACTTACATAGGCTATGGCCCAATACTTACACAAGCTAATGCCCAACAGTTATACGCCTAATATAGACCCAAACCCAAAAACCATTTTTTGATGGGTTCTTATCATGTAGCGAACTCGCTACGGAAGAATCATTCTAATTAGTAGCGAGTTCGTAACACAAAAAGCCTTTTTTTTAATTGAACTACTAACTAGCACTATCGCAACCCCGTCGCCAACTGGTTTTCTGGGTTATGTGGGTTTGTGGGTCTGCGGGTTTGTGGGTTTAGGGTTTAGGGTTTAGGGTTTAACTGTGGTAACGTGTATACTAGCGATATCGCTACTACACAAGCTAATTAGATTGTAACTAAAAAAATCAAACTTTTTAATTTTTTATTAGCAATTTTCACATTCTAACATATATATATTTTATATAGATGCAGTACAATACTCTATTTGTTAAATATCCATCATGATATTCACTCAGGTAGAGTACATCTTTGTACATAAGCAGTATGACATAACTCTATGTACAACATCAATAATTCGGTTTAAACTTTTAAACGCAATATCATATTCTTAAATATGTACATTTCATATCTAAACAGTATAATACTCAATTTGGAATATATCGAACATCACATTATGTCAAACAGAGTACATGTTAGTACATCAGCATGCAATGTTATTAAGCGATACTCGGTAGTATGATGAGTGATGACAGTTGGTGAATGAACGTGTGCATGATACTTTGTTTAATTCAATAATCGTGCTTGTAATCACATAAATGAGTTGTAATAAACTAAGTATCTCTAATGAAATGCACTTGAACTGCGCATATATATATATGTAGTTCATGTGTGAAGCTCTACTATGCTGTTGTCTCTAAAGGTAAGCGATGGATAGCGTTTTCAAGGATTATCACATGATGTGTAGAGTTTCTTATTGTCTTACAATTAAAGACTAAGTTTCTTAAAACTCTTTCAAATTATGTAATTGCAGATTAAGTGACCAAATCCCTATCCCGTTATACATGAGCATACGACGGAACAAATGAAAATTATTCTTAAAATAGAATGATTAGTGTCTTATACCATCATTTCGTTTAATTCGTGATTTAAAATGTATGAGTGCATTAAAAAACCAAAAACAAATCTTAAGTAGGGTTCTAGCGAGCATTAGTAGCGAACTCGCAACATCCTAGTAACATACTTTATGTCAGCTTCTCAGTTACGATATCGCTAGAAGGATAAAGTAGAGCATAAAAGGCAATCACATGAGCCCGTAACGACTTCGTAAATAGCCACGTCAAGCTTAACGAGAGAGTTCCGATTTCGCAACAAGGTAAGCTAGAATAAAGTAAACACGTTATAGAACAGAAAAACCCTTAACTTTTGGCATCTTATCCATCACTTCTTACGGGTTTCATCTCCAAAAGTTCAAACTTTTGCACATCTTCTCAAATCTCCTCAACTTTCTTCACATCAAATCTCCATTACCCATCCCATACATGTTGGACACATCAATTGTGTCAAAACAAAGTGGAACTAGCCACTAATTGCATCCAAAAGATTGGTAAGTTTTGCAATAAATTCTCAACCACATTTTTGCCTATAGTTTTTGCAATTAATGTCAATCTTTATTTGTTCTTGTTCAATTTGGTAACATCCTTTGTTATGGGTAGGAGAGGGACAAACAAGGTAGACCATCCCCAACCAAAATAATCAATTCCACCGACACAACTTTGTCATATACCAAAGGTACGATTTTTTTCATTTTTATATGCTAAAAATTTGATTATCTTGTACATAGTGCCTCCATTTATCATGTTATTACTAAATATCATGTCAGAAGCATGTCCTGAACGAAAATCAAGATTTTCGTTTAAAATTATCCGTAGCTAGCTTAGCCCTAAATTTTAGGATTATGAAATATAATGTTTTTACTACAAAGTACAACTTTGATTTATTAGTATTGTGTTAGTCATTAACTAAATTCAATATACAAAGGAAAGCTTAATGAGAGCCCTTCAAGTTCCGTTAACTCCGACTCAAGTGGGGGGGAAAATGTTGTTGGCGGTTCAAGTGAGGTTAGAAGACAACGAGAAGTGACTCGCGCATCGAAAGAAGCTCAACTCCTCACACATTGTCGCGAATTAGAGATTAGGATCGATAACAAAATACTAACACATGTCAAGTTTAATGACATTGGTGTTGCTATTTCACCCGTAGATGATGCCGCGCGATGGTCGAGTTGGTGTGCTAAGCATTAGACATTAGACACATTCATTAGACACAACGGATTGGAGGCTACTAAGCATCGACATCAAAAAGGATATATGGAAGGAATGCAAGGTTAGTGTGGTACTTGTTATTTTTAATTTCAATTGAAAATTGTGAGTGTGACTATTTTTATGATCACATTTGTAGCGCCCCTTTATTATCGAGGCAACATCCTATGATCAAGTGAAGAAGAAGGCTCTTCAAATCGCATCAAAAGCTCATCGAGAACACAAATATACCCTTGCCAAGGATTATATCAAACCGAAGGGCACGAGGTTTGGGCAAGATCCAAGTACGCATTACAATCACATTGTAACCCTTACTTGGGAGGCATTCAAGAAACGATGGTTAGAAAATGACGCAAAGGTTAGTTTACTTACTACATCTTGCAATAATAGTTTCATGCGAATTAGCCAAATATTTTTGTTTCGGTTAGTGCTTTATTCCTAAAATAACATAGAATTTTTAAAAGGATTTGGGGGATAGGAAGCGCAAAGCCACTGCTGATAATGTTATGCCTTACACCGGGGGTAGGGCGGGGTACTTGGGTGTGGGGAGGAAGACCTAAAAAAAAAAACATGAAACCGAGGTGAAAGAGCTTGGGGATGGGGGCATGGACGCGGAAGAGGCGAACAAGCTAGTCATTGCCGAAGACCCTACAACATATAGTAGACAACAATTATTCGTCTTGGGTAGAATTAAAAAAGACGGGACTAACTCAAGTGATGAGGCAAAAAGGGTGGCTAATCGAGTGGTACGCTTTACCTACTACGTCATACCATGTTCCATTTTAGTATCTACAATCACACCATCAAACACAACAATTGATTACGATAATAACTTTTCATTTACTATACTACCTTTTTAGGACGAGGTCGAGCGTGAAGTTGAAGAAGGCTTGTTCATCCCTGTCGGTAAACACGATGTGCTACTTAGGGCACTTGGGAAGGCCGAGCATCCGGGAAGAGCTAAGGGAATTGGTGGTTATGTTACTCAAATAGAGGCGTTTGGTATCAAACGTAGTGGGAAAGACCCTAAACCATCCAAACTCCAAATAGCATTGAACCAAGCCAAAAAATCCGACCAAGAGGTCAAGAAATTGAAAACAATGTTGGCCAATATATGTTCTTTTATAAAGTATCCTCTTCCATCCGATTTTTGTGACACCGATCCAATCAATGGACCCTCGTCTAGAGGTTCACATCCTTCCCCACCACAACATGAGGTTGACCAACCTATTTTTGACCAACCTATTGTTGAACCCAACAAGGAAATATGCACACCTTCGGCCCCTATCAAAGAGCAAGTTCACATACAACCATCCGATCCCAAACCAAAGGTACGTTTAATTATTGATATTTTTTAAATATGTCTAATTCGACCTAATTAAACATGCCTTATTTGTATATTAGAACTCCGCTTCTTGCAAGTTTTACGCTGAATGTGGGATGAATTCTCAACCCCGCCACGTTGCAATGGGAAATTCATATCCTGACATGGCACTACATCATGAAGCCAAAGTACCTATTGGTTTCGTTAGGGTTTCTATACTACATGTGTTAGTCGAGGATGCGTTGGTACCGGTCGCGGATCAAGAGTGCACGACAGTGGGTAAAGGTTTGGGCCGTTTTTTTGTGTGGCCCAAATGGTTGGTAGTTGATGTGAATTCTAATTCTATCTCAATTAATAGAAACACACCTCACCCGTCGTAGACCCGCTAGATTTTCCGGTAGCTAAGAAACCGATGTCGGTGGGAGAAGTTGGATTCATAAAATCACTCCCGGGATTCCTTCGCACGTTTTATGATCTGGTGGGCCACCATAGTCGGGATTCTGTTTACTATTTCTACTCCAATAAACAGGTGTTCGGCGAAGCGAGGGAATTAGTCGTTCCATGGGAAGACTTTGCCCTTTTCTGGCACTATAAAACCCTTCCCGAAACAATCCTTATACTACATCAAATGTAAGCTACTTGATCTCATCTCTTCTATCGTGTTGCAAGTTAAGAATTTTCATGTACTTGTGCACTATTATACGTTCATATCCCATCTATTGTTTATTTAGGTACATGCAATGCCTTGCTCTAAATGCAAAGACTTTCATTGGGTTTTTGCACCCAATATGCTTGCAAGAAATGAATGAAATTAATCAATCACGACTTGCTTATCTCTCTAAGATCCTTAGTGACAAGACCAAGAAAATTTACATAGGCCCATATCTAGAGGGGTTAGTTTTCTTTGTTACAATTGGATATTTGCACTTCGTAAACATTATAATCTTCGAGACGGGCTCTTACATTTTCATTTCTTAAAATATGTAGCGGCCATTGGAGTTTTGTAGCTATGATACCATCGTTGAAGCGAGTGTATTGGATGGACCCGCTACACTTAGGTCCATCTACAAAATTTGCAGATTTATTAGAGGTTGCTATGCATAGTGCACATGACGACACACTACTTCCCTTCAACCTTATACAGATTCAGGTGACAGTACAAATCCAATGCTCATTTATTTCCACTATGATTTCATTTCAAATCATTTGTTATACTTCTTCACTTTCAGCACCGAAAGAAATTGTCAAATTGGGAGTGCGGTTACTATATGATGTTGTACGCAAGCGAGTGTGTAGCTGGCCTTGTTCAAGATAATCTGGAATTACATCGCATAAGCATTCTTATAACCTACTTATTGTACCTATTACTATCTACGTTGCATTCAATAGTATTAAAAACACATTTCATATTCTTAGATTATCGAGAAAAATCATGCACCGTACACCAAGAAGGAGTTGGAGGATGGTAGAGATGCATTGGCTAGACACTTGGTCCTTATTAGATCTCGGTACATCTCTAGGCCTCACATTCCCAATAAAAGCTAGTTTTTGTCAAATGGATGCATATACTTTTGAGTTCCATTACTTGCATTAGTTTATAAATTGTGGCTTGATAGTGTTTCATGTTCATGTTTTGTGCTTAGATACCATGCATCTTGCAATTGACAGCTTAGACAATTAAAATGAAACCCAATTTTAGTGGAAATGGGTGGAAATGGCTCAAATCCTATAATTTTGTGACACTTACGAATTACCTGCGATTTCGTAACTTCTCTCGCCCGTAACATTAACATATTTGCGATCATCTTGTACTATCGCTACTTTAATCGCCAGGATTATATTTCTGATCTTAGTTTTTGCGCCCTCGCTACCCAATCGCTCGTTCTTCTCTGCCTCTCCAATCTGATCTCTGTCGAGTTCGTAACAATACACGCCAAGACCAGGCGAATGTCTAGCTCACTCGTAACGTCATTTTTTTTCTCGCTCACCCGGTGGTAAAACGTCGTCGTTTATTGGTTCTGAGCTTAGTTTTTGCGCCATCGCTACCCAAACGCTCGTTCTTCTCTGCCTCTCCAATCTGATCTCTGTCGAGCTCGTAACCATACACGCCAATGCCAGGCGAATGTCTAGCTTACTCGTAACGGCATTTTTTTTCTCGCTCACCCAGTGCTAAAACGACGTCGTTTAACATAAGCGAGATTTGTAGCGAACTCGTTACTACACACATAAGCGATATTACTTACGATATCGTTAACTCTCTCGAATCAACAACTTTTATTATATTTTTATAATATAATTTTCACAATTTTTACATTTTTATGAAACACAATTGTTCGGTTGCGACCTCGCTATGGTTTTGCTAGCGAGTAGCTAGTGGCTGTCGTAACCTGCCTCGTTTTGATTAACCGGAATTGTTTAATTTGGCTTGTAACGAGATCGCTACTAATGACCGAGCGATTCGCCTCTGTTTGTCGTAACCGGTCTCGTCAGCAGATAAATAAATGACAAACTAGGTTCACTTACGGACTCGTAACTACTGGTAGCGATCCGCACGGTGGAAGTCGTAACCATTCTCGTACACATTCATAACAGTCTAGGCTTTTCAATGTAGCGAACTCGTTAGTATTTCATCTGGCGATCCGTAAGCTGCTGTCGTAACATAACAATCAACTATTTGTTTGGGACAGGCGTTTGCTAGTTACGGTATCGCAACGAGCCAATTAATATCATACAGACTTTCACGCTAGCGAGTTCGTAAGTGTTTAGCAAGGCGTATAAGCCTACATCCAAGGCGGAAACAAACGCCTTAAACCCAAAAACATCTAAGGCGGAAGAGGAACCGCCTTAGATGATTTTTCTCATTCAAGTCACTACCAGGGAAGGCATTTGTTTTCTGCCTTAACACATGAAGGAAGAACTGCCTTAGATGGCTTGATATTCTAGTAGTGAGCCGAGCACGCGGTATATCGCCGGAGCAACGGGAAGGAGCAACTGCTAGTTGGAGTTTACGTTGATGACTTGATCATCACCGGAACTTCAATCGAAGAACTGACGAAGTTCAAGAAGGAGATGACGAATCTATTTGGGATGAGCGACCTCGGCGAACTGAGTTACTACCTCGGCATCCAAGTGCAACAACAGAAGGGTTTGGTCACTCTTTGCCAATCATCTTACGCAAAGAAGCTTTTACAAAAGGCCGGACTGGAAGAGTGCAATCCATGTGCGGCACCAATGGAGGCACGACTCAAACTAAGCAAGACGGGAGACGGGAGACCGGTGGACGCCACGGACTACCGCAGCTTGGTGGGAAGCCTCAGGTACTTAGTTCATACTCGGCCAGACATTACTTTTGCAGTTGGTTATGTTAGCCGATTCATGGAGCAGCCAAGAGTTGAGCATATGGCAGCAGTGAAGCATATTCTACGCTATGTGGCGGGAACTCTAGAGTTTGGAGTTTCATATGGAAAAAGTGCTGGACCTTTACTCTTGGCAGGTTATAGTGATGCTGATTTGGGCGGAGACGTCAACGATAGGAAGAGCACGACGGGGCTAATTTTCTTCCTAGGTCAATCTCCGGTGAGTTGGCAATCACAGAAACAACGGGTGGTGGCACTCTCTTCGCGCGAGTCAGAGTATATTGCAGCCGCCACTGCCGCTTGCCAAGGTGTTTGGCTTAGTAGATTGCTTGGTGAAATGCAAGGTGAACAGCCACAAGCACCAACGTTATTGGTGGACAACAAATCGGCAATCGATCTTAGCCGAAATCCTGTGTTTCACGATCGAAGTAAACACATTGATATACGTTACCATTTGATTAGAGATTATCTGGAGCAGGGCGATATTGACATCGACTACATCAACACAGAAGCTCAGCTCGCTGATATCCTGACAAAACCTCTCAGACGAGTTCGTTTTCAAGAACTTAGGGGCAGAATCGGAGTTGCAGAGATAAAGTGATGACAAGATTATGGGGGTGATTTGTGAGATATTCTAGTCATCTTTCTTTTCCTTGTTTGTTTATTTTCTGCAGTTATTTCTAGAAAATAAAGATGCTAATTAGCATCCGTAGGAAATAGATATTTTTCTTTCCTTTTTCCGTAGGAATTAGATTATTACGTTTCCTTCTTACGTAGAAATTAGATTATTTAGTTTCCTTCTTCCGTAGAAGTAGATTATTTCGTATTCCTTTTTTCTTTCAGAGTTTGTGTATATAAAGGATGATATGAATAGAAAAGAGTATGTTCTTTTCAGAGTTCTTTACGTAGATGATGTTTGTGCAGTATCCAGTTTTCTGCACAACATCATTGTTCTTCTTTCTCCTCTTCTCAGCTTATCTGTGTGAAAGCTAACATTATCTAGCCACTAAAACATTCTAAAATATCAACCAATATTTCAATAGACCTTGATTGATTTAATCTATCATTGACAATATATACATATATAATCAATCCACATATTGCACAGACTATATATATATATATATCTTGAATTCTGGATTGATTTGATCTTTCACTAAGACATGTCGTGATTAGATATATATATAATAGATTAGTGTATTACATCACATATGCTCTAGTTGTATCACTTGTATGTGATTATGGATAACCTAATTCTAATCATACTCACATCTTTTGTGACTAAAATCCTACAAAAAAAAAACAGGGAGCAAGCGCGGAAGGAATCCCTAAGAGATTGACATTCAACGAAATCCAAATCAAGACCTCAGAATGTATCTATTTATTATCTATTTAAATCCATGAAAATGATCTCGTAGAGGTGTAATATTTACTGTTGTTGAGTTATAATCTTCACAATGAAAATGATTCTTTTAAATGTAGCTAATATGTTATACAAATATGTAGGGATTAAATGGCTAAAGCTTCTATTATTCATCTTGTTCTTCAATTCATGCAGCGTGCAAAAAAACTGGATGAAATAGTTCTATATTATACCTAACTACGTGAGGATAATAAATGGCTGTAATTAATTAATTTTTATATTATACCTAACTACATGTATTCTTGATTTTTGCTGCGTACGTATCTGATTAATTCGCTCAAAATAATGGACACATTTAACTAAGTGCTTATATGTTTGAAAAAAACAAAGGTTGAGAACAGTTATTTATTCCGAGAAAGACCAATGGGGAAAATGAAAAGACTGAAATTACAGATCATGAACTGCAAACTTAATTTCAGATGCTAATATTATGTAAACCCCATTACTCAGCGTCGATCGACGTCGGTACTGTAGATCGAATATCGATGCAATGAGAGAGGAGTTTTCCCTGTATTATTACACCATCACAGAGTTCAAATTTTTTAGCAAAAAGAAGTGCGCTTTTGTCTGAAACTAGGGACCTGACTTTTCATGATGCTCCTAGAGAACTCAAAGGTTTTCTGGATGTTGTTCCAACTGTGTTGAAACAAGGTACTGTTGTTTGCTCTCTTTTATTTTGAAACTTACTATCGATCAGTTTCACAACGTTTTTAACTAATAGTTCTACTCTAGCAAGTATGTTTAAACATGCAGTTCAGTTTAAACACTAAAAGTAAGAACACAAGAGTTAGTTACGCAGTTCGGAGCTAAAACACCTACGTCTGCGGGGCCTTACCCAGTCTGAAAATCATCCATTAAAATAATCAAGAGTAGTTACAATGTTCCACAAACAATTAACTATCTAGACTTATCTTTTCCGTGGGAATTCGTGAGATCCCCTCACTGCCGGTCAGCAACTCCTCGTTGTTGTTTTGACCACTTCTCCCAAAGTATTAAGGCTTACTGATTTCATACTCCTGGCGATGGCGAAAGCCTATTGAAACTCCTTTCAATATGCTGCTCCAAACTGTAAAGCTATTCTGAACTCCAGAATACTTTCACTTAAGATGGATAATTGTTGTCGCAGCTTTTATGTCTATTTATAGTCCAATGCTGTGATGCGTCTTGATCTTCTCGATCCTTCCATTTCGGCAATCCTGATCTGCTCGTCCAGCTAATCATAGCTACAAGTAGTCTCCTAGCTATACTCTACTTCTATAGCTAATCTGAGGAAATATAATCTTTCCTTATTTGAGACTAAACCTGACTAAGATACAACTCTATCAAATATTCTCTATCTAAATATAAATCAGCATCAAATCAATCTTTCAATATCATTTTGATTTGACCGGATATCTTCTTTGATCACATGCGAGTTGTACTTCATCTCCAACACTCTTGCTCGGTTTCTGATTCTGTTGGAGCAAGTGTTTAAACATCAATATGTTTAAACATAGTGACTTCTACAAAATATTCAACTAAATCATGCTGAGTCTTTTGGACTTTTCAATCTCCCCCTTTGGCATTTTGTGGAACCATAAAACGTATTTTGATGCAGAGATAATACATAGCTCCCCCTTGCATGTAGAACTCCAGACTTAATTCATATTTGTATCAAATAAATCAGAAACAGCATGCATAACCACTAAGCTCCCCCTACTCACCAGACGTAGATAGAGACATTCATACATGCTTCCAAAATCCAAAATAAATGGACACAGAAATATCCAAAATAAATGGCCATCCATAACCATCAAAATATTCTCACCCTTGGAAACAGAAAATGTGTCAAAGCTGCACTAAAAATATCCCAAACAAAACAAAATAACTCTCAGAATTCCACAGAATTAGAAAGTTCAAGAGAGAAAATAACATGGCCGAGCTACTCAGAAATTTTCAGAACCACTGGTTTCATCATCAGTCTCTTCTATGGCTTCCAGCTCTTCTTGAAAATCCAACATCTTCTGTCTATGGTACCTGATCAGTTCTCTAAGCTCCCTCTTTCTGACAGTAGCAAAGTTCTTCTGTACTGGTTCCTCTTTTGAGTCATCCTCCTCTGCTTCAGCTGCTGCAAGTAGATCATTTCTTTTCCAAAGAATGGTTCTGTTTACTTGTACATCATCACAGAAGGTGATCTTATCATCAAGACCATCAACTAAGCCAACATGATATAGCAGACCTGTAATGAGGGCAGGATAGGTGATGTACTCATCAGATTTCTGGTGCTGAACAACTAACAAAACCCTATCATAGATGAACCATCCCAGATTGTATGGTCTTCCTGAACCAATGCAATACATCAGACAAGCCATTTCTTCAGTCACCAGGGACACATTTTTAGACATGGCCCATAAATTTGCAGCCACCCTATACAGACAGAAATACTTCTGAGTGAGATAAGCTGCCTTGATAGTCTTAGCTTCGCCCCATTCTCCAAGTGTGCCTCCTGATAATTCCAATACTATCACATCATAATACAGAGTAAAATCCTCTAGATAAGCACCATTTGGACAAGTGGAATCATGGCCTTCTGTCCCTAAGACCAGATTGATTAATGATGCATCAAACCTGTAGAGCCTCCCTCTGATGTAGACCTTCCTGTACCAAGCAGAATCTGGAGCATTATTGGTTCCTCTCAAACTAGCATAAAATTCCAGCACCAGTGAGTGGTTGACTTTCACACAGAAATTGGCCGGACCAAATATGTGGATCCTCTTCATGTAGGTCACAAAGGCAGGATGTTTAAACTTCTCAGTTAGCCTCTTCTCCACATGCATTTTCTTGTTGATCAGCCCCTCATACACAGTCATTACCCTCCTGGAGTAAAAAGTCTCATCCAAAGCCTTTTCCAGCAGAGGATTATCAGCTGGAAACACCAATGACACCTCATCATTAGCATCATCATCCTCCTCAGACTCAGACTCTGAGCTACTCTCTTGAATTTCTGTAGCAGGTTCTGCAGGTGGCACCTCTGGAAGTGATACTTCCTCAAATTCCAAATTGAGCTCTGGAACCTCATCTCTCTTCCTCTTGCCTGGGATTGGAGAGAACTTGAATAACTGGAGGCAGTGGATTCTTCCTCAACTTCTCCCTCTTCAGTACTGCAATTTCTCAAATCTTGAGCTCAATGGCTCATTATTCTCACTATCTGGTGCTGTCTCAACCAGTGGCTCCATCATGGTTCTGACATTCTCCAGGATTTTATCCACATCTACTGGCTGCTCAACTTCCATAGGCTTCTCCTGCTCAACAGGCACAGAACTGAACACTCCCTGTCCAAACTTCACCTTTCCATCTTCTTGCCCTCTCTTCTTCCTTCTCTGGTATACCTTCCTGCCTACAGAACCTGTTTCTGCTTTTTCTGTCCTCATGGTCTCCTCAGATTCTTCAATCTCTGAACTTTCATAGAAGAAATCCAGAACTGGCCCTCCTTCAAACTCAACATCTACCCTAACAGTAGGGTTACTATCATGAGCCACAGATTCTGGTGTGGCTCTGAGAGGGTTGGGATTATTGCTAATCCCCAGATTCAGATCCTCCCTAATCATATCAGTAGGGTTTGGGGTGGCTGGGTTCTTAGATTGCGGGCTTCCCATGATAGTCTAAACACAACATTAGGCTCAAACACAAACCGAACTTCACAGATAATACTTCAGAAACCACTAACAGCAGACCCTTAAACTCAACACGCCCTCTAATTTAATACAATAGCAGGAAAAACACAATCTTGATCCACGAACTAGTAAAATACCTCTTGAATGTGTAGATTGATCCGAAACTCCGATAATGCAAAGCTTTGAGATTTTCTTGCTGTTTGGAGGCTAATCCAGCAATATGCAGTGCAGAATGGTTGGCTGGAGTGTCGGAGATTGATCTGAGGGCTTCTTGTCGGTGAAGATTGATGATTAGAAAGAAAGGGTTTGTTGGAATTGGGAACGTCGAGGATTGGGTGGTTGCAGAAAAGAAACTTTTCCCTCTTATATTTTTTTAAATTTCTGAAATTCAAATCCAGAACCAAAATGGAAAATATATCCATAATTGCACATCAGTCCATAATTTTCAGAAATTCCTCAATTGTCCCTCACAAAATAACTATGAGTCCAAGATTCAATTATTCGGCCCAGATGGAATTTTTCAACCCAATAATGTTGACTCATTCAGCCCATTCATCAATTCTCTGCATTTTTATCTCTAACTCCCATGTGTTTAAACACACTCATTCACAGTGTTTAAACATCCTCTATCACACAGCCATCTTCTTTCTGTATTTTTCATTTAGAAAAACTAAAAGACATAAAGATGTAAACTAATTTACAACAATGAGAGGTAAGCAGGAGTACCTCAAATTCGATAAACACCTAAGTGTTGTCTCAATGTTTCAAAAGTTGCAGAGTCCAATGGCTTGGTGAAGATATCTGCAAATTGTTCAGCACTAGGAACAAATTCAATGGTCAGTTCCTTCTTTTCCACCAAGTCTCTGATAAAGTGGTGCTTGATATCTATATGCTTTGTCTTCTTATGATCAACAGGATCGTGGGAGAGATCAATGGCTCCCTTATTATCACATTTGATAATGAGGACATCCTGTTTGAAACCATAGTCTTTCAACATCTGCTTCATCCATATTAGTTGCTGGCAGCAACTTCCAGCATGCTAAGTACTCAGATTCAGTGGTAGACAGTGAGATAGAATTCTGCTTCTTGCTATACCATGACACCAGATTTCCTCCTACATAGAAACATCCTCCAGTGGTACTCTTCCTGTCTTCAGAATTCCCAGCCCAATCTGAGTCACTGTAGCCAATAATCTCAGCTTGACTTCCTCTAGAATACCAGAGACCATATTCAGCAGTTCCATATACATATCTGATGATCCTCTTGACTGCAGAAAGATGACACTCATTAGGATCAGATTGAAATCTTGCACATAGGCCAACACTTAGACAGATGTCTGGTCTGCTTGCAGTAAGATTCAGTAAGCTCCCAATTATGCTTCGATAGAGCTTAATGGCTACCTTCACACCATACTTGTCATAAGTCAGTTTCTCTGTTGAAGCTATTGGAGTTCGCATACTCTTAGAATCATCCATTCTGAATCTCTTAACCAAGTTTGAAGTGTACTTGGTTTGATTTATGAAGATACCTTCCTTGTGTTGTTTGACTTGGAGCCCTAGAAAATAAGACAGCTCACCAACCATACTCATTTCAAACTCACTCTTCATCATCTCTATAAAGTTATCAACCAACTTTTGAGATGTTGACCCAAAAACAATATCATCTACATAAATTTGAGCAAGCAGAATGTGTTTATCATGTTTAAACACAAAGAGCGTTCGGTCTACTCCCCCTCGTCGATAGCCTTTCTGCAGAAAAAATTGGGTGAGACGCTCATACCAAGCCCTGGGAGCTTGCTTAAGACCATATAACGCCTTTTTTAGTCTGTAAACGTGATCAGGGAGATAGGAATCTTCAAAGCCCTTGGGTTGTTCAACATACACTTCTTCATTGACTATGCCATTTAAGAATGCACTCTTGACATCCATCTGAAACAACTTAAACTTCATAATACACGACATATCAAGCAAGAAACGGACAGATTCTAACCTTGCAACTGGAGCAAAGGTTGCATCAAAGTCAACACCTTCAACTTGAGTATACCCTTGTGCTACTAGTCTGGCCTTGTTTCTAGTGATATTGCCATCTCCATCAGACTTGTTCTTAAAAATCCACTTAGTGCCAATAACATTGACTATTGGAGGTCGTGGAACAAGATACCGTACGTCGCTCCTAGTGAACTGCTCCAGTTCCTCTTGCATGGCTGAAATCCAGTACTCATCATTCAATACTTCCTTGTGATTCTTGGGCTCAATGGAGGAGAGAAAGCATTGCAATACATGTATTCCAACATTCATTTTGGCGTAGTCCTTCCGTTCTTTTTGCTCAGATTGTACGTGTTTGGTGGTGCAGAGGTATCAGATGTTGTAACATCAGACACCGTGGTAACATCAGAAACAGTGGTAACTTCAGATGATGTCGTAACATCAGACAGTGTTGTAACATCAGGCAGAGATGAATCAATCTCCGAGCTGATTGACAAATTAGGTTCATCTTCAAGTAGAATTCCACTGCTGATATCCTTTAGATCTTTAACAACCACGTTGTTGGATTCCATCATGACATTTGTACGATTATTGAACACCCTGTATGCCCTGCTATTTGGAGAATAATCAAGAAAAATACCAACATCAGCTCTTTTATCAAACTTACTGAGATGCTCACGATCTCTGAGAATGTAGCATGCACTCCCGAATACATGAAAATAAGACACGTTTGGTTTCCTTCCTTTCCACAGTTCATAAGCAGTTTTCTGAGTGAATGGTCGGAGATAGACTCGGTTTATGGTATAACAAGCAGTATGAACTGCTTCAACCCACCATTTCTTGGGAGTATCATTCTCTGCCATCATGGCTCTTGACATGTTGATGAGGGTCCTGTTCTTTCGTTCAACAATACCATTTTGCTGTGGTGTGATTGGGGCAGAGAACTCATGCTTGATTCCAAGTTTTGTAAAGAAGTCCATCATGGTAGAGTTAGCAAATTCCCTCCCATGGTCACTCCTCAATCGAACCACTTTAAGACCATCATGTGATCTTTCTGTGTTGACTTGGGTGATGAGCTTAATTATAATGCTCACTGCATCTGATTTTTCCTTCAAGAATTTCACCCAAGTATACCTGGAAAAATCATCCACACACACAAAGATATATTTCTTTCCCGTAACATTAGTTGGGCTGATTGGTCCCATTAAGTCCATATGAAGCAGTTCAAGACCATAAGAAGTGGTAATCTCATGGAGTTTAGAATATGGTGACCTGACCTGTTTACCTTCGTGGCATGGTGGACAGGTCAACTCCTTTGTATAGGACAGTAGTGGCACTCCTCTTATTGCTTCAAGTCTTGTCACCTTAGACAGTGTTTTCAGATTCGCATGACCCAGCTTCTTGTGCCGTAAAAGATTTTCGTCCACATTCACTTTGAGGCACCTTACAGAGTCATCAAGAATGTAGCAGTTGTCTGACGATCTAGTGCCAATAAGGACACCCCTTTCATCCTTTCTGACTGTACACACTTTATCATCAAACAAAATTGTTAATTTGTTATCACATAGATGGCTAATACTTAGCAAGTTTGCCTTTAGTCCATCCACAAGAAGTACATCTTGGAATATTAGAAAGTTCTTGACTTGTAACTCCCCCTTTCCAGTTATTCTACACTTCTTCCCATCTCCAAATCTCACTGTTCCAGTCTAGGGAACAACATTGCTCAACAACTCAGGAGTACCTGTCATATGTCTAGAACAACCACTATCGAAGTACCAAGCATCTCTGGCATATGAGTTATAACAGGTATGGACAGCATAGCAGTTGTTGATTTTAGGAACCCATACCTTTTTTGAATGCTGAGACCTTTCTGGTTGCACCATGTTGTGACTTGCTCCTATGTTGTAACATGCTCCATTTGTTGGTCCTTGCATCAGATCTCTTAAAAGACGAAGTAACGCCTCTTGTAATGGCCTGGTCGTCGGTAATAATTGCATGTTGCTTCCCATCGTGGTTGAAACATATTTCTCTACTGATGATAGGTAGGTTTATAACCTAGTCCAAACTTTGGAGCTTTGGTAAATTTGTTTGGAGCTCTAATAAGTTGCTCTTTCCTGACTTGGCCTGGATTAGGTTGAATCACCTTCTTATCCATCTTCCTTTTTGTCTGGTCATTCTGGTTGGTCACTTCCATTCCATCAAATCCTAACCCATGTCGGTCTCCAACAATTTTTCCCATGCCAAGAATGTCATCCAAGGCTGTTATTCCTTTATTCAGTTTAGTGATGGTTCCTTCAGCAACTTCTGCTCGAGCAAGGGCTATCTTCAGTTCTTCTCTCATTGCATCAAGAGTAATCTGTTGTTGCTCAACTTCTTCATTCAAGCCGTGGTTGTCTTTCTGTAACACTTTATTCTGTTTTGTCACACTGACCCAGAGTTTGTGGAGTTTGTCGTATGATTCATGAACATCCTCAGAGTCCATGTTTAAACTCTCATTGTCAGAAAAAACAGTAGCACCAAATGCAACATAGATTTCTTCTTCAACTTCTTCGTCGCTTTGAACAGTAACCGTACCGAAAGCTACATGGTTACTTACATGCTCTTCGTCAGATTCTTCTCCATCACTGAACGTGGCATTGTAGGCTTTCCCCCTTTTGTTAGATGATCCACTTGGACACTGTGATTGAATATGCCGTAACCTTCACATTCTCGATATTGAATTTTCCCAGCATGTTTAAACACAGACTTGGATTTTGTTTGATCATTGTTTGTTCTTCTGCTCATACTTGAACTTTGCTCCCTTCCTTCATTTCTTCGATTTTGAGATTTTCTCAGAACTTTTGTAAAACTTCTTGATATATGAGCAAGCTCATCCTCGTCCATATCTTCATTGTTGTTTCTGGTAGAGTGTTTAGACACAGAAGTGTGTTTAGACACAGGGTTTTGTTCAGCTGCTTTTCGTGCAGTTGCAGTGAAGGCCAAATCATTCTGCATTACTGTAGCTAACTCCTTCATTTCAAAGACTGACAGTGCTCCCATGACCTCATCAACGGTCATTTCAGATGTATCGTTTAGCTCCTCCATTGCAATAGTCTTTCCTTTGAACCTTGGTGGTAGAGACCTCAATATCTTCTGCACAACATCATCTTTATCGAACGGCTTCCCCAACTGATGAGCTATGTTGACCAGATCTCTGATCTTTGCATTATAGTCAGCAATGGTCTCATTATCATGCATAACCATAATTTCAAATGTTGACTTTACGGTATGCATTTTTTGTCATATCATTTTTGCATCCCCTTCATAGATGACTTTCAATTTCTACCATGCGTCCTTAGCAGTACAACACGTTGAAATTAAGCGAAAAACTTCTTGAACAACAGCAGAGTTGATACAGTTGAGTCTTTTGCTGTTGAGTCGCTTGTCCTTTCTCTCTTGATTGGTCAACTCCTCTTTGTTCTTCAGAACACCTTCGGTTGCGCCTGCTGCAGGTTGGTGTCTGGCTGGTTGCCACTCGTTCTCAACCCAGTATCACGCTTCTTCATCGAGAGCATCAATGTAATGCCTCATCGTTGCTTTCCAGTAGCCGTAGTTGTTCTTATCCAGCATGGGTGCGCGAGTATAAAATGAACCATCCTTCTCCTGGTTCGACATGATCGATAGGGATCTCCACTGACCTTGTTAAAGGTACAACTCAGTGGACTAGCTCTGATACCAAATGAAATTTACTATCGATCAGTTCCACAACGTTCTTAACTAATAGTTCTACTCTAGCAAGTATGTTTAAACATGCAGTTCAGTTTAAACACTAAAAGTAAGAACACAAGAATTGGTTACGCAGTTCGGTGCTAAAACACCTACGTCTGCGGGGCCTTGCCCAATCTGAAAATCATCCACTAAAATAATCAAGAGTAGTTACAATGTTCCTCAAACAATTAACTATTTAGAATTATCTTTTCCGTGTGTGATTCGTGAGATCCCCTCACTGCCAGTCAGCAACTCCTCGTTGCTGTCTTGACCACTTCTCCCGAAATATTAAGGCTTGATGATTTCAGACTCCTGCGATGGAAAATGCCTATTAAAATTCCTTTCAATATGCTGCTCCAAACTGTAAAGCTATTCTGAACTCCAGAATACTTTCACTTAAGATGGATAATTGTTGTCGCAACTTTTCTGTCTATTTATAGTCCAACGCTGTGATGCCGTCTTGATCTTCTCGATCCTTCCATTTCGGCAATCCTGATCTGCTCTGTCCAGCTAATCACAGCTACAAGTAGTCTCCTAGATATACTCTACTTCTATAGCTAATCTGAGGAAATATAATCTTTCCTTATTTGAGACTAAACCTGACTAAGATACAACTCTATCAAATATTCTCTATCTAAATAAATCAGCATCAAATCAATCTTCCAATATCATTTTGATTTGACTGAATATCTTCTTTGATCACATGTGAGTTGTACTTCATCTTCAACACTCTTGCTCGGTTTCTGATTCTGCTGGAGCAAGTGTTTAAACATCAATATGTTTAAACATAGCGACTTCTATAAAGTAGCCAACTAAATCATGCTGAGTCTTCTGGACTCTTCATATTTTTTACAGAACCTGAAGGACCTAACCTAGCCATACATCAGTTTAATCAATCTGGGATCCTCTATGATACAATACCATTGCAATCAGTCAAGATCACTCATGCCAAAACCAATGATCATGGAATGCTTTGCCTGTAAATCACTCGGGTGGCGAACTTGTACATCGTTTAATGAGCACTAAGGTCCTCCCCTTGATAGAATTGTAGACAAAGTATAAAAACACCATGATCTTAATTATCTGCTAATGCATGGAATAGGATATAAACCTCATTTTAGGCCTATTTTCATTAATTCGTTGGAAGTGTCCTGCACTTCACACTACACCAAATCGGGTCTTTGCTGACCAGCCAAAAGCGTCACCAAAGCCTCAATTTTCGTCACTAAATTCTTTAGCGACGAAAATAAGTGTCGTCAAATTCGCGTTGCAAAAACATCGGAGCCAAAGGGTGGGGCGACGGTTTTGCTGTTCATCGGTCACGAATGTGTGTCATTGGCGACGAAATTTATTTCGTCACTAGCCTAATGACGCAAGATATCGTCACTATTAACCCGTCACTAAAGGGAGCCGATCCGTCACTAATGGGTAACCTTTAGCGATAAAGAATTAGTGACAATAAATAGTGGTCACTAAGTCAGTGCTTTGGTGACAATAATTTTACGTCACAAATACAAGACAACGTTTATTTAACGGTCAAACTCTTTATTGACGCCTTTTAGTGACGGGCTCGACTGTCAGTGTAACTAACAATAAAATAATTGAAAATGAATTAAAATTGCAGAAATTCAATTAAAAATTATATTAATAAAATATAATCATTTACAATTAATTTCTTGTTTTCTAGTTCTACTTCTACCTCAAAAAAAGGCTAACTATTTGTCAATATTAACCCCTTCTCAGTTCATCATCACTATACCGCCAGTCTCAGTTCATCATCATTTCATGCTCATACCGCCAAAGGTAATCTCCATGAACCTACACAAGTAAAGCAACATACTCAACAACATAATTACATCTCTAGATATTCCTCATAGATAACATAAAATTACATCTCTAGATATTCCTCATAGATATCAGAACTTCATGAAAACAACACAATAAAATCAAACAAAACATATAATCAAGAATCCAAAACACATGAAATTCAGTAGTACCTGACATAAGAGATTCCTCCAAATTCCGGCTCATTACTGCCCTAAAGAACAGGAAGCTCTTCATGACTAGTTCTGTGGCCCATCTTCCTTAAGTTTTTTTGCAGCTGGCGACATCCAGAGACTGAGATCTAGATTGTTGCTAACTGCATCCATGACAAGAAATCATTAGATCTAACTTCATTCAACCATGACCTAGCTAAGCCTAACCTATAATTCTAAGAGTATACTCCCTCCGCCTTGGAGATAAAGGTCTTGATTATAATACAAATTTTAATAAGAGTACATATATTGCTCTTTGAGTCAATTGAATAAGGCACTTAGTTTAGGATCACATGCATACTTCCATTGTTGGATGTTCTGTGAATCTCTTCACCATAGGCACTAGGATCAAAGTTGGTGACAATAGCTTCCCTCTCATTACATTGGATGGCTGCTTTATCATAAGCCCTGGATCAGAAAATGAAAGGGATCTAGCTTCCATATAGATGCAAAAACCAGTAAACAATCAAAAGAGTAGTACTAAATCATTTTCAAGGTCAAAGAGAATGATTTATGGTAATTAAAAGAACCTTGCAGCTTCTATTTCGCTGTCGAATAACCCAAGGTACATGTACCTCCACCCAAGCGTTTATCTCATACTACGAAATGCAAGTACACAGTTATATGGAGTGATATGATGGCTTAGGTTTTGTGCACATTAACTACCATATTCTCAACACACGAGATACAAAATAGTTTAGAATAATTCGGTTGCAAAACTTGTACATACTTCTTACCAAGAAATTGACCCATCCAAGCCTCCCACCGACCACACTTGTGCAAAGTAACACCTCTGTATTTGAACTACCCCTAGAGAAACCAGTGCTTTGCGGGCGAAGTACTAGAACAAATTCTTCCTTCGATAGGTTCTTCATCTGCATTTCACCACAAACCTAAGGATTAATACCAGGCAAATAAGGCATAAAGCTGACCTAACTCATGGACTGTTCATCTATATGAGATCTACAACTACCTGACTCATATCTTCATCGTAGTCATTGATGTGAAAATTGATGTCAGCATCAACCCCTCTAAACTTAATAGCTACTCTACATACGCCCTGAAGTTATTATGATAATACTTGGATTTATTAAGATAAACAAGGAGCGGGAAAAACTTCATACCTAACTACACGGCATAGCAGCAGCCCTAGCCACCGCCACAGCAGCAGTCTGATGATGAGAGCGAGGAAAGAGCTTCCTGGTGATCAATTCCTCACAGTCACTGGTCGTAAACCTCCTCTCTCTCGATCCCGAGCTCCACACATACTTCGATGGCCCCTCAAAATCTTACGGCCCGATCCTAACCCTATGGCTCGGAAGAAAGTCGGGATCCTGATCAGCTCGCCGCAGTTTGCCAGGGAGGTTCTGAACGACCACGACGCCACTTTCGCGAACCGCGCTATCTCCGCGGCGGGCTCGAGGCGGATGACGGCGGGTCCGACATCGTGTAGATCCCGTACAGAGCGGAGCGGAGGATGCTCCAGAAAGTCTTAGCCGTGAATCTGAAGAGCAGAAAGTGGCGTCGTGCCGCTGAGCCGACAGAGAATCGGAGCAAGGCTATCGGTGATGGGTGGTACAGAATCAAGGTCGTCGGTCGTGGGGTGGAGTAGAAGAAACGCCGGTCGACAGCGTCGGGGCGAATCGAACGGGAAGCCCTCGGAGACGATGCCCGTGGTGGTAGCCTCCTCCTGATCCAGAGATTGATGATGGTGGAAAATAGAAGGATAAGGTAAGGGTGTTTAGAGATGGGCCTCAGGCTTTCATGGCTGAGATCAACAAAATAAATAAAATTGACGGTTTAGATTAAAAAGAAATAAATACATTTAAAACCTTCCAAAATTAATAAATATATTATTGTAATTAAAAAATAATTTTAACATTTCAGAAAAAAATAGATTATTGTACTCAAACTATAATTTTTACTTATTATTGTAATCACATTTAAAATACAACTTTTATGACAATGTTAATTAGTACGAGAGATTTTATTTGATCGAGAGTACAAGAATTTCATTTAAAGTATATCTCTGATAAGATTTGACATTTGGTTAGATATATCAAGTTTAGTTAGAGTTGTATAAAGTTAAATAAGTTTTTATCTTTGATTAGTTATATTTAGTTTAGTTAGAGTTTATAGAAACTCGAGTAAGAATACTAGACAGATACTAAGTTATATTTAGTTACGTTAGAGTTTCAACAAAGTCAATTAATAATTAACATTTGATTAGTTACGTTCAGTGTGGTTAGAGTTTAAAGAATGTCAAGTAAGATTTGATCTCTAGCTAGTTATAGTTAGTATTTATAATGAGTTTTACTTTGATCAGTTACACTGATCAGTTTAGTTAGTGTTTATAAAGAGTCAAATAAGATAAGTCAAGTAAGATTTTACATTTGGTTAGTTATTTTCAGTTTAGTTAGAGTTCATATCGTCTAATACCCAGATTACAGTATGAACTAGGTTGCGGCAAGTGAAAGAATCTTATATAGGCTCTTTCACTAAACCCTAGGTACTAGGCCCGAAAACACACTTTCCGCCCAAGTCACCAACACCTCAGTAAAGAGGTAACCCATACCGTTTCGACTCGCAATAGCCCCGTGCTAACTCGCAATGGCGGCCATTACGGTATTCAAGACATATACCAACAGAAAGTCAAGTAAGATTTGAGATTTGGTTGGTAATATTCGATTTTCTTTGAGTTTACAGAAAGTCAAATAAGATTTGATGTTTGGTTAGTTATGGTTAGTGTTTATAACGAGTTTCACTTTTGATCAGTTATACTCAATTTAGTTAGTGTTTATATAAAGTCAATTAAGATTTTACATTTGGTTAGTTATATTAAGTTTAGCCAGAGTTTACAGAAAGTCAAGTAAGATTTGAGATTTTGTTAGTTATATTTAGTTTTGTTAGAGTTTACGGAAAGTCAATTTAGATTTGATCTCTAGTTAATTATAGTCGTTGTTTATAGTGAGCTTCACTTCTGATTAGTTATACTCAATTTAGTTAGTGTTTATAGATAGTCCAGTAAGATTTTACATTTGGTTAGTTATATTCACTTTAGCTGGAAAGTCAAATAAGATACGACCTTTGAGTAGTATAATACTCATATTAATAAGTATTTATAAAAAGTCAAGTAAAATTTGAGATTTGGTTGGTTGGATTAAGTTTAGTTAGAGTGTATAGAATGTCAAGTAAGATCTTTGATAAGTTACAATTAGTTGTTTACAATAAATCAACTATGAGTTTGATTAGTTATTATACTAGTCTAGTAGTGTTAGTATAAAGTTAAGTATAATCTGACAGTTATAATTAATTAAACTCAGACAGGATAAATCCAAGTCGGTTTGTAGTATTTCTACTTACTTTCTGACGATTTCATTTAGATCAGATTTGTAGACAGAAGGGATTGGATCATCATTTGAATATCTACTCTGGTTCGCGTTAGACACCATACGGATGCCCTGATTCTCTAGAAGGAACCAAGAAGGTCTCATACTGGCCCGAGGGGGTATCATCAACGTTTAAAGAGACTGAGCTGGGAGCGACTAGGGTTTTAGGGGATCGTCCGATATCACTATCAGTCTGCAGTCAGCCAGTTCGACCCGGACTGGTCGAAAGAGCCGCTGACGGCGACTATTATCACAATTATAAATGGTTGGCGGGAAAATGGTTGTGCTCCCGCCCTCTTTTAGTGGGAGTATATATTTTTATTATGAACTACTAGTAAAGAAGAAAATTCAATACAATTCAGTACAATTCAAGATTGATGAAATATGTATTAATAGAATACTATGAAATTGTTAAAATTTCTGGAGATCATCTCTAATATAATATACATAATAATTAAAAATCAAATTGAGAAAGATAAAAGGAAATCAAACATATTTAAGAGAACAAAACTTGGATTAATAATGAAAGGGATAATGGGCTTATATTTGGCGGGAAAGTATTTTTGGGATGGAGTATGGTTGGCGGGAATATATTTTTGCTCCCGCCCTTTGCCTTCACAAATTTTTTTTTTCGGACAGAAAATATCTCATCCTTTGGTGGGAGTATATATATATTGTTATTATGAACTTTGTCTTATTTGAGAAGACTAATTCGTACTCCATATTATTAAAATAACGAAATAAAATTTGTACACTACACTATACCTGTTTATTTTTTATAAAATTTAATAACAGTGATCTTGGTAGAGTTTATTTTTACTATATATATCATTAATAAAGAACCTTTTAAAAATAACATCATTTTGATATTAATTTTGACAGTTAGTATTGTAAAAATCCAAATAAACATTTTTCAGATTTTGTTTAATCATTTTCAAATACATTTTTGGACCAATATTTTAAAGGTTCGTAGTTGTTCCTTTTCTTAATTTTTTTTCGTCACTATAGCTTTTAACGACGAAAACATTTATGTTACTGATTATATAGTGACCCCCATATTTTTTTGTCACCAATGGAACAGTGACGACAACATTAGGGTCAGCAACTTTTTGTCACAAAAGTTCGTCAAAATAATTTTTTCGTCGCTAATGTTGTCACTAAATGTCAATAAAGTGACGAGAAGTAATTTTCGTCACTAGTATCGTCACTAAATCTGCTTTTTTGTCACCATGCATTACACAGTTGACGAAAATTGGGTGACGATATGCTATTGCCGTTACGAATAACCCTCATTAGTGACGACCCTGACGCTTTGTCGCTGAATGCCAGTTTTGATGTAGTGTCACAAGCCTCTATGGCTTCTTTGGTAAACATACTGCTATATAACATCCGTACATTTATGTTTTATTAAATAGGTTTGGGAACCTAATAAAATCCCCATTAATAAACTTTAGCTGTAGTTTGGCTGGGTTTTATTATCAATTACTGAAGACGGTGTGTGCTCTAAAGTAAGAGATTTAATATATCAATCCGTACGTAACATGGTTTTATATGAACCAGAAAATACAGGCCATATTGATGATTTCTACTGCATCGAGTAAATCATCAAGAATGTGTTCTTAAAAGTTTTAGTCAATATATATAATCTATACTTTCTTTTGTAGCATAGTAAAAATTAACATATTAAAAATAAAAATAGCATAGTTAAAATAAAATAATCTATATATTTTATTAAAACTGAACTGTGGATGAAGATTTTTGGATGAATTCTCTAATGAATTTTACTAACTCAACCATTAGAAATGAGATGGCCGAGATGTATATTTACCCTCATTAAGACATTGAAATTGACAAAATGAAAGAACAAGGAACGTTGAGGATTGTTTGAGTTGTATAGCCATCAAATAACTAATTAAGCGTGTGATGATTACTTATAAAAACAAGCACAAAAAGTGCGCTCATTGAATTGTGTTAGTTTTCTAAGTTATTCATGGTCTGTAACAAATTAAAACATGATCTGTTAAATATTGTTGGTTAACTAACTTGACCTAACTTTTTCTTAATACATTATATCTTAACCTAAAAATTAACGTGCGTTCATATATACTGAAAAACAACGTGCAGATAACGTGCGCTGATCGATTAATTAATTTTACATTACGCTCACCGTGAAGACCAGCAACAACCTTATCCCTCAAAACACCATTCCTCGGAATATTTTTATTACGCTCACCGTTGTTCAATTGCATGCTTCGATCCGGTTATCTGTTTTGATCAGTCGCCGCTCTTCATTAAAATTCAGGTTTAAAATAAGGTAATCCATCAATGATCGATCAGTGGAAGAATTCTAGAGTAATGGAATTGTTTGTGTAACTTTTTTTTGTTTGAATCGGTATTGATGTGGAAGACTGATCGCGACTTTCAGCATCACGTACTTAGTTTATCTTTTGTAATCCAAACTTAAAACAACTGAATGATGCATTACTTTTTAGTTAATTTGCTATCTCTACTTTGTATTCTACAAATCTCAAATGAAAACCAAAATGTTAAACATGTCGAAACAAAATGAAGCAATAAAAGTTAGCATGCTGAGAAGCGACATCGCTTCCTCCTTCGCATGCACATATTACACGAAGCGAATTCGCTAGTCGAATCGCCTATCAACTTAGCATGGAAACGAGTTTGCTACCATCTTCGCAACCAGTGGTAGTGGCTAACAAACGAGATTAGACACGAACTTGTAACCATGAAGCGAATGCGCTCGCCAGTGCCTGGTTATAAATATGCCAGATAACACAAGTACAAATCGACTTCAAATGACGTGGTGTAAAGAGGTGAACAGCCCTCAGTGATATCGTTACAGCTTACACTTGTAGGCGAAATGGGAAGCGAATTCGTAACTAGTTTGTTTCATTATTAACACATCGGTTTTTCACATGCCAAATGTTCAGTATATATGTGGATGAACAATTGAAGGGCTCGAGAAGTCGTTGACCCGCGCAAATTACTCATGAAACACCATACACAATGCATGCTTGGGTCTTGTGACAGCCTACTTGGGCCATAACATATAATGTCATTTGAATACTAGCCCTAACCAAGGCCCAAGGCCCAAAGTGCCATTTTTTTTAACCGAGAAGGCGAAATCGTAACCCTCTTCGCTTATTGAGACAGTGGCTTCCCATCAAAAGAACAAGCGATATCGCTAATTATAAGTTACAATTTACTTAAGAAGGAAAATCATTAGAACGACGTTGGATGGAATCTGTGGGAAGTTAGAAACAAATTCATTTTCTAAGATTTTAAACCTACTCATTCTAGGATTTTACAGGAAACTAAATCACCGGTGCTTGACTCTTTTGCTACTAGGACTTTTTATATTCATCTTAGACATTATGTTGAACTTGCATTCAATGGCAATTTTCCTACTTGGCTCATACCCAAACCTACCATAGTTAAAGTAATTTGGACGAAGCCCTCACATGGTTTTAAATAAAATGTAGATGCCTCGTGAAGGCAGGCACACATGAGGCCGGTCTAGGCTTGATAGTTGAGATTATAGAGGGAACATTGTGACTTCATGATGTTTACGACATTCCCATGCACAGACTACCTTTTTATGCTAAATTTTTAGCCATTGGTCCATGTCTCTCTTGTAATAGAAAGTTGCACAAAATAGTTACTGTGGAATTTGATATCTTGCAAGGCATAAAATGATTAAAAACCATTCAGAGGAATTTTTTATATTTACTAAGAAGAAGACCAGCAAATAACTTAAACCACATAATTACCAAAGGATTTATTATCTATAAATTTTTGTTGAGATAAGGAAATTTGAGTATATAAACACGAGGGTATTATAATCGAGTTTGGATATGTGAAGCTTGATATTCTTTTCCATGAATGTTAACATTCCTTGTATATTTTTGGTATTTTTTTGTTCATACATGTAGATTTTACCCTCTTTATTATAATATTAGTGGGTTTAATAAAATTATCCGATTTCCCTTCTTTTTCTTTGAGCAATGCAATCCAAATGATGATGAAAAATCAAAACTGAGAGGATGGTTAGCCTGTAGAATTGGAGACAAATATTATACTATTGGCTGGGAGCAATTTGTGGTACTTCTCGACCAATGGTATGATAGGGCTCTGTAGATCTACATGCATTATATTCTGTGCATATCGAATGAAGAATTTTTTGAGGTAAGTTAAATGAAACTAGGGTTTTTATTTACTTTAACCAAATATATATGATGGTTAACAAAAATTGGTCATTTTGAATGTTTTATCTATAAATTGGGTAGTTTGACCAATGTTAGGTCCATTTTTGCACTTTTGTCAATTCAGGGCATGCTGGCAATAATACTCCACCAAACCTCAGCTATGCAAAATTGGAGGATGAAGAGATCGATGCATACGAAGTGGTCTTCCGAGGTGAGAATAGTCAATAAGTGGAGGGCGAAGCTAACTGCGAAGAAGACCTTGAAGAAAAAGACAATGACGATGAAATCGATGCACACGAAGTGGTCTTCCTAGGCGAGAATAGTCAATCAGTGGAGGGCAAAGCTAACTCCGAAGAAGACCTTGAAGAAGAAGACAATGACGATGAAATGAAAGAGATTGATGATGGAAGCGATGAGGAAAACTGATCGCGACTTTTAGCATCAGGTACTTAGTTTATCTTTTGTAAACTCAACTTAAAACAATTGAATGATGCATTACTTTTAAGTTAATTTGTTATCTCAAAATTGATTTGCCCACTATTTTATGCTCTACAAATCTCAAATGAAAACCAAAATATATGTTAAACATGTCGAAATAAAATTAAGCAATAAAAGTTAGCATGATGGGAAGCGACATCGCTTCCTCCTTCGCATGCACATATTACACGAAGCGAATTCTCTAGTCGAATCGCTTATCAACGAACATGGAAGCGAGTTTGCTACCACCTTCGCGACAAGGGCAGTGGCTAACAGGCGAGATTAGACACGGAATCGTAACCATGAAGCAAATGCGCTGGTGATATTGCTAGTGCCTGATTCTGAATGCCAAAAAAACATAAGCACAAATCTACTTCAAACGACGTCGTGTAAAGAACAAGCGAACAACCTTCAGTGATATCGTTACAGCTTTCGCTTGTAGGTGAAATGGGAAGCGAATTCGTAACTAGTTTGTTTCATTATTCCCACATCGGTTTTTCACATGCCAAATATTCAGTATATATGTGGATGAACAATTGAAGGGCTCGATAAGTCGCCGACCCGCGTAAATTACCCATAAAACACCATACACAATGCATGCTTGGGACTTATGACATTCTACTTAGGCCTTAACAGATACTACCATTTGAATACTAGGCCTAGCCAAGGCCTACGGCCCAAAGCGCCAGTTTTTAAACCGAGAAGGCGAAATTGTAACCCTCTACGCTTGTTGAGGTAGTGGCTTCCCATCAAAAGAACAAGTGATATCGCTAATTAGAAGTTGCCATTTACTAAAGAAGGGAAATCATTAGAACGACGTTGGATGGAATCTGTGGGAAGTTAGAAACAAATTCCTGTTCTAGGATTTTAAACCTACTCATTTTAGGATTTTCTAGGAAACTAAATCACCGGTGCATGACTCTTTTTCTACTAGAACTTTTTGTGTTCATCTTAGACCTGATATTGAACTTTCATTCGATGGCAATTTTCCTGCTTGGCTCATGCCCTAAACATACCATAGTTAAAGTAATTTAGACGAAGCCCTCACATGGTTTTAAAATAAATGTAGATGCCTCATGTAGGAAGGCACACATGAGGCCGGTCTGGGCTTTGATAGTGAGAGATTATAGAGGAAACATTGTGATTGCCTGATGTTTACAACATTCTCATGCACATACTCCCTTTTTATGCTAAATTTCTAGCCATTGGTCCATATCTCTCTTGTAGTAGAAAGTTGCTCGAAATAGTTACTGTGGAATTTGATATCTTGCAAGGCATAAAAATGATTAAAAACCCTTCTGAGGAATATTTTATATTTACTAAGAAGAAGATCAGTAAATAACTTAAACAACATAATTACCAAATGATTTATTAGCTTTATATTTTTGTTGAGAAAAGGAAAATTGAGTATATAATAATAAATAAGGAGTATATAAACACGAGGGTATTATAATCGTGTTAGGATATATGAAGCTTGATATTCGATAGATTTCTTTGCCTTGAATATTAACATTTCCTGTATATTTTTGGTATTTCTTTATTCATACGTGTAGATTTTACCCTCTCTATTATAATATTAGTGGGTTTAATAAAATTCTTCGATTTCTCTTCTTTTTGTTTAAACAATGCCATCCAAATGAGAGGATGATTAAGCCTGTATAATCGGAGACAAATATTATACTATTGGCTGGGAGTAATTTGTGGTACTGCTCGACAATGGTATGATAGAGCTCTTTAAATCTACAGGCATTATATTCCTTGTATATCGAGTGAACGATTTTTTGAGGTGAAGTTAAATGATACTGGGGTTTTTTATTTTCTTTAACCAAATATATATGCTGGTTAACAGGAATTGGTCATTTTGAATGTTTGATCTAGAAATTGGGTAGTCTGACCAATGTTAGGTCCATTTTTGCACTTTAGTCAATTCAGGGCATGCTGGCAATGATACTCAACCAAACCTCAGCGATGCAGAATTGGAGGACGAAGAGATCGATGCATATAAATTGGTCTTCCGAGGCGAGAATAGTCAATCAGTGGAGGGCGAAGCTAACTCCGAAGAAGACCTTGAAGAAGAAGACAATGACGATGAAATGAAAGAGATTGATGATGGAAGCTATGAGGAAGACTGATCGCGACTTTTAGCATCAGGTACTTAGTTTATCTTTTGTAATCTCAACTTAAAATAATTGAATGATGCATTATTTTTTAGTTAATTTGCTATCTCAAAATTGATTTCCCCTCTATTTTATGCTCTACACATGTCAAATGAAAACAAAAATGTTAAACATGTCGAAAAATAATTAAGCAATAAAAGTTAGCATGGTGGGAAGCGACATCGCTTCCTCCTTCACATGCACATATTCCACGAAGCAAATTCGCTAGTCAAATCGCTATCAACTTAGCATGGAAGCGAGTCTGTGCTACCACCTTCGCGACCAGTGGCAGTGGGTAACAGGCGAGATTAGACATGGACTCGTTACCATTAAGCGAATGTGCTGGCGATATCGCCAGTACCTGGTTATGGATGCCAAAAAAACACAAGTACAAATCGATTTCAAAAGACGTCGTGTAAAGATCAAGCGAACAACCCTCAGTGATATCGTTACAGTTTTCGCTTGTAGGTAAAATAGGAAGCGAATTTGTAATCCGACGGAGGATGTTTTGTTCCGGCAGGATACTCTTCTTCTATGTCAGGTTTACAAGAAAGCACAGCTGCAGACAGGGCCGGGCCAAGATTTTTGGGAGATCTGAAGCGATTTTTTTAAAAAAAGCCTTAAGAGGGCCTGAAAGAATTTTAATACACAGTGGAGAAAATTCATTATGGATTTTTTTTTAAAAAATAGGGCCCTTATTTTGAGCCATTTTTAAAGAATAAGTATTTAAAATATACTAAATCTGATTTTTTTTAAAAATAAAAATGGGGCCCTATTTTGGCCCTTTTTTTGGGGCCTGAAGCGTAGGTCTCACGTGCTTCACCCATTGGGTCGAGCCTGGTTGCAGAAAGAGCTCGAGAATCTTTGAGTGAATTGTTTCAGTGATGTAGCGGAAGCTTATAACAAACGTAACCAAAGTAACCCAATGAAATCAACCTATTTAATTCCGCGAATACCTAGGTCGAAAACGCCTTCTAAATCTATATACTCAGAGAATATCTAGAATTTAGGTTCGAAACTCATCTCTCGAAAGAGAAAACTCTCAACAAACTTTTATAAAACTCAAAACTCAAAAAACTCAAAAACTCAGCCTGCACCATTCTCCCTGGGTTGGACAGAATTCACCCTCGAATTCGACCTCGCAATCCTCTTTCATCAAGAAATACATATCTTTTCTTAACATGTCTAAAACATGTAATACTTGCAGATGATTTAGCTCCATAGATTAATTCATCTTTCTTCAGCAATTGATCATTCCACGCATGTTTAGAATATGACTGTTGGTACTCAACAATTTCCTCAAGTGTAACGTAAGAATCAATCAATTGGTCTGCCATGACTTCATGCCGCTCGTGATTAATATCAAACACATGAATCTGAAGATGTTCCTCATAATCAATTTCACCAATCTTGATATCAATGACATTATTAACATCAATATCAAATACTGATGGCCTTGAATATTCTTCATCACCATAAGTATCAAATATTGGAGGATCTGCATATATACGATCCACATCCCCCTAAAAATGCATCTCCAATCATAAATCTAACCCAATGTAGTGGACTTATAACGATCCCCATCCGATAAAATCGGATAGTCCACCACATGTCCTAAGGGTGCCTCTCTACATCACCAATGCTCGAAAGCATAATGTAGGCACCATCTAACATGCCAATCTACTCATACAACAAATATATCATGGCACCACAACCTCCACTAGGCATAGCAAAATGATATGGCTACATCAACGTCCATAGCTATCCTAGTACACATTCATCTTCTAGAGTTCTAGGCACTTACAATCATAAAATCATATCAAGAATGCTTAAACTCTACTCCAAAACACAACCATCCCACCAAATAAGTTCACCTCAAAATGAAATCTTTGGAATAATAAGAACAAAACCTCTCCTTTTACCTATGTGCCTTTAGGTTTTCACATAGCCTCTCTTTCTTTTTTTTTCTTTTTTTTTTGAAGCCTCTCACTTTTTCCTAGACCTTGTTATTGACCTATCAAGGCTTTTCACACATTCTTTTTAACAAGAAAAAAAATATATACACTACAAAGAGGAGTTACGAGGAATCTCTCCCCCCACACTTAGACAAAACATTATCCTCAATGTGCAATAGGACAAGCATAATGAATATAAAAGTATGAGAGGGGAGACTCACAACTAGGACCGTGAAGGTCCATCATCAGGAGAACCAAAGAGGTGTCGAGCATGGCGGCGCTCATCCTCACGCCGCTGGCGTCTGGTAACGGGACAGATGGAGGAGGGTTGGTTGGGGTACACTGATTGGAACATCTGTGAGAGGCTATCAACGTCATCTTCCAGGCGCTCCTGACCCCTGCGAAAGTAATCCATTTGCACACAGAGTTGTTGATGGTTGTAGTTCACTGCGCCTTCCAGGGTACCAAGCGCGGTGGTAATGCGTGTGGTGGCTCGGAGAAACTCCGATATTATGGGGGGTCCACTCCACCACTGGCAGCTCCAGGATCGGCATCAAAAGGGTCAGGTACCACAGGGTCCGGTGTAAGAGGAGCAGGTCTAGAGCTTCCTGGAGTGGAAGAAGCAAATTCGCTGTCACAAGATAGCGTAAGAGTAGATAGGGGAAACCCGCGCACAAGAGACAGTCGAGCTTGCGGAAGACGGAGAAACGGTTCTCCCCTACGCTTATACTTCCACCCTAGGTCGTCATCTAGGAGAAGTATACCAGAAGCCTTTAAATAATCATAATTAAGAAGGTGGCCATGAATGGAACCAATCCGCTCAACCTCAGAAAGACGTTGAACACCATATCGATCTGCAATCAAAGTAATCATTCCTCCCATGGTAATACGCCCTGCATGGCGATGAGCATTAAGACACGCATTAATGAAAAGCTGCGCCCAATCAGATATGCCATTGGAAGCTGAAGAGGTACAACCCCATAGACAAATAAGCTCAGTCTGCAACTAAGGTATGCTCACCCTTGCCATGAATACAAGAAGACAACAACCGATGGACTAGTCGCATCGCCGGATGAAATATAGCAGAGGAGGAAGAGGCATTATTGTGCGGAGATAGACCAGAAATACACTTCCAGAAGGAATGGCGGGCAAAGTTCGTGGCTTTATAAGCGGCCATGCGATGGTCAATACGGCCCTTAGAGATGCCAAAACAATCAAGCAAGTCCTCATGAGAGAGGGTGAATTCCTCATCGCCCAAATGGAAAAAGATAGCTGGCACATCACCTTCATCAGTTTCAGTGACACTGACCTGAATAGTGGACAAAAACTCAAGAGTAAGACTAGCATATGTGGGTACCGCCAAGTCCATGAGGTCTTCAAGGCCACCGTGACGCATAAGGACAAGGACAAAGGAGTCAAGGGCAAGCTTCTCAAGAAGCGGGTGATAGAAGAATTTGGTGGCCAAATCGGCCGCCCCTCTAAAGCAGCCCACTTGGCTTTGGCTTCAGTACTAAGTGTAGTTAAACCCCTCAAATCAAGTGGAACTGGTGGAGGAGGTGGTGATGGTGAGAGAGTTGGGGAAGGCTGTGGTGCAGCCCTTCCAGGGACGACGGGGCGCCGACGTTTACAACTGGAAGTGGATGCCATACTCCCAACCCAGCAGACAAAACAGAACACACCCTCAAAGAAACCGTTCCGAATCACAGTCCAAATACCAAACTGTAGCTATGCTCCCCTAAAGAACCAATCCAATCCACTAGTAAAGAATCCCCATATGAACACAACAAACTCAGTCCATAACAATCAAGGCTAGAGAACCGCCATAAAGCAACCAACCAAATCAGAGTAACAGCGCACAATTCACAGCAATACATTCTCAAATTACCAATTGACCAAGTACCTCAGTTATGATAAACACATGCACGTAATTTCTAACTGAGAGGATGTTCGACGGAGCGTGGTGACTGGCCGGAGCAACTAGTCGGAGCAATGACTAGGCTGAGAAAAGACTGGGCTGACAGTGTGGAGTTGAGTGGTGGTGAAATACGGCGGTGAAGCTGTGGGTGGTGATGCATTTGATGGAGATATGGTGATGTTTTGCCGGTGGAGACACGGCGGCAGTGCGGTGGAGAGTCACCGGAAATAGAGGGCGGCAGTGATCGGGTGGCAGCGGAGAATAGATGTGGCGGCGGATAGTCCAGTCGCGGCGGGAGATGGTGGCAGCCGGAGAACAGATGGGGAGCTGCGTCTGGAAACGATCTCCGGTCGGCTTCGATGGGGATGGATCAAGAGTGGATCGGAGTTGACAACCTCCCACGGTGGTGTTGGGCGGGGGCCTCGCGATCAGGGATGGGTGATGGTGGAGACAAGGCGGTGGTGATGATGAAGCTTGGTGGTGGGGTGGGGTGGTGGAGTGGTGGAGTTGCAGAGGAGCGGCCGGCGACGGGATCAGAGATGGAGATGGAGTCGCGCCGGCCGGAAAGTGGTGGTGGGCTTCGGTGGTTAGTTGGAAGGGAGTGAGCCCAGTCGGCGAGGATGCCTGGTGGAGGAGATCCAGACGCGGCGGTGAAACAAGGTTCAGGCCGGTCGGAGATGAGTGGTGGCGGGGAGGTGGCGGGACGGCGGAGATCCGACGGGGAGTGGTGGTGGAAGGTGGGTGGTGGCGGATGATGGTGTGATTTGGGAGTGGATAATGGGTGGTTGTGAATGGGAAATGGAAGAGATGTGTTTTGTGGGGGTAAAAGTCAACTAGGTCAACCGAGTCAACTGGGCAAAAATGCAAGGGCCAAACTCTAGGTATAACACCCTTCAAAGGGCCATGAAATTAAAGCATGAAAACAGCTCCCGGGAAACACTGCAAGGGCCATGCGGTAGGTAGAGCGAAATGTTTTTGATTAACAAAGGCCCAAGCGCCCCCCCTTTTTTTTTCCCCGCAACCATCTTCCTTGCTTTGTACCTGAAAAATCATAAACACATACCCCGCGTAAAATCAACTAAAAGAGAAATAATGATGAATATGAAAAACAACTATATATAGAAAAGTAAAATATCGTTCAAGATAATATGAAAAATAAAGAACGATCAAAACCGGTTTATTTAACGTCGTCGGCACGACTTACCTCCAATGAAATCACTCATAGGTCAGCTCGGTGAGATGTATCTTATCAAGGATTTCCGAATTAAAGTTCTCACAATATGGCTTCAAGCGTTGGCCATTTACTTTCAAAATCTTGGAGGTGGTTTCACTCTTTATATCCACCGCACCATGTGGATATACTTTCACAACTACGAATGGTCCCGTCCATCGAGACCGCAATTTACCGGGAAATAGACGAAGGAGAGATAGAAATAGGAGTACTTTTTGACCAACCTCAAAGTTCTTCCTAATGATCATCTTATCGTGCCATGCCTTCGTTCTCTCCTTATAAATAGCGGCGTTCTCGTAGGACTCGTTCCTTAGCTCCTCTAGCTCTTGTAGTTGTAACTTTCTTTCATTCCCGGCTTCATCTAGATTGAGGTTGAACTCTTTGATCGCCCAATAAGCCTTGTGTTCCAACTCCACCGGTAGATGAAAAGACTTCCCAAAGACTAATCGATATGGAGACATACCGATTGGTGTCTTAAAAGCCGTCCTATATGCCCACAATCCATCATCTAACCGAGTACTCCAATCCTTTCGAGTCGGTTTAACTGTCTTTTCGAGGATGGACTTGATTTCCCAATTGGAAATTTCGGCGTGGCCATTAGTATTTGGGTGATAGGCGGTGGAGGTCTTATGGTTTACACCATACTTCATCAACAATGCGGCGATGGTTCAATTGCAAAAGTGGGTACCCCGATCATTAATCAACACTCTAGGAATCCCGAACCTAGAGAAGATGTTTGCTTTGATAAACTCTGCAACCACTTTAGAATCATCAGTTTTAAGGGGGATTGTCTCAACCCACTTTGACACATAATCAACCACAAGAAAGATATATTTGAAACCGAAAGAGTTAGGAAAAGGACCCATAAAATCAATACCCCATACATCAAACAATTCACAATATAAGGGAGCAGTTTGGGGCATTTCATTATGAGACGAGATATTCCCTACTCTTTGACATTTATCACAAGATTTGCAAAAGCTATATGCATGCTTATTCAAATTAGACCAATAAAAACCACAGTCAAGCACTTTTCGAGCAGTTCTCCTAGCACCGAAATGACCACCACATGCATAAGAATGACAAAATGTGAGAATAGAGTTAACCTCACTATCGGGGATGCATCTCCTCACAACATGGTTGGAGAAATGTTTCCATAGATATGGATCATCCCACACATAGAATTTAGCATCATGTTTCAACCTATTCTTCCGAGCAGTGGTGAAACGAGGAGGAAACTTGTTAGCAATAAGAAAATTCACAATGTCGGCATACCATGGAAGAGAAACACAAAGAGAAAAAAAATGCTCATCCAGGAATTCTTCTCGAAGACATTCTTGTTGCACATTTGCCTCGACTCCAAGCCATGGCACTAGGCGGCTCAAGTGGTCGGCCACAAGGTTTTCGGAACCTTTCTTGTCCTTCACTTCCAAGTTGAATTCACTCAAGAGTAACATCCATTGAAGCAACCTTGGTTTCGCGTCTTTCTTCATCATTAAATAACGAAGTGCTGCATGGTCAGTGTAAACAATAACCTTGGTACCAAGCAAATAAGACTGAAAATTTTCAAGTGAGAAAACTACCGCTAACAATTATTTCTCTGTGGTAGAATAATTTCTCTGAGCCTCATTAAGAGTCATGGATGCATAATAGATGGCATGGGGCACTTTTCCTACCCTTTGACCTAATACCGTGCCAACGGCATAGTCACTTGCATCACACATAATCTCAAAGGGAAGAGACCAATTAGGAGGTTGTATGACGGGGGCGGACACAAGCATAAGCTTTAAACAATCAAATGCCCTCTTGCAACTCTCATCCATCACAAATTCTACATCCTTTTGTAACAACTTACACAAAGGAGAAGCAATTTTTTAGAAATCTTTGATAAAACGGCGGTAGAAACCCGCATGACCAAGAAAAGAACGAACTTCACGCACACAAGTAGGGTAAGGAAAAGTTTGAATTGTATCAATTTTAGCTTTATCTACCTCAATACCCTTAGAAGAAACCACATGACCTAACACAATACCTCTTTCAACCATAAAATGACATTTCTCGGAATTTAGAACAAGGTCAAACTCAATGCATCGTTGAAGAACTAATGACAAATGTTCCAAACAATCATCAAAAGAGTTTCCATGAACGGTAAAATCGTCCATAAAGACTTCAACAAATTTTTCAACATATTCCGAGAACATGCTTACCATGCACCTTTGAAAAGTCGAGGGTGCATTGCAAAGCCCGAAAGGCATGCGTCGATAAGCAAGCATACCATAGGGGCATGTGAATGTGATCTTCTCTTGATCTTCTGGCGCGATCGGCACCTGAAAATAACCTGATTAGCCATCAAGAAAACAATAGAAAGAGTGCCCTGCAAGCCTTTCAAGCATTTGGTCAATAAATGGTAAAGGAAAATGATCCTTTCTAGTTACCGCATTCAACCTCCGGTAGTCTATGCAAACTCGCCATCCATTCTGAACACGAGTAGGGACCAACTCTCCCTTTTGATTCTCTACCACTGTGACCCCGGTTTTTTTAGGGACCACATGTATTGGGCTCACCCATTTGCTATCGGAGATTGGATAAATTATCCCCGCATCTAGCAATTTGATCACCTCGGCTTTCACTACCTCCATCATGGGTGGATTCAATCGCCTTTGAGGTTGTCGCACGGGTTTAGCATCATCCTCCAACAAAATCCTATGCATGCAAGTGCTTGTACTTATACCCTTGATGTCGGAAATAGTCCACCCTATGGCCTTCTTGTGCTCATGTAGAAATTTCATCAACTTGACTTCTTGCTCTTTGGTGAGTTTACTAGATATTATAACCGGAAGTTTCTCACTTTCACCGAGATAAGCATATTTAAGGTCTTGAGGTAGTGGTTTCAATTCCATCACCGGAGACGTCTCAAGAGAAGATCGGTCACCCGATGCTCTCGAGTCGGAAAGACCTAAGATATGGGGGTTCCACTTCAAATGGTTGAGTCTCCTTCTTTTTCTTGTGAGGGGGACAAAATGGAGGAGATGGTGGCTCGCCATTAGGTGATGTCCCTTGAACAAGTATCTCCGTTTCAACCCCTTTACCCTTAAGGATCTTCTCTACACCCCGTTTCTCGACCCTTTCCTCGGCTTCCTTCACCAACACAATGTCATCCTTGGCCAATGTCTCTTCAACTACCTTGTTGGTCAAATGCTTCACAACAAACCCTTTCTTGGTCTCTTCTTCAACTATCACCTCGGGTTTATGCACCTCTTTCCCACTCCTCAAGGTTATAGCACTAGTATTCTCCCTTGGAGTCATTTCGGTTTGTGCGGGAAGTTTACCGGAATTTTGGGCTTTCAAATACCCCACATCGGTGGCTATTTGACTCATTTGCACTTCTATCAACTTGAAACGCCCATCATCCAAGGAATACCCCGAACTTTCACCTCTTTCATGTTCTCCCTTCATACCTTCAGGAATTTTGAGGTCCTCTATTGTAAGATCGCTCTTTTCCTTGGTTTCTAGGGTACTGTTGAGGTTGGGATTGGTATTGTTGGTTTTGAGTATCTTGGTATCCTCGATACCCTTCACCTTGGTAGCCTTGATACCCCCCATAACCTTGGTAATCTTGGGAGTCTTGAAATCCTTGATCTTGGTAACCTTGATACCCTTGATCTTGATAGCCTTGATACCCCCCATAATCTTGGTTTCTAGGATATTTTTGTTGGGGAGGAGCTCTATCGTAGGATCGACTACCTTGGCTTTGACTCCTAGGTGGTGCTCTATCATAAGATTGACTACCTTGACCTTGGTATGCTTGATTATTGGAGAAGGACTGTTGGCCTTGTTGTTCCTTCGTTTCATCTCTGCACCGAAAATTAGGATGATCCCTAGATCCGGGGTTGTAGTGTTGAGCATAAGGGTCGCTTCTCCTTTGAAATCCTCTATCACTACCTTGGCCTTGACCACCTTGATTTCCCCTAGGTCTATCACCTTGATAACCTCTACCACCTTGAAATCCTCTCCCACCTTGGTTTCCACCATAGAACCCTACGACATTCACCTCTTCATCGTAGTATTCTTGAGTTTGGGGACAAGAGTCGGTGGAGTGGTTAAGAGAACATGTGTCGCATGTCAAGACTTGTTGCCTCCTATTGCCTCCTATGTTGTTTCCACCACTTTGAGCCACTACTAAACTCTTTACCGCGGCCGTGAGCTCTCTTATCTCCGCTTGAGTAGTATCATCTCTATTCACTATGGAAACAATCGGCCTTGCCCTTCTACTTCTTCTAGGTCCTTCCTCACGTGCTAGACGTTCAAACAACTCCATAGCATCGGTGGAACCAATTAAGGAAATGGAACCAAGACAAGCACTCTTCACTAACCGAGAATCTTGTTCATTAAGACCATTGTAGAAGAAAGCAACCAACTGAGGTTCGGTGTAGCCATGGTAGGGGAAACTTGCCACAAGCATTTGAAATATCTCCCAATAGTCTTGGAAACTCTCATCTTCCTCCTGAAGAATGTTACTAATAGCTTTGACTATCACCGAAGACTTAGAGGGGGGAAAGAATTTATCAAGAAACCTTTCTTTCAATTCCGACCATGAGGTGATGGAGTTGGAAGGGAGACGACTCAACCACACCTCGACTTTATCTTTCAAGGTAAAAGGAAAGGTATTCATTTTAAAATGATCCTCATCGACTCCAGAGGGTTTCATGCTACTAGTAACTCGAAGGAAGGAATCGAGATGGTAGTCAGGATCATCGGTGTCTCGACCATAGAAGGATGGAAGTGCATGTATAACCCCGACTTGATCTCACATTCGGTACCCGTGAGAAAGACGATACTCGATTGTTCTTGATCATAGGCTTGCCGCATATATCCCCTCATAGGAATGTTGGTGGGGGGGGGGGGGTTGTTGGCACGGTGGAAGGGATTGAAAAAGGTATCTCGGGGTGCTTCTTCTCCCGCCATGTTGGAATTGGATGGCTCACTTTCTGAAAAATTGTTGGAAGATATACTCTCTTGTGTACTCCTCCTAAGTTGTCGAAGAGTCCTAGTTAACTCGGAGTCGTAGTGCCAAGGGTCTTGGTTCGAGGAATGAGTACGAACCATGCACCAAGAGCTAGAGCAATACGTCTCCAAGAAAAAGAAAAAGAAAAAGAAAAACAATGAAAATAGAGTTAAAGAATAACTACAATCAACACCTAAAAATACGCCTCCTCCCCGGCAGCGGCGACAAAATTTGGGATGTCGTCGTTATACCTCTCCAAAAATACAATTTATATTCACTCACAAGCTCTACACACAACTAAGCATATAGTGGTAAGTAAGGTTCGTATCCACAGAGAAGAGGAGATTTTCAAGTATTTCAAATAGATTTCCTACTCTTACTACTAGAATACCTATAATACAATAATATATAAGAGCTATGTAAAGTGGGGGGAAATTGGAGTTTGGTTGTAGAAAACACTACAATGTCATGCCAAGCTAGAGTTTAAGATCACAACTAAACTATATAAAAGATAGATTAACAATGAGATTATTAGACTTGGGGCACTCGACTTCAACTTTCGACTAAAGGTTAATCATTGAACTACCACACATTGTACTTGGGGTTTTGCGATTACTTATCGAGATTAAAGATCTCAAAGCAAGATATTCAATCTATTCTCTCTTTCATAACCAAGAAATAACATAGCATCATTTCAAGGTTCTCATCTTTAGATAAAAATAAGTGAAGCGCTATATTTAATCTAGTGATGGCATTATTCATGAGAATCGATAACATGTAAGCAAGGCAATTGAACATTCATGAGGAATAATGGATGAAAGCATACAAAGCACTATTCCTATTTGCTCTAACCATCAATTAAGCAAATGATAACATTTTACCCATAGATTTAGCAAGCATTCAACACAACCTACAACTAGGAAGAAAGCCTAATCGTTTATTGCATCAAATTCATATGGAAACAACATATTCAATTGCTAATCGAAAAAAACCCATGAACAATGCATATCAAGTTCTCAAAACCATAAATCGAAAGTCTACATCGAGGTACCCAAGAGTTGTTTAGCCTACACAAATCATACTAATCATACAATACAAATCCATAGATTCAAAGAGAAAGAAAGATGAAGAAGAAAATGGAACTAAAGAGTTTTTGCTCTATATTTTCAAACTACCCAAGATATAGGGTGGAGAGAGGCTTTTATACTCTCTAAAAGATAAGAAGAAGTCAACTTGCAGCAGTGCAGGGGCCATGCACCAGGTAGAGCACTGGTTGTGAAGGGCCATGCACTCCCCCATTGTTGCTTCTTTCGGAGAGTTCCGGTTCTACCCTGTTGGAAAGGCCTTCATCTTCATGTTTGATCACCATTGTGTCGCTTTAGTCTTCAAGTACCTATAGAGTGATGAAATCATGGCATATGGCATACAATTTCCATACATCACTCTACTCTCAAAACGGCAACAAGTATCAACAATTATGCCAATTTAGCACCATTACAAACCATTTCCAAGTGCAAAAAACATGGTATAACTTGAGCTCATCAAAAACATGTAATACTTGCAGATGATTTAGCTCCATAGATTAATTCAGCTTTCTTCAGCAATTGATCATTCCATGAATGTTTAGAATATGACTGTTGGTACTCAACAATTTCCTCAAGTGTAACGTAAGAATCAATCAGTTGGTCTGCCATGACTTCATGCCGCTCGTGATTAATATCAAACATAGGAATCTGAAGATGTTCCTCATAATCAATTTCACCAATCTTGATATCATTGACATTATTAACATCAATATCAAATACTCATGGCCTTGAATATTCTTCATCACCATAAGTATCAAATATTGGAGGATCTGAATATATGTCATCCTCACCAGCATCATAATCTTCTTCATCATCTTCATCATCGTCTTGGAAATCTTCTGCAATATCATCTTCATCATCATCATCATGATTTTCTGCTTCATCACCATTGTCATTATCGTCATGATATTCTACTTCATCATCGTCGTCATCGTACTCCATAACATTATCTCGATCACAAATAACAGAATGCTTCTCATCTGTATGTGACTAAAATTGTCTTCTTAAATGAATGTGATGGTGAATCTCTTCATCAAACTTTGTTTCTCTTCTAGAAAAACTATTTTTGATGCGATTTTGATCCACACAATATTGTAACATCATCTCGAAGGTTTTTAGATGTTTCGCACACATACGTGACCATCGCTCTTCACGTTTTCTTTCTTCATTGGCGATATGCTGCTCCAAACGCCAATACTCCATCTCCTGCTCTAATGCATAATCCCGTTGAATAATCTTCCCCATAGGTCATGTTTTTGGTGGTATTATTATCCAAAAACAAATCAAGCTCTGGATACCAACTGATGTAGCGGAAGCTCTAACAAACGTAACCCAAAGTAACAAATAGTAACCCCATGAAATCAACCTATTTAATTCAGCGAATACCTACGTCGAAAACGCATTCTAAATCTATATACTCGGAGAATATCTAGAATTTAGGTTCGAAACTCATCTCTCGAAAGAGAAAACTCTCAACAAACTTTTATAAAACTCAAAACTTTTATAAATATGGAAATTAACCAGAATCCATATGGAAACGAGTTAAACTTTTCCAATTTGCTAATGAATTGATAATGAGTCTTACTTCTTGCAATTCCAATGCTCCATATTATTAAGCCCAATCTCATCTGCATCATTCTCACGGGTTTTGACAGAATTCATCCTCGAATTCGACCTCGTGTGAATCCTTGATCAAACAACATATATTTTATTAATCCAACCTGCATCATTCAGGAAAAAGACATCGATTGCAAGCGAAATCTCGATGATTAGAAGACCCTTCGGTTTAGGATAGCGTTCCCTGAACCCACCTGGTCAGGCCCTGTAGAGAGGATGAGGTGCATCAATGTCGGTTCACTCCCGAATTGAAATCCTGATGTTGAATTCATCAAGAAGAAGAAAGTGAAGGAAGCCATTAGAAAAGTATAAGAAGAGAGTGAAATCAGCAAGGCCGTGTTTGCTGCCCAATCTTTTGCAGGAAGACCTTTTAGAGAGGATAAGGATGACGAAGGAGAACCGGTTTTGGTTAAGTTTAAGGTGAAGGAGAAGATGAAGATAATTGATATTTGAATGTTATGTTGCCGGGGTTCCTTTTATTCTCGAAACCAATTTCTAATTTCAGGTTTTTTTTGTCTGAAAGATCACTTGCACTCGTTGTTGTTTGATTTCTGTTGAGGATTCTTCAATCGCGGGAATGGTACTTGATAGAACTCGTGAACACGTACAAGATGCAGCTTCCGGAGTTTATTGTTAAATTTCCAATTCATTATATAAGGCAGATAATTATTCAGAAAAAGGAAAAGTTTGACATCTCGGAGTTTAACAGCCAATTCGAGCAGCATCAGCTTCTTGTAGTGTCGTTAATTAGATGCATGGATGTAAGTGATTATCTTGTTCATGTGGATCTCACTAGTAGGAAAGCACGACATCTGAAGGAAAGTCACTCAAGCTAAATACAAGAAACAAGGTGATGGGTGACCATAATATTTGGATGTGTAAAGACTATTTCCCAAACTCATTTCCATTAGGATTTACATAAGTATTTATAGTACATACAAGGGTCTAATAATAATTAAGAAAACTATCTAAACCCTAAGGACATAACTGCAATATACATTAAATACAATAAATATAAACAAAACCCTAATCGGATTCTTCTTCTATTGTCACACCTCCCTCAAGCGAAGCGTCGGATTGATGGAGACGCATAGCTTGGACCGGAAAAAATAAAACAAGGCACGATTGGGACCTTTGGTAAAAATATCCGCCACCTGCAGAGATGTAGGAACATGACCAACACGAAGCTTGCCTCCAGCTACCAGCTCCCGCACAAAAAAATCAATATCAATATGCTTAGCCCTCTTATGTGCTACATGATTCTCCGCCAAAAAAACAGCACTGTTATTGTTACAGAGAAGTAAGGGAGAACCCTGGAGAGGGAAGCGCAAATCACGAAGAAGATGCATAAGCCAGACAACCTCTGAAGATGTATTGGCCAGAGCACGATACTCCAACTCCGAATTCGATCGAGAGATAGTGGGTTGCTTCTTAGCACTCCAAGAAACTAGATTTCCATAGAAAGACAGCATATCCATATGTAGAACGCCGAGTCTCCAAGCACCGAGCCCAATCCGCATCCGAGTAAGCAATTACCTCCGAAACACCACCAGCAGAAAAGGTCAAACCACAATGTTGCGTACCATGAACATACCGAAGTATGCGAGTCACTGCCGAGAGGTGATCATCACGAGGATCCTGTAGAAAATGACTCACTGAGTTAACCGCAAATGGCAAATCTGGACGAGTGATGATCAGATACTGAAGAGCTCCTACAAGTGAACGATACAGCTTGGGATTATGAAAAGGACCACTCGTGCTGCTATGAAGCTGAGACAACAGTAGAAATGGGGTAGAAACAGGTGTGGCATCCAACATCCCAGCTTGCTGAAGTATATCCCTAACATACTTGGCCTACCCCAGAAATAAACCAGTGGAGGTGGGAGTCACTTCCAGACCAAGGAAATAGCTAAGAGAGCCAAGATCCTTGACCGAGAATTCACGATCAGCTCGGGTGATGAATTAGAGAATGGTTGTGCCGTTGTTCCCGGTGAGAATGATATCATCAACGTAGGTAGAGAATAACATCATCGCGAGTGAACACAAACAGTGACGGATCCGAGAGACTACCAACGAAGCCAAGATCCCAAACAAACGCACTAAATCGATCAAACCACGCCCGAGGAGCCTGTTTCAGTCCATAGATAGCCTTCTGAAGGAGACACACATGATGAGGACGAGCTGGATCCTGATAACCAGCAGGCTGTGCCATATAAACTGGAGTATCAAGAATGCCATTGAGAAAAGCATTCTTGACATCCAACTGATGAAGCGGCCATTTCCTCATGGTAGCTATGGCAAGAACAGTGCGAACAGTGCCAGCCTTGACCACCGGACTGAAGGTGTGATCAAAATCAAATCCCGGAATTTGAGAAAACTCCTGAGCCACCAGTCGAGCCTTGTAGCGATCAATGGATCCATCATGTCGATACTTGAGACGATAGACCCATTTGGAGCCAACAATATTGACCTGTGGAGGACACGGAACCAGATCCCACGAGCCACACGTGTCCCATCCTGATGATGAGTGACCATCCCATGAGCAAGAGAAGCAGGAGGAATCGGACTGAGACAGGATCGGAGGACTCAGGCGATAACACCGATGGTGTAGGTGAACGAGGAGGAGTAACAGGGTCATCAATAGCGCCGGGACCATCCGAAGCAGCCGTGGGTGAAACTGGCTCAGAGGCATAAGGAGGCTCATGGCACACAAGGCGAGGAGCAGATGACACCACTGGAGAACCAACAGAAGGTATATCCAAGTCTGGAGTGGTGGGATCCGAGAACAACGAGACATCCAGTGAAGTAAACTGAGCCTCTGAAGTAGCACTCGAGAAAGAAAAATGAGTCTCATCAAATCTGGCATGGCGAGTCATATAAACACGACAGGTGGTTGTGTCCAAGCACTTAAACCCCTTGTACTGCGCACTGTAGCCTATAAAAACACATGAAAGACTATGAGGAGCCAGCTTATGAGCTGCTGTAGGGCAAACATATGGAAATACTCTACAACCAAAAGGATGAAAGTTGGAGTATTCTGGGGAACGACCAAACAAAACCTCAAAAGGAGATACATCACCTAGAACAGGAGTAGGCAGACGATTAATGGTGAACACTGCAGTGCTGAACGCATCATCCCAGTGGGAAAGAGGTAAATGTGAGTGAAACAGCATGGAGAGCCCCATCTCCGTGATATGTCTGTGCTTCCGTTCAGCCCTACCATTCTGCTCTGGAGTGTAAGGACAAGACATCTAATGATGGATGCCTCGAGTACCAAAGTGAGTCTGTAATCGGGTGTTGGTAAATTCAGTTCCACCATCGCTCTGAAAGACTTTGATGCGGGATGGAAATTGATTCTCAACCAGTGCCTCAAACTATAGATATATTTCAACAAAATTTGACTTCCGACGTACGGGATAAAACCAACAAAATCGCGAGTGATCATCCACAAACACAACATAATAAGCAAAGCCATTACCAGATAAAACCGGAGAAGGTCCCCATAAATCACAATGAATTAAATCAAGAACGTGATCAGCACGTTTAGAATTCTCAACAAAAGATAATTTCTGTCCCTTAGCCGTAGCACAAGGCTCACAAACACCAGGTCTAGGAAGCACAGAAGTAAGAGATAAACAACCAGTCTTATTCAAAAGGGAAATAACACTATGGGACACGTGACCCAGGCGAGCATGACCCAAGCGAGCATGCCAAATCTCAAACGATGCTCTATTTTTATTTTTCACCACAAATGACAGCAGTGCCTCTTCACCACGGTCCAAAACATAGAGGCCATCCTCACATCTGCCCCGACCCAGAATTGCCTTGGTGGCCTTGTGCTGAATAAGAAAAGGTTGATCATTAAAGGCAATAACAGCACCAAGCGCACGAGTGAGTTTACTGATACTCAACAAGTTCTTGGAAATAGCAGGTACAACAAACACATCAGATAAATACAAAGAAGGTCTAACACGAGCATCACCAATACCAGTAATAGAAATACCCGCACCACTACCCACAGAGACAAGAGTATTACCGTTATAAGGTGTGATGCTGGACAAATTTGACGAAGTGGAGCTCATGTGATTCGTGCTTCCAGAGCCCATGTACCAATCTGGAGTGGTGGAGGATGAGGCGGGAAGAGAGAGCTGATACTGAGTAGATCCCTGAATTGGATATGTCAAGTATGTTGGAACCGGGAACGATAAATGGCTAGAAAATAGAAAGACTAAAAACAAGAAGAGGGATTTTGGTGCTGAAAGGTTCAGCTTTTCTGGGTTTATATTGCACCTATTTATAAAGTACAATTGAAAGGGAAATACTAATTGCTAACTAATGGAAGTCTTGACTAGTGCCCTATTCCACGTCTATAACTCCCAAAACTTCTATGAGTACTAACTAGCACTAACTACTAGTAATCATCATAAATCACACCAAAGTAACAACTACTAACCCACACTATGCAACCATGGTTTAGTCAACATTCACCCCCTTAACCATGTTATGAATTCACCTCCATGAACTAGACTCTCATGAGTCACGCTATCGACCAGCTCGCCGCCACCATGTCCATTGTCGTCGGACATGTCCACATCACACTCCAACATGTCCATCTTCAAGATGTACAACATGTTCTTACTTCGTGCCACCCGCGCCAACAAGACCTGGTCACGATCAAACAAACACATCTCCCTTACTGCGACAGAGTTACTACTTAGACATGTCAGATCGCTTCCAACATGAAGCACCAGTCCAACAGAACCACCAGCTTAATATGTCAGATCGCTTCCAACATGAAGCGCCACTCCAACAGGACCACCAGCTTGACATATCAACTTTGCACCCCCAACGTGGAGTGTATCAGCAACATGATCGCCACCCTCCAAGTCGGTCTTGCGAAATGACCGCCACCCTCAAAGGTCGATCCTGCACCTCCAACATGGAGCACATTAGCAACCAGACCGCCACCCTCAAAGGTCGATCCTGCACCCTCAACATGGAAAACATTAGCAACCAGACCGCCACCCTCCAAGGTCGGCCTTGCAACATGGCCGCCACCCCCGAAGGTCGATCCTACACCCCCAACATGAAGTGCATTAGCAACCAGATCGCCACCCTCCAAGGTCGGTCTTGCAACATGGCCGCCACCCCCGAAGGTCGATCTTGCACCCCCAACATGAAGTGCATTAGCAACCAGATCGCCACCGTCCAAGGTCGGCCTTGCAACATGGCCGCCACCCCCGAGGGTCGATCCTGGACCCCCAACATGGAGTCCATTAACAACCAGACCGCCACCCTCCAAGGTCGGTCTTGCGACATGACCGCCACCTTCTAGGGTCGACTTTTTAACTTGGTCGCCACCCCTACAAGTCGGTCTTACACCCCCAACATGGACTGCTTCACCAACATGACCGCCACCTTCTAGGGTCAACCTTTTAACTTGGTCGCCACCCCTACAAGTCGGTCTTGCACCCACGACATTGAGTACTTCACCAACATGACCGCCACCCTCTAGGGTCAACCTTTTAACTTGGTCGCCACCCCTAAAAATCGGTCTTGCACCCACGACATTGAGTGCTTCACCAACATGACCGCCACCTTCTAGGGTCAACCTTTTAACTTTGTCGCAACCCCTAAAAGTCGGTCTTGCACCCACGACATTGAGTGCTTTACCAACATAACCGACACCCTCTAGGGTCAACCTTATAACTTTGTCGCCGCCCCTAAAAGTCGGTCTTGCACCCCTAACATGGAGTGCCATGGAACTCTCTCTCACCACTTGCTGCACCACCACCTCTCGGGCTTTCAGACCTCTCGTCAAACTACGCCCTCTACGTGGACTTTTGTGTGACCCCTCCGGCCTCTCTGGTGACTTTTCCGGCGACTTCGATCCATGTCTAGTCATCTTACACCCAACCTCTGATACCAATTGTTGGAACTGGGAACGATAAATGGCTAGAAAATAGAAAGACTAAAAACAAGAAGAGGGATTTTGGTGCTGAAAGGTTCAACTTTTAGGGTTTATATTGCACCTATTTATAAAGTACAATTGAAAGAGAAATACTAATTGCTAACTAATGGAAGGCTTGACTAGTGCCCTATTCCACTTCTATAACTCCCAAAACTCCTATGAGTACTAACTAGCACTAACTACTAGTAATGATCATAAATCACACCAAAGTAACAACTACTAACCCACACTATGCAACCATGGTTTAGACAACAAAGTATTGTTGGGGCTGCTGAGGAGCATACATGACCGATATACTGTGGCGTTGGTTGCTGAGGTACTGCATATGGCTGCATCTGAACAAGATTATCTTGAGGAATCCGCGGAATTTGACCTGGCTGAGCTACAAAGGGCAAAAACTGCGGCTGAGCATAGGGCTGAAACTTCTGAGGCGCTGGACGAGGAGCGGACGACGGACACTGTTTGGACACATGTCCATAACCCTCGCAGGTATAGCATTGAATCGGACCACCACGACCACGCCCAGAACCTCCTGAAGAACCTGCCGAACGCCGCTGGCCGGACCGACCAGAACCAGCGCTTACCAGTGTGGATCTTAATATCATCTTTTGCAAATGTTTTTGGTCTCACTGGAGTGGACCATTCATTTTCACCTAGTGATTGTGGAGGAGTAGGGGCTATTTGTATGACCTCCAATTGATTGACAATACCCTCTGGCTCCTGGTCATTGATAGTAGCATCAGGCTTAGAATCAGTGTCAATGATCATAACAGGAGTGGGGATAATCACTGGGAGGGGGGAATTCTGGCTGAGTATAGGAAAAGGGGCTGAGAGGTTACTAGAGCTAGGAGGTAAGGGTTCAGATTCAGTACTTGATGAGGGTTCAGATACAGTATTTGCTGAGGGCTCAGAAATCACCTTTCTGACATATCTCATTTCTTGTTCCCTAACTGTATGAATTTCAAGACCCTTGTTTTTGTGGTGCTGTGCATTCATCACCTCTATCTTTTCCTAAGCAGATACACCTGAAGATTCAGCCAGATTCTGACTTGTTTTCTGCTTGTGGCTGGATTTAGAGAGAAAGGGAGGAGGGGCTGTGTTTCTGGTAGAGTGGTTTGCTGGCCTAACAGGGAAAGGCTTGGGTTTTAGGTCAAGGTGGAGAATGATACATTCATTCATCTCATGCCCAAGCTTGTGACAGTGCTTGCAGTACAGAGGTAAGCACTCATACTCAATTGGAAAATGATGCAGGATGAGTCAACAAGAAATACATTGTTTGATGAAGGATCATTACGAGGTCGAATTCTAGGGCGAATTCTGTCCAACCCAGGGAGAATGATGCAGGCTCGAGTTAGAAGATGCAGATCGAGTTCTGGATTCATTGGTATGTTTCAGGAATGGAGGTTGAATGTTGGAAAGCTGGAAGAATTCCAAAAAGGCATAGGGATTTCGGTTAATTAAGAAATAATACATATTATTCCCTTATTCTAAATAGATATTGGTTTTATTTTAAAACATTCTAAATTGGTTTAGGTATTATTTACGTTTAGAGTTTTGCTATAAAAATAGCATCCTGTCATTGTAATAGATAGTTTTTGAGTTTTGAGTTTTATAAATATTTGTTGAGAGTTTTCTCTTTCGAGAGATGAGTTTCGAACTTAAATTCTAAATATTCTCTGAGTATATAGATTTAGAAGGCGTTTTCGACCTAGGTATTCACAGAATTAAATAGGTTGAATTCATTGGGTTACTATTGGTTACTTTGGTTACGTTTGTTATAAGCTTCCGCTACATCAGAAAATCAACAATATCACCATTCAGGGAAGTAGTTAGGGCTATGGATGAATGGACTTTGGCTAGAAGATCAATTTCTAAGCATAGCTTGACAGCAGAAGGTTTTGTGAGTGTAGAGGTAGCCAGGTCCATTTTGATGAATTTACCAATGCTATTACCAATCATTTCAAGCATTGCTGAGTTATACCAAAAGAGGGGAAATCATGAATTGTTACCCAAATCGGAATGATCGATGTCTCTGTTTCCGGTGTGAAGTTCGCCGTCCACTTGAACACCTTCATAATGGGACCTTTGAGAGCCCATTGCGTCTTCATCCAACAACGTTGGTAGTCCTCCGCCTCTTCAAATCGGATTAGAACATGCCTGTGATCGATTGAGCCGAGTTGATAACGGCCTATAAAACCAATCGACTTGAGGCCTCATGGAGGTACTCCATCGACGGCTTGAGACGAGCAAACTTGCCCACAAGGGCGTTCTTGTAGTGGTCGGAAAGTGTGGCAACTTCTGCAGGAGTAATAATGCAGGCTATTTTGCCCTTATACTCGGAAATTGGATGAATTGAAGAATCAGAGGGGAGTGAGGATGACAGGGGGGTTTGGAGGTAATTGCTTGAAGAAAACTGTGATTTTTGGTAGCTCCGCCACGGTCCGGCGGTGGTTCCACCATGACTGAGCGGTGGAGCAATGGGTAATTTAGCCGTTACTGGTATGAATAGTAAAAATAAATGGTAATAATGCTGATACATTTAGAGAGAAGGGAGAGCGCATTAATTCTTTGCATTATATTCGTGCAAAAACTTATCGTGCAATTTAATTCTTTGCATTATATTCGTGCTATATAATTAATATTCCTATGCATGCACGAGCGTGCAAAATTTTATTTTTTAGCTCCCTTCTCCTTTATACATTTTCAACATAAACAATTTATCTGAAATTTTAATTGCTTGACTTGAACGTGCTTTAGCAAGCTACAATGTTAAATGTACATTATTCTTAATTGACTGATCCAAAGAGCGTGAATGAATGAAGAATTTATTTAAATATATACTACGTACCTGATTATGGATATTGGTTATAATTAAAGAATAAAACTTTGTGATCATCTAAGTTAGGGCTCCATCTAATTAAAATGCTTTTTTTATAATCATATTAAAACGCTTTTTGTTCCATTCTTTAATTTTAAGTATCTCATAAAATATCAAGAGAAGATTAGATGCATCTTTTATGTGTCTTTAAATGTATACATGCATGCATCTTTTAATCTTACCGAAAATGCTGGCACCTACCAGCAATTTCATCTTCATGCTGAGATTATATCCATACAATATAGGTCATCATTATATCATCGAATGTTAGTGTGCAATTGTTGTATACATAAGGGGTTTTAGAGACTTTCTCAGTGAGTTGAGTTCACTTAACACTGAGAATAGAGTAAAGCATATATATATATATCCTCTGGGGAGGCAACTGTAGAGGAAAAGAATTGCACTCTTGTCTGAAACTAGGGACTGACTTTTCGTGATGCTCCTAAGAGAATTCAAAAGTTTTCTGCACATCATGATCAGATAGTCAGCAAGTCGACAACCTTTCTGGGCTGGTTGAGCCCTAGCCTGTCCTTAAGATCGTAAAGCTGAATCGCGGTCGGAACTGATCAGAGCCTAAGTCGCCTGTCTCTCAGACCTCTGTGCGCGCAGATCCCTTGCTGTGCCAATCTCTCCAAACGCGCCTGAAACCCGAACAATCCTCAGATCTTTCGTCCTCGACCACGACGTACTACGCAGCGACGGAAACAGATGTTTGTGCCATCGTTAATCTGCTCTTTCTTCGCTTGAACAAGATCTTGATGTTCATCTGCTCCATTTCTCGTTGTCATCTTGTTTTGTTTCTCGTACACTCATATCATAGCACATGAAATGAATATATATCCTCCGTTTGCTCTCTTTTATTTTTTGCAGAACCTACTCTTGGATTCTCTCAATCATTCTGGGATCCTCTGGCATCATTCACTCATGCCAATACCATTGTATTATTATGATCATGGAATGCTATGTACTAAATTCCTCCCCAAGATATAATTGTAGACAAACCATAGCAACACCATGATCTAATCTACTACTGAAATAGGATGTAAACCTCATTAATTCATTTTGAAGTGTCCTGCACTTCACAAGCCTCTATGGCTTCTTTTGTAAAAATTTTGCTTTATAGTTTTGGGGACCTGATGAAACCCCATGAATGTCGGTTTAACTTGAAAAATAAGAAGAGAGGAAGGTTAGATACCAGTGGAGAATATTATAAAACTGTTAAGGAAAGAAAATGTTTGTTTTCTATATATAAATTAGTATCCTATATGGAATATAGGTTAGACTATCCTTTTCCCTCTGTAATTATGTTATTGTACATTAATCCCACATCTGTAGATTACATAGTAGGTAGACATAGCCACATTATATAATGTAAACTTTCTCATGAATATAGACACACGAATTTACCGGATATCTTTGATACAATTCTTAAATTCTACATTGTATCACAGCCTTCGATCTTCTAAAGTCAATTTTTCTCCGATCTTTTTTTCCTCCGCTACCGCCGTGAGCCTCCACCGTTGCCGTTGTCGAAATCTTCATTCCCACTCCTTTGATTTCTGCTACCGACTTCTGTTCTCCAAAAAAAAAAAAAAAAAATCTGAAAAAATAATAAAATGTTTTTTTTTGCTGCTGAAATTTTGTGGCTAGTACGTGTTTTGTTTGCTGGAAAATTTTGAAGATATTAGTTCCCGCCGTTTCTTTTATTCCATGGATCCTCGCCACGACAACGTTGCCGTCGCTGGACCACTTCTTCCTACCGTTTCTAAGATCGCTGCTGCCGCACACGATGATGTCGCCGCCGCCGCTGTTCCTGTTACCGCCGTTCCTCGTTCGTCTGTCTCGCCTGGAGTGCCGTTCGCCGGAGTTGTTCCTTCCCCGGGTGAACCCACCGCCGCCGTCGTCATCACCAATTTGGACAGACAGGCTTTCGGCCCCGTCTTATCTAAGAAGCAATGGGGTACAGTTAAGAACATATTTTCTAACATGAATTCTGACAATTCCGGTAAGGTCTCTACACCCTGGATACTTGACACGGGTGCATCTTATCACATGACTGGTACCAAGGACATTCTTCACGATATTATGCCTACTGATGTTGATGTTGTATTTCCTGATGGTTCGGTATCTACTGCTTTATTACATGGCACATTATATTTTGGCGATATTATGCTTCCTCGCGTCTTATTTATTTCTGAATTACGTTGTAATTTGTTATCCTTTTCTAAGCTAACTGCATCCTTAAAAGCTCTAGTTTTGCTTACCGAAAACATATGCATATTTCAGGACATCAGCACGAAGATGGTGACTGGTGTTGGTAGTCAGCGAGGAGGGGTTTATTGGTTGTGTAGTCTCGGGGCTCCACTTTCGCCTGCTCGATCTCTCCATGTGTCTGCTGCTTCTGTTTCTTCGTTTGATTTGTGGCATCGACGTTTTGGTCATCCTTCTCCATCAGTGTTGTCATCTATTCCAATATTAGGATTGCGTAGAAATAATACATATGTTCCTTGCTCAACATGTCATCGAGCAAAACAGTCTAGAAATAGTTTTTCCTCGAATACCAAAACAACCAGTAGTTTATTTGATCTTGTTCATTGTGATGTTTGGGGTCCTTATAGTAACCCCTCACTTAGTGGGGCAGTGTCATTTTTTACTATAGTTGATGATCACTCTAGAGCTGTTTGGGTTTATTTGCTAGTTAGTAAGTCTGAAGTGTCTTCCAAGATGAAGGAGTTCTTCGCGCTTGTCTCTACTCAGTTTCGCCGTAATATCAAGTGTGTTTGTGCGGATAATGGTACTGAATTTCAGCCTCTTCGTCAGTATTTTTTGGAGAAAAGAGTCCGTTTCGAGACTTCGACTGTTTACATGCCACAGCAGAATGGTCGTGTTGAGCGCAAGCACCGTCATATTCTCAACGTTGCTAGAGCTCTCATGTTTCAGGCTAATCTTCCAATCGAATTTTGGGGTGATTGTGTTCTTGCCGCTGCTTACCTGATTAATCGAACTCCATTGCCGTTATTGAAGGATCGCTCCCCGTATCAGCTCCTCTTTGGCCGAGTTCCGGACTATGGAAATTTGAAGGTGTTCGGATATTTGTGCTTCACATCCCAACTCCCTAGACCGAGAGATAAATTTACTTCCCGAAACCGAAAGTGCGTGTTTTTGGGATACTCTACAGACAAGAAGGCATGGAGACTTTATGATCTTGACACCCGTACGACTTTTGCGAGTCGTGACGTTGTTTTCTATGAAGATTACTTCCCGTTTGCTTCTTCGGAGTCTTCTCCGTCGATTGGGCCCGTTTCTGGTCGGACCGGGCCTCTTTCTGATGATGTGCGTGGCCCAGAAATATTTGAACCAATCTTGCATGGACCGGATGTGATTGGACCGGATTTGCATGGACCGGATGTCATTGGACCGGATTTGCATGAACCGGAAGCGGTCAGACCGGCCTTGCATGGACCAGCCTTGCATGGCCATGATGTGTCTGATGCGCGTGTTCCCAATGCGACAAGAGAAGGGCTTCCAGCGCGTGCTCCTCACGCGCCTGGAACAGGGCCTCCCGCGCGTGCTCCTCACGCGCCTGGAGAAACGCCGCCTGCAGATTCGCTGACTTCGCCTGTACAACTCCCGGACGCCGATCTGCCTCTGATTAATGATCGGAAAGCACCTTCCAATGAGCCTTTCACTGCGGTCAGGGCGCCTTCAACCGCTCCAGGACCACCTTCGACCATCCCAAGCCCGCCTTCGCTGCACGTCTCGCCGGAATCGACTTCCGCTTGGTCTCCGGCGATGGACCCAGCTGTCTTGGCCTTTGACTCTGACGTTGCATCTCCGTCATCCTCTTCTCCTTCGGATTCAGACGTTGAACTGCTTGTTTCTACGCCGCCGCCCAGACCGCCGAGCACCAGAACTCGCCAACCTTCTGTTCAACTCCGCGACTACGTCTGCGCCGCCACTGCACCTTCAATAAACCCTCCTCCAGCTGTTTCCTCATCCTCACCGTCCTCAGGTATTCGCTATCCTATTGCTGATTATGTTTCCTGTAATAATTTTCCGGTTTCGCACTCTAGTTTTTTGGCTGCAGTTACGGCTGGCTCGGATCCAACAACGTTTTCTGAGACTTCTCGCTCTGTTCACTGGCGTCTAGCAATGGTTGCTGAGATTGATGCTCCTGAATGCAATAAGACATGGACTTTATCTGCTCTTCCTTCTGGCATGCGAGCTATTGGTAACAAATGGGTGTTTCATACGAAGTATAACTCTGATGGTTCTGTTGAACGCTACAAAGCTCGGTAGGTTGTGCTTGGGAATCGCTAGATAGAGGGGACTGATTTTACTGAGACATTTGCGCCTGTTGCTAAGATTTCTTCTGTTTGCTTGTTTTTGGGTGTTACTTTCATTAAGGGATGGGAGCTTCATCAGATGGATGTGCATAATGCGTTTTTGCACGGTGATCTTGAGGAGGAGGTTTATATGAAGCCCCCTCCAAGATATGTGTTACCTCGTCCCAGGCTTGTCTGCAAGTTTCGGAAATCACTCTATGGTCTTCGCCAAGCTCCTCGTAATTGGTTTGCTAAGTTAGCTGAGGCATTGCGCAGATATGGATTTGTTCAAAGCAAAGCTGATTATTCCTTGTTCTCATATATCCGAAATGGTGTTACTCTCCATGTTTTGGTTTACGTGGATGATCTTGTACTTGCTGGTTCTTCTGGAGATGTTTTGTCTGCCTTCAAGAAGTGTTTGAGTTCTTGCTTTCACATGAAGGATCTTGGAGCATTGAAATATTATTTTGGCCATTGAGATTGCACGTCGCCCTGATGGTATGTTTCTTTCTCAACGGAAATATACTTTGGATATTTTGGCTGATACAGGCTTATTGGGAGCAAAGCCTGCTGCTTTTCCAATGGAGACACAACATAATCTTGCGAAAGATGAAGGTCCTATGCATGATGATCCTGCTCAGTATCGACGTCTCATTGGAAAGATTATCTATTTGACTATTATTCGTCCAGAATTGAGTTATTCAGTTCATACTTTAGCTCAGTTCATGGAGAAATCTCGAGTTGCGCATTGGCAAGCTGCGATTCGAGTCTTGCACTATCTCAAGGGCCATCCTGGTCAAGGATTGTTTCTTTCAACTAGCTTATTGGCTTCTGTGACTCTGACTGGGCTGCTTGTCCTATTACTCGACGATATTTGACAGGCTACTTTGTGACCCTTGGTGATTCTCCAGTTTCATGGAAGACAAGCAACCAACAGTCTCTCGTTCTTCTGCCGAGGCTGAGTATCGTGCTATGACCTATGTTTGTTGTTTATTTGGATGAAATCTCTTCTCAAGTCTCTAGGCGTATCGCATTCTCAGCCGATGAAGTTGTTTTGTGACAGTCAAGTAGCTCTACATATTGCTGCTAATCCGGTCTTCCATGAGCGAACGAAACATATTGAAGTTGATTGTCATTTTGTTCGAGATTTGATTCAGTCTCGTGAGATAGTTGCTCATCATATTCGTACTACTGAGCAACCTGCTGATCTTTTTACCAAGGCACTTGGACGCCGTACATTTCAGGATTTGATTGGCAAGATGGGCATTCGGGATCCTCATGCTCCATCTTGAGGAGGAGTGTTAAGGAAAGAAGATGTTTGTTTTCTATATAAATTAGTATTGTATATGGAATATAGGTTAGACTATCCTTTTCCTTCTATAATTATGTTATTGTACATTAATCTCACGTCTGTAGATTAGATAGTTAGGTAGACATAACCACCTTATATAATGTAAACTTTCTCATGAATATAGACACACGAATTTACCCGAATATCTTTGATACAATTCTTAAATTCTACAGAAGCCATGCGTACGTATGCATTTTTTTTTCACTGTTTTATTTCCTTTTCTTAATTATATTCGAGTGTACTCTTTCTTGATCATTGCGGGTCTTCTCATTCTCTTGCCACGTTTATTAGTTTGGGTTACAAGTCATTTCACTGATTAGTGTTGGCATTAATAAACTTAAGCTGTAGTTTGAGTAGTAGTTCGTTGGCAGCTGGGTTTTATTATCAATTACTGAAGACGGTGGAATATTGAATATGCGTGCTCTGAAGTAAGAGATTTAAGCAGCATGTTATACTTCTGCAAATAACAGTATCAATTTATCAATCCATAGCATGGAACTGATTGGATCAAAAAAGGTTCAAAATGTTCAGATAAACGAGAAAAAACAGGCCATATGTACTGCATTGAAAAAACCATCAAGAATGCATGGGTATATAAATATTATTCAATATATATAATTTTATCAATATTTTTTGGTGAGTTGGTCTCTGAAGTGACCGTCTATATTATACCTATAAAATAGACCAAGGACTATATTACAATATGGAAGGAAGGAGGTCATTCTTTGCAAAATTTGGGGAAAGTGCTATTTACAGCACTGTTCACTCGCACTATTCACGGCAGTGTTCACTCGCACTATTCACGGCACTGTTCACTCGCACTATTCACGGCACTGTTTACGCAAAGAATATGTACTCAAATCAGCAATTATAATTTCTGGATTTTAAACACTTGTAAATACAAAAGAATTCAGGTTAGAAAGACAAGTTTCCATATTATAAACATCATATTTTAGGTACATAAAAACTAGGGTGTTTAGGTTAAATAATGTTGTGTTAAGTATAGTCAAGTTTCACCAAAGTATTCAGCCTAAAAATTCAGTTTTTTCACAATCATCACAATTTTCAACTTAAACAATCAAGTTTCACAAAAACCACTGTTTTCATCCTAAAAAAATCAAGTTTCTACAATCACTCTAGTTTTCAGCCTAAATAATTAAATTTTCACAACTTTCAAAGTGTTCACGATAAATAATCAAGTTTCGCAAACACCAAAGTTTTCAACCTAAACAATCAAGTTTTCACAATAAAAACAGTTTTCAATCTAAACAATCAAGTTTTACAACCACCACAATTTTCAGCATAAAAAATATAGTTTCTACAGTCAATGTAGTTTTCAGCCTTAATAACCAAGTTTTCACAATCACAATTTTCAAATTAAAAAATCAAGTTTTACAAACACCACAGTTTTCACAATAAATAATCAAGTTTCAACACAAATCAAGAAGCCTAGTTTTCAAATTAAACACACAAAATTTCATATGCAGACAGAAACCATATTACGCAGTCTAGTTTTCAAGCTAAACACATAAAATTTCATAACAAGACAGAATCCACAAAAAAACAAGCTAGCTAAACACCGAACAACTGCATCAACAACACAATATTTGCATCAAACAACTGTATTTGCATCAAACAACACAGCAAATAAAATAACTGCACACACACATATATAAGCACCCCAACACAGCACATATAGATGTCTCACGGCAACTGCATAATCAGAAACCACACAACACATATATTTTGCATCAAACAATTGCACATACATATATAAGCAACCAACAACACACATAAAGATCACAACAGCAAATCAACAGCTAAAACAACAGATTTTAACATAATCACTGCAATTAGAGCATAAAAATAACACAACAATCAAAATCACAGCAATCAGAGCATATATAGACATCACAGAACAGATCAACAACGAAACAGCAGATCCTAACATTATCAGAGCAATCAGAGTATAAATCGGAATACAAATCATCACAAGAATCGAAACCACAGCAAATCGAAACCACACCAGGAGCCGGAGCCGATCGGAATACAAGTTGAAACAATCGGAAAACGCCAAGTTGAAGCGCCGAGGTTCTGGTTCTGCCTCATCTTCTAATAGAAGTGCCTCTGTAAGGACTCCATCTCAACATCAATTCGAAAGAATGGGGATATATCGTTGGGAAAAAGCAGAAGAAAAGGATTTCACGGGCAGAAAGGTAGAGCTCTGTAGAATTTGGGGGAAAGGGGAAAAGACTCGTTTCAGAATTTTGGGAAAAAGGCACTGTGTATATATTTATTAGGTTTCGGAAATTGCATAAAAAGGACCTGCCCAAAAGTAATTTGCAGGATGGGGGCCGCTTCCTATTTTAATTGCAGAAATAGGCCGTCTATATTATTGCTATAGTATAGACGGTGTATTACAAGACTAATATTTTTTTTATAGTATAGTAAAAGTTAATGTATTAAAAAAATAATAGTTATTCAAAATAAACTAATCTATATATTTTATCAAAACTAATCTCTGATTGAAGATTTTTGGATGAATTCTCGGATGATTTTTTACCAATTCAACCATTAAAAATGAGATAGTGGGGATGTATAATTAGACATTAAAATTGAGAAAAATGAAAGAACAAGGAACATTATTTAGAGTCTAACATTGAGGACAAGGGTGGTGATATTCGCTAAGCACTTTTTAGCATTCAGTATATTCGCAGGAATAACAAAAGTGACACAAGTTTTGCAGGTTTTGTGCAATTTTTTAATTGAACAACAAATAGACACGAGTTTTGCAGGTTTTGTGCACGTTCGAGAAAATAATATTAATTTATTTCCTAAAAGAGCTAGATTAGAGAAAATATAACTCTGGAGAAGTAACATACGTGTATTTGATGCCCAGGATGTTGAGTTAACATACGTGCATAAATAACACGCACGTCAAAAGCTTCCATGTTAGCTAGTGTTTTGCTTTGGATTTGGTGGAAGCAAAAGATGCAATATTTATACGAAAGTAAGCCTGTTTATATACCAGGACTTATAACTCAGAGCCAAAAATTGGCTATTTCCATTTTTTGATGCAAAGGAAGGGCTTTTGAAGATGGAGGGGTGTTCGCAAACTAATCCTACTCAATCCATATCTGCAACGGAAAACAAGTGGCAACCTGCAAGAATGAATCTGCCTGCTTCTCCCCATACATATATGCAACAGAAAAGAAGGGGATCAAAAGGTTGAGAGCTTCAGGTACATACATGCTTCTGAGTTCTGATCTTGTGAAGAGGAAAAATCTAATGTGCATTGCCAACGCGCCTCTCATAATTAAAAAGCTTTTGTCATGCGTTCCACCTCAAAAAATATACGGCAATTATACATGCAGGTCCATATTTGCTAATGCAGGTTTGAAAAACATAATATGTGGCCCTGAATTGTGCTAGTGCATCTAAAATATTATATTTTTAACCTGCATTAGTAAACATGGACCTGCATGTATCACCACTCAAAATGTACTATCTCCATCTCATTTGAATGTGCAATCTGACTTTTTGACAAAAAGACGGGTAAATCAGAACGCACGCAGCAGTGCATATATTATTAAATTTTTCTTTCAAATTGGAGAGGTAATTATATGATACTTTGTGTAAATTAAAATTCATGCTGCGTTACTTAATTTCTAAATTATTCAAATTATGTAAAAGTAATGGAAAATGACGTGCAAATAACGTGCGCACGTAACCTAATGTAGTGCAAATATGTTACAACTATTGCATGCATATTGGTTGATCAAAATATTATTGAAGATTATTATTATAATAAAATTAGCATATCGGGTATGGGAAGATTGGTCTTGGGTGCCACCATTTCTGTATGAGGTACAATTCCGTTTCTATTCGATTGTTTATTGTTTGTTAAACGAATTGAAAGATTGTTCTTTTGAGGTTTTTGCTAAATATCAGTTGTATTACTTATTGGCCTGAATCATTCTGTGTTTATTTCGTGCTTCTACTGTGCAAAAGCTGTTCATTTTTTGTCAAACCTCTCAATTATTACTTTGCTTTGGGTACAAAATGTTGTTATACGATTTAATGTTATAATCCAGAAATTTGGAATCACGAGCGTTATAAATTTTCCATTTCATATTTACACCAATTTTAAGTTAGGTGTGATTTGAATATACATTGAATCAATTTAGTACAAGTACCATGAAATAATAAAATAAAATTACAAATTAGTTGAATTAATTATTATATTAATTAAAAAATTAGTTATATTCCGTTCAAGTAGTTTAGCCTATTATCATGTGGGATTCACCATATTTGGTAAATAACTGAGAGTTGAAAAGGAAATCAATATCAAATCATTCACTTATTTAATTAAATAGATACAATTTAATATATCGCACATCGCAACCTACTTTTTACAAATACATTTCTAAAATTATAACCTTGAATGTCTAAAACCCGTCTATGTAGTGATCGAATACGTGTTTAAATCATAAATTAATGTTTCGTGAATTATAATACATATTTAAGAGGGACATTATTGTCACTTCAGATTTAATTTAGACCTGCTGAACTAAACTGGTCATGCGTATAGAATCACCCATAATCTTTAGCCCTATTATGGCCATGATTCAACACAAAGTTAACAACTCATGCATTAGAATTGAACTAAAATATTCTACTTATAAACTCCATCAAACGACTGATATTTGTATATTATATGTTGCGACTAATCTAACGATGCCAAATATGATAATATTAATGAATATATATATATATATATATAAATAAATATATATATATATATATATATATATAAAATATGCGGTCAAAAAATAAGATAATATTAATGAATATATATATATATATATTTAAATACGCGGTCAAATTTTAAATGTAAATAGTGTTAAAAAAAATCAGAGTGTGATTCCGAAGTGAGACAGAGATAGTATCAAATCACAACAAAAGTCAACCTCCCTATGCGGTCATGTACAGTCATAATTAAAAAGTTTCTGTCATGCGTTCCACCTCAAAAAATATACAGCAATTATACATGCAGGTCCATATTTACTAATGCAGGTCTTAAAAACACAATATGTGGCCCTGAATTGTGTCAGTGCATAAAATATTATATTTTGGATCTGCATTAGTAAACATGGACCTGCATGTATCACCACTCAAAATATACTATCTCCGTCTCATTTGAATGCGCACTCTGACTTTTTGACAAAAAGGCGGGTAAATCTGGACGCACGCAGCAGTGCATATATTATTAAATTTTTCTTTCAGATTGGAGAGGTAATTATCTGAGACTTTGTGTAAATTAAAATTCATGCTGCGTTACTTTCTAAGTTATTTGAGTTTTATAAAAGTAATGGAAAATGACTTGCAAATAACGTGCGTGAACTAATGGATTGCAAATATTTTACAAAACGTAATATTGCATGTTGGTTAATAAAAATATTGTTAAAGATTATTATTATAATAATATTAGCATGCATGCAAATTAATTTATTTTATTCTTGCACATAATATTGTTGCCCCGCTAATAGAAAAATCATTGCTAACATTTTTAAATTCTGCTTAATTCTGCTTCATCACTTGCACGGAGTGAACCAAGTAGAAATATAACTTGTCAGCGTCACTTTCTTAGGAAATGCCAAGAGATACTGAAATAACGAATTGTGCTGAAGCAAGATCAGGTGTTTGATCAGTGTGTTGTATGATGAGATTTGGAGTGATACTTGTGTTGTTTATCAGTTTGTTGGTGGCCAAAATCATCATTGTTGTAAACTCTTTCGTATTTTTGTAGCTAGCTAGCTATAAATTCCAGAAAATAATATAAATTTCTTAAAAGAGCTAGGTTAAATAAAATGTCATAATTAAACTCTCTGATGAAATAGTATGCATCTTTCATACCCAGGATCTTGGTGTGCATGTTGCATTACCCGCCCCGTCCCGCCCCGCCCCATTTTCAAATTATCCGCGGGGCGGGGTGGGGCAAATTATCCGCGGGGCGGGGCGGGGTAAAATTATTCATGGGGTGTGGATAATTGATGGATCAATCCAATTTATTTTTTTAATGAAATTTTTTTTAAAATTAAAAAATACAAAGCAATATAATTAAACATTATAAATAATTTTTTAACAAATATTTTAGTGTTTATTAAATAACTAAAATATATGAAAGAGTGAATATATTTTTTAATGATAAATAATAACTGTTTCCCAAGTATTGGGCTCAAATGTGATGATCATATTTTGAATTTTTGTTACACATCTCACGTTAATTTTAACTGAGAAAATTAAGAGAAATTATACATGCAGGTCCATGTTTACTAATGCTATACGCATTCCGTATTTTGCTTATTTTGCAGTCCAAAATAAAAATACGCCTTCGATATATATGATATGGTTAATAATTATGTATATCAGACACATACATCATATATACTACTTTTATTGTGCTAGTGCATCCAAAATTAAGTGTATTAATATAAATTCTCCATCCTTTTCAATTTCACAAATGAAGAACAAAATAAAAGACTGAAAAAGAAAACATTTTCTTTTATTCTTATAATTACAATACAGTATGAATTATGAAGATATAAATTATAATATTCATTAAATTTTTTTACCAATATGTAGAGATGGTATAATAATTTCAATAGTAATTTACACTATATTACATAAATTATGGAATTGTGTATAACACTTCAAAATTAAAAAATAAAGTAAAAAAATCACCAAAATGGAATTCTTGGTGTTAAAATTATTAACGTTAGACCATGCATGTTCAATAATATCCAAATTTAACAATATAATATTCAATTATGAACAAATTTGCAGAGCCAGGCATATATTATAACAATATTATCACACGGCAAAATATTGGATTGTTGTTGTTTACAATTTGAATATATAACATGAGGATGACAGGAATTGTTTGTTGGCAGAGGGGTTTCCCAGGCTGCTCCGACCGACGGCTTCACCGAACTTCCCCTGGGCAAGTCAAAATTTGAAGTTCAGTGGCCATGCAACTCAAATTTTTATGGGCATGGGGCATGGGTTTTTTATTGGATAATATTCTAAATTTTGCCCCGCCCCGCCCCGCCCCGTCCAATGGATATTTTCAAGCGGGGCGGGGCGGATACTTGGATCGATCCACGGGTACCCTGATATGTGCACACCCCTAATAACATGTGCGTCTTTGATCCCGCTTCAAACACGTCACTAATGGAAAACATGACAGGTCTCAGCGGGTAAATCGGGGTTATGAGGCGGAAATCCCCGCCGTAAGTAGCAACGCCGTATATCGGAACTCGGCGTTTTTTGACCGCCGAGACTGATTTTCGACTTCTTAAACCCAATAGAATAGAGTTTAAGACGGAGTAAATGTATGTTTCCCATATTTAAAAGATTTGCTTTACGACATCTGAAACAATAGATTCAGAAATCGTTTTAGTGTTAGATGCAACAACACTAATGGGTCTGGGAGGTCGTATATGTAATAGATCAACATTCCGACGCCGGACTGAATTGGACGGAAAAACGGTTTCAGAGTTCTCAAATGCAATAGAATAATCGCATTACGATGTTGGAATCCTATTCGGATGATATCCATTTACTCAATAGATTACCTATTAGTTTAGTCCCACTGAAGGATCCATCTAATACATATTGTACCAGAAAATCCGATAGTAGGGTTTATTTACGGCGTATGAATGTCATTCGGTTGTAGCGCATTTGATACAGGTTAATAGAAACAGATCGGTAAAATAGATTGATGACCTGTTAAAATGTCGTTGTAGAAAAGGCAGCCGATTGGTTACTAGCTAAGACATCGACAATATAATCTATTGTCTATGATTACCCTAGAGTAAATAGAAAAGATTGTAGCAACAGATTGGGCGTTCGTATAGATATCACCCTAGGTACATCCGATAGATAACGAGCGAATTACGATATCGTATTTTCATTTGATTTGCTTGTTTTACTCTGGAGTATTCGCAATAGTTTAGTTTAATAGATTCTCAATCTATTCGTTGTTGTCGGGGAAATGACATTAGTTTGTCTACAGTTATGATGTCTACTTCTAAATAGATTGTGATATTAGCACTGAATGGATCTGCGCTTCCGACATCTCAAAGGTAGTAGACTACTGTGCATTTGATTATTTTACCGTGGGACCATATTGATTTATAAGAACAGAACACATAATCGGGTCAGCACCAGATGTGCTCTCTGTCATATTCTAGTGGAGTCTACCCTGTCTGAAACACAACAGGGATCCATTCTATTTAGTTTTAGAATGTGTAAATGCTCTAGTATATATTCCAAAAATACCATACATAATACCAATCTGGATGCCACAATCCAGCAACAAAATTGTCAAGAATAAAGCGACAAGCTTCTAACAATGAGCTATGTCGTAAGTGTTCTAATAACTTTCCTAGATACTCACTAGTTGGAGTGAAAAAAACAACATCATTGTGCCTTATCAATGCATGAACCCTGAACCGTTAACACATAGTTAGCAAAGTTACCTCTCACCACCTTCAAGTCCTCGATTGTGTATGGCTTGATATCGTTTGGGAAGATCTACATACATATACATCACTCATGTCATTAGCATATTAGGCGTTACGCAAAAATAAGAGCATTTATGTGAAGTTGAATATGTGTCTCACCGTTGGAAAACTATTGTTAAGTCGAACTGAAGTAACCACATGAAATGCATACAACATGACGTAGTATCTGCAATCCCAACAATTTTGTTGGCGTTTATACTACACTGACAAATAGAAATATTTGGAGGAACTTAGATGTATTAGTATAAAAATCTTGTCAACACACAATAGTCATGTTTTCTTACCTTGACTTCCACGACTCGAAAAGGACTTTGTCCACGTGGATTCACCGAAATCAAAGCATCCTTTAAGAGCTCTACGAACGAAGGAATCGGTGATCGATGTTGTGGATCTATCCAATAAACGTGCTTGGTCGTCTTATTTACCACGATGAAGCGCCGATGTGTCCCCTAAATATTATCGACAAATATAATTTACAACAAATACATTAGAATCCTAAGAAAGGAATTATAAATTTAGAACTATTGCCAAAATAACATGAAACTTACTTTTCAAGTAAGGGTAGTAAGAACAAGATTTTGTTAGAGTCCCATAACCCTTGCTTTAGATAATCAAGTCTTTCCTCCCGGGAGTGTAAAATCTCTTGGCACCGATCGGGGCACAAGAAACCTATCCATTGTTTCGATCGATGTTGGGACGCATGATGCAAGTAACTTGTTCAAGGATGAAACAACGATTAGAAGTGCCAAAAAATGTAAGTGAGGTTGAAAATGTGAATGAGTTATGATGAATGCAAATATAATTACCATTGATATAGTGACATTGCGGTTTCCGCGATCATGTCGCACTTGAAAACATCTTCAAAATCGGCCCATAGCATGGGGATCAACCTTTCAACCCCAAAAACCGACTTCGGTGTTGGGAAGTAAAAGGTTTCAAGTCGATTTGTTCTAGAGAGCTTGTCATATAACACTTTGACCATAGGTGGCATTTCCAACACTTGTACTTCCGGGGGTGGTTTTGATGGTAGTCTAGAGGAGATGGTTTTGTTATCGTTGGGAGTTTTTTGGTAGGTGGCATTTCCACCACTTGTACTTCCGGGGGTGGTTTTGATGGTAGGTCTAGAGGAGATGGTTTTGTTATCGTTGGGAGTTTTTTCGTAGGAATTTGCACTTGTGTGGGTTTTGAAGACCTTTTTCGAGGTGGGCAAAGGCTCTTTGGATCACTCTCTCCCAAAGTCTCTACAACTATAAGTCTCCTAGACCATAGAATGAATAATCCCTTTGCATCTTTAACCAATCGACATGAAGCCTCGGGCATTGGTAGGATGGATTCGGGTACTATTGATTCAACTATAGAAACAACTCCTAACCCATCTCCTATGGCAATATGATGATGATATTGAATTGATTCCTCAAAGGTTCCATTTGCAACATGTATAGGGTCACTATAAATGTCACCATCAAGAAAGAGCTTACAGGGTATGAAACCTATGTTTATTTGGAAAAAAAGGAAAAAATTATAATCAAATATGAACAAATATGAACATTGTCAAAGTAATATGATGATATCGAACTCACCATTTTAGGACTTGGCACATGATCGTGATTTTCTTGATCGTCTCCTTGTCCTCCCTCACACTCTATTGGGGAGTGATGTGACTCGAACGATTGGGGAGTCCAATTGTTCGAAAGGTCATCCAAGTTATCGGGAAGCACCGCACCTTGACGTTTACTTATGAAGGATATTGCAAGGTCTCTTTTGGCTTGTCCCCATTTAAGAGAGGCAATCTCATTCTCCATCATCTTGAATCTCAAATCATAATTCACCCCCGATGGTTGAGACATACCAAGTACATCTCTAGGTTTGATATTTGGTCCATACCCCCTCAATCTACCCGAGTGATCTTTCTTCTCTAAAGCCTCACTAAGCACACCATATTTGGGGCTAGGTGTGAAATCTCCGTTCACAACTCTAACTTTTACGGCTTCCTATTTCGAATTGTTGAAGAAAATTTTAACATATGAGTAAAACGACATACAATATGATTATATATAATGTAAATGTGTATGATGGATAACTTACAACTTTGTTAGCAAGATCTATTGATGGTTGATGACCACCAAAACCACCATCCTTAACCTCTAGCGACTTCAAAAAAGCATCATGTTGCTCGACCTCGGCAATGGGAATTGGAATTGTAGTTGACCGTGCTTCCTCTTCGCTCATGCCGTCATTCATCCTTTCCTTGACACGTCTTTCATAATCTTGCACAGAAAATTTCTCCCTCGCGAGAAGCATACCCGCTCTACCCGTACGATGATACAACTTGTTTGCCTTAGCACTAGTAATCTTCTTTAGATTTGACCCCTTGTAGACAATTTAATAACATATTTTAAGTTTATGATATGAAATGCCGAGAAAAATGAATGTATGTATATATAGTCACACAATCAAACTAGGGTGATGGAAAACTTACATTGGCAACATAACCTTCGACATGTCTTCTAAAGATTTCCCAACACTCGGGTCGAATGTCGGTGTAGACATCCCACGAAGTACGTTGGTCTTTCTTTTATTATGTATGAAATCCCTCGCCAAAATGTACCTATAATCTCTATGATTTTTGCACATTCGCTCTAGTGTACTTGTGAACAACCTCTCTTCGTTAGGGGCATTAATGATGAACGGTCTCTAACATAGGGAAAAAAATGTCATACTATACTTTTGCATTGATAACAAGCACACACATGCATAAATAATTAAGTAAAACTCAATAATCACATAAGATACACATACCTTGCATTCAACGAACAATTCTTGTTTCTTAGTCATTGGGACCATGCGCCAATTGACATTGGTTATGTCTAGCCGAGTACGTACGGTTTTACCGACCCAACTCTTCCATAACCGTCTTTCTTCACCAATTGGATCCCCAAAAATATCAAACTCCATATTAGTCATAATGTTGTCCTTAAGACGTTGTGCAATCACTTTACAATACGTCCTTGATTTCCAAAATGGATCATTTGCACCATAACCTAGATTCCCTTCACCAACCGACGCCTTATTACCCTTCTTTTTTGAGGGGGGCATGTTAACCTACTAATAAACAGCAAGGAAATATTACTTATAATAAAGCCCCTCTCAACTTATATTTCTTCAAGATTTGAATGAAAACATAACTTCAATTAGATGTGATTACTTCTCATATTCATGCAATTAATTAGCACATGCAAATCGATAGCAATCTAAACACAACATCTAACTTGTATATACGTATAGAGATTCATGTCATCAAATATATGAACAAGGAGCTTGAAACATTGCAATATTGAAATTTGAAGCAACATGCAACTATTTGCCCACCATTCTACTTCCATATGATGCATAGTGACTAAGAAATTTTGCCCACGGGTGTAGGAGGATGGAGAGGAGGGATGATACATACCTTATACTTCTCACAAAGTTGATTGAACTACACTTTCAGATCTAAGTTGGCAAGGATCGGTCGAAAGTAGATCTAAGTCTCATAAAATGAGATTAAGTTGTGTGGGTAGATGAGAAGATGTAAGAGGAGGTGGGTTTTAGGAGATAGATGGAGAGAGGGGTAGGAGATGGATAAAGAAAGGTGGGAAGAGATAGAAGATAGAAGAAAATGTGTTGGGTTGACCCTTCACAAGGTGAGTAATGATGCAGCCCTGCGTTTAGATGCAGCACGTATGCTGTCTAAATCAGAATAGATTACGTGCAGAGAGCAGCAGCTTGATCAATAGAATGATGAAAAGCCAAATTGCAGTAATCTATTGCGGTTTGCGCCTTCTACATAGGGTTTACGTTGTCGGCAAGTTTACATGAATCGGGGCACAATATAAAATGATCGTATGAGATGAGTTACTTTTGAAATGTAGAGTTCTTAAACCCAATAGATTGTGATAAAACTCAACAAAATACCTAACCGGGTAAAGTCCAGTATAGTTTGGAAGTTTGGCTGACCATCAATCTATATTTGTTTTCTTTTACGTATAAGATGTCTCTAACAGCCTAAAAAGAAATCTATTGGGTACTTAAGACTTCGTAAATGGTTAACAAAATCCAAATAGAATATGTATTCGGAGCAGACCCAGACATCATATGACACCTTGATTCAGAAGCCATACTTCCTGTTGTTCTACTTCGTTTAATCAATAGTTTAACAATCTATTACCTAGGTTTAGAAGTCGTAAATATAGTATGGTATATATTCAAAACGAATCGGGTCTTCCCAAATCAAAAACCCTTTCTGACATTCAATAAACCAGATCTCCCAAACACCATGCCTCCCCGTATGATTCTCCCCAAAACGAATAAGAAAGTACCCCAACGCCAGCCACCGGCGACCACCACCGGCCATGAGTCTGATCCAGACGCCCAAAGGAACAGTACCGAGGATCCGAATGATGGTGATCGTTGATGGTGATCGTCAGCCAACGGGAACCGAGATTGCTAGATTCCGGCGGAGCCGTGTTGAAAGAGGAGCAGCTCGACCTAAAAGCCCAACCGCCAGCAAGCTGTTTTATGGCTCGGATTGGGAGAAGCGCTATGTGGCTTGGGTTCCGTCTCGTCAACTGACAAATACCAAGGTAATCAAGCCCGATTCTGTCAAAGATTTGGGATTAGACTAATTGCTAGACTATTTTAAGCCATCTTACCTGCAAAAACTAATCTGCACAGACTGTGAGGCTTATCGTGATTTAGTCTTGCAATTTTAGGCAAACTTAGGTTATGAGTTGTATGACAAAGATGAGACTATGGTAAACAGGGAGAAGATTGCTGTGAATAAGTTTACCATAAACTCCGTGTTAGATTGCCCATGGGTTTGCAGTAAAACATCTGTGGATGATAGTGGTAGGGTTCCTTATGAGGTATTTTACCATAACGAATGGCCCGCCGTATCAGAGAAGCAACCCCTGGATGTGTTGGAGTTGAGTCGGGAGTATTTTCAGGTTGAGGCGGATAGGCTTGAAGATTTGACTGCAAAGGATTTTGACATTGACAAACTTTCAGTCGACCATAAAATAGTCTTCCAGTGGGTGTGTCTAAATGTGTTGCAAACAGGGGGTAAGGCTTGTGAACCAACAATAGGGAGCTTGATGATTTTCTTCTACTTGGTTAAAGGTTATAAGATTAATCCAGGCTACACTATCATTGGGTACATGCGCAAGTGTGCGGCGGGTCATATCAAATCGAAACAGTTGCCCTACGGTCATCTGATCACTGAAATTATCAAGAAGCACGGTGTTGAGCCCACTGACCTGCCCGTTGTGACCAAGTACTACAGCAAGGGTTGGTTTGAAAAGAAGCATTTGGTGCTTGACAAGGAGACCAAGCGATACATGGCAAAGCCACTTCCTCCTGGCGCACGGGCTGCAGCCGCGAAAAGGCGCAGGTGCGCAGAAGACATCGCTTCATCGTCTCGTGCATAAGGTATGTGTTTAATTTTTTGTTTATGCTACGAAGGACAAAATATTGCATGAAATTCTGTGAATTATATAGCCGGCCAGCTTATATGATTCCATTTTTGGTGTTGAATGTCGCGACAGTTGAAATAAACATGCTCGCGAAGATGAAGAAGCTAGTTGACTGTTTCACGGGGCACGTAGAAGCTCACAAGAAAGAGCTAGCAGAAATAGTGAAGCAGCAAAATGCCATTGTCAAAGAATGTGGGTTGGAGCTGGTGCTTAGTGAGGATGAAACAGTGCCTGATTATGGCCCGATACCCGGTGACAGCGACGATGACCTGACCGACAAGGCAGGTGAAGAGTGATGGTATGCCGATGTTGTTTCCGGCTTAATCTTGTGTTTGTATCTGGATTTGCTTTTTATTTCAAGTATGAACAATCTATTTAATGTTGTCCTGGTTATGATTTTTCAAGCATTTATAATGCTTTGTTGTTATTTTGACTATGAATATGTGGTAGTTATTGATTATTCGTGAATTTGGCTTTCGAATTTTTTGGCTGTGTAATTAGGAATGGTTTGTGAGACAGCATGTCAAGTATATATTGAATGTTAATTCGAATGCATATATGGAGTAAACGCAATAGATTGAGATATATTGCATTTGAGATATCTAAAGCACAACCTATTACTAAACCTATTTGATGTAGTCCATATGAATAATAATACATTTGGTTATATTCATATAACGTTGAATAGAACTGAGCCATACCAAACATAAAGACCCACATTAATTCATGATCAAGATCGGCACATTAAAAACTGATAAAGAGCGTGATCGGCATGATTATAGATAATCGATCAAATGATCAATGATCGATAATCATCGGCTCGATCTCTAATCACATAAGATCCATTCTTGATCGATACTTTGATCAACTTAAAGTATGACTTAAGAAGAGGTGAAAAACACAAGAACGATCAATATATGGAGGAGTGACTCGACTACGGGCATCATATTTGTTAATAGGCATATTACCTTTTGCAGTGAATCGGAACGTGATGTATAAGAATGTAACCTTTCGTTGACATATAACCGGTACCTTTCCAAGTGAATTGCTTTAGAAGAAATCAAAACTATACAATGCTTCTATTATGTCAATGAATATATAAATTCGCAATTCAGTAACAACCGGGAACATTGTTAGTCTTGCCAAGTCATTCATCTGTAAACGGGAATGTGCACAGCTAACAGAATTGAATCGTGACCTAGATTTTCATTTTGGATAACTTTTATAGTAAAAATACCCAGACACTAGCACCGTCTTTGTGTTTACAATTGACCATACAGTAATAGTTAACCATGTGCACATGAACCTTGCCATTACAAATTGGCTTACAAAACAGAATTTGAACCATTGATTTTACAATGTAATAATGGCTTTTTGTTATATTCGTAGATAATTAACATTAGCACTATACAAAGTAATGATTAATTAGTGAATAAGTAAAATAAATGGATTATACTCTAAATTAACCGTGCATATCTGTATTATTATAGAAGGGTAAACTGGAATAGCTAATGCAATTATGACCATTCTGTTCTATTTCACATGTGTTACATTTAATAGTATTTATTCTACCAGGTCAATTCCTCATTCTCAGATTGAATAGATTGTGTAATGTACCCTATCTATTTTATTTTAGAAATCGACGTGGTAAAAGTAATTCATTTTACATCAGTAATAAGAAATGTATACTAATTTCTTGCAAAAAAAGAATATAAAAAAAACAAAAGAAATCATAAAACTATTATGATTAAGAAGGGGCATTTATAAAAGTAACTCATCTCTAAGTCAAATTCAGTCCATACAACGTCTAGTTACATGTACTCCTAATGAAATAGAATAGATTAGTGTATGAAAGACTATCTATTATATTTGAGATATCGTAAAGTAAAATTCCTATATATAGCAGCAACCCACATTAGCAATTGCAACCCGTATTTGAATCGACAAAAAAGGACAAACACAGATTTTTCCCCCAAATCATGCCGTTCCGTTCAGATTTCGAAATCCCACCAGATGCCGCCAAATAGAAAGTGTGGAAAAGGTCGTGGAGGCAGAGGCAAGGGAAAGGGAACCCCGACCCGCGGTGGGAAAGGAAAAGAGAAGGTGGTCGCTCCGGCGGTTGAAGAAACCTCTTCCGAGTCTGAAGATGAGACCTTTGATGCCGACCTATTCTACAGCCTAGATCACTATAAAAGGTATGTGGAACTGTCGAAGAAGGGAAAATTAGTTGAATGTTATGCTATACCTGCTGAAGAGATTGATGAGTTAGGGTTAGGGTATGCTGTTGGCGTGTTTGATAAATTTCACTGTGTTTCACTGTTATTGAACACCAGCCCAGCCTATAAGGAAGAAACCCTCCAGTTTTATGCTAAATTAACCCCAGGGGATAATGGTACTTGGCTGACATCTGTGAATGGGGAGGGGTTTGTTATTAGCTGGCAAAATATCAATGACGTTCTTGGCTGCCCTTACCAATCATCTAGTGACCTAGCACCTGCTATACTCAATGGCCCTTTGAATGCTTATTATGAGGGGAGTTGGGATGAAATCATATAGATGGAGGGTGGGTACAACAGATTGGAACTAGGTGCTGCTTATTTTGGGCGTGCTCCCAATGACAAAAGCGCTTCTGCCGATTGCTATGACCTGCACTCATTGTCCATTCAGAATAGGGTGTTGTATGAACTTCTTTACAGGTGTGTCTTCCCCACGAGCGGCAGTGTGACTGAACCAACCACGACGATCGCTTTGATGTTTTTCTATGTGATGCTTGAGCGAAACTTCAATCCTGGCTTCGCTATCCTCAAGCGAATGACAAGCGTGGTTACAAAAAAGTACAGAGGGAGAAACATGCCTTATGGGAATCTCATAACCACCCTTCTTCAGTCACTGAAACCTGGATTTCAGTTTACTTCAGAGCCTATTCCCTGCAAACCATTTACAGCGAGGTACTTCACGAAGTACGGCTGGATTCTGCAGAACTGTGTGTGGGTTATTCGGCCTCCTAAGCAAAGAAACAAGCGCCAAAGAGCGGCTGAAGGTATGTCATATCACTTTCACTAGCTGGTTTGAGTTATTTGAATTTGTTTTATACTTATGAATGAGATATGTTGTAGTACTATACTTATGGTAGCTTTTTTGCAATGCTTGTGCTGATTTCATGTCATTATAGAGGTGGATTCCAGTCCAGAATGGTCTCAAATGTTTGCTGCCATGAGGAAGAACATCAAGACAATCATAGCAGCCCGAGCTGAATCCCATGCTGTTTTGAAGTCTACAATGGCGTATGCACGTGCATTCAGTTTGAGTAGCTTGTCAGCTAATGAGGTGGACGACATCATGGGGTCTGGACGGGAGAAGGCCACTTTCCCAGACGGGGATGCTTTGAATGAAGATGTGCATGAAGGAGGACCTCAACTTGGACCTAATGTCGAGGAGGTTGTTGCTGAAGATGCTGAACCACATGCTTTTGCAAGTGAAGCTGGAGGGAAGGAGAATGCTAGGGTTTTAGAGGAACCCATGGACTCAACGGTTGCTGATGCAGACAATATCAAGCAGAAGCAAAGCGACGGTGTAGAAAGGGCAGATGATGGCCAGTCCGACGCACAACACACAGTTGCAGAAGACGGTCTCAAAAATGGTGAGCTGAAAGGGTGATGTCCCCTAACTGTTGAGTTGAAAAAAACATATAAAATTCTTTTGTAGTGTTTACTCGACCTCTAGGTCGATACATACATTTCTTCGCCAACAAACATTTAGTCACGGCTTTTGTATAAACTAGATGATGGTGCTTTTGTTTGATCTTAAAGCAATGAAATGCCACTTTTTGTACATGTTGTGCTGTATTGTTATTCATATGTGTGTATGCTCTGTAAAATGTTTTAGGTGCTCTGTCTACTGTGTTGTTTTCTGTATGAACTTTTTATAATTCATACATCTGAAATCAGATAGAATAGAAACTATCACATTTGAGATGTTGTTAAACCAGATTTATCGTCATTATCTACTAGATCACAGAATCGGGTCACCGCTGGACACATTCAAGAACTCATAGCAGATGGGAATCGATTGGCTTTACGCTGGCTAGAGTAGAACATTTTAGAACACCAATAGAATGGGTATTCGGGTCACTGCCGGACAAAATGTTACTTTGCAATCGTTTCAGCATTAACAAGTATGATACATAAAAGATTACAGTTCTATTGACCTTCAGAATGCTAAATTTTAGTTTGCAACCGTTTTCTAATCGATTGTGTAACCGAGTCATGTCCAGACATTCACCACAATACAATTCTGATCATATGAAGCCTTCTAAAATGTAATAGATACATAGTCTATCCATATCTAGACAGATGAAGCAAAGTTCTTCTTAAATGTAGGACAATATGTGTAATCGGGTCCCGTCTGGACACCTACCGTTTTTGTGGTCGATCATCGTTGAGATGGATTTATCATATCAGGTTTGGTTCTAACATATATACTATTGGACTAGAGAACTCTAAAACATTATACTATTTTGTTTTAGATATCTTCATTACATTAGAGTATTGATGAAAATGACATTATTATCGTCAAATGCTACTAAACCCATCTGTCCACTCAACTATAACAATAATGGATCAAATAAATAGGCTAAACTCCAACAAAATGTAAAATTATTCAGAAAAACTCACACCAACAACCCTATTACTACTTTGTCGTCTTTGATGTCTTCTTCGCCTTGTTTTTCGCCTTTCCCTTTCTCTTCCTTGAATTTCCCTGAGCATCCACCCATATTCCCTCGTCGTGGTCGTCCCTGCAAACATATTTCTTCATATTTGCCTCCGTTTCAGCCAGACTAAACGACTTTTCCAGAATTGGTAATGAAAATTCATCGATGTCATTCAAGCAATCATTAACGCACTCGGCGCCAACAATAGTCCTCTTTCCTTTCACCACTATTTCAAGATGCTTATTTGCCGGATCTTCAACATAAAAACCTGATCACACTGGGAGGCAAGTATGAAAGGGTGATCTTTATAGCGACGCTTCCTCCTATCTACCAAAGTGAATCCGAGAGGATCTACGCTTGTCCCTGTCTTCGGATCAACCCAATCACATTTGAATACTGGAACCGTAAAAGAAGCATAGTCCAACTCCCAAATATCGGTGATCGTTCCATAGAATCTGCCTTGTATGTAGCCAGCACTCTGTAGTTCATCTGAAAGAACAGAGACACCACTGTTCTGTGTAACGGCATTGGCATCCATTGCTTTAGTCCCATAAGTGTATCCCTTTACATCATAACCTCCATAAGAATATACTGTAATCGATGGTCGCCTATCCAGGCACACTACAGTATCATCATGATCACCATCATCAACAAATTCATTCAACCAATCCGAAAATGTCTTCACGTGCTCTTCAAGGACAACTTCTTTGGAATTAGTATCAAACCGAAGCCTAATTTCATCCATGTGCCGTGCCACGTACGGAGCTACAGCGGGATGGTTGCGCAACACGTACAGATGAGCAACTCTCATATCATCGAATGTCGGATTAACTAAACCACCATTTTTTAACCCACGCCCTTCGAGCCGCCCATCATGTCTAGATTTTGGGCATCCAACTGTGTCGACGGAATTTAAATAAGCTGTGCAAAATTCTATCGATTCCTCTGCTACATACCTTTGAACAATCGATGCATCAGGTCTATACCGATTCTTAGCAAAACACTTGAAAATCTTCATGTACCGTTCAAACGGATACATCCACCGGAGGTAAACTGGACTGCAAGACTTAACCTCGCGCACCAAATGGATAATCAAATGGACCATTATGTCAAAGAATGAAGGTGGGAAAAACATCTCCATTTTACACAACACATCAATCACCATTACCTGTAATTCGTCCAAACGAACACAACTAATATTCTTCTTGCATATGGATTTGAAGAAAAGGCACAATCGACTAATGCACTGCCTAACATGAGATGGTAGACTAGTTTGAAGTGCTATGACGATGAGCTCTTGCATTAAATTGTGGCAATCATGTGACTTCAAGCCACTTATTTTAAGATCTTCAAGATTGACACAACTAGAAATATTGGATGAATAACTAGTCGGTATTTTCATCCCTTTCAAACACTCCAAAAATGTCATCTTCTCCTCAATTGACACAGTGTAGCATGCAGGCGGAAGATAAGTCTTACCCTCTTCTCTAACCGGAGTCAACCCAGGGCGTAACCCCATCAACTCCAAATATGGACGAGCTTTCAAACCATCTTTAGTTTTGCTAGGCATATTTAGCAAAGTCCCAATCAAGCTATCACACACATTCTTCTCAATATGCATGACATCTAGGCAATGTCTAACATCCAAATGCTCCCAAAAAGGTAGATCAAAGAATATGGAACACTTTTTCCAACTCCCGACTACTTGCACCTTTTTCCGATTCTTTCCAAAATCATTAGGCAAATCCCCAACACTTTTAAGAATATCGACCCCACTCACAGGGTTAGGAGCCTCACCCAGCTCTACGATCCCATTGAACCACTTCTTAGCCAAGCGCATCGTGTCATTCGCTGGTAGAAACTTCCTATGCCCGAGATACACAGTTTTTCTACCACACTTCAACTGCAGAAAATTCGTTTTCTTCTCACACACAGGACACGCGAGATGCCCTTTAATTGAATATCTCGCCAAATTTCCTAATGCCGGGAAGTCATTTACTGTGAAACACAACATACCCTTCAGTTTAAACCATTCATCCCGGTATCCATCATATGTCCAATTTTCACAATACCACAATCTAGTCAAGTCATCAATCAAAGGGGCCAAGAACACATCTATGTCATTACCGGGTTGCTTAGGGCCAGAAATCATTAGTGAGAGCAACACATATTTCCTCTTCATTGTTAGCCACGATGGTAAGTTGTATAGAACAACCATAACAGGCCATGAGCTATGAGAACTACTCATATCACCAAAAGGATTCATGTCATCAGTAGACAATCCAATTCTCAAATTACGCGCCTCTTTGCCAAATGCGGGATACATACTATCAATTTTCTTCCACTGATCACCATCGGAAGTATGTCGAATCACATCATCGTCTGGCTTTGATCGATCTGCATGCCAAGTCAGATTCTTTGCATCTTCTTTGTTTGCAAATAATCTTCGGAACCTTAGGAGGATAGGGAGGTACCAAACAACCTTCGATGGGGTAAGTTTTTTCCTTTTTTTAACATCTTCCGCTCCAACATCTATTGCATCACCTTTGGCCTTGTAGCGTGGCTCGTTGCATACAAAACATCTATCCAACTCCTTAGTGTCACCCCTGTACAACATGCAATCATTAGGGCAAGCATGTATTTTCTCTAATTCTAATCCCATGGGACAAAGAATTTTCTTGGCCGCATAACACCGGTTTGGTAACATGTTACCCTTAGGGAGCATCTCTTTGAATAATTCAAGCATCTCTGTCATTGCTTTGTCAGTCATACCATGCATGGCTCTTAAATTCATGACTAGCAACGTTGCACTAAGAATACTATGATTCGATCCATCAAACAATTGTGTTTTCTTGTCGTTATACATCGCAGCCAAATGCTTAGGATTCCCAACAAAATCTCTAGCAATATCATCAGCCAAATCATCTAACCTCTCCTCGTCCCCCATTTCCTCAACATTTCTTCCAACCGCTGATTCATTTTCCATAACGTCCATATCCTCTGTGGTCTCGCCGTGCCAAACCCAAGTTGTATAAGTTCTATCAAAACCACGAACAATTAAATGTGTTTTGACACCTCGGGCACTTAAATAACCATCATTCTTGCAGTCTTTGCAAGGACACCTTATTCGAGAACTATTTTCAACCCTAGCATTTTCCAATGCTAACTCTATGAAATATTTTACCAAACTCAAGTACCTCTCCGAATTACGTACATCTCCCTCAATTATACTAACACGCTCATTCATACTAATATCGGCCATCACAATATCAACAAACTTGAACACCAATTGCACCTACATTTCACAATACACCTTTTTTCAGAAAATTCATACACATGCATCATGAACAATACTAGCTAGGGACACATTTCTACATGTCAAGCTAAACCCATTCATACCCATCAACCAACATTGGCTAATCACAGTTTATCAGTGCAAACATTACCAATTCACAACAACTCTACGACATCGGAAATTAACCTATTCAAAAGGGTAGAGAAAAACATACGGGATATTGGCTTGGAACATACCTTTCCTCCGGTTTCATGGGAAGATAGCCCAGATTTCACGCAGAACAGACTCCGGCAGCACACAACAGGAGGACAACTTCAAAGAAAGAATGTGTTTTCTAATTTTTTTTATAACAGATAAGACTGCAGCATTGCCGACGCATTTACGAACTCTTAATCATAATAGATTAAAAATCTATCCGGCTGAAACAATCTCAAATATAATCAATCGTTCATAAAATACCATATTCATTTATTTTAAAATTCACCTTCATTTATTTCGCCGGATCTTGCCGATTACGCCATCGGACATGCACCAGGTTTACAACCATTTCATACATTAGACGACGAAAACCTAATAGATAGGATTTAGACTTCTAAATGTCGATCGGGTAAAAATCAACATCTTAAACTTCATATACTATTGAGTAGTTTCAGGTATCTGAAACCATAATCGAATGGCACTTTCAAATTACCGCCGCTTTCAAAATTCAAACCGCCTTTCGTTTGGCTTTACGAATTAGAAAACCCAATAGAATAACATTCTTATGGAATTACGAACTCTAAAATCCAATAGAATGACGTTTACGCGTATTTTGGGCGGAACCTCCGCTATTTGGTGCCGACTATGCCCTGTTTTCCACTAGTGCGTGCGTCATCATTATCAAGTATTATAAAGAGAAAATTTTCTTAACTCCCAACTTTCCAAGAAAGTTTTTATACGTTTTAACTTATATTGATGTATATTTTAATTTGAACTCTTTATTTAATTACAATAAATTTTTATATGAAATTCTTGAATTTTTGTATTAAAACATGTTTTACTAGTGTTTACTTTAAAATATCAATGTTTTAGCACAAATATATCATTTGAGTTTAAATACATTATCATAGTTCCATAGCATGTAGGAATGGCTTTCAAGAGAATTTGCATATTTTAAGAATAGATATCAGAGTAGAGAAGACATGCCTTGAATGTTGAAGGCAGATCATTGTTGCTTAGAGAAAGTATCCTCTTCACTATGTCAAGCTTCGAAATAACCACCGCGATCGCTTTGAACTCAACATCATGGATTAGATGAGAAATCAGATGCTGCTTGGGCAATTCGATGCCAACCAGCTCATCTTATTCCATGAGAAGCGCTGCATCATCTTTGCTGTGACTCCACACATCATACCCTGGAACCTGAGAAATATCATTTTCATTTCCACAGCTGGTTTCATACCTCAAACGTGCTTCTGAAATGTTTTTCACCATAGCCTTGATGCTATGCAACTCAGTGGCCAGCCGGTGGCGAGCTGGCAAATTCTTCGTGCAATAGCGAACGGAGCCAAGGAATCCAGGACGACAGCGATGGCGGCAAAAGAGAAAGGCAAACTCGTCGAGGATGTCTTCAGTGTCATAAGAAACTTCCCTAATCCATTCAGCGAGCTGGGTTGAAATCCTCCACCTTCACAAGAAAAGCTTTGATGTGGCCGAATTCATCGCTAATTAGCTGTATCTCTTCGCCAAGTCCTCCCGGGAGTGCTCCTTGTTCAGACAGACAAGTCGAGATCTTGTTCAATGAGAATCTTCTAACAACGTTTGCCATTTCATTCACTGGTTAGAAATGAAAGATGCTACAGAATACCGATCAGTGATCATCAACACCGTTGACCATTATGGTCAGCTAGCATATTTAGAAAAGTTACATAAATATATCTACCAACAAATTCAGAAATAAGAAGCCAAGAACAAACTGCCAAAATCACAACAGAGAGCCTTTATTTCACCGTCTTATGCCAAAAGAGTACTTCTTGTTTTCATCATCAATAGTCTTTGATAAAAAATGAAAACGGGATGTCTACAACTTAAATGTGTCATTAGATATCAATTTGGTGATAAAAGAAATTCGTGAAAGCACGAACAAAAAGAACACCGAAGGGTGATACATTTGGCATCAGGCAATTTACTTCTCACCAATGTTAGACCTATACACAAGTATCGATGAGGCTGTGTACAACTCTAATATGGGTGAGAAGCAACTGCTTGGGACCAATATAGCATCCTCCCGTGCTCTCTCACTCGTGTTTTCACGAATTTCTTTAAACCCTATTGATATCCTTAACCCTACAAAATATGGCTCCATCTAAGCAACCATATGTACAAAACAGTATTGTTCTCCCCATTTTCTATAAGCTGGGTCAAAACTATCTCATCCTAAGCCGAACTAACAAACACTATGCTTATAAAATTACCATAAACAAAATTACTAGAAATACCCGTGGATGAAACATGGCGGGGTATTAACTTCAAGCAGTTTAATCTTCGGCAATTCTAGACCTATACACAAATGTCGAGGGCTTCGTGAACAGCTCTAACATTGCAGAAAAGTAATTTCTCGAAACCAATACAATACCCTCCCATGTTGTAACACATGTATTTCCAATATTTCTTTGGTGGCACTTCAATAAACATAACTGCGGGAACACCTGAGAACCTAATCTTGCTCCACCTCGTTGTCTCTAAATAGCAAGGGTACCAACACTTTTCCTCATATAGCCTCTTCATCGCATGTGATCAGCACAATGTAGCCAAACTGCACAACAAATGAACTGTCATTACAAGAGGTTTCTTAAGAAGAGTATGACTGAGAATTCATATACACAACAAATATCAGGTTCACTGATATCAGTTCAATTATATTTAGACGATCAACAAAGAGACAAAATGTTCACTTTTCCTGTTAAACAGCTTTCCGAGTGAATCTGGTTCTGGGAAGGGATCATAATGACGAGGAAAATACTAGACTAAATTTCAAAAAATGACCCTAACATTGATTGAAATGTCAATTATAGAACCAACATTCAAAATTGTCAATGTTTGGTAATCAACATTATGAAAATGTCAATTTTAGGACCCAACGTTCAAAATGGTCAATATTTGGTACCCAACATTCTGAAAATGAACAATTTTTGGACCTTCCTTAGATTTACCTATTAAAACTATCAATTTCAAGGGCATTTTTGTAATTTCCATAATAGATAAAGATTAAAATTTATAAATTCACCAAAATCACCCCATCTCATCTTCCCCAAAAATCCCAACACCATTTCGGCTAACTCTCATTATAACTCTACCGCTAGCCATGTGCACTACTAGGAAGGACAGCAATTAAAACCGGGTATTTTGAGGCATAACACCGGTTGGTTTCACCGACCAACTGGTTTGTATGGGGGGGGGTGTTATGTTGGATCATTGCACCGGTTGGTGGGCCAGGGATGCCAAGTGGCACGCAACGTGGAATATTTGTTAGAATAAATTATATTTAAAAGATTGCACCGGTTCGTTGGGCCTGGGCTTTACTAGTGGCCTTTTCAAGCTTAGGCCATACAGTATGTGGGTTTTAGTTACCGGTGCTATATGTATGTTGAAATGGTAAAGCTTGGGCTTGTCTGCAAACAGATTGGGCTACAGTAGGCCCAATATTGGGCTTTTCCGTGAAAGTATTGGGCTTTATGCCGGTGCAACATATTTGCAGTTCCGGTGTTATACCTGTAATAGGCCTTGGGCCTTGTACTTGCAAACAAGTGGGCTTTAAGAGGGCCCAGTTATATTTATCGGTGTTTTATTTTAGATAAAAGGCCTATCAGATTATGGTCGTTGTCATAAATTCCATTCCGGTGTTACGTTTTTGGTTTAAGAGGCCCATTTGACCGATGCAACGTTGGGCGTAGAAGCCCAAATATTGGAGGATTTTGGCCCGTATAAATGAAATTTGAATTTTGGCGCGTAATTGCACAAAATGAAAGATGCGGTACAATTTAAAAAATTGTGGTGCAACATTTTATTAGAAATTTAGAAATGCAGAATCTGTTTGCACAGAGAACCACTGCATTTTTTTGCAGTTCCAAAACCACCAACATGGTTGCAAAAATACTACACTACCAGGGCAACATCCATGGCACAAAATATGCAAAAAGCACCATGTTTCAGTGTAAATAAAGTTGTTCTACAGACATACAATCCTGAAAGAAGAAGGCCCTCCTAAGCCGCAGGATTTACCAATTTCATTACCTAACATTTTCCAGATTTACCAGATGTGGCTTCTACACTTTTCTGTTTCTTTTCCTTTGCTTTGTTCTGGCGTATGCAATCCTCGGCAATCTGATCCATTGAGTACCGGCAGATGGTATCAACAAGTCCTTCGATCAGGCGCATAGGGTAAGCCGATGTATCCGTTGGAAAGACCTGTAACGTGCCATAATAAAGCAAAATGAAAAGCTGCAACACCAAGACAAATGTCTAAAACAACGAATGATAACCTTATTGTTGAACTAACCTGCTCAACATTCACAGTATTATTCAGCAACACCATCTTCTCCACGTAAAGCATAGTGTAGTAGCCACATTCCCAAAGCCCAAGCTCATGTTTATGCTGCAAAAAATGACGGAAAGGGTATTAAATAGCCTTACAGGCCTGTTGTGGAAGTTGGCCATAAACTCAAAAGTATAATAATTGAGATATGTTGTATTCTTACCTTTATATTCACAATGTTCCATTCTAGCTTTTGATTTTCGAAGTTTCTGGAAGGCCTTAATTTGGCATCATATTCAGCAGCCATGCTAAAATTATAGGAAAATAGGTAGGTGTGTGAAAATCCAGACATTTGGTTATGGAGTAATCAATTTGTGAGAAAATGAATTAGTGTGATAATAGTATACCTCATGAGCATTTCATATTCAAATGGTTTGTCGGCTTCAGTAATTCCCTGATATGCAGAGTCGAGACAGTAAATTATGCTCACTTCTGGTACGATGAATAAAGTCCTCCAATGGAGCCTACAATACTAGTTTATAAATGTCAGTATTTATAAAAAATAAAGTAGTAGTATTTAGTACAAGTTCAGATCCATATTTACTTACTCGCGAAGAAATGGCACAACATACATTCTGGCTGGTCTCTTCGTGATGAGTTGAAGCATCCGAGTCAAAAAGGTTTGCCTTCCGTTTGCTGGGTCATTGCTAGAACTGTAGAAGGTGTTGGTATTTACTAACTGCACACGAGCATTATCATCCTCCCTCATCTCTGAGTGTAAGAAGCTACAGTAGCATAGAAGTAGATTATAAGTTCCTGAATTTTGAAGTATTTAAATAGAGTGAATGATTGTTAACGATAGTGCGCATGTACAGTATACCTCATCCACAAATCCATTTGCCAATTGTGTATCCATACCTTCCTGCCAGTATTGCAACTGATCAACCATTTCAGTGTTTCATCCCCGTGGAAGACGGTCTTGTGCTGCACAGAACAGAACACCTCGTGTCCAACCTCAAATCTGAATGAAGTAAGACCTGATGGGTGCTTCATTAGCTTCACGAGGAAGTCCATGAAGCTGCTTCTCACAGTCGGGTCAAGGACATGGTGTTCAAACTCCTGAAAATTTTTTGTGGTAATATTAGTAGCATTAAAAACTACATGTACTGCATTCTTTTGAAGAAACCTACCCACTGAAAAAATCCAGGTTCTTCCTTCATGCGTGGTGGCTCATCAGAGTTTGATGTGTCAGTCCCTTCTTCACTGTGATCACCCCCTAGATCATACTCCTCATCACTATCATCGTCACTGTCTTCATCTTCGCGACTGACATGCAGGCCTTTCTTCTTCTTCTCAGGCTGGCGATCCTGGTAAGGAGGGTATGTGAATCAGTACAAAATAAAGGATTGTAATATGGTGCTAGTACTAGCAAAGTGAATGGTAATGGTCGACTAACCTCCGACTTTTCTGCCAATACTTCATCCTCATACTCTATCAAGATGTCTGGCCAGCACACATTCCCTCCCACAGCCGATCCAACCGTCTTATAGTGTACATCAAAAAAAGGCAGCGGTGCCTGTGGCAGCACCAAAGGAGGCCTTACCTGTACAAATTGGCTAGCGTGCTGGAAAGGTGCATTGGGAGGTTTTTTGAGTACCAGGCCAGCTACAGCTCGTCTAATTTTGCCAGAAAGGTCCATGAAGTTGAGAAAGCATGGTGCGGCTCCCTGAATGTAAAAACAAAAATATAAAACATACACACTAGGTTAGAAGAGCAGTTCAAAGAGCTAAATAGTTAAACCTCTTCACTAGCTGAATTGACACTAAGTATATAAAATACACCGTAATAAAACCAGTTTGAAGGGAAAACCTCATCATCTGAATCTCCTGATCCAGAATCATCAGGAGCTGCTGCTGCTTTTGCTTCCTTCAACTGCTGCCTGTGCTTGTAAAAGTCCTGAAGCGTCGTTGGCCCGTCAATGCCGCTTTTGGCCATTTCCTTGCCCCACTCTATGTACTCAGTTAGTGTGCGACGACCCATCTTCAAAATATCATCATCTTCATCAGGGGCATGTACTGGTTTCCTGTAGGCCGCCTTCTTATCCATCTTCCGCTAGTAATAATGCGGCATGGCTTCCTTGGTTTTTGTTGTGCCTGGACAGCCTCGGTAGCGTCCAGCGTGGTCCTTCTTCTTTTTAACTGTTGTCAGAATGTCTTCCTTTCCTTTGAAGAAAATCTTCCCTGCTTCCTGATCCTTGTTCATTTGGATCTGCATTGTTTAAATGATAACAAGTACAAGAGTTGATAATGTTAGACTGTTGTTGGATGAGAGAATGTTTAAGGCAGGAGCAATGAGGTAAATAAATGACAATGTGTATCAACGAAATGACAAGTAAACTTACTATTTCAGGTTCAAGATCCCTCACCCAATCCTGCATAATCTCTCCTGTTTTCTTGCACCGGTTTCCCTCGACAAGCACAATGGACCTGTCAATGTAGATCGGCATAGTCAAAGCCTCTTCCTTTGCCTGTGGCCACGGCACTCCTTTATTCACCTTCTTGTTCTCTATCTCAGTCATTTTCTCGTTACCCTTGTCAAGGATGATCTTCCTGTAGCCTCCACTTCCACCAAGGAAAAAAAACACCTTGTATTCAGCACTAGCCACCCCAGCGTTGCTCAGTACCTGTACATGAAACAGTATAACTGTCAAACAAGCATGATTATACAAGTTTAATGTTTGAGCAAAGTCAGGGGTACACATTAAAAAAATTTCTCAATTTAATTCACCTCAAACACAGCAGATGTCCTGTAGGCAACAAACAAGTCCAATTCTTTGGGATCCAACCATTTGTACTTGAGAGTTGGATGACCTAGTTTACTGTTCGGCTTGGGCTTTCGAATATATCTCCTAAAAATCTGGGTCCTGAAGTTGCGCATCCTATTAGAAGCGTATGATGTCCAGGTTTTCTTCAAATCCACGTGCTCATCAGCGGTTAAGGTTGTCTGAAAGTCCCAGCTCACCTATAAGGAAAGATATAAATACAACATTACTTATTTAGCAGTGAAATCTGTTGCACATATATTCAGATCAATATCAAACTGGGAAAATGGTTGTTGTTTATTACCAGAATGTCAAGCCATGCTTCTTCCTTGACGTCGTCTGGGACTTCATGCCAGTATCTCCACGTACCAATGCGGATTCGTCTGCGAAATGCATAGGCCACATATCCACACCATTTACCCGGCATTACTCTAGGGCACAAATGGATATCGAACCACATCGGTAGAGGCCTGTTGTGCTTCATAACCAGGACAGAGTTGCAGGTTTCACCTCCCCTTCTTCGCACATGAGTGTCGATGTCAAATTTATCAAAGTTCTCCCCTTCGCGCTTGGCCCCCAGGTTAACAAAGTTGAAATCATGATCGGTTGGTTGATCGATGTCCCTTGGATGTGGTATTCTGGGATTGGCTAACAACAACCGTTGTGTGATTGGAAGCTCGTTAGGATCAACACACCGCCGCTTCCCAGGCTGCTCATCATCAGAATCATCTGAAACCTTCTTTTCTTTTCCTGTTTTGGATCTCATCTGCAACAATTAATGGTCATATTAGACTGATTGAAGACATAAGAATGTCAACAGTCACTACTGAGGTACAAATCACATAGAACTAATGCATGTTTAACAGAGCAAGATACTAACTTTGTGACTCAGAATCAAATTTGCTGACAAACATTCATCATTGTGCACATCTATGTCGCTTAAATGTAGCAGCTTCAAAAATTAAAGACATTAAACGCAAAAAGACCCGACCTTTCATCATTCTTTACACAGTTTGACCAAATCAAAGCAGAAATTAGGGTTTCTTATAGGTTTAAAACACATATTTTACAGCATGCAAGTCTTGAATTTGTGAACTAAGGCAGCAGTAATACTAGATCTAACTGACCTTGACGTAGCAGAGGTGGAGACGATTTTGCCTCGGGTGTAGGAATCGGTGAGTTCCTCCCAGATAACAGAGACGCCGGGCTTGATTTGTGAGCAACGTCTACCCCGGCAACGTTTGGTGTGAAGGGAGTGGCCGGATCTGACAGTCAAAACGGCGGTGAGACAAGGGTTTTGGGGGTTTTCGGGTGCCAGATAGGGGATATTAACCTTGAAAGCTGAATTGTGATGGTTGGGAAATCATGTAATAAAATTGCTAGCTTATATATTTTCAGGATAGTGGTTGAGAGTGAGTGCGTGACACAATATAAAAATGATATTGTGTGTAGCACCAGTACCAAAACGGTGCAATATACGTTGACGCTACGACAAAAGGTGACTTTGACTAATCAAGAAGTCAACATAAATATTTTTTTGACGAACAAGCAGCCACAGGCAGTTGCGCATAGTGGCATTTATGGCAAACTTTGACCAATCTTGTTGAATTGGCACATTGAATAAGCCTAAGTATGTAGCACCGATGACTTAAATCGATGCAATATGAAAAATGAAAAATTCAAAACTCCCGCACAAACCCAATTTTTTCCCGGGCCATATATTGTGTCACAATTTCGACCCACACATTATGGATTTTTCACTCCGTGGCCCATTTATATTATCAAACTTATCACTAACACCCTTGATTTGAATTTGTAAAATAGTTTAATTCATGACTGGCCCTTTTTATTAAAAATATTGTCATTCATAACCATGATTAGTGAGGTAATTACCTTTCATCTAAGTATTTCTTCATAATTAGAAGTAAAGCAGGATTTGATGCCAACTAATTAGCGTGGGTTGGTAAGAACAGTGAAAAATAGCTCTCAATGCGATAACATTTAGATTTGTAACATCGATTTTTAGACAATAATAAGTGAAATGATATATTTTTTGTGGTTATATATTGTGATCATGTATTGTTGAATGTGTCATCATAAAAAACTCCACCATTACCTCTCAAGTCGGTGAATAATGCATGTGATTGTGTAAACTAGGTACAACTTGATAAATCGTACATACTACTCCACTTGTTGGTGAGAGCATAGGACTGTATCGGTGCATGTATTCCATTCTGCAAAACCATCATTTTGTTCTACTAGAAGAATTGTCGTGACATTACTAAATGTGTACTATCAGGACTTAATTAGTGTAAGTAACCACGAGTACGCATGCATATTCATCAGAGTGTATTCTATGCAGTACACAAGAGCGTGACTTATAAGGTTATGAAGATTTCTGATGTAATAAACATCAACAGTACATGCGTCCATTGTTATGGTTTATTACGTGGCGATTAAGGATGGCTTGATTTGTTTTCTGAGATTGCTTCGCTAAACCCAATCCCAAACCCATACCCATGAGTCTATACCAATTATGTATGATTAGGGTTTCCAATTGATATGTGATGTATATAATTATGCATTGACCGCATTTTAAACAATTCTTTATTAAATAATAATTTAAAATGCAAGATTTGGTGCGGTGAAATTACTATGGATAAGAACGCGTGTTACGAGAAAGCGTACTTGTGATGCGCAACTACTACATCTCTAACTCTGTAATGGTTCAACTCAAGAGAATGTTAGATTATTATCCATGTTTTGTGGCATTAGAAATACATGACAATAATATTTTTTCCTAATTATCATGTATTTAAGTACAACATTAATAAAAAATTCTAATACAAAATAAGAATGAATCTGGACCGTCCACGAATAAGCCAAAAAGTCCAACCTCCTGCTTTAGTTTTACAACTACGGGCCTGGCCATTCGACCCAGAAATGAATAATTTATCTGGGCCGAAATAATATCACACGTATTTAAGGTATACCGGTGTAATATACGTTGACGCTACGACTAAGGATGACTTTGACTAAGTCAAGTAGTCAACAATATTATTTTATTCACGAACAAGCAGCCACAGGCAGTTGTGCATAGCGGCGTTTATGGCAAATTTTGACCAGTCTGGTTGAACTCGGTAGTTGAATAAGCTTTAAGTATGTAGCACCGTCGATGCAACAACTAAAATGAAATTTTAATTAGTGGGCCAAAATATAATCACATCTAATTAAAAGTGGGCTGAAATATTAGTTAAACCGGTGTTATAGTCGATCGCCGGTGCAACACCGTAAAGTATATAAATCTCCCAAACGAGGGTTTAGCTAAAGCACAGTTTCAAATATGGCAAAATCAGATCCAACACGATCCAGACGATTCCGGCGTCACATCCTCCCCGTCTCCAGGTTTGTTACTGATCAATTTACAACTAGAATTCAAACATGTGTATAACTAGATTTGTTGAACACTGGCCATCGATTTTGATTGCTGATTTTGGGGATTTGAAAGGCTATCTTGTTCATATATCATGCTGTTTGTGGATGTAACTGATACTTGATTGTGGTGGCATACCTTTTGCTGGATTTAATTAATACATGATTGTTGTGTCAAGTATTGTGTCATTAACTGGTTTTATAATGGGATTCACATCACTTTTTCTTTGAGCTGAGTATAGCATTGTTGTTTTTGTTGGTGTAGCATTGGTGTAATTGGTGTAGAATTGTTGTTGTTGTTCAGGATATAACCACATGGGACTTACAAAGAGGAAGTTATCAGCTGTATCCAAGGAATCTGCACATGATGATTAGGCTAATGGTGGAGACCCATTTTGCATCAACGAAGCACGTAGTTACTATCGCAGTTTGCTTAGGAGGACAGTCATTCAGGAGAGAGGTCTTAACGGAACTCCACCCTTCGATTTGTACATCGAAAAGCATGGCTAGGATGCATTCTGTCAGACGCCGGTTGATGCAAATATGACGATGGCCAACGATTTCTATGCAAATTTCAGGCACCGGGATGAAGGGGGGTACGTAATGTGCAGGGGCAAGCGAGTGCTGATTTCACCGTAGAGCATAAATGCATACTACAGGTTGAGGTCGACCAAAACTCAGTTCAAGGAGTACGACAAGTTGGTCAAAGAAGCAAATATTGACGATGGTGAACTAGTTGGTGATTGGAGCAAGTTGGTCAGAGCCATAACTCAGGAGAAATATGGTCTGCAGGTGATTCTTCTGAAAGAGCGATGGGGTTCGATTGATAAGAAGTTCCTGACAACTGAGATGAACGTATAGTACACTTTTGTTGCTGCCAGGCTGCTTCCGGTGACGATCAACTTTGAAGTTCAGTGGGAGAGGCTGAGGCTGCTTTACGCACTGAAGAACATGGCTATCCCAGTTGGTGGCATCATATTCGGGGCCATGGTTGCTATGTCAAACTCATCTGCCTGCATTGGTTTTCATTCCCTAATAACTGGCCTTTGTCATAGAGCTGGCTATGAGGACAGGATAGATGATGTTAGCAAGCAGCCAAAGGGAATGCTGACTTTCGACGCTTTCCATAGGCGAGTTGGAGTCCACAACCGGTAGTCGAATGATACCACGACCCCCTCTGCCCCATCTGGTATTACCTTGGAGTCGTTAGGAGCAACAATGGTTGAGTACGGGCTTAAGTTGGAAAAGATGGAGAACTGTATCATGCGGCTTTGTGACCAGACCGCCACTATAATATCACAGCTTGGACATGGTCGAGTCCCTGAAGTTCACCAGTCTCCTTCACAGACAATAGCAAGTCACGTTAGTGGCACACAATTAATCCAGCAGGTGAATGGTGATGCAACGGCGAGTGGTCATATTGTCGAGGAGAATCCAGATACTCATGTTGATGTTGGAACAGATGCTTGCTTGACCAAACTTGTTGAGGATAGTGCATGTGACAAGATTGTGGAGTTAGATGGTGATGCTCAGATTCCTGAACCTGTTGCAGAGGTCTTGTGCGAGAAGGCCAATGACTCCCCAAATATCAGTGCCGATGTTGTAGGGATGGTGACAACCGGACCCAAGGACAGTGTTGAAGAGTTGGCACCAGTCATCGCCGACAAGTTGGATCCAGTTCTAAAGTTGCCAAAAATGCAACAATTCTGAAACTGGGGGCTTGAAGTAATTTTGTTGCTGTTTACATTTTGGTTGTTTTGTGGATTTTTTAGATTTGGCTATTTTGTGTATTTTTAAGATTTGGCTGTTTTGTGGATTTTTTAGACTTTCAACATTTTGGTTGTCCAATTTGAATCAATATTTGTTGTGTCTCCTGCAAAAAAGTTAGTCACCAAAACAGAGAGTAAATGTGTTGTGATTGCAACGTCAACCAGCTGCGCCTGGCCGATCAACAAATTAAAAGGAAATGCTGACCAGTCTAAAACTGGACAGTGGTGTTTCTAAACTATGCATGCAGCCTCACGCAATAGCCAGTGATAGTTCATCGTAGTATATGGAAATGCTTTAGTTCTGTTTGGCAAATACAGTGGGCAATTATACTGTATACGCAATGTCAGGCAATTGTGGAACACTAATCCAGACAATATCAGGAGGGCAGAGGGTTAGAATACTGTGGACGCTATGTTAAGCAACTGCCGTACATAATCAAAACCAACACATAGCATTATAACTTGGTCCAATCAAGGCAATGTCGCGTAAAAGTGTACCGAGACCCATATTAACTATGAATAGTAATTCAATTTAACAAAATGTCGCACAAAAGTGTACAAAGACCCATAGCAATTAAATTAGGGTTACAACTCAAAATAAAGCAACTAAATGTTTCAAACCATCCACAACCCGGTGCTTAAGAGCTTTTGTCATTCTCAAATATTAGACGTCCTTTATCGTCCACCCACAACCCCTCATCATGAACTCTCCTTGTCCGCACGGCAACCGAGTCTTGTGACATTTTTGGAAAGGCGGATTGGAACTCTGCCTTATCAGGCTGCATCTGAAAATCTATTTCATCTTCGAAGAAATACTTCTTACCTTGTAGCACAATGGACCACTGCGCATCTGTGGGGTCTTTCACATAAAACACTTGCCTTGCTTGGGAAGCAAGGATAAAACAATCATATTTTGAGTCTTCCTTGCTCAAATCAACTCTTATGAAACCCATGGGATCATTCACATCAATTCCATTCACCACATCCACCCATTTGTACTTAAAAACAACCACTTTAAAGACAATATAATTAAGCTCCCATATTGACTCAATTACTCCATAAAAAGGAGACACGGAGACCATCGGGCGCTTGCCCTTTCCACCTCCGTCTACAACCTGCTCACCATCAACATAGACTCCAGAACACTGTGTCGTACTAATTTCATCTTTCTGTGAAGTCGAAAAAGAATACCCCATTCACATCATATCCAGTGTAACATCTAACAGAGCAATCAGGTTTCCGTGCAAAGGCTCTCAAATTACCATCAACCCCATCTTTGTTGCATTGTTCATAAAACCAATCAACAAATTCATCGTTGTGCACAACTTGAATATCCTTTCCCTTCACACCACGTTTCCTAAGGAGGGACAAATGCTCTTCCACAAACTTTACAGTTTCGCTAGAATTACGTAACACGTAGTGGTGCGCTCTTTTCAACTCAAAAAAGGAGCGTTTATGAAGCTTACCCTTAGATCGTGGTACCCCCATTTTCCGCCCAACGTGCTTATTCATAGGGACGCCGAAATCAAGACTATTATCGAGTGCGGCTGAACAATATTCTATCACTTCCTTCGTCACATATCTTTCTACGATACTAGCATCGGGACGGTTGTTGCACTTAAAGTATCCCTTAAAGGTTCCCATATGTCGCTCAAATGGATACATCCAATGCATATTCACAGGACCACACAAACGAATTTCCCTTACTATGTGCCCCATCAGATGCACCATAATGTCAAAAAAACTAGGGGGAAGATACAACTCCAACTCTGACAATATTTCGTAGGCCTCCACCTCCATTTGGTCCAATTCGGCACAATCTATGTTCTTACGACATATCGAGTAAAAGAAAAAACAAAGTCTAATAATACAATTGTGTACCTTTTCATCAAGAACACCACGAAGAGCAACGGGCAACAATTGTTGCATCAGAATATGACAATCATGAGACTTTAGACCTGATTTTTTTTCATCGTTCGTCACACATCTGCTAATGTTAGAAGAGTATGCAATTGGCACCTTCATGCCTTTTAAACAATCACACACACTCTTTTTTTCAGCCTTTGACAAATTACATGGTCCGGGAGGCAAATAAACCCTTCTCCCCTTTTCCTCAGGACCCAACTCTGTTCTAATTCACATCTCAACCATATATTTTCTAGCATTCAAATGATCTTTTGTCTTGCCTTTGATGTTGAGCAAAGTGCCAATCAAGCTCTCACACACATTCTTCTCTATGTGCATCACATCAAGACAATGTCGCACATCAAGATCAACCCAATAATTCAATTTGAAAAATATGGATCTCTTCTTCCATGGAGATTTGGAATCGGACGCCCTTCTTTTAAATTTCTTTCCAAGGACCACTTTCAATTTATCTTGTTTCGCAAGAATTTGTCGCCCAGACAAAATCTTTGGTGCAACCCTTTTGTCCACTCCAAACAAACCATCCTTCCTATATTTGTGCTTCTTGTGCAAAATTTTACGATACCCAAGGAACACACTCTTTTTACCAAACTTTAATTGCTTTAAATCGGTTGCTTCCTCACACATAGGGCATGCTAGGTGTCCCTTTGAAACGTAGCCTGACAAATTCCCTAGTGCGGGAAAATCACTAATCGTGCAAAACAACATCCCCCTTAACTTGAACTCACCACCCCTAAATGCATCTTTGACCATAATACCTTCTCTCCATAGTTTCTCCAAGTCCTCGATCAAGGGCGCCAAAAATACATCTATATCGTTGCCAGGCTGTCTCGGACCTGAAATCAACAAAGGTATCAACATGTACTTCCTCTTCATACACAAGTATGGAGGCAAATTGTATATCACCAACATTACCGGCCATGAACTATGCTTAGATGACATATTGCCAAAGGGATTCATCCCATCGGTACTTAATGCCATCCTTAAATTCTTACTTTCATTTCCAAAATCAGGATGCAACCAATTTTTTTCCACTGATCCCCATCGGAAGGATGCATAATCACATTATCATTTGGTCTTTCTCGATCACTATACCATGTCATATTTTTTTCATCTTCAACATTTCCAAACAATCTTTCTAATCTAGGGAATATTGGAAGGTACCATACACATTTCGCCGGGACCTTTATATTAGTGCTGATCGCGTCTCCTCCTTCTCCTCCAACTTCCCTTTTTTTTTCTTTTCCCATCTAGAGGCATTACATACCGGGCATTTGACCTCATCATCATATTTCCCCCTATACAAGATACAATCATTTGGGCAAGCATGTATCTTTCCATACTCCAATTCAAAGGGACACAACACCTTCTTTGCATCATAGAGACTCTTTGGGACATCATTTCCATCAGGTAGTATCCTACACAAACATTTCAACAAAGCATCGACACTAACATCACTCCAACCACAAGCCGCTTTCATGTTAAATACTTCCATTAAGCATGATATTACTGTGACACCATCCTTACAACCTGGATACAAAGGCCTATCATGTTCACCCACAACAGATGCAAGTACCTCTGGATGTCCTTCAAAGTCCCTGGGCCAAAATTTTCATAAAAACTGTCCATTTTTTATTTTTCATCATGACCTGTATCTTGACTAATTCTATTCTCTCCATGGAAATTCCAAACATCATAACCTTCATCAAACCACTCATAAGCAAGTGCCATCGGATGCCACCCCGATTATCATTTCGCTCACGATTTTTGCATCTTTTACAAGGACATAAGACCCACTCTTCCCTACCAAATGCAACATCGAGGAAAAAATCGACAAATGCAATGTACTCATCGCTCAACAACCTCTTCTCGTCAATTAATTTCCTACGATACATTACGTCATTGTGATCGACCTTAACACCTATGAATTACGAGAGAACAAAATCATTAAACTCATAATTCTACAATTATGAGCAAACTAATTCACTTTAACTCCACACACTTGACACAAACAATAACAAACATTACTTCTCATGTATGATTCACCAATTCATTAAGTTCAACGCTTTCAAAGCAAATTCAAACATAAATTTCACCAAACTTTCCATAAATCAAACAACACACAAATGTATAAATACTTACCTTCCATGTTAACCACCTTTGCTCCACTTATTACCCTCTTCCCTATCGACTACATAGATGAGGAGCCCAACTGCTATTTAATGAAGGAATGTTTTTTCTAAAATTTTGGATCAAATCTGCAGCTAACTCCTGCGGGTTGAATTTATTACAATCCATTGCACTGCTTTTAATAACTTCAGGTGCAACAAATACTGGGTAGGTGTAGCATTCAATGCCGTTACTGTGCGCGCCATTTTAAAAATAAAAATAAAATTTAAATAGTTGTGGGGTCTGCGTAAAATTGGACTGAAATATGGGCCCAATGTAACTTGCAACGACCCGGTTACCGGTGCAACAATTCACATCTTATAAAATTCATATTTTTGCCCACATGGAATTTACTTTTCTCGTGTGGGACCATGTTCTTAACCGGGACCACATAGTTGCACCGCCTTTCCGTGCGGTTTAATGATATTTATTAATAAATATTCATCCTGGTCAACTTTTACCACGAAAACTAAAAGGGGCCCTACAATGTTGCACCGACCGCACCGGTGTTATGATAAAGTCAGCCAGTTAACTTCCGGTGATACACTATATTTACAGTGTAAAGTACTGTACCACCGGCGCTGACCTGGTCAAAATGCGGTTTTTAAACCGGTTTCTTAAAATAACCGGTTTAACAAGCCGGTGCAACGATCAATCTTTCTAGTAGTGGTGGGCCGCATTACCTCGTTACTACTGGAGCCTAGCAACAGCACCTTTTTTTACCCACATCTTTATCATGTTCATCAAGACGATGATGAAACATTTGCCATAAATTCAAATCTATAAATTCAGGTCTCGTTTGACTATAAGATGCGCCAGTGGTGGTAGACATTTTGGACATTAATATACTCCTGGATATTCTGCATAGGAAAATTACAAAAATGCCCTTGAAATTGATAGATTTAATAGGTGAATCTAAGGAAGGTCTAAAAATTGTACATTTTCAGAATGTTGGGTAGCAAAAATTGACCATTTTGAAAGTTGGGTCTTAAAATTGACATTTCCACCAATGTTAGGGTCATTTTTTGAAATTTAGTCAAAATACTAGATGGCTATAAATATACTGAAATTCTGTGTTCAAAGAGTTGTTTTACCTGCCTATTAATTATTGTGATTATTTCCCTTGCTTATCAGCATTGTTCATGATCCTGAGAGCAACATTCAAAACGCGAAACGCAGATTCTTGCCCAGCAAATACTACACATACCAAACATGTCATACGGCATTAGAAAAAAAAAGCATCATAAATAGACACTCAAGGCATGTCTTCTCTGCCTCTCTAAATCAGATATTGTCATATCATCACCCAAAATGCCCTATGGATTACTATTCTCCAATTCATACTGCAAAATTTGCCAGAGAAAGTTACACCAACCTGAACCGAACAAAATTTTCTTGTTTTACCGCATCTTCCTCTTCACGGTCATCATCTTCTTGGTCTGATAAACTGATTTTGTGTCTTGTAAACTATTTAATCAACTCAGTATTTTTCCCACCTTTATGTGACAAGGTTTACATTGTTCCATTGGTCCCAACCTTGTAACTAGAAAATTAGGGTTTTAGTATTCTTCATTAATTTCTGATAAACTGATTCTCTGATAAACTGCCATTTCTGGAGGCAGCAGTACTTATATTATTAAAATTTTCTTTCAAATTAGAGAGGTAATTATTTGAGACTGTGTAAATTAAATTTCATGCTGTATTACCATGTTATTCAAGTTTTGTGACAGTAATGGAAAATGACATGCAAATAACGGGCGCGTAAAAATATGTTACAAGTTACAACTATTTTGCATGTTGGTTAATCAAAATATTGTTAAAGATTATTGTTATTATAATATTAACATGCATGCAAATTACTCATTTTATTCTTGCACGTAATGTTGCCATGCTAATAGAAAAATCATGGCTAACATTTTTACGCCATATGTCAGCTATAGTTCATAACGCGCACAACATTGAATAAAAATGCACGAGAAATATTAAAGGTAATAAATTACTTTTGTTTTGGGTTATTTTGGGATTGATAAAGCACATAATTTAAATTAGTTCTTGTTATTTCCGACTAAAACTTGAATAATCTAAAATGTACTTCAAGACCACTTTATTAAAAATTGATAATGCAAAACAATCCATTTCATTACACAACACACAAACATACACGTGCCTGAATTCCAAAAGACACGTGACTGATTAATTGTTCTTACAACCCAAACACAAACAGTACTGGTAAAAACACACACACACAAGCGCCGATTGGAAATGAAATAAACCGGAAAACCCTCGCTAATACATTAAAGTGGATGGTCCGGTAGTCAACCTTCCTGTCATCGGGCTCGTCAGGTTCCGCCGCGGGGACCTTGTCGAGCTCATTGACGAGGAACGAGTTCACGTAATTAATCTTCTGTTCATTCATTTCTTGCAGTGGACCTTATAAAGCTCCAACGTTGCCTGCAGGGAATATGGAATCAGCGGTCCATTCTGGTACGCGAGTGGAGCCACGATATATTCTGGTGCTGCGTGTAATTTGGGAAGTTGAAATGAAAGAGTAAAATTGTACTTCTTTAAAATAATTTGGGAAAATGACGTGCAAATAACGTGTGCGTAAAGTAAACTAATGGATTGTAAATATGTTGCATGTTGGTTAATCAGAATCTTTATTATTATAATAACTAGTATAATGCTCGTGCCGATGCACGAATATTTATTTTAAAATATCATATGCATATATTAATTAATAATAATAATTTAATTCATGAAAAATTACATACGGATGTGCATGACATTTTAATTCCTCACTAATGATATATGTCCAATATACCAAATATATTACCTACCATGTCATTAAATGGATTAATAATTGCGTGGATTGAAAATGACCTACTAATCTGGCATAAGGTCTCAAAGCTGGCACCTAATGCATATAAGATGCCTGCTCTGTGTGCATAAATATAAAGATTACCGACACAAAGTGTATAAGATGCCTACTCACTGTGCTCAGTGCTCTTTGAGTATCAACATAAAGGTTACAGTATCCTTTTTGCACATACTGCATATTCATTACAAAGGTCACTATAAAAAAGAGTTACATATAACAATGCAGATGAACAACAACTCACTGATGATGAAAAATAACAGACAACAATGCAGACATGGACTAAAGGCCAGGAAATGCAGAACGAGCAATGCCAACTAAGAACTTCATATATCCTCAGTTTATGTACGACAACTGGAAAGATTTGTACAATCAATTCAAAATCAAATAAACAGGCTGAGAGCAAAACAACATAAGAGTTTCAGTGACAATGTGAAATGCAAGGATTTTGATTATTGTTACATCAACACATACCCAATCAGTAGTGCTGGAGATCCCTAGACCAATAAATGCTGGAAGACACATTTCTTGTGTGATCATCCTGCAAGCAGAAACAGAAACACGAAAAAAAACAATCATTTTCTATCAGAGATACATGGCGATACCTGCGAAAAAATAGAGTAGAGTAGCCCAAAAATCAGCAAAAAAAACAGCCTAGAGTAGCCCAAAAATCATTGAAAAAATACCTGGTGAAATCAGGGATGTTAAGAGCCCCCCTGTCACCATCGAAGGCCCCCTAATCTCAGGCTTAATCCTTAAACCAAAAACACAAAAAAAACACAATAATACAAACTTTATCCACAAAATCGAAACGGGTCTTTCGGGTACAGAAAGAAGAGGGAAAGGGGTACCTTTAAAAGATGCAGAGGTAAAAGATGACCATCAAAGAAATTTGATGTTCCAAGATGTTATATCTAAACTCAGTAATTGAAGTTCACGTGCAAGCCACAACGCATCTTAATCTGCTCCACATTGTAAAGAATGTATTCGTTAAATATAAGGCTAGCCTGCAAACATCATATTCGAAACCTTAATGCAAAGATCAGCCTTTCTTGAACATCATTACACCTATCCAGGGCAGACCTTTCATCTCAATCAAAATTCCTTCTCTTGTAGCTTCAGAAAAAAATAACCAAAAAAATCAAACACAATCAAACAAAGAACATTAAATGTTGGTGTTTTATGAAACACAATCATTTAAGCATAATTGGATTTGAGTATTAGTGAGCTCGGGACGTTATAACAAGGTTGGTGGTGCGGAGTGCATACTTGTATAAACCCATCCACGAGCTCACAATTCAGGAAAAATCATTTTTATATGATTAATTCGGAATAAAGTGTTACATTGATACTAATGCAGAATTGTATACGTATATCAATTAACATGTGTTTGGTTGGGTCATGTGATTGGATGATTGTATTGGTACGTACATATGCATGCAGTTATTCCTTTGGATTGGATTGGATGCATGCATGCAGTTAACTCACCGTTGTGGATTGGATCGGGGGTGTGTTCTGTGGTTACTGCAGTTGCCTCTTGGCTGTGTAGTTACTGCAGTTGCCTCTTGGTTGTTTTGTAGTAACTGCAGTTACCTCTTGGTAGGTTTTGTGGTTACCTGCAGTTGTTCATCCCTATCTGATACGGTGTGGTTCGGTACCGATGGTTTTCCCTATAAATACACATGCCCTTGGTGCATGTAAAGACACAAAAACACAAACAATAATACAGTCCTAGAACAAAATGTTCAAAGGCATTTTCTTGTTTCAGGCCTAGAAGCAAGAAGGTTCGATAGTTTTATCCTGCGAGAGAATTCGTGTAACCCAGGCTATAAGGGTCGAATTATTCTCAAAGGAAAGCGAGACAACGTGACTCTATCCAAATCCAGATACATCACAATTACCCCTTTCATTTCCTTTCACCCAACATTAAAGTGCTCTGATCAAAATCTCAATCAATCATAAACTGACCATATGAGAGGTTTCTCCAAGTCCACCTTTTGTGGATGAGTTTCTTCTTCTTGAAAGCTGAGTTTGCTATCCCCTGTTCCTGCATCATCCAAAATAACAAACCAAAATGAAAAGGGAGCAACATGTAAACACCAGGAAAAACTATGTTAAGCAGAAAAAATCCAACCTTGCCGATAAAATTCGTCTGGGATTTAGGCATTATACAGACACTGAGTTTATTTGTATTTGTTTGTGGGATTTTATTACTGTTGGATTAGATTGAATGAATAGGGATAGTTTAAAGGCGCCGGAGCCACAGATTTCCAGGTTGCGATGCATCATCGGAATCAGCATCCACAAACGCCGCCAGGTACAGCCGCATCACCTCGTGGATCACCATCGTCACCTGCATAGTTAAGAACATGTCAAATTTAACCTTCAGCGACAACATGCATAGATGGCTAAATAATATCATCTCGCTGTTAAAGGAGGCAAGAATCATATTTTCGAGCATGATGACATACCTGTTTGAGGCCGGAGAAAATATCAAACAGGTTGAGGCTAGCAACAATTTCCTGATAGAAAATAACATTTAAAACGCCAGATTTTGAATGGAGTGATCTGAATGATGATAACCTGGATGCATATAATATCCTCCTGTAAGCTAGCCTGGCCAACTAGTGCACCTTGGCGGCCTTGCATATAATATCTCATCCTTGTTCCATTCCAACTTAGCTCGTAAACCTGATTATGACAAGAAATCCCAAATTCTTTACGACAAAAAAAACCTTGTTCATGATCTCTTGGGAGGTTACCATAGAAGCCAAACAAAGAGGCATCAGTAACCCTTGAGGTAGCAATAACATTTGGTCTGAGCTTCTCTATGCATTGAACTATTGAAGCCGCTCTAAGGTAGACACTCACGCCCAAACATATAGCCTATAGGTGCTATTCTCAGACCTGATCATAAGTATCAGTTTCCCAATGTAATAAACATACAGAGAAAAAAACAACATACCTTAAGATAGAATTCCAGCCCAGTTTGAGAGCCTAGAACCATGACACGGGCAATCTGGTGGAGGATTCCGGTTTCAAAATCAATCAGAAAACGTACGGTTTCTCCGATTTGTTCTTGCTGGTGGGTGACTTCATCGCCGGTGATTGGGACCTGGTTACCGGCATACTGCAGGAGCCCTCGGCGACCTTCTTGTAAGCGCTGCTCAAGTTCAGAGATTTCCTGATTTGCTTTCTCCTCCTCCGCCACCTTGCCGGAAGTCGGCCGGATTTTGATCAGAAGCGGCTTGCTCGGATCGCCCTCCGCCGATGGAGCTCCGATTACCGGCTTCAAACTCGAAGGGAATTCGCATTTTCTGGTCACTATTTTCATTTAATGGAAGGGTTTCGGAGAATGGTGGCGCCGGAGATGTTAGCGTTGGCGGTGGCTATGGCGGTGCACGGTGATTGGGGATCGCCTTGATCTGAGGATGGCGGAGATGGCGGAGCTATCGCCTGCTTCGGACCTCCGGTCATAGCCACGTGATTGGGAGGTGAGATCTAGAGACTCCGAAATCAAGGAATAAGCGATAAAACAGAAGGAATCAATCGTGGAGATGATGAAGATAAATGGTATAAATTCTCATAAATGTTGATTGGTAACGTAACAGGTAGAAAGTGTACAGTAATTCAGAAAATAAGAAAATAAATTAAAACTAAATTGATAAGTTGGCTGACGTGTAATTATCTGGATGCTTCAAAAATTAATTCAAAATGCTGAGAAAATTAGAAATCATTCTCTTTTAAAGTAGAGAAAAACATTCATCCGGATGATCCTGATATAGGCCTTATCAGGCACCAATAAGATAATGACACGTGTACAATTGTAATGTTTTAATTGGTTAAGATATTTTTAGTAAAGTTCTAAAACCCTAATTTAGAATGCCTAAACCCGTCTGGGTAATGATTGAACACGTGGCCCAATCATAAATTAGTTAAAGATGACGTGTCGTTATTTAATTGGTGCCTGATATTGCCAATATCAGGATGATCCTGATATATATTAAACTGTTCAAAGTATAGTATAGATATTAGCATGCATGCAAATTAATTCATTTTATTCTTGTATATTATGTTGCCATGCTAATCTAGAAAGGGGTGAACCATTGGCTGGCAAACGGGTATACGGGTAAAATACGGGTCTGGTAAAATGGGTAATATGAAAAAATGAGTATGACCCATTTTTTACCCGTTTTAAAAACGGGTAAAATGGATTGGGTAAAATATGGGTTGAGTAAAACCCGCGGGTAAAACGGGTAAAGATTATATCAAAACGGGTAAACCCGCGGGTTAGACCCGTATTTTACCCGACCCATTTTGACCCGTATTTTAAACTTCCCGTTTTCCATACCTGTATTTTACCCGTACCTGTATTTTACCGGTACCCACATGGATAAATAAATAAATTACCCGTTTACTCGCGTGTAACGGACAAAAATTGCCAGGCCTATATTGGCGGATCTACATAGAAGCTTAATTGATATGGCTAGAGTCATAATAAAATTTTAGCAATTAGTTCGGAATTATTAGGGGAAGGTATATTTTGTAGATATTTACCTATTATAGCCATATATAACAGTGGTGGAAAGATAGAATTCATCATTTTATGGTTATAACTTTATTTTATTTTGTTCTCTTTCTTTAATCGAAACAACTTCATTAAGGTGTAAGTGGAAAATATATGTACATATAAATTAATTATTGTATTAAGTTGATTATTATTTTTTAAAAAAAAAGTAGTGCAGTTCATCCATAGTATAAAATAGTTTCTGGATCCGTCTGTGACGTGAACCAATTAGCATTTCCAACACAATACATTGGTTACCTAGCTATGCAAGGAGAACTCGTTAATATTACTCCATAGTCATATCCAATAAGGATGTTCAGTATAGTCAATGATCGAGAGAAGGTCAGATACATTCCTTATCTTGATATATACCTCTCTGCATGAGACATTGATGGTCATGGATATACAACTTAATGAACTTATCATATATACAATCCAACGCTATAGCAGTCATGTTTGCTTTCCTCCTCAACTGCTCCCGCTGCAAGGTGACGCCTTCCCTCGAGCTTTTCCGCTCTTTCTACTATTTGGTAATTAACGTCGTCTGAAAGTTAAGAATTACTGCCAGGGTCGGAATGATAACTACAAAGACTGGTTGCAATACTACTTCAGGTACAACCCACTCTTTATCCTTCTCCAAAATGGAACCATGAAGTGGATAGGGGAGACAAGAGTCTTCTCAGTCCCTCTCTGAGCACATATAAACTGAATATTCCCGATTCATGCACACCTCTAATTATCAAACATCAATGACTTTCTTAAACTACTTCTTTTCTATGAAAGGTGTACTCCTTCTGATCCAGCTCAGTTTGCAGAGCGAGAAAGGAGGAGACTTTTGTTGACCATGTAAAATTACTATTTTGGCCTTAAAACATGAGCTCATTACTTTCTACCCACCACTATCACTGATGTATGGCTGACACCGGCGCTTGACGGCGAACTTGGCTCACGAGCTGACTTGCCAAACAAGGCCTCGGGTGTCCCGAGGATAGACACTCCAACGCTTAAGTTAGTATGATGCGTAAGGCGTATTGTATGAGTTGTGAGATAGAAAAGGTGTACCAAACATTTGGGTATTTATATGGCTACAATCCGTAGATCACCAAGATATGTAAATATGGTAGGAATACAACTCCTATGGGAATAGTAGTTGTATTACCATGTATAGAAGAAGTGTATTTCGGTCATGGTTGTGTTACCATGTTTAGGAGGATGTATATTCCTTATAGAATATTCATAATATACGCATTCCTTGTAAGGATTAGGATTGATGGACCCGTGGATCCATCCTCCACGTAACTCGAGCCCATGACCATTCTCAGGCCCTGATCCGAGACTGAATAAGGTCTGGAATACGAACCATTGACTTATCAGTAGCCCCAAGGTAGATCTTCAGAATTCGGAGGGCTCCATCTCGAAGGTTGAAAGAGAGGCTTGCTTCTCGAGGGAAAGACAATAACTCGAGGGAGAGTAACTCGGGGCATTAAGCTCGGGGTGTCCTTCTAGGACCATCCTTTCGGGCTTACCATTCTGAATATCTAGTTTCAAGTTCTTTCGTATTCCACCAGAACACGTGGACGGCTGAGATTAGCTTCATTTGAAATCCAGATGTGGGATACACGTGTCGCATATTCATTGGAAGGTGGAGGCGGTCTGTCCCCGTCTCTCCAATTGCTTGCATCGGAACAAGAATCGAGGTCATTACTCACCTTAATGTCGTCTTGTTTTGGGTTAAATCTCCCAAATCATTCCTATTGTCTTCCTTATTCAAAATTTCTTCTTTCAAAGTTCAAAAGACGCGTCGGTACTTCATCACTTTCTGAAACCCCAAATTTCTGCTTCCATAATCATCAGTAAGTGCTATATTCTTTCTTTGTTACTTTCCTGTGTCTGCTTTTTCCTTTTTCCTTGTGTATATGTTTCCCCCCATACTCTCTGTGATTATGAGTAGTAGTAGCGAAACGATTTCCGTCCCCCATCATGATGAGAGAGAGTATGAATGTGTTCAGGCCGAGGAGAATAGCTCCCGTGACTACCGCAGAGTCGAGGTAGCGAGTGGAAAAAGGCCTGTAATTTTGAAAAAGAAAGCCTCTGATGAAGAGAAGAGATTGTTGGCCATGCGCCCGGAGGTGGACCGTCTGTGCACGGTGAGGGAAGTAGTAAGAGGTCAGTAGAGGATGAAAAAGCCCGTGCTGACGCTGTTGTATTCACAGAGGGCTGCCGGTATTCCATCCCTAGTGATACTGATCTCATGTATTTTGGGTAAGATAAGTCTGCATCAGAGCTAGTTACTCCGATTCGGGGAGTTGTTTATGGGAGGTTCCTTCAGCATCGGTTGACTTTTCCCTTTCCCCCGTTGTTGAGTGACTTCCTTGAGTGTTATAAGGTTCATCCGGGACAGCTGCATGCTAATGTGATAGTTATCATAATGGCCTTGAGGACTTGGTGTGACAGGAGAGGTTATGACCAAAGTCTTGCTCTGTTGCGGACCTTGTATAAGGTGTCCATTGTTAAACAAGTAGTGCCTCTGTCTGTCCGGGATGCTGATATAGGTCGAGCCTTTGCACTTCCTTCAAAATGCGAGGGGTGGGATAGAGTGAAGTTGACCTTTGATCAGACAAAGTATCCCGTACCCCATTGGAACAAGAAGCTCAAGAATGAGGCTAAATATGATGTTGAGTCCTCGCACAGATTGCTGAATATAGATGGAGAGCTGGTGAAAGAAAATATCAAACTTGTTGGTGGCAAGTTTATACCGAGAAACCATCAAATGGGTTGGTTATGGCCCCTTGAGACACATAAGTGGTTGTACAGGATGCCCGGCCGGACTCTTCAGAATGGTAGCTATCTGAAGTTCTCTTGTTTCGACCAACAAAAGGGTGTGGAGATTGAATGGTATGAGGCCATTTTGTCTATGGAGCAGGATCCCGTTGGTGCAGAGCCAGGGCACTTCGGGCCTATAGGGCTGTTGAAGAGAGGGCAGCTTAGGACGAGGTGTCGGAGAATCAGACTTCTCTGGATAGGGAATCTTCTGAACTGATGCCTGATGCTCGGCATCGCTTGAGGAGGTTGGTTCGAGGACCAAAGAAAACCCAATCAAAGGCTAAGGTGTCTAATGAGACAGAGTGTCTGTTTATACCTGTTGCCTGAGATCCATCAGATGAGGAAGAAGAAGAGGGTTTAGCCCTAGTTCGATGTCTGAGAAAGGAGGTAGCTCAGGCTTCTTGTTCTCCACAAACTACCAGTATTAATGAGTACTGGTGTACCATGTTCAGTAGGCCCGAGAATGATGATTCTATAGCTTCTGTAGTGGTCCTCGATGTGTTGCCTAAGGGTATCTATTCTTGTCATGTATATTAGTCTTGTTTGTATTGTACCATTTTTCATGTTGCTAACGCCAGTCTTCTTGTATGCAGTGAGTGCTTCCAAGTTCGAGAAGGCGACAGAGGTGTTGGCTCAGCTGGTCCATTTGAGGAAATCGAAGGGCGAAGGAAATAAGAAGAGGGGATTGGAGGCGTCAGGAGGATCTGCTGATGTCTGTGGTAGATCCCCTAAGAAGGCCAAGCTCGATCTCGAGCCATTGGAGCAGTTCGAGAAATATGTGGTACTTCCTTCCCCCGATATCTCGGATGATGGGACTGAGATAGCTTCAAAATGTTCTGAGATAAGCCATGTATGCCTAGTTTAGATTTCAACTTGGTTGAAGGTTCAGTTATCTAACTGTTTCAATTTTTCTCGCAGTCTCTGAATAGTATGAATAACCATATGAAGCACTTGTATGGTTCGGTTCAAAAGTTGCACGGCAGATGCCATGTTGTGGAGCAAGTGGCAGAGGAGCATGCGGCTGAGCTAGAACTGCTAAAAGCGCAAGTAGCTAGGAAAGCTAGCAAGCCATCTGAGCGGATGAAGCATCTCCAAGATGAGGCTGCGCGGGAGAAGGCTGAGAGAGAGGCCTTGGATGTGGAAGTTAGGGCCTTAAGGAGGATAAGAGATTGAGGGACAATTCCTTCCAGGATCTGAGCAGGAAAATGGCTACGGTAGAACCCCAGAGAAAAGAGTCAAATTGTTTCTCTAGCATTTCTATGATGTGAACTGTAGGAGCCATAACAGTAAACACATGTTGTGGAATGGCATATAAAACAGACTGGATCAATGTAATTTTTCCACCTGTTGAAAGCCATTTATGTCTCCATAAACAGAGTTTCTTTTGGATCTGCTCTATTAGGGGATTAAAATAGCAATTAAGTATTCTACCCTCATAAATTGGACGGCCTAAATATTTAAAGGGGAAAACCCCTTCTTTCATACTCAGTATTTGTTTTACTTGATTTATCTTGGCTAAGGTTGCTTGTTTACTGATGTAAAAATCCTTCTTGTCATAGTTAATCATCTGACCTGTGACTTTTTTAAAAGTATGCAAAAAAGCTTTAAGATTAATCAAGGTTCTCTTGTTTACTGCATAAAAGAGAACTGTATCATCATCATATGATAAATGTGAAACTGGTTCACTGTATCTTGGGAGATTAAATTTTGAAATTTTCCCAATGCTGAAAATATAAGCCAGGCTTCTTGAGAAAGACTCATAAAAGATATTAAACAAAAAAGGGGAGAGTGGATCTCCCTGTTTAATACCTTTTGGAGGCATTGAAAAATCCCACAGGTTTACCATTTACAACTATGGAAAACCAAGCATGGGACATATTTTTCATAATGCACTCAACCAGTTTGTTATGAAAACCAAACCTGGTTAGAATCTTTTTCAGGAATGTCCAACTAACTCTATCAAAATCCTTCCTTAAGTCCAGTTTGACAATGCAATTTGGCTTTATGGCTTTCTTATTAATATGTCTCACCATTTCCTTCAAGTAAAGAACATTGTCATAAATGTCTCTGTCTTGAAGGAAAGCAGTTTGATGAGGGGAAATGATGTCAGTAATGATTGGTTTGAGTCTGTGCATGATCACTTTTGAGCATATCTTGTTGATGACATTTGAGAGGCTGATTGGCCTAAAATCATCAAAGGATATGGGAGTATCTTTTTTTGGTATCAATGTGATCTAGGTAGCACCTATACCTCTTGGTAAATTGACTCCATTAATAAAATGATTGACTGCCTCAACCAGATCCAAGGAAATGGTATCCTAGGATTTGATAAAAAAATAAGCAGAAAAGCCATCTGGACCTGGGGTGCTATCTTTGTTGAGAGACATCACCACCAGTTTCAGCTCTTCTAGCTTAGTTGGCCTTATGACGGCTTCATTTTGAGCTGTGGTAATGAGAATGGGAATTTGAGAAAGAAAATGTGAGCAGAAGTGTAGATCTTCTTCAGATTGCTCATTGGACAGAAGATTAGTGTAATATTGCACTTCTGCTGTTTCAATTTCAGCCATATCTTCTATCCAAATCCCAGCATCATTTCTGATTTTTGTGATACTTAGCTTGGTTCTCTGTTGCCTGAGTGAACTGTGAAAGAATTTTGAATTCATATCACCATCTTTCACCCATTTTAACCTAGTTTTGTATTTCCAAAAATGAGATTGTTCTTTTAAAGCCTTTTTCAGTTGAGCTTTTCTGAGTTCAAGGCATATCAACTCTTGATCACATTGGTTGTGGTCATAGTTAATTTCCTGTAACCTCAGTACTTCTTCTTCTCTTTCAACATTCTTATAAATGTTGCCAAAAATGTCCCTATTCCAAAAATGTCCTTATAAACCTCAGTCTTTGCAATTTAAGGAAAAAACCTAGCATGCCAGTTTCTGAGATAGGAAGCATCCAATTAGTTTGGATCAAATTTTGGAAATTTTCTCTCTTATACCATGTGTTAATGAACCTAAATGACCTTGAATAAGATTAAACCTGAGTATCAATCTTAAACAATAAGGGGTTGTGGTCTGAATTTTCCCTGTTCAAAACTAAGATGGAAGAGTTGGGAAATTTATCATTCCATAAATGGTTACATAAACCCCTGTCCAACCTTTCAATAGTTGGCCTCAATCTTTTGTTTGTCCAAGTAAATTCATTACCTACATTATTGATGTGTAACAAAGCCATTTTCTCTATAAATTTCTGAAAATCAGACATACTACCCATTTTTGGAGTAGCAAGACCTCTGTAGTCAGAAATGGATAACATGGAATTGAAATCACCAATGAAAAATATTTCGGAAAAGGGAATGGCAAGAAGATTGGCCCAAAGTGCCTTTCTCCCTTTTCTGGATCTTAGTCCATAGACAAAAACACCAGCCATGGATATGTTAAGACTAGGTTTAGTGATTTGGACATAGAGAAATTGCTCATGGTCTACTGTGAGAGAGACAGAAACTGTGTCTTTCCAGAAGAGCCATATTTGACCATTTGAGGAAAACATATGGTTTGAAAAATGCAGAATGTTCATATAGTTTTCACATTTTACATTAGCATGCCAAGGTTCTATGATGCAAAGAATTTCAATTTTATTATCTGAGATAAGATTAGAGAGCCAGGTTAGAGCTGTTTCTATGCCTTGAATATTCCAAACCAAACAATTTATTTTATGGTTGTGACTAATCATAAAAATTTTGTTGGGATGCTTTTGATGCAGATTTTGAAAAAGAAGGTTTTATTGAACTGAGTGAAAAAATTCTTCAGTTTTATTTTTTGACTGGAAGCAATTTTAAGAAGGTTGCTTACTTGCTGAGGGGACTGGGGTGGTTGGCTTGTGTGACTGGATTCAGAATCAGAAATGTACTCTCCATTTTCTTCCAGTTCTGTTTCTTGAAGGGGTGCAAACCTATTTATGTTTCTTTCCTGAGATTAGAAAATAAGATTGTTAGCAATAAAGGATGGAGGAGAGATGTTTTGTAAACCTGACTTGATTGCACCATCATCCTTGGAGTAGGTCTTTCTGAGTCTTGGCTTTGCTGTCACCATAGTGAACACATCATCTTTAGGGTGGGGCCTGTTTGATTGAGAATGAGGCTTTTCTGAGTTGTTTATATGGATGTGATGAAGTAAAAGAGGATGATGAGGTAGAAGGGGTGGAAGTGTACTTGTGTGTGTTCATGGATGAAGATGGTATGTTAATGATGGGATAGTGTTGGGGACTGTATGGTTGGACACAATGTTGTTCTCAGATGCCATGAGAGAGTCAGAGGCTGAGAAAAGAGGTTCACTAAGTGAGACTTGCTTCTAATACAGAGATGGATCAGTTTCCAGACTGGTATTGGCTTGGACAATGAGGGATGATATCGTGTATCACTGTTTCCTGGATCTTGTGTGCATGTGCCTTCTTCCTTGGCTTAACTCTTTTTCTTTGTTACTCCGTGGAGTTTTTTGTTGGTAAAGGTAATGATTTTATTAGCGATGGAGGTAGAGGATGGTCTGGATTTCTGAGAGAGATCATTTCCCATAGCAGCAATGTTATGAGTGAGGTTTGGTGTATGGGAAGGGGTTTTGATAGGCTTGGAGGCCTTCTTAGGCTGGCTTGAGGGGGGAGGAAGGATTCCTTCTGCAGTGAGAGGTATGGGCTGGTCACAATTACCAGAAGCAAAGAGAGTGTTTTGGTTCAGTTTGGGTTGGTTTGGTGTAGTATCTTCCTTAAGGTGTCCTTTCTGGTGAGACTTCAACTCGGGGTGTAGGTTCCTACATGTGGCACAGTCATGGCCAACCTTTCTACAAGGGTTGCAGTATCTAGGTAAGTTCTCATATTCTAACTTCACCTTGGGGAAATTTTCAGTTGAACCAAGCCTGATATCTAAGGGAATAGGCTGTTGTAAGTCCATTTCAACACAAATTTTGATAGCATAAGGTCTAGTAATCAGTTGTGTTGCAGAATCAACTTTTATGAAAGTTCCAATATGATTCCCTAATTATTCTAGCACTGTTTCATTGTAATAGTACACGGGGGGTTTAAAGAGGGTTACCCAAACCGGGACACTTGGGGATTCTGTTTCTATGGAGAAATTCGGCGTCCACCGGAGTACTCTCATCGGAAAACCTTCAAGAGTCCAGTTGGCCTTCATCCAGCATTTTTGGAAATCTTCCTTCTTGGCAAAACGAATGAGGATATGGCGATGGTCGATAGCCCCAAGTTGGTAGCTGACGTTGAAAGCCGTCGCCTTAAAAGCTGCTTCAATCGCCGGCATTGCATGCCTGCCTCTACTAAACTTGCCAATCAGGGCGTTGCGGTATGGTCAGGAAAGGACCACAATCTGTTCCGGTGTGAAGATACAGGCGAGTTCTCCCTTGTACTCAGAGATTGCTTTGATTTCGGGATTGTTCGGAAGTGATGGGGAAAGTGGTGGAGCCTTTAATTGTAGAGCGTGTAAGAAAGTTTTCTGTCCATTTGGTGGAGATGGCTCTTTCATAGCGGCGGAGCGGGGGTGGCGATGTTACCGTTCAGGGGGGTCTGACGTTGTCAATAGCCGTTGAACGGGAGGAAACAGTCGGAATTAATGACTGTGCACTGAAATAATGGAGGAGAAAGGGAGAGGAAATTGAGGAAAGAGAGAGCGTGAAATTCATATGAAAATCTAGTTAGATGTGTCCCTATTTAATTGGTGTCTAATATATCCTATATCAGGATCATCCTGATATATATTAAACTGAAATGATAATAGTAATCTATATTTTATCAAAACTGGACTCTGAATTGAAATTTTTTGGATGAATTCTTTGATGATTTTTACCAATTCCACCATTAGAAATGAGATGGTGAGATGTATATTTACCCTAATTAAGAAATTAAAATTGAGAAAATGAAAGAACAGGAAACGTATTGAGAATTAATTTTAGGCCAAGTCCAGAAGATTTTGTTAAATAGAGAATCAAGCTATTTTTGGACATAATTTAGAGTTTTACACTTCCATCAGGTTTGCTATACTATTTTCTAAAATACAAATTTGGATGACAGAGAAAGTCTGAATCTCTATATATAGCGAACAAGTTGGATCTCTATTCATGCCACGTTTGATAGTTTTTTTCCTTACTAACCTTATTTCTAAAATTAAATCCCAAAATAACACTTTTTTGAAACTAATTCCAAAAGTAATACCCCTATACATATGCTGGGGTTAGAATATAAATTACAAGAACTCTTGAACTAATTTTAAATAGCATTACACCCACAAATTTTTCTATATTCTAATTTGACCCGCTACTTTATTGTTCTCCCAATATTATAAACTTGAAAGACACCCAGGGGAAAGAAGAAAAAAAGCCTAATCGTTTTTTAAAAGTTTAAACCCCATTAAAACCAGCTCTTCTATATCTCTTAATGTGAACAGGTATACAAACTCTACTCACTTAGACATCACTCATCTCATAGCCCTGGAACTTAGAACTACTATGTATTCATCAAAACTAACAACGCCTAGTATAAAGGGTAAGGCAAACGGCCAGGGGCGGATCCAGGATTTCGTGTTGGCGGGGGCTAATAGCTAAACAAAATTTTCATAAAAGCAAAGTTAACAAGCTAACATAATACAAAAATGTTTCGAAGCAAAAATCAATAAGCTAATAGCGTAATGTTTAGAATTTCATTATTACATAGCTAAAAAAAGGTGCCAATGCCCCAAACATGATTGCACTAACTAGCCCTATTAGAAAGGGGAGGCAAATCAATCATGCGACTTTCCATGCTTTGAAATCGCTGCAAAATTGGCTCATTGTCTATTTTTGCAAAGATTCCCTTCTCGATATAGACAACTAGACTGTTATTCATCCATTCATCTCCCATACTACTACGCAAATCAGTTTTAACAATTTGCATAGCTGAAAATACTCTCTCAACTGATGCAGTAGCAACTGGCAAAATTAAGGCCAACTCTATCAAACAATAAACCAATGGGAAGATAACATGTTTACCCGTTTCAACCATTTTCTGAGCAAGACTTCCCAAACCTCCAACTTCGCAAAATCGAGAATCAATCCGAACACTAGAAATATAGTTGTGAAGTTGTTGCTCAAGAAACAAGAGATCATTACTTGAGAAATCTTCTGGGTAAAGAGTAGCAAGAACACCTAACTTCTGAACATCAAACTGAGAAAAGGAATCCTTTGGATCAAGACATGAAATGCAACTGAGTATTTTTGAGCCACCTTCAGAAAAACGGGTATTCATCTCTTGCACAATTGAAGCAACAACCTGGAAATTAAATTAGCATAAAAATCAATACAGAAAAAGACAATATTAAAGGAAAAGTGAAATAAATAAATAAATAAGATATTACCTCAAGAAATATTTCTCTACGATAATGATGAAAATTAGTGAAAACTTGACCTTTTCGCCGACCATAACCTCTGATTGACATGTTATCATCCATATTAAGTTTTGCAATGTTATGCAAATCACAAAACTTGTTAACTTGGTTCAGAATTAGCTCCCTCCCCGTCTCTCTTAACTCTTGAAGTTGATCTTTCACGGACTGAACCAAATTTAGAGCATTGATAATATTCTGATCCCGTTGTTGCAAAGCAAGTGACAACTCATTTGTAATCCCCAACAAATATTTCATCAAATGCAGAACAAAAACAAATTTGTAGCTCAACATTTTATCAATCAAACTCGTTGCCAAACCTCGATTGTCAGAAGAACTTCCATGAACATGTATATTATCTAAAACATGTATGACTGAAGGCCACATGGAGTGCAAGCGAAGCAATGTCAAATAGTGTGATCCCCAACGAGTATCTCCCGGTCTTGCCAAATTAGTCTCTTGATTTTTACCTCTTCCACTTGTCACTTCTCCACTTTCCAGTTGAGTAAGGATTCTATCATGTTCAGCATCTCGAAGCTCATCTCTTCTTTTACAAGAAGCTCCAGTCATGTTTATAATCATGGTGACATAGCCAAAAAAATATGCTACGGAGTAGTTCTCCTTTGCCACAGCAACAAGAACTAACTGAAGTTGGTGAGAGAAACAGTGGACATACATTGCTTGTGGGTTGTCATTGAGGATAAGAGCCTGTAAACCATTGAATTCACCGCGCATATTTGACGCTCCATCATATCCTTGACCTCTCAACCTAGATACTGATAATTTATGTTTATCAAATAAATCATCAATAGCCTGTTTCAATGAAAGAGCAGTAGTATCGGGAACATGTACTATTGCAAGAAATCGCTCAATCACACAACCCTTTTTGCTAACATACCGCAAAACAACTCCCATTTGCTCCTTCACTGAAGTATGTCTAGACTCGTCAACCAACAAAGCAAAATTACTTTCTCCAATGTCAGCTATTATAATCTTTGTGATTTCCATAGCACAAGCACGTGTTAATTCCTTTTGAATCTGTAGAGAACTCATCTGATTGTTTCCAGGAGCATTTTGATTGACAACTTTGGACACCTCTTCATTACGTTGTTGATACCAATCAAGTAACTCGAGAAAATTACCTCTATTCAATGAAGTATAAGATTCATCATGTCCACGAAATGACATACCTTGCCTCAAAAGAAAACGTGTCACATCTAGCATAGCTGTCAAACGAATCCTGTATGCTCTCTGAACCTCATGTCTATTCACTTGCAAAATATTCGGCAAACTATTCCTCTGATTTTGGTAGTACTCAAATGCCACCCGTGCCTTCATTGTGAGCACTATTAGATGCCCCTTCATGCTCACCAAACCTCAGTGTAGCCTTCTTCCAATTGGTAAAACCAGTTTTGGTGTAGACATCCTTGGCGAGTTTCCCTCCATGATTACTTGCTGGTTTAAAGATATAACACCAAAAACAAAATGCAGCATCTTTGCTAATGCTATATTCCAACCATCCATACTTTTCGAACCAACTCTCTTGAAAACTTCTTCTCTGTTTGGTAAAGACTCTTGTTGGATATGTATGACCACTTTGTGTACAACGTCCCCTGATCAAATATTCCCGCCGAATTCGATCTCGAATGCCAATATCAAACTCCTCAATTGGTTTTCTTAAACCCGGATCTCCAACTATATCATCCAAGTTAACCGCATCCTCTTCCTCTGTCGGATTAAGCACAAATGGTTCATTAACAACATGTATCAGATCTTCCAATGTAACATTAGGGGCTGAGGGTGGCAAATCTTCCTCCACAACCACAGGGGGTGGCAAATCTTCCTCCACAACAACAGGGGGTGGCACATGAGTTTCACTAGGAGATGGTTGCACATCACTCCTTTTACGTTTATAATACCTCTCCATATCCTACAATATTATAATCCACAAAACACAAAAGAATGATATGAATAAATGAAATATTATCTACAAATTCTAATATATAGATCATGTGATTCAAGTGATTATGGCATTAACTTAATATCACATTACAACTAAACTAATAATCGAGAGCTATTATTAAAATATTAATTTATGTACTTACAAGTTAGTACAAGTTATATAAACACATATTACCTATAGTCAGTTGAATTTATAGAATGAATTAAAATGCAAACCTGATAAAACTTTGTACAATATTTTCACTGATATACAGTCACATGCAGTTGAATGCGAGTAAACAATTAGCCGACAAAACATAACTTGTGAAAAATGAAAGCTTAAATTGTTGGACATGAACACAAAACAAATAACATCATATACAACTATACAAGTGAATTAGATTAAAAAGAAAATCTTAAGAAAATCCTTACCAACTTAAAACCGCCCGATGCGTGAGATTGAGGGGTTTTGGAACGCAGAAGGACAACACACAAACTCAGGTATTGTTATATTAATTGATACTCTGCGTACTATGGCACATTAATTGATACTCTGCGTACGGCGTACGAGGTAGGGAAATTTGGGTTGTTGGGAACGTAGAAGACAACACAAGAACTCTTAGGTATTGTTGTGTTGCGTACGGCGTATACGTTTAGGAAATTTGGCGTTTTGGAAAGTAACATACATAAAATATGAGCTCGAATATATATAATATATTCCTCCGCGATCTCTGGCGGGGGCTGAGCAAAATTCTAACTGAACTAAATTTTAAATAAAAAAATTATACCTTTACGTAATGAGTAATTCTGGAGACTTTGGCGGGGGCTTGAGTCCCCGCCAGACCCGGTCTCCCTCCGCCACTGCAAACGGCGATGTACTAGAATTTACAACAGAGAAGCCCTTGTCTCCAGCCTGTGATTCAGTGTTTCCGAACCTCTCTGCCTTCGCCATTCTCACCGGGCTGCTATTCCAATCCGTTTGTAATACTGGGAATGCAAAAGACCGTGTGTTGGTCGTTCTGCTATCTAAACGATGGGAGAGGCTCCCGGATTATGGCACCATCGGTCCAGAGAACGTGATTAAACCTTGTTCATTTGCAGCAAAACTCGACTCGCTAATACCAGGGCGAGGAAGGTTAGCCAGTGATTTGGGCTTGTCATCGTTCTTCTCAGCATTGCTTGGCCAATTTGGAAATATAGCACTCGGTTAATGTATCCTCCAAGTTATCATGCTTCACATTCACTAGGCCGTCTTTAGCAGAGGTTTACTTTGTTGAACATTTTTCTTTGGATCATCAGAAGTATAGGCCCCAGCAAGACGTTCAAAAATCGTTTCTACAGATGAAACATCATCAATCTAAGCATCTTTGGAAAAGAGTTGATGATCATCTTTTTCGAGTGAATTTTATGAACTAGATCTGCTACTGGCGTCAGATTCATCTTCTGAGATATCATCTTCGGCTTTTTCAGCAGTACTCCAAATCGCTTCACTAATTTGTTTTGAGTTCCCAGAGTTGACCATGTTTGTTGTAATATCCATCTCTTTAGCCCCCATCATCATCATCTTCACCGAGAACACGGTTTGTGATGTGCTCTACTCTTGAACCTTCAATATTATGTTCAGAAGGCTGGGACAAAAAACCACCAGCATGATCTTCCTTGTCACTCTGACCAGGCGAACCCTCATCAACGCATGTGTCAATAACATTGTCAGTGTATGAAACTGTGACCTCAGAAACTTCCTTGACACATAACAACCTGTCTGTGGCATACCTCCTGCTGTTGAGATATAGATGTGTATGATGTCTGCTGCTTCCTTTTCACTAGAAATATCCATCACAATTGCATGGTCACTTTTTGAACTGCTCCAAAATGGCTCATCCTTATCGTTACCATCAAAACTCTTGTTCACAACTTCTGAGCAGTCGGATCGTTCTGATTTTCTTTCATGGTGAACTTCACTGCAGTCAAATTACCTAGTTTCCTTAGGGTGTTTTTGAAGTTTATGATATTCGGAGAACTATATAAATTAGCGGGTCTAATTAGAATACACAAATATTTATGGGTGTAATACTTAAATTTATTTCAAGAGTTCTTGTTATTTTGGGCTTTATTTTCAAAATTAAGGTTAGTTAGGCAAAACACTCTATTTATGGTAAATTCAGCATCCATGTAGGGTTTGATTTAAAAAATATTATAGAAAAAATAGAAAAACAAATAGCGGAGGAATAGGATACGTGAATAAAATTGCTAAACCAACAAATTTGTTGGAACGAGGAAAATAATATTATGTAGTATACTATTTTATTCTCTATTTTAAGAAAAAATGTAGCACACTTGTTGGACTTGCCCTAAAATCAAGCGGAAAAGGTGCGCTCGTTGAACTGCACGTGCTACTTTATAAGTTATTCATGAACACGTGGTTAGTAACACAGTGTAATTTTTTCATGCATGGTAATTCACAAAGTTTTGTAATGAATTGTTTGTACACTAGTAGAATGTGGCCGGAAGACGGCGCCGGAAGACGGCGCCGGAAGACGGTGGTTCCACGGGAAAATAAGGAAACCGCCGTCCTTCTAGATTTACGAACTTGGAAAAACAGTTTCTCTAGTCGGATGGCTTATTACACGGCGGTTGTGATGCAATCGCCGTGTAACTGATATTTTTGCTTGGCGGTTGCGTTTAACCGCCAACCAGCCTACATTTCCGACACCGGAAATGTCTAGCCGGAATTTTCCCCGTTGACCGGCTTGACTTTGACGGTCAAATCGACGGGGCAAGTTTCTGATGTCGGTGGAGTCAAGTCAAAAAGTCATCCGGGTAAGTTTACGATATCGTAAACATGTCCGGATAGAGGGAAAAATTCCCGGGGAAGATTTCAGAACTCGGAAACGTCCCCGGATGAGCTAAAACAGAGTGTTATAAAACGAGAAACGGATCCTTTTGTTCTATCTACTCTATTCCATCTTTGTTTTTGGTTGAAGGACGCAGAGAATCTCCTAATCTTTGGGTTCGCTGAATCCTAGGCCGCGATGAGGTAATCTCCCGCTAAATTTAGTATTGATGGGCGGATCTTTGTTAATTTCAAGCATGAATATATATGTGTGTCCCTAATTTTATTGAATAATATATGAACTTGCGTGTTGATTCCTAGTTATTTGTGTTTATGAAACCATATTGTATTTGATATGTTGTCAAGTAGCACGATGTAGATGAATGAATTCATTAATATTTGCTAAAATTTATGAAAATAGGTACACAAGTGTTATGGAACGTAGTAGGATTATTAGGGAGAATCGTCGGACCTCACCAGAGTATATGGGACTGGTTGAATATTTCTTTGATGTTGCTTCTGATAATGCAAGAGTAGAAAATCAGTCGGCCATGCGGTGCCCTTGTAAGGATTGCACTAACGATGTGTATTTAGGAGTTGAAGGTTTGCGTGAACATTTGATTGTTAGGGGTTTCCAAAATTCCTATACCACGTGGGTATGGCATGGGGAAGAACGTAGCACTGTTGTTATTAATGAACCAGTGGAGGTTGTAGGAGAAAACAAAATGGTTGGTAATTATGACGATAAATTGGATGACTTGGCAGATGATGTTGCCATGCATTGTTTTGGAATACCAGAGACGCTTGATGTGATGTATAATGATAAGCAGACCCCTTTGTATGAGGGTTCAATCCACACTATTCTAAGCGCGACCTTATTGTTGATGAATTTAAAAGCCAAGCATGGGCTTTCAGATAAGGCATTAACAGAGGCGCTGGAGTTGATTAGACAGCTGCTTCCCACTGATAATTTATTGCCTGATAGGGCATATGCTGCCAAGAGGATACTATGTCCAATGGGTATGGAACTTGATAAAATTCATGTTTGTCCTAATGATTGTATGTTGTTTAGAGGGGAAAATGAGATGAAATTGGAAAATTGTAGCGTTTGTGGCGAGTCACGATACAAAGCTGTGAAACAAAAAGTGGATGTGGGAGGAGATGTTGTTAAGGAAACCAACAAACATGTTCCCGCGAAGGTCATGAGGTATCTCCCCATTATACCTAGGCTTCAAAGGTTGTTTGCTAACAAGGAAGAAGCTAAGAACTTGACATGGCACACAGATAGAGAGAAGGTTGAAGATGATGATGTGAATGCACACTGTTCAGATGGTGATCAGTGAAAGAAAATTGATTAATTGTATCCTGATTTTGGGAAGGAAGCTCGGAATGTAAGGTTGGGTTTATCCACCGATGGTATGAATCTGTATGGAGATTGGAGTAGTACACACAGTTCTTGGCCTGTGATGGTTGTTATTTACAATCTACCATCTTGGTTGACCATGAAGAGGAAATATGTGATGTTGTCGTTGATGATAGCAGGGCCAAAGCAGCCTGGTATTGACATTGATGTGTTCCTAGAACCTTTAGTTGACGACCTTCAGAAACTGTGGTTCGAAGAGAATTGGACGTGGGATGAATATCGGCAGGAATGGCTTAAGTTGAAAGGAATGTTATTCTGCACCGTGAACGATTTCCCTGCACTTGGTAATCTAGCTGGTTATTCAGTCAAAGGTCATCTAGCTTGTCCTGTTTGTGAGGAGAATACTAGTTTCTCTCAATTAAAACACGGGAGAAAAACTGTTTATCAAGGACATCGTCGTTTCTTACCATGCAGTCATGAGTTCCGTAAGGCTAAGAACTGGTTTAATGGGAAGTAAGAGGATGCACCCCCCCTCCCATCAGTGGCGATGAGGTATTCGAGAAAATCAACGATATTGAAAATGATTTTGGGAAAAACCGTAGGAAGATGCCCATCCCCGGCCCTTGGAAGAAACAGTTCATTTTCTTTGACTTACAATATTGGAAGCACTTGGCTGTCAGACATTGTTTAGATGTAATGCACATTGAGAAGAATGTATGCGATAGTTTGCTTGGTACGCTGCTGAATATTCCTGGAAAAAGCAAAGATGGACTTCAAGCACGTAAAGACTTAGAAAGAATGGGTATTAGAAAGGAACTGGCTCTTGTAATCGAGGATGAGAACACTTTCTTGCCTCCAGCTTGCTACAATATGTCGTCAGCTGAGAAGACAAAATATTTGCAGTGCATGAAAGATTTGAAGGTACCCTCTAATTTTTCCTCAAACATTGGTAACTGTGTCAATGTTAAGGATCAAAAATTGTTCGGGTTAAAATCACATGATTGTCACACTTTGATGCAAGACTTGAACATAATTGCCATTCGTGGTTCTCTTCCAAGCCAGGTTAGGATGTGCATCAGCAAACTCTGCTTATTTTTTAAAGGAATTTTCCAGAAAACAGTTAGCCGTCGTAAGCTAGATAAGCTGCAGACAATGGTAGTTGAAGTATTGTCCAAATTGGAGATGTATTTCCCCCCTTCTTTCTTTGATATAATGGTGCATTTGATTGTCCATGTTGTGCGGGAGATCAAGGAGTGTGGTCCGGTGTTCCTCCGGTGGATGTATCCTTTCGAGAGATACATGAAGATATTTAAATTCTTTTCACAGAATAGGTACAGGCCTGACGCAAGCATTGTATATGTCGCGGAGGAGGCGATTGAATTTTGTACGGCTTACTTAGATGAGGTTGACACGGTTGGACTACCCACCTCGAGGCATGATTTTCGTTTCAACGGGCATGGAACTAGAGGCACGCTGCATAACCCGCCAGCGGTCGATTTGCAGCCTGCTCATCTGTATGTGATGCAAAACCATGAATCGGTTCGCCCTTACGTTGACATTCATATGGAGGAATTGAGAAGTCTATACCCAACCTTACAGCCTTTCCAACTACATGATGAGCATATTAGAACCTTTTGTGAGTGGGTAAGGGACACGGTAGAGATTGGTGACCATCCCGAGAACGTGAAATGGCTATCCAGACGGCCGCTAACGACGGTTATCAGCTACAGTGGTTATGATGTGAAGGGTTACTCGTACGGGACCAAACAGAGCGATGCTAAAGGTGTTTCGCAGAATATCGGTGTGACTACATTTTCCGAATCAATCGCTATGTCGCGGAAGAAAAATCCAGAAGGATCCTACTCATTTGATAGGTATTTCGGTACCATTGTTCAGATCTGGGAGTTAAACTATGTGGCATTGAAGGTGGTTGTATTCAAGTGTCAGTGGGTTGATCAAAAGACAGGAACTAAGACTGATCCTTTAGGGTTTCAATTGGTTGATAGAAGAAAGTGGGATCAAAGTCGGATGCGTTCATACTTGCTGGCGAAGGTGACCAAGTTTACTATGTTCAGGATCCTTCTGATCGGCACTACGAGATTGTTCTTGATGGGAAACAAATGGTGTGTGGTGATGAGCTATTCGAGGAGTATGACAAACGAGCTGCTCACATTTTTGTGCCAACGAAGAAAGACGCGATTAATATGGAGGAAACAGAGGAAAACATGTCAATATATCGCGCAAGATCCAATCACGCCGAACGCATAGTGATAGATAGCAAAGGCAACCAACGGAAGAGGAAGTTGATTTTCAAATTTAAGCCGAAGACTAAGTTCAGGCGTTAGTCGTTGATGTTTTTGTGTTATCTGCCATTCATAATACAACTATTCCAAACTTAGTTTGAATATGTAATTCATGTAAATATTTGGTTGCACCTTTGTTTGATCTATCCAATAAAATAAAAGGGAGTCGACAAATCTCAATTTATAACCTATCCGGGTACTTTTACGGTATCTGAAACATTCCCCGGATAGGGAAAAATTAGGGTTTACCTACTTCCGGGTAACTATCCGGATAAGGAAATGTTGAACAACCTTTTCAGGCTAAGTTCCCGAACTCGGAAACTGTTTACCCGGAAGTATTTTGGTTAGGCAAGGCTTTTTATTCAACTTCCAGAAGGGTTCCCTGGTTGTCATCCGGTTTAGTAAAGATAATCTGACTGATCCGGGTAGAATTCCGAGTTCGGAAATGGGAGCCAGAAGTTTTATTTTTAGGCGAAAACGTGTGCGCACTCACTAATAAGTAGTTATATAAAATTGATACTGCAAACAAGTGTAGGAATTGTAAATGCACAAACATTTGATCAAAATCCGTAGCATTCAAACGTTACTGAAAAACAGTTAAAATGTAATATCATTCGATAAGGCAAATAAATACTTAACTAAAAATTCAAAACACATTGCACTTAATCAGGGCCCCATGTCATAGTCGTTGTCATGATCGCCGCCACCATGTCCCTGCGAGGCGTCCCCACTTGTGGAAAATCCTTCTGCACGCTTGAGGGCTCTCAACTCCTTCCTTGCCTCATAAGCGTCCTTCCTAACGCCAATCAATGTGAGCACCTTAGATTTCATGCTAGCGTACATAGCTTTCATGTTGGAAACATGCGGTGAAGGCTCTCCTTCGGGCACCTCCCTACCTAAAAAATAAAAATTCATATTTGAATTAAACTTTCATAAAAAGTAGCATAAATTGTGAATAAGGAGGTGAAGATGACTTACTTCTTGATGCCCTAGCCCGCTTAGCCTTTTGTTGCGGAGGCGCCACAATCCATTTTCCATCGGCCAAAGTCCATTTTGGCCTATGGTTTTCAAAGTAGTGGTAGTCGTATGGCTTGCAAGGGGTGGGATCATCTTCAAATCGGAAATTAGGGTCCAATTTCAAGAGCAACTTAGTGATTAGGCTCCCGTAGGGTAGGTTTTTCTTATGTCACTCGTTAGCCCACACAGTTCTCATCCAATTACATATTGCATACCCGAGATTGATAGGAACCTCCTTCACGACATAGTAAAATGTCATAACCGTGGTAACATTAGGCTCGCCGACATTTCCTCCTGTGGGGATGAAACTTCTCAACCCTAAACCCTTCTATGCAGAACGCCATTTTGCACCCATCGGCTGAACTTTCATCATATAGGTCCCGACCAAAATAATGATTCCCGAAATTCATATAATTCAAGTACGGGAGTTTAATCATCTCCATTCCCGGCCACGCATTAGCATAGAAGATATTAAGTGGACCATCCTCGAGGTTGGGATAAAGGTCCTCATCGGATTTGATAGGATTCCCCAACAACTCATTCATCACCCAACAATCAAACTCAAAACTTTTCCCATTAACCATGGTAGTGTACTTACCATCACCAGGTTCATCAAAATTAGCATAAAATTGAATCACCTCATCCTTATAGGTGTGATCACTAACATCGAACAACAAGGCATCACAAGTTTGAATAGCAAACTTCTCAACCATAGGGCCTAAACCTAGTGCCTCAACCCGATCTCTATCCAACACATATGAGTCTAGTATTGTTGCATTGTTAACAAGAATACCATAATACTTATAAGCATCGAGACTGATAAACTTGTCAGAATCATACCAGTTTGGAGGCTGCTTCCTCGCCACGGTCTTGCTTTTCGGTGCCATGGGTTGATCGGGAATTGGTTGTGGTGGAACTGATTTGCCGTTTCGTTCGGGTAGGAGACGGGATTTCTGAACTCTGAATTGGGGGATTTGGGGGAAGTTTGTTAGTTCTGATCTGAAAAAAAGTCAACCAGCCATATATATAAACACATTTCCGAACTCGGAAACCTAGCAGGATGGAGTTTTAAACTGGTCCGGGTAGGTTTCCGGTGTCTGAAAGTCTATCCGGAAGTAATTAATTAAAAATCCCAAATTAGCAACAAATTTCCCGAAGGTTTCCCTGATAGCCATCCGGATAAGTAAACTTTCAATCCGGAATGGATTTCAGAACTCAAAAACACTATCCGGAACTATTTAATTAAAATTCACATTTTCTGGTAAATTTTCCCGAAGGTTTCCCTGATAGCCATCCGGATAAGTAAAATATCCATCCGGCTTGGTTTTCGAGTTCGGAAAAACAGTTATAGCCATCCGGATAGTGTTTCAGATATCGGAAATCTAGCCGGAAATACACATAAACAGACATTTTCACCATCATATTTGCCTCTTTATCTAAACAAAATACATGAGTACCAAATTTCTGCATGTACAAAATAAATGACAATAGATTGAAGCACTGAAATCTTTAAAATCGATCAAGTTTACATACACATGAATAAGGTGCTAGAATAGATTAGTATCACAAACGAAAATAACAAATTCGATGTTTAAAAGTACATTGTTTGAAAATTATTAACTAGAAACAAAGCCCTACTCTCCAGGTTGTGAGGTTGTCGCCCTACTGCTAGATGGTCCCCCGACCGCATCTTCTTCACTTGAGGATGGCAGTTGACCAAAATCCGGCTCATTCAATTCCGGGCTAAGTTGGAGATCAAGTCCCTTTCGATCAATGTAAGCCCTTTGTTCGGCACGGAGCATTGCTACTTCTTCTTTAGCCTTGTCGACCTGTCCGGTGAAGCATTCCCACATCTTTGAGAGCTTACGCATCCACCGGCCCTCCTCACCTACGAAACAAATAAGTGATTAGCTTTCGAAAACAAACACATTTTCACCTGCGAAACTAAACAATAAAGGGAAAATATATATCCACTTACTTGTACTCGATGAACTCGCACTTCTGGCTTCTAGTTTTCTTCGCCTAGCGACTCTTCCTGCTGCGCCCGGAGCTAAGGCCTTCAAGACGTACCTTTGAGTTTCTATATCCAGTGCAAAACCCTTATGATCAAACCAATCGTCATCGTAGTACTCTAGAGGCTCAGCACGATCAAGAACACCTCCACCTTGCTTCTTAATCAGCTCAGTGACAAGTCTGGCATATGGAAACCATTGCCTCGACCCTCTCCCCACCTTGAACATGTATTCAACTATCGAGTGTCCGGGATTTATTTTCAACCCTTCCATCAAGTAATAGAAGAGCAGAACACGTCCACAACTGAGTTCACAACTATGACCCCCCGATGGATACACATTCTGACAAACCCAGTCAAATACAATCCTCTGCTCAACCGTAAGCTCCTCAACATTAAAATCACCTGGAAAACTACCCGCCCCCTGACAAGTAGTTTTGAAGTACTTACGTCCCATTGCTTCAAGGTCTAAGGGTTGGTTTGGCCTGGTTTCAGGAAATTTGTTGAAATTATAAATCTCATAAGCGCCTTGGGGGTGATTAGGGCGCAAGGATGAGTTATCAACATAAGGGCAGCCTAGGACCTCATTTATATGAAACTTAGTGACATGAATCAGTTTACCATTCACCTTAGTGCACATGTTATTCGACTCATACTCTCCTAAATTTGCATAAAATTGCACAACCTCATCTTGATGGCATAGGGATTCAAGCAAGAGAAATTTATCTAAATAACTAGGCTGAAAATGAGCAACCAAATACCCTAAATGCAAAGTGTCAATAGAGTTAGGGCTAATCACCTTGGTAGTGTGTGTTCTCCGCCCACACCATTCGACATAGTTGGACTCCGCCCTACGATTGAAGAAATTCCGGCCTGCCGATGCTTCAGGGGGTCTATCATGGCCTCTTTGCCGCTTTGTCTTCCTCGATTTGGCCTTGCTTAATCGGCTCCCACCCACGTGTTCTTCGGCTCTTGGAGGTGATTCTACCTCCTCCTCGGAAGAGGACTCGTACACTATCTCTTGTTGTCGTTGGATTTCCGCGACTTGCTTGCTTGTGGAAGGAATTTTAGTCCTAAACCATGGTGAGAGATTGGACTGAAAAATTGGTAGAGGGGCGGACTGGTTTGGGGATGAAGTTGGGGAGGGTTTGCAGATTTGGGGAAAAAAATCCCGTCTGCCCCTTTTATAATTAAAACATCCGGCTAGGTTTTATGAAGTCGGAAACATAGCCGGGTGAGGTTCTTTATTTGTCGTCTTATCCGGCTTACTTTACGATTTCGGAAACGTATCCGGACAATACAAAAACTCAGAATAAGTAACACTTAGACTATTTTCTTAGCTAGTCCTCTACCCATTCATCTCATTACAAACGAAAATTTCACTTTTCTACCACCCATTTACTCTCTTCCACCAACAAAATCTTCTTCTCCAACCACCAAGAACACCATTACTCACATTGGCCCCATTTCTTGAGTTCTAGAACAAGAAAGTAGCTTCTTTGTCCATACTATTGGGGTTTTTGTTCTACTTGAAAAGGTATTTCTTGGAACTTTGCTTCATTTGCATAATCAATATTGTTTATTGGCTAATTTGTCTTATTTGTTCATGGGCTTTGCTTAATTATTACTACAAACTAGCTTTGTTTTATGGGCTACATTCTTGATTAATCAATTGGGATTATGGGCTATATTCTTCATTAGTCTTGATGGTCACTAGTTATATTACTACAAATCTAGGGTTAAGTATGTCATATATGTATGCACTAATTTAATTACAAAGAATTAAGGGTGAAGCATGTGATAGGAAATTTATATTAGTCTAATAGGATCCTAAACCCTAGGGGTTTTATGATGGTCAATTATTAAAATGACTACTTACCATTAATTTAGCATATAATTATTCTTTCTTGATAGTGAGGTTATATAATATATGCAAACTATTATTTGTAGAGGAGTTATGGCACCATAAGAAGAACGTAGGAATCCCCAAAAGCCCTAAAACCCCTAGCACCGCGGGAGGTGTTAAAAAAAAAGGGGTGAGGCATCCTAGGACATATTGTGCTGTCTTACAAAAAAGGATGAAGAAGGGGATTTTGACGGACATGACGTTCAACGATGGTGGGGAACCAATATCGGAAGAGTATTATTTATGGAAGAGTTGGGTTGGAAAAATTGGTCGAACTCGTGTGGATATAAAGTATGAATCTTGGCACGAGGTCCCCGACAAGGAAAAGACTAAATTATGGGAGGAGTGTTTGGTAAGTCTCTACCTTCATTTAAGGTATTTTCATTTTTGTACACATGAATGAGATTTTATCCAGCTTTTCTTATAATCTTATGTAGGTACCATTCAAAATTGTTTCCCCAAATATGAAGAAACTTTTTGACACAACCATGTTTCGCTCGAGTAAGGCGGCACGGGATCATAGAGCAATGTTGTCTAAACATTACATTTATGGAGATTTTAAGGATGAGGACCCTTGGTTGGCCTACACCGATATTCTACAAGAAAGTTGGGCAATATTCAAAGCACGCACCTTGGAGAATGACCGACTAGTAAGATTAATTCCTACCATTCTAGTATTACTCCTTCGTTCACATAACTTAAATTCATTTATGTGTTAGGGTGTGAGGTTGACGAATAGCACCAATGCGAAAGCTAATACGACACCTCACACAATGAGTAGGGAGGGCTATACTATAAGATTAATGAAACATGCAATCAAAAAACAAGAAGATGGGGTGCAAGAGAAAATGGATAGTGAGATGACGGAAGAGGAAGCGCGGGAGAGCACCGAGGTGGTTAATCCTAAAGAGTTCGATAAACTCACTAGCTTCTTGATTGGTCGACAAGATAGCAAAGGCGAATACACACACGAGGGAAACAAGAAGTTGATAAAAGATATTGTAAGTTGTTTCTTTGAATATTTTGAGCTAATATTATTACAATTCTTATTCCTATCTATTTTTCTTTCTACCATATATTTTTTTTCTATTAAATGATAGGATGATGTCAAAGCGAAAATTGCTTCGGGAGAATTCGTTCCCACACAAGATGATGACATCCTTTGTAAGGCGACGGAACGGAAGGAACACCCCGGTAGAGTTCGTGGATATGCATCACATGTGGTGAAAAGAGATCTCATCGGAAAACCGAAATCTTCTAAACCACCAAGACATACCAAGTACAACAAGTTGCAAGAGGAACTTCGAGATACAAAAAAAGAGCTCGGTGATACCAAGAAGGAGCTTGATGAGGCCGTGAAGAATATGAAGAAAAGGGACATAGCTCTCCACATAATAGTCAAGCAAACGGGCGCAATTCTCCCACCAAATTTGAATGATCTAAGCGACGATTGGGAGCCTCCTTCATGTGGTTCACGTCACTCACCCGATGTTTGTGAGGTGCAAGGAAATCCACCATCACTACAACCAAACATATGTGGTGATAACTTAAACCGACCAAAATAGGTAAACACACTAACTCACTTTTCGATCGCATTCTTATTCAAATTCTCTATTCGTTCTCTTAATAGTCTTAGCATGTTTATGACGATACTTTAAAAATGAATCCACTATTTTAATTAGGTCAAGGTCGATGTCACATTTCCATGCAAATTATATATCGATGGTGGAGTGAGGAAGCCTACTATGCATGTTGCAAATGGAATTTTCAATGAGTCGGCGAAGATGCATGGCGGCGATAAAATTGCAACCGGTTTGGGGGAGGTTTGCTTGAAAAAAGCTTTGGTTTTAACCGCTCGAATTCCCATACCCAGAGGCCCGTGTAAGGTTATTGGACCGGCGGAAGGTATGTATTTACTTTGGACTCGTAGGCTAATTGTTGTCGAGAGTTTAGGAGAGACTCAACCCGCTAGCCTATACAACCCAATTATGAGCGTTGCACGCAAGGTTGAGCCAAAAATTACAAAAAAAACTCCCCAACCCTTGACCGCCCCAAACAATGTTTAAGTTAAATCTATGACACCGCCTATGAAGGTGTTGTATGATAAATTGTCTACACATTGAAAATTTGGATACTACGAATTCCCGGCTCCAACGGAATTATTTGGTGGTATTGGAAGGCAAATTGTAATGTGTTGGGGTGATTTTGAAGATCTATGGAAGGGTGACAAGGCAACCGAGCCCCTAATGTCCTTATTCCAACTGTAAGTCATTTTAATGTCGAGACTATATTATCTTGTGTTTTTTCAACCGCCGTTCTCCTCGTTGTTTTAACCATTCATCTTTTTTTTTCTTAAGTTTCTTAAATCAACTAGTTTAAAAACGGTTGAAGCCATGGATAGGCTTCCTATTCCCTGAGTGAATCCAAGAATTAGGTCATACTGATGTAGAGCGATTAAGTTACATGAGAGAGGCTCTCGGTGTGGAGGACAAATTATTCTTCCTAGCACCACTTATTTCCGGGTAAGCATTTCATATTAATTAATTCTATACATTATTATCTCATGATAACTTTTATGTTGCCATTATTGACAAATGGATATGCATTTTTTATTTAGTAAACATTGGACCTTGGTTTTGATCCACAAAAAAACCAAACAAGTTTATTGGATAGATCCTCTCCATCGTCCGCCAATCCCGTCTTTCGAACACCTCCTTAGATAAGTTTTGAATCATGTCAATCCCTCTAGGAGAGAGTTTGGAATGACTGAGATCAAGGTACTCTACACGTTTCTCCCTCATTAATAACACTTGTATTATCGACATCGATCGATTGTATTTAACAATGTGATCTACCTTTTGTGTTAAAGTACAAGAGACAAGTTAGCAGCTGGAAATGCGAGTTCTACGTTATGTTGTATGAGCTCAAAATTGATAGCGGAACTTAACGAATTAGACAACGACCTTGAGTCCGTAAGTTCCAAATCTATAAGGGCATCTACCTTACACATATTCATATGTTTGCGTCATATATTGAATTGTGTATGCTAATGCACAGATTTTCGAAGAGGATACAAGCCCCTACTCACCCGAAGACCTGAATCGACCGAGGAGTAGTATGACATCAATTTTCGTAACTTCGCATGCATCTGCTCTAGTTAAAAATTGACACATTATGTGTTATTGGCAATTGTTGTTGTATTTAGCGCATTCAAGTGATGTATTACATTATACATTCATTCTTAATACATCACAACCATTTGAAACATATAATTCTTCACTAGCGCCATTAAATACTTTATATTTTGTATTCAAAAGCCGAAATAAATAAAATTCAGATTTTTAATAATAACCCGGAACACTTTTCCGATATCTGAATGCTGGCCGGACAGTTCTAACTTCTTCCGGCTAGGTTTACGGTCTCGTAATTCTAGCCGGACGAAATTACCTTCTTTTCACCCATTTTCCCGAAGGTTTCCCTGGTAGGCGTCCGGTTAAGTAAATAATTCATTTGGCTTGGCTTTCCGGTTTCGTAATTGTAGCCGGAACTACCTATTTTCCGCCACCGTTTCACGGTGGCCGGATTACTGCCGGCGCCGGAATATTTCCCGGCTTATCATCCGGGAGCGCAAAAATGAACCTCCGGCTTACCGTCCGGCCCGTAATGGCCGGTGTAGCCTCCTTCTAGCAGCAGGTATTTACGAGTCCGGAAATGCACCCATCCGGGTAGGTTTCCGAACTCGAACGTTACTCGGCGGTTTCAACCTTCGAGTAACAGTGGCACCAATTGGACGGCGGTCAAAACCACCGTCCAACTGGGACGGAACCGTGTTCCGTCCCTGATTCCACTAGTGGTAACACATATGTATGAGGATGGTATACATTTTTCATAATATTATTTTATTATGTAATGACAAATTATCAATTTAGTCATATATATATACCTCTGATTTCAACAACCTTGTTTTTTACTAATATTCGTTGAAATTTGTAATTACGAACGTAAGAAATTAATGTAGTATATAAAAAAACTATATATATCTTGAAATAACTATCAATAGATATACTGTAGTTTTACGTCTAATTATGTGTTTACTTAACTGTGACGAGCATGTTTAAACATGTTGGCAGTATGTTTAAACATGGTAAAATTAAAGACAGAAACGCACAAAATTGTTTACGCAGTTCGGTGATGAAAACACCTACATCTGCGAGGCCTTGCCCAGTCTAGAAACCATTCACTAGATAATCAATATAGTGTACAAAACTCCTCACTTCTACCTATCTATGATTACCTCTAGTAGTAAACTTGTGAGCACCCCTCATTTGCCGGTCAACGTCAAACTCCTCACTTGACAAGGTCAAGCTACTCACCCAACTTTCTGATGACTACCTCTCCCGAGGATATTATGGCCGTGGTCCTAGACTTGCCGATGAACAAGATTCTGTTGCGGTTGAATGCTAAACTGCGACTGCTCCACTCAAAGTATCCTTGAAAGGATTTTTGATCTCTAAATCCGTGGTTGATTTTGCAGCCTTCATTCTTCTTTTATACCACATGTTGTACCTTCAATAACGTACAACTCTAATCTATTCTTTCTATAACCGAATATTACAATTTCCAATTACAATATAGAAAAAGGAAAAGACTAGATCTCTTTCCAATTATAAAGCTATACCTAACTAATTCTTCCATATAATTCCGTAGGCAATGGCCCTGTCAAGTTCAACTTAAATTCTGCATATTTCAGTTAAGTTAAGCAGACTTCAGCAGACTTCAGCGGACTTCAGCAGGTTTCAGCGGACTTCAGCTGGCTTCAGCGGAATTCAGCAGACTTTAGCGTACTTCAGCAGACTTCAGCTGGCTTCAGCGGATTTCAGCAGACTTCAGCGGACTTCAGCTAAATTAAAACAAATTCCCTATTTTCACTAAATTGTTTTAAAATAAAATTTCCTACAATTCAAAAATGTCAATGAAATACTTTTGTTTTGATTTATCAAATGAAGTTAATTGAGAACAAGTGTTTCTTCAATGTATTTTGTTTTGATTTATCAAATAAACATATTTTTAATAGTTCTAATTTATACTCAAAATTAACAAATTCAACAATAAGGGTCTGTTTAGTACAACTTATCTGAATATTTTCAGTTCAGTTCATTATTTTTCAGTCCAGTTCATTTTAGTTCGGTAGTTTCAATTCAGTTCAGTACATTATACTTTAATTAAAATTAAAACAAAATATATGTTAATGATTTAGTTCAATCCAATTCAGAGAAATTGTAATTTATTTCAATTCAGTTCCCCGAAAATATAATTTGACAATTTTAAATTTATATTGAAAATTCAGTTCATTTTTGTTAAATGAAGTTCAATTCAGTTCATTTCAATTAAATGTAGTTCAATTCAGTTAAGTGTAGTTCAATTCAGTTCTATTTTCTGTTCTTGAATTTGTGTTTCTCTACCATTAGATAGAGATTTCCATTTGATTTGGTGCAATATTTATTCGATTTAGTTCAGTTCAGCTCAGTTCAGGCGTATTAAACAGACCCTGATTACGAATATGTCCATTAACAAACAAAATAATTATTGCGAAATATTTATTATTTGATCAAATAATTACTGCGAAACAAAGTATTTCAATTTTTGATTTGTATTATGTGTGTCATTTTTGAAAAATCATTGTACAAATAAAATAATTACTTTAAAATCTTTATTATTTGATCAAATTTGAAGTTGAATGTTTGAACTCAAATTAATAATAATAATAATAATATTATTATTATTATTATTATTAGTATTTATTATTATTATTATTATTATTATTATTATTATAACATTTTGTAGTTAATTTTAACACACTTCAGCAAATTTTTAGCAGATTTCAGCACACTTCAGCGAACATTAGCGAACTTCAGCGAACTTCAGCGGACTTCAGCAGATTTCAGCGAACTTCAGCGGACTTCAGCGAATTTCAGCAGACTTCAGCGAATTTCAACAAATTTCAGTTAAGTGAATTTCAGTTCAGCTGAACTTGACAGGGCCAATATTCAATCTTCCATACTTGAATTGGACGAGCATAGATGACTTGGAATCTTCTGTATTTAATCTTCAATAACCGAAAATAAATCGTTCTTCCATAACAATGTAATTCGATCAATACAAGAATTCCAGATCCATAAATAACTTTCCTGAGCATATTAAAACATGCTTCACTTCTTCACAAAAATACCAACTTAAAAGTATGGACTTTACATATCTCTCCCATTTCGGTATCATTATCTCATTCGCCCATTCTTTTATTCAATGGGTGACAAAAACTTACAGCAACCTTTCAACTGGCCGCCCAAACAAATCGGATCAGATGCCATACGTCGAGTTTCATTCACCGGTTATGCTAGATGCGGTGGAATTGAAGGTCCCGGATTATTTTATCCAAAAGTTCGGTGAACTAGCTATATCTTCCGGCAACTTTGAGATTTAAACATAGTTATTTTATATATTTGCCAACCTGATCCTTTTTAGCTACTTTTGGATAATGATATTGATTTTTAATATGTTAAGATCCAATGTTCTAAAACTGTGAGCTACGTACATTGCAATTTTTTGAGATGTTATTTTAAATGAATAACAATGGGACACAAGTTTTGTGCAGGTTTTGTGCACGTCCGAGAAAATAAAATTAATTTCTTAAAAGAGTTAGGTCAGAGAAAATGTCATAATTAAACCCTGATTTAATAACATGTATCTTTCGTGCCCAGGATCTTGAGTTTCCATACGTGCATAACACGTGCATTTTTTATTCCGCTCCAAACGCATGCGCTGTCTTTAGCAATCAAATATTTTAAAAAGAAAGTTTTCTGAGCTTTCAACTTTTCGTGATAATTTTTATATTTGTAACTTATATTATGTACATGCAGCGAAGCAATAAGCAGGTGAATATTCACGATCCTCCGACAGGTTATGCTGCGGTGTATGTCCATCATTTCCAGTTAGGTCTGAGATTTCCTCCACCGCCATATTTGGTGAGCTTGCTGGATCATTACGGAATCGCTCTCGCCATCCCCGACTTGGAATCATTCTCGAGCAGACAGTGCGAGACCTTCCAAGGAAAAAGTTTTAGCAAATGTTATGTGTTTTGTGTTCATCTTATAGTTTATTACACTATTAATTTCATTATGATTTGATGTTGAGATTTGTGTAATTTGAATTTGATTTGTGCAATTTATTTAAATTGCTCGTGCAATTAACGTACGTGTTAATAAAGATCTGATAATTAATTACATCGCCGGAATTGGTTGAATGGGGTTCAAGGGTTTGTGATTTTGTGATTTGGGGTTTTTCTGAATCACAAAAACGCAGTTGACTATATATACCATTCTAAATTTACGAAATCGTAAATCACCCGCAACAACATTCTTTCTATTTCCGAATTCGGAAACGGGTCCGGAAATTAGTTGAATTGGGAAAATTACATTTAACCGGCCACGTTCCGATTTCGTAACATATCATCTAAAAAAAATAAATGCTGATAATTATAATCCAGTGAATTACCCAGACAACCTTCCGGCTCGTAAACATTTTATGTTCGGGTGGTTTACGAAGTCGTAAAGGTAGTGCACCGTCCGAAAAACTATTTACGATCCATTTACGATTTCGCAAATGAGTAAGCTGAGACAAATATAATTGTGAGAATAAAAGGCCAGTGATAAACCCGGCCAAGCTTCCGACTTGTAAAGATTTCTGTTTAGGTGGGTTTACGATATCGTAAAGTGTGTGGCCCATCCGGAAAACATGATTACGACTTGATTACGAGCTCGTAAATGACCCGATTAAGATGGTTCAATATGCCTGATTAGGAAAGTCAACCCGGTCCAATTCCTTCATCGTAAATATTCCGGAGAAATGAGTTTACGATTTCGGAAATCCTTCTGTATTTAAAAAGAGTGACATTTCCGATTTCGTACCACTCGTTTCGGCATCAGACCAGACTAAAACCCATCACGTGGGTTCATTCATTCATTATCTTTCCAACCCATTTGTCTCTTCCTCATTATTTCTCCTCCTACCACTCTTCCCTCTCTATATCTTATCAATTGTACGATATCACACTACCCAAATCAAAGAATCCAACTAAAGAACCTCACAAAAGTTGAAATTCTTCATTTATTCTACAAGTTCGACTATTTTGGGGGTGTTTCATTACAAATTAGAGGTAAAATTGGTTACCTTTATTAACCCATTTGTATTGATTTATCACGTGCGATGCAAACAAACATATGGGTTATGGAGTAACCAAATATTATCAAATCCAAACCCTAATCTATTTGATGCATTAATTATCTATTTTAGGGTTCATTTATGTTATTGTCGTTTGCTTTGTTAGCTAAATCTTTATACTAACATCTCCTTATTTTGTTAAATGCACCCTAACTATTTTATTGCCGGTGAAATTGAAATTTTGTAGTTGTTCTTATTTGTAGGTGAATTAGTGGACAAGTGCTTCACTAGTGGACGGACTTAGGTTTCTAGGCGGTTCATTCGTACCATTCACGGCATTTTGGAAATGCCGTAATGGGTTGTGCCATAAAATGGCACTTCTTCTGGGCGGTTAACAAAACGCCTTAAACATGCATGCTGCGCACGGCGGTTCAAAACACCGTGTGCAGCGTTTAAAAAACGCCCTGTATACCTGTTATGAATTCGCCACCTCAGGTCGCCTGTGTCTGTAAATGTGAGTGATACGATATCGCCGCCAGTGATCGCCTATTAAAGCGAACTCGCTTGTGTTGGTCGCTTGTTTCTAATAATACACAAGCGAGATCGTAACCAGACTCACTAGGGTGAAGCAGGCGAGACCGCTGGCGTATTCACCGGAATATATGGGAATATTAAATTTGAAAAAAGACTCAATGGTCATGGTGTTACGGTATCGTGTATCATCTCGCTTTTGGTCGAAAAAGAAAAGCGAGTTCGCCTTCTGGAGGTGGCGAAACTAAAAAGCGAACTCGCCACCTGAAAATGTAGCCAGACCAGATGGACACAAGCGGAGTGGGATACGACACCGCCAGAAGAGGCGAATATTAGGCGAGCTCGTTTCTCATATTTTTTGTGGGGAATTCACTGGCGAGTTCGTCGTTTAAATTCGACTGTTAAGGCGAATGTTGAGGCGATATCGTTTTCAGGAACGCCAGGGGCAACAGAGTCTGACAAGCGAGTAGCCAGGCGATGTCGCTTTTATGGGCGAATGAATAGGCGAAACCGCTTCTGTGGCCGCTTGTAATTATGTAGTGGGAGGCGTGCCAGGTAGCGAAATAGCTTCTGGGTTTGACTAGAAGCGGACCAGCTAGCGAGTTCGTTTATGTGAAATATTGAATGGTGTAATTATTGTAAAATTTGACCCGTTTCTTTCGAAACATGAATCGGGATACCGACTCAACATAAACCTGTCAAATTCAAATCCAAAACCCTTATACTAGTACTAAAGAGGCATAACCTAAGCACACAAGTGCGTTACCAATGTCAAGTCCTACCAAAAAAAAAGAGACAAACGCAAATGGACAACTAAGTACTTTTTCATGCCTTGGGGAGGTTAGGGACCTGTGGCCTTGAAATGATAAACGCACGGTTGTGGACCAGATATTTAGCCATTTGGTCTCTTCCGTCGTTAAGTTCTTGCAAGGAGAAAGGAGTGATATCATCCACGAATACCTATGATTGAAAATAACGCTTATTAGGAAATCTCGACGAATATAAATGAGATTAGACGCGTGTAGCGTACCTTTAGAAGATCTAGCATGTCTTTTTGAACACCATCCACCACCATCAAACCAAAGATCATTGTGTAATAGCCACATTCATAGTTCGATGATTGCTTCCTAGACTACAAAAGAGTTTAAAACATAAAACATTACTATACTTATGGTACTTTAAACGCAAATGTTGATTTTTGAAAGGACGTGATAGCATGAGCACAACATCTTACCCGAATGTTTATAAGGTGGAAGTCGAGGAGTGTTTTGTCGTTCACTTGAAGAATTGCATTATCAAGGAGATCGGCGAATGTTCGTGATGGAGGGCGGTGGAGTGGGTCTATCCAATATACTTGCTTTAAAGCGGGTATTATTGCAACAAAGCTCCAATGATCACTACAAATCACATGAAAGCATAATTGTCATAAAAAAAGAATGCAGTAGAGCAAATACAATATATTTAGCATGAGTAATAGAGCAAATTGTAAGGTATACCTCTCGAGATATGGTCCGATCCATATTTCTTTGATTTGTCGGAGAGAGTAGAATTCAAGTAATCAAGTCTTTGCCTATTGCTCTCCATACTAGCTTGCAAATGCACTGGATGCAAAAATCCAATAAAATGCTTGCTCCGGCGATAGGCATGGTGATGCAAGAACCTGTGAATGTAGTAGACAATCTTGACGAGGATGTAATCATATATGGTTTGATAATTGAGTATTCTCATGAAACACATACAAATGGCTTACATTTGATTGAGGCAAAGAATGGTGGCGGGAAATTCATTGAAATTCCAGAAATATTCAAAATCCCCCCATGGTACGTGGATGTCCTTTGTCATAGTAAAGCACCTTTCATTTCCGAGAAAGGCATAGCATGCATTCTTGTCGTGCGAGGATATCAAATCATAAAAGACTCGGACGAAGGGTGGAAGGGCTTTCATAAACTCCACGAGCATGGGGTCTAATGTTTGTCTAGCTATAGGCAAGGCATGCACGGGTATTTGTGGATTTTGTGGAGTTTGTGGTTTCTTACGGGGTATGGAGGTGGATTTTTCATCAAGCACCAACCATTTTGGCCATAGAACAAGGAAACCTTTAGCCTCCCCAACTCTCACCATCGGTGACTCCTTCACAGGTAGCATTTGTTGTTCTATCAAAACATCGGTAATGAGAACACTAAAAAATCCTGCGGGGATGTCAACACGATTGTGTTTCACCGCACTTGGGTCGTATGTGCCATTGGCGACATGGAGTGGTTTTGATTTGGTACCTTGCGAAACATATAGTTTGCAAGGGAGGTTCTATCATAAATGAAAGCACAAGAGAAATCATCATCCAACTATTTTTAGAAAGAGATTAGAAACCAACGATGTTCTAAATTAGCAAAATTTGTACTAACCTTATCAACTTGAATGGAATGCGCCGCATTCAACTTGATGGGTGATGAAGGTGGAGTAGGAGGCACTAGTTCCTTGTCCATTTCCACATTCTTACCTTCATCCTCCACAATTTGAGGTGATGCTTGAGAACCCTTTGATGATGGTGGAAGATGTGGTTGTGTACCTCCTAACCTCTCGATGTGGGAATAGTTGGTGTGTTGTGCTATGTCTTTCATCACCTCCCTCAAATCCTTCATTTCCGCCTTTGTCGCCGCCACCTCGCTCAAAACTCGTTGTAGTTGTGATGGTTTAGGATTGCCCCAACCTTGCTTAATCCCAAAAACCTCTTCTTGTGTCGCGTAACCTCCAACACCTAATGCTCTTCCCGGGTGTTCCTTTTTCTTCCCAAGAGCAAAAGCCTCATTCAAGACATCCTTCTTCCCACACGGGATAAAGGTACCCTCCTCCTTTTGGCGCTCAAGAAGTTCCTATTATCAAATATGTTGTACTAGGTGAAAGTGGTTGTGAAGAATATTTGAAAGCAACAACAAAAATAAATAAGACTACAATAGATAGTAAGATAATGTAAGATAGATAGACTAACCACCCTCTTTGCACATTTTTCGGCATCCTCCGAAGTGAACTTACCATCCGAGTCTCTAATTCGACCCAACACGAAGAGTTTTTGTCTAGTATAATCCTCGGCGTCCTTTTCCACTACGACATACCGAGCTTCCGCCTCGTCCATCCCCCCTAATACCAACTCCTTCACTAGTTCCTCCTTCTCCTTAAGCCCCTCCTTCTCACCTACACCCAAATACCCCGACCTACCACCGGTGTATGGCATTGTTATTGATTTCGCCGATGTGACCTTCTTGTCCCATTTCCCCTTTGCACAAGAAGATACCGTATCACATGTCATCATTAATGTAATTAGATAAGAGGAGGTTATGTCACCGAAGTTATAGTTTGTGACTCACCGAAGTCTTATTTTCAAGCGATGCTTGCTTGAAGGCCTCCCACGCATCGGTTGTAATATGATTGTATCGGTCCCTTGGATCTTGACCTAGCCTCTTTCCCTTCTCATACAAGTAGTCTTTTCTTAGAGCATGCTTGTGCTCGCGAAAAGCTTTGGAGACGATGTTGAATGCCTTCTTTCTCACCACTTCCATGTCATTAGATTCTATTTCAAAAGGTCGCTACGCCAAAATATGTAGGATGTATTATTTCTACATATTATGAAGAGGTATAATATTGAGTAGATAGATCATTGAAAGGTTAAATGTTACTTACTTGGCATTCTACCTAAACTTCCTCCTTCATTTTTGATGGGGCGGTTCTCCAATTATCCTCCGTTATCTCAATAAACGTTCTTCCAACTCGGCCACACCAACTTGACCATTTTGAACGTTCTTTTTTTGGTCGGTTGCATACACCCTTAGCATTAAATCCTATGTGTGTTAGTTCTCCTCTTCTCATTCTTCTTTGTAGAACTCGACAATGTGAGCGGACTTGTAGGCCTTTCTTCGAGTTGCTACCTCGCTTCTTTGGTTGGGCACTTGAAGTGGTTGAAGTGGTCACCATTGCTATCTAAGGATGGATAGAAATTTTAACTTAACTAATTAGCACTATTATGACTAGGTAAAACAACAACAAAACCATGTTGAATGAGTTGTAGAAGTAAAATAACACAAGCATGACTAGTTAAAACAAGGAAAAAATGGATTTGTTGAATTGTATAACCAAAGTGAACCTAAGGTAGGCTAACATGTTAGAATGCCACATGAAAGTAACAAATAAAGGGAGCTATGGCTTCTAAATTTGATTTTAACATAGTCATGAAACATAAATGTTATGGATAGGGACTAAGCATGGATAATGTCTACTCAAGCATGCCATTCAACCAATATATCTCAAAAAGTAACTAAATAAGATGTGCTTTGAATAATACTTCAAATTTGAGTCTCATACCTTAATTGTAGAAGAATATATTAGTTGTTTTTTGCTCTTGGACACACAAAGTAGCGAGATTTGTAATATTCAACCAAAGTTGAAGGAGATTTTTGGGTTTTTGGTCGGTTACAAGCTTTATAGGGTTTAGTTCTTCACACAAAATATATGTGCTAGATTTGAGGGTGAGTTTGTGGTTGGTTTTGATGAGATTTCACCAAGAAATGAGGCAAGAATGGATTTGGAATGCAAGGATTTGAGATGGAAGTTGAGGGGGGGATAAGGTGAGAGAGAAGGAGGGGTAGATGGGAATGAATGGTGAAAATGCTGAAGAGGTTAGCAAAATCCGGGATAAAAGATATATATAGTATGGTAAAGTTGGACAAAACATGCCTGAATAGTATATTTGGTCGGTTACTGTTTAACCAGGCTACGATACCGCAACCTGCATCGGCTAGAGGCGAATACCCCTTGCGTTATCGCTAGCTAGCAAGTTGATGAACCCATAATAATTATTTTCTGAATATTTGCTACTTTGTTATGCAATTAATATTAACATTGTGTGTTTCATGAGTTGATGTATATTAAAATTTAATATGAAAACTTATAAATGAAATCAGATTTTATCTGCACATAATATTACTTGAGTTGGTTGCAACGATGACGTCTGTTATGAAAGAGAATTGTTGTGACATGTTATATATAGTCCTATGAAGAGGTATCTGAAATTGTTAACTCTAATCCATATCCATGTTTATTGTAAAGCATTTGGCATAAACTGTTTAGATACGTATATGATGGGACTACGGGTTAATACCATTAGTTCGTTAACCAAATGTTACACTAGTGCAGACACGAGTAATAGGACTTTCTACATTAGCCACGTGTTGATCACCATCGAATATACATGTATTTGACAACTTCTGACTGAAAGTGTAGACATTTAGTTCTTCTGTAATGCATGTGGTATTACTCATAGTCTGGATGATGTTATACATACAGGCAACGTCGTTACCCCGTTAAAGAGCCGACTTCGCGATCACACATCTCGGGAGCTAATGAACGAAAAGTATCCAGTTTTAGATGAGAATAGGGGTGGTAATTGAGTCAACACGCGAGTATTTCGAGATCGACTCGGTCAAAACTCGGACTAAACACGACTCGATCTAGCTCGACTCGAAAAACTCGTGCGTAACTCGGTAAGTATAATCAGTTGCAAGTTTATAATCTTATTAGGTTATACTATATTAGTTCAATCATCTAATCTAGCTAGTTTTCTGTTACTACTCAATATTGAATAAACTAATTAATTGCATTGGTATTTAAATTAATAATTTCTAAGGATGCTAATAATTTCAATATTGAACAGGTATTTAAACGCACATATATATAATTAGAAATTTTCATAGTATAGAAGTAGTAAAATTTTTATTTAAAAAGAGAAAAAAACAATTCGAGTTCGAACTCGCAAGTAGTGTCGATACTCGATAAATAATAACGAGTTCGAGTTGAGTATGGTATTATTAACTCGCTAGTTCTCGAGTCGACTCGAACATGGTTAATATAGTTCTCGAGTCTAGACGAGTTACGCACTACTCGCTTGATTGAAGGTTGTCATTCCCAATCTCGATGATAAATGGGTTTGGTTTTTATCGTGTGGGTTGCCGGGCATGGGTTCAGGGTTTAGGGTTAAGGGTTTGATGATTGTACAGAAGCGAAATCGCTACAACCTTCGCCTACAAACAAATTTGAGGCGAGTTCGCCAGTTGGTTGAAATTATAGGCGAACAAACAGGCGAGTTCGTTTCATAGTGAAATCCACAAGCGAATGGAAGGGGCGAGTTCGCCAGCGTATTTTAATTTTTAAAAAAAATACAAAAACAAGTTTTGCGGGTGGCAATTTCAGAACCCCCCCAACTTCCACCCGCAAAACCCTAAACCCCCAATCGGAAAATCCCTGCAACACCATGGGCTGGAGCAAATCAGCCGGTAAAACCCTCAACCCACCAACCCCCAAGCGCCAGAAGACCACCCCCACTGCTCAACCCGATGCAGAGTCGGCCGGAATGCGTGAAGAGACACTCGCCGACCTTCAACCTCGCCGGAGACGCGATCGCCTGGCCGGTGGATCTACAGGCGGCGGCGGCGGCCATACTTCTGGAACCTCCCATCAACGCCAACCCGCCACCAATCCGTCGCCGCACCGCCACACCGCCACCAGGAACCCGCCTGAAACTGGTGGGCCAGCCGAGAATCCGGCGGGTAACCCTGCGACTGAGGAAGATGAGGAGACGTCTCTGTTCGTCAGCACAAAGGCCGAGACTAGGTACGAACAATTTTCTCGTCGCTTCTTGTTGAATGCTAGGGTTTTTGATGAAGATCGGATAGAGTCGTTAGGGTTTGGTAAAATTGTAGACTATTTTAAGGCGACGCATCTAGAAGGGATGTTGATGTCGAGAGAGCCGGTGCATAAGGATGAGTGTTTACAGTTTTATGCAAATATGACTTTTGCAAAGGACGCCGAAGAGGGGGAGACAATGGTTAGGAGAGTTAGGTTTAAGGTTGATAAGTATTTGATTAATGAGGTGATAGGTTGCCCGTATGTGTCGGTTGACCACTTAAGGCCGTTAGATCCAAACGGTCCTTACGAGTGTTACCACACCCAAAACTTCCCATCTTTGTCTAGTTTGAACCCCCTAGAACCCGTTGCTATGCGTAGAAAATACTTTAAATCGCGTAGCAAGTTGGAAGGTACTCCGAAGAAGTACAATATTGGCGTTCTCACTCAGGAGCAGAGGTTGGTGTTCGAGTTGATATGCTCGAATGTCATGCCATCGGGTGGTCACCCTTGCGAGCCTACTATTGCCAATTTGATGTTGCTCTATTACATCATGGAGGGATTGAAGATCAATCCAGGGTACGCGATTGTGAAGTACATGCTGAAGCGTGCCAAGGACAAGTCTGATGAAACGATCCCATATGGCCAGCTTATCACGGCGATGATAAAGAAGAAGGGTATTAGACCGGTTAGTCGGCCAGAGCCAGTTATGCACTACACCGAGAAATGGCTGCGTAGCAAGGGATTGGCACTTGGCGCCGATGGGGTCATAAAGAAGAAGAAGGATGGTGCTTCGAGTTCAAGTGCGCGTGGTGTTTTGAGTCCGGGTAAGTCGATTCTACCCAAACTTGGTATTTTATTAGATTTATTTGTTTGCGCCTATACAATATTCTAATGGATTTGATGTGTTTTGGCAGGACGGGAACTTCAGTGGCGTGAGCGAATGGTCGTGATGATGGGACAACTTTCAGCGGAAATAGAACAGGTGAAGTTGGAACAAGCCAAGGAAACGGAGATGATATTGGAGTTTGGCAGGATGCTAGACTTGGAACCTGAGCTTAGCGACGAGGAAGGGATGCCAGACTTTTCCGTTCAGCCTTTGCCACCAATGGACGCGGAGGCGGATGACCCTGAAAGTGAAGCGGAACCAGAAGAGGAGGATCCAGAAGAGGAGGAAGCACAACAGCTTGACGAGCCCGAAGGTGCTAAGGATGGAGAAGATCCCGTTGGTTCAGATGGTGGCCCGTTTTCTCCGGACGAAGATAATGACGAAATGTTCAAGGTTGTCTTCAGAAACGAACAAAGCCATAATGAGGATGCGCAAGAGTCGTCGGAAGAGGAAGTACAACAGTCGTCCGAAGAGGAAGTACAACAGTCGTCGGAAGAAGAAGATGACGAAGACGGGGGCAAAGAGGAGGGTGGTCAGGATGACTGTGATAGTGACGAGGACGACAGTGATGACGTTTAGCATATTTCACCGTTTGTTATTATATACTACGGTTTTGTTGATTTTGTACTTAAACTCGCAACATCGTTTAGTTGCATTCTTTTCAGACTACTATTATTGTTAGCCAATCAAATATATTTCAAGTTAATTAACTTCAATCTTGACAAATACTACAACTAACCTTGATAAAACATGAAAATTCGTATGAAAACAATATTGCATAATATTACCAAGCGAACATGGAAGCGAATTCGCTTCACATATTTCCACAAGGCGATAGAAGGCAGCGAAATCGCCTACTCTGCCGCCTATAAACATTTAGGCCTCACGAACTCGCCACCAAGTCCGCCGTGTGGAACAGAAGCTAACAAGCGTGCCAAGAGGCGAACTCGTAAGGTGAGGCGAACGCGGCAGAGACACCGCCTACCCTAACGCCTACAACCGTTTATGTCTTGCGACATCGCCACCAAGTCCGCCGTGTGGAACAGAACCTAGCAAGCGTGACAATAGGCGAAATCGTAAGCATTGAGGCGAATAAAGAAGCGAGTTCGCCTCTGGAAAGAAGGATTTTAAAAAAACACAAGTACAGAACATGTATATACGACGCCGTTTGACACACAGGCGTTGAACAGAGGCGAGTTCGCTACCACGTCACATCAATTTTCCCACATCGGTGGAGTAGCGTCCAATTGATCAGCTTAAATATGTGACCAAAACTAAATGGTTCGATAAGTCGCCGACCCGCGCAAACTGCCCATGAAACACCATGCATGATATACACATATACTATACATATACTATACATACACTATACATATACTGGTCCAGACCGAGGTCGTGTTATTGTGATGAGTGAGTTCCAAGTGTGATCGGCCAAAGGCCAAAAAATTTTTATAACTACCCGAAAACGAAGGCAAAGTTTGACTCATCACGTGTGAATGAGTCGAGTCGAGACCGAACACGGGTATCCTCAAACTCGACTCGTTATATATTTTGAGAGCTCGAACTCCATATCGTCCTGTTTCAAAAAAAAAATTGTAATTATTTTGGTGCCTTGAAAGTTTAAGAAAATCCTTCTTCAAATATAAACTGCTCCTTATTTAAATAAAAAAAGAAAAAGAAAGGGTGCCCTTGATGTTAACCTTTCCACTTCCACAGTGGCTAGCCAACGGCAAAAGTTATTGCATGCAAAAGTCTCCATAAAGAGTAATTAGAGCAAAGTCAAACAATCAGCATTGTTAATTCCGCAACTAGAGTACTGAAATTGTAATTAATTACAGTAACCTCTAATTAAATTTTTTTTTAAAATGTGTAATTTCTATCACAGATATTTTTTTTAATATATAAAATTAACAAAAGATCATATTAAATAAAATATAAAATATTACTATTAAATAATAGTTTGACTATTTATGTGCAGAAGTTTTGCGTTCGGGACTCCGGAACAATAGAACCAAAAAAAAAAAAGTCTAGAAGTTTAAAAAATAATAATTATCTACTTACTCTATATATACCCTATAAGTGGAGTAAATAATACTATCGTTATTTACACAACTTCTGTTTCTCAAGAATTGGAAGATGTGTAGCCATTTACACAATTTTGACTAAAAAGCTGGAAGTATATAATTATATGTATATAGCTATTCTCCGACTTATTTAGACAATATTTAATTAAATTAAATTGAACTATAAATATTAAATAAAAATAAAAATAAAAAACAATATATTGAAAATAAGAACATCGAGACGGCTTACGGAACCGCCACCACCTAAATGCCAAGGCATAAAGTAAAACTACAAAAACGACGTAGTTTCAAGGTTGGCGAATAGAGATACGATTTCGCCTCTAATAACGCTTACGGGCGATTTGTACAAGAGAAGTCGTCTTTATTTACGCCTATGCTATGAGTGAAACAAGTTTCAAGCATACATGAATACTAATTCAGTCCATACCAAATGTATATGCTGAAAACTTAAGGTTTTCCCAATTACATACTAATGTTTACATATTCTTTGGTTGATTCCTCTTTCGCTTCGTTGGTTTTCCAGCATTGGTGATCCAAATGCCCTCCGTGTGATCGTTCCGCGCAAAATACCGTTTCAAACTCGTCTCGTCTTCAGTTAAGGTTTCGTTAGGCTCTAAACCCGGAAGGTCCCTGATATCTGTTCCAAAGCTGCGATCCTCGTCATTGCCATTGTGAAGAAGCGCCTGCTTACCATTCACCACAATCTCCCACCGGTTATCCTGTGGATCCGTCACATAAAACACTTGGTGCGCCTGAGACGCCATGATAAACGAATCACCTTCAGAGCCAAGAACACTGCGATTCACCAGGGTTGTGCCGTAATCCTATTTCTGTCTGGTACATCTGGCACAACCACCTCTCTCTGGTACATTGATTATGTTCATCATCTCGCTCTCTTCCCTCTCGATTGATTATGTTCATCATGCTTCGAACCAATACCTTGTGTTAATTGTGAAACGCCGTGTTTTTTATTTTTGCCCTAGGCAAACGGCAGGTTACGAGTTCGTAACCCAGTTACTCGGCGGTTCCGCCAAAATCTGGCCAAAACGCCGTGAAATGTGTGCCGAGAAACCTATGCTTGTGCACTAGTGCTTGTATTTGGTATTAGTTCCTAAGTAGTTAATCATGGCTCCTACACGTAAACAAAACAAAAAGAAAATTCCTACGAAGAAGAAGGTCAAGTCATCCACAAAAGAGCAATTGGTTGTAGATACAAAAATTCCTAGAAATTTATGTCGAGAAATACAAAGGCGTTGGGACGCAGGTATTTCCACTCTAATGTAATTCAATAGGTTAGGAATAGTCATAGGGGTAGAGCGTAAATATTGGTCTAGTTTGGTTTGTAAAATCGCAAGAACAAGACATAATATTAAATGGTTCGATTGGACCAAAGTACCGATGGAGCGTAAATTAGAATTGTTGGAAGAATGCAAGGTATGATGTGGTTTTATTAATGGCATTTTACTACATGTTTTACAATCGTGAGGGCATTATAATGTGGATCAAACTATCTACAACTGATAATGTGTTTCATTATTTTAGGAACCGTTCACTATTATCGCCCCCGACATGGCGATGTTAGACCGTGTGACTTTGCAAAGGATCTCGAAGTGTGCACGTCAACATAGGTCTATGCTAAGGAATGAGTACATCTATGAAAATAAGAAGAACATCATGCCATGGACGGTGTATAAGGACATTCAACCCGAGAGTTGGGAAATCTTCAAAATCCATGCACAAGAGCTATTGGACGATGTAAGATTTTTTCTCTTCTATTCAAATTATACTATAGTGTTCGATGTTGCTACTTATGTTGGTTGCTTTTAAAATAGGGCACTCATCTTAATATGGTAGAACTAGCGAAATCAAACAAAATGATTAGTCACTATAGTCGCTCGGGATATTATGGAGCGGAGGAGGACTTCATAGATGAGGAATATGAAGATGGTGTTAAACAAAAAATGGACAAGGGTATGTCGGAAGAGGAGGCAAGGGAGACCACTATTAGGAAGAATCCCGACCAAATTGAGAGGTGGGAGTCGTTCCTTAAATTGAGACAAAATCCTAGTGGCGTTTCTGAAGCCGACGAAACTCTTGAAGTTGCCAAAAATATTGTAAGTCAATTACAAAATGTGTTTGTATGATATGTAGTAGAGAAATGTTTTGTTTATCTATCTAATCAAATTATTGTCATGATTTCAACCACTTTCAAATTAGGCATTGGCTAAACAAGAGGAAGCCGATGGAAAATTCACCCCTACGGAAAGGTGTGACATTTTGAACAAGGCGATGGGGGACGATCATTCCGGAACCGTTAGGGGGTATGGTTCTCATGTCCGACCTAAGGATGTGTTTGGTAAACATCCTTTAGCCTCGAATAATGCGCAAGATGCCAAGTACAAGAAGGTGCGGAAGGAAATTGATTCCATTAAAACAACAATGGAAAATGGTTTTAAGTTGTTTGCTCGCAAACATGGAATCATTTTACCCGCCAATTTCGAGGATGTAGGTGAATATTGGGAACCCCCCTCTTCGGGGTCGTGCAACGAACCTCTACAAGATGACATTGACGAGCCACTTAATATGCCTAATCCACCCTTTGTCACAACACCCTTGGACGCGGCAAGTGGGGGCGAAACTTCTACTCCCAAAAGGTTAGTCTTCTTGTGCTTATGTGCCAATTATTTTCTATTCTTTTGCCAATTTTATATAATTAGATGATTTTAATCTCCGACATATAATCTAGTGTAAAATGAATTGGTAAAATTAATTGGTATTTCCTCTTACAATGTCAATATTTAGGTAGCTTGTCCATGCAATTTGTACATCGATGTTAGTACCACCCAACCCCCTAAATTAGTAGCCATTGGAAATTATGAGGAGGCCATTAAATTACACCATGGGGAGAAGATTCCAATAGGTTTGGTTAAGGTGTCTATAACAAAAGAGATATGTGGTGATGCCCACGTCCCGATTCAAAAAGGCCCACCTAAACTAGTTTCCAAATCAAGGGGAGAACTTCTCTTATGGCCTAGGAGATTAGTACAAATTCCTAGTAAAGGTGATAAGGAACCACAAAATCCTTGCCCACCAACTAGAAATGAGAAATCTAAGCTGCCAACCACAATTCAATCTCCTAAATCCAAGGTGCCAACCACAATTCCATCTCCTAAATCCAAGGTGCCAACCAAAATACCATCTCCTAAATCCAAGGTGCCAACCGTAACTCCATATACTAAATCCAAGGCACCAACCACAATTCCATCTCCTTCAAATCCATTTGAAGATAGCCAACCTTCATCGTCAATCCGCAAACTCTTTGACAAGTTGTCAAAACATCCATATCTTAGTACATATAACTTTCCCGCACCAAAAGAGGTTTTTGGTGTTGATAAATTAGTAGTACCATGCAAGCAAGATTTTGATAACATATGGCGACCTCAAAGGCTACTCTCCACGATAATGTGCCTCGTTCAACTGTAAGTCTTCATTTTCCAAATATAATTATTTTATATTCCAACTACAATCGAATAGGTAGTAACACTTTCTTTACAATTCATCATACACAAATGCATCATTTGGCACAAAGTCGTGGAATGGCATTTATTGGCTTCATATGCCCCGACTCCGTACAAGTGGGGACCCACTCAACAGAGGAAAAAGTAGCTTATTTGAAGGTTGCCTTAGGAGATCGAACAAAATACTTCTCCATTTGTCTATACCTTGAAAAGTAAGTAAGTTATATATATTTCAATGATTTATTTTGTGTTTACCTAACATTATACTCTCATGTACAAATTATCTTCTGGATTAGCGAACATTGGCGTTTGGTGACGATAAACACAAACTCCAAAGAAGCATGTTAGATAGATCCACTTAACCGTCCTCCAATCCACTCATTTAACGATATTATCAAGGAAGCCTTGAATTTCGTAAATCCTAAACCATCCAAATTTAGGTTCTACCAAATTAAGGTAATCTATTCTTATTATTCCTCAAATTTGTACCTTATTAGGACCTAAATTGTGTATCTTTTGTCACTATTAGTACAAGGTCCAAGATAATGATTGGATATGCGGTTACTACACGATGATGTTTGCATGGAGGTGGTTGCACGTGCACGGCTTTCACAGTTTAACATTCATAGTGTGAGCTTACTCTTTCATTCCTTATTTGATTTAATGTAAATCCTTGTAATGTGTTACGTACCAACATGCTTTACTTTTTCAAATCGCAGGTTTTCGACGATGATTATGTTGGGAATTGAATTGAATCTTAATCCTAGTCTGTTTTGGATTTATTAATTATGGTAAATCTAATTCTGTTCCGGAAGGGATTGGGTAGTCCCGTTCCACATCTGTTTAGGATTCTGTCTGGGTATAATATATATATATCATACGCTGCCAATGTAATATGTGTGCAAGATTCACATCTTCCACCATCTGTTTCATTCTGTGTGCGAGATTGACGTCTCCCACCATCTGTAGCTGTTCTGTTCTGTTCTGTTCTGTTCTGGGTGTGAGGTTGGCATCTTCCACCGTCTGTGTTCTGTATTCTGTGGTGCATTCAAGAAGATGTCTGAGAAGTCGTTGGTGACGTGATTCAAGAAGATATATGAAAATTAGCACATCTGTATTTCGGTCTGTGGAGCGGTTCAAGAAGGCGTCTGAGAGTTCATCTGACTTAAGACTACGTCTGAGAATAGTTCGTCTGTTATCTGTCTGTAATCTGTAATCTGTTCCGATATTAATGATGTTTGTGTTTCTGTCGTGGATGTAGCCAATTTGGTGAACCATGTTAAATGTCTGTGTTATGTGTTTTCTTCTTTGTTATCTTGAGCTGCGCAATGGGATTGATTTCCTAACAAGTGGTATCAGAGCATGGTTAGATCTGGGGAGTTGCGGTCAGGAGCTAGGTCAGGGATAACAACAAACTAGTGTTGGAGTCTAGCTAGTTCATCGGTCGAGATAATAGAAGAAGAAAGTTTGAAGATTTCTTTAGTCTATTGGCGAGTCTGGAGAAGAAATCTGGTTTGTTTTGTCAGTGTTGTACACAAGTTGTTTGTCTGTTCTGAAAATCTGTTTCAAGAGATGCAATCTGGATGTGGACAAGGTCTGCTGTGGTTGAGCACAAATTCCAAGACGGGGATATGATGTTGTAGCTGTTGCATCTGCTATTCTGTGAAGTGTTGTTCTGTTCTATGTTGTTCTGGTAGCAAGTCCTTTCCTGATTGGATTTGTTAAATCTGTTTACCCATCTGTTGTTGTCGCAAGTTCTTTCCGGGTTGAATTTGTTGAAGGCAGTTCTGTTGGTGGTCTGGGTACTTCGGTACATCTGTTTGGCAAGCGTCTGTAGCACTACTCTCCCAGTGCATCTGTTTCTGTCTGGTACATCTGGCACAACCACCGTGCATCTGGTACATCTGGTTCGAAGCTTCATCTGTCTGATTCTGTGAGATTTCAATTCAAGGGGGAGATTGTTGGGAATTGAATTGAATCTTAATCCTAGTCTGTTTTGGATTTATTAATTATGGTAAATCTAATTCTGTTCCGGAAGGGATTGGGTAGTCCCGTTCCACATCTGTTTAGGATTCTGTCTGGGTATAATATATATATCATACGCTGCCAATGTAATATGTGTGCAAGATTCACATCTTCCACCATCTGTTTCATTCTGTGTGCGAGATTGACGTCTCCCACCATCTGTAGCTGTTCTGTTCTGTTTTGTTCTGTTCTAGGTGTGAGGTTGGCATCTTCCACCGTCTGTGTTCTGTATTCTGTGGTGCATTCAAGAAGATGTCTGAGAAGTCGTTGGTGACGTGATTCAAGAAGATATATGAAAATTAGCACATCTGTATTTCGGTCTGTGGAGCGGTTCAAGAAGGCGTCTGAGAGTTCATCTGACTTAAGACTACGTCTGAGAATAGTTCGTCTGTTATCTGTCTGTAATCTGTAATCTGTTCCGATATTAATGATGTTTGTGTTTCTGTCGTGGATGTAGCCAATTTGGTGAACCATGTTAAATGTCTGTGTTATGTGTTTTCTTCTTTGTTATCTTGAGCTGCGCAATGGGATTGATTTCCTAACAGATTATACCCCATACACCTTGCAAGAGTTGAAGGTAGCAAGGAGTGCATTGGCAAGCTTCATTTTGCATGAGTGTGCTTCATGCATAGAGCACCCGGCTACAACGACATCATTGTGATCCTCGTCGTAGCTGCGTAAGTTACAATTGTGCACTAGATAGTGTAATCAACTACTAGGTGTATTCATTTTGCTATGAAGCATTTTTTGGCTCATTAAAGCCAATATTGAAGGATTAGGTTCTTTATTATGGCTATTATATCTAATTTCGATTAGGCGCTCATCGATCGCGTAAAGCAAATTCAAAATTGGAATTTTTTTGGCATGCCCCGGATCAAAATAGAAATTTTTTTTGGCACGCCCAGGCTCATTTACGAGTTCGGAAACCATAACAAAATTCCACAACATCTTTCGGGTGGTTTCCGACATCGGAAGCAGTGTGGTTTTCCTTATATAAAAAAAAACAGTGGTAAATCTGGCACGTTGTCCGACTCGTAAACAGACCACCATATTGGTCTCCAGTAACTACATTTACGAATTCGGAAATTAGCCGCTTAATATTTTTATGATATCGGGAAGTGTGTCCGGAAATGTATTTCCAGACAAATTTCCGTCATCGTAAACAAGAAAACAACATCAACACAGGCATCCATTTACGGTATCGGAAACTCATTTTCAGAACATTTTTAACTAAACTTTACGATCCCGGAAAGATTACCGGAAAGTAATCTTCGCCCCCTGTTTACGATATCGGATAATTGTCCGTTCAAAATCATTTCCGACACCGTAAACAATTTTATCAACAAAAGTTTCCGATATCGTACGTATCTTTTAGCTCACGGCCAGTGATTCATCTTTACGATTTCGGAAAGGACATCACAAATCAAAACCTTTCCGGATGAGGCTAGACATTTCCGAAATCGGAAATATTTATTTCCGGATGAGGCTAGACATTTACGAAATCGAAAAAGAGTAGCACAGCGGGGTTTACCCGCCGTGTTTCACCGAGGCGAAGCACGGCGGCTCAAGTAACGGCGGGACAACCCTATTGATTATTTCAGAAAATGAATGCTAGAAAACAAGGTTTGTTCTCATGATTTCTTCGTTAAAGTGAGTTCCATTTAATTCTTTTACGTTTCTTACTATAATTGACTCCACTCAACATCTAAGTGTGACTGCGTGCTAGCTAGGAGCCTAGGACTTCAACTATGATCGGTTTGAATTTTTCTGTAGATGAGTTTAGTTTAGAAACATATAATTTGATAGAATCTGGCTTCAATATTTATTTATACTGAATCTATATAACGATAATTAAATTCTTATATAATTCATGATCTTACAGTTCGGGTAAAAAAATCGACAGAAAAAGACCTTGCAGGCTGTTTTCATTTCCTGGCTATCTCTGTTGCTTCCAAAATATACTGATAGAGACTAATCAAACTTTAGCGATTGCTGAAATGAGCCTGTGACTCATATGTGTATCTCTCTCTTAATTAGCTTCTATTTTGAGAACCGATATAATATATGTATTCAATTATTAATTACAATGCAAAATCCATAAGGAACAAAATGTACATAAAAATTAAAACACATGACTAGTACCAGTGGTACATAAAAGCATGTCATTATAACAATCGTTCTGATAAATAACAAAGAGTTCACTGAACTCTTTGTTAAGTCATATTCCCATACTCATTTCATCTTTCCATGATTTTAGACCTATTAATTTGTCTAATTTCATCAACAATTTTTTTCAAAAATTTTAATGGAAAATTCCCAAACTTATCTTTCCCATCAATATGCTTTTCTGCAAAATAGTAATGCTTTTGATGATGTGATTTAATTACAAGAGATGTTCAGGTTTTTACATAAGATATGCAGGAACCTTAACTGTATCATCAAACTGGATCTTATGAAAGCTTTTCACATGGTTGGTTGGGGTTTTCCTAATTCCATTCTGCTGCATTTTGGACTACATAGTAAATTTATCTATTTTTTCATGGAAAACCTTAATCATGCTCACTTCCCTATACTGATAAATGGTAAGTCAAATGGATTCTTTAGGTCAACCATGGATATCAAGCAAGGGTATCTCCTTTTCCCTAATATTTCAACCTGTTTTCTAAGGGTTTTTATTAGGAGTATGGCGTTTGTTCTCTATATAGGTAAGCTGGAATATTTTTGGCATCCCGTCAGACCTTTATCCTATCTCCCATCTGAGTTATATATGGCGATGACACACTTTATTACTTGAAAAAGCTTTTAAACAAGGTATTATTAATAAAATTAAATACAATCTCTAATATCTTTTTAAAATTTTATGAAGAATTGAGCTAGACTATACTGAACAAGAAATATATAAATCTATTGAATTATATTGAACTGAAAATGTTGAACTAAATTAAAATATATTCATATAACTGATACTAAACATGCACTTAATGTTTTTTACTCCCAATTAGTATGACAATTCGGATTCATCTAACTTACTATATTAATCCCCTTAGCAAGTGCTAGTGAAATTAATATGAGCCATTGGATCAGATCAATGGCTGTAATTCATTCTCAGAATATCTACCTTATAAACTGCAATTCCTCACAGTAAATCCCACGATCTTCTCAAACCGTTTTTTTCTTCAGTTTATTTGTGTGGTTTCATCCCCACAAGTTTCGGGTTTTTTTTTCATTTTTTTTTGTCTTTTCTGTTTTCTGCATATCCTCGATCACCCTTTTCAACAACTGACCACGATCTTCTTTTTCGTCTACCCTTATCATCCACTCTAATACCAATCCCTTCACCCGCATCCTACGTCACATGATTCAATCTTCAAATTTTCGATTCGGCCATTCTTCTTCCCTCTCGATTGATTATGTTCATCATCTCGCTCTCTTCCCCAACTTTCCAATCTTACTTTTGATTTTGATTTCGTATTTTTCAGTTGTGCTTTGGGCGGTTTACTTAGTCTATTCGTTTTGGTTTTGAATTTTGATTTTGTGTTGCAGTTTGTCCTGTAGCGGTGGTCCTGTATCCACTAGGAGTTCCCTTTCGCCCTTGATTATTTCCAGTCAGAGCCAATCAAGTGTCTGAGGAATGGCGAATCTGTCATGGTAAAAATCTGATTTTTCTTTTGCTTTCTATGTTTTTAAGTTACGTTGTAAAATTTGTGCTGTCTTCTGTTATATGTACACTACTACAATTTTGCAGCATTTAAGGCGGTTGGTCCTTCACGTTTCAAGGCAGAAGACAAATGCCTTCTCTGGTATTGCCTTAAAACCTGAAAAAGCTTTAAGGCGGTTCCTCTTCCGCCTTAAAATGTTTCTGTTTTAAGGCGTATCATCCGCCTTAGAAGTATGTCATTTCCGCCTTTATGACGTGTTGCGAGCTCGCAACAACTACTCAATGAAAACCTAACATACAAGGTGGCGAGTTCGCTAGCTTAAACGCAAGGCTGAAATTATGTGTGAGTCTGACTAGTTACGATGGCTGTTGGCGATTCGCTAAACATTTATGTAGCGAGTTCGCTACAATTCATATTAGACAGGGTTTATGGTCTAGGGTTTAGGGCGTCACTTGAGTAGTTGCGACACCAACAAGCGATCGCACGTTATATACTTGCGAGACCGCTAGTTTGCCTGGTCAAGATCTTAGATAGTGAACGAGGATACTAGCGACATCGATTGTGGCTCGCCTAAAACTGTCCTTGCGAGTTCGTAAGTGTACTCTCAGGCATGATTATGGTCTAGGGTTTAGGGCGTCACTTGATTAGTTGTGACACCAACAAGCGATCGCAAGTAATATTCTTGCGAGTCCGCTAGTTTGCCTGGTCAAGATCTTAGATAGTGAACGAGGGTACTAGCGATTTCGTTTGTGGCTCGCCTAAAACAGTCCTAGCGAGCTCGCTACGCCATCTCTTATTATTTTGTAGCGAGGTCGTAAGTGTACTCTCAGGCATGATTAAACGACGTCGTAGTTTCTGAGATTAGGCGATTTTAGTAGTTTATTGGCGAGCTCGCTAACTTGATCGGCAGGTTTGACGAGTAGACTGGCGAAATCGCAGGGTTTGAGACTGGAGAGGCAGTGGCTAACGAGCGATAAAGTTGCGAATACGCTAGTAAATTGTGATTGGGGTTGATTTCTGATGAATTGTGGCGAGATCGCTTGTATATTTCGCTAGTCTTGACGAGTCAGGTTGCGATAGCGTTAGACATAATATTGGTGAGACAGAGTTCAACCTAGCGAGCTATGTGGCGAAACCGCCACGCGAGCTTGACTACTTGCGAGTACGCATGTAACTCGCATAAGCGATTTGGTGCCTAACGAGAAAGGTAACGAGCTCGCCAGGAAAAAAGCCTAGTACATTAATTTTTGATTTTTGGTAAATATCCCGCACAAATAGTATAATTGGCATATCTGAACCTATCAATTGCAAGATATATGTAGTCCACTAAATGGCAAACACAAAGAACTCATAAATTATAATCCTTTGCATGTATAACAAATGTAGAAATACGACTTAGGTTTTACATGCATCCTTACGTGGTACGTGTGGTCTAGATATGAATCGAGCTCTAACGATGACCAAGTGCTTTGCAAATCTATCTCTCCCCAACTCTAACTCTTTTTTAGTGTATGCCGATTGATTTTCCTCGAGTATCTACGAATGAGATACATTTATTAATAAAAACTAAGGTAATTTGTAGGTAATAAATAGAAACTTTCATATTGTAAGAGTACTCACGCGATGTAGTTCCAAATTGTCACTTGTAAGGGTCTCAATGCACTCGTAGGCATACAACATCATGTAGTATCCACACTCCCAGTTGGACAATTGCTTGCGGTGCTGAAATTGAAGTAGTTTAACATATGGTATGTAAATGTATTTAGCTACAAATACGTAATAAAGGAGTCGATATTTTAACCTGAATTTGAATAAGTTCAAAGTTAAGGAGTGTGTCGTCATTCACAGCATGCATAGCAATCTCCAATAGATCGGCGAATTTTGTAGATGGAGCGAAATGTAGTGGATCAATCCAATAGACACGCTTCAATGATGGAATCATTGCAACAAAACTCCAATGACCACTATATATTAAACAACATGCACCTCAGACTATAACATAGATTATGTAGATTATGTGTAGTTGAAACTAATATCTACTAATCAAACAATTAGTAAATACATACCCCTCTAGGTATGGCCCAATGAAAATGGTTTTGCTCTTGTCGTTTAGCAACTTTGTAAGGTAAGCAAGCCTCACATTATTACCTTGTTGGGCTTGTTGCAAGCAAGTCGGGTGCAAAAAACCGATGAATGTCTTGGTCACGCTCAAAGAGACGTATTGCATGAACCTACTACAACAATCTTAGAGCATAAAGTATCGGAAGAGGTATATAAATACGGACACAATAAAGTAACACATAAATACCACTAGGTTAAACAATAACACTTACATTTGATGTAGGATTAGTATAGTATCGGGAAGGGTTTGTTTGTGCCAAAATAGGGCAAAATCTTCCCAAGGAACAACCACTTCCTTTGCCTCGCCAAAAACCTTGGAATTGGCTACAAAATAGTACACAGATTCACGGCTATGATGACCTAGCATGTCAAATAGTGTGCGAACAAAACCCAGGAGAGCTTTCATGAAGCCCACACACTCATTAGAGAGAGGAATCTTAGGGATTGGGAAATTAAGGTCGGCAATCTCTGTTGGTTGCTTTGTGTTCTTGGGGATGCATGTTGAATTAGCATCTACAACCAACCACGCGGGTCATACGAAAAAAAATCCCAAACCTTGACCAACTGTTGTGCATTCATCCTCCTCAGTCACCGGCAACAAGGCATCTTCTACATACACCTCAACTATGGATACCCTTACGAAACCCTTAGGGACTTTTGATTTGTGATGCAAAGTCATATGAGGATAGGAATTCCCATTAGCAACGTGTATTGGTTGAGAATTATTACCTCTAACAACGTACAACTTGCAAGAATGGGAAATCTACATTAAAGAAAAAAAAATTAGTTTGTTATCATAGTATTTTCAAAAAGGAGTAGATGATTAAGCGTAATTAATTTGAATGTAAGGTTTAAACTAGGGTGATAACCTAACCTTTGTGGTTGCTTTGGGAATTTGTATATCAACTTGCGGAAGTTGTACATCAACTTGAGGTTGGCTAGGAGCCAATGGCGTGCATATGTCGATGTGGTCGAATGGAGGATTTGGTTGGTCAACCTCAACTTGGGGCGGGGATGGATGGGAGCCTCTGGATGATGGTCCATTACCTTGATTTGTTAGACACAAATCATCGGGAATAGGATAATTCACAAAAGCACAAACATTGGCTAAGATGGCTTTCAAATTCTTGACATCTTGCTCGGATTTTTTAGCTTGGCTTAAGGCTACTTGGAGTTTAGAGGGTTTAGGATTTTTGCTACTACGTTTGATCCCAAAAACTTCAATTTGGGTCGCATATCCACCTATCCCCTTTGCTCTTCCAGGATGTTCATCCTTACTTAGTGCTCTATGCAAGACATCATGTTTTCCCACCGGGATGAATAAACCCTGTTCAACTTCAAGCCCTACCTCATCCTACTCACAATAATAATCAAACAAATTGGTTGTTCGTATTTTAAATACACTATGACGTTCTATTTTAATTTTAGTAACATTAATAGTTTTGAGAAGTATGTAAACTTATATAACACGTACCACTCGTCCGGCAATTCTCTTTGCCTCTTCGCTTAAGAATTTTCCGTCGGCCTTAATTCTACCAAGCACGAATAACTATTCTCGAGTATATTTTGTTGGGTCTTCGGCCGCGACTTGGTTTTTTGCCTCTTCTAGGGGGGTGCCACCATCTACTAGTTCCTTAACCTCTTTATCGTATTTGTTTTTAGATGTCTTGTTCCCCACACCCAAATATCCACACCGTCCACCGGTGTAGGGCATATTATTAGCAGCAGCTGCTTTACGCTTATCATCACCCACACCCTTTATGAATTTTATTGGTTAGTAAGGATAAACTAATTTAGGGAACAATTAAAGGTGTATAGGAAAAAAAATAAATTAAGCAAATTGAATGTTAGTACTAACCTTTAAATCATTTTCTAGCCATCGTGCCTTGAATATCTCCCAAGTAAGTGGGACAATGTGATTGTAACGATCCTTAGGATGTTGACCAAACCTTATGCCCTTGGGGTTTATGTACTCCTTGGCAAGAGTATATTTATGCTCGCGATGCGACTTTGATGCAATTTGTAATGCCTTCTTCTTCACTTGATCGTACGATTTGGCTTCGATCACAAAGGTCGCTAACATTGATATAGTATAGATGGTAAGTCCTATTAACAAGGTATTACTAAATGGAAAAAAATAAAAAAGTGAACTTCACCTTGCATTCCTTCCACACACCCCTTTTAATAGCGGGGTCTAGAAGCCTCCAATCCGTAGTGTCTAGCGGCACATGAGTCCTACCTATTTTTCCACACCAACTAGACCACCTTTGGGCATCATCATAGGGCGCAATAGCTACACCGATGTCATTAAATTTGACATGTGTTAGAATTTTATTGTCGATTCGTGTCTCTATCTCGCGACAATGGGTCCTCATTTGTTCTTCTTTTGAAGCGCGACTAAGCTTCCTTGTTTTACGTCGTCGCGAATCTAGAACAACATTTTCTCCACCACTAGATGAGTTGGAAGAAGTCGAGTTTGTTGGTTCACTCATTGTCCTTTCCTACGTTTAGAGACCAATTTGTTAGTGGAAATGACAAAACATTTATATAGTCCACTTTCCCCAATTAATGAATGCCTACAAACATGGTCATGAATATGCATTTACACACAAGTTAAGTATAATTTTGTTTACCTAGACACAAGTACCTAAAACAAATAAAATATAACAATTTTGATGGACCTAGTGGTGATTAATTAATGATGAATCATAAGTTTAACACTCCAACGAATATATAAACCCTAATGACCCCTTAAAACTCACAAAATAAGTGTAATCAACTAAAAACCCATACCTTTGCAATTATCAAATAGGTAGATGTAGAATTGATTGTAGTGTTAAGGATGGTTCTACCTTGTTTGTCTTTCTCCTACCCACATAAATTGTGCTACTAAATTCCAAAACAACAAGTACAAAATCATAAAGACAAGCATATGGGTAGAGAAACAAATAGTGGAGAAGTAATTGAAAAGCTTAGCAAATTGCTTACACTTTGGATTGACCCACTTGAGATGTAGTTGAATTTATTGAAGGGTTTGTGTAGATTTGATGGAAGATTGATGTGGAAAGAGTAGAGAATATGTGAAAAGAGAAGAGATTTGGAAGAAAGATTCAACCATGAAAAGTGATAAGATGCCAAGTTTGTGGTCTTCTTGGCTTGGAATTATGCTGTTGACGACCAGAGGCGGGCCAGGTTGCGAATTTGCTAGTTATAAGCTTTGGGTTTCGAGCACCATGCGACAGCGCTAGTAATGAAACTCATGCATTCAATACCTTCACCATTGTGACTTGCGATTTCGCAAGAAGTCCAGTTCATAAATTTGGACCCTTGCGAACTCGCAACTGCAGAATAAGGTGTATATCAAATATATTTCGGCGTTGCGAGTATGTTTGATACTACACTAGTTAATTACCACATGTAAAAAGGTATAAAGTTGGTGACTATAGCGTAATATTGAAGTGGAGGTTAATAAATTAGTTTCATTATAACTAAGTGTGACATAAGGTATTTAATGAACAGCGACTATACATGGCATGCGGTTATCAATCTATTATTTGCAGGTGTATATATGTATGACTATTGAAAAGCATATCGTACTCTGAACTCCCAGATGTTCATCGTTTATTCAAAAGTTGTTATGAAATAGTTGGACAGGTACTAGCTGGTTGTGACAACATTAATGTGCATATAAGTGTGGAATAAGGTATTTACTTGCGACTATGTCATGGAATAATCATTCGATTAATTGCAAGTGTATATATGTATGACTATTGAAAAGCATATCGTACTCTAAAGTCCCAAATGTTCATCGTACATTCAAAAGTTGTTATGCAATAGCTTGCCAAGTACTAGCTGGTTGTGACAACATTAATGTAATTAGGTTGATGAACTTGATAATCAATGGGAATATATTATGGTAACCATCGAATCATGTAATGTAAAAAAAGAATTAGATCATCCTCATTAACATTGTTGTTGGTAAATACTGCGTAAGTGTTCATAACCAGTAGTCGTCACGTACATGTAATCTAGAACAAAGTACTATTAGTGTTGGATGTAATAAATGTACAGTAATGACTGATTAGTTCAAATGAAGTCAAAAATTAAAGTAAAAACATAACAAGTTCGACAACTTTTGAACGTAACTTTTGCTATTAAATCGCACCTGTGACATAAGATGAAATGATTTTACAAAAATATATGTTTTTCACTTCCACAACTCAAGTTTAATGGGCAAAATTATATTAAATTAAAGTACACAATAAACTATTTCATAAATGTTTATGTTACAAATGTATATAAAATATGTACAATTAACAAAAATGATTTGAGATAGAAATTTTATACATGAACCCTAGTGCTTGCGAGCTCGTTAGTGTCAAGGTTGGTAGTATAAACCCTAAACCCTAAGCCCACAAATGAACTGGCGAGCACCTTGCGAGCTCGCTACATTTCAACCAAATAACCCTAAACCCAAATTACTGACCCTCCATGTGCGAGCTAGTGGCGAACTCGCTAGTGTGTATAACAACCAAAAAAATTTGGGGGTTGGGCCTTAGTCATTGATGGGCTGTAGGTGGTAGTATAGTTCTGTATATAGTATAGATTGGGCCTACTTGGCTTGCATATCAATGTGTGTGTTTCATGTTCAGTTTGCGCGGGTCGGCGACTTATCGAACCATTCAGAAAACTTGAATAATATAAACTGAAAAACTGACTCCTGATTTGGCGATGTGGGAAAACTGCACGCGAGCAGGGTTGCGAGCTCGCAAGTAATGAAATTAAATTTACAACCAAGCGAGTACGCTGGCGAATTCGCAAGCATGTGATGTATATACAAATAAGCGAGGATGGTGCGATCTCGCAAGTAGTGAAATTAATTTTGACAACCTTGCGAGTAAACTGGCGAACTCGCAAGCATGTGTAGTATATAAAAAAAATTAAGGGTCGGGCAAAATTAATTTTGCCCCAAATTAAAAACCCTAGCCGAGCCCTCTGCGATTTCGCCGGAGATCTAGCTATGCCGCCCAAAACCAGAGGATCCGGCCGTTCGCAGGGGAGTGGGAGAGGCCAGGCCGGTGCCGGGTCCAAGAGGAAGCGAGCCGACGGTGAGGAGGGGGTCGAGCCGCGATCCAGAGGTGTAAACCGACCAGAGGCAGATGTGCCCGCCGGAAATCAGCCGGGACAAGGCGGCGAGGAGGCGGAAAATGCCAACGACGAGCCACAGTTCTTCAATGACAAAGCAAGAGCTAGGTATGCCCGCTTACAGTCTCGTTCTGTGATTAACAATAAGGTGTTTGATAGTACCACTGTGCCTGCTCTGAAGTTTGATTATGTACTAGACTATTTTAGGGAACAAAACCTAGATCAGCTTTTACAGCTTCCCGACCCCATCTACTATGAGGAATTCTTGCAATTTTATGCTAATTTAGGGTTAGAGGAGGGGGTCGATGAAATAACCACTATAGTTAGAGGGGTTAAGTTTAAGGTTGATAAATTCATGATAAATAGTGTGTTGAAATGCCCCTACAAGAGCAGTGAAGATCTTAGGCCTACCAAGCCCGATGGCCCATACGAGGTTTACTATGAACAGCGTTTTCCAGCCACTAGCCCTAGACAGCCACTAGATGTAGTAGAGATGGCTCAAAAGTGGTTTAAAAGGACCTCGAATAGAGCGGGTAGAGCTAGGACATACCCAGTGTATAGACTAAGCGAGGAGGCTCGGTTAGTCTTTGAAATGATATGTGGGAATGTGCTGCCTACTCTAGGCCATGCCTGTGAGCCATCGATTGCTTCTTTGACGCTATTTTACTATATCGTGGAGAAGATAAAGATCAATCCCGGCTTCACGATCCTTAGCCACATGATGAAGATGGCAAGGCAGCTGCAATTCCGTATGGGGGTTTGGTCACTGCCTTGATCAGAAAAGCCGGTATCTTCCCAAGGGGTAGGCCAATGCAGATTGTTTATTACGACAAAGATTGGTTGCGTAATAAAAAGCTGGAATTGAAGGCTGATGGGAAGTACGGGAAGAAGAAGGAAGCTGAAGCGGCAGCGAGAAGAGCTAGGGGTGGTGTATCAGGTAATAAAAATTTTAGCTCGTTTTAAAAACAGTTGCATAAGTCCATTCATAACTGATTCTATGTTTTATTAATTGCAGACGCAGTGTTTGAAGCTCGTGGTCGGTTGGTAGTCAAAATGAGCAAGCTGGCCAATGAGATTGAAGTAGCGCAGCAACGTTCACGGGCAAACAACAACGCACTCAATCGACTTCTTGAAAGCGGAGCCATCGACTGCGAGTTGAGCGACTCTGAAGACATCCCAGATTTTTCACAAAAACTGCGTGATGAGGTGAGCGCGCCAGGGGGGAGCGAGGATAAAGGGAAAAGCAAGGCCACAGATGGCTCAGATGGAAAGGTGGCGGGCCGAGAAAAGGATGACGAGGTTGATGACAGTGACGATGACAATGATGAAGAGGACGACCTGTCAGATGGCGAAGACGCAGCGGAGAAGGCTGAGATGCAGAGGAAGGAGGCAAGAATAGCAGAGGAGGCTGGCGTAAGTGCCACCAATCAAGTCGAAGGGACTCAAGACATTGCCAACCCGCAACCTAACACCGATGCTTCGCAGAACATGACTAGTGAAGAACTACATGATGTTTTAGTTAAGGGGTTGTGATTTAGTTTAATTTCTTTTGTGATAAAACATTGGCCAAACTATGGCCTTTTTTTAAGTACAATTTGATCAGTAAAAGTTGTGGTAGTATTTGATGAAGAATTGTGAATGAGATGATCCTAGTTTAGGCATCTGTTTATGTTGAAATATGCCATCAAATTTTGCTCAGGTTTTTTTTTGTACCTAGATTACCGTGTTGCGAGCTCGCCAGAACAGGCGACCACAGCTGACGAGCTCGTTAGTGACTTGAAATCTTCAACAGAGCCTACCATCAGTTAGACTCGCGAATTCGCTGGAGTCTCGCCAACCCCTGACGAGATCGTAACTTACTCGCAATATTCAAATTTGCAAAATATGAGTTACACTTGCGAATTCGCTACTATGTCGTCTAAAAGCTGACGATCTCGTAAGAAACTTGAAATCTTGAACAGAGCCTAAGAAGAGTCTCACTTGCGAGCTCGCTAGTAAGCTGACGAAGAGGCTCTAAATACTCACGATCTCGCAAGTAACAAGCCAAGAGATCTTAGGTTGACGTGTAACTCGCGAGTTCGCAAGAAGGTACTATTATAACCACCAGAGCTGATCCTCCATGTGCGAGCAAGTGGCGAGATCGCTAGTGTGTATAACCACCAAAAAAATTTGGGGGTTGGGCCTTAGTCATTGATGGGCTGTAGGTGGTAGTATAGTGCTGTATATAGTATAGATTGGGCCTACTTGGCCTGCATATCAATGTGTGTTTCATGTTCAGTTTGCGCGGGTCGGCGACTTATCGAACCATTCAGAAAACTTGACCAATATATAGTGAAAAAATGACTCTTGCTTTGGCGATGTGGGAAAAATGTAAGCGAGCAGGATTGCGAGTTCGCAAGTAGAGAATCTCGCTACAGTTAATATTTATCCAACAGAGCTTAGGTTGACGTGCACCTAGCAAACTCGCTTGAAGTTTGACATACAAGTGGAGAACTCGCTACATTTAATATTAAACCACCAGAGCTGAGTTTGCGTGTAACTAGCGAGCTCGCTTAAAGTCTGAGATATAAGTGGCGAGCTCGCTACGGTTAATATTCAACCAACAGAGCTGAGTTGACGTGTAACTAGCGAACTCGCTAGCTCTTGAGATTATAGTGGCGATATCGTAAACATTTACCACAGAATTTAATTGAAAAATTAGATTAAAACGACAACGTTTTGATAGTAGACGAGCAGGGTGGCGAGATCGCAAGCATGTTTTAGTATAAAACTAAAAAAGCTGTGCAGTTCTATTCCAAACGCGATCCCCAATTTCAAATCAAGGAAAAACCCCCAAATCTAACCAAGCCCAAATTTCCCAGTGATTCCTATCAGCCATGGCAAGAACAAAGCACCAAGCCCCAAATCCATTTGGTGCCAGTCGCAGAGAGGTAGCGTCATCTTCCACCAATCAACCGCTGGCTTCCTCAACCGCTTATGACAAGAAAAAGTTTGTAAGTTTACTTGCTTCTGATGCTTATTCTGATCTAATGAAGCATGCTACGCTGCTAGATTGCTATGTGTTAGATTTCGATCAGATTAAGGAACTAGGGTTGACTAATGTAGTAGAAACCTTTAGAGATCATGACTTGCATGATTTATTAGGACTGAACTACCCCTCCCATAAGGAAGAAACCTGTCAGTTTTATGCCAATTTCCATCAGCTTGTTGAGGAGGAGAAGGAAACGGGGCGTTGGTTTACTAGGGTAAACAAGAATGATTTTGAGATAGGAGAAGAGTTTTTTAACAAGGCTTTAGGCGTGTCGTATGCTGTAGAAGAGGATTTCAGGAACCCTCCCCCGGAAGGTTTTTATTGTAGAGAAAAGTGGCCTGAAAGTGGTGGATTTGACGAGGCTTACCTTCAAAACTTAGGTTTCAACTACTTTGGCCGGCCTAAGGGTCCTCTCGGTAAGCCGAGGGAATACAAACTTGAGAAGTTGACTTGTCACCAAAGGATCTTGTACGAAATGATAGCTAGATCAGTTGTGCCGAAAGGTGGGTGGATAACCGAGCTTAACTACACAACAATTGTCATGTTTTATTGTGTGATGGAAGAGCTAAGGTTGAACCCTGGCTATGTCATATTTGAGCATATGAGGCAAAGTGTAGTTGAGAATCGACGCCCTGTGACTAAGCTTACATATGGTAACTTCATTACCATGTATCTCACAACCACTTTCCCGAAGATGAAATTGTCCGCAAAGGCTCAAGAGTGTATGTTTTACACTATGGAATACTTTCAGAGGAAAGGTAAATGTGAGCTGGTGGATGGCTCTTGGCAGGCGGTGGAAGATTCAACCAGTAAGCCGTTGGTGCTCGACGAGGGAGAGGTCAGAAATCGAGTTGAAGGTACACTAATTTAGTCATGATGCATTCTAAATATGTCTTCCAATATGCTATTGTATTGTAAGATCTTGTATGTAACTAACTTGTTGCTTCCAATGTTTGTTCAGAGCTCCAACCGGAAGCATACTACAAAGGCCTAGAGGAATCAGTCAACGTTATGAGAGAACAAATCGCGCATATTAATCAGGAATGCTGGTGTACCGAAAAGGTGATACGTGGAATTGAACGGGCACAAGCGAGTAAGAAGGCCAAGAAGACTGTTCCGTCTCCAACACCACCTACTGAAGGATAGATTAGTGTTTTCTGTTTTTTTTATATCACATTGGATGATAAGTTCTCTTGTACGTTGTGCGCTACAATTTGTTTCCTTCTTTTGAAGTTTTTGTTGGATTTAAATCGAATTTATTGTCTTCAAAAATTACTCTATACATCTCCCTCATATATTCAACAGTATGTTAACATTACTTTGTTGTCCACTGTAACCAATAATTATGAAATTTGAAGCTGAATATTGCAAAATGACACTAAGCGAGTTAATTGACGAACTCGCAAGAACCAAGCGAGTCAGGTAACGACATCGCAAGCATCAAAAGTCATGTCAATACTATATTTTTGAAAATTCAATGATGGAAACTGGCGATCTCTCAAGACCCTAGCTGGGTGCTGGCGAGCTCGCAGGTAGCTAGAACAGAGTGACAGAGCTTAGCAGGCGAAATATAAATCTCTTCTCACGATATCGCTGCGTATAAGGCTACCTTGCGACTTCGTAACCTTCCTCGTCTGCATCTGCGTGCACATGTGCGATATCGCAACACGCCTGCACAGTTACCTAAATTTATGGTGATCATGTGAATCCAATCAAATCAATTATGGTAAATTTATGGTAATTTACAAACAATTTATATCTGCCAAAACGTACCATATATCCAATCAATTCATTTTATTTTACACACCATACAAAATAGAAACACTACAAATGTATTGTATACGCTTATTAGACCTCCTCATCTTCTTCCTCCTCCTCTTCTTCATCTTCTTCTTCTTCGTCAGTTACTAACTTCTTATTCTTCTTCTTCTTATTCTTCTTCTTCATAGTCGCCTTCTTATGCGTCTTTGATTGCTTCCTCTTCCTTTTAGTAGTTTTTCCTGCGGGGTTAATCCACGTTCCTTCATCGTGGTCCATCCGACATATAATTCGGGCAACTATGTCATCATCGTCTTCCAATGTCTCATAAATCGACAATGGAATGTTCTCACTAGAAATGTTGCAGTCATCGTCAAACAAACCATCACCATAAACAAACGTTTTCTTTCCATCTACCACGACCTCCCAGCAACCATCTACTGGATCTTTAACATAAAACACTTGATGAGCTTGTGCGGCCATTATGAAAGGATCTTCAGTTGAGCCTTGCATGGCTCTGTTCACTAGAATCATCCCCAACTCCTCCAGACGCGTGCCTTCTGCTTGATCAACCCACTGGCATTTAAACAGTGCTATTTTTACGTGGACAAAATCCATTTCCCAGATGTCAGTGATTGTACCAAAAAAAGCATTTTCCCCATGCAAACCACCCTCTCCGGGTACTGATACACCACTATTTTGTGTCGCCGATCTATCATCGCTCCACTTTGTACCAAATGTGTAGCCATTTATATCATACCCACTAAACGACGTAACTGTGCCCAGTGGTCTCTTAGCCATCCATTTGACGACTTTTGGATGCTCATCCCCATTTTGCACATGAATTTTCAACCAACTAGTGAAATCTTTACAATGTAATTCAAAAGCCCGGGGTCCTAACAAACCGGGATGCGCGGCCATAATCTCTGCTAGGTGAACTTCGACATAAGGACTCACAGCAGAATGGTTACGTAGGATATACAGATGGGCTTTAGATATCTCATCTGAGGAAGGGCTGAACTTTGACCTATGCCGTAGTCCAACACCATCAGCTCTCCCATCGTACCTAGCAATTGGTAGCCCTATTGTTGGTACATCCTGTAAGTAGTTGGTGCAGAATTCGATCACCTCTTCGGCCACGTACCGCTGTACAATACTTGCATCTGGATGATATCGATTCTTGACAAAATGTTTGAAAATACTCATGTACCTCTAAAATGGATACATCCATCTTAGGTACACGGGACCACACAACTTGACCTCCCTTACAAGATGGACTATCACATGAATCATTATGTCAAAAAATGAGGGGGGGGAATACATCTCAAGCCTGCACAACACTTCTACCACCATCGTTTGCAACTCATCCAATTTACACCGACTAACCTTCTTGCGACATATCTGCTTAAAAAAAAGCATAGCCTTGCAACCGCCTTCCGAACGTGTGTAGGCAAGCATCCACGGAGAGCGATGACATTCAAATCCTGCATCAAATTGTGACAGTCGTGTGATTTCATTCCAACCAATTTCAATTCAGCAGTCGATACACAACTACTGATGTTTGAACCGTAATTAGAAGGAACTTTCACTGACTTCAGAGTTGCACAAAAACTTTCCTTCTCTTCAGATGATAATGAATAACAAGCAGGTGGTAGGTACGTTTTACCTACTTCTTCTTGCACGGGGGCAAGGGATGTCCTAATGCCAAGATTCACTAAATCTTTCCTTGATTTCAATCCATCCTTACTTTTCCCGGGAGTATTCAACAACGTCCCCACCAAAGCCTCACATACATTCTTCTCTATATGCATCACATCCAGACAGTGCCGTACATCCAAATGCTCCCAGTAAGGAAGTTTGAAGAATATAGAGCACTTTTTCCAAATGGAAGGTTGTTTACTCTTCTTATGACCCTTGCCTAAAACATATTCTATCTCAGACACCTTGCCAAAAATTTCTGAACCCGAGAGTGGGACAGGGGCTGCACCGTTTTCTTCCTCACCGTTAAACCACTTCTTAGCACGCCTCCATGGATGACTAGCAGGCAAAAAACGTCGATGACCCAAATAAACAGGCTTTCCTCCATGCTTTAACTGACAATGACTAGTATTACTCTCACATAGCGGGCATGCAAAATGTCCTTTCACCGAGCACCCTCCGAGATTTCCAAGCGCCGGAAAATCATTAATGCTCCACATAAGCATTGCTTTAAGTTCGAACTCAGCATCCCCACGACTACCATCGGGAATCACCATACCTATCTCAAATAAAGATGATAACTCTTCAACAAGAGGTGCTAGATAAACATCAATGTCGTTGCCAGGTTGCTTAGGGCCTGAGATCATAGTGTTTAAAAATACATATTTTCGCTTCATCATCAACCAAGAAGGGAGATTATAAATAACAAGCATAACAGGCCATGAACTATGGGTACTAGACATGTTACCAAAAGGGTTCATGCCATCCGTGGATAGTCCGAGTCTCACATGTCTAGGTTCATTAGCAAACTCAGGGTACCTAGCATCCATCTTCTTCCACTGATCATCATCTGAAGCGTGAGAAATAATATCATCTCCCTCTCGAACTCGATCGGCATGCCATGTTAATAGTTTCGCATCACTTGCATTTGCAAACAAGCGCGCCAATCGTGGTCTAAGAGGCATGTACCACATTACCTTAGCAGGACTTTGCTTTGTCGATGTTGTCACTGTTTCCCCACAAACCTCAACTCTACCTTCCTTTTTTTTCCACCTTGACTCACCGCACACCTTGCAATTATCCCTCAAAGAATCATCTTCCCCTCTATACAACATACAATCATTCGGGCAAGCATGGATCTTGGTAAACTCCATTCCCATTGGGCATAAGATTTTCCTAGCAGTATAAACCCGATCTGGACACAAGTTGTCCTGAGGAAGCAACTCTCTAACTAACTCCAACAACTCAGTCATTCCTTTATCTGAAATCCCATGCCTAGCCTTAAGGTTCATCAACAACAATGTTGCACCCAACCTTGAATGGCTTGAGCCAACATATAATTTTGTCGCTTTATCAGCATACATAGCCTCTAGCATACTTTTTTTTCCCACAAATTCCATAACAACATCGTCGCACATATCCGACAATTGATCGTTATACTTTAGCATTTCCTCCTCGTTTCCCTCATTCACCTCCATGTTCTCACTCCCATAATTGCCCTCACCATGCCATACCCATTCAGTGTACGATTTGTCAAATCCTCTACAGATTAAATGTTCACGCACAACAAGAATATCTTCATATATAGCGTTATTCCTACAATCCCTACATGGACATCTAACACCACCTATGCTCCTCAGCTTACAATGTCGCAACCCAACTCTTAAAAATTCTTCAACCAAATCTAGATATTCTTTCGACAACCGAGCATTCTTATTCATGATGGATTCACGATCCATAATGCACGACACGGCGCAAACTCTAATCAACTAAGAAATCGTTGAACAAAAAAGCTAGCCCACAATGGTATATCACTCACAAACCTACAATCAACATGAAACTATCACAAAATCATCACAAAAACAACAACTTTTTAAGAACACAACAACATTAACAAACAAACAACCACATGGTAAGGCGGAAAATAGCTTACCCACCACCTTGCAAACGATCGGAATTCCAAAAAAAGAGGTTACCTAATCAATCTTATGGTAAGCAAAGGGAAAAATGATACATACAACCTTTCAAATGTCTAATTTGTTGTTTACAAATCCGCTAGGAGCTGCTGTTTTATTATATAGTCTTCGGTCTTGCGAACTCGCAAGTATTCACGCATACCTACTCATTTGACTAGCGAGTTCGCTACACATATGTCACACTCAACTTATGGGTGGCGAACTCGTTTCATAAACAAATTTTTCAATGATATTAGTGGCGATATCGCCACAACATCAGCGAGCATGCATGCGAACTCGTGACCAAAATGAGTTTATTTACTTTCTCATCTACGAGTTCGCTAGATCCTAGCTTGCTAAAATTACCCTAAGCGTTCATTACATGCGAGCTCGTAACTATTACGACAGACCTAACTTACTTGTTGCGAACTCGCAACAACAAACAGGTTTTTAAGGCGGAAATGAACTTTCCGCCTTAATTCTTCATTTTTAACGGCACATACGACTACCGTCTTTTAAACGGTCATTTCCGCCTTTAAACATGTTTTTAAAACCTAGCGATTGTGGCTTGCGAACTCGCAAGTAAGTAGTAAGGCGGAAGATTTTGAACCCGCCCCAAACGCCTTAAACTTGTGTCTTAAATGAAGGTGATTGTAGTAGTGGTATCTTCTCTTTGTTTTTAAATTTAGATTTTTGGCATCAAAACATTGGTCAAGAGTTATTTTCCTGTGAAGGACGCTCACCTGAGGCATGGCATTGATGACCTGATAAGAGTTCTTAAGAATATTCTCTATTTTGGTGAAATCTCTTTAGAAATCAACTCAAGGTAATGTAGGCAGTTGTTGTATTATTAAATAACATGTTAATTTTAATAATAATTTAAACTTACAAGTTGTGATTTTTATTAACAGTTCTGTTGATAAGGCGCACTTGAGACTAGCTCAAAGGCTATTTTTCGGTTGTCCAAATATTGGGATCAAAAGATTCATGTTGATGTCTTTTATGCAGCTCTTAAAATTTTAGAGGTGAAACATACAACTTATGATAGTGCTTTTTGTGGAATAAGTTTCTTTCTTAATGCAGAAGAATTTTTTTCCTTAACAACTTAGACGTCTTCTTTTGATTAACAGGCTAGCTTTCCTGAATTTTGGAGACTCTTTATCATCAAATGTCATCAGTACATAAAAGATCGTATCCTGGACCCAAAGTATGCTTGTGCATTCTTGCTTGACCTGGGGTCCCGACATCAATTAGGTGAAGAGGTACTATTCTAAATACCTTTGTTATGGGTTTCAATCTTTGACGCTTTTATTGAATTGTGCTTTTATTGTTTTTGAAAAAATGATGGAATTTGATGGTTGTTTGGGGATTTATAGGGCTGGTTTGATGGCGATTGATTAACATCTACCATTCTTAATATATTCATTTTAGCAATTTTATTACTCCTATTATTATTGTTATTACATGAGAAATCTTTTGAATGCTTGGACTTTTGTTGTCTCTGACACAATGTTTAGAGTTGGTAGTAGTATTATGAAGGATGATGATTAATTGAAGATGATCAAGATAACTACTGAATTTGCGATCTCCTCTGTGGCTCAAATAGTGAGTCTTCTGCACTAATGGCACAAAACAAGTTGCCTACTTTATGGATTTATTGTCGGAGACTGGAGTACTGTTGTTGTTTCTATTATTTGCTGCTAAAATTAGTTTGGTAAATCTACTGGAGATGAAGTAAATCCTTCTGCATACCATTGTTTCTTTGAATTATCAATTGGTAAATTATCCTCTGCTTTTACTGGAAGTAGACACATATAATGAAGAATTTGGCACTTATGATTTATTTTGTTTTTATCATTCAATAGGATATCATGGTATTAAGAATTTATTCTGTTTTTATCATTCAATAGGATATCATGGTATTAAGAATTTTGGAATGGAGGGCTGGAGCCAGGCAATGAATGGCGCCAGTGAAACTCATATAATACAGTATAATTCTAGAGATTGTTCGATCTCATCTTTGGTTTGTATCAGAACTGAATTTTTTTAATTCCTTTGATAGATTAATTATGTAAGAAACCTAAACTTTGATGCTTATAGGTTTCCTTACAAATATATCTTGATTTTATTGCAGCTTAAATTCTAAATATGCCATTGTGATATGGAGTATAAACTTTCTTAGCCTTGATGACATACTGTGTTTACTTTGGATGGATCCATAAGCTCAAATTTGATAGAGCGCTCAAATACAAGTTTATTTGAGAGGATGGTGGTTCGAGCCCACCTGGATCCCTTTAAATTGTTTGCATAATTAATGTTTAGATTTGTCTGCAAATGTCACTAGCAACGGCAAACTGTGGTTCATATCTATGATTAGGGCGTCGCAGATTCTGTAGTTCATAACCAAAGTTTTAAACTGTTCCCGGAATTTTGAGTTATGGATTCTTCATGGTTAGCGGAAATCATGAAGCCAAGATAACTCCTGCATGTTATTACTTGTAGATAACTCCAGTATGTTATTACTTGTAGATTACATGTCGAGTTCATCACAAGAATCTGGTGGGGCTTGTGGGATTATTCTTCGAACAAGAAGAGCAAATGCTGGTGTATGAGTTCATGCCTAATGGAACTCTAAGAGAGAGCTGTCAGGGAAAGGTGGTATATTTCTACACGAGCTAGCGGATCCTCCTATAATCCACAGAGATGTCAAGTCCAGCAACATCCTGTTAGATGAGAATCTGAGCGCTAAGGTGGCTGATTTTGGCTTGTCGAAGCTGGTGTCGGACGTTTCCAAGGGGCATGTGTCGACTCAAGTGAAGGGCACCCTGGTAAGTCCATTCATCTAGCAGTTGCCCTCCTCTAGAGACTAGCTAGCAGTTGCAGTATATGATCTGATAAATAAATAATAATGTAATGGCATTGCAGGGGTACCTGGATCCGGAGTACTACATGAGCCAGCAGCTGACTGAGAAGATACTGGAGTTATCTTGGCTTCATGATTATTATTACTTGTATGTTTCGGCTAATTGTATCTCAATTTATAATTGTTTCGGCTAATTCTTAGCTACTGGATTTATCTACAAGTAATAACATACTGGAGTTATGTTGGTTTTGGCAATTTCTGCACACGTATTATAGTTACATCTATGGACTGCAAGGCTTTTCTCGACGCTGCTCAATATACAAAGTTTTTATCTTTATGTGTGCTTTACTTATTAAATAATTGATATTATTTACACATTTTCTTCTCTTTTTTGAAATTTTTTTCTTCCCAAACTGCATTAGAATGGATATCGCTAGGATCGCTACATGACTTCATGTACTCATTTTCACCGATAGGATCTCTCAAGAAAGTCCATGATTTGGTTAATCCTGACTTCGTTATCCAGATTAGTCCTGCTCTAGATTATTCTGGATTGGAGTATACGTGTCACATACAGAGATGGAAGGAAAATTGTCTGTGAATTGGGAGATTATAAGTACATATCAGCATTGAAGCCAAAAAAGATCATCGTCTTTACAATGCTTTTTCCAACTACTTGTAGATTATTATTATTACTTGTATGTTTCGGCTAATTGTATCTCAATATATTTAGAAGTATGTTGTTAAACTGGGATACTTTACTCTTTTTTTATGGCAAATAGTTAAAAGATTACGAAATTAGTTTAATGTCTCTGCTACTTGCATGTTACTTCTCTTCTTCTCTTCTCTACATTGGTTTCATCAGGTTTTCTATTCCTATTAGAGGTGAATTTAGTTTTTGCTGGAAAGTGAAATCTCGGCTTTTCAAAGATGATGTTATTCAACGGTTAAACTTAATAAGGATATTTGTGAAGAATAATAGTGTAGTATAATAGTGTAGAATGTGTTGAATGTTGGTACTCCGCTTAATAAGAATATTGCAGTTTGTTCCTCATTTTGAAAGTTTGTAACTGTATCTTATCAAATACAACATACTTCTTATTCTATTATATTAAATTTGCCGTGTTATACACGGCGAACATTTAAACTAGTAGTAATTTAATGCGCGTAAACTAGGGATGTCATATGCAGCTAGCACTACTCTATGCAATTACTTTGAAGCATATATATTCTGGTTAAAGGTAAACATCAATTCATGTATGTATTTCTTGCGTAATGATTTGCCTAAACTTTAAAAGAAGAAGTGATTACTTGTTTTTTTTCAAAAAAAAAAAAGAAGAAATGATTACTGAATTTAGGCAAAAAATAAAAACGGTTTTGCAAAAAGAGAAAAAACTTGGTAGAGAGAATATAATGGATGAGCAAAAATTGTAAATAGTAAAATGTATCATTAATTTAAGGGTTTCTTAATTTAACCCAAATTAAATTGGATGACCTGACACGAATTCCGCATCTCCATCTTCATCTTCCTCATCTTCTTCACGATCTCCTTCTTCTTGGTCTGCCAGTTTCAAGTGAACAAGCGTATTGCAGTTCAGAAGGCCATTCAAGATCAGGCACGTCTATCATCATCAGTCATGGAAAAAGGATTAGACCAGCAAGAACAATAAATCGGAAAGCCGCAGCTAAGCTGGAGTAAATTAGTGATGGAAGGTTATAAAAAACCTTAATTACTGAAACAAATTAAGGGACTTTAGCTTTGGAATCAGCTTTTTACAGATTTTTTGATGATCCAGATATATATTATTTTTTTAAGTTAGAAAAACATTATCAGAACTTTATATATTGTTGAGACTTGTGTAAAATAAATTTGATTTTGCATTACATTCCAAGGGCATTTTTAATAGAGCCCCTTATGGCCACTTTTGTTATTGAGGGGTACTCCTAAATAATTTTTCATTACTATTGGAGAGGAGCGAAATAAGGAGTGATTCTTAAGATTTACATCACCACTTTTGGTGAAAGTTAAGTAAGGAGCAATCATAACTAATGCAAGGATTTTTAAGTTCCCCACACCATTTATTTTAGTAATAGAAGAATAAATATTCAATTATATTTTTATCTATAATTTCATATAAAAATTTAAAAAATAACAAAAAACAAATATGAATATTGTTTACCTAGTATAATATTTTAAATATTTTGAAAATTCTTTAATGTGGTTTTTAAATATGTATTTATATGAAAAATACAGGTTTTAAATATTTATTTGTGTATGTGATGATGATTTCCTTTAAATATTATTTTTAATACATATCTTTTATAATATTTTCAAACTTGAAATTAATCAAATTATTATTGCAATATGCTAATTTGAATGGTTTTATTTTAACATTCTCTAGCTAGTTTTTGAAACTGTAACTTGATGATTTAGATTAGAATTTACATCATTAATTAAAATGTATTTCAAATAATTAGTTTAAAATACATAAAGGAAAACAAAAGGAAAAAGAATGTTTGAAAATATAAAATAAAAAGAAAAGTTACAGTTATTAATTGGTTAAGTTGCCACATTAAATTAAATACCAACTCATTAAGTAAGATTAGTTACCTAAAAAGAAATTATTTTTAAAAATCAACAATGGAAAAAATTTAACATGGAACACTTCTTAATAAGAAAAATAGGTATAAGAGCAAACCCAACAACTATTTTAAAACAATCTCTAGAGTACCAAATTCCACAAATATATAATTATTTTGCCCCCATCCAACGGGTTGCTCTATTTTACCATTTCATGAATTTACTGCCACAAATAATAATAGTTATATTTATTTCTATTGATACTTCCATGAGCACACAATTTTAGAGCCTGTTTATCTGAACTTATTTCTTACTGATCTAAACTAAATTACATTGAACTGAAATGAAGTGAAATTTATGTCTTGAAAATTAAAATCAAAATGTCTAAATTTACTTGTATTCATAAATATACAAAGTTATTCAAGTTTTGTAAAAGTAAAGAACTATGATATGCAATTAACGCACGCGTGAAAAGTTGCAAACTAATGAATTTCAAATATGTTACCTTAATTGCATGTTGGTTAATCAAAATCTGGTTGAAGGTTATTATTATAATATTACTAGCGTGCAAAATAATTCGTTGTGCCATATATATATGAGGCGTGCACGTTCTTTTATAAAAATATATGCATTACGATTTTACAATTCATATTGAGCAAATAATTCTAGTGCCTCGGATGAAACAAAATTACAAATAAGTATGAAAAGATTGTTCCAATTTAACAGCTTTTGGAAAATAACAATATCAAAATAAAAGAAATCAGAAAGACAAAACACAGATTTTACACATGCTACCTGAACTTTTATCTCTTTTCGACTCCAAGCTGCCAGGAATCAATTTAGGAGGGATCCTTTTTTGCTTCTTGTCATCCATAATATCCTCTGTTTTACAACAAATGTATCAAGTTTCAATGATGCATCTTTCTGTAGTGTAAAAACTGAAGAGCAAAATTAACTGCACAAAATAAAGTAAACATTCCGTACCTGAATCAATAATGTTATTCTCAGGCAGTACCACAACGTTGGGGATCGATTCTGTGAAGTTTTCACTTTGAAAAGTTGCATTCTCAGTATTTTCTGGTATGGGTTCAATTGATAATTCTTCCATGTCCACTTCTTGAAAATGGCTAATTAACTACAATCTTTTCTGAGGTGTCTGCCGTTCTTTCTTCTTTTGATCATTAATTAAAAACGTGCATCAAAGTTGGTTAAGGAGATAACATGATATTCCACTTCAACTTAAACGGACACATACAATATATAGTTAACAGGACCTTTACATTACCCGTTGTGATGCAAGAAACAAATGTCTATTGAGAATTTTTTAAACAAACGCCCATATACACCCCAGCCGAAACCCCATCATTATCAATGTGGGCCGAATATGGCCTATTAATTAATGATTCGCCACTTTGTTGCCCTACCACCTAGCCTCTTAACACAAGCCCAAGCCCCCTCCGCAATCCCCACCACCCCCACCCCCACCCCCCCTTTTGTTGTAAATAAATAATATTATGGTTAAGATGATTTCGATTCATAATTTCTTTTTTTATCTTTAGTTTCTGAAACATGCTTCACATATAAAACTATAGTTTAGCTATATATCTACGATTTCTCAAATTGGAAAAGTTTGTAATAAACATGGGATTAGAAAATAAGCATAGTTTGAAACATGATAAGTGGTGATATGGGCTCTGGCCCATATCTAGGCTACGACCCAGAGAGTAGTCTGGTCCATATGACGTTAGCTAGAATGACGTTATCCGGGGACAAAGGGGACATGAATATGACCTGTCCCCGGGTAAGGACAAAAGGACATGACCACTGCCTTTGGGCTGGAGGCTGACCACTCACACTTATAAATAACTCTTTGGACTTGTAGAGAAAGGTATGTTCTATCAGATTAAACTCTCTCAATATATACTTATTCTCTCTCCTATTCAAAGGCCCCTCTTTCATCATCACGCCGGAGTAGCTATCATCGGGATACTCCGGGGCGCTGTTTTGCAAGCCTATTAGGTGAGAGCGCGCGGATCACTCACAAAGCCTCATCCGGACCGGAGACCATCCTTGTATCTGGATCGTGACTGGAAGCTGGTAGCATCAGTTGTAACGCCCAGTGGGATCTCGTATCCCCAGTCATAAGTTGCGTCCATGCCGCGCGGACGACCGAGGAAGAACCCTCCCCCGCAGGAGGAAAAAGCGGGCGGAGGGCCAAAGACTAGAAGAGCCGCAACGGTCAGGGCCCAAAAGTTAGCGGCTGAGAAGGAGCGGGTTCTCCGAGCCAAGGAGGCGGCACCAGAGGCGAAGGCCGCAGCTGAGAAACGTCGACGACAGCGCTTGGCAGCGGAGAAAGCTAAAGGAAAGAAAGCGACTCCGGAACGGACGCTGGCTGAGATACAGCGTGAAAACAGGGAGCGACTGCGAGCCGAGCGGGAGGCGCGGAGGCAGAGGCAGTTTGGAGACCGTGAGGAGTCGAAAGGGGACACTGACCACATTGAAGGAACGGCAGATTTGGCAATTAAGAAGGGTCTGACTCGGACAATGGGTGGGATTACGACCCGGAGGATCACGATCCGGAGGAGTACGACCTGGAGGATTATAGCACGGAGGAAGATGACGCTCAGAGTCGATAGGGTAGGAATCAATTTGGGCGGAAGGCCAGAACGGAGGAGCGTAGGCGCCACGATTCTAGATTTGGGGGCAATATCCTAAGAACGAACATGACGGAGTACCAGCAGTTCCAAGCTTGGAAAGCGGCTCAGCAAGTTGCGGCAGATAAACTTCCTCCGGAGCAACAGAGAATGCCGAACCCAAACTTGTTTCCGGGCAGGAACCAACAGCAGACCACTGGCTTGAATCCAAATGCACCACCCTACTGGGGAGCGCAAACTCAACAAGTCTATGGGATGGGTGCACCCGGAGGTCAGCAGCAGATGATGGTCGGAATGCCATCTGCCGGAGGAGGATTTCCCGGAGGTTTCGGATTCCAGAAGCCTTTTTGTCCGGATTCCATCGAGGATCGTCTAAACCGCCTCATCGGACGAAATGGGATCGGACCTCAGTCATTCTGGGTTCCGGAAGTATTGAGTTTCAAATGGCCATCCGGGACCAAGGCTCCGGACGGACTCCCAACCTACAACGGAGAAGGAGACCCGGAAGAGTTTGTTCACACATATGCAAGCATCATGTACGCTAGGGACATTCCGGAGGAGTTGCAGTGTAAGATGTTGCCTTCGTATCTAAGAGATAACTGCCTGGCATGGTTCAAGGGTCTGCCAAACGGTATGCTTCGGCATTTTTGGGATTTTGCCATTGCTTTGGTCCGGCGCTATTCCGCCATGAAGCACACGTTTGTGAATCTTGCCACAGTTTTAGCAATGAGACAGCTAGAGACAGAGACCACTTGGGAGTTCTACACCCAGTACATGACCGCGTCGATGAAGGTGATGGACCGACACTTGCAGGAGAAGGCTATCATCCACAACTTTATCAACGGGCTGAGATACAACACTTTCTACATCGAGCTCATGAAGAACATGCCGACATCATACTATCACCTCCAGTTGGTGGTGGAGATGCATTGTACGGTGCACGATGCCAACCATGTCCGGATGACCACTGTGGGCTTCTTCGAGCAAAGGTCTCTCACAGTGACAGGGACCCAGGCCACTGCTGCCCGGGTTCCGGCCCGGACCGAGCAGGCCAGACGCTTACCCGCTCCGGTAGCAGCAACCCCAGCGCCGGCGGCAGTTGCTCGGCCAACCTCTACCCCTCTCTCCAAAACCCGTACGGAGATCCTCGCTGTCCACCAAAGTCTGTTTACGGATCCGCAACCTATTGTTGGCGTACCGGCACTAGCAAATGTGGACAAGTGGTGCGAGTTCCACAAGTCGCACGGCCATACCACGGAGGGATGTAGGACACTCCGTTCGGACATTGAGAGATTGATTGGAGCAGGCCAGTTGAGGGACTGTATAGCAGGTGAAGGACGACCAGCACAAGCCTCGGTTGCCGCGGCCGGGCAAGGGCGGAAGAGGAATTGGAAGAACAATCGCCCCCGAGGGGGGAACCAGGCCAACCCGGCCAATCCGGCTCCGAGACAAGCTGCGCCAGTACAAGCCCCGGCTCAGCCCCGGATGATCAATGTGATTAACGACATAGTTGGAGATGGGCTCAACTCTATGACAGCGATCAAGGCCAAAAGCAGATATGTGCCCCGGGGTGAGATACAAGAGAAGAGGTTCAAGCCAAGTGAGACTATCACCTTTTCGGATGAGGATCCGGTACCTCCCCAGGTTCCTCACTCCGATCCAATGGTGGTGATTGCCGATGTGGAAGGAGTACTGATCAAACGAGTGTTTGTTATTGATGGAAGTAGCGTGGAGATCATGTTTGCAGAATGCTTTGATCAGCTCGGAATCGGACGACAAAATTTAAGACCGTGTCACACCCCCTATCAGAGTTCACTGGACGGACCGTCCATCCGCTCGTAGTCATCCCTTTGAAAGTCACTTTGACGGATTTTCAGGATCCGACAAAGCGGGCAACGGTGGAATGTAATTTCGCGGTCATTGACGCGGTTTCTCCTTACAAAATTATCATGGGAAGACCATGGCTATCACAGGCACGAGTTATCTGTTCGCCATTCCATTTTATTATGAAGTTCCCCACCGAAAATGGCATCGCATCGGTCCGAGGACATCAGCAGACAGCCCGGAGTTGCATGTTGACCGCCATCAAGGATGCCCGGTCCGGAGAGGGCCAGTCCAAGTTGTCCGCTTCGGACAAGGGAAAAACCAGTGCAAATGGTAGGAGTCATTCATGGAGAGGCACCGTCATATGCAGTGGAGGACATGATGGTCGGTCAGAAGGGAGTAGTAAGCATGGGAAAAAATATGCCAGATGATATGAAGGAAGAATTGCGACGCCTGTTGGCGGAATACGAGGATGTGTTTTCAAGGGGGACGGAGGATGTGACTGGCGTTCCGGAAGAAATTTCCGTTCACAAGCTCAACGTCTTTCCGGAACTAAAACCCATACGGCAGAAGAAGAGACCCCTCACTCCGGGGCGTGTGGAGGAAGTCCGAGCGGAGGTGGGGAGATTGTTAAGTGCCGGAATCGTGGAGGAGATATCCTATCCGGAGTGGATAGCAAACCCAGTTCTAGTGAAGAAGCACGATGGCTCATGGAGAATGTGTATTGACTTCACAGATCTAAACAAGTGCTGCCCGAAGGATAGCTATCCGCTCCCCTCCATTGATCAGCTGGTCAGGCCATTACCGGTTACCAAGTGTTGGCATTCTTTGATGCGCATCGAGGGTATCACCAGATCACAATGGCCAAGGAAGACCATCCCAAAACATCTTTTATCACTGACTTTGGTACTTTTTGTTATAGGAAAATGTCTTTCGGACTGAAAAACGCAGGTGCAACATACCAAAGGATGGCGGACAAGCTTTTCCGGAACCAGATGGGGCGGAACCTGGAGGTTTATGTAGACGACATGGTGGTTAAGAGCCGGACTTACGAGTCTTTCCTGTCAGACCTCCGGGAGATGTTTGACGTGCTCCGGACGGTGAACCTCAAGCTCAGTCCCAGGAAGAGTACCATTGGAGTCAGAGCGGGGAAGTTTCTCGGTTTCATGGTGTCAGCTCGCGGAATCGATGTCAATCCGGAAAAGATATCGGCACTCATAGAGATGCCACCTCCGAGGGGGGTGAAGGACGTGCAGAAGCTAATCGGATCGCTGGCCGCTCTGAGCCGATTCCTCGCTCGGGGGGCGGAGAAGCAGCTCCCTTTTTTCAACATACTCTGAAGGGTCAAACCATTTGAGTGGACGGAAGTGTGCGATCAGGCATTCACGGACCTGAAGGCCCACCTAGCGAGTCTCCCTACCCTATCCAAACCACTGCCCGGAGAGGAGCTCTTTTTATGCACAGCTGCAACGGAATATGCTATAAGCTCTGCCCTGGTCTGGGAGGATGGTAAGGTTCAACGTCCGGTTTACTTTGTAAGCAGAGCCCTCCAAGGTCTGGAAACGAGGTACACTGCTCTGGAGAGGTTGATATTGGCATTGGTTCATGCCTCTCGGCGCCTCCGGCCATATTTCCAAGAACATCCAATCACGGTTCTGACGAATCACCCGTTGAGGCAGATCATGTTGAAGCCAGAAGCCTCGGGTAGGATGATGAAGTGGGCGGTGGAGCTTGGAGAGCACGAGATTAAGTATCAGCCCCGGAAGGCCATCAAAGGACAAGCCCTGGCGGATTTCTTGGTAGAAATGACTGAGCCCTCGGGAGATCCATTCGGATCAGAACCACCCTCCAATAGATGGAAGCTGCATGTAGACGGATCGTCTCATGCAAGTGAAGGTGGGGCAGGGGTGCTGCTCACCTGTCCACAAGGAACAGAACACAGATACGCCATTCAGTTCAGTTTCCGGGCGACAAACAACGAGGCGGAGTATGAAGCGCTCCTAGCCGGACTCCGACTGGCATTGGAGGTGGGAGTCACCGACGTTGAAGTATACAGCGATTCTCAGATAGTCGTCCAGCAAGTGAACGGGGAATACGAGGCGAAGGAGCGGAGCTTGCAGAAGTACCTTGAGGCGGTCAAGCCATTGTTGGCCAAGTTCCTTAGCATTACCGTGACGCAAATTCCCCAAGAAAATAACGGCAAGGCAGATGCCCTAAGAAAACTCGCTTCCTCCGAAATCAAGCCAGATCCAGAGAGCAACCTGATGATGGAAACCTTGTCCGCCCGGAGCTACGACATCCCTCAGGTGGCAGCAGTGGAAGTATCGAAGGAGTCATGGATGATGCCCTTGTTTGAGTACTTGCAACACGGAAAGCTCCCGGAGGACAATGCATTGGCACGGAGAATCCAACAGAAAACGCCGCGATATACCGTTGTGGACGGAACCTTGCTCAGACCGGGATACCTCCAACCATGGTTAAGGTACATGGACTCGGACGAGGCGGAACGGATTGTGAAAGAAATGCATGAGGGACCGAACGGCAGCCACCAGGGGGCTCGGACCATCGCAAGAAAGATAATGTGCACGGGATATTACTGGACGACCCTGTTTGAGGATGCGCAAAAATATGTCCGCTCCTGCGTGCAGTGTCAGAAGTTTGCTCCGCTCATCCATGTTCCTCAAGAGGAAAGGGTCGGGATCACTGGTTCATGGTCTTTTGACCGATGGGGCATTGATCTGGTGGGGCCTTTTCCCTCTGCTCCGGGAGGATTCAAGTACTTGATAGTGGCGATCGATTACTTCAGCAAATGGGTGGAGGCGGAACCCCTCACAAACATCCGTGGCAACACTTGCGTCAACTTTTGTTGGAAGAACATCATATGCCGTTATGGAATTCCCAAGTATATTGTCACGGACAACGAATCTCAGTTTGAAAACGACCCGTTTTGTTCATGTTGCAAGGAGTATGGAATTACGCAGCGGCTCACCTCCGTCTACCATCCGCAGGCCAACGGCCAAGTTGAAGTCACGAACCGGACAGTGGTGAACGGATTGAATACCCGTCTGCAGGGGGCACGAGGGAACTGGGTCAACGAGCTGCCAAGTGTCCTTTGGGCGTACATGACGACCGAAGGATCCGCCACGGGCGAGTCACCATACAGCTTGGTATACGGAGCGGAGACAGTCATACCAGCTGAAGTGGGAGTTCCCAGTCTCCGAATCCTTACTTGGGATGAGGATCAACCTGGACGGAGCTCTCCACTCGGATCGAGCAGGCTGCTGGACTTGGATCTTTTGGAGGAAAAGCGAGAGCAAGCAGCGCTGCACGAGGCCAAGGTGAAGGAACGGATGAAGCGCTATCACGACAAATGCGTCAGGAAGAAGTCATTCGTCCCCGGAGATTGAGTGATGCGGAGGAATGATAAAAGTTTGCAGGAGGCTACTGGCAAGCTTGCACCAAATTGGGAAGGGCCATACCAAGTCACAGCTTCATTCCCGGGCGGGAGTTACGAACTGGCAGACCAGTCCGGACGGGCTATCCCCAAAAGGTGAAACATCACCAACCTGCGGAGGTTTTATGGAGCATCATGAGTAGGTATGCTTTCTGATAGAGTTTCTTTTAGCTTGCTTTTCAAAAAGAGTATGTAGTTTCGGGTCCTCTGGCTAGGGTTGAGCCTAGGGCCCCGTTCCGTTTTATTTACTATGTACTTGGCTCCGGCCCCCAGAGGCAAAGGGTATGTCCGGCCGGAGTCCACTTGGTTTAATGAAAAAGGGATTTGCAAATTTTATACTTGTTCATTTTTTCAATTTCGCAAGAGTAAAATCCTCCGTATCGTTTGAACAAACTGACGGGGATGAGCAAAGACAAAAACAAGTAAAACCCTCCGGATCGTTTGAATAAACTGACGGGGGTGAGCAAAAGAAAAAACAAAATAGTTTGATCAAACAACAAGATAAAGTGCTTGAATAAGCTAAATCTTAAAAGCAAAGAGAACACATTTGGATAAATGATAAATCAGAATAAATCAAGTCCGAACGGACTGGTATACAAACACAACAGATACAATTGTACAATCTAATATGTCTGCATGGACTAAGATACAAAAGAATAATAAAACCTATCTACTTGGGCCAATCTATGTCCCAATTGATAGGAGGGGACGTGGGCTCCGGAGTAGGAGGCTCCGGAGAGGGTATCATGGCACCGTTCTCCGGAGAAGGAGATTTCGAATCTTGGACTCTATCTAGGTTTTCGGTGATAGGAGTCCGCTCCGGAGTGTCATGATCAAGATCTTGGACTATGGCACCACTGGTCTGACCCACCGGACCCTGGTACGGAAAAGGAGGAATAAGCGGAAGTTCTGATGGACCTGCTACATCCGGATCAGATCCGAATATCCCATCGGAGTCAGAATCGGAGGATTGCACCGCTTCCTTCGTGACTTTAGCCTTTCCTTTGCCTCTGACCGGGGGGCCCGGCCCTCGACTGGCGGAACGGGTTCTGGCTCGGATACCGCGAAGGAGAGCGAATCCGGACGGGGACCTGGGGACGGCACGCTTGTTAAGTACCTCTTCCTCTCGCCATCCTATTGAGTAGACAGTTAAGGTTTTGACTATTCCCGCGACGGGCATCTTGAACATCCCTCTGGATTCCCCTCCTCCCTCCTGCCAACACCCCGGCCCCGGATACAAGCCTGCCGCCGCCTCGCCAATTCGGCTAACTCCCTAATGATAAAGGGACGGATGATAGAAGCATCTTGCCGAAGCCGCTCCGCGCGACGAGCGGACTCCTCCGGATCAACAGATACTTGAATACCAAAATATCTCTCAAAAGTGAAGTCCAGTGCCACTTGACTCGGAATGAGCACAAGTGAGGGAGGGAGAGGACTGCCGGCATGCATCCGTTTCCATCATTCGACAGCTTCTTCGAACGCTGGACGGTATCGGGACTCCCGGTCATTCAATCCCAACTTGAACATCCGGACGATCAACGCACTCACTTCACGAGGAAAGTCGCGGTATATGGTCGGAGCTACAAGACCGATCCGTAATCCGGTTAAATGGTATGACAGCTGCAAAGTCATCAGATTATCCCTTTGAACCATTACCCGGCCGGCCAACTCGCGGTTTTCCTCCTCCAACCTCAGATAGATCGCTGGAAGTCCGTCCGGCTAGCCAACCACTTCAATTTCTCGCTATAGAAGTGTAGCACGGACCACACCAGATCCAGCTCGGTTTTTAACTTAGCTTTAAAATCTTCATGCTCGGCCGGCAACATGGAGATCGTCTCATCCGCGTCAAGAGTCACACTGATCCGTTCGCGAGCAAACTCTTGGCACTGAAACAAAGTACCAAACTCTTTGGATATTTCTCGGAGACAAGTAGCCAATGACGGAATATCAGGGAACTCTTCCATAAGAACCTCCATTCCGGAACGGGCAAAAAGCTCGCGAGTCCGGTTCCCATCCATCGTCCATCCGGACAGTTCGGTCTCCAGTTCCATACATCTAGGACACGGAGGGCTCGTCGAATGAGAACTAGCAGGTGAAGGACACTCGCCTTCACCTCCGGTTCGGAGCACCGGACCCTGACCTTTGGGCTGCGGACACAGAAACATATAAATAAAAGGAAAACACGAGGGAAGTAGGAAAAGGCTCGTCTTATAAAGAGGAGAAGATTACATCATCCAGAAGGTTGTCATCCCCATCCGAGTCGTCGCTACCGTCCTTCCTACACTAAACAAAACAAGATCAGATCTAGCGGGACGGAAGCAACTACAAAAGACTACAAATAAAAGACGAGTTATTCTACATCTGTATCCTCGCTATCCGTGCCGCCACCCTGATTGGCATCCTCATCCCTGCCGCCATCGTCATCAGTCCCTTCTTGATTATCTTCCATGGTGTCCGCAGAGGGAAATATCCTCAGCACGTCCAGATACTTGGTCTTGACGGGCGATTCAGGGGCAATATTCTCTTTGGGTGGGGGCACCGCAACACTCAGGTTCACAAGCCCCTCGTTGAAAGCGCGGATGGCCTCGACTGACACCAGCTTCGGACTCTCATCGGGGTCCTCCTCAAAAACCTCAAGCACGGAGGGCTTCATCTTCTCAACTCCGCCTCGGTAAAACTGATCCACATCATAATTGTACTGATCAGCGGCCTTCGGCTTATAGTAGCACTTGGTGAACCGATCCTTCTTACTCTCCGGGACCCAGCACCTCATGTTCTGGTAAACTTGATGAGCGGAGATCTGGTTGGAGGAGCGCATAAGTCCTGTCAGGTTATCCTCAAAAGCCCGACTCCGAAGCACTTTGTCGGAAAAAGTAACACATAGCTCCCGCTGAGCGGACGGAGAAACCAGACTCTCCAGCTCCTTGATCCGGGCATCCACCTCGGTGGCTCGGACCTTTGCTGCTGCAAGTTTGCGGTTGAGGTTCCCACTGCTCCTCTCAAGTGAACTCGTCTTTTGAGCGAGCCTCGTGTTCTGGACGTGGTAGGCCTTGTTGATGGCCTCGGAAACCCCAGGAGAGGCGATTAGATAAGCAGCAAAGTCCTAAGCAAGAAAAGGAAAAACTTCAAAACAAAATACGAAACGGACAAAATCGAACCGGAGAATGAAGTACAACTTACCCTGCCAGTTTGGCTCCGGCTGCTGCTATGAGTGGCCTCCTTGTGCGCTTCACTGTTGGGGTCGACCACCTGCCTGTCTGTGGCACTCCTCCCCTCTCCGTGATGATCGCTTGCGCGGGAATGCTCACTTTTGTCTGGATTCCGAGGCGTGTTGGGTCTCTTGAGCTATATACGCTTATGGGAGCGAGTAGATTCCCCTTCATCCTCTTCGGAAGAGGAAGGAACCGGAACATGAAGGGCGGCGGCCCTGTTTCCGGCCGAATCCGCGGCGGTACTAGCCTTGATGGCAATCTCTTCCGCCTTCTTGGCCGCGATTTCATCCGCCCTCTTGGCCGCGATCTCCTTCGCTTTCTTAGCCGCGGCCTCATTCTCTTTGGCCTCCTTCTCTTTCTTGGTTTTATCCTCATGCACACGCTTCCTCTTCCTCTTCGTTTCGGCTAGTTTTTCTTATGGTGTTTTCATGCCGGTCACCGAACCGGTGGGAGGCTTATCTGCCTTGTTTACCTTGGGTTGTCCGGACTGTCCGGCCAGATCGGCGCCATCCTCTACCACAGGATACACTGCCGACATCCGAAACGGATAAGACACATAAGAAAGCCAGGAAAAGAAGGGAAAGAAAAGGAGGAATAAAAAGCATAAAATAGCTTACGAGACGGATCCCTGCTGACATAGAAACGACACTTAGTGAACACTTCCGGCTCGTATTCCCTCAGAGGGAAGACGTACTTCCCTTTCCAGAAGAGATCCAAGTCGATCTAATTGGCGCTCAGCTTCGCGATGTTTTCCTCTTGCCCCTCCGGACTGAACACCGTCTTGTCTTCTTTCATGACATCATTGTTCCAGCTAGGGCACGGATACTTCTTGGTGTTAAAAGTGAAGTAGCACTTTTGCCAGTTGGAGTAGTTGTCGCGCCTACCCCTGCAACAGTCCTTTACTCCCTTCCGTCTCTGAAAGGTAAATATCCCTTCGTCCTTAGTACCTTCCAAGTGATAGAAGCCCCGGAACAGATCTAAAGATGGCATCACCTCGCATCGATAGCAGGTAAGTAGGAACGCCCGGACCACAGCGACTCCGTTAGGCTGCAACTGGGCCGGAGAAATGCTAAAGTGATTAAAGATGGAGGAAAAGAGAGGAGAAAGAGGGAAAGTTATCCCATAAAGGAAGTGGCTTTGGGGGATAGCTGCCACTGTGGTAGGATCACCCCCGAATGACCTCAGCCCGGAATCGATGGCGAGCGGAACCACCATCGCCTGAACTAGCTCTCTCACGGCCGGAGGAAGGTCTACGTCATCACCCTCGACTGGATCGCCAACCTCCGGCTATGGATTTACGCCCACCTCCACTTCTCCGCCGGTTAAACCAGCGACAAGCTTGTTTTCTTCATTCTCGTTTGCCATATGTTAAGTTGAAGAGAAATATGACGAGGAAAGAGAGTATGAAGATAAGATCACTGGAAAACGAAAGATGAAAACGAAGGAATAAAAAGTGAAAGTGATTGGAATGGTTCGGTATTTATAGAAGCAAAGTAAGCAGAAAAAGGGGGCCGAGTCCCAAGGCAACATGATTGCCATTTTGAAAAGATAAAAATAATTTCTCGAATAGACAGCTCATTTATGACGATGCAGCACGCTTCATAAATGAGCCTGCAAACACGCGCGCGCACAGGAAACCCAAGCGCCAAGCGCGCACACGCATTCAAAACACACAACCCAGGAACAGAGCTCCGGGTCGGATTGCATGCCTCCGGGCGGATCCGAATGACGAGCTTAGACGTGATGAGAACACGGGATCCCTCCTCCGGATCACACCTCCGGATGGTTCTCTTGTCTCGGGGGGCTAGTGGTGATATGGGCTCTGGCCCATATCTAGGCTACGGCCTAGAGAGTAGTCTGAACCATATGACGTCAGCTAGAATGGCGTTATCCGGGGACAAAGGGGACATGAATATGACATGTCCCCAGGTAAGGACAAAAGGACAGGACCACTGCCTTTGGGCTGGAGGCTGACCACTCACACCTATAAATACAGCTTTGGACTTGTGGACAAAGGTATGTTCTATCAGATTAAACTCTCTCAATATATCCTTACTGCAACAAAAAGTAATTATACCAACGCCGATTAATGTTAGCATACCGTAATTATAATGACATTTGAAGCTATCCTGACATAATCTATTAATGTGGTAAATCAGTGTGTGAGGATAGACATGAAATGTGGTTATAGATGATTACTCATTTAAATAAATATAAATAAACAAACGTCCTAATATCTTGCTATACTCACATTTACATGTATCCTAATATCGTGTTATACCCACGTTTACATGTGAACCGATATATATAGTAAATTAACAATAGTAAATGTCCTAATGTGTCTCTTTAACCACGTATCCATGTGAAGGAATATTTATACTAAATGTACAATATTATATGTCATAATATCTCCCTTTACCTACGTAAATATGTGACACTTTAACGAACATATATAGTTTTTTAAATATATATATTTTTAAAATGATAATTAAATATAACACAAACTAAAAAAATGGAGAAACTCATAAGAACCAAATGCAATCCAAAACGAATTTATTATAAGAAAAATATCCAAATCCATAATAAATTCAATAACGTTAAATATGAACAACCAAACAAACTAAAATAAATCATAACCGGAAGCACAAAGCTCGAACACTAATTAAGGGTGATATGCTCTAATTACTTCAATCTAATAACCCTATTCAATCATAATAAAATCTATATATGTAATATTCATGGAAGATATCCTTCACCGATTCAAAGTTATCGCCCCTCCATTCAAGCATGTGACATCTCCTTATCAGATATTTTCAGCTCGAGTGATCTATAAATTTACCAAACATAATATAAAAATAAATCATAAATTAACGGTAAACAGATTACCCCAAGAATGTGTATATTTGTCTAGATTTAAATAATAAATAAATGGTCAAAAGTAAAGATATTTGGCCTACCAAAATAACTGGCCTAACTATATCATTATACCATTTACTTCTTCAAATGTCTTATCTTTATATTTATCTATGTATCAATAATCAACATTTACCCACCAGTATGTATTATCTTCATATTTATCTATGTATCAATAATCAATATTTACCTACCAGTACTTGCATTCGTTCCCAACCAGGACTTTGCTTTTAGCATAACCTTTCGCAACTATTTTATTTCCCTCGACCACAACGCCAGAGATAAAAAACGTTCGTTACCTTTTTTTTTACCTTCTTATCTGACCAGGCAAATGAGATTTTTGTATGATCTTGCTCTAGTTTCCTAACTTGGCATCAAGTTTCGCCCTGTAAATACAAATTAAACAATATCAAACCTTGAAATTTCAATAACATTAAACTCGACTTATATAAAAATGACTTATATAAAAATCTTATAACCTACTACAGTCGTTTATATGTTTCCAAATGCAATAATATTTAGCACCAACGAGATACAAAATGCATTACATAGCTAACACTTAATTAGTATCATATACAAGAGGCATCATCTTTGAAAAAGAGTAGAACTTGGGAGCTAACCACTTAAATGGAAGCCTCAATCCAGTCAGTTCATGCAAAACAAAGACAAGCATGCGATTATATCATTCTATTAGCACAACATGAAGTAAAATATCACCAGCAAATCAATACCTAAGACAAGGTTATGAAGATAGATAAAAAAAATGTTTATAGTATGAACATAGGACTAAAAATATATAGTAGGAATATCTATAGAACTGACAAAAATGAAGAATGATACAGTGGATTGGAGACTAAAATATAATCATTCACGTCATTAGAAGCAATCACATTCTATAACGTTATGTTATTGTTACCTATATAGTATGGATGTGGAGATTAAAGCACAATCCCTATCACCCATCCCTGCATAGAACAACATAGGGTGATTTCGCATGCCTAAAATCCTATGGGTAAAATTCGGAAATCAAAACAAGGAAATAGGAATATAGAACACATTAAACTCAAAAGCCACACCCTAATTACTGGAAACAACAAATAAGACTTCCATCAATTTGTATAACTGATATTGCATGGGAATCAACCTTATCTATGAATCCTTCGAAATAATGGTGAGAGTGGAAAGATCCATAACCAAGTACGTCCCTGTAAATAGGATATTTATCCGCAGTGGGAAATTTGAGCGCCAAATCCATAGGGTTTCAGCGCGCCCAATACTGTTATCTTTCTCCCCTTTCGTGTCTGATGGTAAAAAATTGAGATATTGACTCTGTCTTCCCCTTCCCTCTCTTTTATGTTTTCCCTTAAATTCTGCATTAGCGGGGTTTTTACCTTTTTAATTTCAACTAATTAAGGAAACGTTGTTGTTACTTTTCATCTTTATCTTGTATACTTGGGAGTTTCGGTATACTTGTATACCTTTATAAAGAATGTTAAATTACTTAAATATGACACTAGTATATATGCAATTTTATATCGTTTTATTTCCTTTTCTACCCATTAAATTTCAGATTAAAAATATTATATTACATAACCATAATAAGATATGGATTGAATTAAAAATATAAATTTGCACGAAAACATGTTATATATAGAACCAAATTAAAATAAATAGAAAACAAAAGTTTTATAAGTATACGGAACTATCAATCAATGTTTTGGTTATATGTAGCATATTACAATCTAAAATCTTTGTACATTCTAAAGTAAAATATAATAAAATATGTTTGAATATAAAACATTAAAAAATCCACATATTAAAATTATAATTTCTAAGTTGAGAAATATATGGGTTAATTTTAAAAGTATAATATAATAATATTAAACACGTACAAAATTATCACAAATATTTTGGAAAGTAATTACCAATTATTTTTCTTTTTTGAGGAAAGTAATTAAATTCTTGCTTTATGATTATGAAAAGTATACTTTACAAAAACTTTCAACCTCTTCAACAATGTATTCATATTTTAAACTTAAATAGTGCATGTTTATGTATGAAAAAATATATTTTCCAATCTAAAATAATAATTTTCATATATAATCTCTTGAATATTTACATTAAAACAACTTTTATGACATGTTTATATTTAAAAGTACAAATTTTAATTGACAAATGAATTATTCAATTTAATTTTATTATACTATGATGATAGTTACGTGAATAAATTTGAACTTTCACGATACTTTACCTTGAATTTTATACTATAACCATATACATTATTATAATTATCATATAAATTGCTAATAATTTGATTAGAAGTATATAATCAATAAGGAGTTTATCTTTGTTGTCCTTGGAGGTTCAAATCATGTGGGATAGCCCATAAATTATGAGTTCAATTATGCTCATTGATGTAGAATAACAATTTTATCAAATGAAAAGTAAAAAAAGTGTAGCTACAACATTTATGCCATATTCACATGAGTTTATTTATAAATCAATCTCGTTTAGCTATTTGATGAAAATTTAGTTATAATAACTTCTTTCTAATGATTATATTTTTCAACACATTAATTTTTTACTTCTATTAAGTTGTGTTAAGTTCATTTCACTTAATGTCATGTCCAGTTCTGGTTTATCTCAGCATCATCTAGTAGGTGGCAGCTAACTGCAAGTGACTTTATCCGACTTGAATTTTTTTGACAAAATCTTTTGAAATGTTATTTAAATGGTTGTCAATGATTTATTGTTTATTTTTCTAGTAACATCATATATAACATTTCAAGGTATGTGTTTTATTAGTTTTGTTTATAGAGAATTTGATCAAGTTCATATATATAATGTATGTATTAAATTATTTAATTTAGTGAAATATAAATTGAATGAAGTTAAGTTAGTAGTAATTACCAAAATAATTCAAAATTGAACTAAAATTTTAAATTGTTTAATGACAGTTAAGCCATATATGTCGGACTCGTTGGTATATCCTTTCCTTTTTTCTTCGGAATATACTTAATATTTCGGGAAAACATAATTAAGGCCACGGGAAGATTTAAAATTATTATAAAGGGCATAATTATTTAATATTTATCATGGAGGGAATTCTGGTTGTTTTAATGACTATTTACTTGAAAAATGACATTTATAAATTTTATTTTTTAATATATAGTAAATAACTTTAAAAATTCAATATGTTCTCTCAATTTAGACGGAACTTTATCAGTTCAATTCTATTTAATTTATTTCAAATCAAATCGATACCGTTTTGATATATGATTTGATGAAATTCACTTTAATTTGGTCAATGCTTCTAATTTTTATTTTGATTCAATGCATTTCCGTTCAGTTCAGTTATGTTCAACTAAGTTCGGATTTTTAAAATTCAGTTCAAATGTGTAGGATATGATAAAATTTATTTTAATTTAGTCATACTATCACTATTGAATGTGCACCAATTTAGTTTGATATATATTATTTCAGTTCAGTCATTACCGAATAAGATGTGTGTTAAAACTAGATTAAAATCCCGAGGAATGAAATATAAAACCTGAATTAAGAAAATGATATATAAAACCTGAAAAAGATTTATAAAAAATTTATCCACTTACTTTATTTATCTTTTCAACATTTTCTATTCATTTTCACTCACTATATGGTTAATTGAGAGAGGGTCAACTATAAGATGGTTTTATATTCTATAATTCATATGTTTATTCACTTACTAATGTTCTATTGAGATTCTTTGTATATTAAATCATGTTTAATATATAGTGAAGTATAATTTAGTTTTCTGATATTAATTTTCTAAAAACATATTTTCAAAAATTAATTTAGTTTTATCGTATTGATTCCTTTTTAATAAATAAATTTTAATTAGTTAATTTAAAGTATTTAAGTTACTCTCATTTAACAACATCGGAAAAGACCTCTTTTCATAAACAATGTAAAGCCACAAAAAATTAAAATTTGGGAGAAGATAAAGGAATTTCGCACTTTGATGATTTTGGTTAAATATCTTATATGAAACTTAATTTTTACTGAAAATAATTATACTAATAAATTATACTTAAAGAAAATATAATATCAATGATAATACGACAAACCATTAGATAAAGCGGCAATTACTAATTTAGACACAAAATATGGAAAAATAGACAATTACCTTACATCGTATGATAAAAGTTATATTATATCAAATCATCCTTTTATTGATAATCATCTTATTGACAAAACACTTATCTTCTTAAGATCTTTCTGTATCCACTACTTATCTTCTTACACGTTCTTATTATCCTACTACTTAGAAATGAAGATATAACTTATCTGCAATTGTTTTACCAATTCAAACTGAAATTTGATGCTTTAAAAATCAAGGAATCTGTTTTTTGGTAAAAGTTGTTGGCAAACTAAGCAAATCAGATTAAAAAAACGAAATCATCATAAAATTCCCGCAATTTCCCTCAAAGTTGTTGGGAAAGTTGTTCCCGCAATTTCTCATCGTATAATTCCCGCGCTAAGTTTAGTGGTGAACACTGCTGCTTCAAATCCGTTCAAGTCTTATTTTTTCATATTTAATGAATAATTAAATTTCAATCAGTTGATCACATTCTCAACTTATAGTTAAACAAATATCCATGAGAGTGAAAACGTTAGAATGGTGACATTTGTTGATCACATAGAGGTTCAAATCCTTATGAGGTGATCATTTTAAGTATTAGAATATTTAAAGACATTTGTTTGATCACATTCTAAACATCACCTCCATCAACGGACGATATTTAAAGACAAATGTTAGAATGGTTTGTTTGGGAAACGAAGTTCTTCATATCGCCAATGAATAGAGATGATGTTTAGATTGTAATTAAATGTTGTCATCATTATTGGTTAGTGCATCTTTACTTTTAATGTCCATGAATTTATAGGCTTTCCAAACGAGTTCTAAATTGATTCTTATTGTTTTTAAAAGATAAATTCTATTTTGATTGATCTCTATCTAGTTTCCCTTTGTGCCATGTAACTTAAACTTGCCTTCATCTGCAACTTGTTTCCCAATTTTGAATAAGATTTTGAGACATTATTATGTTAGTATCAGTATTGATCAATATAACTACATTAAGTTTGTAAGAGTAATAATCTATTTATAGTAATAATTAAGAATAATTTGATTTTAATATTGTGTGACGGTTGATAATGTTGAGATATGTGAATATTACAACATTATATGTGTGGTGTTGTTATAATTAATTATAACCACATAAGTTTTTTTATACAATTTTATGTTTTCCCACTCATATGTCATAATAGCACATTATTACAACATTAACATATAAATGTTGTAAAATAAATGTCAGGATAATAACATTTTGTTGTAGGATCTCTCTCCTATTCAAAGGCCCCTCTTTCATCATCACGCCAGAGTAGCTATCCTCGGGATACTCTGGGGCGTTGTTTTGCTGGCTTATTAGGTGAGAGCGTGCGGAGTACGGACAAAACCTCATTCGGACTGGAGACCATCCTTGTATCCGGACTGTGACTGGAATCTGGTAGCATCAATAATTATGCGCCAACATTCTGAGGGCTGTAAATAACTATAAAGAGAATCTAGCATAGTTTGGATACTAGCATAATCTTACGCGCATACTTTTACTAGCATAACGCAATTTTACATTTTAAATAAACAGTCTCTCCTTTGCATAATATTATACGTCAAAAGATAGCAGAAGCTTTTCGGCTTTCCAGATATGGCCAATCTTTAGCTGCTGTTATTTCTGCTCCTTATAATAAATGAAAAATCCACCCTTCTGCTTTGTCCCATACCTAATTGGCCACATCTCAATGGGATCTCTTTAAAGCTTGGTTTTCAAGGGAGATTCTTCTGATTATAACATTTTCTTTCTTCTCATTTTTATTTTCGATTCATAATGTCGACTTGTTTGGTTTCAATGCGTTACAGGTTGCTTTTGAAGGAACTGTAACATGCACAATGTTTCTGTGAACAAAAGTGCATTCCACAGATCTAATAAATGGAGATCTCTATCTTTCCTGTTTGTTCTTAGTACAAATGATGTTTAATGGCTTTATTGAGCTTCCCATTATCATCTCCCAGCTTCCGGTGTTCTACAAACAAAGAGGCAACTTTTTCCATCCTCCATGGGCACGATCTTTCACAAGCTGGATTTTGCGAGTATCTTACTCGCTCATTGAAGTTGTTGTTTGTTCCTCAATCGTATATAACTCCGTAGGATTTGCAGAGACTCCCTTGAGGTATATGTTTTCACCTTTCTTCACATTGCTCAATTGAAAATGCAGGTTTCTGACTGGCTTTTGTGTAATGTGAACTTCTCCTAGGTTCTTTTGGTTTATGTACTTCGTATTTTTTTCAATTCCCCAAATGACCTTGGATCTGTTTCGGACAATGGCAGCTGTATCAAGAGATATGATCATCGCCAATACTTTTGGATCTGCTGCAATTATTATTATACTCTTGATGGGGACCTTTATAATACCCAAAGGTATATATTATATGTCACTATTTATTCATAAGAGATAAAAGATTAATTTTTGCCATAATATTTAGTTAGTCCTGTCTTTTCACTTTCTCAGCAATGATCAAGCCATGGCGGGTTTGGGCATACCTGATTCCATCTTCCTATACTCAATGGAAGACTGACAATACCTAAAGAGGGCATTCTGCAGTCACATTTATTGGACTTGAGTCAAGATATCCACGAATATATGTCTATGGGCAAGTGGCCAGCAAGAGATCACCAGGGGAAGGCGATCCAAGTTTGTTTCGTGGTATCTCCACTGGCACGGCGTTCCTTTCGCAAAAGAAGTTAAAACAACAGTCGAGAAATTGAAACCCTCCATTAGTCATGACATCTGGGCACGCTTTTGAGTTATAGTGTGGTGCAAAACTTTATTGCCATAGAAATAGTTTTGTAATGCCAATGTTGTAATATTTGTAGTTTCAACGAGCCTGCCAGCGTACTATAGGACTAAATTCAAGCCGTGTTTGGCTTGGATTTGTTGCAACAGTTTATGAGAATTTAGTTCTGAATGTTGTTCAATTAATGGTAGCAAATTCAAGATGAAGTCTTTGTTGTTGTGGTAAATAACAGCTGGGAGGTATGCTTCGTGCCACAGCAACATGGAAAAAGAAATGTGAATAAATGGCTTTTAACGGCTGAGAATGGGAAGAAGTAGAAAGACGTGGTTTTACTAATTTTGCATCGATATTTGTGATTTTTCAAAACTTGAAATTTTTGAGGAAGCATTGTCTGTACTAGACAGTAAAACTATGTTGCCAGTGCAGGAAGAAGGGGCCATATTAAATACAGCTGTTGTATCGATTCTGCATGAATTTGAAACAGTTTATTTCATATATAAATTAAGGTGATTATGATTCCTTCTAAAAATCAAATGAGAGCCTCCTTCCATGTTCGTCAACATTTCCCAAAATCAGACATGTATAGATATATTCCAACTATCTTTTCAGTTTACTGTTGAAGATGGTAGAAAAAAACTCAACTATTTAAGATGCATGGTGAAAGAAAAAGAGAGTATATGTTGAAAGAACTGTACTTCCAGTTCATGTTGCGTGTTTATATATTTTTGATATTAGTTTAGTATATGGATTTGTCATAATAAAGCGCGTGCATTATAATAACAAAGCGCGTGCATGAAAACTTCTCTTATACTACGCGTGCGTGAGAAGCAAATTTTGTTTTTTGTTTTTTTTTCATTTTGCATGTAGACAGTCAATGCTACTTCTCAACCAGCTTCAATATGTAGACAGTCATTTTGGTGATCCCAGCCCTTTTGATGCTCCCATGGGCTACACTCATCAGGACTTTATCAACAAGGACGCAGCTGGATTGTGTGAGAGCGTCCTCAGGATGCATGTTGTGGTGACCATCCGAGCAGCAGCAATGGCAGGATTCAGGTCGCCGCCCTACGACTTGGATGAGAGCTTTCTGGCTGGCCTGTTGTTGCAGTTTGGTGACATCGACAGAGTATCGCACTCCATAGATCTGTTGGTGTTTTTCATAACGGCAGTTTGAGTTCTTCGGATTTTATAAAAGCTAAAACTCTTGATTTTATGATCTGATGAAGCTAAAAAATCATGATTTCATGATTTTATACCCATTTCTTCATGATACTTTTGAGAGATTTTATTTTAATTGAATAACATGTGAGACGAGTTTTGCACGTAATTCTGTGCAGGTATTGTGGTTATCGTGCAAATAATATTAATTTCCTGGAAAAATGTAATAATTAAACTCTGAGGATATAATATGTATATTTTCATGCCCAAGATCTTGAGTTTACAGTCGTGCATGACACGTGCGTCTTTATCCCACATAATAATTAAACGCGTGCGCCGTCATTAACAATCAAATATTTTAAAACACGGAATGCAATTAGGGCTAACAAAGGAGCCAAACAGCTAATTTGATTAGGGCTAACATTTTAAAACACAAATTTTAAAGGGTCATCAATTCATTCTACCAACTAATTCCGTGCACCTTTGGCAAAATTATGCATGCAAATTTGTCTTCCTGCATCGGTTGATTAACTCAGGTGGTGGTCGTCGTTTACTACCAAAATATTCCTGCAATTCTCAGAATATAGATTAGTATAACAAGTAAGCAGGGTCGAATCCCACAAGCAGATTATTAACTTAACTTTCCTAAAGATCAGATTTGGTTTATAGTTACCAACTTTTCACTTGAGAGTTTTATATATATTAAAATTACGAAAATAAATACAGAATGATTAACTAAACTAAATGCAAGTGTATCAATTAATTATGCAAATCGGCTCAAATAAATCCACACTAGTCATATATTTGATCATTTCATTTACATATTATGCTTTTTTTTAGTTTTTTGAAGAAAATGTGGGCTATGTACACCTCAGTTTTTTAAAAAAATTAGAAATATCTTACTTGAATAGGAAGTAAAATGATATATACAAAGCAGAGAGGTCAGATTTCAACGCTTAAATGTGACTGTGAATTTTTCTAGTTTTGTAAATGACGTGCAAATCAATCACGTGCGCGTAATTAATTAAACTGATGGATTGCAAATATGTTATTATCAGTGCATGTCGGTTAATCAAACCTGGTTGAAGATTATTATTATAATAATGTTAGCATGCAAATTATTCTTGCATATAATGTTGCCATGCACGAGGTGTGCACGTTATTTTATCAAAAGCGAGACTAATTAAGAAAAAAAAGAATGTATGTATTTTGAGCTTACATTTTTGGTGATTTAGGTTTTAAAATTTTCAGAAGAATAACCTCGTGAATCTTTAGCCATCAAATGCAACCACATGTTTGTTAGTCAGTATAATACTTTGTCATGTGATGTTTTACCTTTTTCATATGCTCTGTGATAGTTGGTTCGGATTTTAGTGTTTCAGGGTTATAGCTTAGCTAGTGAAAAGGTTGTTGAATGGTATGATTAAGTTCATTCTATAATATTTAAAGAGATTTGGTGGTAATGTACTAGTTTTTCTTCTGACAATCTGAACCAGTGCAGTAATAGTTATAACATTGATTAATTACATTATTGCTACTTGTTCTAATCTAGGTCAGTTCAGTGAACTCGGTTGTGACATTATGTAATCCCAGAGTTGAAGAGTATAACCAAGAATTGCAGTAGTTTGTACCATATTTTATCAGAAAACCTAATACAAGAGATTTGTACAGTTCTTGAAGCTCCGCAATTGCGAATTGCTGCACAGAGATTAATTAGAGAGTAACCACAGCCAAAATGTAACAATGTAATATCACATCTTAGAATTTACCTTATCACGAGACTCTAAACCAAGCTCCATACGCTCTATCTTCTCAGCCATGGCCTGAAGAAGAAAATTGAGCTTAGTAAATCCATTAAATGTTTAGTCACCCAGTTCACCATGAGAAAAATAAATATAATGTAACCTTTTTATCTGCTTCCTCTAGCAGATACCAATCTTTAGGTATGTAAATCCCATTCTTTTCTATAACAGCATATACCTCTGAAATGCATAAAATATATTTAAAACAACTTCATCTACCATAATTTTCTACGAGCTAGGTTAGACAGAATATATATAATAATTTAACTGTGGTTTAGTATTTTTCATACATGAATAAGACGCGCCTCGCTGTGCGCGTGTGCGCGGTTCTTTTCAGCTCCAGTACCTCATCTGTGTGTTGCGACATTAAGCATTCACAGAATTGTATCTTTGAAACTCTCACTCTTTATTTTTGAAGGCATTCCATGTTTTTTTAATATGAGCAACTGATGTTCATTCAAAACCTTGAAGCCTTTAAGTTATCCAACAACTTTCTGAAAACAATAGTAAAAATCTGATGAGCTAAAACGAATAACGCATCTCCATCTTCCTTTTCCGGATCTTCTTCACGATCATCATCTTCTTCTTCTTCTTGGTCTGCCGGTTTCAAGTGATCAAGAAGCGATTCGGAAGGCCATCAAGATCAGGCACGTCTGTCATCATCAGTCATATGGAAAAATGATTTCCACACCAGCAAGAACAATAAATCGGATTGTCGCACCTAAGCTAGCTGTAGTAAATTAGTGATGAAAAGATTATAAAGAACCTTAATTACTAAAAAACAAATTAAGGGATTTTAGATTAGAAACTTTTGATCATCCAGGTATATATTATTCTTTCTTAGATTAGAAAACTATTATTCAGGACTTTATATATTGTTGAGACTGAAATTCAGCTGTCAAGTTCAGCAAACTTTTATCCAAACTATTGTGTAAATTAAATTTGATTTTGCATTACATTCTAAGGACATCTCGAATACAGCTCCTTATGCCCACTTTTGTTATTAAGGAGTACTCCTTATAACTTTTCATTACTATTGGAGATGAGTGAAATAAGGAGTGCTTCTTAACTTCCATATATATCACCTTTTTTGCTGAAACTTAAGTAAGGAGTGATCATCAACAATTGAAGGATTTTTAAGTTTTACACACATTCTCTAGTTTTTGAAAATATAATTTGATGATTTATATTTGATGATATTTAAATCATTAACTAAAACTTTATTTCATATAATTAGTTTATAATGCAAAAAGGAAAAGAAAAGAAAAGAAATGTTTGCACATCTAAAAACAAAAGTGACAATTATTAATTGGTTAGTTGCCGCATTAAATTAGATACAACTCCTTGATAAAAATTTCTTCTAAGAATTATAAACAATGAAAAACAGTTAATAAGGAGCACTTATTAATAAGAAAAGTGGCCATAAGAGCTCCATCATGAGATGGGATCCTCTATGCAACTTTCAGTGTGTAATTCGTACGCAACTTGTTAAAATTAATAAATTAAATTATGACGTGCAATTAACGCACGCGTGCAAACTAATGGATTTCAAATATGTTTACCTTAATTGCATGTTGGTTTAATCAAAATCTGGTTGAAGGTTATTTTGATAATATTATTAGCGTGCAAAATAATTCGTCGTGCAGTGCTATTCCATGCACGTACGAGGATTGCACGCTCTTTTATTAATTATATGTATTACGATTTTACAATTCATATTTAGCAAATAATTCTGGTACCAAATGTCAGATGAAACAAAATTACAAACAAGTTTGAAGAAATTGATGCATATATACCCATTGATTAAAATGGACAAAAAAATCATCATGTGCATAGATAATTGATTGGCAGAAATTAAACAAGTAATACCTCTTTTTTCTAATAATAATCAGCATAAATCATAAAACCAATCATGACAAAATTAGGTTAGAAATCCAACCAAATTACAATATTTGTTTCCAATCATTACAAATGCCCGTCACAGCAGACTCAAAACCAAATCAAATCAAATAAAATAAAAAACAAAATATGTGTTGGCTCTAATTGGCACCTCCACTATCCACATGGAGAAATGCATCAATCTGAGTCTCTTCCTCTAAGTGCAGCTCTTCTGTAGCTCTTCATGGCCAGATACACGTACTTCCGATCTGCACAGTACCTCTTCAAGAGCTTATGCAGTGGCAGATTGGCATCAATTCTGTAGGTTACTGCCACCCCATCTGGGCCTGCGATGATTATCTCAATCTTTTTTGTCACCGCTCCTCGCCGCCCTGCGCTGCCACCTCTTCCGGCTGCTGCTGCCTCTCGTCGCTGCAGGTGATGCCTCATGTTATCTGCAAAATATAACAGTGGAATTCGTTTTTCAGAATTCATATTATTTGCAAAATATTGGTTTTAAAATTATCAGATAAATAGCCTCGTGAATCATGATCGATAGATATCAAATTCAACCACATAAATATGTAGGTGTTGAATATTTTGTTAATTAATTGCTCTAATATAAATGGAAATATCATTTTGTGTTGGGGAGCCCTATATAGATTCCATTTCCCTATTTACAAATATCAAAATTTATAATTTTACTTAAATATTTTTAATTAATGATAATGTTATTTATTAATTTTAAACCTTCTTGCTAGAAGTCTTCCATACGCCCCATTCATACCGCTGAATCTCTTTACCCCTCCGCCCATCACCGCCGCAACAAACATACGTACTTGTCTGCTAATTTTTCAATATTTGAACCCATTATCATCATTATTGTTCGTAGTGTCATCCAATTCATTTCGATCACTCCGAATGCTGTTCAGAGTTTTGTTGTTCGTGCTCTTCTCCGGGTGGTTTATTGCAAGATTCTCCAGCTGCCGTGACTTTCTCTCTTTCTCCATAGCACTCTTCCACATCTCCAGATACGAATCCCCGCCCGTTGAAACATGGATTCCCAAGGCCCTTAATTTTCTTGTCAATCAGATGATGTTCGGTTCAGCTCTCGCAAAAATGGGAGGTGGGTTTATGAAGCCGGTGGTGGGGCGGACGTTGTACGGCTGTTCTGCCTGTTCATGGATAAATATAGGTGATTAGGCTAGCCATCTTGGTGGTGATTATAGATGGTGATTAATCTTCAAGAAATTTGATTTTGTGCATACTGTGAATCTTCTGTTCGAAATAGGGCTGGAGGATGAAGGGATCAGCGACCGGAATGGGGCGGAGGAGGAATATTTTTAATATTAGGGTTTAAAAATAAATAAAGAAAATTAATTTTAGTTAAGGATATTTTAGAAAATTTATAGAATTTGATATCTGCTTTGAATTGTTGCATGGATGGTGTTTATAAGAATATCTGATATCTTCACAGTCTTATCGCATGGTGAATGGAGAAATTATGAAGTTTCAGATGTTGATTATGTTCTTGAAGGGGATATCTATGTATGATTTCATCTAGAGCTACCTGTCAGCATGCCTGTACAGAGATGAAGATGACCTCAGCCGATATTTGTGTGTTCATGGAGAGGCGACAGTAGAGAGTATCACTAGGCTGAGCAACACGCCTTTAATTGGTTAATTGCAATTATAGGGAGCAACGTAGGTTACTTGTAGATGCAGGTTCTAGAGGGAACACATGTATACTCTCTGCAGACGCTGGCTCTAGAATAATAATTAGCATCCAGAGAAATGTTTTAACAATTTCTCGTTTTCTTCCGTCAACATCAAATATCCATCCGGAAAATCATTGCATAATATGCCCTATTTGTATGCGGCTTCAATGCGTGCGTGGTTATTTAGCAATAAAATCTTTTGAAACCCTCGCAATTCATATCACAAAATTCTCACGATTTTAATTCAATAATTATATATCATGATCCCGGTGCCAACAAAAGAGAAAAGTATTCCATCAAGCCTAGCACCCACGAAAACATAATTCTCACGGTAATGATCATGATTCAATTTAACCTTCTCATTGCCAATTCAATAGATCTGAAAAAAACTTTACCCATCATGTTAGATAGTATTATGGGCCTAGAGCCCAATGTGTATCACCCTAGGGTTTAACTAGGGTTTCTATCCATGTAGTGTCTATATAATTGTGAATATGAAACACACCTCAGTATCGAGGTTTATCCCTCTAACATGGTATCAGTCGCCTACACGATCCTCATGATCAAAACCGAGATTTATTTTTCAGCCACGATTTTAGAGCCCAATTCTTACCAATCAGAGCCCGTCACTCTGCTTCATCGTCTCCATTGGACCCCTCGCCGGAACTGGGCTACGGACGTACGCCGTTCGCCAGCCTTCTCGCCGGAGTTGAGCCTTTCGTCGTCGGTTGCCGGAGTTGAACACCTCGCCGTCGGTGAAACTATCATGCCGCCGGAATAGATTGATTTCCCGGCTCCACTTCTCGGATCCTAGCGCCGCCGACCCGTCTGCTCGCCCTGTCCATTCGTCGCCGATCCGTTCGACTGTCGGACCGGGCTTCCCGATCTTCTCGTCGAAGTCGGCTTTGTCGCCGGAGCTGGGTTTGTCGTCACCGGAACAGGGCCGTACGTCGCCATCTGATTCTTCGCCGCCGGAGCTCGACCTTTGTCCTCGCCCGATCCCGCACGCAGCGTGCCTGATCCCAGCGTCATCTTTCCTGCTCGTCCATTCCGTGCGTAGCGCCCAGTCCTCGCGGGGTATTTCATTGACTTTTTCTTTTCGTTTTGTGCTTTTTGCCTTAAGTTGCACACGTATTGGAGTATATTCTTTTTCCTCAAGCTGCACTTTTTGCACGGTTTGGAGTAATTTGTTTACGAACTTACGAGATTGGAGTTGAACTCGATTATTTGGGCACTACGGGATCGAAGTAGTATTTGCATTTGTTATTGTTTGGATATATTGATTTTTGGTGTATGCACGTTGTGTTGAGGTTATTTCGGATTTTATGATGGTGAATTTGGCTTTATTATAACGGGCAGATCGCTCTGATAGTTGGATCGCAGATAAGGCAAATTATTTGAATTATTTTGATCGTAGTCATTTTTCGAGCCAATGGATTGTTGATTCTGGTGCTACAGCTCATATGACTGATGGTTCTCGTCGTCTTGGGAATGTAACTCCTTACTTTGGTCCACCTGTTTATGTTGGTAATGGTCAGCCTGTACCGGCATCTCACATTGGGGAGTGTAATATCTCTGGTTTATCCATTCGCGATGTACTTTTGGTTCCTCAGATTACTAAGAGCTTGTTGTCTGTTAGTAAACTCACTCTTGACTTGCTAGTGAGTATCACATTTGTTGACGATGTCTTTTCTATCCAGCATAAACAGACAGGACAGATAGTTGGTAAAGGCTGTCATATTGCGGGTCTTTATTATTTGGATACTGGTGATTCTTATTTTTTGAGTGAGCTGCGCTCTGGAAAGCTCCGGGCCCCGTTTGAGCTATGGCATTCTCGTCTTGGGCACGTGTCCTATGACACTGTTCAGTTGCTGAATAAGAAGGGTCACATTTCTGCCACTTCACCTTTACCTGCACCTGTTAGTTGCTCTCCTTGTCAGATGGTCAAGAGCAGTCGGTTACCATTTTCTGTTAGTGATAAGAGGGCAACAGTTTTGTTAGAGAAGGTGCATTGTGACTTATGGGGACCAGCTCCAGCATATGCTGCATCCGCACATGGTTTTTCATATTATGCTGTATTCATTGATGATTTTTCAAGATTCACATGGTTTTATCCATTACGGCATAAGTCGGATTTTTACGACACCTTTCTTCGCTTCCAGAAATTTGTTGAGACCCAATTTTCTGCGAAGGTCAAGGTTTTTCAGACTGATGGTGGTACGGAGTTCACTAATCATCGTTTGCAGGCTCACTTTGTTTCTTATGGCATTCATCATCAGATGTCATGTCCTTATACACCTGCTCAGAATGGTCGAGCTGAGCGTAAACACCGTCAAATTACAGAGACTGGTCTTGCAATGTTATATCACTCACATGTGCCACATTCTTACTGGGTGGAAGCATTCTCTTCGGCTGTTTACATAATCAATCGTCTCCCCAGCTCAGTTCTTGGTGGTAGATCAGCCTTTGAGACTGTCTATGGGACTACTCCGGACTACACAGTCTTTCATCCTTTTGGTTGTCAAGTGTACCCGTGTTTGCGTGCGGTTGCTGAGAATAAGTTTGCACCTCGTTCTATACCATGTGTGTTTATTGGTTATAACCCCAGTTACAAGGGTTATCAGTGCCTCGACCCTACTAGCGGTCGTGTCTATTTCTCTCGCCATGTCCAGTTTGACGAAACATGTTTTCCCTATGTCTCATCTTCTAGGGAAAGACCTGTCTCGGATTTGGAAGTCTCATCATTTTTTGAACCAGCAGGTGCACCAGTCGAACGTTCGCCAACTGTACCAGTTGATCCTTTGTTGGCTACACCGGTTGAGATGCCGTCGCCCGCACCGTCGTCTTCCAGGTCTTGCTCTATCTGTCCTTCAGATGATCATTCCTCATCTCCAGCTGTTCTGACTGCTCCTTCACCGAGGATGCCCGCTACTTTATCACCACCACCATCTCCTCCATCTCCATCAGGCTCTCGGACTTCTTCTGGATCTGATTTCGACTCTATCACTGATTCAGATTCTCCATCTCACCACAGACATCATATGGTTACCAGGAACCAGGATGGTACTCGTCGTGTGATATCTCGCCCAGACTTTGTTACTACCGGTTTTCTTGCTCAGGTTATGGACCATTCTGAGTCTCGGGATTATCGTGCAGCCCTTAAAGACCCGAAATGAATTCGTGCTATGGATGAAGAAATGGATGCTCTTCGACATCATAAAACTTGGGAGTTGGTGCCTCGACCAACGCATGCAAACATAGTTGGCTCCAAATGGGTATTTCGGCTGAAGTATCGAGCTGATGGTAGCATTGAACGCTACAAGGCTCAACTGGTTGCTCAGGGATATTCTCAGATTCCTGGTTTTGACTTTGACCACACTTTCAGTCCAGTGGTCAAAGCTGCAACGGTGCGTACAGTGATTGCCATTGCTACTTTGAGACAGTGGCCTCTACACCAGCTTGATTTCAAGAATGCTTTTCTCAATGGTGTTCTTGACACTCCGGTTTATATGGCTCAGCCTGTTGGCTATAAGGATCCATCTCGGCCTGACTATGTTTGTCGACTCCAGAAGGCCATTTATGGACTCACTACTACAAAGGGGTAGATGCAAGACACATATTTAAGGCGTTTAAGCCTGGCGCGTTTTTTTACGCCTTGATGGTATGTAGCGAGTTCGCTACCTCTTCAAGTTAGCAAAAAAAAATTACATTTAAGACGGAAAGAGGCAGTTAAAGGCGGAAATGGGTTTTGACGTTAAAAAATGCTTGACCAAGGCGGATAAAATGTATCCGCCTTAAATTGAATTGGTTGTTGCGATCTCGTAACAATTGTAGTAATATAAACGTGTCTATAGCGAATTCGTAGGTTATCTCGTTAGTTGTAGGTTTGAGCGTTGCGATCTCGTAAGCTTTGCTAAACCCTACTTTTAGCAGGCGAGAATGTGGGAGATGTCGTAACTGGGACGGTAGTATATTGCGTTTGATGTTACGGTATCGCTTTTGTGCACGTCAAATTTTTCATTGTTCAATGTACAGTGCATGTGAGGGTGATTGAAATGTTACGAGTTCGCAGGCTATCCAAAGGTGTTAGCGACGTATTAGCGATATCGCAACGGCGTCTGTATGGGTCACAGATTTAGGCTGAACTGGCCGTTCTAACTCCAAAAATAAAAACTTTAAAAGGGTCTAAACAGGTGGGTATTGAAGGGTGATCAATTGTAGTGTTCTCGGAGGTCTCATTGTAAATGTGCCAAAATGGAAAACACAACTTCATTACAATCGAAACAAACTGGTGATGCAAAAATACATAGTAAAGAACAAACAACTAATACTAGTAGATGATTCGTACACCGAGTACATGAAGCAATTCCTGATCGCAACTGCATGCATCACAGGTGATGTCCGCCGGATCAAGGGGCAGCCAGGGATCGTACCTCACAAAGTCATTGAGGCCAGCATGCGGAATGCAGCAGATCGGCCTAGGCCTAACTGCTGCTTCTGAGAAGTACCTGCGGTAGTGTGTCCAACCCCAAGCGTATCTCAGACCTCTTCTGACGCGTTGCCTAGCTAGACGGAGGCCCTGTTTGTCGGTTCTCTTCATGGTTGTGATGACATTCATGCCTCTTTGAATGTCACCTTCGCAGATTGCAAAAACAGCCAACACATAGGTCGACGGTGTGTGACCTACTGCAGAAGCTTTGGTGAGCCACTGTCGAGCCCACTCGGTCGCTCTTCCGCTCACGTAGCGACGAAGAACCCAGTCGAACTCAGCACGAATCAATACCAGATTTATCATGTCATCTGGTAGGGCGCTGAATAGAGACACATCCATTGGAAGCAGAAGGCAAGGAATATGAGAAGACAGAAGGGAATGTGGGAATGAAGGGTCTAATGAGGTTCTAAATGGAGAAGGGGTTGATATTTAAAGGGTTGAGGTGCTCTATTATTCAAAAATCTGTCAGAGTTCCTAGACAAAAAGCAGTAATTATGGTATTAATGGAAGGAAAATGTAAAGGCATTCTAACCTTTCCATGGACACCCCATGCAAACCCCCAAAATAAATTAATTACTGATGGAATTTCAAAAGTTTTTACTGATGGCATTCACACGTTTTCATTGACCAAGTTGGCATCCCCAACCAAAATAATTACTGATGGAATTTCAAAGATTTTTCGTGATGGGTCCGTATACTATAGCGATATCGCTACTCTCCAAGCGCTACAATTGTTTGCCAGGTGTGTCAAGCTTTGTCGTTAAGAACTCGCTAGAGAATCTCAAGCTAGGCTCTGTCTAATGAGTACGACTCGTAGCGAGATCGCTACAATAAGTTACACAGCTAGCGAGATCGTAACGAAGATCGCCAACATTTGTCCCACATCGGCTGATTAGAAGGTGATTTTTCAGTTTATATACACTTACATTTCACAAGGGTTCGATAAGTCGCCGACCAGCGCAAACTGAACATGGAACACCAAGGCTAAGGCCCAATACTTACATAGGCTAAGGCCCAATACTTACACAGGCTAAGGCCCAACAACACTTATACGCCCAATATAGACCCAAACCCAAACACCCTTTTCTGATGGGTTCTTATCATGTAGCGAACTCGCTTCAAGCCACGTCAATGTTGAGTTTTTTTATTGTGCCAATCTTCGTTGTTACGAAGTCGCTACAGAATCTCTAGCCAGGCTCTGTTGACTGAATACGACATGTTGCGATGTCGTTAGGACCTCGTTACCAGGTGCTAGTTAGTTGCGATTTCGGTTGGTGTTCTGTTACTAATAAATCATCATGAAACGTGACAGTGACGAAATCGCTACTTGGCTCTGTTGACTGAGTACGACACGTAGCGATATCGCAAGTTACACGTAAACAGGAGCGAGGACCAAACGATATCGCTAGGTGCACGCACTATACCAAAAGAACTTGATTTTGCTTTACTGAAGTAACGACAACTCTATAAAACATTGAACATTCTACATCTAAAAAGTGTCAAATTCATTGACCACATTCATGTAACCAAAACGGCATCTTTGGTGACGCGTACACAAGTGATCATAATCCAAAAACTAGTTAATATTCGAAAAAGTAAATGTTTAAACCAAACTAAACTACGAAATCACATCCCTGCGACTAACATATCATGCAAGTCATCAACACACATCTTGTCGCTGCCTTCGGCCTTCTCCCCCGAACGGCCTCCAGCATCTTGCTTGTCTTGCTCGTTCTGGCATGCCGGTTGAGCTTCAGGCTCGATGCAGGTGTTCTCTTCTTTGCCTTGGCCCGGTTCAACATCCTCGTCGGGTTCTGCGATCAGCCTCTCTTTCCTAATCATCGCATACCTCGCCGGGTCATCTTCTGCATCAGAGTCGCTGTCACCATCATCACCATCACCATCATCACCATCATCCGCATCTGCATCCCTTACATGATCAGCAACAAGCTTCCCATCGGATGGCTCCTTCTCGCTGGCTGTAGCCAAATCTTCGCTAGGACCCGCGGTGTCTTTTTGCTTGGGAAATCTGGTGCGGAAATCAGGTATCTCCTCCTCATCGCTCAGATCGCACTCCACTACCCCGCTGGATATCAGTTCGCCGAGCCGTTCGTTGTTAGCAAATGCCCTTTTCTCGGCCATTTCAATCTCATTCAATAACTGGCCCATAGACACCACAAGCCTACCACGGGCATCAAAAACAGCATCTACACAAACAAATCAAGGTTGATAAGAACCAAACATTAACAAATTAAACAACTAGAACCAACTACAGTTAATAACAAGGTAGAATCATACCTGATACTCCCATCCTACCCCTTGCCCTTTTGGCTGCCTCTTCAGCTTCTTTCTTTCTCGCGTACTTCCCATCGGCCTTCAACTCTAACCTCTTGTGCTTGAGCCACTCCTTGTCGTATTTGCCGAGCGGCATGGGACGGCCTCTTGGAAAAACACCCGCTTTCCTGATCAGAGCTACAATCAAATTGCCATACGGAAGCGCGGCGTTCTTGTGTCTGGCCATCTTCATCATTTGGGTCAGAATTGTGAAGCCGGGGTTGATTGGAATCTTCTCCATGTTATAGTAGAACACGATGAGACTGCAAACTGTGGGCTCACATGCATGCCCTAGGGACGGGACCACATTACCGCAGATTAGCTCAAAAACTAATCTCTGCTCCTCGGTAAGCCTGTGGATCGGGTAAAACCTAGCTGTACCCGGCCTATCAGAAGTATTTTTAAACCACTTCTGACCCATCTCACCGGCATTCAACGGTTGCTTCGGGCTAACAGAAGGAAACCTCTGCTCGTAATGTACCTCGTACGGACCATCCTTTTTGGTAGGCCTCAGGTCGGTACGAGACAGATACGGACATTTCAGAACTTCATTGATGCTAAACTTATCGACCGTAAACTTAACACCCCGCACCAATGTAGTTATTTCCTCCACCCCTTCCTCTAAACCTAGGTTTGCATAAAATTGGACAACCTCCTCATGGTAAACAGGCTCAGGCAACATAAGCAATGTATCTAGATGCTGTGCCCTAAAATGGTCTAGCACGTAATCTAGTTGCAGCGAAGGCACCACAGTACTATCAAACACATTATTATTGACAAGTTTCCGAGAGGAACAACGCTCATACCTAACTTCTACGGCGTTGTTGAAGAACTCAGGAGTGTCCTCCTCCTCACTGGAACTGCTGGGCCCTTCCCCACCATCATTTCCGGCAGCAGCAGCGGCGGCAGGGACTTCTGGAACTTCCGGCGGCGGCGGGGCGACTCGAATCGGCGGCGGGGCGACTGGAATCTCTGGCTGAACCGCAGGCTCCTCAGTCCGATGTCGTTTACTTCCCACCGCCTGACCACTTCCCCGTCCACTGTCTGAGCCTCTACCACCCCGTCCTCGCACAGCTCCTCTGGTCTTTGGCCGCATTTTGTCGGAGAACTTACAGTTTCGTCACCGGAGAAGGGTTTTTCAATTTGGGGCTAATTAATTTTAGCCCGATCCCCTTTTTTTTTATTTATAGTAAAAGTACTTGCGATATCGCTAGCCGATACGCTTCTATATGTTGCGAGTTCGCTAGTTCACACGCATCTCTATGTTGCGAAGTCGTTAATATCTCGCTCAAGCCTGAGTATCTAGTAGCGAGGCTTAAAAAGCCTCGCCAGGCAAGCGTTCAAGAAGCGAAATCGCTACAGAAGAATCATTCTAATTAGTAGCGAGGTCGTAACCCAAAAAGTCTTTTTTTTTATTTGAACTACTAACTAGCGCTATCGCAACCCCGTCGCCAACTGGTTTTCTGGGTTATGTGGGTTTGCGGGTTTGTGGGTTTAGGGTTTAGGGTTTAACTGTGGTAACGTGTATACTAGCGAGTTCGCTACTACACAAGCTAATTAGATTGTAACAAAAAAATAAAACTTTTTAATTTTTTATTAGCAATTTTCACATTCTAACATATATATATTTTATATAGATGCAGTACAATACTCTATTTGTTAAATATCCATCATGATATTCACTCAGGTAGAGTACATCTTTGTACATAAGCAGTATGACATAACTCTATGTAAAACATCAATAATTCGGTTTAAATTTTTAAACGCAATATCATATTCTTAAATATGTACATTTTATATCCAAACAGTATAATACTAAATTTGGAAAATATCGAACATCACATTATGTCAAGCAGAGTACATCTTAGTACATCAGCATACAATGTTATTAAGCGATACTCGGTAGTATGATTAGTGATGACAGTTGGTGAGTGAACGTGTGCATGAAACTTTGTTTAATTCAATAATCGTGCTTGTAATCACATAAATGAGTTGTAATAAACTAAGTATCTCTAATGAAATGCACTTGAACTGCGCATATATATATATATATATATATATATATATGTAGTTCATGTGTGAAGCTCTACTATGCTGTTGTCTCTAAAGGTAAGCGATGGATAGCGTTTTCAAGCGTACACATGATGTGTAGAGTTTCTTATTGTCTTACAATTAAAGACTACGTTTCTTAAAACTCTTTCAAATTATGTAATTGCAGATTAAGTGACCAAATCCCTAACCCGTTCTACATGAGCATACGACGGAACAAATGAAAATTATTCTTAAAATAGAATGATTAGTGTCTTATACCATCATTTCGTTTAAATCGTGATTTAAAAATGTATGAGTGCATTAAAAAAACAAAATAAAATCTTAAGTAGGGTTCGTGGGTTCATTTGTAGCGATGTCGCAACATCCTAGTAACATACTATATGTCAGCTTTTCAGTTACGATGTCGCTAGAAGGATTAAGTAGAGCATAAAAGGCAATCACATGAGCACGTAACGACTTCGTAAATATCCACATCAGGTGTAACGAGAGAGTGCCGATTTCGCAACAAGGTAAGCTAGAATAAAGTAAACACGTTATAGAACAGAAAAACACAACACTTTTGGCATCTTATCCTCACTTCTTACGGGTTTCATCTCCAAAAGTCCAAACTTTTGCACATCTTCTCAAATCTCCTCAACTTTCTTCACATCAAATCTCCATTACCCATCCCATACATCTTCTCACATCAATTGTGTCAAAACAAAGTGGAACTAGCCACTAATTGCGTGCAAAAGATTGGTAAGTTTTGCAATAAATTCTCAACGACATTTTTAGGGTTTGGTTTTTTCAATTAATGTCAATATTTATTTGTTCTTGTTCAATTTGGTAACATCCTTTGTTATGGGTAGGAGAGGGACAAACAAGGTAGACCATCCCCAACCAAAATAATCAATTCTACCGACACAACTTTGTCATATACCAAAGGTACGATTTTTTTCATTCTTATTTGCTAAAAATTTGATTTTCTTGTACATGGTGCCTCCATTTATCATGTTATTACTAAATATAATGTCAGAAGCATGTCCTGAACGAAAATCAAGATTTTCTTTTAAAATTCTCCATAGCTTGCTTAGCCCTAAATTTTAGGATTATGAAATATAATGTTTTTACTACAAAGTACAACTTTGATTTATTAGTATTGTGTTAGTCATTAACAAATTTCAATATACAAAGGAAGCTTAATGGAGAGCCCTTCAAGTTCCATTAACTCCGACTCAAGTGGGGGGGGGGGGGGGGGGGGGGGAAATGTTGTTGGCGGTTCAAGTGAGGTTAGAAGACAACGAGAAGTGACTCGCACATCGAAAGAAGCTCAACTCCTCACACATTGTCGCGAATTAGAGATTAGGATCGATAACAAAATACTAACACATGTCAAGTTTAATGACATTGGTGTTGCTATTTCACCCGACGATGATGTCGCGCGATGGTCGAAATCAAAAAGGATATATGGAAGGAATGCAAGGTTAGTGTGGTACTTGTTATTTTTAATTTCAATTGAAAATTGTGAGTGTGACTATTTTTATGATCACATTTGTAGCGCCCCTTTATTATCGAGGCAACATCCTATGATCAAGTGAAGTAGAAGGCTCTTCAAATCGCATCAAAAGCTCATCGAGAACACAAATATACCCTTGCCAAGGATTATATCAAACCGAAGGGCACGAGGTTTGAGGAAGATCCAAGTACGCGTTACAATCACATTGTAACCCTTACTTGGGAGGCATTCAAGAAACGATGGTTAGAAAATGACGCAAAGGTTAGTTTACTTACTACATCTTGCAATAATAGTGTCATGCGAATTAGCCAAATATTTTTGTTTCGGTTAGTGCTTTATTCCTAACAAGCTAGTGGATGGGGGCATGGACGCGGAAGTGGCGAACAAGCTAGTCATTGCCGAAGACCCTACAAAATATAGTAGACAACAATTATTCGTCTTGGGTAGAATTAAAAAAGACGGGACTTTCTCAAGTGATGAGGCAAAAAGGGTGGCTAATCGAGTGGTACGCTTAACCTACTACGCCATACCATGTTCCATTTTAGTATCTACAATCAAACAATCAAACACAACAATTGATTACGATAATAACTTTTCATTTACTATACTACCTTTTTAGGACGAGGTCGAGCGTGAAGTTGAAGAAGGCTTGTTAATCCCTGTCGGTAAACACGATGTGCTACGTAGGGCACTTGGGAAGGCCGAGCATCCGGGAAGAGCTAAGGGAATTGGTGGTTATGTTACTCAAATAGAGGCGTTTGGTATCAAACGTAGTAGCAAAGACCCTAAACCATCCAAACTCCAAATAGCATTGAACCAAGCCAAAAAATCCGACCAAGAGGTCAACCTTATACAGATTCAGGTGACAGTACAAATCCAATGCTCATTTATTTCCACTATGATTTCATTTCAAATCATTTGTTATACTTCTTCACTTTCAGCACCGAAAGCAATTGTCAAATTGGGAGTGCGGTTACTATATGATGTTGTACGCAAGCGAGTGTGTAGCTGGCCTTGTTCAAGATAATTTGGAATTACATCGCGTAAGCATTCTTATAACCTACTTATTGTACCTATTACTATCTACGTTGCATTCAATAGCATTAAAAAAACATTTCATATTCTTAGATTATCGAGGAAAATCATGCACCGTACACCAAGAAGGAGTTGGAGGATGGTAGAGATGCATTGGCTAGACACTTGGTCCTTATTAGATCTCGGTACATCTCTAGGCCTCACATTCCCAATAAAAGCTAGTTTCTTTTTTTGTCAAATGGATGCATATATTTACTTTTGAGTTCCATTACTTCCATAAGTTTATAAAATGTGGCTTGATAGTGTTTCATGTTCATGTTTTGTGCTGATACCATGCATCTTGCAATTGACAGCTTAGACAATTAAAATGAAACCCAATTTTAATGGAAATGGGTGGAAATGGCTCAAATCCTATAATTTTTGTGACACTTACGAATTGCCTGCAAGATCGTTACATCACTCGCCCGTAACATTAAAAGAGTTGCGATCATCTTGTACTATCGCTACTTCAATCGCCCGAATTATATTTCTGAGCTTAGTTTTTGCGCCCTCGCTACCCAATCGCTCGATCTTCTCTGCCTCTCCAATCTAATCTCTGTCGAGCTCGTAACAATACACGCCAATGCCAGGCGAACGTCTAGCTTACTCGTAACGTAAATTTTTTTTCTCGCTCACCCAGAGCAAAAACGACGTCGTTTAACATTAGCGAGTTTTGTAGCGACATCGTCACTACACACATAAGCGATTGTCTTACGAAATCGTTAACTCTCTCGAACCAACTACTTTTATGATATTTTTATAATTTCATTTTCACAATTTTTATGAAAAACAATTGTTCGGTTGCGACCTCGCTACGGTGTTACCTGCGAGTAGCTAGTGGCTGTCGTAACCTGGCTCGTTTGGTTTAACTTGGCTTGTAACGAGTTCGCTACTTATGACCGAGCGATTCGCCCCTATTTGTCGTAACCAGTCTCGTCAGCAGATAAATATATGACAAACTAGGTTCACCTACGAGATCGTAACCAATATTAGCGATCCGCACGCTGAAAGTCGTAACCAGTCTCGTAACCTGTCTAGACTTTTCAATGTAGCGAAGTCGTTAGTATTTCAACTGGCGATCCGTAAGCCGCTGTCGTAACATAACAATCAACCATTTGTTTGGGACTAGCGTTTGCTAGTTACGGTTTCGCAACGAGCCAATTCATATCATACAGACGTTCACTCTAGCGAGTTCGTAAGCGTTTAGCAAGGCGTATAAGCCTACATCCAAGGCGGAAACAAACTCCTTAAACCCAAAAACATCTAAGGCGGAAGAGGAACCGCCTTAGATGATTTTTCTCATTCAAGTCACTACCAGGGAAGGCATTTGTTTTCTGCCTTAACACATGAAGGATGAACTGCCTTAGATGGCTTGATATTCTAGTAGTGACTCAAACAAGCTCCTCGTGCCTGGTTTGATCGGTTCAGCTCTTATCTCCGACAACTTGGATTTCGGTGTAGTTCTTCTGACACGTCGTTATTTGTCTTCTCACGAGGTTCTACTTTACTATACTTGTTAGTGTACGTGGATGATATCATTCTTACTGGTAACGATGCTGGAGCCATTCGCCAGTTCATCGCACGGACTGATCGAAAGTTTTCGATCAAGGATTTGGGGTACTTGAATTACTTTCTTGGCCTTGAGGTCTCTTCTACACCATCTGGCCTCTTTCTTGGACAGGCCAAGTATGCCAGAGATATTCTTAGTCGGGCGGGTATGACAGATGCTTCTCTGGTAACCACTCCATTCGTACCACTTTCGCAGCTTCACAGTAGCACTAGTGCACCGTTCAGCAGTCCGACTCTCTACCGGTCTTTGGTAGGTGCACTTCAGTATTTGACCATTACTCGTCCTGATCTGTCATTTGCGGTGAATTCTGTTAGTCAATATCTCCAGGACCCTCGAGAGGATCACTTTGCTGCAGTTACCAGGATTCTACGCTACGTGGCTGGCATGCCTCATCATGGTCTTACATTTCGCTCCGGAGGTTCGTCTACTCTTTGTGCTGATATTTGTGCTTACTCAGACGCTGATTGGGCTCGTTGTTTGGAAACTCGACGATCGACCTACGGCTATGCGGTGTTTTTAGGCGGTAATCTGGTATCTTGGAGTGCCAAGAAAAATCCTACAGTATCTCGTTCGAGTTCAGAGTCCGAGTACCGTGCACTTGCCAATACAGCGGCAGAGGTTGTCTGGCTCTGTCATCTTCTTCGAGACTTACAGTTTCCTCTTGAAGGGCCGCCATTGTTGTTATGTGACAATAACAGCGCCATTTTCTTAGCTGAGAATCCAGTGGCTCATAAGCGGGCCAAGCACATCGACATCGACTATCACTTTGTTCGGGAGTTAGTTGCTTCAACTAAGGTCCGTGTTAGTCATGTTCCCACTTCGTTGCAGTTAGCGGACATCTTCACTAAGGGTCTTCCAAAGTCTTTGTTTGAGTTCTTTAGATCCAAGTTTTGCGTCTCGGTTAACCCGACGCTTAGCTTGAGGGGGGGTGTTAGATAGTATTATGGGCCTAGAGCCCAATGTGTATCAGCTTAGGGTTTAACTAGGGTTTCTACTCATGTACTGTCTATATAATTGTGAATATGAAACACACCTCAGTATCGAGATTTATCCCTCTAACACATCATTTCAACAAAAAACATATCATTTTTAACAGATCCCTTGATTTAAACAACAAAACATATCACTTCACTAAATTCAATTGAGATTCTTACCAGTGAAGAGGGTGAATGCAATTCTTCGAAGACGATCTGCAACCTGATTTCAGCGATCTAAGATCTCTCAAGTTTGAGAGCTGGCAATGCCGAATACTTTACTCCTCTGCAAGTCAAACCTAAAGCTCAAATGGTACCCAATCTCTCTGCTTATCAAATTAGGTTACATCGTATGTTGGGGATTCGATCAACCCTCTTAATATTGATGGTGACAAATTCTAGCTAATTTATGCATAGAACAAATTATGCATCCACGGCCTGGATAAATAGTATAAACCCGTAGCAAATTAACATTCCAATTACTTTGAAATATTATAATTAATTAAGATTTGTTAGTATTAATTACTCTAACCGTCTCATACTATATCACTTTGATTTTAATTTTGACGGTGGTGTTAATTAAATCTAATATGTCTTAAATATTTTTGTTATTTATATGAGGCCTGATATGTTCGGGTCCAGTTTACTAATGCAGCATTGAAAAGGACAAAATAATTACCCTTTATTATTTCATTATGGCCCAGACCTGCATTATCAAAACAAATGATATTTCAAGTCAAAATCAGACATGTATTAGCAAATTATACATGCACGTATAATTCCGGTTATTTAAGGATGTAAAAACAATGGAAAAGGATCGTGCAACTAGCGCACGACGCACGTGTAATGTAGTGTAAAATATGTACAAATTGGTTTATTAAAATCTCAGGGTGGTAATGTTGATATTTAGTAATCAAGAATTAGGTTTTTTGATTAAATTAACCAATATGTGTCACCATATTCACCATTTCCCTGATCCCGATGTTCACCATCTTTCCTTCCGTTGAAAATTACAATGGCTTCCATGTCCCAGCAACCGAGCATACGGACCAGACCAATTACGGCATCATGATGATCCGGGTAATTTCTATCATCTGGGAAATTATTTTGGAATTTTTCAGCCTCTTTCCAGACATCATTTGATCCGAGTGGGGGTATAAAAGTAGCATGAAATATATAGGCATATAACTAGAGGCTTGGAGCCTTGGACTAATCCATCAAAGCAAAGCTGGATACATTTGAGAGAATCATTTACATTCCGGAGCCAATTTGGTGATCCGAGCCATTTGATGCTCCGGCCACGTAGTGTGGTTTTCAAGAAAATAATATTAATTTCCCAAAAGAGCTAGGTTAGAGAAAATGTAATAATTAAACTTTGATGAAGTAACTTGTATATTTTTGAGTTTACAGACGTGCATAACACGCGCGTCTTTGATCCGCGTCAAACGCGTGCGCCGTCTCGCCCTCATTTATCTATATTTCTAATTTTCCGAGTTTTTTTTAAAGGTAATAAAAAATGACGTGCAAATTAATGACGTGCGCACATAAACTAATGAATTGCAAATATGTTAATTACCGTTAGTGCATATGTCATTGGTGCACATGTCATTTAATCCAAATCTGGTTTAAAGTTATTATTATAATAATATTAACATGCTAATTAATTCGTTTTATTCTTGCATTTAATGTTGGCATGCAGTGCCATGCATGAGGTGTGCAAGTTCTTTTATTAAAAGCGAGATTAATTAAGCCAACAAATGTATGTATTTTGAATTTACGTTTTTGGTGATTTAGGTTTTAAAATTTTCAGAAGAATAACCTCACGAGTCATGAATTAGCTATCAAATGCAACCACGTGTTTGTCGTTAGTTAGTATAATACTTTGTCATATAATGTTTTACACTTTTCATATACTCTGCGATAGTTCGGATTATAGGGTTTCAAGGTTATAGGTTGTTGAATGGTATGATTAAGTTCATTCTTCTATTTAAATTTAGTTTGGTTTAATTTAATTAGAAAATTGAAATGAGGGGAAAATGGTGTAAGAGTTATTCTTTAAATCGATTGTTACATTTTTTATTGATTGAGTTAACTATTAGTTGTGAAAGGTTGTAAAACAACTATAATTATTATCAAGGGGACCTCTCTCTCTCTCTTTAAACCCTAGATTTTCGAGAGGAGAACGCAGTCGTTCCAACATACGCCGACCATAGCTTCAGGGATACACCGATCTGATCTACAGACTACCAAGATGAGTTAAATATTAGCAGACTACCAAGATGGGTTAGGATTTAAAACATTTCCGTTATGATGTTTTCAGCAAAAATTTACATAAAGCCATACGCCAACCAAACTTACACAAAGCAGTGTATGCAACAATAATATCTCCAGGTTGCCTTCACCTCCTTCATCAGGCGTCTCAAACTCATACCAGCAGCTTTGTTTTGATGGTTTCTGGTATTCTTCACTCATCTCTTTAGCAGCTTGGCACTAATGCTTTCAATTGCACTGTTCTCTTGGTCATTCTCATCCTGCTCACCTTCTCAGCCATGACCTGAAGAAGAAAATTGAGTTTAGTAAATCTATTAAATGTTTGGAAAAATAAATAGAAGATACCAATCTTTAGGTATGCGAATTCCATTCTTTTCTCTGAAACGCATAAAATATATTTAAAACCACTTCATCCACCATCACCACATGACATGTAACATCCTTACCGGGATCTTGATGTGTCTTGATAATATGTGCAAGAATTCAACCAGCTTCTGAGTACCTAAGAATATGATCCCTAGTTTTGTCTTTGAAGTACAGCCCTCTTTTAGCAAGCCTTTCAAACATTATCAAGTTTTAAAGTATCAAGAGAGAGAGACCTATCTGCACTCGTGCCAAGGAGTATTAACTGATTCTCGATATTACGGACAATAACCGACCTTCTTTTTCCTGGCGGTGCTGAACTTTAGGACATTCAAACCTAGAGCAAAAAAAAAGGGAGCAGCAACAAATGCTGATTCATCTGGTGATTCAGCTTCGTAAGAAATTTCACACGATGCTTCATTAACATAAGCTACACCAACAGTGGAGCATTTAACAAACTCCATGGAATTGCATGTTAAAGGAAAGGACATGTCTTGTCTGAAATGATACCATCCACCTGACCTAGCTCCTCGTTCAGATTTGAGCTGGATTATCCGTCTCTTCATAGTACATCTCCATATATGTCTTGGTTAACAAAGATAGTGAAATTTACTATCGATCAGATTCACGCTGTTCATAACTAATAGTTCTACTCTAACAAGTATGTTTAAACATGCAATTCAGTTTAAACACTAAAAATAAGAACACGAGAATTGGATACGCGGTTCAGTGCTAAAACACCTACATCTGTGGGGTCTTGCCCAGTCTGAAAATCATCCACTACAACAATCAAGATCAGTTACAATGTTCCTCAAACAATTAACTATCTAGACTTATCTTTTCCTTGTGGATTTGTGGGATCCCCTCACTGCCGGTCAGCAACTCCTCGTTGCTGTCTTGACCACTTCTCCCGAAATATTAAGGCTTGCTGATTTCAGACTCTGGCGATGGCGAAGGCCTATTGAATCTCCGTTCAATATGCTGCTTCAAACTGTAAAGCTATTCTGAACTCCGGAATACTTTTTCTCAAGATGGATGATTATTGTCGCAGCTTCTTTGTCTATTTATAGCCTGATGTTGTGATGTCGTCTTGATCTTCTCGATCCTTCCATTTCGGCAATGTTGATCTGCTCGTACAGCTAATCACAGCTACAAGTAGTCTCCTAGCTATACTCTACTCCTATAGCTAATCTGAGGAAATATAATCTTTCCTTATTTGAGACTAAACCTGACTAAGATACAACAATATCAAATATTCTCTATCTAATCAAATCAGCGTCAAATCAATCTTCAAATATCATCTTGATCTGATCGAATATCTTCTTTGATCTCATGTGAGTTGTACTTCATCTCCAACACTCTGGCTCGGTTTCTGATTCTGCCGGAGCAAGTGAGCATCAGTATGTTTAAACATAGTGACTTCTACAAAATAGCCAACTAAATCATGTTGAGTCTTCTGGACTCTTCAATCTCCCCCTTTGGCATTTTGTGAAACCATAAAACGTATTTTGATGCAGAGATAATACATAGCTCCCCCTTGCATGTAGGACTCCAGACTTTATTCATATTTGCATCAAATAAATCAAAAACAGCATGCACAATCTCTAAACTTCCCCTACTCACCAGACGTAGATAGAGACATTCATACATGCGTCATGGTCATAACAATGTTCCAAAATAAATGGACACATTAAAAACATCCAAAATAAATGGCCATCCATAACCATCAAAATATTCTCCCCCTTGGGAACAGAAAATGTGCCAAAACTGCACTAAAAATATCCCAAAATAACAAAATAACTCTTAGAATTCCAAGAATTAACAAGTTCAAGAGATAGAGAGAAAAATAACATGGCAGAGCTACTCAGAAATTTTCAGAACCACTCGTTTCATCATCAGTCTCTGTTATGGCTTCCAGCTCTTCTTGAAGGTCCAACATCTTCTGTCTGTGGTACCTGATCTGACCTCTAAGCTCCCTCTTTCTGACAGTGGCAAATTTTTCCTGCACTGGTTCATCTTCTGAGTCATCCTCCTCTGCTTCAGCTGCTGCAAGTAGATCATTTCTCTTCTGAAGAATGGTTCTGTTAACTTGCACATCATCACAGAAAGTGATCTTATCATTAAGATCATCAGCCAAGCCAACTTGATACAGCAAACCTGTAATGAGGGCAGGATAAGTGATGTACTCATCTGATTTCTGGTGCTGAGCCACTAACAAGACCCTATCATAGATGAACCATCCCAGAATGTAAGGTCTTCCTGTACCAATGCAGTACATCAGACAAGCCATCTCTTCAGTCACAAGGGACACATTTTTGGACATTGCCCATAAATTTTCAACCACCCTATACAAACAGAAATACTTCTGAGTGAGATAAGCTGCCATGATGGTCTTTGCTGCACCCCATTCTCCAAGTGTGCTTCCTGATAATTCCAAAACTATCACATCATAATCCAGAGTAAAATCCTCAGGATAAGCACCATTTGGACAAGTGATGTCATTGCCTTCTGTCCCTAACACCAGATTGATTAAGGGGGCATCAAACCTGTAGAGCTTGCCTCTGATGTAGACCTTTCTGTACCAGCAGAATCTGGAGCACTATTGGTTCCTCTCAGGTTTGCATAAAACTCCAGTACCAGGGAATGATTGACTTTCACACAGAAATTTGCTGGTCCAAACATGTGAATCCTCTTCATGTAGGTCACAAAGGCAGGATGTTTAAACTTCTCAGTGAGCCTCTTCTCCACATGCATTTTTCTGTTGACCAAGCCTTCATACACAGTCATCACCCTCCTGGAGTAAAAAGTCTCATCATAAGCTTTTTTGAGTAGAGGATTATCATCTGGGAATACCAATGACCCCTGATCATTAGCATCATCATCCTCCTCAGACTCAGATTCTGAGCTGCTCTCTTGAACTTCTGCAGCAGGTTCTGTAGGTGGCACCTCTGGAAGTGGCACTTCTTTAAATTCCAGATTGAGCTCTGGAACCTCATCTCTCTTCCTCTTTCCTGGGATTGGAGAGAAAACTTGAATCACTGGAGGCAGTGGCTTCTTCCTCAACTTCTCCCTCTTCAGCTTCTGCAATTTCTCAAATCTTGAGCTCAATGGCTCATTATCCTCACTATCTGGTGCAGTATCAGCCAGTGGTTCCATCATGGTTCTGACATTCTCTAAGATTTTCTCCACATCTACTGGTTGCTCAACTTCCATAGGCTTCTCCTGCTCAACAAATACAGAACTGAACACTCCATGTCCAAACTGTACCTTTCCATCTGCTTGCCCCTCTTCTTCCTCCTCTGGTATACCTTTCTACCTACTGAACCTGATTCTGCCTTATCAGACCCCATGGTCTCTTCAGATTCTTCAATCTCAGAGCTTTCATAGAAAAACTCTAAGTCTGGCCCTCCTTCAAATTCAATACCTACCCTAACAGTAGGATTACTATCTTGAGCCACAGATTCTGGTGTGGCTCTGATGGGATTGGGGCTGTCATGAATACCCATACAAATCATCTCTAGGCTGAGCAGTAGGGATTGAGGTGACAGATGAGTTGAATGGAAGGTTTCCCATGGTTGTTTAGACACAGAACTAGGTTCAAACACAGACCAGACTTAACAGAACACTTCAAAACTCACAGATACCAGAAACCCTAGGTGCGGCAAGCACTCTAACTGCTAAAATAGTAATAAAGACACAATCTTTAAGCAGTTTATAGCCGAATACCTTGTGCATGCACTGATTGAAGCTTGAACACCAGTCGAACAAAAGCTCAGCCTTTTCTTGCTAATGGAGTGCTGATCCGACAATGTGATACTCGGAACAGTTGACTGAGATGATAAGGATCGAACGGAGCACTGGTTTGATGATGAAATCCGATGAGACGACGGTGAGGGTTTGGCCGTATTGGGAACGTCGGAGCTGAAGGTTTTAGCAGAAAAGAGAAAATAATTTTCTCTCTTATATTTTCAATTTTTCAGAAATTCAAATCCGAACCCGAATTGGAAAATAAATCTGTAATTGCATAATAGTCCATAATTTCCAGAAAACCATTGATCATCCCTCATAAAATAAATATGAGTCCAGGATTCTATTTTCAACCCATACGGAAAATTTCAGCCCACTAAAGGTTGACTCATCCAGCCCAATCGACATTCCTCTTCATTTTTATTTCTAACTTACTTGTGTTTAAACACACTCATCCACAGTGTTTAAACATCCTCTATCACACAACTATCTTCTTTTTGTATTTTCCATTTTTCTAAAGATAAAAGACATAAAACAGTAAACTAATTTACAACAAAGAGAGGTAAGCAGAAATACCTCAAATTCGACAGACACCTAGGTGTTGTCTCAGTGTCTCAAAAGTTGCAGAGTCCAATGGTTTGGTGAAGAGGTCTGCAAACTGCTCAGCACTAGGAACAAATTCAATGGTCAGTTCCTTCTTTTCCACCAAGTCTCTGATGAAGTGGTGCTTGATGTCTATGTGCTTTGTCTTCTTATGATCAACAAGATCATGGGAGAGATCAATGGCTCCCTTTTTATCACATTTTATGATTAGGACATCCTGCTTGAATCCATAGTCTTTCAACATCTGCTTCATCCATAATAGTTGCTGACAACAACTTCCAGCTGCTAAGTACTCAGATTCAGTGGTAGAAAGTGAGATGGAATTCTGCTTCTTGCTGTACCATGATACAAGATTTCCTCCTACATAGAAACACCCACCAGTAGTACTCTTCCTATCTTCAGAATTTCAAGCCCAATCTGAGTCACTGTAGCCAATAATTTCTGCCTGACTTCCTCTAGAATACCAGAGACCATGATCAGCAGTTCCATGTACATATCTGATGATCCTCTTGACTGCAGAAACCCACACTCAGGCAGATGTCTGGTCTGCTTGCAGTAAGATACAGTAAGCTCCCAATTATGCTTCGATAGAGCTTAATGTCTACCTTCACACCATACTTGTCATAAGTCAGTTTCTCTGTTGAGGCCATTGGAGTTCGCATACTCTTAGAATCATTCATCCCAAATCTCTTTACCAAGTTTAAAGTGTACTTGGTTTGATTGATGAAGATACCTTCCTTGTGTTGTTTGACTTGGAGCCCTAGAAAATAGGACAGCTCACCAACCATACTCATTTCAAACTCACTCTTCATCATCTCTATAAAGTTATCAACCAACTTTTGAGATGTTGACCCAAAAACAATATCATCTACATAAATTTGAGCAAGCAGAATATGTTTATCATGTTTAAACACAAAGAGCGTTCGGTCTACTCCCCTCGACGATAGCCTTTATGCAGAAGAAATTGGGTGAGACGCTCATACCAAGCCCTAGGAACTTGCTTAAGACCATATAACGCCTTTTTTAGTATGTAAACGTGATCAGGGAGATATGGATCTTCAAAACCCTTGGGTTGTTCAACATACACTTCTTCATTGACGATGTCATTCAAGAATGCACTCTTGACATCCATCTGAAACAACTTAAACTTCATAATACACGACATAGCAAGCAAGAAACGGACAGATTCTAACCTTGCAACTGGAGCAAAGGTTGCATCAAAGTCAACACCTTCAACTTGAGTATACCCTTGTGCTACAAGTCTGGCCTTGTTTCTGGTAATATTGCCATCTCCATCAGACTTGTTCTTGAAAATCCACTTAGTACCAATGATATTGACTCCCGGAGGCCGTGGAACAAGATACCATACGTCGCTCCTAGTGAACTGCTCCAGTTCCTCTTGCATGACTGAAATCCAGTACTCATCATTCAATGCTTCCTTGTGATTCTTGGGCTCAATGGAGGAGAGAAAGCATTGTAATACATGCATTCTAGCATTTATTTTGGCGTAGTCCTTCCGTTCTTTTTGCCTCAGATTGTACGTGTTAGGTGGTGCAAAGGTATCAGATGTTGTAACATCAGATACTGTAGTAACATCAGGAACTGTGGTAACTTCAGATGATGTTGTAACATCAGACGATGTTGTAACATCTGACAGTGTTGTAACATCAGGCAGAGATGAATCAAACTCCGAGCTGATTGACAGATTAAGTTCATCTTCAAGTAGAATTCCACTGCTGATATCCTTCAGATCTTTAACAACCACGTTGTTAGACTCCATCATAACATTTGTACGATTATTGAAAACCCTGTATGCCCTGCTATTTGGAGAATAACCAAGAAAAATACCAACATCAGCTCTTTAATCAAACTTACCGAGAGGCTCACGATCTCTGAGAATGTAGCATGCACTCCCGAATACATGAAAATAAAACATGTTTGGTGTCCTTCCTTTCCACAGTTCATAGGCAATTTTCTGAGTGAACGGTCGGAGATAGACTCGGTTTATGGTATAAGAAGCAGTATGAACTGCTTCAGCCCACCATTTCTTGAGAGTATCATTCTCTGCCATCATGGCTCTTTACATGTTGATGAGGGTCCTGTTCTTTCGTTCAACAATTCCATTTTGCTGTGGTGTGATTGGGGCAGAGAACTCATGCTTGATTCCAAGTTTTGCACAGAAGTCCATCATTGTAGAGTTAGCAAATTCCCTCCATCGTCACTCCTTAATCGAACAACTTTAAGACCATCATGTGATCTTTCTGTGTTGACTTGGGAGATTAGCTTAATTATAATGCTCACTGCATCTGATTTTTCCTTCAAGAATTCCACCCAAGTATACCTGGAAAAATCATCTACACACACAAAGATTTATTTCTTTCCCGAAACATTAGTTGGGCTGATTGGTCCCATTAAGTCCATATGAAGCAGTTCAAGACCATAAGAAGTGGTAATCTCATGGAGTTTAGAATATGGTGACCTGACCTGTTTACCTTCGTGGCATGGTGGACAGGTCAACTCCTTTATATAGGACAGTAGTGGTACTCCTCTTATTGCTTCAAGTCTTGTCACCTTAGACAGTGTTTTTAGGTTCGCGTGACCCAGCTTCTTGTGCCATAAAAGATTGTCATCCACACTAACTTTGAGGCAGCTTACAGAGTCATCAAGAATGTAGCAGTTGTCTGACGATCTAGTGCCAATAAGGACACCCCTTTCATCCTTTCTAACTGTACACACTTTATCATCAAATAAACTGTTAATTTGTTATCACATAGATGGCTAATACTTAGCAAATTTGCCTTTAGTCCATCCACAAGAAGTACGTCTTGAAATACTGGAAAGTTCCTGACTTGTAACTCCCCTTTTCCAGTTATTCTACATTTCTTCCCATCTCCAAATCTCACTGTTCCAGTCCAGGGAACAACATTGCTCAACAACTCAGGAGTACCTTTCATATGTCTAGAACAACCACTATCGAAGTACCAAGCAACTCTGGCATATGAGCTATAACAGGTATGGACAACATAGCAGTAGTTGATTTTAGGAACCCGTACCATTTTTGAATGCTGAGCCCTTTCTGGTTGCACCATGTTGTGACTTGCTCCTGTGTTGTAATATGCTCCATTTGTTGGTGCTTGCATCAAATCTCTTAAAAGACAGAAGCAGCGCCTCTTGTAATGCCCTGGTCGTCGGTAATAATTGCACGTTACCTCCCATCGTGGTTGAAACATGTTTCTCTACTGATGATAGGTAGGTTTATACCCTAGTCCAAACTTTGGAGCTTTGGTGAGGTTGTTTGGAGCTCTAACAGGTTTCTCTTTCCTGACTTGGCCTGGATTAGGTTGAATCACCTTCTTGTCCATCTTCCTTTTTGTCTGGTCATTCTGGTTGGTCACTTCCATTCCATCATATCCTAACCCATGTCGGTCTCCAGCAATTTTTCCCATGCAAAGAATGTCATCCAAGGCTGCTGTTCCTTTATTCAGTTTGGTGATGGTTCCTTCAGCGAATTTTGCTCGAGCGAGGGCTATCTTCAGTTCTTCTCTCATTGCATCAAGAGTGATTTGTTGTTGCTCAACTTCTTCATTCAAGCTGTGGTTGTCTTTCTGTAAAAATTTATTCTGTTCAGTCACACTGACCCGGAGTTTGTGGAGTTTGTCGTATGATTCATGAACATCATCAGAGTCCATGTTTAAACTCTCACTATCAGAAACAACAGTAGCACCAAATGCAACATAGATTTCTTCTTCAACTTCTTCGTCGCTTTGAACAGTAATTGCACCGAAAGCTACATGGTTGCTAACATGCTCTTCATCAGACTCTTCTCCATCACTCCAGGTGGCATTGTAGGCTTTCCCCTTTTGTTAGATGATCCACTTGGACACTGTGATTGAATATGCCCGTAACCTTCGCATTCTCGACATTGAATTTTACCAGCATGTTTAAACACATACTTGGATTCTGTTTGATCATTGTTTGTTCTTCTGCTCATACTTGAACTTTGCTCCCTTCCTTCATTTCTTCGAGCTTGAGATTTTCTCAGAACTTTTGCAAAGTTTCTTGATATATGAGCAAGCTCATCCTCATCCATATCTTCATTGTTGTTTCTGGTAGAGTGTTTAGACACAGAATTGTGTTTAGACACAGAGTTTTGTTCAGCTGCTTTTCTTGCAGTTGCAGTGAAGGCCAGATCATTCTGCCTTACTGTAGCTAACTAATTCATTTCAAAGACTGATAGTGCTCCATGACTTCATCAAATGGTCCTTTCAGATGTATCGCTTAGCTCCTCCATTGCAATAGTCTTTCCTTTGAACCTTGGTGGTAGAGACCTCAATATCTTCTGCACAACATCATCTTCATCGAACGGCTTCCCCAACTGATAAGCTGTATTGACCAGATCTCTGATCTTTGCATTATAGTCAGCGATGGTCTCATTATCATGCATAACCATAGTTTCAAATGTTGACTTTACGGTATGCATTTTTTGTCGTTTCATTTTTGCATCCCCTTCATAGTTGGCTTTCAATTTCTCCTATGCGTCCTTAGCAGTACAACACGTTAAAATTAAGCGAAAAGCTTCTTGATCAATAGCAGAGTTGATACAGTTGAGCATTTTGCTGTTGAGTCGCGTGTCCTTTCTCTCTTGATTGGTCAACTCCTCTTTGTTTTTCAGAACACCTTCGGTTGCGCCTGCTACAGATGGGTGTCTGGCTGGTTGCCACTCATGCTCAACCCAGTACCGCGCTTCTTCATCGAGAGCATCAATATAATACCTCATCCTTGCTTTCCAGTAGCCGTAGTTGTTCTTATCCAGCATGGGTACGCGTGTATAAAATGAACCATCCTTCTCCTGGTTTGACATGATCGATAGGGATCTCCACTGACCTTGTTAAAGGTACAACTCAGTGGACAAGCTCTGATACCAAATGAAATTTACTATCGATCAGATTCACGCTGTTCATAACTAATAGTTCTACTCTAGAAAGTATGTTTAAACATGCAATTCAGTTTAAACACTAAAAGTAAGAACACAAGAATTGGTTACGCAGTTCGGTGCTAAAACACCTACATCTGCGGGGCCTTGCCCAGTCTGAAAATCATCCACTAAAACAATCAAGATCAGTTACAATGTTCCTCAAGCAATTAACTATCTAGACTTATCTTTTCCGCGTGGATTTGTGAGATCCCCTCACTGCCGGTCAGCAACTTCTCGTTGCTGTCTTGACCACTTCTCCCGAAGTATTAAGGCTTGCTGATTTCAGAATCTGGCGATGGCGAAGGCCTATTGAATCTCCGTTCAATATGCTGCTCCAAACTGTAAAGCTATTCTGAACTCCAAAATACTTTTTCTCAAGATGAATGATTGTTGCCGCAGCTTCTTTGTCTATTTATAGCCCGATGTTGTGATGCCGTCTTGATCTTCTCGATCCTTCCATTTCGGCAATGCTGATCTGCTCGTCCAGCTAATCACAGCTACAAGTAGTCTCCTAGCTATACTCTACTCCGATAGCTAATCTGAGGAAATATAATCTTTCCTTATTTGAGACTAAACCTGACTAAGATACAACTCTATCAAATATTCTCTATCTAATCAAATCAGCATCAAATCAATCTTCAAATATCATCTTGATCTGATCGAATATCTTCTTTGATCTCATGTAAGTTGTACTTCATCTCCAACACTCTTGCTCGGTTTCAGATTCTGCCGGAGCAAGTGTTTAAACATCAGTATGTTTAAACATAGTGACTTCTACAAAATAGCCAACTAAATCATGCTAAGTTTTCTGGACTCTTCAGATAGTACATCTCTTGATAGACATGTACAATGAGATTGGAATTAAGTTATCATACAACACAAGGCCAGTGAAGTTGTGCAAAATACCTCCTTTTATGATAATTCTTGGCTTTCAAAAAGTGTTTAGCTTTTTGAATAACAGCAAATAATAGACATGCATATATGATCAGTAACCAATCCCCATAAAGTTGATTCAAAATGTTGCAACAATCCCCATGAGTATCTTACTATCAATCAACAAAGGCCATAACTAATTTTCACATTCCCAAAACCACAAGAATACCTCAATTTTCAAGTTATAAGCATTTACTATATGAAAACATAAAGAAATGATGATGATGATTACGTACGAGAACACACACTACTGGACACATAGAAATCACGGCGCAAGACCCACCCCTATGACGGCGATTCTGACCGCTGTTGGTGGCTACGACGTGGTAGGGGGTCACCCGTTAGCGACATTTCATGGAACCGCCGTTTATAGGTTCCGATATCGGAACCTAATTCAGAATTTAATAAAAAAAACTGGGATTTCCGATTGAATCGGAAAACCCAGATAAATACGAAGAACAAACCCAGATGAACATAAAAAAATCCAGATGAACATGAAGAAGACGAAGAATATCAAGAACAGATCTATCCTAACAACAAGAAGAACATATTCATCCTAACATCAAGAAATTTACCTACAAATCACACTAACAACTTCATACTCAAAACAAATTCATCAACAAAATAAAAGTTCATCCTCAAATCAATCACAAAAAACTGATCTTTATGCAAATTCATCAACAACAACAAATTTAAAGAGATCCATCACCAAGATTATATTCTAACACTTCAACAACAACAAATTCATCAATTAGATACATAAATTTGAAATGGGTTCCGATGCAATCAAAAACAAGAAAATAAAATTCACAAAAACATCAATGAAAATTACAAATTACCTCTTTATGATCGAATCTCCATGGAAGAGAGTTAAGAAATCAAGGAAAAATAGTTAATGTTAGGGTCGGGCATCTCACCATTCCAGATGGTTCATCCCGACCCCCCATCCTGCATGACGATCGGGCCAGACCCGACAGCAGACGGCAGATGGCAGCTTTACCGACCTTGGCAGGAGAATCTCCCCAGACCACCTAACGGCGTGGTCTGATGTGACCAGGATCAGCTTTTTAGCGCTATATGTATCTCTCTATCACACTAAAGAGAGGTAAGTTGACTAAACACAACTAAACACATTCCCACTCTCCGAACAGTCTACTGACTTTAGCATCGGAGCGGGAACGGCAATTAGCCGCCCCGCCCTAACTGAGAGTTCTTGATTCTTAGCAGGTTCATCCCATCTCATCATCAGGACGGATCATCATGACGCACATCGCGACTGTAACATTGGCGCCGTCTGTAGGGATATAACTGATTATCTTCACAGCCCACGCACTGCAAATGAGTAGAGAAGGACAAGACCACGGTACTCCTCATCCAGAGGTAGTGGTCACAGATCTGGGCGATGAGGGGGCTGGAAACCCATTCACTCCTTCAAACCCAGCAACAACGCCGATCTCGGCGACGCCTGAGCAGGCTCAGCACCCAGGCGCGTCACCATCTTTCACGGCTGAGGACGGTGATGTGCTCCGCCAGATCTCGGAGTCACAGGCTACCATCAACAAGCAGCTGCAGGAGCTGCGAACTACGCCGCCGAAAACGCGGCGCCTCGAAGGTTTGGCAAAAACAGTCACACCGACTAAGCTCTTTGACGAGCCCACCCGAGGTAAACGCAAAGCTCCCATCCTCACAGAGCTGGATGATGACGGGAATGAGATCTCGGATGATTCAGACGAGGAATGGGAAGATCTAAACGCGAACGAAGCCAACCCTAGGCCCCAGCCTTAGGAATGGGCCATGACGTATGTTCACAAGCCTAGTGTCAAGCCAAGAGTACCGGCCAAGCAGAGGCTGTCGGTGTTTTACGAGGCCCCAGATTGCCAAAAAAGAGGAAGCCCATTTTCAGAGGCGGTCACGGAGTTCGTCGCCAACCCCCGCCTCCGGATCCCACCAAATCTGGGCACAAATGATGGTTTGTCAGATCCAGGTGATCATCTGCACACGTTCACAACTAACATGTTGACGTACGCCACGCCCGAGCCCGTGTGGTGCAAAGTATTCGCCACCACACTCAAGGAGGCAGCAAGGGTGTCGTTCGCCAACCTGGACAATGGGAGCATATCCAGCTTCGCGCAGCTCGAGGAGCTTTTCCTCACCAGGTTCATGCAGAAAAAGAAGTTCACCAACACGACGCAAGACCTGATGAAGATACGCCACAGGGCATCATCCGGCGAGAGTTTGATGGAGTATTATGAGCAATTCATCGAGGAAAGCAATAGGGTGGTGCACCGTGGCGAGCCACGGTGGTTGATTGAAATTTTCATGCAAGGTCTGGATCACGAGGCTTTGGACTCAGAACTCACCCTCCGAGCGGTATACACGTTGGGTGAGTTGCATATGGTGGTGGAGATGTTTCATCGAGCGGACGAAAATGCCAAGAAGAAGAAGATGGCGATGCAGAAGGAGGCCCGACCCTATTGGACAAAGCAGAAGCTCATCCAGGATGGTCAACCGGCCAAAGCAGAAAAGACGTCATCGGTGAAGGACAAGTTGGGCACCCAGAGTGGCACAAGAAAGGATTTTCACTCCTTTGACGAAGACACCCAGAGAAGTTTTCTTGGCAAGCCGTGATATCATCCCACCCCCTCGCGCCATGAAGATGCCCCCCAACAAGCGAAACTTGAACAAGTTTTGTGAGTACCATGACGACAATGGCCATGACACAGAGGATTGTATCCACTTGAAGAAGGCCATCGAGTCATGCCTGCGCAAAGGGTAATTGAAGCAATTCGCTGCCACGGCCAAGTCCCACAACAAGGCGACATATGCCAACAGGAATGGCGGCCAGGATCAAGGAGGCAACAGGTCACGTGGCAAAGGAAAGGAGGTAGCTCGTGCTGAGCGACCAGATGAAAAAAGAGCCAAGTACGAAGATGAGTCGTCACCGGAACGAGAACCAGCAGGGCGCGCGAGCTATGATATACTCACTATCATAGGCGGAAATACCGGAGGGAGCTCGGATTCGCAGAGAAAAGTTAGGTGCAGGATAGCCCCGGAACACACTCCAACGAATAGGAGACTGGGTAAGGATGAGCTGATCACATTCGGCGCTGACGATCCCATTCCAGATCGCCCGGCTGGATGCAATGCAGTCATCATCACGGTCCAAATCATGGATAAAATGGTTCATCGAGCATACGTAGATGGTGGCAGCTCAGCAGAAATAATGTATTGGCATTGTTTCGAGAAGTTGGATGACAATACCAAGGCCAAGTTGGTCCCGACAAGCACGCCGCTGGTGGATTTCGCTAACAGGACGGTATGGCCAGAAGGAACAATCACACTTCCAGTTGGTGTCGGAGAGAGGCCGACCAGGAAAGAAGTAGACATGGAGTTCATTGTGATCAAGGCTCATAGCCTGTACAACCTAATACTGGGAAGGCCAGCGCTAGCCCAACTCAAAGGTATTGTCTCAACCCTTCATCTTCTGTTGAGGTTCCCAACCAAAGGAGGGATAGCAACCGTCTGAGGTGATCAGCAAAAGGTGAGGGAGTGCCACCGAATCGCGCTGAAGAAACGTAAGCGTTCAGATGACGAATCGCCACCTCGGCGCCCGGTCCACATGTTCGGTCAGGGTGCCCAGATCCCAAATCCTTATCAGCATCCTGCATGACCATGTTCCTTGACCAAGGCGGATGCAGAGGAGTCCAAATGGGATCAGACCTGCCCAAGGCAAGTCGACAAGAGGTTCTGGAGGTCCTGATCAAGCATCAGAAGGTCTTTGCATGGAAGGCGACAGATATGACGGGAGTGTCACCCGAACTCGGTCAACACGCCCTCAGAGTGGATCATTCACACCCACCGGTCATGCAAAAGAGGCGACCGCTGTGCCTAGAAAGGAATGAAGTGGTCAATAAACAGGTAACCGAGTTGGTGAACGCAGGAATCCTACGGGAAGTGCCATATCCTACATGGTTAGCCAACCCGGTCCTAGTCAAAAAGTCAGATGGGAGCTGGCGAATGTGCATCGATTACAAGGCGTTGAACAGGGCTTGCCCCAAGGATTGCTACACGACGCCCATCATTGACCAAAAGGTGGACGCGTTGGCGCCTTTCCGATCAAATGTTTTCTGGATGCATACAAGGGGTATCACCAAATCCCAATGAAGGATAACGACGTCGACAAAGCTGCTTTCATCACGGAGCGAGGAGCTTTCGCATACCGGATGATGCCTTTTGGCTTGCGTAATGCTGGTGCCACTTACCAAAGGGTGGTGGGCCGGATTTTCAAAGCACAGATCGGCCGCAACATGGAAATTTACGTCGACGACATGGTCATCAAGAGCGTATCATACAAAGGGTTGGTGAAAGATCTGGATGAGACTTTGAGAACTCTGAACGCGGCAGGCATGATGCTCAATCCGGCCAAATGCCAATTTGGAGTGGGAGCCGGGAAGTTCTTGGGCCTCATGGTGTCCAACAACAGTTTGGAGGTCAACCCAAAGAAAGTCTAGGCCGTTTTGGAAATGAAACCACCTCGGAACATCAAGGAGGTGCAGAGCCTGAATGGGAAACTGGCGACCATGAACAGATTCCTGTCTCGAGCCGCAGAAAAGTCACTCCCGTTCTTGAGGATCCTCAAAGGCAGCATCGGGCCGAAAGGAGCAATCCAATGGGGCCAAGCCGAGGATGAAGCGTTCCTCAAGAACAAAATGAACATTTATTATTAAATATTGATGCAGGAAGAATGTATATATTTTCTGATTTTGATGCAGAAGGATCAAATGTTTCTGTATCTGTTGCCTTGACTGGAATTTCTCTTTGTTTTCGTTTGAAGCGTTTGAGCATATAATTAATTTTTGTTGTACTGATTTATGGCTCTGGTTGATGATCTGTTTGAGTTTTCGTTTTTATTTTTGCATTCAAATTTGCCTTGGCCTAGCTGAAAGTGAACTGTTTATCATCAATTTTGTTGGAAACATGACCATTTATTTATCGATTTTTGATAAGATCGACATCATTAAGAAACTATCTCAAATTGCAGAATGTGTTTTCTGAGCTGCAATTGCTGGAAGCTTGTCTTAGTTTATATTGTGGTGCAGAAAAATAGGGTAAAGGTTCGGGGTTGTCTACTTTTATGTGAAATCTGTTGAGTTAAAATTGTAAAATTGCTAGTTCTGATGAGACCTAGTTTATATTATCATGTTCTTGTCAGATATGGGATGATATTTATTCATGTCCTAGTTTATCGTCCAGCTTCCAGCTTCAAGCACCATTCCGTTCACATTCATGTGATGTTGGCCGAGTGAAGGAGCTTGTTCCGCTGTTAGATGCTTTTGACATATCAAAGGTTTCATCTATGGAGCGTCTGAAATAAGTTTTTTAAAATCTTTAGGGAAGGTTTCGTAGAGTCTGTTGCTGAGAGGTTCTTTGCGACATTAAAAGTAAATGACATTGGAGTTGAGGCCTCATCTTCGACTATGCAGTAGCAACCCAAATTTGGCTATTGAAGATGTCATTTCTAGGTTCAAGAATCAGCATGAGAAGCTAATTCGACACTGCTGTACATTGCTTAAGGTACACAAGGCGCTTGATATTGTGGATGAGATGTTTAAGTTGGATATACCTAGTCTTTGAAGACATGTCATTCGCTATTGGATGCCCTTGACGAGAGCAAGGAGTACAATTTGGTCCGTCGGATTTATTCCTTGAAACCAAATACAGACAATTTCAGGAAGATGATCCATGTGAGTGTAAAATTGAAAGATTTTGAAGCTGCATATGGTATGATAGATGATGTGTGGAAATTGAATTTGATCCCAACGACAAGCATATACAATATCCTAATGGCTGAGAAAAACATATGAAAACATACAGTTACCTTTTAGTGGACTGCAAGAGTGAGAAGGTATATGTACAATTTATGAAGAAATGAAGCAGTCTGGAGTTTGTCTCACATAACACGTACGCATGGCCCTTATTAATGCATACTAGTATGCAGCAATTGGGAAATTTGATCAGGAAATATGGCCAAGAACTTGAACGAAATCAAAAGAGAGGATTTTATAGAAAGAAACTTTACAACCATGCATAATATGCCTAAATCTTCTTGCAGAATTTTTGATTCTCATACTACTTAAAAACATCATGAACCGGAATCATCTTGAAGATATTAAAATGACTGGCCACAAGAGTGGGTTGCCTGTTCTAGTCTTTCATTCGAGGTCTCTTCTTTGACTGCAGCTCTAAACCATGGGCAGGTCCATCTCCATCAGCTTCAACACTCTGACCATCCTCTCTCACCACTTCAGCTTCTTCCCTGCCTCTCTCTGCAACCATCTCTCCAGGCATTTCCAGTGGTTTCCATGGAACATAAACTTGTTTTGCAAAGGCATGTCCTACTATAAGGAGAGGTCGGAGTCCATAAATAAGGAACAGAAGCTTGGGTTTCTGGGGGTCTTCGAAATCCCCAAAGGCCATCATCGATTCCTTGTCGCTATGAGGCATCGCATAAAACTTAAGACGGGGAAGCTTTTCAAGCAGGTACTAGAGTACATTTCTTTCGTTATCTCGGATGAACTTGGCTATCTCCGGCTCCAATTTCAACCATGTAATCGCCCTTTCGGTGAAATCTTTCATGTATTGAGTGAGCTCCGCCTCGTTTAAATCAGGACGCGTCTCATAAGAGCTTTCATGAACAAGATCAGGAACTTCTTTCCTCAATTCCTCAACTCTCTCCTGCCCTAATTCCTCCAAATCCAATCCAAGTCTCACAACGCTCTCAAGTGGTACAACCATCTTGCATTCAGCTTCAAGCACCATTCCGTTCACATTCAGCTCCAGGCTTCGCTCTTCATAGTCCCCCTTAAAGAGAAAGGGCGCCTCAAATAAGCTAGGATCTGTGAACGCCATATACACCTTTGGATCTGCGAACACGCTAGGATGCCGATGCTCTGTCTTGCCGTACTTCATCATCGTCACACCTTGAAACGCCTCTTTCCAGATCTGGTTTCTATGCGGCGGCCTTCTACTTCTTTTGACGATTTTGTGCTTAAACCCTCCCCATCCCCTCGTTTATACTTTGGGCCTGCCTTCAAAATCCAAAATCCAAAATCCATTTGGAAAATACTATTATTAATTTTAATATACATATTAGTATAGGTTCAATTTTTCAAAATCTTATTTCCTTATTTACGTATTCTAGTTTTAAAATTTGCTAAAATAATCTAAATTAATCATAACTTGTTGAATTTAATTTTAGGTCCCGTTTTCCGGAGTTCATAAGTAGAGGGATGATCACGGATTTCGGACCCGCTTCAGATCCTGCGGATTTAGACCCTACGGGTTGGGTTTGGATCTGATTTTTTTAGACCCATCGGATATGGATCAGATTTGGATCTAAATTTTAATAAACGGGTCGGATACGGATATATGGTAATAAGATCCAGAACCGATCCATATCCATATCAAGACTCATTAACCTATTAAATATGTTATTACTATTACTACGTGATAAATATAATATTTAATTTATAATCCTAATTCATCTTCTCTCTAATATTAATTATTATTTATTCCAAATTCCTAATACCCGATACAATATAGGAAAAGGCAAAAATCTTTTATGTATTCTCAAACCCTATTCTGATGGAGTTGGTGTTGTATTGACGGAGTTGCACAATGCGTCCTTTGTGTGCTAGATTTCTTCTACCATAGACTAGCTAAACTCTATCGCGTGTTGCGCGATAATTTTGAAGCAATTTAAAATTTTTATTTCATATAAATGTTGATTTTTGTACTAACTATATTTAAATAGTAAAAGTATAAGAGTAAATGTAAAATACGTAATATGTTAAAAAAATATCTTCCCTTTACTTCATAGAAAAGCAAACACAATGAAAAATATAAGTTTAACCAACTAATTAAAGTTCGATGATACCATAAATAAGTAACTAATTTAAAAGTAAAATATATGTACTGTGTATTTTACTAAATAAAAGTTACATTTAAAGGTAAAGAAATATATTATAATAAAATGATGACCTGATTGATTAATTATACAATCATCATGAAATAATAAATAAAAGATTATGGAATCATTATGACCCATAAAGTAACAAAGAAAGTAACATCAAATCCTAACATCTAATTACTGTTTATTATACAAATTAATTGAAGTACAAGAAAAATATTTTTAAATATTAAATATGTTAATAATTACAACTAAATATGGATCTATAGATTTATATTTATATTTATATCTAAATATTACATTTATTTAACTGATTGATTGATTATACAATCATCACGAATCCAAAAAAGAAGAAGATAGTTTTAAGATTTTATAGCATGTAAAAGAGAGATTCATGTAATATAAAATTGCACGGAATATTTAATTTCTTTAATTATTAAAGTAAAATCATGCATGTAAAAGAGATGATAAAATGGTGTATTTCTACAAGAGTAGATTTCATATAAATAATTTTTAAATCTTTTTCAAAACCCTTTCGTCAAAGAAAACATGAACATGCACGGATAAAAGTAATTTAAATGGTTCTTTATTACTTATTAAACTGAATTAAAAAATAAATATTTGAAAATAATAATAACTAAGCTAAATTTCATAAAAATATATTTAATGAAAATTGAACCAAAAACTACTAAGATAATTTGTAGACAAATCATAGAAAAAGGATTATCTTACAAATATTTCATAAAATCTTAATTTGTGAATATAGCACCTGCACAAAACCCCCGTAACTTAGGCACTATAACAAACACATTGAACAAAAACCTAAACAATTTACATGATCTAACAAATGAAAACGATACCTCTACGACCAAATCTACAAATTCAACGAAATCCTTTGTTGATCAAAATTACGATAAAAGATAGTTCTCATCAACCAACTTCTCTAGCATCCCGCGAATAGAACTTTTCTATGAATCTCCACTCATACCAATCGCGATGTTTCTAAGATTATTGAAGCCCCAATATGACCATTAAATCGGTCGAATCTTCATCACTAGAAGTCCTTCAACTGTTGATGATTTCATCATAGAGTATTTCCTTTACTCGGACATGCAGTGCAATATCCCAGAAATTCTTTCTCTAACCAAAACCACCAACCTTAATTATGATTTCGAATTGCCTCAATTTCACTGTTGTAGCAAGCTGCGTAAGGGTCTCTCGTTCAGCTCCTTCAAGGCCAAGATTGCACCATATCTATGTGATTGAACGTCATGAATATGTTATGCTGGATTCCTTGATCTCATCTAATGAAGAACACTGACTAGAGCTTAGTAAAATAAAAGAAGCTGCATGAGTCTGAACCCTGATATTCGAAGTAGAGGATCACTACTGTCCACGCTCAGAAATAATTATAAGCAAAATCACCGACATTAGCATTATACATGAATTCATTACCCAATAGAGCAATCTAAAACCAAAAAGAAATTCGAAAAAAACTGCTAGAATTACAAAAAAAAAAAAAACGGGATGTTGAATATTCCTCCGGTCATTGATATTGCGTTCCTGCAGTTATATATATACTGTATTTTGTTTCATGAGAAAGTTTTTTATTAATATTATGAAGAATGAAAGACTGAGATTATATATCAAAGTATAATATACTAATACCATAACTATACTATATTACGAAATATATTATGTCGTGTTGTGTGAGTTGTGTACTAATTATAAAAGGAAAAAAACATACAAATTACTACCTTATATACATAATACACAAAAATAAAATATGAAAAAATATTGTATATGATTTCGTTTGCAAGATATTAAAAAGAAAACAAAATATTTGTCAAAAAAAACATATGTATGCATGCAAAAACAATATTGAGAAATATGTTATCGGTTTTTCTAACGAGTGCCCATGGGCACTCGTTAACAACATTTGATTCCTTTGTATTTCGTGCAATTTCTAGGTCATTTAATTAGACAAAGTAAATGCACATCTTTGTCAACCCAGTCATCATCGAATAAATACATCAATTTACTGTCATTATCGATTCGTACGCATAAGTAAATGCCTTTCCTAATTTACCCCTACTAGTCATATACGCCCACCATTCCCTCCAAAACTCTTATGCATTTTCCCTCCATTGGTATGACGTTTTATGTGTGCAGCTGCTGTGGATGATACACATGAAATGAAATGGCGCCATTTCCTTCTAAATTTTGTATATTTTTCCTATCTCCATGGCGCGTGATCTGCGTACTTTACTTGCATTTTCCCTCCAAATATTTCTAATTCTATCCTTATATATTGAGTTGACGATTCATATACATATAAGCAGCTTTAGGAATCGATTGATTTTCTTTTTCATCACAATTTATTTGCAAAAATTACTCACTGATGTGTGGTTGAGTTCCATCTTCAAATTATAATCTACGACTTGGAAAACAATCGAGGTATGAATTTTAATTTCTATATATATATATATATATATATATATATATATTTCAATCATTCATTTTTTTATTTCTACCTTGTCCAATTATTATTGTATAATATACATGCCGATGTAATGTTTTGTTTTTTTACAACAAGGTTGACAACATGGAATTGTTTGATTTAAATTTACCATACGAAGAAGGAGATGACCATATGGATAAATTATTAGTCGAACCTTTTGTTGGTCAGTGTTTTTTAAGTGAAGAAGAGGCATATATGTATTTCGAAAAGTATGCAAAACAACATGGATTCTCAGTTCGAAAAGCTCGATTTGATAAGACAAGTACGGGAGAAATCAAGAGGCGGGATATCTTATGCCATCGTGCCGGACATCCACCTCAAAAGGTTCTTGATCCATCAAAGAATCAAAGGAATCGAGTGTCAACAAAATGTGGATGTAGAGCACACATGAGGATTACATTGAAAAAAAGTTTTGATATCTTTCTTGAAGAATGGCATGTTACTGAATATGTAGGAGAGCATAATCATGACTTGCTATCAAACGAAGAGGTACGTTTCCTTCCATCTTATCGCACAATGACAAAAGAAGATGAAGAACAAATACTTTTATTGAGAGAGGGTGGGTTGAATGTGAAACAAATATTGCGCATTATGGAGTTGCAAAGGAATGTGAAATATGGATATCTCCCTTTTACCTCCAAAGATGTTCATAATTTGTTTAGTAGGATTCGAAGTAACCATATGAAGAATGATGCCGCCGACCTCTTAGAGCGGTGTAAACTTGCGAAATGTGAAAATCAAAACTTTCAATACGATTTCACACGAGATGATGAAGGCCGGTTAGAGCATATTTTTTGGTCACCCGCTCATTGTTTTGAATGGTATCAAAAATTTGGTGATGTTGTGGTCTTGGATACTACCTACAAGATAAATGCTTACGACATGCCATTTGCAATTTTTGTTGGAATTGATAATAATGGAAGAACAATTTTGTTTGGATGTGCTCTTCTTCGAAATGAGACTTTAAGTACATTTTCTTGGTTGATGAGGGTAAGTTGTCTTGATTATATTATTTTGTGTGCAATATGTGTTTTTAAATACGGGTTTTAAATATTTGAGTACAATTTTTATTCCAGGTATTTGTGCATTTGATGAAGAGCTCACCAAAATCAATTCTAACCGATCAAGATCCATGGATGACTAAGGCTATTTCACAGGAAATGCCATCAACCCGACATGCATTTTGTATATGGCATATCACTTCCAAATTCAGTGGTTGGTTTACAGCGATCCTGCGCCGTCAATATTTTAATTGGTGTTCTGATTTTTATGATCTATACAGACTTGATGATCACGAGGAGTTTGAACACCGATGGCCTGGAGTTGTCGCAAAATATAATCTACAAACTAACAAACATGTGTTAGGCTTGTATGCTATAAGAACATCTTGGTTGCCTTCGTATCTACGTGGATCTTTTTTTGGTGGGATGTCAACAACAGGCCGATCTGAAAGTATTAATGCTTTCGTGAAACGGTTTACTAGTCCCAATTTGTGTTTGACCCAGCTCATGAAACAGGTAAATAACGCATTATACTATGCTAACTATATTTTTGTTTAAATTAAATTAATACATGAAAATAATTATTGTTACTAATGATATTAATATTTAATGTAGATTGATCTTGCGATTGAAGATGTCACGCAGAAACAGTTGCAAGTTAAAATGCTAGAAAAATATCGTGGATCTTCACTACGTACTTGTTCTCCAATTGAAAAACAAGCACAAGATATTTTAACTGCATATGCATTTAAAATATTTCAAGAGGAGTTTGGAAGGGCTACCAACTATTCTGTGTGCCAACAGTCAGTTGTGGAGTATAAGGTGAAATATTACAAGGAAGGTACAGCTCAAGAGCACATAGTTTATTGGGATAAAGAGAATGGAGGTTGCTCGTGCAAGCATTTCGAATTTTTGGGGATTCTTTGCCGTCACATCTTAAGTGTTTTTCTACACAAAGATATATTCACCATCCCTCCCGCCTATTTTCCCATTAGGTGGTGTCAAACAATTCCTGAACCCATCTCATTTTCATCTCAAGAAGGGATTCCCGAGCCTATCTCATCTTCATCTCAAGAAGGAATACGTGATGCTATGGAAGACATCGGTTCAGCATCATTTCAACAAGATATGTCTAAAGGTATGGAGGATATTGGTACAATCGAAATTGGATGTCCACCAAAATCGAAAACAAAAGGCCGTCCAAAGAAGAAACGCCAAAGAGGTGGAAAAGAGTTGAATACCAAGCAAGTGAAAACTTGTAGATTTTGCAGGATACCAGGCCATTATTATACTACTTGTCCACAAAGAAGAATGCTTGAAGATGGTAGTCAAACTCAGCAAGCCGAGAGGGTGAATGATAATATGGTAGAAAATTTGAATCCAGTATTTCATCTTAAATTTTAGATAAAGTTTCAAATTCATATAATATGTTTTAGACGGTTTTATTGATGTTTATGAATTTTGTAATTCTACTTGTTTGGAATTTTATAAATCATTTTAAATTGTGAGGGAAAATATTATATAGTGGAGATAGGAAAAATATACAAAATTTAGAAGGAAATGGCGCCATTTCATTTCACGTGTATCATCCACAGCAGCTGCACACATAAACGTCATACCAATGGAGGGAAAATGCATAAGTGTTTTGGAGGGAATGGTGGGCGTATATGACTAGTAGGGGTAAATTAGGAAAGGCATTTACTTATGCGTATGAATCGATGATGACAGTAAATGATGTGTTTATTCGATGATGACTGGGTTGACAAAGATGTGCATTTACTTTGTCTAATTAAATGACCTAGAAATTGCACGAAATACAAAGGAATCAAATGTTGTTAACGAGTGCCCATGGGCACTCGTTAGAAAAACCGATATGTTATATGGTGTTGTTTGCCAAGAAATAATATGAAAACTAAAACTTTGCTAATTGGTGTGCCGATAACCGAAAAACGGCTTTGATATATCAATAATAAATAATTAACTCACGGCAAAACAAAATGGAAACTAATAATTAAGTCACGGCAAAAAAAATTGGAAATTAATGGCATATGTTATAATATCATATGTATTAATTGAGAAAAAAAGGAAAATAATATTAAATGAAAGAAACAAAAAGGAATATATAGATATTATGGGCGTCAGAAAATTAAAACATAAAGAATTTAAAACGTAAAGAATGAAATTTAAAGAAATAAAAAAGGAATATATGATACCGGAACATGGTGATCTTGTGGTCGTTATGTGGTGGTTTTGAACAAAACTACGTAGTTTAATACTTTTTATTAATCCATATATTTACCGGAGCAATAACTCTTCTAATTCCATTTAGGAAGATATCATTTTTTCTTGCACCTACTATGTTCTTGTGCTAAATTATAATTTCGATCTTAATGAATTGATACAATTTGATGTGTATTGTGGATTAATAATTCAGATATATGCTAACGTATGTGCTTATGGTAATAAATTTGAGCATATTTGTATTCACTATGAAAATATCAAACATCTATTTAAAGAATTTGTCAATTTCTTAGTAAACACATTTATGACCCGTTTAACACCCTTAAACCCATAAGACCCTGTGGATACGGGTACAGATTTTGAAATTTTAGACCATGCGGATACGGGTCGGATTTGGATCCACCATTTTTTTTATGGATCGGAGCCGGATATAGATAAATTAGACCCAGACCCGCCCCATGATCATCCCTAAGTAGAGCATTTCAATTCCGTCCAATTCAATTCAATTCATAAAGTAAAGTAGAACATTTCCGTTCAAAATTATTTTAATTAATTTTTAAATCTCAATGTACTTTATGAATACTCTTGTGGAGCCCTCTCCTCTTGTGTGCTTTCCTTGTGCCACCGTTACACAAACACATTTTTTGAATTAATTTCAGTAATGGAGTTGTGTAGAATTCAATAGAGCATCCAACGAAAAGTTCGTGCTGCAAAATACTAGATGCTACTATGAGAGGCGGATTTGTGTTTAGGATTGAGCCATACAAAATTTTAAAAGTTAGTGTGAAATTATTAAGGGCATGTTAATTTTGTGAATTTTTACCTAAAAATTTTAAAAATTAATATAAAATTATTAAGCACAAGTAAATTTTGTGAATTTTTGCCTGTTAATAGTGGTGGAGTTCTTAGAAAAGAAATTATTTAACATTTTATGATTAAAATTTTATTTTATTTGTCTCCCTTCTTTAATTGGATCAACGTCATCAAAAAAAAAAAAGATCAACATCATCATTGTAAGTGGACAAGAACTTTAAAAATATGAAAATATATATACATATAAATTAGTTATTATTTTCAAATCGATTAGTTTTTGAAAGAAAATTTTTGAAGTGATATTCGGTCATATAATAAAAATGTTTCTAAATTCGCGACTGCTACTATCTAGTTAAAGTCAATCTTAGCCAAGCATTAAATGAGGGTGCTGAAATTAGACGGATGCCTGACAGTAGGTAGATCCTATCACGGGTGTACGTACCCCGAGACCCCTAATTGCAATAAGTGGACATTTTCATAAATAGTAAATATATGTTACGTGCGAGGTTAAATTACTGCCTACTTTCCCACTAAATCGTAACCGCCGCATCGTTTTGCTGATAATATCATTTAAAGTGCACATCCACGTACCAATCTAAACCCACTCATACGCGTTGTTACTGAATTGGGTGATGTATCAAACAGATTATATATAAAAAACAGGATGGTATTGGAATAGGTGATATATCAAAAGGGTTATGCAGCAGATGATCTGTTATTGTGGGAAAGGTTTTAGATATCGGTATTAATTTAAAATTAAAAAAGTTATGTGTTGATTTAATGGTAAATCTATTGATTGCAGGTTAAATTGTTAATAGGTACACCAAATTTAGTGATAGAGGACGAGAATTTTGTTGATGCACGTGTAGTCTTTCCGGCGGCATAAGTAATTTAGTTTTCTGGCGTTTTTCTTAGCAATTTTGTGATTTAGGTAGGTTGCGATGGTGTTGTAACGTTTGGTGGTTGTATATGGGTAGATGGGTATATGATCCTAAGACATGTGCATTAAAAATACATGGATGTGCAGTCCAAATCTACTGTAGGTGCATTACATGTGGATAGAATGTGCAGAATTAATTTAGGGTGGTTCAAAATGCAGGTCCACATTACTTCTGCAGGTCCAAATTAAATCAGAAATGACAATAATGTCCCTCTTAAATATTTATTATAATTCACGAAAAATTATTTTACAATTTGGACACGTGTTCAATCATTACATAGACGGGTTTATGCATTCAAGATTAGGGTTTTAGAAATATATTTGTAAAAATTAATAAACGAATGAAGGATAATTATGGTATTTTCCCACTTTCATTGGACCTGCAGAAGCAAACAAGACCTGCATATAGCGAACACCTTAATTTATTACCATTTTCTGCGGTGTTTTTGGATGTTTTATAGAAAAAACATGTGCATTTAAAAATATAAATATGTGATTGGGCATTTCAAATCTTATGGATGTGCATTATATGTTGCTGGAATGTGCATAGTTATTTAAGCACTCATCACTACTGTGCACTGTGTATTTTATTGAAAAATAATGTGCATCCTAATCTTAAGTGGGCGCATTCCAGTGTACGATTATGTGCATTCTAAATCACGTCGGTATACTATGTTCATAGAATATTAATTATGTTCATTATTGTAGTTTGAATGAATGTAACATGGTAATAATTTTTTATTTGAATGACGATATGCATATAAAAATGTATGATCGTGCGTTTAAAATCTACTATATGTGCATTCTATGTTGATGGAATGTGCATAAAGTACCACATGTATGTGCATTGTATGTTGATGAAATGTGCATAAAGTACCACCTGTATGTGCATTGTATGTTGATAGAATGTGCATAAAGTACCACTCGCTAATGTGAGCTCTATGTTTGATTGAAAACTAGGGTGCATTGTAATCTTAATTGGGACGCATTCCAGTATAATATCATGTGCATTATAAATCACGTTCGTGACAAACGCATTTTTTTTATTGATGGGTGTGAATTTGTGATCGCAGAATGTTTAATTTACAAGATGAAAAATATCAGATTTAATCGTGGGTCATTTAGCGTTAATATTCAACGTGAACGTGGGTAGGTAATGCGGTAATATTCAACGTAATTTAATCTTAATTAAAAACGAACGAAAGTTTACTCGAATATTTATTTTTATTTACAAACACGGGATTTGGGGTACGTACACCCGATGTACGATATAAATTGCGGATGCCTGATGGTGAGGGAGATGATTTTGAAATTTTCATTGATTATTATGGAGTTAAATAAAAACTTCAATTGAAATACTCAAAACTTGCCTTGAAACCATTAAAACACACAATAAAACCTTTGGATCCTCTTACCTTGTAGCCGTGTGCAACATCACCATTGTTTACTCACGAGAGAATATTTGTTTTTTTTTTTTCAATTTAGTAATCATACTCTCGATGCCCTTTCTTTTCTTTCATGTCCCTTCCCTTTCATAGCCCTTCCCGCCTTCTTTTGACTATTTATACTTCTAATCTTGTTTGAAATTTGAGGTAAACCAAGTGGGTGCCCACTTGCCCAAACGCATCTTCTTACGAGCCTTGGCGGGAGAGAGGTCCAGGGTTCGAATCCCCTTCCAACAAGCCCCATGTGGTTTCTTCCAGTCTCCACAAAGTTTCCAATAGCGTGCTCAACTCAAAACATCAAGTGAGGACCTCAGACCACTACGACGTACAGATCAATAGGATAGGTTAGAGTAGGTTTAGTTAGAGCAAGTCCAACAGCTTTGTTATAATAGCAAATTTGCTCAAATATGGAGAATTTAAACCTTTTTTGAACTCCAACAGATTCTCCATCCCATTTTCCATAATAGGAAAATTGAAGAGAGAGAAGGTTTGCTTCTCCAAATTTAGAGAATGATGGAGAAGATTTGGAGAAGTAAAATTTAATGCTACTTGCATTGCTTTTTGTTATTTCATTCATTAATTGTTTCTCTTCAATAATTTTAAATGATAATATCTCAAAATAATTACAATAAAATTTTATCAAAAATATATATTCTAAAAATATGCATAAAGATGATTGTAATAAGATTTCATATGACTATTTTTACATGTACATATTTATTGATATTTAATAATCAAATATAATCTATTTTTCAATATAAATTTACTGAATTTTAAGTTCATAAATATATTTATTTTGACGTTTGTTTATAAGTCATAACGTTTAAACTAAAATTTTTTTTTGGCAAATATTTTATTTTAATGATTGAAACAAAATAACTTGTAATAAATAATTAAAAAGAGATGAGTCTAATTATTCATAATACTATTGTAATTCGTAATGTGTTATTTTTATAAATATATTTTTATAATTTTATATTATGGATTAAGTAATGTCAAATATAAAATGTTATTATAACTTTTATTGTAAGTTCATTATTTGTTTGTTCATTATTATTTGAACTTATTAAATATATGACTTTAAAAATAGAAGAAAATTGGACAAATATGTAGTATTAAATGTTAGTAATAAATTTTAGGGAATGAAAAATGGAGAAACTGTTGGAGTTGAGGCAAAAAAATATAGGGAATATGAGATTTGCTTCTATATTAGGGCAAGTCCAACAGTTTCCCTATTATAGGGATTTTATTGAAATTTAGAGAATTTGGGTTTCCAACAGCTTCTCTAACTTAGCTACAACTTGTAGAGAGAGAGAGTAAATCCCTATATTTGTAGAGAGAGGAAGAAGTTTTTAGGGAATGAAATTATAATAAAATATTCATATACTTCTTCTTTTTTTCTCTTCATCTTCTCCAGACCACCTCTCCGCCACCACCACCTCTGCCCAATCATCACCACCACCTCTTCTCTCCGCCACCACCACCTCTCCAGACCACCTCTCCGCCGCCACCACCTCTCCAGACCACCTCTCCGCCACCACCACCTCTGCCCAATCATCACCGCCACCTCTTCTCTCCGCCACCACCACCTCTCCTCCGCCACCACATCTTCTCTCCACCGCCACCACCTCTGCCCAATCATCACCGCCACCTCTTCTCTCCGCCACCACCACCTCTCCTCCGCCACCACATCTTCTCTCCACCGCCACCACCTCTGCCCAATCATCACCGCCACCTCTCCTCTCCGCCACCACCACCTCTTCCCAATCATCACCGTCACCTCTCCTCTCCGCCACCATCACCTCTCCTCTCCGCCACCACCACCTCTGCCCAATCATCACCGCCACCTCTTCTCTCCGCCACCACCACCTCTCCTCCGCCACCACATCTTCTCTCCACCGCCACCACCTCTGCCCAATCATCACCGCCACCTCTCCTCTCCGCCACCATCACCTCTCCTCTCCGCCACCACCACCTCTCCCCAATCATCACCGCCACCTCTCAACTACGCCACCACCACCTCTCCTCTCCGCCACCACCACCTCTGCCCAATCATCACCTCCACCTGTCCTCTCCGCTGCCACCACCTCTATCCAATCATCACCGCCGGCCGCCGGCCATCAACCATTGACGAGTCTCCGGCTCCGACGATCTCTTCTCCCCTTCCAGCAGACCCTATGGTTCAATTGAAAAGGGAAGTGGAGAAACGGGACTGATAATTTGGGGAGGAAGGGGAATATTATTTTATTAATTTTAGATTCCCTAAAATAACAAAACTGTTGGAGATGGAAAATAGTTTAGGGATAGTGTGATTTCATTCCCTATTTTAGAGGAGAATATAGGGAAGCTGTTGGACTCGCCCTTATGGAGAATGTGTATGGAGAAACAGTTGGACTTGCTATTATGGAGGATCCATGTACTCGATTAGGCTCTGTTGTAATATGATAAAAAAAATTTGAGGTGATAAAAGTTGTATTTAATGCAACTTGGCTTGTTAACCAATATTTAGAAAGTTTAACCAATACTTCAACTTATTTACAAAATTAGGGCCTGGGGGTAAGTAGAGCACCGTGCTCCCGTTGTATGGTACAAATTGCGTACCAAAACTATTAGAATCTCAAAAAGGGTACCTTAAAAGATTTTGAGCACTTTCAAGCATTAATGATTCTCCAATGAAGATTTTTTCATGCACCAAGCTTTTCTTACACTTGAAATGCATTAAATACAACATAATGCCCTAAAAAGGTGGGGCGATTCAAATGAACATCTTAATTTAAATGACACTAGTCTAGACTCGCCGTTCTACTAAACAAACAAATACCACTAAGTGGAATTTCCTAAATCGTTCATAAACTCACAAGTGGTAGAATACCCCATGTATTAAGATTGCCTACCCCTTGCCTTCGCTTTTCTGGCATATCTGCTAGCTCTTCTGGCTCCTAGGTTAAGGGTGACCTCACTATTGGCCTCAATCATATTCTTATCAGTGTCACTGTAAGTCATACCCTCGTCTAAGTCATCACGGGGCATGCTAGAGATATGTTGGGATGCATCGCCAATTCCATTGGTTTCATCAACAATTGGGACTTCAACCGAAGCCTCGGTCAAAAATGAACATACATCATTAACTCGATGTATTCCGACAGGGCCTGAGTTATCATCAGGTTTCAAATTCACATCTCTAATTTCTCCATGGCTGGACCTTTAAAATGTGACACGTTCATTCAGTTCTGAGAACTAATCTTAAACAAAGAAGTACAAGGATGCTTCTTTTACCTAGCTTGTGATGTGTGAAGGCCGTTTACGTTTCCTGCTGTTTCAGCTTCTTTGAAACCATCTACTTGAGGGACATTTTTCTGAGTCGACCTGGGATCTAAACATGACAACAAAGACATCCTCTCAATTGTTCTGGCAATTTACATGACACTATTTTACGTTACTGAACATATTATCATGAAATGTGTCTTCTTCAGCAATGGCAACAATACAAGTATAGATTGCCATATTCACGTGACACGGAAGTTAAAAATTCATGCAAGAACCTTTCAAGTTTCTACACAATCCAATATGCTAGCAGTAGAAACAAGACATCACTCAAAGCTCATAGACAAGGGAAACATGTCGGACTGCAACAAATTTTGATGCTATCATGCCACGTGACTTTTTAAGTTTTAAATCCTCTCTTTCAAAGCAACACACTGAAAACATGAACATGCCAACTACTCCAAAACAGAGTACTATTAATCACTAATATGAACATGTAGTTTCAACTTCCATCTCCCCAAAGTTACAATGGAATTGGCCCTGATTGATAATTTTGCAAAAATAGGTATTTATTGAACTGCACTGCCAAAAATCATGATAAACGCCTTTGCACTAACAACCCTTAATTCCTTGTACGGCAACACTCCATAAACAAAATTATCAAGAAAGCCATAAGAAGAATAATATCTAAAAGAGGACATTCCCACTCTCCCATGGTTCACATCTTTATGTACAGCAAGGGAATGCACATACCGTCACAGGGTTGTACACCAACATCTAGATTGGCTGAGGCTTCAGACTTATTATCAGCAGTAACTTTTACAGCTTCCACGTCATTATTCTAGAGAGAAAAGGAACAGTCAAACCAGAGATTAAATTGAAGCCCCTGGTATAGGGAAAGCATAAAACACAAGGGCAATTCAGAATTACCTGGAATTCTAAAAGAGCATGAGCTGAAGTCGACTCATTTCCTAAATCATCTTTTCTCACTTCCACATCTGATATTTGAGTATATACTTTGATGTCATTGGGTTTTCATTCATCATATATTTAAACAAATTCTCCAACTAGTAAACCATTCAGTGAGTATCAAACCTGTACCTGATGCATCAACTGGTCGAGCAGCGGTCGTGTTTACTTTAACTGCTTCTACTTCACAAACTTGCAAGTCAGCCAAAACAACACTCTTGCCAAACTTAGGTGTTCTCCTGAATGATGACAGATCAGCATTTGTGGAAGGGAGAGAGCTTAGCATATCCTCAGAAGCCTTTGACCTTACTCTTCTTAATTCCTCTTCTATATTCCATGCACCTGATGCAAAAGCATTCCTTTTCTGCAACACATAATGAAAAAAAAAAAAAAAGAGATTAATGAAGCACAAGATGCAATACTTGGCCTCTGCAATGTTACCCATTTTCAAATAAAGTAAAGTAAAACATGCATCAAGCTTATTCTTGAAGAGGAGGCCCTTAATGACTTGTGTGACTATCATCCTTTATTTCAGCGACAATCAATATATCTAATAAACTCGCAGAAAATACAATTCAGTAAAACCCCTTTTATGAATTTATTTGAAGGATTAAATGTGAAAATTAAGTATTTTAATTTACAAGACATATATTAAATCTGAAGAAGAGTGCACTTAATGAAGAACACTTCCATAAGTAATGAAAAATGAGTTTTCCACCTTGGAAGAAGAGGACAAGCCGCCATCAAATGAAGTACATGTTCCTTCCTTGAAAAGCTCTCTCGTTAGTGCAAATGGAGTCCGTAGTTCAGCAGCAAGATGTGAGGCCCATGGAGGACGAGACCTTATGTATGATTTGGCAACATCCACTGGTGAGCCAGTCACACTCTCAAACTGCAGCAAGGAAAGAGTCAAGCACTTATATACCATTCTTGCAATTTAATGGCATCCTAAGACATTCAACTAAAAGTCTCTAGGAGCATTATATAAGATGCTGATTTTCTTTTTAATCAAGAAACTTCTATTTTTGGTTTAAACACATGTATCTTATTTATAGGATAGAATGTCATTACAATGCCCAAATTGAGAAAATGCCTTCTGATAGATAAGGAAAGGAGACCTATAGACAGGAGCAATGACTCAACTTGGGAAGTCCCAATTAAGGCTACTAATGATTAGAAAGTCAAAGCCAGAGAAATGGTTGCATGCTCCCAGTCAAATTCTAGATTTCAGACTTGTAAGCCTGACAGTTTCTCCAGGACTCTTAAACAATACCTCTTTGAATCATATAGAATCAAATCAGCTACATGCAGAAAATGTATCTTGCCAAGTTTATACACATTACATCTTAGCCACACATAAATCTGAACTATTTATACTTCATGTAAAAGGCCAAGAGCTACCATTAGTAGAAATGTACGAGTTCATGCAGTAAAGCGTAAGAGAAGTATGCGCTCAATTAAAGAGAGAACAAATAACCATATATCCAAGTACAGAATCTAAAGTAAGTAACCATATAAAATTATATAATATTTTTATAAATGGTTTGTTCTTCATCGAGTATAGAATTATTTTCTTAAGTATAGAATACCAACAAGGAAACGATCATTTTTAAGCCAGCTTACTATCATATGTAGCCTTTGTGCAAATGCAATTTCCTGCATCAGCTCTAAAATTGTATCTCAGCTAAACATTAAGGGACATCAACCAGTGTCAAAAGGTTCAAAGTTGGATGTCAGGATTCTCTAATATTACATAAAAAGCCTAAGCTTTCAATAACTTTTTTTCAAGCAAATAAAGGCTTATAAGGTTCCAGGGCTCTATTTTCAAGTGGCTCAAATCATAACTCTAATCAATCTAGGGGCTCCAAATAACAAGTTACTTCAGGTCTAAGGAGCTTTTATACATTCATTAGACCTTGTCAGTCTATGGCTTCTACCTGCATGGTTCCAACTAAGTATGTATTCAGGATCATAATGCTCATCATCTTTAGAGTGCAGGTGAACTAATTCTGAAAAATCATAGACCACTTTACCCGTAATCAACTAGTTAACAGCTGATGCCTGTATTTTAACCTATTATGATTGCTCTAATACGATTGCTTGTCTGAAGGTAACAATGTCAATATCCATGCATTTTTTTATCGTTTAACTTGGAGATGATAAATTCTAATGACTCACGTGCTGGAGTGCAGCAGTGCTTAGCTCACAAGCCAAGTCTGGTGATGGGATGGATCCAACTTTCGTTTCCTCCACATATTTCCTGGCTTCCATAACTGGCTCAGTAGAATCTGTACAGAACATATATCACAATGTTTAGACACACGTGCATATTGAAGATCACTTAATTCTCAGTTCCTAGTAGGTGGAGAAGAATACCATATCTAGCGTTTCCAACAGAGTTCTCAAGAAGCCCACAATCTGCTTCCTTGGCAATTACTTGATCCATGACACGCGAGTCAATAATTTGTACAAGTCTATCACGCTCTTGCCTAAAGAAATGTGAAGAAAGGATTAAAATTAACCAAATAATGTTAAACACATAGCTCGGAACTGAAAGGAGGAAATTCATTATCAGAAGGGCCTGTATGTTTGAATTAGTTTATGAAGAATTCTTATTATAGCTATTGTTCAATACGGAACAATGTATGCCTACTATGTATTCGTTGTATTCAGTGATAGTGAGATCTATGTATGAGATCCACCATGAAACAGCTTTACAAGATTAAAACCAAAACGAAACTTAAAATAGAAGTTTCCATGCATGGTTGTTAACTACATAACTGTTGAAGATAGGCCAATACAATCATGCTATATCTGCAAATATCTGCAAGCAAACTAATTGGAGGCTTGAAAATCTTTATCTTGCAAACAGATTAAAAAATTCCATCTCTGTGTTACCTAGAAAAGCTCTCCTGCATTATCAAACGCACTATGGCACTCTTTGGCACGCTATTAAGCAAGCTCAAGCGAGCATCCTTATTTGCAAAATTCCTTCCTTCTGATGAAGTCCACTCCTGCAGTGACAATATACTTCAGCACAATTGTGGTAACAAAGTTAATCAATCCAGACCCAAAAAAAAAGAACAGTGTTCTAAACCCTGATATAGACAGAAGGAAAAATTAAAGGCTTTTATTAAAAAAAGAAGAAGTAAACCCGAAGGTTCTGTGCCTAGAGCAATAATTGTAGCTAAAGATTAAAGTCAAAAACTTCCTCTGTTAAAACCCAATATAAGTTAACTTATCATTTCTTATGTTAAAAAACCTAAGTAATTACTATCCATCAAATCATGCATTCAAGAAAAAACGAACCTTGTTTGGATTATTAACGCCATCTGTTTGGTCACATTGACCCTCATCTGTAATATCAATCTCTGAAAAAGGCAATAATCAACAAGTTAGTGGATAAACAAGTGGAATTGATCAAAATCATGCACGTGAGTTCAACTATAATGCAACCTAGGCTAAAATGGTTTCAAATCCAGATAATTGAGATGCACAGTTGATTACACTAATTGCTTCAAAGGTAATATGAGCGCAGATACTCATTCGAAACTTCTACTATATATAGCAAATGCTTACAAAACTACATACTACATTGAATCATTAATCATTAATCATGCACCATACAAAATATTCAAGCAATTGAACCAACCGAGAAAGCTCCCAAAAACAAATACAAACACGAAAGAACAGCACCAACCCCCAAAATAAACAAAGCAATTAATTACCGTTCTGCAATTCGTCTTCTTCCTCTCCCTCATCCTCTGAAGAGGACGATGATGAAGAATCAAAGGCGGAGGTAATCATCTTGACTGCGCCGGAGGCAATCATGCGAGTGGCGCGGGTGAGCCAATTTGGGCTTTCCTGAGGCGGAGGCGGCTGCCGTGGGCGATCATAGGGAGTGGCGGAGGCCCTCCTCCACCTTCTGGTGACGATTTTTCCACCGGATCCGGCGACCGGAGTTCTTTCGGTGCCGGAGATGGCCGCCATGAGACCTCGGCTGTTGGACGGAGAGGGAAGAAGAAGGGGGAGGTTGAGAAACGGATGTGGCTGGAAATTAAATTATCGGGTTTTTTCAGTTATGTTTTATGCAGTTGCAAATTAATTGATCGGGACTTCTTTATTATAATTAATAATGGACGGATTAACGGAAAATATCAGATCGGCTTTGTCCGCCAGCAGACAATTTACCATCTCCAGCGTTGAAAGCGTTAAGATATGGAAGACGGGAGCTAATTAAGAATTGTTATTCCTTAATTATAGATTTTTTTGAATCTTGTAAGTTAAGTACTACATATTATTTTTTCATTAGATTTTTTATTCCAATTACGAAAAAAAAAAAGTTAACCACTATGCGTTTCAAACTATGTTCACATATATTATTTTGTAGAGCTCACTGTATTGCGTTTCAAATTTTATTTATTATATGTTTAAATAAATAGATAAACACCTTCACGATCGCCCATTTCCACAAAAATTAGTTTTGCCATTACTCGGACTATTATAAAGCTCACTACATTGCTCAAAGTCAACGATCCACTTGTACCACCGCATCAAGTTTACCCCGCATAATTGCGTGCTAAACCAAAATCAAGTTCATACTCGAACGTCGGATTATATTTTGTCAAAAATTCATAGACAAAATTTTGTTTTCCAAGTGATTTTGACATCATTGGTTTATACCTATAGATCTCTTTTTCTAAATTACGTACAAGTATACTTGTATATGATATGTTGGCGTGACACAAAATATTATTATGTGGCGTGTTAGTATAATATTATAATAGAGAAAATAATTAGTTATACTCATTATCCATTGCAAAATCAATAAAAATTGATTCTCAAACCAACACCATAGCATCTTCGCCATTTGCTATCATGCAAGACCTTATAAAAAACTAATTGAAATTGTCGCAGGGTTCAGGACTCCAGCCAGTCCGGTGGTGACCTCCCCTCACCCATTGCTTTAGATAGTTCTCTTTTCCACCCTCCCTCAACCCAAAACCTCTGAGCTAATCTCAGCTTCGATCCCTTACGGTTTTTCTGGCCACCTCACACTCACGTTTTGGACCAGATCGGTGCACGGACGAGCTTTGACGCAACCATATCTACATCTCTAGTTTTTTACGCCGCCGGTGATGCAATATCCAACTCAGTTTTTCGATTCCGATCTCCGACTGATGAGAAGTCGGCACAACTAGGAGCAAAAAAGGACAGAACAAACCAGAGCATGTTGGGTAAAGAGAAAGGGTATTTGTGATGTATCTGGATTTCGATAGAGTCACGTAGGCTCGCTTTCCTTTGAGAATAATTCGACCCTTATAGCCTGGGTTGCACGAATTCTCTCGCAGGATAAAACTATCGAACCTTCTTGCTTCTAGGCCTGAAACAAGAAAATGCCTTTGAACATTTTGTTTAAGGATTGTAATTACTGTTTGTGTTTCTGTATCTTTACATGCACCAAGGCATGTGTATTTATAGGGGAAAAACGTTAGTTTCAAACCACACCCGTACAGATAAGGATAGAGCAACTGCATGCAACCACAGACATGCCAAGATGCAACTGCAGATAACCACAAAACATACTAGGCAACTGTACAGTATACCGCTCCAATCCATAACCGATGAGTAACTGAGACAACTGTATGCATGCATCCCTATCCAAATCCAATAACTGTGTACGTACGTACGTACCACCAATTTGGAAATCAAAACCACATAACAAAATTCGATTTCATATTACATATGCATTTCTGCATGTATCCATGTAACACTTCATTCCGGAGTAGTCATACCAAAATGACTATTCCAGAATTGTGAGCTCGTGGATGAGTTTATACAAGTGTGCACTCCGCACCACCAACCTTGTTATAACGTCCCGAACTCACTAATACTCAATCCAATTATGCTTAAATGATTGTGTTTCATAAAACACCAACAATCCTCCCCCATTTAAGTATAATCCTTGATTTGGAAAAACAACAACCCATCAAAACCAAACAAGTGCATAAATGAAAATGTCTTATAGATTGAATTTTCATCTTAGTGAATTACACATTCCAAATGCTCGAGAATCGGGGTGTCTAAAAGATTGAACCCTTCAACCCATTTGAACACTTGAAGATAATACACACACAAGTTCAAATACAACTCAAAAGCTAAACTGACACTATTCAAGCCATGTGTCCCAATCCATTCATGAGGTGCATACAAAGCCAAGCCTTAGCTTCTTGAAGCAGCTACACTTCGCTCTTCATATAGGTGAATGTTTTTAATCATACACATGCATATGTACATTTTCAAAAGATCCTTTAAGAAGTTTAAACTTCATCCTCTGGTCTTCATGCATGTCCAAACATATACCATTCGGGATATAAAATTATATGTTTCAATCTTAAATAATGGGTCTTCCACATTGAATTTGACTCTAGCGTCGTACTAGAGCGAAATTGGGTATACCACCATCAAAGATTTAAATAGGCTTTAAACCCATCCCGATCACCGACTTAAATACCAAGTCCCTAGCTAACCACTTCGTCAAGTGGTCTGCTAGATTTTTCCGTATTCTTACAAAATCAACTGAAATCACACCATGAGTTAATAACTCACGAACCGCACTATGCCTGATACCCAAGTGTCTGAATTTTCCATTGTACACTTCCTTATAAGCATTAGACAAAGTATTTAGACTATCACAATGAATTGAGATAGGCGAAATTGGCTTAGGCCACAATGGAATTTCATAGATCAGATTATGCAACCATTCTGCCTCTTTACCGGCTGCGGCTAAAGCAATAAATTCAGCTTCCAATGTCGAGTCAGCAAGACAAGTTTGCTTCTTTGAAGACCATGAAATGGCTCCTCCACCAAGCAAAAATGCCCAACCGCTAGTAGAAGAATTAGCATCTCCGCTATTATTCCAACTAGCATCCGAATAACCTTCCAACACTGAAGGAAATCCCACATAGCACAAACTATAATCCTTGGTTTTCTTTAAATACTTGAGCACACGCCTAACAGCTTGCCAATGAAAGGTGCTAGGATTACTTGTGTATCTACTCAATTTTTCCAACCGCAAAAGCGATGTTTGGCCTTGTGCTTGTCATGGCATACATCAAGCATCCAATTACTCGAGAGTACTCGAGTTGTAATACTGCTTTACCCTTATTAGGTACAAGGTTCACACTTGTATCAATTGGAGTACTAACTGGTGAACAATTCTCACAATTAAACTTTTTGAGTATATCCAATATAGTGAGATTGTGTCAGAGAGATTTCATTATTCTCTCGTTTGATCCTAATGCCAAGAATAACATCCGCCTCCCCCATGTCTTTCATGTCAAACCTTGAAGACAAAAAAGTCTTTGTAAGGTCAACTTGATTTTGGTTTGTACCAAAAATCAACATGTCATCCACATATAGACAAATAATAACTCCATTTCCAGAATTATCAAATTTGTTATATACACATTTGTCAGATTGGTTTAATTGATAACCATTTGACAAAACCACCTCATCAAACTTTTGATGCCATTGCTTAGGAGCTTGTTTTAACCCATACAATGATTTAACCAGTTTACAAACCTTATGCTCATTTCCTGGCATAACAAACCCTTCTGGTTGTTTCATGTAAACCTCCTCTTCTAGATCTCCATTTAAAAATGCTGTTTTGACATCCATTTGATGGATCACTAAGTTGTTGATAGCAGCCAAGGCAATCAACAACCTAATAGGGGAGATCCTGGCAACTGGGGCATATGTATCAAAGTAATCAACACCTTCCCTTTGCCTAAAGCCTTGGATAACCAATCTGGCTTTAAACTTGTCAATAGAACCATCGACTTTCATCTTTCTTTTGAAAATCCATTTGCAACCTAATGGTTTGCAACCACGTGGTAGATCAGAGAGAATCCACGTATTATTACCCATGATGGAATCCATCTCATCATTTATCGCTTCTTTCCAGAAAGCAACATCTTGTGATTTCATTGCCTCACTAAATGTTTTAGGATCCTCATCAACATGATAACAATAAGAATATTCATTATCAATCTCATCTCTTGATCCCTCAACCAAATACATTTGGAAATCAGGACCAAAAGACTTTTCAATCCTTCCTCTCTTGCTGCTTCGAAGTTCAAGTGACTTAACAGGTGAGATTTCATCTCCCTCTATAGTTCTTATTGATGTTGGAACTATATCCTTTGGTCTTGCCATTGAGGAGAATCGAGTTTCATCAAATATAGCATCTACCGATTCAATTACAGTGTGAATCGAAATGAAATCATTAGGTTCAATAACATAGAACCTATAAGCCTTGGAATGCATGGCATATCCAACAAAGATGCAATCAATTGCTCGTTCCCCCAATGTTTTCCTTTTGGGATCAGGAAGTCTCACGACCGCCCGACAACCCCAAACTCGAAGATAAATCAAGTTTGGTTTCTTTTTGCACCAAAGTTCATATGGAGTTTTCTTGTTCCTTTTATTTGGAACCCTATTCAATAAATAGCAAGCCGTTAACATGGCTTCACCCCAAAATCCGTCACTCAAGCCCGAGTAGGATAGCAAGGAATTTACCATTTCCTTGAGAACCCTGTTTTTCCTTTCAGCCACACCATTTGATTGTGGTGTATAAGGAGCGGTAACTTCATGAATTATGTCACAAGATTAAAAAAACACAGGATCATAATATTCACCTCCTCTATCAGTGCGCAACTTTTTAATCAAAACAGATTGCTGCAATTCAACTTCATTTTTGAAAATCTTAAATTTAGCAATTGCCTCATCTTTAGAATGTAACAAATATGTGTAACAAAATCTGGAATAATCATCTATAAATGTTACCAAATATTTTCTATTTCCCAAAGATGGTGTTGCATGCAAATCACATAAATCACTATGAATGAGTTCAAGCAAACTTGATGTCCTTTCAATACTTTTCATAGGTTGTTTGAAAATTTTAGTCAACTTGCAAGTATCACATTTTTGCACATTTATATCAAAAGGTGGAATCAAGTTTTCTTTGGACATATTAAGCATGCGATTATAATGAACATGTCCTAGTCTTGCATGCCATAATGATGGTAAATCAGCACCAGAACAAACCATGTTTACAGAATTAAAAATATCACTCAAATTCAACATAAACATACCATTACAATAATATCCAAACCCTACAAACACAAAATTCCTCGACAATACATACTTATCAGATTCAATCACTTGCTTATATCCACACTTATTTAAAATGCCAACAGAAACTAAGTTCTTTCTAATTCTAGGTACAAATAATACATCCTTTAGATGAAGATATTTCCCAGAACTGAATTTCAACACAACTTCTCCTCGACCAAGAATATCGGCGGTAGATTCATTTCCCATATGAATAATGGCACCATTAGTAACCGGTTCGAATGACTTGAACCACTTTTTGTCCTTGCAAACATGTTTGGTTGCACCAGAATCTACCCACCACGCAACTTCATCATCCTGCATGTAAAATGCTTCAGGAATGAGCGTGACATAATTTTCATAAAAAATTAAATCATTGTCAAAATACTGACCTTGAGTTGGTGGACCTTGGTCCTTAGACCCCTGCCCAGAATGGTTTGATACCACTCCCTTCTTGCTCTTTCCGACACAACAGTCACGTTTAAAGTGCCCCGTCTTGCCGCAAATCCAACATGAACCCTCAGGCTTTTTGTTTGATTCCTTGTTGTTGTTGACAAAGGGACATTTTTTGCCTTTTTTCTTCTTAGTACTTTCACCATCTTCCATCACATTGATAGAAGAAGATACCACTGTCTCTTTATCTTTGGGCTTGACATTTTCCTGCACCCTTAGAGTTTCCTCTATACGCAAATGACTCCCAAGTTGAACAAGAGATAGCTCTTCCTTTTTGTGCTTAAGCATGTGTTTGAAATCCTTCCAAGTGGATAGAAGCTTGTCGATTATGCTTGAAACGGAAATAGATTCATCCATTTCCAATTTGTGTTGTGCGAATTGCCCAAGAATCCGAAGCAGTTCATTTTACTGCTCCATCACTGGCCTGGAGTCTGACATCCTGTAATTCATAAAATTACTGACAAGGAACTTCTTACTAGAAGCGTCCTCATCCATGTACTTTGACTCCAAAGAATTCCACAACTCCCTTGCAGATTCAACATGTTGGTATATATCAAACAGTGAATCAGACATACCATTCAATATGTGACCGCGACAGATGTAGTCATCATTCTCCCACTTGTTTCTCTTGCGTGTCTCCTCCAATGGTTCATCCTCTGCTGGTTCGGTGATCGGAGTAGACAAGACGTACACCACCTTGAGAGTGGTTAGGAGGAAGTGCATCTTTTTCTGCCACCTGCGAAAGTCCACACCTACAAACTTCTCTAACTTCATAAACTTAGAAGTCATGTCACGTACAGAATCCATCATCACAATGACAACAAATTATTCTCAAAGATTGTTGGGTAGAGAGAAAGGGTATTTGTGATGTATCTGGATTTCGATAGAGTCACGTAGGCTCGCTTTCCTTTGAGAATAATTCGACCCTTATAGCCTGGGTTGCACGAATTCTCTCGCAGGATAAAACTATCGAACCTTCTTGCTTCTAGGCCTGAAACAAGAAAATGCCTTTGAACATTTTGTTTAAGGACTGTAATGACTGTTTGTGTTTCTGTATCTTTACATGCACTAAGGCATGTGTATTTATAGGGGAAAAACGTCAGTTTCAAACCACACTCGTACAGATAAGGATAGAGCAACTGCATGCAACCACAAACATTCCAAGATGCAACTGCAGATAACCACAGAACATACTAGGCAACTGTACAGTATACCGCTCCAATCCATAACCGATGAGTAACTGAGACAACTGTATGCATGCATCTCTATCCAAATCCAATAACTGTGTACGTACGTACGTACCACCAATTTGGAAATCAAAACAACATAACAAAATCCGATTTCATATTACATATACATTTCTGCATGTATCCATGTAACACTTCATTCCGGAGTAGTCATACCAAAATGATTATTCCAGAATTGTGAGCTCGTGGATGGGTTTATACAAGTGTGCACTCCGCACCACCAACCTTGTTATAACGTACCGAACTCACTAATACTCAAATTCAATTATGCTTAAATGATTGTGTTTCATAAAACACCAACAGAGCAATGGAAAGGGAGTAAGACGCGACGCCACGCGCCACCGCCTCTATCACGCGTCTCGGGCAGTTGGTCTGCGCATTGGCGACGTGCGATTCTGTCGAGCCCGTGTCTCACACGCCTACGCGCCGCATGTGTAGGCCACGCGCCAAAAACGCTGCATCGCCCGCACGTGCAGGCCACGCACCGCCGCACCATAGTCTTCCTTAGCTCTACCTTTTTCCGACTGAACACTTCTATTTTTTTTTTCTCTTTTTTTCTTAGTTTTTATTTCTGTTTGGTTCTGGGGATGTGCTTTGAATTGAGTCTTTTTGCTCAAATATTGGACACGTATTCTGTTTGCCAAATCCTTACTTTTCCAACGGGTCTGGTTTGGTAAAGTAGGTTGGCTTTCAATCTAATGATGTATATGGTCAGAAGAAATCCAAGTCGGTTTGTAGTACTTCTACATACTTTCTGTCGATTCCATTTAGAATTAGATTTGTAGATCGAAAGTAATGGATTATCACTTGATTATCCACTCGGGTTCGTATCAGGAAGCACATGAATGTCTTAATACTCTGAAAGCAAGCAGGGTGTCTCTTACTTGCCCGAGGGGGGCTCCAAATAACGTTGAAAGAGACTGACATGGGAGCGATGAGGGTTTTAGGGGATTGTCAGATATCTCTATTAGTTTGCAATCAGCCAGTTCGACCCGGACTGGTTGGAAGAGTCGATGATGGTGACTATTATCACACTACTACTATTCCCCTTATTTTATTTAATTTTATAGGATAGGCTTAGATATGTTGTTATCAGCATTTAGTACTTTTGTTTTCGGATATAGAGAATGTTTTCTATAAATCTCTTTGTAATCACACTAGTTGCCTCATTTTTGGGAGTTCTTGTATTTACTTTTCTGTCATTTACGGTTTAGGAATGCCAAATTAAAATTCCCTCCACCTATTTTTGGTGGTTAATCTAGAAAAAACTCTTAGGGAGTTGCACTTACAATTTCAACATAGTTTTCCTCGATGAAACTAATATTCTAATTGATCATAAGTATTACAATAATACCTATAAAATCTTAGTAATCAACCTTCTTATGATTATCCTATAAAGTACAGTTTACAGAAAATATGTAAGTTTCACTAAACTATCAAAAGTTACCGATGATATATGACACTTCATATATATTACTCTATCTTACCAGAACAGAAGTTAAATCTCACATTTTACCCTTAAAGCTATGTATTTAAGCATGCAAACATGTAGAATTTCAATCACAGTATCTACAATATCTTCTAACAACATCAAAATCTATCTTAATTCATAAGTGGTTTATCACTTTCAGTTTTATACATCATGTAATACATTTATTCTCTTAGTGGTGTGATATCTAGGTAATTCTTGAACATCCCTCCATTAGCTCCACAAGATTATGCAAATAGAAGTTGCATATAGGATGCCATTCAATTATTTGATCAAACACAAAAAAGAAACTATGTAGACAAAAATCTTTTAGGAATCAAAGTTCCTAGATCAAAAACTATGTTTCTTTATCAAAGAATGTAAGTTCAGTAAAAAAATGATATTCCAAAACTACGAGAGTAAAAATTTTACTTCCAAAAATACCTCTCTTAGTAAAACACAGCCCGTGCATTTTTTATGCAATCCCTTCATTCCAGAGCAAAAACTAATGTTTTTTCTGGCAGTTGGATTTCTAACATATGTATATTCAAGAGGCAACCAATTCATCGTGTGATTAACATGTCATCACAATTACGGCCTCATCAGAGATTTCTTAAAACCCATATCTTGACTGCAATCTTTCAGAATTCAGTCAAACACTATGTCCATGTGTTACAATTATTTTCAAATACTTTAGTATCTACAAACATTTATTATAAGATTCTCATCCATTTTATTTATTTTTAATTCATTAGATTGAAATTGTACCAAAGAGATGAAATTATATAAAAAATTTAATTAGTTATGATTATAAAACTTTGCTTAGTGAAACACTTCTAAAAATCGTATGTAATTGTGTTACATGAATAAAATATTGCATTTTTTGAGGTTTATCTTGTCTAGAACATGTTATTATATATGTGAGGGCTTTAATTTGTCATTCACCTAAGGTATGTACTGCCTGCATGAATGGCCCTCGCTGCACATTCGAGGAGCTAATGATCTTCGAGTGCCCCCACCAAATTGCAGGAGATTGTTCGAGATGGTGGGTTTAGAATATAGAACATTGATTAGAGAATTATTCATCAGATGAAAATTTGCATGAAATTTTATAGTGGAGATTTTTTTTAAGTGAGGTAATGATACAAAGAACCCCAAGAAAAAATCTCACCCCCTTGCCCCAAATATGGATGAAACCCGGGATCTCTGGGTTAACCCACTAGCACACAACTGTTAGAGTAATTGTCGATTCCTTAATTTTACAATAGAGAAGTATGCCCTTATGGGCGGAGTTGCAATTTCAAGCATGAGTGTTGCATTCCCAACATTCTTTCTTTTTCAACTTATTTCTTACTTAACTAAAGTAAAAAAAACTAATGTTCTATTAGAAATAGAATCGTTATGATTAATTTACTTGAATTTCATCAAATTATATTTTTAATAAACAACACTTAATTTTTAAAATATATATGGAGGACATTTTCATATTAGTCAATACATTTGGTAGATAATTTAAAATGTACTGAAAATATGTAGAATCTAATTTTGAAAGATGATACAACTCGCTTTTCCGGTTGACCTGCTTACACCGGTGAACACCTGCACAAGAAGAACACATGAGCTCTGGCGGGAGGCTTCTCTCCGTTTCCCGCTCCGACACTAAATTAGGGAGCTATTCTTAGAGAGAGAAAGCGTGTATTAGCCGGAGAGAATGTACGTGCATTATTTTGGGGGTTAAGATATTATACTGGTTGGGGTCTCTCTACTACGTGCTACTCCACTTCCTTATCCTACACCTCCACTCGTGCTCCTCACATGACGAATCGTACTACTAAGATCTACTTACATTGAAGTCACGTGTGAGTTGTACTAGGGTGGGCTTTAGACTGATCATGGATATTTATTCTTATTAGCCCATATATTATCAAGTCCCCTAGTCCTATTCATGGTTTCATCATAGTGCAAGACTAGAATTTTCTGGTCATGAGGTCGCTTCGCCGGGTTGGCATTTCTCATTCTAGGTGGTTAATCTGACCGCGCGTGCTTACACGCGTAATCGTTTAGTGTCAAGTTCGAGGAGGGTTGCGTCATTTCCCGAGGAATGCCATTTGTTACTTGACGTTTCCTTTCAGAATTTCGAATTTAGTAACACATTGTTTCACTCTGCAAAGGTGTTTTTTTCTCCTTCCCTCTTTTTTCCTCTTAAGTCCCATCAACCAACATTTCTTCTCTCATACTCCCTCCGGTTTTAATATAATGGCCTAGTTACCAATTTAGGAAGGTTTTTAGTTAATTGCTTAGTTTCCACTTTTAGCAATATTCATTCATTCACAACCACACATTTTACTTTCCCAATAATCTATACAATCTCCACCATTCATTTTGCTCTCCTTTGTAATTGTGCCAATAAAACTAGGCCATTGTATAAAAGCCGGAGGGAGTATTTTGTCACTTTTTCTTTTCTTCTCTGTCGATTTCCCTCTATTCTTCTTCCATTCATGAAACGTGCCATTGAGACCCTCTTTTGCAACGTGACTGAGGAAGAGTTTAAATTCCTCCGTCGCTGCTGCGATAACGTGGCTTCCTTTCAAACCATCAACCTGTTTACAGAGGAGAGCAAGCCAATCGATGTGGACATCAAGGCCTGCTTCATCCGGCCAACTGCCAATGTCTCCACCGACAGAGTTTCTAGAGGGCTTTTCCATCGTGTATCTTGAGTGGTTCAAACAGTGCGGGATGCACTTTCCGCTATCCATTTTCTTTCAATCCATACCCGGGTTTTATGAGCTGGATTTCTCCACCCTGACGCCCAACTCCATCCAGAATCTTGTGGGCTTCAAAATTCAATGTCGGCGTCACGATGTAGGTCTGACTCAGGAGCTTTTTATGGCTTTCTTCCACCCTTGAAAGGAGTCTCCCAGTTGGTACTACCCCAAAGAACTGAGAGAGCCAGAAAATGGTGCCGGAGATTCCAACTCGCAAGGACCGGACCCGGAAGTTTGTGTTCGTCAAGTCTACCTTAGTCTTTAGGGAGAACCCCAACGTACATGCCTGGCCCTGCTCGCACCCACACCAAGTTGCTAGACGAGGGTGAGATGATCCCAATCCAGGACGCTTTCGACCACCTTCATGCGAATCACACAGTTTTCTACCTATTGTGCATGGAGCCCAACTTGTAGTGATCTGATCCATCCCTAACTTCCCGTTAGTCACGTCACCGTCAACGCTTCCTCTGTGACAGGTGAGTTTCTTGTGGACATTTTCCTTCTTGTTTGTTAATCTATATTTTTGGTTTTTGTTGAGGCATCTTTTCTATCTTGTACCTGTTTTGCTTACCTAGGCTTTATTTTTTGCTGCTTGCATGATGTAGCACCCTTGCCTCTAGTTGAGGTTCTCTCTACAGGGCCGATCGCTCGTGGGGCGGAACTCTGCTGGTGGTGGTCTACGACTGCTCTCTCCTTTCATTGGAGAGAGGAGTAGTAGTGAGACTATAACAGGTAACAACAAAGGTGTGAAGGTCACATTTTTTCGATCTCAATGGTGGTGCCGAGACTTCTCAAGGGGGGAAATCGTTCTCCCTCTCTTTCCTTTGGTGTTGGTTCTCTCAACAAGAATCAACGTGTCAACGAGATCTTAGAGGCCAAGGAAGAGTTAGTTGAGACCTCTGCTGCGAGTGAACCCCATCTTCATGTGGAGTTAGGTGACGTCGACATGGGAAATCAACCACCTGAGTCCAACATTGCCCATGGAAACCTGATTTACACTCCGGCTTCTCTTCTCCAGTATGTTCTCCAGTTCATCCCTGAGAGCCATATGAAGGATTGGTACGAGGACCCCCTTGAACACTCGTCTAGAGTCAAGCATCTTGGAGATAGGCTTATTGCCTCTGCTATAGAGATAATACATATTGCTTCTATTGTTATCATGTGCATAGATTCTTGATGCTAGTTGTTAAATTTATCTTTTCTGTTGCACAGTGTGTGTGCTGCTGTTGTTGTCCAGAAGCGGGAGAAGCAACTTGGTGGAGACTTCAGCATTGCCAAGGAGATATTCGACCAGGTGGAGGCAAAATATGGTCCGGATCAGACAAGATTGTTAAGGGAAAAGATCTCCTTCTCACCCAGCTGCAATCAGACAAGGAGATAGTGCTTGCTTCCAAGCACGACCTTGGTGAAGAGGTGGGTAAGAGCATGTACTATGTACTATGGTGGTATTTTAGTTGGTTTTTTATGGAAAGGAATCTCTTATGGAGGAGATTCTAGCTCACTATCGGAGGTTCTCTATTGGATTTAGCTGAAATTCCGGGCAGAATTTCTCCATCCAGCTGCAATATTGAAACCCCACTATTCACCTAAGAATCCGGGCCACGTGTTACGCATTATCATTATACTCAAATTCATACCTTTTTTTAAAAAGTTAATTTTATAGGTAAACAATATTTAATGCCTAGGACAATATTTTAGCAATATAAGTTCTGTCTCATTCAATCATCTTTTGTTCCTTAATTACACGGATTAATTATAAGCAAAAAGAGTTTCATGTTTTAATTCTTTTAGTAAGTTTCAGTTATAGATATGTTCTTTTTAAATTCTACAAAGCTAACCTTATTTGTTTTTCTTTTAGTCATTAAAATTAATATAGTTATTCTTAATAACGTTTTATTCATGTTCAATTTTATGTAGTGAAAAATATAATTAACAATAAAAGAGATTCATAATTATATATATATATATAGATTATCTACATAATGAATAATTAATAGATAGAATAATACCGTATCTATAAGTTGAATTTAAATCTACCGTGTTTAAAATTGTACAAAACTAAAATATAATACTATTACTAAATCGAATTTTTTATCTTATCTCACGGTCATTTTTTGAATTATATCCAAATTATTTAAAAATAATAAAATTATCTTTAAGTTTGAAAAGAATTATTTTTTTTTGCATCACACACAAATACAAATAATATTTTTCATCACACCCAATTAAAAAGCAGCCTAATAATTTTGTTATACTGATCTAGTAATTTCAATTTTCAAATACTTATTTATACAATATATGTATCTTCAAATAATTTTTTATTTATATTCGTATTATTCTACATAATTTTAAATGTTATGTAATTATCATTATAACATCTTACATTAGTGTTGTGTTAATTATATATAGATATAATAATAATGATAATGTAAAAGAAAAAGAATGATTAGTTGGATGAGAGAGAGATTGATGTGGGACATGGATGCTACGATGTGTAAAGTAGATGAGAGATTTTATGATAGTGGCGAATGGTTTTTTGGATGGGTTTTAAAGAGATTTTTGGGAGAAAAGTTGAAATTGAGGATTCACCATAAAACATGCTCTAAGGTTTCTGGCCAGAATAAGGAGTTGTTGACCAGGTTGGGAGAGTTGAAGGCTGCCAACAAGGACCTTACTAGGAAAATCTTCGTTATTGATGGGGATCTGGAGTTGGAACGTGGTGTGTGATGGATGTTTCAGACCCGCGGTTGATCTCGATCGAGCTCGCGAACTGATCTGCAAAACTAACCTTGGAGTGGTCGGGGTTAAACACTCTGATACTTAAGTCAATAAATAGCCTTGAGAAGTAATAAGCATAAAGCGTAGTGTTTGTAAGATAGATCAAGAGGTTTACCAAACCTTTGTATTTATAGCCCCCAAATCCGTAGATTGACAGGGTTCGAATTTCGAGTATGATTGTAATCTTATGGTAGTAACAATTGTATTCCCATAATTAGGGGAAGTGTATTCCTTATAGACAGTTCAGAATATACGTAGTCCATGTTTAAATTAGGTCGGTGGACCCGTAAGCCCACCTTTTACGTTTACTGAGCCCAGAACCTCTCGGCCCTTAGGCCGGGTCCGAGCGAAACCCACGAGTGCGAATCATGGACTTATAAATAGCCCCAAGGTAGATACGTGCGGTATCCGAGATTTCCTCTCGGGGAAGTTCTTCGAGGCCTTTACTCGAGGGTAAAACTAAGACGAACTCGAGGGATGTATCTCGGAGGGTTAACTCGGGGCATCCTCTTGTTATCCTGTTGGGGGCCGGATTGCTCGCTCGTGTTGACTTTATCCAAAGATCTAGTTTCAAGTTGTTTCACATTCCATCTGGATACGTGGACGGAGGAGTTAAATTCTTTTCCAATATGAAAGTTGGATACACGTGTTACCTATTTATTTTTTGATGAGGGTGGTTTGTCCACACTTCATGGCTCCACTTGCTTGCATCGTTACGCTGATCAAGGTAATTAGCCGCTTAAATGCTGTTTAATTTTGGGTTATATCCCCCAAATATCTCATTTTCATTCTCAACTTTCAATTTCTCTTTTCCAAGTTTGCAGACGACGCTTCTTCAGCCTTTTCATCAGGAAACCCAAATATTCATCTGCTTAATCAGTAAGTATTCAAATTTCTTCTCCAATTACTCACCATACCTGCTTATTTTATTCTCACTCTTGCCTTCCCTCTCATATACCTTCCCCCATCCCTTCCGCTATCATGTCTCACTCGAGTTCCGAGAACGAAGCGTAATCCAGCCCCAACAAGATAACAAGAGGATGAAAATATAGATGTACCGCCGAGGTTGATAGCCATTGGTCGGGTATTGCCGCCAGAAAGCATCCCGTGGAGATTCCAGTCCACGAGGGGAGAGGAAAGAGGATGGACTTGTTTATGGCTACACTGCTGCCTCGTGTGGTAAAGGACGCCACATCCTTGCAGATGGTTCCCCCAAGTTTTGTGGGGAAGCAATCTGAGTCACTGGTTCCTTCGGGTAAAAAGGAACGCATTATCCTTACCTTGGAAGGGTCAAGCGGCTTTTCAGTGGAGGAACAAGAGGGTCGAGACAAGGCTCGAAGATATGCCGAGGATTGCAGATTTTCCTTTCCCCCGGATTGTGACTTGATGTACACCGATGTTGCAGTGGCGACTTGGGCTTTGGTTACTCCAAGTATAGGGGTAACCTTTGAAAGGTTTATAGAGCAGGACCTTACTTTCCCTTTCGCTCCTTTGTTCTTGGAGTTTTTGCACCATTATCGAGTTCATCCGAGACAGGTGCACTCGAACATAGTTGTGATCATCATGGCGTTAATCACCTGGTGTGCCCAAGAAGGTATAGAGCCGAGTTTCGATCTTTTCTGCGGCTTGTACTGTGACATCTCGAGAGACAAAACCCTTCGATTTTTCTAGCAATAGTGGGAAGTGAAATGAGGTTCGGCTAACCTTTGATCGGACGAGGTATAGGGTGCCCAATTGGAATTTCAATTGTGAGAAATGAAAATAAACACGAGTTTGAGGTTCCTTCCCACTTAACCGACGTGGTGTTCAGGCTGATTAAACAAGGCATTAAGCTTCAGAACCAGCAATGGATTCCCGGAAATCATCAGTCGGGTTGGTTATGGCCCATTGAGAACGGGTGGTTGGAGAGAGTACTAAATAGAACACCCGAGAACTGCAACTATCAAAAGGCAGAATACTTCGACCAACCCTAGAATGGTTATGAGGTGGCTTGGTATGAAGTGGCATTGCTTAACAAGGAGGTTCCTGAGGCTGCAAGGAGGACGGCTCGAGCTATGAAAGGCGCGGAAATACGGAAGTCTCAATGTGAGGATGCCCCGCTCCCTAAGGAGGTCTTGATGACCTCGAGGGGAAAGGAGCCCGCACTTATGGTAGATGCTCGAGAACCCTTCAGAAGGTTGAGATGAGGTCTTAGAGAGTCCACCCCCCTAAGCTCAAGATCCTACCAATTGAGCTGGTAATATGTGATCACCTCGAGAAGAAGGGAGAAGAGGTGACCCCTTTAGTTAGGGTCATAGGACTAGGGAGGTTTCTCCACCCTTAGCTAATGATGAAGATACCCTCAAGATCCGTCAGGTCCTTTTCACGAGAAGAAAAGGCGACGGGAGCATAAGCTCTTAGGAAGCTTCAAGAAACCAAAGAATTCGAGGGGGGGTGGGGGGTCCTCCATACTCGTGAAAGAGGACCTGACGGATTCAAAGAAGATGAGGGTTGAACTCGGACCCTTAAAATAATTAGAGGGCTATGTGGCGCAACCCCAGGGTACAAATTTGATGATCGGGGAAGCCGATGAGTTTAAAGATTGTCCCGGAATAACTGAGGTTAGCGTCGTTTCCATGTACTAGGTTTTTTCTTAACAGTCATGCTGGTTAAAGATTTTATGATTAGAAGAAAATTTTGTGCATGTGTTGACAGACATGACCAGAGCGGCTATAACGGGCGCAACTCGACTGATGTGTCTGTGTAACTTGACCTCCGAGTTACATGTCCATTGTCGGGTCCTCGAGGCAGCAGCTGAGAAGGATTCCTTCCAGGCTGAGAATAAAAATCTCAAAGCCCAAGTGGCTGATCTTAAACCCAAGGAATTCCCCTTGGCAGTTAGTCGCTTGGAAGCTGAGGTCTCGCGGCTAAAGGGTGAATTAGAGGTTGCGGTGCAGGGCTAAAACGTAGCTGAGGAAAATTTGACGTTTGAGAGGATCTTATCTCTAGACAAGGATCGGGAGATGGCAGTGCTGAGGCAGCACCAGAGCTTGTATGGTTGTTCAGAGAAACAACGGCGTTTGCTTGAACTGTGGACATACTTCAACATTAGCTGTCTTGAGATGATTAATCTTCGGGATAACTATGACAATCTGTTTCATTGCTCCAAACTTCATGAATTGCGGGGAACTATCTCTGAGTTGTGTGAAGATGAGGAGGAGCGATCTGCTTTGTCTCAGGACTTCTCCCATCCCTGTACAACGCAAAAATTGGCTAAATTAAAGGCCAATACCCGTCAGCGCTGGGCACTCAAGATGGAGCTGTTGAGCAGAATGGGGCCCACTAATAAGATGGTGACTTTTGAGGACCTCAAGGTACATGATCTATGTCATGTACCCCGATTTGTTCCATCTTGCGGAGCCTCTAAAGCTACAGTCCCCGAGCCACACAGAAACCCTTCGTCGTCATCAACCACCACAATATATAAGAAAACCACGACGCGTTGTTGGTGCCTAAATTTCTACGTGATGACGGAAGGCAAGGTTGTTTTGTGCAATTGAGATTTTTGTAATTGAGAAGACCATTGCAAAGCTGGAAGCGAAGACAAAATTATGCTTAATTTCTCACCGTGTTGTTGCTTTCCCCTCCGAATTTAAGAGAATATAATAAAATTTAAATAAAATTTAAGAGAATAAATTTAAAATACACAAGTGAAAAAATTAGACATTAGGCACAATAAATTTAAAATTTTACAAAATAATTAATGAGAAAATATTTACATTACACAACGAAAAAATTCACAAAAGTTTATTATAAGTTTATTGGATTGCAATAGTTTTAGTGATATATAATTTTTATAAATTCAAATAAAATTTTTCCTAAAGGGAACTAGAAGAGTTATTGCTCCGGTTAATAATTAAGTTAATAAAAAGCATTAAACTACGTAGTTTTGATTAAAACAACCACATAACCACCACCAAATCACCATATTCCGGCGTCTCGATTTTTTTGAATGAAATAATATATATATAAAGTACCAAATTACCAATATGGTTAGTGTTCTGTATTTTTCATGTTTTAGGGTCACTAGGCTAAATGCACATATTTGTGCATTTGCACAATTCTATACCATAAGAACAAATAGGTTTTACAATATCTAAAAAATTAAGCTCGGAAAATCAAAATTGTAGTACTCTTCATATGCTTCAATAACCTGCATTTGAACAATAAAAATTTCTTATAAATTATAAAAACGATAGCAACGTCGATTATCAAACACGATACCAACGTCGATTGTGGTAGCTAATGGGATCTCTACTTCTAATACATACTCCAAGAATTAGAGCTGTTTGAGCAACCCGTTCCTACAGAATATCTTTAGGCTGTAGAGATTAATGAAATTGGAGTTTGAATGACTTTATTCTCTGATTTAACAATATCGAATTTGATCTTAACATTTAAAATAACACAAAGGAAGAAAGTCATCAAATTTTATATTCATGCTACCCGCCTAGCAGTACACTTATCCTTATAGCATTTCAAAATCCAGAACACCAAAAAGAGTTATAAAAAAAAAGTTTAAAAAATATTGATCATTTTTCTAATATCATTGTCAATTCAGTTCATGAAGTACATGATCTTAAACAAAATTGCAGAAAATTATCAACAAAACAAACTAAAACAGCTATAGAAGTGTATAAAAGTTGTATAAGAACATGCAGATACTCTACCATGTTAGAAATAAGGATCGGCCAATAATATAGTTACAGATGCAAGCACAAAGTAAAGGATAAAAGACAGGACAACATCATAGAACACATATCTCTGATTCTACTTACTTGCCCAGAGAGAGACTCAACAATTCATTTACTCTAGTTAGCTGCAGAAGCACATAAAACATTGTACTCCGTGGATCATCTGTGGAAATGCATGTGAACTCAAAAGCTTCATGACAACATAATTGACAATATCAGAGTATCAAAATAACTGCCAACCATATAGAAACATTATATTCTAATAACTTATGTTGCTTTAATTCTGTAACAATAAAACTCGATGAAGATTTGAGGCAAATATAAACCAGTTTCTTATTGAGCCTTGTTATCACACATGAAATCTTGGCTATTCTTACCTCTTGCAGCTTGCGATAACCAATTCAAGGTGAGTGATCTTTAAATATCCTTATTATGAGATAAAAGAGAGGACAGAAAGATAGGTAACGAAGGATAACTCAATGACGTGTCACGAAGCCAATATTTTTATAAAGATTGTAATGAGAAACTAAAATCAGAAGATCATTTTACATTCAAATTTGTGAACATTGTTAAAAACAAAGAATTAAGAATAAGCTCAGAAAATTGTCATGTTATGGAAGATAGAATTATTGAGAAACTACCAAATGATGTATTAAATTTATATATCTAAGCAGATAAATGACTTATACATATATATTATTTGTGCAGTATACACATAGCAGATTAATCTTGTAAAAGAAATTTTTGTAAATTAATGGTACACAGAATTTAGACTCTGCCTGAGTTAAGTAAGTGTTCATGCAGTGTTTTTTAAATTGTCCTTGAGACTCTCAGCATGTAAAGTGGCTACAACATGTTCAAGATTCCACCAGGAAGAATCAGACAATAAGAATCTATATGACAGTAATACACAATAAGAGTGTGCAGAAATTTAGAAACTTCAACAGAACCCACCAAATACTGTCGATCAAGTTCCATTGCAACCCACCAAATACTCAATACTTTCTGCATTAGTCACCATGAGTGGTGGTACATCCAACTCCTCAACAGCTGTTTGCATAGTTCTGTGGAAATATTTGGAAAACCAGACAGACGAATCAATTAGACACGTGTGAGTACTCTACCATCATAGGCATGCTATCATCAGTAAAGCTTTTGCAAAATGAAATGGAACATTGTAATATTAAAACTTAAAATGGACCAGATTTTTCCACCTTTAAAGGAAAGGGCAAAATAATTTAACCGATTAACCTGAAATTAGACATGGAAACTGATCATATTGCAAAGAACATATTAAATACAGATATTGCAAAACAGAGGTAAACCCGTGACAGTCGAAGCCTCCCGCGTTCATCATCATAATTATGAACGTACGGTTTCCCAGGTTTCAGTTCAATTCCAGTATGCAAACAAAAACACAACAGCTTGGCAACATACTACAACTGAACAACAAAAAGCGCGGTAAAATAAGCTCAGCGTACCAAAGAAAGCCATCGCCAAGAGCCAAGAGTGATGAAAACTGAATGAAGAATGGCAGCGCCTAAAACCCTGTTCTTGAGACTCGAGAGGAAGCTCTTAAACCCCAACTCCTGGATGCGGGTGACGTGGTGAGTCAAGGGCTTAAGGCAGTAGAAACCTCTGGATCTGGACCTTGATTTTGCCTTCCCATATTTTCCCTGAAGATGATATAAGAGCAGTTTGCCAAGTTCCACAATAAACATTAGACTTGTGGATACTTTCTTAGGAAACCAATGACTTACTTCACTTTCATGTCCGAGCAAACCACTATTGTGAGTCCCATGTCCCAAACAATAAAGATCAGAGCACATGTGATTGACTCCATGAGACTGGGATGCATTATAAGAAATTATGTCAACATTACAGACGTTATGGATTGTTATAACATCTAAATGATCTAATCGACGACCTCAAATGTGATGGAAGGCCGCATATTCTAGTCCAAACCACGTGAATTACCATGCATAACACAATTCAACCCTGGATTAAATTTCAAACACCAGTTAAAAATCCAAACTTGACGCTCAGGTAAGAGGCGTACCTTTCTGGTCCTTCCAAGTGGCTTGCCAGACAGCTTCCTAGGGGTCTTGTTGCTCTGAATAGAAGCAGTTTCATTCTGAGGCTTGAGTGAAGACCTTCCCCTACGCTTAGGCAGGGAGGCGGAAGCAGCAGCATGATCCATCGCCCTTCTCCAACGTAAACAGAAAGAATCTTACAGCTTGACAGATAGCACCATAAAAACCAATAAGCATATAAAGTTCATGAACTTTGCAGAATATAAAGAACACCATAAAAACAGGGAAAGTTCATGAACTTTGGTGAACAGCAATAAATCATATGATTGCACAAATAAGAAAAAATTTAGGGAACTATCCACAGCTTGACAGATTGCACCATAAAAACCACAAATTTCATAACTTTACACTCATACCACTAAATTAATGACAGTTGCTAGCAAAACATATCCTAATCAAGAACACCATTTAACCTAATAAATAGATCATTAATTCCCACACATTTCATCTCATCAAACTCACCAGAATGTTATGCAAGAATCGAGGTCGAATATATGCACCGACTGTCCCATAGACTGCAGTATATTCAAATACTGTTTATCGGAAAACTTCATGGGAGCTGCCGTTGCAGCACCACAAAGCTCCCCGCTCCTACTCTCCCTCCTCAGCGGCGACGATTGCCGGAAAGAAGTCGACCCCTTCTTCCACCCTGCCAATATCCCTCCGTCAATCCCGCCAACAGGGCCACGGCGGCGCGGCCCCCTTCTCTGCGGAGACATGGATTGAGACCTCTGATTCCTCTCTCTCTGAACCTTCCTTGGTGGCCTGCCACGCGGCTTCGCCGAAGTCCCATCGAGTTTCAACTTGGTCTGCCCAGCAACCGGCCCATCCACAACCACATCACCATAATAGATGGCATTCTTCGCTGCTACCTTCCTCGGGCGCCGAGGAGACTTCTTCCCAATAACCCTTGATTCAGAAAGAATCTTACCGAACTGCCCAAATCAAATCAGTTATACCACACTCAAACGATTCAAACGAAAACAAAGAGAAATTCCAGCCAAGGCAACAAATACAAGTAGCATTTGATCCATTCAGTCAAATACATGACGTATCTAACATAAGAAGACCGTATACAAAGTCACCTAAACTTCAATCTCAAATCCTCAAGCAGAAAATACATTCTTCTGCATCAAAATCAGAAAGTACATTCTTCTGCATCAAAATCAGAAATTAACTTCCTCCTTCCCTACCAATGCAATGAAAACTAATCATAAAAAGTCAAGTATCTAAAAATTGCAGTAACATGTTCGCCAATGTCCTCACTTCACCAATCAAATAAGAAATCAAAACAGCACGCATCAAAACCTAAATTTCGTTTTCTGATTCGACTGAAAATACAGCTATGAGGAAGGTTAATCAGTGAGATGCTTACCACATTAGGGCGCACATGCCCTCTCCGGTGACAGAGGAACTGTAATTTCATGGAATGTGGTGCTGTGTCCTCCTACACCCATCGCGACCGTTGCTCTGTAACCCTACGCCGTCTTCCGCCTGTACGCAGCTGCAAATCATCCTCTGATCTGCCCCAATCGGCATTCCTCCATCGCCCACTCGCCGATGCGAAGAAAAACTCCGCCGTCACCAAAAGATGAACCGCCGTCGCCTCAATCGCGATATGGCGGAGAAAAAAACCTTAATAATACTGAATCAAATCGCAGCAAAAGATATTGACGCAATCAAATCAAATCAAAAAATGACACCGGATTCCATAAGAACGACAGTCGTGAGAGGGTAGAAAGAAGGAATGAATTCGGTTTCCAAATTAATTCCACCGGCGGCGGTACTTCATTAAACGCAAATAGCACAGTCGTTTTATGTTTTAGTATCAACTATCCGGGGCGGCGCTTTATTTTTTATTCATATTTATGCCGCCAGTTTCTCCTTTTATATATATACCTAGTAAAAGATAGGCTGTATATGGCATATGTATATGTAATATCGTAAGCCGATGATGAATATATTTACACACATTTTCTTACCTTTTTCACCCCATCATACCGATTCCAGTTTTCCATTTTCTATACTATGTCTTCGCGTTTAATTTTCCTCTTGGACATTTAGCTGGAGTTGACGTGTTTATGGTATTAATATATTCCAATATATTTTACTCGAATGTGTGTGTATATACGTGTGTGTGAGGTTCTCATTCTCTGTGTCGCCTTGACAAATTGATCAGCGAGAGAATGATGTATTCTCTGCGTCGCCTTGACAAATTGATCAGCGAGAGAATGATGTATTCTCTGCGTCGCCTTGACAAATTGATCAGCGAGAGAACCGCGAGCTGCTATTCTCAATGATGGACCGGGCAACGACGGATAAATTGGGTATTAATAAATTGATCAACGACGGAGCGCACTCGAGCAGTACGGTCGTAATCCAATCACTCAAGCAATACGGTCGTAATCCCATGAGCAGTACGGGAAGTCATGTTGTCCCATGAGTCAGATATGTCACTGGTGGTCCTCCAGCTGTTTCCGACCTGAGCAGCCCATGTTGCGGGGTCTTCCTGTCCCCACTCGCACAGGGAGAAGAAGATGGACCTCCCGGAGCTCAGCAGCGTCTTGCTCATCACACCGTATCTGTCCTTGGGGCTTGCTCCGTTGTTGTTGCAGTTGTCGTACTTCAAGTAGTCCACCCCCTGTGACAAGTACATGCATAGCATTGCATATACACGTAATTATATTAATGTAGCTATGTTATTATATAATTATAGGTGTTTAGGGTACCCATGAAGCGAAGGTCCTGGCGTCCTGATATTCATGGCCTAATGAGCCCGGCATGGTTTTGCTGCATGTCTGGGATCCCGCGTCGGAGTAGATCCCGAGCTTCAACCCTTTGGAGTGCACGTAATCAGCCAGCGACTTTATTCCCAACGGGAAAGATAATCCTTTGGGCACCAGGTTTCCATTTGAGTCCCTGTTGTATTCTGCCCAGCAATTGTCTGAAACACACACACACAGACACATCCATTTATATATATACACACAAAATAATGATACAGAAATCATGATACAAACTGATACGCACGTACCCAGGTTGAAACACACACACACACACCTAGCGCCATTTTCATCAAAATTGAATTGGAATTAGTGCTAATTAATTCTTTTCTACTCTAATTGGGTAATTGGCAGGGAGATGGTTGATTATGTTATTAATTATTTCTTGTATTCTAAGCATGTGATGTTTTATTATATACAATATTTTAAATTATTTTTAAAATAATTTCTATTATTAACTACTATATTAGAAGATTATATCAATTGATTGGTGCGCACACAATCTCAATTAAAGTAGGTAACCTACCTTATAATTAATAATGATTTAGTGTTCATATTTTATTCCTTAGTTTAAAAGTCACATTACAAATACATGAAAATACCATAAATATAATATATTCTTTCTTAATACCTTAACCCCTACCTCATTCATTGTTAACTTTTATTTATGTTATGTATTACCATTCCATTTGTATGTGAAAAAAAAATCGGATATTTTAAGTGTGTTTGCAAATTTCCCTTTTACATTGCCTGGTCTCAAGATAAAAATATACAACTAATCATAAACAATCAAAGAATATATATAGAAGGAATAAAATTAAGTAAAATAATAAGATTAATTAATAATTCACACTTGATTACATCAAGTATGAATGCATTTTTAAAATATGGATGGAAATCAAATCATTCACATATTCAATCAAATATATTTTAGATATAATCAAATTATTGATTATAAATATATTCTAACACGTAAAGTTACGTTAGTCTATTCACACATTCAATTTATTATTTTAAATATTTATTAAAAATAGATATTCTATTATAATGATGAAAATATCAGCACTAAAACCTCAAAAATGTCCAATAATTATTAATATAACTACAATGTCCAATTCTTATCATACAATCCAAATTAAAAGTTGTATTTGATTTCACATTTTTAATATATCATATATTTATATTCTTTTAATATATCACATTTTTTCATCATGTGCTATCGCGCAACGCGCGATTAAATTTAGCTAGTTAGTAATAATAAGTATAAATTTCTTAAACATTCATAAAATTATAATTAAGTTTGAATGTTACAAACAAAATTTTAGTAAAAAAATTTGACTCATTCTAGTGTTTATATATGTTGATAAAAAAATGTTTAAATATGCATATAAAAATAAAATTGTTACACAAGCATTAATATACAATAAAATATTAAAGTTTGACTAAAAGATAGGTGGAAATAGCATTTCTTTCTATTTACACCCCGTGACCCACTAATTTTTCACAATTACGATGTTATTTACACTTTTATGGTGGTGTAAATAGCAACACCCATTAAATAGTAGCATCTAGTATTTTGCAGCACGAACTATTCGAAGTCGATACAACTTAGTTGCAAGCTCTATTGAATTCTACATGACTCCATTGCTGAAATGCGTATGTGTATCGGTGGCACAAGGAAAGCAGAAAAGAGGAGAGGGCTCGACAAGAACATTTATAAAGGTACATGTAGATTTAAATATTTACTAAATAATTTTGAACGGAACAAATCTATTTAATTTTATGAATTGAATTGAATTGGACAAAATTAAATTGAACTAAGTTGAACTGCTCTACTTATAAACTCCGAAAAACAGGGCCTAAACTTAAATTCAGCAAGTTACGATTAATTTAGATTATTTTAGTAAATTTTAAAACTGAGTTCTATACAGTGACGAAAGACTATATTGGAATATGGAAGGAAGGAGGTCCTTATTTGCAATTTTGACAAAAATGCACTATTCACTCACGCGCACTGTTCTCTCAGTCTAACAAGCATTTTAGTTTAAAAATAGACATTAGCAAACATATCCACACAGTCTAAAAAACAAGCATTTTATTCTAAAAAACAACTCGTTAAGCGTGAAATACAAGCATGTTCTAAAAAACAAGCATTCAAGGGTGAAATTCAAGCATGCTCTATAAAACCATCTTTTTTTGCTTCAAAATACATGAACTCTAAAAAACAACATGTTAACTGTGAAATGCAAGCATTCTCTAAAAAACAACCTGTTAAGTGTGAAATGCAAGCATGTTCTTAAAAACAAGCTGTTTGGTCTAAAAAACAAGCATTCAAGTGTGAAATTCAAGCATGCTGAATGCAATTTGTATAAATTGCAGGAAAAACCCCCGTCCCAAACTTCTTTGCATATAAACTCCGTCACTATATAGTGACCGTCACTTCCAAGACTAATTAAAACTGGAATATGTAAATAAGAAAATTTGAAAAAATAATAATATGTATATTAAAATTAAAAGTATTTTCCAAATGGGTTTTGGATTTTGAAGGCAGGCCCAAAGTATAAACAAGGGGATGGGGAGCATTATAAAAGGCAAGGACGTTGAGGGTGTAAGCACAAAATCGTCAAAAGAAGTACAGTTAAATCTCTATAAATGAATACCCTTGGGACCATTATAAAATTATTCATTTAGCGAGTTTATTCATTTATCGATAAATTTATTCATTTATCGAGGTTTAACTATAGAAATGTGATGGACGTCGAACATCTTTTGAACTATCCAAACGAGAATGATGTTGTTATGGAATTGCCAACCGACGATGAAATTATTGAATCTGTACTGAATGATGAGAATGATCCAGAACCAGATTATAGTAGTGTCACACCAAATGTGTCATCCAAACAAGCATATCAAGCGATGATCACCTTGCAAAACTATTTGCTACAACACGAGCAGACTACTCCTGAAATTTTGTTTGCGCTAAGAAAAATCAAGTATGAGATGAATTTTGGTGGAAAAAATAACAAAAAACTATAAACACTTTTTTTGTAAGAACTTGATTTTGATTTATTATATGAACATTATTGATTGAAAAATATATTTTTAATATATATATATATATATATATATATATATATCTTAGGAAATGTGGTGATTATTCATTTATATATACATAGGGTCTTAAAGGATTTTAAAAAAAATTATTCATTAATGCATTTAGCGAGATTATTCATTTAGCCCCTTAGCCCAAGTCGGGACCGGGAAAAATTATTCATTTAACGAGGTTATTCATTTATCGAATATTCATTTATCGAGGTTTAACTGTAGAAGGCCGCCGCATAGAAACCAGATCTGGATAGAGGCGTTTCAAGGTGTGACGACGATGAAGTACGGCAAGATAGAGCATCGGCATCCTAGCGTGTTCGCAGATCCAAAGGTGTATATGGCGTTCACAGATCCTAGCTTATTTGAGTCGCCCTTTCTCTTTAAGGGGGACTATGAAGACCGAAGCCTGGAGCTGAATGTGAACGGAATGGTGCTTGAAGCTGGATGCGAGATGATTGTACCACTTGAGTTCCATCTGAGACTTGGATTGGATTTGGGGGAGGAGAGAATTGAGGAATTGAGGAAAGAAGTTCCTGATCTTGTTTATCAAAGCTCTTATGAGACGCTTCCTGATTTAAACGAGGCGGAGCTCACTCAATACATGAAAGAATTCACCAAAAGGGCGATTACATGGTTGAAATTGGAGCCGGAGATAGCCTCGTTCATCCGAGATAACGAAAGAAATGTACTCCAGTACCTGCTTGAAAAGCTTCCCCATCTTAAGTTTTATGTGATGCCTCATAGCGACAAGGAATCGACGATGGCCTTTGGGGATTTCAAAGACCCCCGCAAACCCAGCTTCCGTACCTTATTTATGGACTCAGACCTCTCCTTATAGTAGGACATGCCGCTGCAAAACAGGTTTATGTTCCATGGAAACCACTGGAAATGCCTGGAGAGATGGTTGGAGAGAGAGGCAGGGAAGAAGCTGAAGTGGTGAGAGAGGATGGTCAGAGTGTTGAAGCTGATGGAGATGGACCTGCCCATGGTTTAGAGCTGCAGTCAAAGAAGAGACCTCGAATGAAAGACTAGAACAGGCAACCCACTCTTGTGGCCAGTCATTTTAATATCTTCAAAATGATTCCGATTCATGATGTTTTTAGGTGGTGGAGGCGTTGATGGTGGAGATGTACTGTTTCAGAACAAGGTCCCTTGCGGACGGGGAGACTTCGCCGGCGGGGGAGAGCTTCTTCACGATCCCGGACGCCGGACGGAAAAGTTTGGCGAGGTTTTTTGTTGGCATGGATGAAGAGCATGAACAGTGTTTGATAAAATGGGCGACTGTGTGACTGTTTTATATTATGAACCCCGTTTTTTCCTGAACCCATTCCCTCGTTTTCATCTTAAATTACTGTATGTTTCTCTTAAAAGTGGACGATCTAATTTTAGCGGATTACCCTCCGTAGTAAAATAATTTACGTGGTGAGTAAACTCCTAAATTATAGTATCTACATTTTTATTTTTCTTTTTTTAGTTTCTCACGGTAATAATAACAAGCTACATAATAGTAATCTATATACTATACTTTAAAAGACAATGAATTAGAATTTTGTGAGAGTTTTGAATTAATTTTAAAATTACTACAAATTGACACATCAGCTGCACAGTTGGGCTCAACAAGCGTATTCGCTCTTTTTTTTAATCTTCCTCTCCCTTTCCTCATTAATTAAAACGAGAAAATGACAGTTTTGGTGCCTAGTTTATGAGGAAATGTCAACTTTAGTTCCCACTTTTTGAAATGATTCAGAAATGGTTCCCAAATTTTGATTAAATGTTCCAATTTGGTTCCCAAATCGGTTGATGACTGGCTATTGACTGTTTCCCCCCACCACTGTCTCCTATGCACAGTCATCACCACCCCCCGTATACCCCACTACCAAAGAGTTGCCCTCACGCTCAGTACGGCCGCCACTAGCACAACCAGCAGTCAGAGTACCATCGTGATGATGTGGAACAGAGTGACGGGCTGAGCCCCAAATGCCGGCAAAGGCGCAACCATTGTACATATAAGAGGTGGTGAAGTCGGTGATGGGCTGAGCCGGCAGCAGAGTGACGCTCAGTCACTTAGGCCGAGAATGATCGACTCTCACTACCACGACGCCAGCCGAGACTGATCTCCGATGGGCACCACTACAGAGTTATCATCGTCGACACGACACCGACACCTGCATCTCCACCATCCACCGCCGCCGCCATTTTCTGGTTGGAATTTAGTGTATTGGATTTTGGATGACTTTTAAGGGATGAATGTCAGAACAAAGTGATCATGAGCTCCCGCGTCGGGTAGTGGGCTGACTAGTGGAGAAGCTCCGACGGTGGTGGGCAACAGATGAAAAGAGGAAGGTTTCCGTCAGTGGGCGTGAGGCGGCTCTATGACAGTGAATACTCGGGGTGGTGATGCCTGTGCAGAGGAGGCAGTGGTGGGGGAGAAACCGTTGATAGCCCGTCATCAACTAGTTTGGGAACCAATTTGGAACATTTCATCAAAACTTGGGAACCATTTTTGAATCATTTCAAAAAGTAGGAACCAAACTTAACATTTCCTCAAAACCTGGGCACCAAAACTGTCATTTTCTCTAATTAAAACGTAAAGCATTCATCCGTTTTACAATTCAATTTCCTTCACTGCCGATATTAATCGCTGTTTCCAAAGCTCGGGATGCCCTGGTGGAGCTCGGGATGGCCTGGTGACAGGGGATCGCCACGGTGATGACGGCGAACGTGATTTTACTGATCCCGCTGATCCTAACGGGACAACCCGGTACGAAATATGGTATATCCTTCCCGGTGCTGGCGCGATCGTTGTTCGGGATCCGCGGGGCGATCGTCGTTCGACCCTGCTCCGAGCCAGGTCAGGTGCGGGTGGTACGGGATCGAGACGTGGATCGGCGACGAGGCGATCTTCCTGCTACTGCCTCAGTCGGTGAAGCAATCGGCGGCGGCGGCGGCGGTGCTGCCGTAACTGGGGAGGTTGGCCACGGCAGAGTTCGGGTGTTTCTTGGTGTTCTAAGCGGCGCCGCTGGTGGTTGTGTGGCGGGGGATTGATGGGATTAGGGATCTGGATGATGATGAGAACGAGGTGAATTGAATTTGCTGTTTGATTGATTTTAGCCTTTTCCGCTTCAGCACAGTGATTTGATATATCTGGTGTGGTTTTAATCTGTGGTTGGATTAGGGGGTTTGATGATTCTACTGATGTTTAGCTGATTTAGGTCATTTGAGATTGAAGATTGATTTTTTTTGAAACTGTGGTGATTCAGGAGGAAACTGATGCTGTTAGTGGTGTTGCAAAGCATGAGAAGCTGAAGAAGATTTAAGTAGTATGAGAATCAAAAATTCTGCAAAGCTGAAAGAAATGCAGAGGTTATTGAAGAAGAAGACATGGATGGTGTTGCATTTCACCTTATTGGGTTGTGTTAAATTTTGCAACTTTTGGTTGGAGCTAATGTAATGCCGGCTTCTTATTGCAGAACAACAGAGGAAAGGGGCGGCTGAAGTATTTTCTTTAGCAGATTGAGCTGTTTGCTCACTTTGTGAAAGGAGAGAATCGCGCAAGAGGTATCAAAACAACTTCTTGATTTTTGGATCCAATTTTGTTTTATTTTTTGTGCATTTGTTCGGTCTAAGATGGGGCTTTTCTTCATCACTTATTTCAATCACGTGGTAGATTCGGCGTTTTCAAATTTCATTCATTAGGATGTTGCTTTTGATTGAAGGTGTGCCATTTTATAAAATTTATAAAATGCTGATCCAACATTTTCGGCTGGGCATCTGGGCATCGATTCGTAATCCTGCACTGCCACGTGTTGTGGAACAGCCTCTTCTGCTTCTGCTTCTCCTGCAGCGGCATCTTGATCACGGGGTCAACAACCTCGGCGGCAGCGGCGGTGCTGGGTAAGTCGTCGTGCTTGAAGGAGGCATTGGCGGAGATGATGATGTTGTAGGTGATGAGGGCGGTGGAGAGGGCTACCTTCAGGTAGAACGGAGCTCCGGTGGTGGTGAATCTCATGCTGCAGCATCGATCTCCGTGCATCGGCTCCGAATCACTCTCATCATCCGTCCGAGGTCAGATTTGTGATTTTTGAATTTAGCATCTATAAAGATGTGATTTTTAATACTAAACTAGGCAGAATGGGAATGTGGAGAGTGGCCAGCAGCATCCAGGTCAGGCGAATGAGTTCGGGTATGGGAGTGATCCGAGGATCCCATTCTGGGGCGAGCAGTTTAGAGGTACTCTATGTGTTTCTGCGAATAAAGTTGGATTTTTTTAAAAATCCGTTGCAATTTAGAAGATAGAGTTGTGTGTTACTCAGAATCACTCACAATCTAGCTTTTAAAAGTGTGAAATTGCTGTTTTAAAATTTTGTTTATCCATGCTGATCCTTATGTTGTTAACTCTAGCTAATTTTTACTTATATGGTGAATATGCTGATACTTATGTTGTCATAGACAGTTATTATATGGATATAGTTGAGAACAAGCTCACTACAGAGACTGTGTAATCAGGCGTGAAATGTGCAGACTGCCTGAAGAAAGAGCAAGTTGCCTGCAAGACAACATCACAGAGTTTGTTGCAGAGTTTTTACTGTTTGATGATCTGTATTAAGATGTTCTGGGTGAGTTTTTGTTTTTTTTATTATGCTTGTGAGGAAATGTATGTTTTAATGACTGAAAAGAGCAACATTTTATGTAGATCGATGTTAACATGTTGATGATAATGTAGTATCGATTTTCGATTAGATGCATGCCTCATATTTTTACCTTTTGAACTACACTCTGTTTGTTGGAAGAAGATAATCTTGAATTTTTAAGCGAAATGTATGGAGTTTGCTGTAATTTGATCCTTTCTGATGCATCTTAAATTCCGGTTTTCTGTGTTTCTTGAATTTGATAGTATGATTCCTGTTGCCTGCTTTTATTTTCAGGATTTTGGAACATGGCTAACTCAGATAGATCATATTCTGATGTGCTAGGTGATTGTGTTTTTGAAAATATTTGACGAAGATGCAGATTATGCCAAGAATGAAATCCAGCGGCTTGAACGTATGTTTGCTAAGGTATGCCATTTACAGCCATTCTGCACCATATAATTAGTAATAGCATCATTATGTTTTGCTTAACCCTGTTTTCATGTGTAAATTTGGGAAGTTTTTTTTATTGGAACTTCTTACAATAAGTTTTAGAAGGCTACACATGGGATTTGATTCTGATATGATCTGTGTGATTGGATGCAGACCATAAGTCCAGCAAAGGCCGATGAAATCACGTTGAAGAAGAACATTTTGGCCACCTTTGCAGCTTGATATGATTCTCTTGTGCTGAATACATCTACCAAGACCATGGCGACTGATGGCATTGCTAGCGACTGAATACTCCATGTATCAACTTTTATTTATTAAATGATATGGCTGTGTTTGCTTATGTCTGCATTTGTGGATATTTCAGGATAGTTTCTTTGCTAGCTTTGGGCTGGTCTGAGAAAATAAGCATCAGAATTTTCTCAGAGTTTTTAATGAGGAATTGACACATCATCATCTTATTTTTTCATTTACAAATTTTTATTTTTTAAAATTAATAATCCTGCCTTTATTTTCTTTTCAATCAATTCTTTTATCACATTAATCTTACACATGTTTATTCGGTTTCGTCTTTACACTGAAAACGGTAATTGATAAACTGATTTCTTAAAGTAAGATGCAAAACAATATTAATTCCTTTATTACATTAATCCTAATCCTGTCCAGCAAAAAATGAAACAGCCGTATACTAATAAATCAATAAAAAGGGAACGTCACCTCCTGCAGTTACCTTCATTAAGTTGATGATTCATTAATCTCTTATCATTTTTTTAAAACCTCCTACTACTCTCTAATCTGATTGTTTGATGATTATTACATTAATCCCTTATCAGTTTTAAAATCTGAAGCGCCTCATTCTCTTCCACATCGATCGTCGATCAATTCTTCAATTATGTCAATCCTTCGTTCAGTTTATCTTCTTATTATCTTCAATTTCTTACTTTAAATTGGTTTCAAAAGTTTACAGCCATATCAGTTTTAAAACCCGAGGGCCTAATTAGATTCACATCAGCATTATCTTTGATTAGGGTTTTCCAAATAAACACCAGATCCTATTCAGAGCTAGGTTAAAAGGTATGCCTTTTGCAATACTTTTCTCTTCTCCTTCTTTTAGTATTTTTCTTATCTAACTACGTTCAACTCCACGGAGAAAGGGGCATGTTTTTTTTTTATAAAGAGAATTGCCTGCCCCTTCGCGCTGAACCTCATCTTCGCCGGAGTGATCAGAGTCACTTTCGCCCCTTGCAGCGGCGTCACGGTGGCGGTGTACCAAAATGCACTTAATGATCGTCACAAATAATTAATTGTAACGGTAATACTTAATTTTAAAACCTGCATCGTAACATTCTCTTAAATAAAAACTGCACTTAATCATTCTCACAAATTCTTTATTATTTTCGTAGCAGTAATTCATCCATGTTTTTATTGATCGGGGAGCTCCATCGATCGGCTTATTTTTGCTGAACTAATTTGAAAAGTAATGAAATAAATTATGTTGAATAAAAATAAAAATGAATGTATTAAAATTTATAAAAATATAGTAAATTTCATGAATTCAGAACTAAATTAATAATATTTAGACTAAGCTTTGAAAAATATTGAGAAATAATCATGTAAACATATCATTTTTTATATCGAAGGGAATTAATGATTAGTCATCAATTTCATAATACGATTGAATGTTAAAAACGTTTTTATGGTTATGAAACATTTTGAATATTAGAGAATTGTAACTCATTGCTCCTATATATGGATTAATGAATACAATTCATTTTCCCTCAATTTGGGTTGTTAAAATTTATTGTGTATTGAATTATAAAATTACCGGGGTATTAGCTAATTTAATTATAAATTACTCTTGAATGGATATTAATTCCGTTTAAATAAATATTTAATTTGGTGTATTAATCCACAATTAATTCATGCAACCTATTCCTAAAAGAGATAAAAATTGGGAATTAATGAGTCGTTTATTTCTTTAGTCATATTAATTTGCTCTGCACTGTGCCTTCATCCTGTTTTATTTTTTTATAACGCATTTCTTTATTTATTTTTAGTTCAGAAGTCATTAAGATTGATCCTCTTCCTTTTTTTTTTTCTCTCCCCCATCAGAGCAGCGAAACAGTAGTCTTTTTTTCAGATCTGGCGGGGTGACCGCCGGCGACCTTCGCCGCGCCGGTCACCCCTCCCACCCACGACCAATTAGAACTTCTACCCACCTTTCCCACCCCCACCCCCAAAGCTCGCTCACTTTTCATCAACAAACTACGGTTTTCTCTGGTGGATCGGAACTGGCTGAATCGGAACTGGTTTCCGGTCTGGATCCTCCCCACTCTTTCAGGTTTTAATCACCGTGAAGAACCCTGGTGTATCGCGACCACCAGATCCGTCACCACCGAAAAGTCAACGCCGGTACCGCGTTTGATTACCCTGACGGTGATATTTTCTGGGTATTTGGGGATCGATCTGCGCTTGTTGTTTCAGGTCTGCCGGAAAATCGGCTCAGCTAGATGGGAAGGAGCGGATCAGCTAGAAGATTGTCGGAGCTCATCGGAGGGAGGGAGGGGCGTAAGCCGCGCGCCACGCGCCGCCACCTCCTTCACGCGCCGCGGACAGAGGCCAGTGCGTTGGCACCGCGCTACTTTGTCGGTCGTGTCTCATTCCCCACGCGCCGCGTGTGAGTCTCACGCGCCATTTCACCGCTGAGGGACCGCGCGTGTGGCTCACTCGCCGCCGCGCCGGAGGCCTCCCCTGGTATCTGTCACTTTTCGTCTGAGATGGTTTTCCCCTTTTCTCATTTTTGCTCTTTTTGTTTCATAAAAATTTTATTTTGTTAGTTTTTAAGAATGGATGAGTGCATATGTGCCGTAGTGAGTCAATTTTGCTCAGATATCAGTCGAGCTTGTTTGTCTGCCAATTCTTAGTTTTTCCGATGGGTACTCTGTTCGGTTAAGCTTTGTTGGCTTCCGATTTGAGTCATAAGAGTATAGGAGAAATCCAAGTCGGATTCAGTTTGAATACTGTCTTCTTGGCGTCACTCAGACTCAGATTTGTAGACTGCATAGGTTGGTTCTCTAGCCTATTTCAGTTAGACACACTTGCCAGTGCCCTAATTCTGTGAAAACAAACTGGAAAGTCTCTTACTGGCCCCGAGGGGGGAATCCGAATAATGTCTAATGAGATTGACTAGGGAGTGATTGCAGTTTTGGGGTACTATGTCTGGTATTGTAGGCTTCTTGTGTTAAGCTAGTTCGACCCAGATTACCTGAGAGTGCCGTTGTCTACGACTTTATCTCCTTTCTATGCACGAACCCTTATTTGTTGTTTTGATATGCTATTCTGGCATTATGTACACTAGACTCAGATGCAGAGATAGTTTCACTAGAAATTTCCCTGTAATCTTACTCATCGCCTCCACTTTTGTGGAGTTATTGTACCTGTAATTTTTCAATTCGGTTTGGGGATGCCTAATAAAATATCCCTCCACCCCTGGTGGTTTCAATTAAAAAAAAATTTATTTTTAGTTTTGAACAGTTTTCGTGTTTCATTATAAAAATATCTTCGGTCCATTTAAGATTACTTATAAATTATTCACTCATAAATATCAGCTATTTTTAACTATTTTAAGATTAAAATTCACTATCTATAAACTCCTTTCCGTTGCATTTTCATACTTAAGAGTCACATACTTAACATTCTTTATGATTTTGTGTAATGATTATTCATGCACCATTTCTTCTTTATATCCTGCAATGAATATATGAAATTATGAATCGTACAGGAAACTATTATATATACTTTCACTTCGTATAAAAATTACACATTATCTCTAAATCACTTTATCAATTAATAAAGGAATAGAGCAAATTATATCATATTTAATTGTTTAAGTGATGCTTTTAATTTTTATTTAATATTTTGCTTACATATATATGACTATAAGTCAAAACTGTAATTATTTTTTATATCCTATGAATAAATAAATTTTTACTAAATTAATTTATTTATATGATATTAATTTTAAATAAATACCCGTGCATCGGTACGGGACATTATACTAGTTATTTTTAGTTTTACTATTATAGTAACTCCTAAATTATAGTAATTATTTTTGTTATCCCGGTCTTTTTAGTTAGTAACTATGTTTTGTTTTTTTTTTTTCAGTTTACCATACTCATTTTAGTTCTAACCGAAGTAAATAAACTTTTTATTTTCCTTTCTTTTAATTTCTCACCGTAGTAATAACTTATATAATAGTAATTTTCTTTTTAGTTTTACCATAATAGTAACCCCTAAATTATTGTAACTATTTTTTTTGTTATTCCTATCTTTTTAGTTCATCCTAAATAATAGTAACTATCTTTTTTGTTTTCCCTATATTTCAGTTTCACGTCCCAACATTTTTTTTCTTTTTATATTTATTTTACCGAGTTTTATAAAATATTTACACATCCACGCACGAACGCTTCTTCTTTAACTCCATATTATCACATAATTCTCGGCAACTGCTTAACTACAGTTTTTTTCTTCCGGTTAACTTCCACATCTCACATTCCATGTTCATTCTACTATCAGTTCTCCACTTTTGCACCCACCAAACTTCTCTCTCCCCAATTCACTCTTTTAATTTTGATTTCATCTTTATTTTTTAAATGTGTGAAATTCTTAAGAATCAGTATTAATCGATTTCAAATTTCTTAATATATATTTGACACTAATGCATATGCAATTTACAAGATATTGACATTTATGAGAACTATCCTTTTTTAAATGCTCGTCGTAGGTGTAATTTTTTGGGTTGCAGTGACTAAATTTAAATCTAATGAAATTTATATTTAATATTTTGAAAATCACTTGATTTTACATTTTGAGTGATATGATGATATCGCCTTATATAATAAATTATTTCATTACCACTAATTTAATAAATATTTAAATTAGAAAAATGTCGTACATCGTACGGCGGGCATTAGAACTAGTTCATTCCTTATGTTCTTTTCTAAGTTTTGGATCTTTTGGGCTTTTTGGCTGGCCTGGCCTTGCTATTTCTGTAGCCCGAAATTTGATAACTTGAGTAAACAAAAGAGCGATCTGCATTAGTGTAGAACTTTAAACTAAAGTGATACTCCCTCCGTTCCGGACTATATTGTACAAATGTAAAATTTGAGAAAATTAAAGATTGTAATATGAGTGGGTGAGATTGAATTTGAGAAAGAAATGGGTGAAATGGTTGAAGGAAAATAAGCATGGTTTACTAAATAAGGAAAGTGTTTAGTTTAAGGTGGGACAACCATATAAGAAAAGTGTGCAGTTTGTTCTGAGACAGAGTGAGTATACATGTACATATAGGGTGAAATGCTTATATGAATCTCACTTTTGGTAATAGTGCATTTATAACCCACAGTTCTTTTTAATGTAATCATAACTCCCAGTTCTTGTTTAGTCAATCATAACCCTCAATGGGGCTAATCTTTGTACATATGACCCTGAACGGACTTAGTGATTAAATTCTGGCTATTAGTTAATATAAAATTTTATATATACCCTTTGAATCTTCTATTTAGAAAAAAGAGAAAATGTGTGGATTAATTGTGTAGGCCCATCATCGATATTTTGTAGCAACTCCACCGCCGTAGACCAGTAAAATTTTATGCGTTCTAGAGAGAGGGATGTCGAGAATCTGCAATGTGGTGGTGGGGTAGGATGGCCGACGAAAGACGCCCAAGTCATGAATGGAATAGTCTCCCCCGAGCAAGCTGACGCCCCCGTACTCACCCTGATCAAATTTGTTATTAATTTTTGAACAAAGGATTTTTTTTGTCTTTTCGCTAATTTTCAGCCAATAATTACTTAAAAATTGATTGAAGGGTTATAATCGCACGAAATCAGAGATGGTCCAAATGTCTGAGATGGTCCTTATCCGCCATTGGAATTTGGTGATATCCTCGGTGGGCATCGAAGAAGGATAACACTTGGTACCCAGCAATCGCCTCGACCAAGCGGTCTATTGAAGGCAGATGATAGCTGTCTATGGGACAACAGTCATTCAAGTTGGTGAAGTCGATGCACATTCTCCACTTCCCGTCAGGTTTTCTGACCAGCATTGGATTGGCTATCCACTCAAGATATTGTACTTCTTTAATCATATCAGCTTCGAGTAATTTATCTACTTCTTCTCGAATGGCTTCGACTCGATCAAGGGCAAAGATGCGACGTTTCTGTTTTACGGGCTTCTGTGCTGGTCGATGTTTAGGTAATGCTCCGCCAGCTGAGCAGGTACCCCTACCAAGTCGTTGGTGTCCCACGAGAAGACGTTTATGTATTGGTTGAGAAGGTCTCGAAGCTTCGTCTTTATCTCAGGGGGTGGGAGTGTGCCTACCTCGATTGTTCTTGATTCTCCGAGTTGCATCGGCTCAGACTCGGAATGTTTGACTCGCTCTGGAGCTGATTTCTCGAGGCTCTCCCTCCCAGCTTCTCCGATGGCTACAATGGTGCATACTCTAGCCACTCTCTGGTCTCATCGAAGCGTGGCTATCCCTTGATTCGTTGGGAACTTCATGGCCAAATGGTATGGGGACCAAATGGGTTTTGCTTGACACATCCACGGCCGACCAAGTATAATGTTATATGGCTTTGTGGAATCAATTACTGCAAAATGCAACGAAGTGTTAGGCTCCGAGGGCCGCCTGCCACTTGTACGGGAAAGTTGATCTCCCTTAAAGGTGTTATGGGGTCACCTACGAACCCCGAGATTGGGTTCGTAGGAACGAGATCGTTCCTGCTTAATCCCACTTGCTCGTAACAACTGAGAAACATGATTTCTATTTCGCTTCCCCGTTTACGTTGTGTTCAATAGCATTGGTTATTACCAAAGGATCGGAATTGGGAAATTGGTTAGGGATTGTGTCTCCTAGTGAAAATACGACAATCCCGTCCAAACGAGATCTTTTGTTTTCCAACTCCCAAGGGGAGTATTCATCGGGTGATCGGTGCACGCCGTTTATGCTCCTTCTCGCTTCATGGTTAGTTGCTGAGTTCCGAGGTAGATTTCTTATCAGGGAATCCACCTTGGTGCTTGTCTCGAACATCTGATGGGGGTTGGTTATTGCACGCATCTCGTCATCGCCGTTGTTGTAGAAGAGCTTGGCGCCGATGCTTCTAATTCCTATTGGGGCCAGAGAACGGACTCACGTACTCCTGCGAGGGTCCTTAGACGGATTAGTCATGAGATCGAGATCGGTTAGATCAAAATAAATACGCGGATCCACTAAGCGTGCCAAATTGATGGATGTCTAACCTGCGCTTGATCACGAACCTAACTCACGAACTGATATGCAAGACAAAGCCCTGGGGTGGCCCAGGGGTAGACACTCCGATGCTTAAGTCAGTGACAATTTTGAGAAGCTTATAAGCGTAAGGCGTAGTGTGTGTAACATAATGAATTGAGAGGTCTACAAAACCTTTGTCATTACAGAGTTCCGATCCGTACATCGGCAGGGTTTGTAATAGAGTAAGAATACAACTCTTATGGTGATAATGGTTGTATTCCCATAATCAGAGGAAGTATATTCCTTGTATGACATTCAGAATATACGCGTTCCTTAAGGATTTGGGCTGATGGACCCGTAAGTCCATCTCATGCGTATCTCGAGCCCCTGACCCTTCTCAGACCCTGGTCCGAGTCTGAACGAAACCCCATAGTGCGAACCATGGAATTATCATGTAAGTATTCTATAAACCCTAAATTTTCATAAAACAACCTCATCGTAAATTGCAAGAAGGAAGGCAGTCGCCTGACCCTGCTTGCTGATCTGTTCTAAGCTAACAACGGTGTAGACGATCTAATCGTGTTGTGTGGATACTTATAGTGGTATCACACTTGAGGTTCTTGTCTCCGTAGTGGATTGGATCTGAAGGAAGAAGGCAGTTGAAGAAATGTTCTGTCTTCCCCCATTTTTACTGTTTTCATTGGCAGGCACAAATCAGTCAGATTAACTGTAAAAAAGACAAATAAAAACCAGACAATAAAACAATAAAAATATGCAAAAAAAACACACAAGCTATAAGCATGGATATATAAGTCCTAATACATGTCTTTAATTAATAATAATCAATCTCTTAGTTTTGGGAAAGAGAGACGATTCACATAAAAGATGCAAAAGGTAGTCCAAAATGGGAGAATGTTTCTTCTATAACTACTACTAGATAACTAGAGTGATATATGCAGGACACAAACACTTCGACGACGAACCAGGCTCTCGAACTGATCTGCAAGACAAAGGCCCCGGGTGTCCCGGGGATAGACACTCCGACGCTCAAGTCAGTATATTTGCTTAAGGCGTAAAGTATAAAGTATGAGATTAGATGAGAGGACTACCAAACCTCTTAGGATATTTATATGGCTACAATCCGTAGATCACCAAGATATGTATTTATGGTATGAATACAACTCTTATGGGAATAGAGGTTGTACTACCATGTATAATAGAATTATATTTCGGACATGGTTGTATTACCATGTTTAGGATAGCTGAATTACCATCTTTGAGGAGATGTATATTCCTTGTAGAATATTCATAATATACGCATTCCTTATAAGGATGGATTGATGGACTCGTGGACCCATCCTCCGCGTATCTCGAGCCCATGACCCTTCTCGGGCCCTGGTCCGAGTATGAACGAGGTCCGAATACGAACCATGGACTTATCAGTAGCCCCAAGGTAGATCTTCAGAATATAGAGTGCTCCATCTCGAAGGTTGGAGGAGAGACTTGCTTCTCGAGGGAAGACCAATAACTCGAGGGAGAATAACTCGGGGTATTAAGCTCGGGGTATCCGTTTAGGACTGTCCTTTCGGGCTTATCCTTCCGAATATCTAGCTTCAAACTCTTTTCGTATTCCATCAGATATATGGACGGCTGAGATTAGCTTCTTTTGAAATCCAGATGGTAGATACACGTGGCATGTTTTCATTGGCAAGCAGAGACGGTCTGTCCCCCGTCTCTCCAATTACTTTCCTTGGAAACAGAATCGAGGTAATTGCTCATCTTTAATGCTTTCTGAGTTTGGATTAAATTTCCCAAATCATTCCCATTATCCTCTCTTATTCGAATTTTTTTTCTTTCCAAGTTCAGAAGGCGCATCAATACTTCATCGATTTCCGAAGCATCAAATTTCTGCTTCCATCACCAGTAAGTGCTATCTTCTTTCTCTGCACATTTGCTTGTGTCTGTTTTTTCCTTTTATCTCTTGTGTGTGTATTTCCCCCCATACTTTCTGTAATCATGAACAACAGTAGTAGAATAATTTCCTTCCCCCATCATGATGAGGGAGAGTATGTAGAAGCTCAGGCTGAGGAGAATAGCTCCCTTGAACTCCACAGGGCTGAGGTAGCAAGTGGGAAAAAACATGTAGTTTTGAAGAAGAAAGCCTGTGAGGAAGAGAAGGGGTTGAGGGCTTTAGCCAGGAGGGCTCAAATAGAGGGGAATAGCCCCGGGGTTTTGCATGCATCCAGAGGTATAGTATCCATGGATGGTGAAGGTAGTGGCAAAGAGTCGAAGAAGGATGATAAAGCACGTGCTGATGCTACTATCTTCGCAGAAGGTTGTCCCTTTTCAATTCCCTCTGATGCTGACCTCATGTACTTTGGAGAAGACAAATCTGCAGTTGAGTTAGTAACTTTAACCCGAGGGGTCATATATGGTAGATTTCTGCAGCATGGATTAGCCTTCCCTTTTCCCCCATTATTGGATGATTTTCTTCAGCATTATAGGGTTCATCCAGGTCAGTTATATACCAATGTGATAGTAATCATTATAGCCTTAATAACTTGGTGTGCTCGTAAAGGTTATCGCCCTAGTCTCTCCTTGTTGCGGACCATGTATAAGGTTTCCGTTGTTAAACAAAGTGTGACCTTGACCTCTCGTGACACCACTTTAGGCAAAATTTTTGTGCTTCCTGCGAACTGCGGTAAGTGGGATAAGGTAAAATTAACCTTTGATTGAACCAAGTATGAAGTTCCTGATTGGAATGAAGATGTCCAAAATGAGATCTGGCATGAATTGGAGTCGTCCCGCCAACTGCTGGATATAGCTGGGGAGTTAGTGAAAGATAAGATCAAACTTAGGGAGGGTAGGTTTGTATCTGGAGATCATCAAATGGGTTGGCAATGGCCTGTAGAAACGTATGACTGGTTGAATCAACTATCCAGCCGTACTCTTCAGAATTGCAGCTTCTTGAAGTTGTCACATTTTGATCATCCAGAAGGTGTTGAGATGGACTGGTATGAAACCCTTCTGTCTATGGAGCAGGATCCAGGTGGTGCAGCTAAGGCATTGCAGGCCTATAGAGCATTAGAAGAGAGAGCTGCCCAAGATGAGATATCCGAGAAAGAGGTAAATAAGGAAATCTCGGGTCAGATGAAAGATGCTTGACGTGGGCGTCGGTTTAAAAGGTTGGTTCAAGGACCCAAGAAAATTCAATCACAGTTGAAAGTGATTAGGGAGGCAGATTGCGTATTTGTTCCTGTGGCTTTAGATCCATTAAATGAGGATGAGGATGAGGGTTCTGCCTTCGTTCGGTGTCCGAGAAAGGAAAAGTCTCGGATCCCTAGTGTCCTTCCCATCACGACCGAAAATGTCGATGAGGTCATGATGATAACTTTTGTGGTAGAATCAGATTCGTTGCAAGAGGGTATTTCTTTTTGTGTTATATTCTCGTCCACAATGTATCCCTTGCTTCTTACGCTAACTTCATTCCTTGTATGTGCAGTGGGTGCTTCTAGGACGAACAGGGCAGCCAATTTGTTGTCTCAGATAGCTGAATCAAGGGGGCTATTGAGTAGTAATGAGAAGAAGAGGGATCTCGAGGCTTCAGGGATTTCTGCAGATAAGTCTCCAAAGAAGCCAAGGCTCAAACTCGGACCATTGGAAGAGTTCGAGAAGTATGTGTCGCCTTCTCCTTCTGAGGTTCTGGTCGAGGTGGTACCGGGCTGTCCCGAAATTAACCAGGTATGATTCGTCATGGCTTCTGATAGGATTAGCTGTGTAGTTATCTAATTCTCTTTGCCTTCTTTTACAGTCTGCGAGTCTGATGAGGCATATGTACAATTCTCTTCGGACACTGTATGACCGTTCTCGGGGATAAGAGTCCGAGCTCGAGTTGATAGAGGAGGAGATGTCCAAGAGGTCTAAGGAACCTTCAGATATGCTGAAGCATCTCCAGAATGAGCTGACTCAGGCTAAGGACAAAATAAGAGCCTTAGAAGAGGAGAATCGAGCCTTGGAAAAGGCAAAAAGGCTGTCTGATGGTTCCTTCTTAGAATTGAAAAGGAACATGACTTTGGTGGAAGCTGAGAAAGGCCGGTATGCTGATCCTGTTAGCCAGAGGTGGCTAGTTCGGTTGATAATAGACTTCTGCCTCAACTGTCCAGAGATGGAGGCACATCGCCAAGAGTATGGTGAATTCTACCATAAATCTGAGCTCTCGAAGATTTGGACTCCTCTGAAGGGGTTTCTCAGTGAAGAGCTTCAAGGATGTCTTGCCCCTGCCTACACTTGGCCTGAAGTACCAGAGAATTTGAAGGAATTTCGGGCGAAGTTTAGCCAGATTGGGGGGTTTGAGACCAGTCTACTGTCTAATCTGGAATCTTTGAAGAAGGCTTTAACTCTGGAGGAGTTTCAGGACAGACTTTCTGGTTTGTATCCTGAGCTGACGTTCCTGATGGAGAAGCAGGCTACTGAAACTTCACTTGGGGACCCAAAGACTTCTGATAGGCAGGGGAAGACTGTAATTCCTTAGAACCTTGTCTTTTACTTCGAGATTTTTCTCTTTTCGCCAAATTTTGGCACTTCATGTATTCTGAACATGTGCTTTGTCTTTGGAATTAATTGGTCTATACCTTCCTTTATGTCTAGTGTTGCTCTGCCGCATGTGCTGATTTGCAGGTCAAGTATGAAGCTGTCCTTCAGAAGAACAAGGAACTGGAGGAAGATCTGGATGACTCCAAAGGCTGTTTCAGCATTGTGCGGGAAGAATGTGAGAGTCTTCAAGGCGGGCTCAAAGAAGCTTTGAAACGAAGAGCTGAGCTGAATCAGCAAGTGAGCGATCTTCAGAAGAGGTGTAAGGAGCTAGAAGAAGCGCTCAACAAGGCTTTGGCCACCAATAAGGAGTATGACCAAGAACGGAGGAAAGTCAAGAGTGACTTAATGACGGTCAAGGGTGAAAGTCATGAGAAGGATCTTCTTATTTCTAGACTCCGAGATGAGACTATCACTGTGAATCACAAGATTGCCTCCAAGATAGATGAATTGAGAATGTGCCAGGCCGAGCTTAATGCTTGCAGGTTCCAAATAAAGGAACTAGAGGCTCAAGGTGTGTTTGTCATGCCTTCAGGGTCTTCAAAGAGGGAAGTAGGTGGACCTTCTGGTGTTCTATATTCAGGACCTTTGATAAGGCCTTATGCACAAAGGGGTGTATCTCGAAGGATCCCATGTGGAAGGGGCAGAGAGGTGACACCCACTCCTAGAGCTCATGGCTCTCTCGCTCGACCTGTGGAAAATAGAATTGGGTCCCCTACGCCCTCTCAGTTGATGAGGGTGGCAGAGGAAAGTAATTGGGGCCGTGGCCTCCAGAGTATTCGAGGTCGTGCCTCTACTTCTTCTCGCGGTCGGGGTCGTACCCCTATATTTAAAGACCTTCACGAGGTGTAAGAAGTTTTCGTAGTGTAATAACACTTTTTGATTTTTCCTTTATAAAGGTTTTCATATCGCAATCCTTGAGAAGATTGACTCTTTAGGCTTATGAATAGCCTTAATAAATAGTGACGTGTACCTTAATAGGAGTATCACGTGGAGAGTCGAGTTCCAAACTTTGTGAGTTTGTATGACCTCTATCATGTTGGTCTTTGACCATATACTTTTTATAAGTATATTATTTTATTTTGGCCTAAGATGATTGTAGTTCAGACACATAGTCTAAACAGCTCATATTAGATAAGCATCAATCGTACACTTATAAGTGTATGGATCTTTAGGCAGCAGTCTTTACTTATGCTTTGTGAGGCATAGTTTCTCTTTGTATTTAGAGAGTATGGACCGCTTCAAAATAAAATAGAAGATATATATATATATATATATATATATATATATCGAAAAGAAATTGCATTCTTCGAACTTGAGAGTTCGGTAAAATTATAGAAGACAACCTCGAGTTTGGGAGCTCGGGTATAAAAATATAAAAAGATGAAAAGAAAAAGAGCTTGGCCTGTAGGCCTTATTGAAGTAGTTTCTCCTTATATGGAGAAGGTCTACTTAGTTTTAGCTCCGAGGTACCTGCGTAGGAAGGGCGCCATAATGACAGGGTCCAAGTGCTCTCCTTCGCGTGTTTGCAAGAGGTAGAATCCACCGTATTGTGCTGCGGAGATTTTGTATGGTCCTATGGTCCTCGACTCCAGCGTTCCCCCACTGGCATCTCGGGCCAACGGGCATTACTACCAGTTCCCCCACTTGGAAGGTTTGGTGGCGGCGTTTATGCCATAATGCTGTCATCTCATTATAGGCCTCTTCTTCAAAATGGAACACCATGGCTTGTTTGAGATCAGGATCGGGTACCAGATCTCCTAAAATAGTGTTGACGGCCGAGATATTGCTCACTTTTCTGGCATCACGGATGGCCGTGATCATACAAGAGCGCGCCACTCCTTGGTCTCCTTTGATTGAAGCTACTCCTTGTGGTGTTGGAAACTTCAGCATCAGGTGGTAGGGAGACCATACAGCTTTAGCTTGGCACATCCAAGGTCTGCCAAGGATAATGTTGAAGGGTGTGACCGAGTCTACTACCACAAATGTGCAGTACAAGGTTAGGCTCTTGGCTCCTTCTGCTACTGTGACGGGGAGTGTGATTTCCCCGAGAGGTATTACTGGATTTCCTGTGAACCCCGAGATCGGACCCGTAGGTTTAAGGTGATCTTTAGTAAATCCTAACTTCTGGAAACAGTCTTGGAACATTACTTCTACCCCACTTCCATCATCTATGAAGATTCTTTTTACTAGAGTATCTTGTACGGTTGCTGAGATGATGAGAGGATCCGAGTGAGGCATCTGATTTGGCACGGCATCCGCATCCGAGAAGGTAATGGTTTCCTCGGGACGGAGCCTCTTGTTGATTGGCTCAGTGTGAGGAATAGCTCGCACACTATCTTTCAGCTTGGTTAAGGAAATTGCTTCTCCTGTGTAGCCATTGATGCCGATGATGACTCGGTTGGCTCCGTTTGGCGGTGGTGGAGGAGGATCTTGAGGGTTGTTGTCTCCACCGCCCTGGTTGTTATTGTTATTATTGCGATAACCATCCTTCTTCTTCTGCCAGGGCTTTCCCCCATACCTTCTCTGGGTCCCCTGGTTATCGCCAGCTATTGAAGGTGCGATTTGTTGCACAGTTCCTTGACGAATTAGCTTCTCGATCTCATTTTTGAGCTGGTAGAACTCCTTCGTGTCATGCCCCCGATCTCGGTGATATCGGCAGTATTTCAGGGACCTTTGACGTTCGGCTGATTCCTTCATGGTAGGCGGGTCCTTCAAAAGGTGCGTGTGAATAGATAGAATTTTGGCCCGGGATCTCGCTAGAGGAGTGTATGTCTCGAAGGTAAACTTTGGAGCGTTATCAGTCTTCTCGACCTTCGGTATTTTCGCCCTGGATTCTTTTCTGTCCATCAGAAATTCTGGGGGTCTTTTGCCCGTCACAGCATTTGATTTGCTAGAGTACTTTTCCATGATGGCCTGAAGGTGTTGAATGGTTGTTGGGTTTTTTGTTGCCAGCTTCATCCTTAGAATGTCATCATCCATGCTCATCCGGTACATATTTATTAGAAGGCGTTCATCTCGATCATAGCATTCAGTAGCTAGATCTATGTATCGATGATAGTGCTCTATCACAGTTTCTCCTTCGAGGCGAGCCACATACCCCAGATCTCCGAGGGACTTGGTGAACTTCTTCTTCTGGAAAAAAGCGTGGAGAAGAAATTCGGCGAAATCCCATTAATCAAATAAAATTTCTGGTTTCGTCTGGGTAAACCAGGTCTGTGCTTTTCCTCGGAGGTAACTGGCGACGATCTTGCATATCTCCAATTCATGGAAGTTCCTGGTTTCTAAGGTCTTTTAAAAGATCGAAAGAAATTCTCTAGGATCGCTGGTGCAATCGTATGTGGGCAAGTGCTCTGGGACCTTCTTGTGGTTATCAAACGGGAGGTTCACAATATGGCGCGAGAAGGGAGAATGAGCAGCTTCTCCTCTGGGTCCGAGAATACGTGTTATTTCTTGGTCAACTTCTTATTTACCTCGGGTAGGGTAGGCTCCATCTTGTGAATAGGGCCGATCAGTGCTATTTTACCATTCGCTTCGAGATCGCTCCCTCTTCTCGCGTCTGAATTCTTCTTCTATGCTAAGGATACGCATTCTTCTCACCTCCTCCCTACTTAATCCTATGCCTTCACCCTGATAATTGGATACATTAAGAGGTGGCGGCAGACTGCTCTGAGCATTATAAGGTGGCAGATCCTTGGATAAATTGTTGAGCAGTCTTCGCTCCTGAGTAGGATCAGCAGGTGGTGTAGTTTGAGCTCCTGAGACAGATACTCTGTTGGGAGCTTCATGCATCTGTGCACTGAGTTGTTGACTTGAGTTTATCAAAGATGCGACAAAATCAGGATATTGGGCCTGTAAGTTCCTCATCAACGTTCGGACATCTTCAGGGATTGTTCTCGGAGGGTCAAGGTTGATATAAGATGGCCCGGAACTTGGAGGGTTACTTCGCACAGTATCTCTCAAAGTTTCCCTAAGACGTCTTTGTCTTTCCTCCTCATGTTTTTTTTCCGCGAGGATTTGTTGATCTCTTAGTGTTTTTTCCTCTGAGGTGAAGATCGAATCAGGTCCGTCATATCCAAGCTTATTTTCTGGGTCGAGGCCGTCTTGATTGTTGACGTGTTCCATGTAGTTCATGTCAGTCTGGATCGAAATTCTTGGTCCCGAGTTCGGTGCTTCAGATCCAATAGGATTTGATCCAGAAGGTGGTACTCTTGACACAACAGGATTCGATCCAGAAGGTGGCACTCCTGACGCAACAGGATTTGGACCGGAGAGGGGTGTTCCGGATATGACAGGATTCGTACCGAAGGAGTTTGGAACATTGGAGTTTCCTGCCCCCACGGTAAAGCCTGACGGTGGTTCAGAGGTGGAGCGTGTGCGAGATCCTCCGGGTCGACCGCATCCTCGTCCTCATCATCGTCCTTGGGGGGGGGGTTGTTCTGCTCCTGGATTCTCCTCCGAATTTTGCCCTAGCACACGGGCGCTACGTCTGGGTTGCTCGGCTTCCGACATGTTGTTGGAGAAGTTGCTTCTTCGGGTACGTTAGACCAGATCGGAAACAAGGTTCGGCGACGTCGTCAATGAGTGTGAGATGTCCCACTGGGCGTGCCAAATTGATGTATACAGGACACCAACACTTCGATGACGAACCAGGCTCTCGAACTGATCTGCAAGACAAAGGCCCCGGGTGTCCCGGGGATAGACACTCCGACGCTCAAGTCAGTATATTTGCTTAAGGCGTAAAGTATAAAGTATGAGATTAGATGAGAGGTCTACCAAAGCTCTTAGGGTATTTATATGGCTACAATCCGTAGATCACCAAGATATGTATTTATGGTATGAATACAACTCTTATGGGAATAGAGGTTGTATTACCATGTATAATAGAAGTATATTTCGGACATGGTTGTATTACCATGTTTAGGATAGCTGAATTACCATCTTTGAGAAGATGTATATTCCTTGTAGAACATTCATAATATACGCATTCCTTATAAGGATAAGGATTGATGGACCCGTGGACCCATCCTCCGCGTATCTCGAGCCCATGACCCTTCTCGGGCCCTGGTCCGAGTATGAACGAGGTCCGAATACAAACCATGGACTTATCATAGAGAAGGTCGACTCCCATCATTATCAAGTGAAGCCTCTCAATCCGACCCTTCTTTGTCAATCTCTAGAACTTTTTCCACTTGCGCATCTCTATTGATTCATTCTTAGAGCACCTGTAGTGGAGCAGCCTATAAATGGGCTACTCATCCCACTATTTTCCTCCAAAATCCTTTTTTTTAGCTTTTCCTCACAGTGATTCAGCCTACCTCATCATCCAGCTCTTTACACATCATTATATATTATCCACGTCATTATAATTATCCACACTAATATGTACTATATCCATTGTATAAAATAAAATAATATACTCATAAGTAATGTATATTATAATTGTTTAATAATATAATAATGTACTCACAATTAGTATAATGTAATTGTATAATAATAAAATAATATACTCATAATTAATGTATACTATAAATCTATAATAATAAAATAATATACTAATTACAAAGATTATAATTTATAAATGTATGCACACATAATTATTGAAATATATGTTAATCAAACATTGCTAGGTTGCCACGTGTCTTGTTAGGTAAAATATATGCCACATGTCGTGTTTTGATTGGGGTGTTCAAATCATGGAGGGGCTGGACATGCTCAGCCCATGTCCACAAAAACCTCCTGGGATTTTTGAAAAGCATGGTCCAAAAGCCTTACTGTGAGTAATAGCCCACCCAAAAGCCTGTTGAAAAGCCTCCACTGCAGGTGCCCTTAATCAACATCTTCCTAACCTTCCGACGACATATTTCAAACTTTTTATTCCATTCATCTTCATTCACTTCCATTATCCTTGCACCGGTTAGAAACCCTATGTAGAAGCACTCTTGGTGGACAAGCCCGCATCCTACATTTCCCTAGTTAAGACCCCAGCTGTTATGCACGTCATAGTACCACTCTCCATCAATCTTCATCTTCCCAATGATGCTCATTCCATGTGCTCCTATCTTCAATTCCATATCTTTAAATTCATTTTTCATCTCTTTAGTTCCCATTCCATTTATCCATTGTATCACTTTGCTTCTGATATCAGACGGCTCTCGATAAGGTCTTTTTTGATAAAGGGGAAAAACATTATACAAACCAATCATATCAAGATAAAGACAATTAAGTTAAACATACAAATCAAACTAATTTTAATAGTTTCACTAAACTAACAAAGGTATAACCATCTAGCGCTCACCTATGTTATAATATGCCAAGTTTCTACACTGAAGGTTTCTTTAAAGTGATAACATCAACTTTTAGCTCTTCCAACGTAGCTAGTTTACTTAATCCTGTGTTATGCTCATCATTTCATGATATTTGGAATTTGACTGAGAAATCTCTAGAAAGTATGTTATTACTAAATAAAAGGAAATAGAGTTTTATTTCACTATCCTTGTGACTACTCTGGTTATTTTATTAGTTAGGAATAAACGTGCTTTATTCCTAACTAATAAAAGAAACTCACTACTTTTAAAAGAGTCAAACTTGTTAAATACAAAATCAGATGCTTCTTGTTACCTTGGGATCCCAATTCTGGAAATTTTCATCAGAGAAGCCAACACATCCATCTAAAGATTGCTTCTTTAGTCTAGCATTGATAGCTCTATGGTTGTCCGCACCTGGCACAAGATATATAAAGCCATATCCAGAAGCATAGGCTCAGTGTGTTGGCTGCAAATCCAGAAAACCTTCATGTATCAGAATCAACTAATTAAATCTGAAATATTATCAATCCAGAAACTATTGAATTAAAACTTACTCCCTCATTTGTAATGGTTGTACCCGGAACAGAGTCAAAGTTGCACCAAATCTCATGAAAAAATTGAACACATTTTTCATTGGTCTTCCTTCATTAGCTGGATGAAACGGGCTCATGTAGGCAGCTGGCAGGTCAGTCGGAGTCGGAGGCGGAGGCGACGATATCGAGTCCCAGGACACTATCAAAGCCGGTAATATCGATGCAGGCGGCAATCACGAGGCTCGCAGGGTAATCGAAGTGGATTTGTAGTCCGTTGAGGGGGGAGGCGTTCCACAACCTTCTGAGGAGTTGAGCAGACTGGAGGCTTTGCTTCAATTTATCGAAGGAATTGTCCGTACACTACTGGAATCTGGCGAAGCACTGGGAAGATTCAGAGTCTTCAGATGGTTAATTGAAGTTTGCCAAACCATAAGTAAGTGGGTGTCTCCAATTACTAAGAGACTGGCAAAATAGAAGCCTATGGCTGGATTTGCAAAGACAGTGGGACATGTGATGCATTTTGCAGGTTGTTTGGTTGGGTTTCCCCTTTTCAGTGGATGGGGTGGATACCTGATTGAATGGGCAAGGATTCTAAAGCTGCTAACTAGGGTTTCCAAGCTGGTTGTTCCAAGGAAAGCAGCTAAGTGGAGGGGAAAGCTACCTAACGGAGGGGAAACCAAGGGGATGTGTGAAGATACTTAGGTGTTGTTCATGCTGAGTCGGAGTCGGAGGCGGAGGCGACAATATCGAGTCCCGGGACACTATCAAAGCCGGTAATATCGATGTAGGCGGCAATCACGAGGCTCGCAGGGTAATCGAAGTAGATTTGTAGTCCGTTGAGGGGGGAGGCGTTCCACAACATTCTGAGGAGTTGAGCAGACTGGAGGCTTTGCTTCAATTTATCGAAGGAATTGTCCGTACACTACTGGAATCTGGCGAAGCACTGGGAAGATTCAGAGTCTTCAGATGGTTGATTGAAGTGTGCCAAACCCTAAGTAAGTGGGTGTCTCCAATTACTAAGAGACTGGCAAAATGGAAGCCTATGGATGGATTTGCAAAGACAGTGGGACATGTGATGCATTTTGCAGGTTGTTTGGTTGGGTTTCCCCTTTTTAGTGGATGGGGTGGATACGTGATTGAATGGGCAAGGATTCTAAAGCTGCTAACTAGGGTTTCCAAGCTGGTTGTTCTAAGGAAAGCAGCTAAGTGGAGGGGAAAGCTACCTAACGGAGGGGAAACCAAGGGGATGTGTGAAGAGACTTAGGTGTTGTTCATGCTGAGATGTTGTTCACGCTTTACTTAGATGTCGTTCACTCTTTAATTTTCGAAGAAGGTACTGTGTTCATATAGATGTTGTTCACTCTTTACTTTTCGAAGCAGGTACTATGTTCATTTGTTGAAGAGGGCTGTTGGCAATATGAAGTATTTTTAATGGTTTAAAAGTACGGGCTATCGTACATATGTAATACTTCTGTGACCAATTTTTCAATTGACAGATCATTAGCTTGGAATGGTAGAACATCGTCGTAGTAGTCCAATAAACTGCGGCAGAGACAATTAATAGGCTTATATGTCCAACATATACCTAAAGGAAAAACTATTAGCTTTGGCTGACAAAAATAATGTGATGAATATGTAGCTAATATGTATTTGAAATCACACTTAATAAGCATAAAAACATTTTAGTTTTACTAGTAAAAGTATTCAAGTCAGAATGTCCAGAGATGGAGCACAAAAGAAAATAGAGGAGATGGGACAGATAAAGAAGAATCTATTTAATAATACACGGCATGCAGGTTAGTCAATAATAAGTAATAACCATATACAGATCTAAGAACCATATAATACATGGCATGCATATTATTCATGCCGTATCCATGAATATATGCACAAAACGTGCCTCACCTTATACATCAACGCCCCCAATTCTCTTGCAATCGTACATATATATTTGATGATGATCAATAACCATGTGGATGTCTCATATCTACATAGTACACGGCACGCTGACTAGTGTGCAGATTATTAATTAATCCATCCATTACACACACATGTGTGAATAAAGCCCCGGGCAAACCATCAAATGATTTTAGTCATAAAATAGTGAGTATATATGGTTATCACAGATAGAAGTTTGTTTTCCATATTTGAAATTTCTAAGTGCCAATTTCTAAAGAAGACAAGTATTATACACTAAGACTAAAATGAAGCAAATCCATTAACATTGCAAAAATATATTAATTAAGTGGAAGCTTATAAAATTTTTCAAATATCAAACCTCTATTCCCCTGATGTTTTGTTCTTCCGACACTTCCTATCTTGCGCTTAAACAAACATCCCTACGCTGATAAAATAGAAATAATATACACATTTAAACCAGTGTATGTGAAATAAATAAAAATAACAAAATGTAATGTTTATAGTGTACTTACATTCTTATAGTAACGAAACATGTCTCGATGATAAGTCTTCCTCATCCTCATGTTTTGCAGACCTGCATACAATTTATACATGTGAAAAAAATTCAACCAAGGCATCTTGAAGTCAGAGACATTTCTAATGCAAAATGACAGATAAATCAAACTCAATCCACCAATTACTAAGAATTCAATAAAGACCAAAGTTATATTGTAGAAATCATCGGAGCCTCAGAAAGAATGAGATGGAGAAAGGATGAGCCTTAAGTTGGGTTTTAAGCTAGGAGAAAGAATGAGAGGGAGAAAGGATGAGTCTCATGTGGAGGATAAGGTAGGAGAAAGAATGAGAGGGAGAAAGGATGAGCCTCATGTGTAGGATAAGGTAGGAGAAAGAATGAGAGGGATTGGATAAGTGAGTGACGTGTCACTCCCATAAAAAAGTCAACGCCATATATTTTGCATGAGAGAACACTATAAAAAAACAGACGGTCTTCAGTTGCGGAATCATGTCAGTCTAAGCTTTACCAAGAGAAGAGATGGAGGAATGGGTTATGCTAAATCTCTTTTTCACCGATTCGGAATTCTTGGGCCAGATGGTGGTCCTGGAGCAATTGTCTGGCGGGCCTTTGTCAAAACTCTTCAAGCCATCATCTTTCATGGATGGGTTTATAAATAGCATGAAAGGCAAGCCTTTATATATTTTTATAGAATGATTTTGGTACAAATATTAGTTTTACTGTGTTGAATTTTTATTATATCTATACAGGTGCAAAATTTGAAGATGAGAAAAAGAACATCCTCCTGTGCAATTGGGTGTTCCAGATGATGTGGATGTAGTAATAGAATTCAAAAATTGATTATTTGCTCTTGAAGGTGAGGAGAAAGATGGCAGATCAATTCAAAACTTGCTGGTCGAGAGGAGAGGAGCTGACACACCACATTACAATAAATTATTTTAAAAGCGAAAAGTAGCCTAAAGCATGTGTTATGTTACGGGTTTAGGAATAAAAATTAGCCCGGAGAATTGTTTTACTATAACATCAATAACTTTTCATTAAAATTATCCGGAAATAGTTGATTTTTTTTCATACAACCATCAACATTAAAAAAAATAAAATAAACCGTCCTTGACGGGGTTTTGAGGGTGTTCTCCCTTTTCCATTGCAATCAAAGAGTTGCCCTTAGGCTTACAAAGTTTGTTGAGGTTAGGAGATGTTTCTACACAAATATCAATCTAAACATTCTCCATACTCATGGCGGTAACACCATACTAGAATAACTGAAGGGATACATCATAAAATCCTATGGTCTAATACTTAAGAGTATCAAATCATCCGACAAGCGTAGTACCTTAACTCGAATAAGCTAACCTATCGAAATCTACCAATCTAGACACATAAATCTGTTGACTAGATCAGAAGCCCATGGGGTTTTCCCTCTCGCCAACTAACGGTTTAAGAGAGATATAACAAAAAAGTGGGCAAGGATACTCCCCAAGTTAGTCGGAATGATTTTGCGAAAATACCACATCCAGCCCATATCCCATATAACAAGGTCAATATTATTGGCAAATACTAATCAATTCGGGTCTAACTGGCTAGCAAATTCCAAACAATATTGAACATTTTAACAAATGCTGAGATAGTTCAAACTCAAAACACTAATAAAAGGGGATTACATGATTGTGACTACCCATCAAACTCAAAACACTACCATTAATTACCCCTCAATCACGTAGCAGTCATCCCAGGGTAAAAGGGAGTTCCCGAATGTGTTTCGGGGCTTTTTCTAATAGTGTTAAGTGCACTAGAATTGTTATCTAACAAAAGAAAAGCTGCAAAAACAAACTTCCACGGTCTACAAGTCTAGTTTATATTGAGATGGAATCGCCAAAAGTACGTAAGAATACTACTTTGATTTGGATTTCTCCTGTCCATTCTTATAATCAAGACTTGAAGCCAACCAAAGTTTAAACCGAACATTAGCACGTACCCTTCGGTAAAACTAAGTTTCATAGATAACAATTAGTTCAAATATTTGACCTTATCTCTAAAAGCATAAAAAATAAAAAAGAAGAGCTGCAAATCATAGGACAAAAGGAACCTAAACCACAAGAGGGGCGCGTGTGGCAGAGGCCGGTGGCGCGTGGACGCCACACGACGCCAGGCGAGTGGCGGCGGGTTCCACCCATCCAACAGTTTCCAGATCGATGTTCCTTTGTTTCACACCTAGCTTTTCCGGCGACTGAACCATCTCGTCAGTGCCGGATCTTTTCTGCTCAAATCGGTCGATCTGTCTGGCGAGCTCTCCTGGCGGTCGATACCTCCATGGTCACGGCCGTGGACCAGCGGAGTCATTGAAGAAACTACTAGAGATCGAGATCTAGCGGTGATTTGAAGAAGACAGACCAGTCGTTTGTCGGTGTAGAAGTACAACTCCAGTGAGGGGGAAAAGGTGAGGGTGCTTGAGCTAAAACTATGGGTATGGGAGGGGAGGAGTCGACACGGCGCGGTGGCCGGTGATCTACTCCCCAGTGAAGTCAACAACGCTTTTGCGTGAAAGGTTAAGGGGGCAGAGAGGAAAAAAATACAACCATCAACATGAAACAAGAGAAATGCTTAAAGAAGTTTCTAAAACAAATTTATAATGTTTGGTTTTAAAAAATATCATGAAAATGTGGATTATTTAATAATTTAATTTAATTTATTATAAGTCTTGTGTTTTTTTTATATAACTAGCTAAATATCATCGTGCGTTACACGATATATTTAATCTTTAAGATAATTAACAAAATTATAGTGGTAAATTTCAAAAGATTATGAAATTTTCAATATATCATAATTGCCAGGTTATTCATCAAAAGTAATTATTATAAAATAATATATATTAAGATCAAAATGTAAGAAATTTATTTAATATTAAGTTAATAGATAATATTTTTATAAGTACACATTTTAAGGAAAAAATGCTGATGTGTGTAATTTCTAAATTGATCATACGTACTCATGCTAAAAAGAAACCAAAAAGTAATTTATGAAAATTATAGGAGCCGGAATAAAGAATATTTCCATGCATATTCCATATATTGCACGTTCTTATTTTCCTTTCGTAGACGTGTTAATTAGCATGATGAACTGAAATTAGCGTGTAAATTAGGATTTTATAGGTGGAATAAGTTGTATTTGTAAAAATAGAAGGCAGAAGCTTATATTCATCATCGATGAAGAATGAGATAATAAAATTAAAACAAATAAAAAAAAGGAATATATAAAAATGGTAGGCACCGGAATATGGTGAATTTGCGGTGGTTATGTGGCGGCTTTAGTCAAAATTACGTAGTTTCATCCTTTTTAATGCTTTTTATTAATTTATTTATTGACCGGAGCAATAACTCTTCTAATTCCCTTTAAGATAAAAATTGCAATTAATAAATTATACATTTTGTAAAAAGTGAATAAGTAGTAAAATATATAAATGTCCATACATGTCATTTTGCAAGATTGTTAATACAAACAACTATCTTTCAGCTAATTTTACCAAACATATTTATACAATCATCACTCAAATCAGCCAGTTAAATCAGTTAGTCAAATCAGCTATCCGCTAACATCCAACAACCGATTCCCAAACATTTCTATGTGTTTATCGCATGTTTTATTATATAATAGGCCTTAATGTAATGAGGACGGAATTATATTTTCAGATATTATTAATATGAAGAGTAATAATCTTGGAGCGCCCTTCAACATACCATGAAAATATACAAGGTAATGAGATTCTACTTCATTGACAGATTAACTTTTTATTTATGGTTGCTATGCACTTTGGGTACGAATTCAAAACATATTTTACATCCGCAGAGTTTTTTTTTTCCAAAATCCATTTTATTAAAAAAAATCAAGAGATGTGGAAAAATGTATTGAATAGTAATAAATTTGTGACATAAATATAATTAATAATTATATCTTAATCCAAATGATACATTTAATGTAGTGCTACCGCCCCATTGTTTTATATATACTAAATTAAACGCACAAAATGATGTATTTTAACATCATTGCAGCCTCTATCAAGAACTTCTTTCTGTCGACCCTTAATTATTATATTTTTATTTTTAATTTTGGTCGTCGTCATCAAGAATTCTAAAATAAATAGTTTTTTTCATGGATCATAAAAAATACTCTTTTTGAACATTTAGAGTCCATATGATTAAGACCTTTTATTCCTTTTTCTAACATAGGTAACACATAATTTCAAGTTCTTAATTTCACATGCTCCTGAATAGTTACTCGTGAACATATAGTCAAATATATAGTTAACTGGGAACACTAACAACTTATTTTTGCATCGTACGTAATTTGTGCGAACTCTTTTACATACTATATGACTTGTATTAGAATGTTTTATAACAGACAAATTTACAGTTGTTTCTCCACCACTTTCTTCAAAATATCCCTCACAGAATCATCAAAATTCTTGCACGACGAACCACCCGTAGCCACTGCAGTCCCCAACGTTTCCCTAACTTTTCCGATCTCTTTCCATACCCTCACAGAAGACTCATTCCCTTCCATCAAACACCCGATTTTCTCAGCAACTTGATCTCTCCTAACCTCGCCATCCTCTCCACGAAGATCCACTCCGATCTTCCAGTCGTCCACCACCAGCTTCCGGTTCGTAAACTGATCAGTCAAAAGTGGGTAGCAAATCATCGGAACACCGAACCAAATGCTCTCGAGTATTGAATTCCACCCGCAATGCGTCAAAAAACCCCCCACTGAAGGGTGAGAGAGCACCGCCATCTGTGAGCACCACGGTACGACAAGGCCACGGTTCTCGATCGATTTGCTAAAATCGTCGGGTAAGATATCTTTCTCGTCGGAGCTCACAATATCATCACGGAGAACCCATATGAAGTGAACCTTGCTCGAGAGCAAACCGTGAGCTATCTCAGTGATGTCAGATTTGGTGGCATGGGCATAACTTCCGAAGGACACGTAGAGAACGGAGCGCGGCGGTTTTCCGGTGAGCCACCGTGCGCAGTCGGATTCTGACCAGAGGCTGGTGGGAACGGGGGCGGCAGTTTCGGCGGCGGTGAAGAGTGGGCCGATGGCGTAGAAGGGTTGCGATTTGTGGAGGGCTGAGATGGTGGGGTGCTCTAATTCTTGCACGGTGTTGCAGATGATGATGTCGGCTTTCTTGACGTCGGCAAATGCTCTGTCGAGGATGCGATGAACGAGCGTGGTGGGCAGGGTTTGGAGATAGGATGGAAGATCGGTGGGGTTTATTTGGTCCACTCCTGGAATATATGTTATGGCGTCCTTGCATTCAACTTTATCTGTACTCACAAGTGGTTAATGACACATTTCTAATACAAAGCAACATGAAAGTAAAACGTTAAACCAACATCGTTGTAGACATTCAAATATCACAAATTTTAAGCACGCAATGATAAGTACATGGCTAATTTTTTATCAAATATACTAGAATATATATCCTTCACTCACATATTTTAGAACTAATTTATATTGAATTTAGAAATACTCTCTCAAAATATAAAAAACTCTCAATTCTCTCTGTAAAAATGTCAATGATTCACAATCATTGTTAATTTGGAAATAATTTGAGGTTAATTTAATTGAATTTGACTGATCTAACATGAACTAAACATGAAAACAATAAAATACAATAACAAATTTTAAGTTGAATTTCCTTATGTAAAATTTAGATGAACTGAACCATATCCGATAAACTTAATGAGACTCTGACTAAATGAATTGAACTAAATAAAAGCTAAAAATTGAACAAAGTTTAGACAAGATAAACTATATTGAATTGAAATAGAAATTTCTGAAAAGTAGCAAGCTGAATAAATATGAATGTATAAAGGATAAATTAGTAATTTAAATAGAAAGTGAGATCCGTATTTATATTTTTTGGATATGTACTTGTATATCCTTTCATCCAAATCTTGAAGGGTAAAATCTAGTATTAATCTTTGGAAATGAATTGAATAAAATATAAATTCGAATGAAAATTAATATAAAAAACTTAAATTAATATAAGACAAATTTCAACAAATAATAATTTAGTTAAAGTGAACAAAATTAATATAATAATAAGTTTAGCAAAGGATAACATAATTAGAATTCTTATGTTTAGTTTAATTTGTTATAATAGCTAAGTGACATACAATTAAATGGTATGCCCATTGCCCAATAATTGGACTTCTTTCTCCTTTTTTTTTGAAAGACAATAATTGGTCATCTTTAATTTGGTCATAAAGTTGTTGACATCACCGAAGAGTTCAGAAGACTCAATATAATATAATTGGCTATTTTGTAGAAGTTATCATGTTTAAACATGCTGATGTTTAAACACTTGCTAAACCGGAATCAGAAACTAAGCAAGAGTATTGAAGGTAAAGTACAACTCTTATGTGATCAAAGATGATATTCGAGAAATCAAGATGATAAGTGAAGATTGATTTTGTGCTAATTAGATTAGTTTGAGAATATGTAATAGAGTTGTATCTTAGAAAAGACTAGTCATAAATAAGGAAAGAAGATATTTCTTATCCTTTAGCTATAGAGGTAGAATATAGCTAGAAGACTAAATGGAGATGTGACAAGCTGGACGAAAGATCAGCATTGCCGTGATTGAAGGACCGAGAAGATCAACACGGAAGCACAGTCTTGGATTATAAATATACAGAAAAGTTGCGACAATTATTATCCATCTTAAAAGAAAGTATTCTGCAGATCAGAATAGCTTTAGAGTTGGAGCAGCTTATTGAAGGGAGTTCAATAGGCCTTTGCCATCGCCAGCAGTCTGGAATCAACAAACCTTAATACTTCAGGGGAAGTGGTCAAGACAGCAACGAGGAGTTGCTGACCGGCAGTGAGGGGATCTCACGAATCCACACGATTAAGATAAGTCCTAGATAGTTAATTGTTTGGAGAACATTGTAACTGATTTTGGTTATTTTAGTGTATGATTTTCAGACTGGGCAATGCCCCGCAGACGTAGGTGTTTATCACCGAACTGCGTAAACAATTTGTGTGTTCTTTCTTTCAGTGTTTAAACTTGTCTTATATTTAAACATACGTGGTAGAATAGAAAAATTAGTTAAGAAATTTTGAAACTGATCGATAGTAAATTTCAATCTCCTCTATAATTAGAACTCATTTGGTAAAAAATAAAATAACCCATTAACTATAAATTATGCATGAAAAATATAACAGTGCGGCTTTATAATTCTTTTAAATCAGAAAAAAAATAAAAACAAGGATGTATGTTAGATGTAGCAGATAAGAAAAATATTCTGAAACAAAAAAACATACCAGAGTTACCGTAGTGGCCGTTTTGCCGCAACAGGTCCATGTGGTAATACATGGTGAAAACCAAAGCCGGCTCCGTCCAGAACGACACGTTCACAACCTTATGCTTCTCTCCGATCATCGACCCAAACACATAAAACGTGTCGACGACCAGGCAGTCCACCGCCGGCAGAGTTCCCACTAGCTCGTCGATCCGGCCGGGGAAATCCTCCATGATGGATTCAAAGAACTGGTCGTGGTTCAACGACCGGTCGAACTCCACCGGAAAACCGTCGTCCACGGTGGCGTATCTGATGTCGAGGCCAGATTTCCGGGCTCCGGCGAACATGTCGAGATCATGATCATCGGACTTGGAGCTGGTGATCTGGTGGTGTATGGATTGGGTGTTGACGAAGGTTATGGTGAAGCCGTTAGAGGCGAGTTTTAGGGCTAGGTGGACGAATGGTATGACGTGGCCTTGGAGAGGGTATGGAACTAGCACTGCGTGTACTTTCTTCTTTGCTGCTTCTGCCATTTTTGCTTTCAGAGTAGCTATCCTTGTAGTAGCTATAGGCAGATCTGGATATATATCTTTTGTAGTGTACTCTTTGGTAATTTGAGTTTGCTTAGAGAAATTTGCAATCTAACATCACTCCTGATATTATAAGTTGATAAAAACTACCCCGCACTACGACCTACAAGTTGCAATCTAGTGACGGTTTAGTATAATTTATTTATTTCAGTTCAATTCAATAATATATTTTTTGTTTAAAGTACTCAAACAGAAGGTGCATAATTGGGACATGATTGAAGCAGCCCATATTTTACTTGCAATTTGAAATAAAAAATACGTCCTGTATGATTCATATATATATAAATCAAACATATACATTAATATATATTATTATTATTACATATAGTTATAAATCAAAATTACTATATTTTTAATTATATATAAAAAAATACGAACATATGCAAATAAATAGAATACGAACCACACCTAACACCCAATTCCTCCCACTAAGTTGTACATAAGCTGCAATGATTGAAATTGGAATATCGATTTGCGGTGATATACAAAAGACTGGTCAATTTATCAGCCTACCACAACTGTTCATTCATATGGAGAGCGACTAAATCAAACTTCATGGTCAGGATGTTGGTGTGTGGACCAAAGCAAAATTATCAGATTGCATTATGAATTTTCGTACCAAAATAAAGCAAGAATATGCTGTCAGTTCAATGCTAAATTTTAATTCAATTAATTGCAACAAAATTAAGTTTTAATGCTCGATAAAAATACATATTATTACTCATTTGCCTTGCATGCACAAAATATAACTTTCAGCTGGTTCCGCCTAAAAATTGTTAAGTTTCTAATTATTACAGGTACACATGCATTTGATTCTGAACAAAATAGTTATTCAATTCATGACATATATACGTTCAGCTAATCAAATTCTCCTTCTGTTTTTTTTTTTTTTTTTTTTTTGAGTTTATCGAATGCCCTGCCTTGATTTAAAAATAGCAAGGTTTGAAAAACCTAATCCTTTGGCCAAATAAAAACCAAAAAGGCATCGGGATCAGGTATCTATTCTATTTTTAGTTACGTAATATGATATGATTGGACCGTTTCTTCTTAAATTATTCAAATATAGCACAACGCAAGGAGTCCGACTGCTTTAAAAAAAAAAAAAACAACGCAAGGCGTCAGAATAGTTTTTACGTAATGGTATATGCGATAGGCAGTTTTTACTAAATCGACCAAAAAGGCAGCTTGAAGAATTCTCTCCCTCTAAAATCCATACTCTCACTTCTCTCATAATCTGAGCCATACGTGCCACCATTTATTTCTGTTTTAACTACAAATTCAGACCATTATCAGCCTGCTGACATAATAACAGCTCGGTAACGTTTCTCCCATGACGGCTCCACCGCCTGAGGATGGCGGCGATCTCGCCGGAAAATCTTTCCGGGACGCCCTAGCACCAAAAAACCAGCCCTTAGCATCAATTCTCCCTTTCAATCCTGAACTCTGGCCAATCTCGCACAGAGTAAAGGGCAAGATAGCCTGTATATATGCACCAGAAGCCATTGAAATCTTCGCTGCTCACTACGGAAACACCCTGATCGGGAAATTTACTAACGGAAAACCAGCAATGGAGCTTGTCCATAAAGCATTCTAGGCCATGGGTATTGCAGGGAAATACCAGATTGGCTCCCTGGACTACAGACACATCTTAATCCGTCTTGAAGAGAGGGAAAATTACCACAAATTCTGGATGCGTGCTGTCTGCAGCCTAAACGGGAAGTCCATGAAGATTTTGAAGTAGTCACCGGACTTTTCCACCGACACGGAGTCCTCAGTGGTGCCGGTCTGGGCTACCATACATAAACCCCCAATTTTGTACTACAACTGTTCAGCTATAGAGGACATTGTCAATCAAATTGGAACATTTGTGAAGATGGATGCGGCCACTGCCTCACTGTCTAGGCCTTCAGCAATCAAGATCTGTGTGGAGGTCGATCTGTTATAACCACTTCAACCATCCATCATTGTAGGTGCGCCAAATAAATATGTGGAATGTGAAATTGAGTATGAGAATGTCCCTTACTATTGTACTTACTGCAAACGTATTGGCCATGAGGATCAAAAGTATGGATTCCTGCATCCTGAATTGAAGAAATCTCATGGCAGAAAGCTATACAGAGAAGGAACTGATGGACAAGATTGGAGGAAAGCCCCCCATGCCAACAACTCTGGTCTAACTAGGCCACAGAAGAACAAGGTATTGCTAGTACAAACCAACAATGTGGGATCCATTTCCCAAGAGCAAAACCTCCAAACCTCCACTGAACAACAGTTGATAGTTGCCACGTCACATGAACTGAGCATTGAAAGTTCACATACACCCCCATTCCAAGCCAATACAGTCAGCTATATAAAAACCCCCATGGCATTGATAAATAGCCAAGCTCATCCAATTGACCTCCTATCCCTCATCAAAACCCCCTCCAAACCTCCATTTTACTCCTTTGATGATATAAATATACACAAAGCCACCCCCATACACTCAGTTACTGAAATGACCAACAAACTGGCATTAGTCCCCTACCAGCCTCCAACTGAGGTGGTTACCACTAACAACTTTCACATTTTGCAGGATTATGAAGATGGTAGTAGTTCTGGGAATAATGAGGAGGCAGCCAGTGAACTGGATTTCAAAACAAGCACTGAGCAACCTCCTACACCATCTGCCACAGAAATGAGCCTTACAGGTAACCAACTTTCAACTACCATACCTGCTAAAAAGAAATCTAAAAGAGGTATGATAGAGGGAGGTAAAACTGTTGAGCAATGGCTAAGATCATCACAAAAGTCCAAAAAAATTAGTCAATGATTAGTTACAATGTTTATGGTAATTTTCTTGTATGGAATATAAGAGGTTACACTACATCACTCATTAGATTACAATCACTAATTAGATCTCATAACATTGATCTAGTTTGCATAATAGAACCAATGCACCTTAGCTCTGACTTAGCACAACTGCAGTTTGACTTACAGTTTCATCATGAAATATCTGCTCAGCATGCTAAAATATGGATTTTTTGGAACAATAATCTACATATTCAAACTATTCAACAATCTGATCAATACATGTTAGTTTCTGTACAGAAATCAATATATAGTATTATTTGGAACTCTTGTTTTGTATATGCTAAGGTTACCAGAAGTCTTAGGGAGGAACTATGGGCAGACTTAAACCTCTTACCTAGTGTCCCTACTGTATTATTGGTGACTTGCCATCACAGCAACTAGTGAAAGGAAAGGTAGGAACCCCCCTCTGCCAGAAATATAAGAGACTTCAATAGCCTCATATTATGCCAAGATCTGATGGAAATTATTAAAACAGTGGGTAACAGATTCACTTGGACAAATAATAGATCCAGAGAAGATAGGCTGCTTCAGAGGTTAGATAGGGGTGTCAGCAATGGTGAATGGAATGACCTTTTCTCACATAGTTCAATCCAGGTTAAAAATAGAACTACATCTGACCATAACCCCCTAATCCTATCCATTCAATCCTCAGAAATACATGTCCCTAAACCCTTCAGATTTCAGAATATGTGGACCTCTAGAAGTGACTTTATGAATCTAGTGGAGGTTAATTGGAACTTGGACTGTGCAGAAACATGAATGAGAAGGATTGTCAGTAAGCTTAAAAGGCTAAAGTTGGTCCTTAAAAACTGGAACTGGGAGCAGTTTGGGGATGTAAACAGTAATATGGAGAAGGCAGAACAGGAAGTCAGTGAGCTAGAAACCAGATACCAGGAATCAGGTGAAGACACTGATAAAATGGAACTGAACAGAGGTATGGCCAAGCTGATCAGGGCACAGAAAGAACATGCAACTTTTAGGAAGCAGAGAGCCAATGTTAAGTGGCTAAGAGAGGGTGATGCCAACACCAAATTTTTCCATAAGGTGGTCAGAGAAAAAAAATAAAGGGAAAAAATCACCAAGATTAAGGACAATGGTGGAAACTGGATTTCAGACCGTTTGCTGATTAGCACTGAGGGAGTGAATTTCTTTCAGAATTTTCTCAATGATGACTTAGTGGATCAGTCTGGGAGGTACCTTCAATACTTCATGGATCTCATTCCAAATATCATAACTGAGAAGGATAATGAAAGGCTATTAAAGACAGTTGATGATGACGAATTGAAACAGGCAGTTTTTGGTCTAAATAAAAATGGAGCTCCTGGTTTTGATGGTTATAATGGCCATTTTTTTACTCAGTGCTGGGAGGTGATTAAGCATGATATTTTGTCAGCACCACATGAATTTTTTAAGGGAACAGAAATGCCAAGAGCCCTGGCAAGTACATGACTCACTTTAATACCAAAGACCCAAAACCCTAGCTCCTTCTCAGAGTTTAGACCCATTAGCTTGTCCGACTTTGCTAGCAAAGTATTCTCAAAAATTATGATGGAAAGGATGATGCCATTAATGGAGAAATTGATTTCTTAGGAGCAATCTGCATTCATGAAAGAGAGGGATATTGCAGACAATATTTTGCATATGCAGGAAATGGTTAGGATTTTGAATAAGAGCCCTGACAGTAACAACATCATTTTTAAACTTGACATGAAGAAAGCTTTTGATAGGATCTCATGGAGCTTTTTAAACTCTATCTTGTTGGCATTTGGATTTAATGGGCTCACAGTGAAGGTTATTATGCAGAACATAAAAGCATCATGGTTCTCAGTGCTCATCAATGGTGTTGGAACTGGCTTTTTCTCCTCTTCTAGAGGTATTAAGCAGGGAGATCCCCTCTCCCCATTTTTATACAATATAGCTACTGAATCTTTCTCTAGGGGCCTCAGGAAAGTTATACAGTTGCAATATATTGAACCCTTCATCATGCCAATGGGCACCCAAGTCAGCTCACATTTGATGTATGCTGATGATACAGTAATTTTCTCAAAGGCTTCAAAAAGGAATCTGAGAAGGGTCAAAAAGTTCCTGAATACATATGAGATCACCTCAGGCCAGAAGATAAATTTTGAAAAATCGGAGTTTTATGTGCACAGAAATGCTACAAAAATTAGAACCGGAATGATCAAAAGAAAGACAGGGATGAAAAAGGGCAAGCTACCATTCCTGTATTTCGCGGTACCAATTTTCAGTGGCAAAAACAAGATTTGCTACTATCAGCCTCTTCTTGAAAGAATGGAGGGGATGCTTACTGGATGGAAGAACAGGTGGTTAACCTATGCTGGAAGGATCATACTATTAAACTATGTATTTCTCTCAGTTCTGACTCACTACTTTGCTGTGCTTAAGCCACCTGAGACAGTCATCAAAAAAGTGGAGGTCATGGCTGCAAAAATTTTCTGGGGGGAATCTGAGATGGGACAAAGAAAGATCTGGAGGAGGTGGAGTAAAATGGCACTGTCAATAAATGAAAATGGCCTAGGGTTTAGGGACATTAGAGCCACCATAACAGCCTTCTCATGCAGATTGTGGTGGAAACTGCAAAAGAACCAATCCCTATAGACTGACTTTCTTTGGAAGGCTCCATCTGGATTCAAAACCTCACACACTTGGAGGAGAATCTGCTCAGTCACTGCCTGGTCAAACCAACACTCTTAGGTGCTCATAGTTATTGGAAAGGGACAGGTTTCATTTTGGGATGCAAATTGGCTTGGAGATGGAGCTCTCTTCTATAAATGGTCTACAGGGGTTCCTATACCTTTTCCTAAACTAAATGTTGCTAATTTCCGTGCTAACAAAATGCAGGTAATGCCTGCACTGGAGCCACACATGGCTACTAATTTAATCTCACAATTGCAGGGAGCTGAAATCCAGCATGGCCATGATGATGTTCTAATATGGAAGCTAGAGATGAAAGTCCAATTTTCAATCAAGTCCACTTACAGGAAGCTGAGAGTTCAATCTTCAGATCTTCACAGGATCCAAAAGGTATGGAGCAAATATATTCCAGTACAGATGTCTATATTGATTTGGAGGTTAGTTAATGGCATTGTTCCCTTTGATGACATACTTATTAAATTTGGGATCAATTTAGCATCAAAATGTCCACTTTGTGGTAATTATGATACTATTGATCACTTCTTTAATAGATGTGAGAAAAATATAGCCATTTTTAACTTTGTACACACAGTATTCCAAGTGCCAGTACCAAACTTCATATCTTTCAAGCACATGATTGCTTATTACTTGGCTTTTAAGGGAACCACTAAAGCTCACACCACTATTTTTATATCTAATATCATCACAAGCATATGGTTCTTGTGGTGTAGAAGAAATACACTCCTATTTAAAAACCAGTTAGACACTCATACAAAAACTCTGATGCTAATAGCCAAAAAAGTATCTCTAATCTTTACAGCATTTACCTTAGTTGGTAATGCAACAAAGCATGGGGATCTTTTACTTACTGGTCTGGTTCCCTTCCTGAGACACAAAAAGCCAAAACTAGTTAGAGCAATTAGATGGATTCCTCCTGATCTTGGAATCAAAGTTAATGTTGATGCCTCATATTTAAATGGTGCAGTTGGAATAGGGCTTATAGCTAGAGATAACTCTGGGCATGTGATATCAATGTTTTTGAAACACTGCATAGCCAACTCTCCTCTTCATGCTGAACTGCTTGCAGTTCAGTTAGGTATTCAAATAGGGAAAACCATCCTGCCATCCTTTACATTGGAAAGTGATTGTCTTCATGCTGTCAGGGCAATACATAACCCTCACACAGGAAACTGGAAATTTTTTAGCCTATGCTCTGATATTCATGCACAGTTGCAAGGAGTAGTCCTGCAACATATATATAGGGAGGGCAATCATGTGGCTGATTTACTTTCCAAATATGCATCTGCTCAACCTACCACTGGTCATCTCCATACTAATGATACACCCATTCATATAATGAACTCTATCTTGCTAGAAATATGGGTGTTCCAAATCTTAGAATTACTTAAATGCTTGAGGAACAGAGACTACTCTATCTCTTTTATGAAGATTATGAAGACCCATTGATAGGCGATCAGTGGGATCCAGGGAGCAATGAAGATAGCAGAATCAGCACTGGAACAGACTCCTACTGACTGTTTTTTTTGCAGAGTATGCAATGGAACCTTCATAGACTCTTATAGACTGTTTTTTGGCCTTTCTCACGACCTGTTGGCAGAATTGTGTTTCATTTAATGATTCACTAACATGCTCGGAGTTTAAGATGAGTATAGGCAAGTTTTGTCAGTCTTAGATCTTAATCCATTTTTTGAGCCAGAAATGGCCTTGATCCATCCCATTTTTTGAGCCTATTATGGCTATGTATAGTGATGTAGACTAATATGTACTAAACTATGACCTTGGTCATTTATTTTGCTGATGATTAGGGGAACCAAATGAATATCCCCCCACCTAGTGTGGTTCTTCAAAAAATAAAATAAAGGGCAATTCCAAATGAGACAAAAAAAACGTAATGGTATATACATGGACGTTTCTATTTACCCCTTTTATATTGGGGGTTTATTCATGCATGTCCATTTTACTAGTTCAGGTCTGAAAATTAAAAAGATTTCAAAATTTTGAGTGGATTAGCATAATTCAGGGGCGACATTTTGTATTTTCAGACATGCATTAGTAAATGGATCTGCATGTATAATTTCCCTTCAAATTTGCATCGTTTTGTGCATATTAATATCATATTTTCTCCCCTTCTATTTTTTTATTGAAACTAGTTATTTTAAATCTAATTTTGTGTTCTACTTAACTCTGATGAGCATGTTTAAATATGATGGCAGTATGTTTAAACATGGTAAAAATTAAAGACAGAGACATATAATTATTTACGCAGTTCGGTGATAAAAACACTTACTTACATCTACGAGATCTTACTTAGTCTGGAAACCATCCACTATGGTAATCAATGTAGCATACAAAAGTTCCTCACTTCTACCTATCAATGATTACCTCTAGTGAACTTGTGAGCACCTCTCACTTGTCGGTCAACGTCAAACTACTCACTTGACGATGTCGAACTCTTCAGCCAACTTTCTGATTACTACCTCTCCCGAGTATATTATGACCGTAATTCTAGACTTGTCGATGAACAAGATCCGGTTCAGGTTGATTGTTGAACTACGACTCTCCACACGAAACTATCTTTGGCTTAGGATTTTTGCTCTCTTAATATGTGTATATTGTAGAAGCCTTCGTTCTTCTTTTATGACCCGTGTTGTACCTTCAATCACACACAACCCTAATCTATTCTTTCTTGAGAGAGTCTTGGCTAGGACGGTCTCACCATAAGTTTATGGTAGGACTACTTTTTATTTCACCTTTTTATAAGTTAAGTTTATGTGTTTGTTTTATTAGACTCTTAATATGATACTTTTAATTAACTATTTAAAAAAAATCATTTAAATGTTGTAAATATGTCTATATAGTTAGTTTAAGTGTTTTGCTAAATTTTTTAGTTTATTTAAATATTATCGGTGAATTAGTTGTGTTAGAACAACCAACAAAGATTACAAAGACGCAAATTATCACTGTAAACATATGAGAACTCATTGGTCCTACCATAAGGTTATGGTGAAACGGTCTCCCAAGACTTTGTATTCTTTCTATACGCTAAATATTACATTAGCAAATTACAACATGTGAATAGACTAGATGTCATTCCAACTCCTCAGTTTTTGATCGAAATTACACTTAGGGAGATCTTTTGGGAAGGATTTTCACCTCTATTTGCATGAGCCATCCTAATCTCTCTGGAGATAGGTGTAAGACGGTGATGAGGCCTCCAGATATTCTCGGTGAAGGCAATATGAAAATCGTTTTTATCAATTTTATGGAACTCTGCAAAACCATGCACATGTAGGGCACGTAACTACTATAGACGGAAATGACCTATTATTCGGCTCTCGGGTACAATTAGCTTTGCCAAGGAGAGTGAAACCATTTTTAATCGATTGTGATACGCTTTTGGTTTGGATTTTAGTTCTTAGAACCTTGAGCCACAATCATGTCGATCTCGATTCGGTCACTGCTGCAAGATATCAAACGAACATATATCAAACCAATCTTGGCAACTAGATTTCAAGTCGATATCGGAATGAGAAATAGCATATTGTTGTCAGCTCGATCACTGCTATTTTCTCTTTAACTGGTAGCTTTTGGTTTCGGTTCACTCTTTGGCAAGGTTAGTCCTGGGTATTCGGGGGACTCAAGCGAACATTAAAGAAAGCCTTAAAAAGAGAGTTCGGTGAAATTCAGTTTTATGGTGATGGTGAAATTTGGTTTGTGAGAGAATTTTTAATACGCAAAAAAGAAATAAAATTAAGATAAATTGAAATGATGGTTTTTCAATAAAAAATGGGGTCTTTATTTTGACCCATATTCTAAATAATGAGGTTTTAAAAGAAATTTATTTATTTTAATATATAAAATATGAATTTTTTTAACATGGGGCCCTATTTTAGCCCATTATTTGGGGGACTGAAGCACGAGTTTCACCTGTTTCAGCCTTGGGTCTGGCCTGCTATCTGGTACATTTCGGTGAACATGTATTGGCTTGCAAATTTAGCATCTCTGACCACAACGATATCAGTTCGTGAAATTTGATGACATTCGATCAGTAATCGGCTTGCAAATTTAGCATTTTTGACCACAACGATGTCAGTTCATGAAATTTGATGATAGTTTTGAACAATTATCGGCTTGTGAATTGTGCATTTCTGGCCAAATCAAAATTAATTCGAGAAATTTAAAATTATATGGGAACTGAGAGCTAACACTTAATTAGTATCTTCCCATTAGTTTAGTTAATGATAGTTTAATTTATTTTCGTAGGGTAACTCAAAACCAACTTCAAAATCACATGACTAAACTAATATTATTAATATGTTGAACACTTGAACATAATAATCATATGACTAAACTAAAGTAACTAAATTTATTGAAGTTTCATCAAAACCAAATTAAACTGAATCAAACAGACAAAAAAACCAAATGATTTGAAGAGATCTTCTTGTATAGAACTTTTTTGCCAAATTTGATGAAAATCTAATGAAAACCCTTTTAAACATTCTTCTTGAACTGAATAGCAAATCGACTACAATATGAAATTTCTTTAAACATTCAAAAAAGGTTCTATCAAAATGTATTATTTGATCTTCATCCAGAATTATCCTTCGTTTTCTTCAACCAATTTTTGTCCCTATCCGACGCTTGAATCCTATAAACACAAAAGTAACACATGATAAGGCAATAAATTGTTATCATATAAACTTAAAATCATATGATAAACTATATGCTCAATTTTTATTTATTCTCATGTAAATATGATCATAAAATAAATTTTACAAATTTTTCTATAAAATACTCAATTTTTAATAAGTAAAAGAAAAATATCCTTTTAATGAGAACGCCTGTATACATTTCCTTATTAAAATGTTCACCTGAGTTCTTCTTCTTCACCGAATTCTTTTTCTTCAACCGATGGCATTGAAGGTAGTTGAATTACAGATGCCTTCTTAGATGCCTTACCATCCTTTTCCTTTATCCGGTTACGGTATTTCTGAGAAAGACAAATTATAATAAAATTCGACTAGGAAGAAAGATTAAAAATAAAGAAATTGCTACTATAGGACTGTTCCTAACCTGCAAATGGCTGCCGACATTTCTCTTTTCTAATCCTGGTACGCCCATATGTTTCACTATTTCATTAGGGGTGAGATCTGAAATTTTGCATTAAAAAAATAAACGTGAAAGTTAGAGCTTATGAAGAAGAAAAAACACTCAAACATGATAAATAATGATGAACTAAGTCAATTATTTTCTTACTCTTTAGTTCATGTATGGCCCGTAGAAATTTTCTGTCCATGGCATCATTCCAAACAACTCTAGACTTCTTCTCTGAAGAATTTTCAATTACACATTCAAGTGAAAGTGGAGGAGATGATGATTTCCTCTTACTTGATTTATTCCACAACAGTACTTCAAATGTCTTTGCACTGGCCTTTACTACCTCCTCGCTTTTAATTTTGGATGTCTTCCAAAAATGTGTAATGGTACTAATGTTGTTGTTGTTCAAAGAGTGTACAACATATGCTTAAATATCATATTTTCTTTAAACTCAAACTTTTCATCATCAGGAGACATAACTGCACCCACGTAATAAATTTTTAGTGATTTTCAAAAATAATCTTGTATTCGAACCTAATGGCAAGATATATATATACCCCATAAAAAAATCAAATTCTTGAGGTTCGATTGTGACTTGTGACTCCCTTACCATAATATATCCCACATGTATATAAATATTTGAATCCAAAATTTGTACCAAGAAACTTTAACATACATGGGAATATATTCTCAACAAAATCATATGCCCCCTCTATAAAAACTAGCTACATTCATGGTTAATCATTCAAATTTAAAAACACATGTGCTTAATTTACTAAAAATTAGTTAGTCTGATTCAAAGAGCAGCCGCGAATTGATCACATTCTATGAATTTTTGAATAATAATAAATTAAACTTACAAAATGTATCCATCCGAAGCTTTTTCTGCAAATGGTAGAGAATGTCATCAGTCACTTGGCCCCCTGTTCTGTGTAGATTTGTAAGGATGAGTTTAATTTTGCTTCCTTCTACAGATATTGCATCAAGAGTGTCCAGAGCATGTCCAATATATATCTCTGACAAATATTTAAAACATTATGTAAGATTAGAAAGATACGCAAACACAAATGTACACTCCATCTCAGTCAAAGCGTCTAGTTTGACTTTTCAAAATTGTTTTTGTTTGAATTTGAAAAGTCAAACGATACTTTGACCGGTATAGAGAAGGTACATGCTAAAAATAAACAGAAACATACAAAAAGAAAAACTAAAGGCTGTGTTTGGTTCGTCAGATTTTTGAGAGTCTGGTTTTTGTTTTTGGTTTTTGAGAGTCTGGTTTTTGTTTGAGATTTTGAGAGTCTGGTTTTGCAAAATCCTTGTTTGGTTGGGTTGGATTTTGTGAGTATGAAACAAAATCTTTGATTGGTTTTTAGGATTTTGCAAGTCTAGATTTTGAGAAATTTGGTGAACCAAACAAGATTTTACAAAACTGGACTTGGATAGTCCAAGTTTTGCAAAAACTTGCCCAACCAAACACACCCAAACTGATTAAGGCCATATTGTTTGCCTGTGATTATTTCTTAATGATCTGATCTTAACTGAACTGAACTGAATTGAACTGAAGTGAAATTAATGTATTGAAAATAGAATCTATGTCTAAATTTATCTGAATTTGATCAAACTATATTTTGTTGAACTGAACTGAATTGGATTGAAATGAACTGAATTGATTTGAATTGAAGTGAACTGAACTGAAATGCTCTACTTATATCCATCAAACTTGGCCTAAGTCTGCCTAATCATATGCATGATACATATCTTGGCCGGATTAAATCTCAGAAACACAAAATAATCGAGAAGAGCAACGAAAAATCAAAGTGATTAAAACCAATTTAGGATGAAAAACTTACTTTCATAGGAGAAAATCCTGCACAAATATTATTCACAAACGCATATTTATAATAAACTGAATTATACAAAAATAAGAACTAAACTGATTAAAGGCTGCCTAAACATATGTCTGATACCTACGCCAGATTAAATTTTAGAACCGGTAGAAAACGATTGAGAAGAGAAAATGAAAAGTAATCAAAAAGAAAATTGGAAGGATGAAAAACTTACTCTCACATGAGCAATTCCGACGCAAATCCGACACGATGTTGCGACAGTAAATATCCATACAAACAAGAAGGATACAAACTCTTGTAAACGACATTTCTGCACTTCTGATAATATACAGGGAATGATAAGAATTTATATTTGCTTTGAATCTGAATGGGAATGGAGGTGAATATATAGGGACGAGAGCATCTTTTGCAATGAATTTTTTTGATTTATTTCTAATTTTATTTACAGTTATTTCTTAATTAGATTGTGTGCATAATTAATCCTTTGGATTTCTCCACAAAAATCCATCATATTTAAATAATCAGCATCCCGAGAAATACTTTTCAGCAGTGACCATTTATGTTCTTTGCTAGATTAGAATTGTATTTATTAAAAAATATTTGTGGAAAATAAATTAATTAATACATTAAATAGAGAAGGAGTGTAGAGTTATAAATATATACAAGATGTTACGACGGTTCTACTGAACTTATTTTTTGTTTAACCGAAGTATATTTAAATTAATTTTAAATGTATTGAATTAAATTGAAAAAGATAGAAACACATTTAACTTAGCCGAATGGAGCAGAAATAAATATAAGTATATTTAACTTAAATAAACTGAAATGAGTAAATTTAGATTTTTGTAAATTATCATTGTATGTGGTAAAAATATAACAAATTTAGTGAATAATATAGTTTACTAAACTTAACTTATCTAAATTAAATTGAAATAGATTTTAATATATTTATTTGAATTAATCTAAACTGAAAAAACTAAAAAAATGTTTAACTAGACTGAGCTGAATTACTTACAAAATCACATTCTAGAGAACCTTCATCTCGTTCAATGAATTTGAACCTACTTGATGGGATGAATATCTTTTCAGATTCTGATATTAAAATGTTACGAAATCTTGGGTGAGACCGTCTCACCAAAACCTTATGGTAGAACCAATGAGTTCTCATATGTTCACGGTGATAATTTGTGTCTTTGTAATCTTTGTTAATTGTTCTAACACAATTAATTCACCGAAAATATTTAAATAAACAGAAAAGTTTAGAAAATTGATGAATATACAATAAAATTGAACTAATGACCAAAACACTTGAACTAACTACATAGACGTATTTACGCCATTTGAATGATTTTTGTTAAAATAGTTAATTAAAAATATTATATTAAGAGTCTAATAAAATAAACACATAAACTTAACTTATAAAAAGATGAAATAATAAGTAGTTCTACTATAAAGTGAAACCGTACTAAGTCTTTCTCAATAAATATAGTCAACAATCGGAAATTTCCCTTAAACAGAGGAAAAGATCAACTTTCCTATAACAGTAGCTTCGTGACATAAAAGTTGACTTCATAATTATCTTATAATTATCTTAAACGAAATAGAAGACTTATTGTTGCGGTCAATATATAAATTAATAAAAAGTATTAAAAAATATCAAATTACGTAGTTTTGATTAAAACCACCGCATAACCAACGTAAGATCACCATATTCCGGCGACTATAATTTTTATATATTCCTTAATTTTTATATATTTCTTCTATAGTTATTATTACCGCCTTCTATAAACGAACATATTACAACTCATTCCACCTATAAAATCCTAATTTACACGCTAATTTCGGTCCATCATGGTAATTTTTGGTCCGTCTATATAGCATGTACATTACTAAATATTTTTCACTCTTCAATCATTATCGTATATATAGTTTATTTTTGCACAAACTTTTTACACGCACAATGTATTATTTTACCAAAATGCAGTATAATTATGGTCAAAATATATTATATTTTGATATAAAACGATTTCATTAACCATATAATCCTCCGCCAAAAGATCACGTATGAAAATTGATTATACTTTTCTTAATAAATGAATCCACCAAAATTGATTTAGAAATGAAAATTGAATTTTTTCACCATGTATGGAATCCGCACCATAGTTTTGCCCCAGCAATCAGAGTTTGGTTTAGGGTTTTGCGGACACAACAATAAAGTTCAAGGTTATGCCCTACGACCTCTCGTTCATGGTTGACGAGGAAGCTACCTTGAAATTACACACATGGTGCTTTGTTAAAAGCCATGCGTTCTGAATTTTGATGATCATGATTCCATAAGCCCGATACGAACCTTGACGGTTCTGAGTATTTTTGGTAGATACACTTAGAATTATTCAGGTGAGCATAATCAAAAACTCATCCTGAATGGCGGCGCCATCACGGTGATTTTAAGCCACTCTGATTCTTATGAAAATCAATCTTATCGAGAGCCATGTAAAAAAGCATATAGATTAATTATGAACGAGGAATCAGTTTCGTACGCTGGCATTACTGTGGTCAATACAAGTAGCTGAGAATGGAGCTGCTGAAGATAAAGATATTGGTCGTATAAAACTTTTGTCAACATTAAATCTTCACACTTTTTACTAATCCTTTTGGTTAAAATTTGTATGCGTTTACTGTTTATTTTCTTAAAATAGTCTCTTTGACACATTTGTATAGAGATTAGTACTGGATCACCATATACTATGAGCAAAAGCTTCACTGGCGGTGGGGCGGCATCAATTAGATTATGGAAGGGTTGTGATTCCTTTTATTTCCAAGATTACTTCTGTTTTAAACATGTTCTTCGTTGCCTAATTTACATAAGTATTATAAAGTATTCTAGAAAATTAGGTTTAATTTTTTTTCCTTCAATTTAAATGAAAATTTTGACAATTTAAATGATTTAAAATGTATGGTTGTATGGTTGTTGATGATTGAAAGGACAATGGAGTAGTACGGAGGTGGGGTAAATTGAAATTTCAGATGTAATATTTGGATAAATTGAGATATTTTAGATGTAATTTTTGGGATATTTTTTGGGATATTTTAGGAAAAAATCAAATTTAATATTTTCGATTGAGATGATTTGTTATGGGAGTATTAAAGTTGGAAAGATATATAGTTTGAAGAAACTTGTTAACTTGAAGAAACTTATGGATTGCTTTTAATTTATAATTGATATTTTTTGCTAATAGATGTCAATTGCATTTAAATAATTTTAATAAATAAAGTGATGCTCCTCAATTTTAAACCAATTGTTATTTATAATTTTACTTACTAAAATACAATTTGAAAGCACTTCAAAAACACAGTACCGCACAACGTGCGGTCCAATTACGCTAGTTTCCAAGGGTTATTTTTAATTACCATGGAAATGTGCCATGAAATTCCCGGTGATGTAGGTTCTTAAGGTACCAGTCCCTTCGTCACCAAAAACAAAGAGACCATCATTATATGTCTCTGCTATATATTTTCCGATTCTTGAAATCAAATTTAAGGATTTAATTTATTACTAATCCAAACCTTCAATTATATGTCTCGCGTAATTTTATTTTTAGATTGTAATATTGTACGGACACATTTGACATTCCCGCCATAGATTCGAGGATGTGGAAAATATTGGTTTTTTTATTTCTGAACCGAAAGGATTTTGACTGCCTTCCCTACCACCTTCTGATGTCCTCAAAACCCCCAAGAAAGTAGGTGATTCAATGACGAATGCGCAACTTCTAAACACAAAGTTTCGGATCGAGTAGTTACCAGAATCTCAGATCCCATCCTTTTGTGGGGATACGTGTTTAAAGTGCGGATGATGAAGAAATATGTGTAGAGGAATCATTGGCTAAGATCTTTTCATTCGCTTTGATTAAGGAATCTGGAAACCTCTGGATGTCGACTACTGTTTTGGTCAAGCTCTAAAGAGAAGAACATGACATGCAATGAATTCCAAATTAAAAGCAAAATCTTATCCAGTCTTTCAATCTATGTTATATTCAGACAAGAATTGCTGGACACATTCACTCAAACAGCCATATCATATTATATATTGTGTCGTGTCCGACACAGCACTATATATACTGTGATGTTCAACTAATGTTTTCTCCCAGTATTAGCTAGGATACTTTGATTAGCCTCAATTTTACAATTTTATAAGGATACAACTTTACATCAATGTTTTACGATCCTTAATCCACAAAATTAAATTTAATATAGCTAGCTTGGATGGTAGTTTCTTCATCCATAAGGATATTTTGATTCAAAAAGATTTAGGTTAATCGTTCTATCTACCTTGGATTCTGGGAACCCTGCTTTTATAAGTTGTACACCAGTGAAAACATGCGAGCATATATAGTAGTGTTTGAGCGAATGTGTCCAGCAGTTGTTCATCTCTACGATCGATGATGGCATCAGAAGCAGATATCGGTTAAGATCAGGGCGATGGCATGCCTGCCTGTAATATTTGTTCCTGAAAATAGTTATTAATGATTAGTTAATTAGTTCAGAAGTGAAAATTTTGAATACTTAGCTTTGTAGAGCAGAGAAGTTGAGTAAGTTTCGCAAACAAGGGACGGCATGTCGACATCTGATCAAGAATAGGTTCCAAAGTTGAGGATTACGGCAATCCGGTCATAATTGTGTTGGGTTTTGCATGGAAAAAGTACGTTTAGTAATTCTAAAAGTAATGTACGTTGTACTTCAAAATAATGATATATCAATATTTATTTATATTTAAACTACTAGAATAAAGAAAATCATGTTTACTTACAGAAACCTCTTGATCTAATTAATTTTGAATATTACGTGTGCGATTGAACCGAGGTTAATGATATTTACGTGTGCAAACTGTGTGCACACCTCGTGCATGCATATCTTTTTTATCAATCAACTTATATTTTTTTTATTTACCATGGACCCAAATTATTAAATCAAGAATGTATATCATGATAATAGCTTTCCACTAGGATTTTAATATTTATAAAAAATTAACATGTGATTTTTTATATAAATGTGTTAATGTTTATCTATTTTGGTGAAAATGTGTCTCAAAGTGGCATAAGCGAGGAACCCGATAAATTCAGGTAATGTTTGTGGCAGAATTTAACAAGTATCTTACTATTGTTTTGTTTGCCTTGATTAGGATCATTAGGTTATGTCTGGATCCATGATGAGTAATTGACAGTTTTATGTCTTTGGTATGAATGTGCTAATTGATGAGGATTCGAAATCAGATTCAGATTCAGATTCGTTGGATGATTGTCAATTCCATGTTGGAGATGTATGCTGGTGTTTTGATCCAAAAGATAGCCTGCAGGATTTTCCCCGACGTACAGTGGTGAGATGGAGTGGATAGAAGGAAGGAACCCGTGTGTCTTCAAACATTCTGGTTCCTTCTCCCATTCGTCAAAGCAGTCTCTAACGTTGGGACATCTTCTCAGCCATCTTTCTTGCATATTGAATGAACCACACACACACACACACACACATATATATATATATATATATATATATATATATATATATATGATTCAATTGAATTGAGGTTGGTAATATTTACGTGTGCAAACTGTGCACGCCTCGTGCATGCATATCTTTCACTAACTTTCATTTCCTTCACTAATATTGCATGCACGATAGGATGTGTTCTTTCTGTTATTATATATCTAATCGCCTGTTTTGCAGAAAGGGACTTTGTCTATCTCTTCAAAACCCTTTTATTTTTAAGCAAGTAGATGTTTTTACGTTCAAATCTTAGGATCCAACGTTTGTTTTTATGCAAACTTTATTTCCTTATTATCAGTACGCGATCGCGTGTACGAATTTGGCTGCATTATGGTTGTTAAGAACGACCATTGCCTCTGCAATAGATACCAGCGACTGATTATGCTAGGTATCCACCTCTTCTCGCTACATTTGATCAGGTCATAGCTTCACCAACACTATTCAAGAAAACCTTGGAGAAGTTCGCCTCCTCTTTCTGTTTACTTTGATTAAAAGTTTGTTGACTCAGGAGAAGTGTTGCTATTCATAGATCTGGTGTTCATGCATGCATTAGTGAGTGTTTATTGTAAACTGTTGTTGTTTAATCTCTCATGTTTTCTGTACTTACCTTGCTCAGACTCTCAGACTCAGTCACAACATATTTCTCGTACGTGCAATTAGTGTACGTACATGGGAAATATGGATTGCAGGTTGGTTAGTAAAATGATTATTCATGATCATAAATTTATCATACCAATTAATTAAATTTTACATATTAATTAATTTCTACGTACCTTCTTTCTGCAGACACATGTTTTAATACACACACAGTTGTCATCCGAACTTGAATTAAACAGTTGCATATATATTCTGTTGAACGAATACATAACTGATTATTTCATGACGGACACATAGTTGTCATCCATTCTCAACTCCCACTGAATCCATATATATTACCAATAATTGAAAAAGAACATTAGAGTTAAGCAAAAAAGAAAAATTTATTTTAGAAAACAAGACCTGATAGCTAGGTTGTTTTCATTTCTCTGTTTCTCAACTATTCACATAGAGACTAATAAGAACTGATGACTTAAATCAAGCTTTAGAAATTGCTACAATATTGAGTCTGTGACTTAGATGTGTGCATCATTGAATTGTCGTCTTCATTCCAAAAATATTAATTACTTTATTGCCGTCGTGATTCTTGGCCCGTCATGATGATAATGGGTGGAAGTACCGAACTTGCAGCAATAATCACAGCAAGACAAAAATTTTCTCTCAAACCTTAGGAATCGCCAGAGAGAGAAAGAGAAAAGACATTGTAGCAATATTGGTTGAATAACATATAATCAATAAAGAGTACCATGACAATTCAAATTCGGGGATGATGAAGGAATATGTGTAGAGGAATCGTTGGCTAAGATCTTTTCATTCTCTTATCCAGTCTTTGATTAAGGAATCTGGAAACCTCTTGATACGATGAAAAATGGATTGGCCAACGAATGTTTTCTCCCAGTAATAGGATACTTTGATTAGCCTGTATTCATGTTGTATACGATTAATTATACATGAATGCTTTTCGACAGTTAATCTACAAAATTAAATTTAATAGATAGCTATAGCTAGGATGGTAGTTTCTTAATCCATAAGAATATTTTGATTTAATAGAGTAATTAGGTTAATCGTTTTATCCGCCTGGGAAAGCAACCCTGCTTTTTATGAGTTGTATGCAGAGAACTACTTGCGGGCATATAAGAAGTAGAGCAGAGAAGTTTTCAATTAGTTTAGCAAACGTCGACCTATTCTCTGGTTTCAAAGTTGAGGATTCTACTGGATGGAATTTGAAGCGGCTTATATATATACTGGGATTTGTCCAGCGAACTTGGATTTGCCTGAGCCATGTGATAGTGACGCGTACTCATCCGAACTGTGCATTGTCACATGCTCTGCTGTCATAAGTGGTGAACGTTTGGTAAGTCTTGTAAATTTCAATATGTTCTAAATACTGGGATTTTTTATATTAATATGTCACTGCTGTTCAATAAGCTAATGATCTAAACTTTTGGCAGTTAGTTTTGGCAATTTGAACACGAAAACCATTGTTTTGGTTTGAGTAAATTTTCTTTAATAATCCTACAATAGTCGTGTTTATATATCGATTCAAACTGAGGCTGCCTGAGATTATATAAGAAAGGATGCCCAAATTTCCTCAGGTATTTAATCTTATCTGGATTAATTGCTCGTGCAATTAGCGTACGTGTGAAATATGGATTGCAATCTGGTTAATAAATGATTATTCATGATCATACATTTATCATACTGATTAATCATATTAATTAATTTCTACTTACCTTCTTTCTGCAGACACATATTATTATACACACACATAGTTTTCATCCAAACTTGAATTAAATAGTTGCATATATATTCTATTGAACGGATGCAGAACTGATAATTTCAGAAAATGAATAAGAGGCCACACAACCATACTAGGAATTAGGAAACAAGCTCTACATCTTATGGGAACCGAGTTGTTTGTCTGTTTACAAGGTTCTCTTACTTCTAATATTTAAGTCCTTCATGTACGTTTCTTACCATGATCACGTATGCTATGATCTGCTTGAGTTTTTCTATACATTACATTAGTTTAATTTATTTTAATTTGTGAATGTATAATTTGATAAAATTTGAGTTGATTTGTTTATACTGAATTAATTTTTTTAAATGGGTAATAATTCAAGTGAGCCCCAATAAAACATCTTCATTTTTCCCCTATTCTGAGTAAATCCACCAGTGTATTGAATCCAGAACGTCCGTATAAATCTAAACTGAATCTATAAATATTATAAATAATTGAATTTTCATTCAATTCATGATCAGTAGAGTTCAGAAAAAAAAAATTCTAGAGAACAAGACCATATAGCTAGGCTGTTTTTATTTCTTTTGTTTCTTCCGAAATATGCGGATACAGACTAATAAGAACTGATGACTTAAATCAAGCTTTAGCAATTGCTACGTATAAAATTGAGTCTATGACTTAGATGTGTGTGTCTCTTTAGCTTTTATGCATCATTGAATTGTCGTCTTTCTTCAACGAATATTAATTACTTTATTGTTGCCGTGATTCTCGCCGTCGTGGTGATAGAAACAAAGATAGTTGATGATAATGGGTGAAAGTACCGAACTTTCAGCGACAATCATAGCAACACAGAGCTTTTCTCTTAAACTCTTAGACTTTATTCTTTTGTATCTTAACACAGAGCATTTACATAATTACCCTCAATAAATTGGTAAGTTTTTGTCACGTGACGCGCACCTATGTAGTCCCAATGGTGCTTTGACAGAATTTGTCAAAAAGCTATGAATTATACATTTTCAGTTTTAACGGGTTATGAATTTAACACTTTTATTTTAGGGATCATAAATTGTGCATTTTAAATATTAAGGAGTCATATAATGCACTTTATTCATCTTAAAATTAAATTTCCTTTTCATATTCTTTTTCTTTTCTCTTTCTCTTTTTTTTTATTCTAACCCTTACGCATTAAAACCTATTCAGAGTCCTCATACTTTCTTGAATAAAGTCTCTTTATCTTAAACAAACTCATCTTCAATTTACATCCGAATCTTGTCCACAGTCTGCAAGTAGGACACAAGGTAGACTTATTTATGATAGAATATCACAAGTATCTGATATTATAGTGATTGATTTTTATATATTAGTATACCTTATTTAAACTAGTCTAGATTCATTGTACTTGTACTAGTGTAACTCTATATATTTTACATAATACAGAGATACCAGATATGGTGAACTCACATTTTTTCATGTTATCAGTCGGGTGAATCCAAAACCTGTTCTATCTACCACAAATTCATCACGTTGGTTAGGTGATCTATTGTTAACCCTAACCCTAGCCTTGATTATGTGCCCCTAAATCCTAATCGGCTCAATCCCTTTTCCAACAATCTTGGAATTCTCCCACTTTCCTGGAACCTCTTTTCATCATGGCCGAAACAACAAAACCTTTGAGCTATCAAACCTTAATCCATATGTTTCCCATCAAACTCCACTCCGACAACAATATGGTACGACAAACATAAGTTCAGGTGCTTCTGGAATCAGAAAATCTCCTCGGCTTCCTCGATGGCTCCATTCCTCATCCAACCGCTGCAAAATCATCGACTGGATAATCCGTTGAAGGTTCGTACACTCCAACCTCATGTACAGCCCAACACAAATTTCTCCAGGCATTACTTAGATCGTGTCTCATGGAGGAAGTTATGATTGAGAAAATTGGGTGCAAAACCGTCCATGAGATGTGGGAGGCTCTCTTCACCGCATTCGATAACTCCTTAGCTGCCCGTGATCTCCAACTCCGAAATGAGCTGCTCCAAATTCGTTGCGGTGATTAGACGGCGAAAGAGTATCATCACCGCTTTAAGACTGTCACTGACGACCTCACCTCCATTGGTCGACCAGTCGATAACAAGGAGAAAGTCATGATTTTCCTCTGTGGTTTAGGTGTAGGTTTCAACGAATTTCAGACGGTGCAAATCATTCAAACGCCATAACCGTCCTACGCTGATGTCGTCGCTCGCGTAAGGAGCTACGAAACCTTTCAAGCCACACGCGATTCCAGCACTGCATCGCTGCCTTCTCTTTGTTTCTGGAGGTTTTGCTGGGCGAGCAGGATTCAGCGCCAAGGCGCGTGCCTCACACGCACGGGCGCGTGAGGCTAATCTTTTCCCCAACGAGGGCGGCAAGCAAGGCGCGCGGCAGCCACGTGCCAACAGCTCTGACGACGGCGCGTCCGGCGCCGGCGGTTCTGGAGGCTCCGGGTTTCTGCCCGTTCAGGTGGTGGCCGCTCGCGTAAGAAGAAATGGTCCCCGAAGAGTCAACTTTGTGATGCGTTTGGTCACACCGCGAAAACATGCCGCAACCCTCAATCCAATCTCACTGATGTGATTCAGTCCGCTGTTACACGTGCATAAATCAAGTATAAAGAATTTACTCTTAGAACGAGTCAACGTATGTACGTAGCAACAAACCGTCGAGATTTAATATTAAAAATTGGAGAAAAGATAAATTACTAGAAAATAAACAAAATTTAATCAATGTACACATATTTTAAAAACAATGTACGAATATAATTTCATAGACTATTATTATTATACAAATAAAGGCCCCGTTTGGGAGCTAGCGGTTAGCTGTTAGCTGTTAGCGGATTGTGCTAACTGTTAGCTGTTAGCAGATTGTATTAACTGTTTTGACTAGTTGTTTGTAAAATGAGTGTTTGGTAAAACATAAATAGCGGATAGCTGTTTGTTATGCTAAATGACAAAAATGGACACAAATAAATAAAATTTATCATTAGTTTTATAAATTTAGTGTGATCTTATTTTGAAGTATGGAAAATATTTTTAATACTTATATTTTATATTTATTAGAGATAATTAAAATTTATGTTTTATAAAATAAAAATAATTAAAATTTATTTTAAGGTTTTTTTAGTTTGATTAGTGTGTGATCTATTATTTTAAAAGTATGGAAAAACATGTCTAATAATTGTTGAATTTCTATTTATTTTGAGGTATTTTTTATCAACATATATAAGATTTTTGTATGCTTTTAGTTAATATTCTTACAAGGATACAATAAAAACTTGCAATTTTTAAAAGGATAATAAGGAATGAAAATTTCGTGTTGAGTTACTAGAAAAAATGTTTGAAAGGATTCATACGCATGAATGGTGAGAGTAAAGGATAAAAAGGAAAATTGTAATATTCATTGTTAAGTTAAGTTGAAAACGCAGCCTTTTCAAGCGTTTTCAAATTGAGAGGTTTGGATCAAACAGTTAGATGATTCATTATCTCACTAAACACCATAAGTAGCTGTTTGACTAGTCAAAAATCTATTTTTAGCAAAAAAACCAAAACTCTCCTTCAAACCTCTTATAACTTCTTCCTGCCAAACGGGGCCAAAATTACTGAGCATCTTTTATCAAATCAAATGATAGTAATTGCCACATTTACATTCATGTTTTAAAAGTTGAAAACTATTTACTGCGGCCATAATTATAGATACGTGCGTTAATCAAGTTTCAAAAATTTACTCTCAGAACGAGTCTACGTACGTACGTAGCAACAAAATGACGATATTTAATATTAAATATTGGCGACAAGATAAATTACTAGCAAATAAACAAAATTTAATCAATTTATACATATTTCAAAAACGATGTACGCATATTATTTCTTAGACTATTATTATTATATAAAATAAAATTACTAAGCATCTTTTATCAATTCAAATGACAATAATTTCCACATTTACATTCATGTTTTAAAAGTAGAACACTATTTACTGCGGCCATAAATGTAGCTACGTGCGTAAATCAAGTTTCCAAAATTTACTCTTTGAACGAGTCTACGTACGTACGTAGCAACAAACCGCCGAGATTTAATATTAAATAATGGAGAAAAGATAACTTACTAGAAAATAAATAAAATTTAATCAATGTACACATATTTCAAAAACAATGTATGGATATAATCTCTTAGAATATTATTATTATAGAAATAGAATTACTGAGCATCTTTTATCACATCAAATGATAGTAATTGCCACATTTACATACATGTTTTAAAAGTAGAAAACTATTTATTGCGGCCATAAATGTAGCTACGTGCGTAAATCAAGTTTCCAAAATTTACTCTTAGAACGAGTCTACGTAGGTACGTAGCAACAAACCGCCGAGATTTAATATTAAATATTGATTTAGTAACCTTACAATTCAAATATCTTCAAAAAATCTTTACTAATTTGCGGAGATATTTTCCAAACATTAAAACTTTTTCAATGCATATATACACTGAATTTCAACTCCACTATTCCATGGATCCATCTCTCAAGTCTTACTAAGAACAATACTTGCAAAAAAAACCCAAGTTCGCTTTCCGAACCCAATATTTCTCATACAATCGACAATGATACCACCGTCGAGAAAGTGAACGCCGCCTCCTTCTCTGTTGAATGAGCTAGTGGCGGAGCTGTCCAAACGGCCAACCAGAGCTAAACCAAAATTTAATCCTTTTCCATCCTCTCAGAATCCTGACCAACTTCCGGAACGGATGGATACATGCATCGGAAATACATCTTCATTTCTGGTGAATGAGGCGGCTGTGGTGGAAGTCATGCGAACCTCATAACCTGAAAAAAGTAGTTCCTCGAAGCATCTGAATAAGAGAAGAATAGAATCTACAAGAGCATGGAAGCAATCGAAATCATTAGACGAGGATGAGGTGGCATAGGAGCCAGATGCTCAAGATATGGAGGAAGCAGAGATAGAGGAAGGGCCTAATTTAGCCCAACATGCTTGAATAAAGACCGATTATTATTCATAGTGCATTTTAAAGCATCCAGGCGCATGCCTCACACGCACGGGCGCGTGAAGCTAATCTTGTCCCCCACGCGCGTGCCAAGCAGGGCACGTTGCAGCCACGTGCCAATAGCTCTGACGCCGGCGCGTCCGGTGGCGGCGATTCTGGAGGTTCCCGGGGTTTTTCCCGTATAGGTGGTGGACGCTCGCGCAAGATGAAACGGTCCCCGAAGTGTCAACTTTGTGCAGCGTTTGGTCACACCGCGAATACATTCCGCAACCCTCAATCTAATCTCACTGATGCATTTCATTCTAGTGCTACACGTGCGTAAATCAAGTATCAAGAATTTACTCTCTGAACGAGTCTACATATGTACGTAGCAACAAACCGCCGAGGTTTAATGTTAAAAATTGGAGAAAACATAAATTACTAACAAATAAACAAAATTTAATCAATGTACACATATTTCAAAAACAATGTACGAATATAATTTCTTAGACTATTATTATTTTATAAATAAAATTTCTGAGCATCTTTTATCAAATCAAATGATAGTAGTTGCCACATTTACATTCATGTTTTAAAAGTAGAAAACTATTTACTGCGGCCATAATTATAGCTACGTGCGTAAATTAATTTTTAAAAATTTACTCTCAGAACGAGTCTACGTACGTACGTAGCAACAAACTGCCGAGATTTAATATTAATATTGGCGACAAGATAAATTACAAGTAAATAAACAAATTTTAATCAATAAATACATATTTCAAAAACATTGTACAGATATAATTTCTTAGACTATTTTTATTATATAAATCTAATTACCGAGCATGTTTTATCACATAATATATGATATTAATTGCCACATTTACATTCATGTTTTAAAATTAGAAAATTATATACTGCGGCCATAACTATAGCTACGTGCGTAAATCATGGTTCAAAAATTTACTATTAGAACGAGTCTACGTACATACGTAGCAACAAACCGCCGAGATTTAATATTAAATATTAGAGAAATGATGAATTACTAGTAAATAAACAAAATTTAACCAATGTACACATTTTTAAAATACAATGCACGGATATAATTTCTTAGAATGTTATTTTATATAAATAAAATTACCGAGCGTCTTTTATCACATAAAATAATAATAATTGCCACATTTACATTCAGGTTTTAAAAGTTGAAAACTATATATTGTGGCCATAATAATTGCTACGTGCGTAAATGAATTTTCAAAAATTTTCCCTCGGAACGAGTCTACGTACGTACGCAGCAATAAACCGCCGAGATTTAATATTAAATATTAGAGAAATGATGAATTACTAGTAAATAAATAAAATTTAATCAATGTACACATTTTTCAAAAACAATGCACGGATATAACTTCTTAGAATATAATTTTTATATAAATAAAATCACCGAGCGTCTTTTATCACATCAAATAATAGTAATTTCCACATTTACTTTCATGTTTTAAAAGTTGAAAAATATATACTGTGACCATAATTATAGCTACGTGCGTAAATGAAGTTTCAAAATTTTTCTCTCGGAACGAGTTTACGTACGTACGTAGCAACAAACCACCAAGATTCAATATTAAATATTGATTTAGTTTCCTAACAATTCAAATATCTTCAACAAATCTCTACTAGTTTGCGGCGATATTTTCCAAACATTAAAACTTTTACAATGTATATATACACTGAATTTCAACTCCACAATTCCATTGACGTATCTCTCAACTCTCACTAAGAACAATACTTAAAAAAAATCCTAGTTCCCTTTTTGACACCAATATTTCCCATACGAACGACAGTGTTGCCGCCGACGAGAAAGTGAAAACCGCCTCCTTCTCTGTTGAATGAGCTAGCGGCAGAGCTTTCCAAACGGCCAACCAGGGCTAAACAAAAATCAAATCTTTTTTACACCTCTCAGAATCCTAACCAACTTCCGGTACCGATGGATATATGCACCGGAAATACATCTTCATTTATGGTGAATGAGGCGGCTGTGGTGGAACGCATGCCAACCTCATAACCTGAAAAAAGTAGTTACTCGAAACCTCCGTGTAAGAGAAGAATAAAACCTACTAGAGGAAGGAAGCAATCGAAATCATTAGAGGAGGATGAGGTGGCATAGGAGCCAGATGCTCAAGCTTTGTAGGAAGTAGAATGGAGGAGGGGCCTAATTTAACCCAACATGCTTGAATAAAGACCGATCATAATTCAGAGTGCCTTTTAAAGCATTCAGGCGCGTGACTCACACACACGGGTGCGTGAGGCTGATCTTGTCCCCCACGCAGGTGCCAAGCAGGGCACGTTGCAGCCACGCGCCGACAGCTCTGAGTGGCTCATCCGGTGGCGGCGATTCTGGAGGCTCCTGGGGATTTTACCGTATAGGTAGTGGACACTCGCGCAAGACGAAATTTTCCCCGACGTGTCAACTTTGTGATGCGTTTGGTCACACCGCGAAGACATGCCACATCCCTCAATTCAAACTCGCTGATGCGTTTCAGTCTGCTGCTACACGTGCGTTAATCAAGTTTGAAACATTTACTCTCAGCACGAGTCTACGTACGTACGTAACAACAAACCGCCGAGATTTAATATTAAAAATTTGAGAAAAGATAAATTACTTGAAAATAAACAAAATTTAATCAATGTACACATATTTCAAAATTAATGTAGGAAAATAATTTTTTAGACTATTATTATTATATAAACTAACTAAATATCATCATGCGTTGCACGATATATTTAATCTTTTTTTTACGTAAATATTATGAACAAAATTATGAAGATGAGAATGAAGTGTGTTTAAAGAAAAACTCTATTGTATAAATTACCGTGTAAATTAGAATTTTATAGGTGGAATGAGTTGTATTTGTAAAAATAAAAGCCGGAAACTATTGTATCAACTCACCAAGCCTGACCAACAGCTTGCTTAACTTACCGATCAGTTGCTTTGCCGGTTTCGATATACATCTCCTTGGAGGTAACGTGTCTCAAAGCTATGGTTTTAAAATTTACCCACGTTCTATTCTAAACAAAGCATTGAAAACCGTTCCAATTGCACATACATGTATAATCAAGCCGCGGTTAGCAAGTTTGTGGCATATCTTCTCACAATTAGCAAGTTCGTGAGAGAGGTGAAGTTAAACATATATTTTTCTCTTCAACCCAATCATACGCGCACCATCCTACGAAGGACTGAATTCCTCAATGGCCATGCTTTGGCAACCAGCTGATGAACTATGCTCTTCTTCACCGTTGATGCCACAGTTATAGCATCAAATCTTGATGTTTGAATTGCTCGGAAAGAAGAACTCCGTGAATCAACCCCTTTTGTGGGGGACAATTTCCCGTAACGTCAAAATCGTATATATGGTTACTTCTATTGATCGGTGGAAATCCTAACCAATTTATATGTATATATACGGAATTTTTTAGCAGGTTTTTATTTTAAAAATAGTAAATCAATATATTTGATTTGGTTTGGTTTGATTTTTGATTTGTTAACCGAAATTAAACCATGCATTTACATGGTAAGTATAGTGAATTTGGTAAATTAGTATATTTGATTTGATTTTATCGTTTAATTCCCTACATTAACGCAAAACTAAATAAACGTTAAGGTGATTAGTGTTTCCAAATAAGGTGAGTTTGGTTAAGTTTTATATATATATATATATATATATATATATATATAAGGAATGAATATGATGCATCGTCCAAATTAATATGTATATAAGGAATGGTATATTATATGCTAAATTAGTTAAATTAATTAAGTTAGTAAATTTGTTAAATTTGTGCAACAATTTATATGGTAATAAACTAATTAGTTAAAATTTTTCCTAATTAGTGGAACCGTACATGAACGAACTATACATATAGTAACAAAACAAAAAAAGTGGGAATTAGTTAAAAAAGTTAATTTTGGGTACCTACTATAATTAATTAAACGACGGAATCGCCTTGGTAGATGGGGAGTGGAGACAAAACGCACGGGGTCGTGTCGTTTTATTCAATATTCATTTTATTTTGTTCAAATTCCGGGGCGGTTCCGAGGCGATGTTTCCTTTTTAATGCTTTTTATTAATTTATTTATTGACTTGAGCAATAACTCTTCTAGTTCCGTTTAAAATAAAATTACTGAGCATCTTTTAGCACATAAAATGATAGTAACTGCCACATTTACATTCATGTTTTAAAAGTAGGAAAATTATTTACTGTGGCCATAATTATAGCTACGTGCGTAAATGAAGTTTCAAAAATTTTCTCTTGGAACGAGTCTACGTACGTACGTAGCAACAAACCACCGAAATTCAATATTAAATATTGATTTAGTTTCCTAAGAATTCAAATATGTTCAATAAATTTCTACCAATGTGGGGAGATATTTTCCAAACATTAAAACTTTTTAAAGGTATATATACACTGAACTTCAACTCCACCATTCCATGGATCCATCTCTCAACTCTCACATAGAAAAATACTTTCAAATAAAAAGCCCTAGTTCCCTTTCCGACCCAAATATTTCTCATACAACAACAATGTTGCCGCAGTCGAGAAAGCGAACGCCGCCTCTTTCTATTTTGAATGAGCTAGCGGCGTAGCTGTCCAAACGGCCAACCATGGCTAAACCAAAATAAAATCCTTTTCCAACCTATCTTAATCCTGACCAACTTCTGGTACCGATGGATATATGCACCAGAAATACATCTCCATTTCTGGTGAATGAAGCGGCTGTGGTGGAACGCATGCCAACCTCATCACAAGAAAAAAGTAGTTCCTCGAAGTCTCTGAGTAAGAGAAGAATAAAACCTACTAGAGGTAGGAAGCAATCGAAATCATTAGATGCTCAAGCTATGCAGGAAGCAGGGACACAGTAGGGGCCTAATTTAACCCAACATGCTTGAATAGAGACCGATCATTATTCATAGTGCCTTAAAGCATTTAGGCGCGTGCCTCACACGCACGGACGCGTGAGGCTGATCTTGTCCCCCACGCTCGCGCCAAGCAAGGCACGTTGCAGCCACGCACCGACGGTTCTGACGGCGGCGCGTCCGGTTGCGGCGATTCTTGAGGCTCTCGGGGTTTTTCCCGTATAGGTGGTGGACGCTCGCGTAAGACGAAATGGTCCCCGAAGTGTCAACTTTGTGATGAGTTTGGTCACACCGCGAAGACATGCCGCAACCCTCAATCCACTCTCGCTGATGCGTTTCAGTCTCCTGCTACATGTGCGTAAATCAAGTATCAAGAATTTACTCTCAGAACGATTCTACGTACGTACGTAGCAAAAAACCGCCGAGATTCAATATTCAAAATTGGACGAAAGATAAATTACTAGAAAATAAACAAAATTTAATCAATGTACACATATTTAAAAAACAGTGTACGAATATAATTTCTTAGATTATTATTATAATATAAATTAAATTACTAAGCATCTTTTATCACATGAAATGATAGTACTTGGTACATTTACATTCATGTTTCAAAAGTAGAAAACTATTTACTGCGGCCATAATTATAGCTACGTGCGTAAATGAAGTTTCAAAAATTTTCTCTCGGAACGAGTCTACGTACGTACATAGCAACAAACCGCCGAGATTTAATATTAAATATTGATTTAGTTTCCTAACAATTCAAATATGCTCAACAAATCTCTACCAATGTGCGGAGATATTTTCCAAACATTAAAACTTTTTCAATGTATATATACACTGAACTTCAACTGAACTATTCCATGGATCCATCTCTCAACTCTCACAGAGAAAAATACTTGCAAAAATGAAATCCTAGTTCCCTTTCCGACCCCAATATTTCTCATACAATCGACAATGTTGCGGCCGTCGAGAAATCGAACACCGCCTCTTTCTCTGTTGAATGAGCTAGCGGCGGAGCTGTCCAAACGGCCAACCATGGCTAAACCAAAATCAAATCCTTTTCCAACCTCTCTGAATCCTGACAAACTTCCAGTACCGATGGATATATGCACCGGAAATACATCTTCATTTCTAGTGAATGAGGCGGCTGTGGTGGAATGCATGCCAACCTCATAACCTGAAAAAAGTAGTTTCTCGAAGCCTCTGAGTAAGAGAAGAATAAAACCAACTAGAGGAATGAATTAATCGAAATCATTAGAGGAGGATGAGGTGGCATAGGAGCCAGATGCTGAATCTATGGAGGAAAAAGGAATAGAGGAGGGGCCTAATTTAACCCAACATGCTTGAATAAAGACCGATCATTATTCATAGTGCGTTTAAAACCATCCAGGCGCGTGCCTCACACACACGGGCGCGTGAGGCTGATCTTGTCCCCCAAGTGCGCGCCAAGCAGGCACGTTGCAGCCACGCGCCAACAGCTCTGACAGCGGCGCGTCCGGTGGCGGCGATTCTGAAGGCTCCCAGGGTTTTTCCCGTTTAGGTGGTGGACGCTCACGCAAGAAAAAATGGTCCCCGAAGTGTCAACTTTGTGATGCGTTTGGTCACACCGCAAATACATGCCGCAACCCTCAATCCAATCTCGCTGATGCATTTCATTCTGCAGCTAAACGTGCGTAAATCATGTATCAAGAATTTACTCTCAGAACGAGTCTACGTACGTACGTAGCAACTAACCGCCGAGATTTAATATTCAAAATTGGACGAAAGATAAATTACTAGAACTCTTATGGGAATAGTAGTTGTATTACCATGGCTCTATCAAGTTGGGTTGAAATTAATTTAATTGAGATTCATTTAATTTAATTGAGATTTGTTTAGTTTAATTAAGATTAATTTAAATTAACTGAGATTAATTTAACTGAACTGAGATTTTACTGGTTGAACTGAGATTAATTTAACTGAACTGAGATTAATTTAACTGAAAAGAGAATATTATGTATAAAATAAGGGCATGTTTGCCCGAACTTATTTCATGTTGAACTGAATTTTACTAAAGTGAAAATTAATGTATTAATAATAGAATCAGTATGTCTAATTTTACTTGAATTTGTTCAAAATATATTTTTACTAAATTGAACTTAACTGAATTAAATTGAACTGAACTACTTATAAGGTCCAAAAAATAGGTCCTAAGGGGCGGTCTGCTTGAGCTTATTTTTTACTAAGCTGAGATGAGCTGAGCTGAACTAAACTGAACTGAACTGAGCTGAAGTGAAAATTAATGAATTGAAAAATAGAGTTAGTCTCTCTAAATTCACCTGAATTGAATAAAGATATATTTTTACTAAATTGAATTGAATTGAACTAAACTGAATCAAACTGAATTGAATTGGACTGAATTGAACTTAAGTGGAAATTAATGTATTTAAAATAGAATCAGTATGTCTAAATTTACTTGAATTTTATCAAATTATATTTTGATTGAACTGAACTGAATTGAATTAAACTGAACTGAATTGAGTTGGACTTAATTGAACTGAAGTAAAAAATTAATGTATTGAAAAATAAAATCAGTATGTCTAAATTTACCTGAATTTTATCAAATTATATTTTGATTGAATTGAACTGAAATTAATTGAGTTAAACTAGGATGAGTTGAATTGAACTGAACTGGACTAAACTGCTCTTATTAACTCCGGCAAACATGCCTAAATCGTTATGTTTTGTATCCAATTGAAATAAAGTTAAAGTAATTATTTTATTGAATCAAATTAATCTCAGTTTATTCTAGTTGAACTGAGATTAATTTAACTGAACTGAGATTAATTTAATTGAACTGGGATTTGTTTAGTTTAACTGAGATTAGTTTAACTGAACTGAGATAAAATTAACTGAACTGAGATTTATTTTAACTTAAATTATTTTTCAATAATCTGAACTTGACGGGGCCCATGTATAGAGGAAGTGTATTTCTGTCATGGTTGTATTACCATGTTTAGGAGGATATATATTCCTTGTAGAACATTCATAATATACACATTCCTTGTAAGGATTAGGATTAATGGACCCGTGGATCCATCCCCCACGTACCTCGAGCCCACGACCCTTCTCGGGCCCTGGTCCGAGTATGAATGAGGCCCGAATACGAACCATGGACTTATCAGTAGCCCCAAGGTAGATCTTCAGAACTTAGAGTTCTCCGTCTCGAAGGTTGCATGAGAGGCTTGCTTCTCGAGGAAAACCGATAACTCGAGGGAGAATGTCTCGGGGTATTAAGCTCGAGGCGTCCTTCAAGGACTATCCTTTCGGGCTCAACCTTCTGAATATCTATCTTCAAGTTTTTTCGTATTCCATCTAAATATATGGACGGTTAAGATTAGCTTCCTTTGAAATCCAGATGGTAAATACACGTGGCGTTTATTCGTTGGTAAATAGAGGCAGTCTGTCCCCCGTCTCTCCAATTGCTTGCATCAGAAATAGATTCGAGATAATTACTCGTCATAAATGTTGTCAGGGTTTGAGTTAAATCTCTTAAATCATTCTTCTTGTCTTCCTTATTCAAAATTTCTTCTTTCCAAGTTCAGAAAACGTATCAGTGCTTTATCAAATCTCTGAAGCCCCAATGTCTGCTTTCTCAATCATCAGTAAGTGTTATCTTCTTTCTTCGTATGTTTGTCTGCTCTTTTCCTTTTCCTCTGTATGTGTATTTCCCCCCATACTCTCTGTAATCACGAGTAATAGTAGCGAAACGATTTCTGTCCCCCATAATGATGAGGGAGAGTATGCATATAGTCAGGCTGAGGAGAATAGCTCCCTTATCCATCATAGAGCCGAGGTAGCAAGTGGTAAAAAGCCTGTAGTTTTGAAGAAGAAAGCCTCTGTAGAAGAGAAGAGATTAATTGCCATGGCTAGGAGGGCTCAGATAGAGGGGAATAGCCCCATGGTAATGCATGTTGCCGCAGGTGAACCATCTATGAATGGTGAAGGTAGTAACAAGAAGTCAATGAAGGAAGATAAAGATCGTGCTGATGCGGCTATCTTTGTTGAATATTGTCCATTTTCGATTCCCTCTGATGCTGATCTCATGTTTTTTGGAGGGGATAATCTGCATCAGAGTTAGTAACTCCTACCCGGGGGGTCATATATGGGAGAATTTTGCAGCATGGGCTAGCATTTCCGTTTCCCCCACTGTTGAGTAGGTTTCTTCAGTGGTATGAGATCATTCTATCCATGGTGCAGGATCCCATTGGTTCAGCTAGGGTGTTTTGGGCCTCTAGAGAAATAAAAGAGAGGACAGCTCGAGAAGAGATGTCCGAGAGAGATGTGGATATGGAAATTTCTGGATTGATGGGCGTCGGTTCAAAAGGTTGGTCCAAGGACCTAGGAATACTCAAGTGGAAGCTAAGGGTCGTCATGAGACGGAGTGTTTATTCGTACATGTTGCCCGAGATCCATCAGATGAAGAGGAGGATAATAGTTTATCCTTAGTCAGGTGTCCGAGAAGAGAGATATCTCAGACTTCTGTATCTTCCCTCACCATGTCTAGTAGAGCTGAGAATGAAGAATCTTTAACTTCTGTAGTAGTCTCTGATACACTGCCTAACGGTATTTCTTTTTTGTTATGCATGATATTTTCGTTCATACTATATCATATTTCCTGATGCTAATTCCATTCCTTTTATGTGTAGTGGGTGTTTCCAAGACCGAGAAGGCGTTGGATAAGCTGGCTCAGATGGTCGAGTCGAGGAAGCAGAAAGACCATAGCAGCAAGAAGAGGGACGCTGAAGCCTCAGGGAATTCCACAGATGCGTCCACCAAGTCTCCCAAAAGGGCTAGGCTTCAGCTTGAACCGTTGGAGGAGTTCGAGAAGTATGTGATGCCTCCTCCTCCAGAAGCTAGGACCGAGATTACTCCAGAATGTCCTGAAATAAACTATGTATGCTTAACTTGGATCATAACTTGATAGCATATGTAATTATCTGATTGTCTTGCTCTTTTCCACAGTCTTTGAACCATATGAAGCACTTGTATGGTTCTGTTAAAACAATGTACGGTCGTTGCCAAGAGCGAGAGGCTGAGTTGGAGCTATTGAAGGAGTAGATGGCCAAAAAATCCAGCGAGCCTTCTGAAGTGGTGAAGCATCTCCAAGATGGGATGGCCCAAGAGAAGGCGAAAAGAGAGGCCTTGGAAAGGGAAGTTATGTCGTTGAAGAAGGAGAAAAGATTGACGGATAACTCCTTTCAAGAACTGAAGAGGAGAATGCCTTAGTGGAGGCAGAGAAGAACCAATATACTAATCCTGAATGCTAGAGGCAGCTGGTTCGGTTGATAATAGACTTCTGTCTGAATTGCCCCTATATGGAGGCCCATCGCCAAGAGTATGGTGAATTCTACCATAAGTCTGAACTTCCGAACATGTGGGTCTATCTTCAAGAAGTTCTTAGTGAGGAAAACCAGGAATGGTTGGCTACTGCTTATACTTGGCCGGAGGTGGCAGGAAATCTGTAGATGTTCCGGGCGAAGTTTCGCCGGATTGGGGGGTTCGAGACTAGTTTATTAACTGGTCTGGAATCTTTGGAGAAGGCTTTGACTCTAGAAGTTTTTCAGGAGAGGCTGTGCAGTTTGTATCCTTAGCTGTCATTCCTGGTAGAGAAGTCGGCTGCAGAGTCTTCAACTGAGGACGATGGAAACCCCAATGAATAGCCAAAACTTATAATTCCTTAGAGCCTTCACTCTTATTTAGGATTTTTCTCTTTCTGCCATATTTTGGCGTTCATGTATCCTGAATATCATGTTTTATTATGAAATTAATCGGTCTTTCATCTTTCTTTATTTCCAGTGTTGCATTGCTGCCTGTGCTGAATTGCAGGTTAAGTATGAGGCTGTTCTTCAGGAGAGCAAGAAGCTAGAGGAGAACTTAGATGATTCCCAGGGCTTTTGTAGCCTTGTACGAGAAGAGTGTGATAGTCTTCATCGTGGGCTCGAGATATCTTTGCTGAGCTGAATAAGCAGCTGAGTGATCTTCAGACAAGGTATAAAGGTCTAGAAGATGAATACACCAAAGTCTTGGCCGCTAATAAGGACTATGACCGTGAATGGAGAAAAGTCATGAGTGACTTGATGAAGATCAAGGGTGAGGGTCATGAGAAGGATCTTCGTATCTCTACCCTTCGGAATGAAAACATCGACGTGAATCATAAGATTGTCACTGCCATAGATTATTTGAGGATATGCCAGGTCTAGCTGAATGTTTGCAGGTTCCAAATAAAGGAACTAGAAGCTCAAGGTGTGTTTATCACGCCTTCGGTACCTTCAAGGAGAGAGATATGTGGGCCTTCTTCAACCCCGAATTTAGGACTTTTGGTAAGGCCTTGTGTCCGAGGTGGTACATCTCGAGGGATGGTGAACCTCCAGAAGGGACTTCGTATAGAAGAGGACGAGGGGCACCACCTACTCCTGGGGCTCATAGCTTATCTGGCTCTCCTTCTTGACCTGCAATTTTAGGAAATAGAGAAGGATCTCCTACACATTCTCAATTAATGAGGGTGACAGAAGAAAGTAATTGGGGCTGTGGCCTTCATAGTAGTCGAGGTCGTGTCTCTACTTCTTCTCACGGTCGGGGACGTATTCCTGTTTTCAAAGACCTTCACGAGGTGTAAGAAGTTTTATAGTCTAATAACACTTTTTTGATTGTGCCTTTATAAAGGTCTTTTATATTTCAACCTTGGTGAGATTGATTGTTAGGCTTATTAATAACCCAAATGAATATTGACATGTACCTTAGTAGGTATACCATAAGGGGAAACTTTGTGAGTTTGTGTGAGTCGTATCATGTTAGTCTTTGACCATATACTTTTTATAAGTATATTATTTTATTTTGGCCTGAGGTGATTGTGGTTCGGACACATAGTCCAAACAGCCCATGTTAGATAAGCATCAATCACACGCTTATAAGCGTATAAATCTTAGGCAGCAGTCTTTAATTATGCTTTGTGAGGCATGGTGTCTCTTTGTATTAGAGGGTGTTGACTGCTTCAAAATAAAATAGAAGATATATTTTGAAAAGAAATTGTATTCCTCGAACTTGGGAGTTCGGCAAAATTATAAAAGACAATCCCGAGTTTGGGAGCTCGAGTATGAAAAATAAAAAGATGGAAAGAAAAAGAAGCTTGGATTGTAGGCCTTATTGAAGTAGTTTCTCCTTATTTGGAGAATATCTACTTTGTTTTAGCTCCGAGGTACCTGCTTAGGATGGGCGCCATGATGAAAGGATCCAGGTGCTCTCCTTCGCGAGTTTGAAAGAGGTAGAATCCTCTGGATTGTGCGGTGGAGACTTTGTATGGTCCTTTAGTCCTCGGTTCCAGCGCTCCTTCTAGCTTGTTAGTGCACCACGGGCCAACTGGCATTACAAGTTCTTCCACTTGGAAGGTTTGATGGCGTCTTTTGTGCCATAGTGCAGTCATCTCGTTGTAGGCCTCTTCCTCAAAGTGAAACACCAGGGGTTGTTCGAGATCAGGATCAGAGATCTCCTAGGAAAGTGTTAATGGCCGAGATGTTGCTCACTTTTCTGGCATCACGGATGGCCGTGATCATGCAAGAACGCGCCACTCCTTGATCTCCTTTGATGGAAGCTACTCCTTGTGGTGTTGGGAACTTTAGCATCAAATGGTAAGGAGACCATACAGCCTTAGCTTGGCACATCCAAGGTCTGCCAAGGATAATATTGAAGGGTGTAACGGTGTCGACCACCACAAATGTGCTATAGAGGGTTAGGCTTTTCGATCCTTCTGCTACTATGACTGGAAGTGTGATTTCTCCAAGGGGTATGACTAGATTTCTGGTGAACCCCGAGATTGGGCCTGTAGGCTTGAGGTCGTCCTTGGTAAATCCTAGCTTTTGGAAGCAGTCTTGGAACATCACTTCTACTCCACTCCCGTCGTCGATAAAGACTCTCTTCACCAGGGAATCCTGTATTGTTGAAAAGATGATAAGTGGGTCAGAACAGAGCATTTGGTTTGGCACGGCATCCGCGTCCGAGAAGGTAATGGTTTCCTCAGGGCGGAGCCTCTTGTTGACTGGCTCGGTGTGGGGTATGGCACGCACGCTATCCTTCAGCTTGGTAAGGGAAATTGCTTCTCCCGTGTAGCCGTTGATGCCGTTGATGACTCGATTGGCCCCATTTGGGGGCGGTGGTGGAGGATCTTGAGGATTATTATTCCCACCGCCTTGATTGTTATTGTTGTTGCTGTTGTTGTTCCGGGAGCCATCCTTCTTCTTCTACCAGGGCTTTCCCCCATACCTCTTCTGGGTGCCCTTGTTGTCACTAGTTATTGAAGGTGCAATCTGTTGCACAATTCCTTGTCGGATCAATTTCTCGATCTCATTCTTGAGCTGATAGCACTCCTCAGTGTCATGCCCCCGATCTCGGTGATATTGGCAGAATTTCGGGGATCTTTGACGCTCGGCTAAATCCTTCATGGCGGGTGGGTCCTTTAAAAGGTGCCTGTGAATGGACAAGATTTCAGCCCGAGATCTAACTAGAGGAGTGTAGGACTCGAAGGTTGGTTTAGGAGTGACCTCAATTTTCTCGACCTTCGGTATCTTCATCTTGGGTTCCTTTCCCTTATTGTCGAGGTCTCGGGGTCTTTTGCCCGTCACTGCATCTGCTTTGCTGGCGTAATTCTCCATGATGGCCTCGAGGTGTTGAATGGTGGTAGGATTCTTCGTTGCCAGCTTCATCCTCAGAGTGTCGTCATCTACACTCATGCGATATATGTTTATCAAGAGGATCTCGTCTCGATCATAGCACTCCGTGGCTAGATCCAAGTATCTATGATAGTGTTCTATCACAATCTCTCCTTCATGGCGAGTCACATACCCCAGATCTCCAAGATATTTAGTGAATTTTTTCTTTTGGAAGAAAGCAAGTAGGAGAAATTTAGCAAAATCCCAATAGTCAAATAAGCTTTCTGGTTTCGTCTGAGTAAACCATGTCTGGGCTTTCCCTCGGAGGTAGATAGGAAAAATCTTGCATATCTCCAGCTCGTGGAAGTTTATGATTTCCAAGGTCTTGAAGAAGACCGGGAGGAATTCCCTAGGGTTGCTGGTGCCATCATATGTGGGCAGATGCTCTGGAATCTTCTTGTTGGTATCGAAGGGGAGATTAACGATATGTCGGGAGAAGGGGGAGCGAGCAGACTATCCTTGAGGTCCGAGGATACGCTTGATTTCCTGATCAACATCGTATCTTCCCCTAGTAGGATAGGCTCCGTCCTGGGTGAAAGGCCGATCGGCACTGGTTTGTCATTTGTTCTGGGTTCGCTCCCTCTTCTCGCCTGAGTTCTTCCTGGATGTTGTTGATGCGCATCCTTCGCACCTATTCTCTTCTTAGTCCTAAGCCTTCATTATGGTGATTAGCTGGATCAGGAGGTGGTGGCAGATTCCTCTGATTGTTGTAGGGAGGTAAATTCCGGGATAAATCATCCAAGAATCTTTGCTGTTAGTTGCGATCAGAGGGTTGTGTAGTTCGATCTCCTGGGATAGATACTCGATTTGGGGTTTCATGCATCTGGATGCGAAGTTGTCGTCTTGAATTTATCAAAGATGCCACAAAGTTAGGATATTGAGAATGTAAATCCCGCATCAATGCTCGGACATCGTCGGGAATTTCCCTCGGGGGATTGTCCGAGACAAGGTTGACATAAGGCGGCTCAGAGCCCGGCGGATTATGACGTATAGTTTGGTTCAAAGTTTCCCTGAGACGTCTTTGTCTCTCCTCATCCTGCTGTCTTTCTGCAAGGATTTGTCGATCCCTTTGTGCTTGTTATTCCACGGAATAGATTGAGTCAGATCCGCTATACCCCAAACCATTCTCTCGGCCGAGGCTGTCTGAGTTGTTGACGTGCTCGCTGTGATTCATGTCAGTTTGGATCACTATCCTTGAACCGGGGTTCGGTGCTTCAGACCCAACAGGGTTCGATCCAGAAGGTGGTACTCTGGATGCAGCAGGATTTGGACCGGAGGAGTTCGGAACGCTGAAGTTTCCTGACCCCACAACAGAGCTTGGTGGTGGTTCAGAGGTAGAGCGCTCTTGTGATCTCCTGGATCGACCTCGTTCGCGTCCTCGAGGAGGCTGCTCTGCTTCTGGATTCTCCTCCGGATTTTGCCCTAGTACATGGGCGCTTCGCCTTGGTTGCTCAGCTTCAGACATGGCGTGAAAAACTTGTTGAACAAGTGCACAAGATCAGATCAGATACAAAGTTCGGCGACGTCGTCAATGATGGACGTCTACGACCCGCACTTGATCACGAACTCTGCTCACGAACTGATCTGCAAAACAAAGGCCCCGGGTGTCCCGGGGGTAGACACTCCGACGCTCAAGTCAGTATATTTACTTAAGGCGTAAAGTATGTAGTATAAGATTAGATGGAGAGGTCTACCAAACCTTTAGGGTATTTATATGGTTACAATCCGTAGATCACCAAGATATGTATTTATGGTATGAATACAACTCTTATGGGAATAGTAGTTGTATTACCATGTATAATAGAAGTGTATTTCGGACATGATTGTGTTACCATGTTTAGGATGGCTATATTACCATCTTTGAGAGGATGTATATTTCTTATAGAACATTCATAATATACGCATTCCTTATCAGGATTAGGATTAATGGACCTGTGGATCCACCTTCCGCGTATCTCGAGCCCACGATCCTTCTCGGGCCCGGGTTCGAGTATGAATGAGGGCCGAATACGAACCATATTAGTGTCTACGTACGTACGTAGCAACAAACCACCGAGATTTAATATTAAATATTGATTTAGTTTCCTAACAATTCAAATATCTTCAACAAATCTCTACCAGTTTGCGGAGATATTTTCCAAACATTAAAAAATTTTCAATGTATATATACACTGAATATCAAATCCACTATTCCATTGATCCATCTCTTAACTGTCACAGAGTAAAATACTTGCAAAAAAACCCTAGTTTCCTTTCTTACCCCAATATTTCTCATATAATCGACAATGTTGCCGCCGTCGAGAAAGCGAATGCCGCCTCTTTCTCTGTTGAATAAGCTAGCGGCGGAGCTGTCTATACGGCCAACCATGGCTAAACCAAAATCAAATCCTTTTCCAACCTCTGAATCAATACCAACTTCCGGTACCGATGGATATACGCACCAGAAATACATCTTCATTTCTAGTGAATGAAGCGGCTGTGGTGAAATGCATGCCAACCTCATAACCTGAAAAAAGTAGTTTCTCGAAGCCTCCGAGTAAGAGAAGAATAAAACCAACTAGAGGAAGGAAACAATCGAAATCATTAGAGGAGGATGAGGTTGCATAGGAGCCAGATGCTGAAGCTATGGAGGAAAAAGGGATAGAGGAAGGGCCTAATTTAACCCGACATCCTTGAACAAAGACCGATCATTATTCATAGTGCCTTTTAAACCATCCAAGAGTGTGCCTCACACGCACGGGCGCGTGAGGCTGATTGATATGTCCATGGTTCGTATTCGGACCTCATTCATACTCGGACCAGGGCTCGACATACGCAGAAGGTGGATCCACAGGTCCATCAATCCTAATCCTTATAAGGAATACGTATATTTTGAATGTTCTACAGGGAATATACATCATATCAAAGATGGTAATACAACCATCCTAAACATGGTAACACAACCATGTCTGAAATATACTTCAATTATACATGGTAACACAACTACTATTCCCATAAGAGTTGTATTCATACCATAAATACATATCTTAGTGATCTACGGATTGTAGCCATATAAATACCCTAAAGGTTTGGTAGATCTCTCCATCTAATTTTAAACTTTACGCCTTAAGCAAATATACTGACTTTAGCGTCGGAGTGGGCCTTTGTTTTGCAGATCAGTTCGTGAGCGGGGTTTGTGATCAAGTGCGGGTCGTAGACATCCATCACTGATCTTGTCCCCAACGCGCGCGCCAACCAGGGGACGTTGCAGCCACGCGCAGACAGCTCTGACGGCGGCGCGTCCGGTGACGGTGATTCCGGAGGCTCCTGAGGTATTTCCTGTTAAGGTGGTGGACCATCGCGTAAGAATAAATGGTCCCCGAAGTGTCAACTTTGTGATGTATTTGGTCACACCGCGAACAAATGCCGCAACCTTCAATCCAACCCGCTGATGCGTTTCAGTCTGCCGCTACACGTGCGTAAATCAAGTATCAAGAGTTTACTCTAAGAACGAGTCTACGTACGTACGTATCAACAAAACGCCGAGATTTAATATTAAAACTTGGAGAAAACATGAATTACTAGAAAATAAATAAAATTTAATCAATGTACACATATTTCAAAAACAATGTACGAATATAATTTCTTAGACTATTATTATTATATAAATAAAATTACTGAGCATCTTTTATCAAATCAAATGATAGTATTTGCCACATTTTACATTCATGTTTTAAAAGTTGAAAACTATCTACTGCGGTTATAATTATAGCTACGTGCGTAAATGAAGTTTCAAAATTTTTCTTTCGGAACGAGTCTACGTACGTACGTAGCAACAAACCACCGAGATTTGATATTAAATATTGATTTTGTTTCCTAACAATTCAAATATCTTCAACAAATCTCTACCAGTTTGCGGAGATATTTTCCAAACATTAAAACTTTTCCAATGTATATATACACTGAATATCAACTCCACTATTCCATTGATCCATCTCTTAACTGTCACAGAGTTAAATACTTGCAAAAAAAACCCTAGTTCCCTTTCGACCCCTATATTTCTCATACAATCGACAATGTTCCCGCCGTCGAGAAAGCTAATGCCACCTATTTCTCTGTTGAATAAGCTAGCGGCGGAGCTGTCCATACGGCCAACCATGGCTAAACCAAAATCAAATCCTTTTCCAACCTCTCTGAATCCTTACAAACTTCCGGTACCGATGGATATATGCACCGGAATTACATCTACATTTCTAGTGAATGAGGCGGCTGTGGTGGAATGCATGCCAACCTCATAACCTGAAAAAGTAGTCCCTCAAAGCCTCTGAGTAAGAGAAGAATAAAACAAACTAGAGGAAGGAAGCAATCGATATCATTAGAGGAGGATGAGGTGGCATAGGAGCCAGATGCTGAAGCTTTGGAGGAAAAAGGGATAGAGGAGGGGCCTATTTTAACCCAACATCCTTGAATAAAGACCGATCATTATTCTTGTCCCCAACGCGCGCGCCAGCCAGGGCACGTTGCAGCCACGCGCGGACAGCTCTGACGGCAGCTCGTCCGATGACGGTGATTCCGGAGGCTCCTGGGGTTTTTCCAGTATAGGTGGTGGACCATCGCGCAAGAATAAATGGTCCCCGAAGTGTCAACTTTGTGATGCATTTGGTCACACCGCGAACACATGCAGCAACCCTCAATCCAACTCGCTGATGCGTTTCAGTCTGCCGTTACACGTGCGTAAATCAAGTATCAAGAGTTTACTCTAAGAACGAGTCTACGTACGTACGTATCAACAAAACGCCGAGATTTAATATTAAAACTTGGAGAAAACATGAATTACTAGAAAATAAATAAAATTTAATCAATGTACACATATTTCAAAAACAATGTACGAATATAATTTCTTAGACTATTATTATTATATAAATAAAATTACTGAGCATCTTTTATCAAATCAAATGATAGTATTTGCCACATTTTACATTCATGTTTTAAAAGTTGAAAACTATCTACTGCGGTTATAATTATAGCTACGTGCGTAAATGAAGTTTCAAAATTTTTCTTTCGGAACGAGTCTACGTACGTACGTAGCAACAAACCACCGAGATTTGATATTAAATATTGATTTTGTTTCCTAACAATTCAAATATCTTCAACAAATCTCTACCAGTTTGCGGAGATATTTTCCAAACATTAAAACTTTTCCAATGTATATATACACTGAATATCAACTCCACTATTCCATTGATCCATCTCTTAACTGTCACAGAGTTAAATACTTGCAAAAAAAACCCTAGTTCCCTTTCGACCCCTATATTTCTCATACAATCGACAATGTTCCCGCCGTCGAGAAAGCTAATGCCACCTATTTCTCTGTTGAATAAGCTAGCGGCGGAGCTGTCCATACGGCCAACCATGGCTAAACCAAAATCAAATCCTTTTCCAACCTCTCTGAATCCTTACAAACTTCCGGTACCGATGGATATATGCACCGGAATTACATCTACATTTCTAGTGAATGAGGCGGCTGTGGTGGAATGCATGCCAACCTCATAACCTGAAAAAGTAGTCCCTCAAAGCCTCTGAGTAAGAGAAGAATAAAACAAACTAGAGGAAGGAAGCAATCGATATCATTAGAGGAGGATGAGGTGGCATAGGAGCCAGATGCTGAAGCTTTGGAGGAAAAAGGGATAGAGGAGGGGCCTATTTTAACCCAACATCCTTGAATAAAGACCGATCATTATTCTTGTCCCCAACGCGCGCGCCAGCCAGGGCACGTTGCAGCCACGCGCGGACAGCTCTGACGGCAGCTCGTCCGATGACGGTGATTCCGGAGGCTCCTGGGGTTTTTCCAGTATAGGTGGTGGACCATCGCGCAAGAATAAATGGTCCCCGAAGTGTCAACTTTGTGATGCATTTGGTCACACCTCGAACACATGCAGCAACCCTCAATCCAACTCGCTGATGCGTTTCAGTCTGCCGTTACACGTGCGTAAATCAAGTATCAAGAGTTTACTCTCAGAACGAGTCTACGTACGTACGTATCAACAAAACGCCGAGATTTAATATTAAAACTTTGAGAAAACATGAATTACTAGAAAATAAATAAAATTTAATCAATGTACACATATTTCAAAAACAATGTACGAATATAATTTCTTAGACTATTATTATTATATAAATAAAATTACTGAGCATCTTTTATCAAATCAAATGATAGTATTTGCCACATTTTACATTCATGTTTTAAAAGTTGAAAACTATCTACTGCGGTTATAATTATAGCTACGTGCGTAAATGAAGTTTCAAAATTTTTCTTTCGGAACGAGTCTACGTACGTACGTAGCAACAAACCACCGAGATTTGATATTAAATATTGATTTTGTTTCCTAACAATTCAAATATCTTCAACAAATCTCTACCAGTTTGCGGAGATATTTTCCAAACATTAAAACTTTTCCAATGTATATATACACTGAATATCAACTCCACTATTCCATTGATCCATCTCTTAACTGTCACAGAGTTAAATACTTGCAAAAAAAACCCTAGTTCCCTTTCGACCCCTATATTTCTCATACAATCGACAATGTTCCCGCCGTCGAGAAAGATAATGCCACCTATTTCTCTGTTGAATAAGCTAGCGGCGGAGCTGTCCATACGGCCAACCATGGCTAAACCAAAATCAAATCCTTTTCCAACCTCTCTGAATCCTTACAAACTTCCGGTACCGATGGATATATGCACCGGAATTACATCTACATTTCTAGTGAATGAGGCGGCTGTGGTGGAATGCATGCCAACCTCATAACCTGAAAAAGTAGTCCCTCAAAGCCTCTGAGTAAGAGAAGAATAAAACAAACTAGAGGAAGGAAGCAATCGATATCATTAGAGGAGGATGAGGTGGCATAGGAGCCAGATGCTGAAGCTTTGGAGGAAAAAGGGATAGAGGAGGGGCCTATTTTAACCCAACATCCTTGAATAAAGACCGATCATTATTCTTGTCCCCAACGCGCGCGCCAGCCAGGGCACGTTGCAGCCACGCGCGGACAGCTCTGACGGCAGCTCGTCCGATGACGGTGATTCCGGAGGCTCCTGGGGTTTTTCCAGTATAGGTGGTGGACCATCGCGCAAGAATAAATGGTCCCCGAAGTGTCAACTTTGTGATGCATTTGGTCACACCTCGAACACATGCAGCAACCCTCAATCCAACTCGCTGATGCGTTTCAGTCTGCCGTTACACGTGCGTAAATCAAGTATCAAGAGTTTACTCTCAGAACGAGTCTACGTACGTACGTATCAACAAAACGCCGAGATTTAATATTAAAACTTTGAGAAAACATGAATTACTAGAAAATAAATAAAATTTAATCAATGTACACATATTTCAAAAACAATGTACGAATATAATTTCTTAGACTATTATTATTATATAAATAAAATTACTGAGCATCTTTTATCAAATCAAATGATAGTATTTGCCACATTTTACATTCATGTTTTAAAAGTTGAAAACTATCTACTGCGGTTATAATTATAGCTACGTGCGTAAATGAAGTTTCAAAATTTTTCTTTCGGAACGAGTCTACGTACGTACGTAGCAACAAACCACCGAGATTTGATATTAAATATTGATTTTGTTTCCTAACAATTCAAATATCTTCAACAAATCTCTACCAGTTTGCGGAGATATTTTCCAAACATTAAAACTTTTCCAATGTATATATACACTGAATATCAACTCCACTATTCCATTGATCCATCTCTTAACTGTCACAGAGTTAAATACTTGCAAAAAAAACCCTAGTTCCCTTTCGACCCCTATATTTCTCATACAATCGACAATGTTCCCGCCGTCGAGAAAGATAATGCCACCTATTTCTCTGTTGAATAAGCTAGCGGCGGAGCTGTCCATACGGCCAACCATGGCTAAACCAAAATCAAATCCTTTTCCAACCTCTCTGAATCCTTACAAACTTCCGGTACCGATGGATATATGCACCGGAATTACATCTACATTTCTAGTGAATGAGGCGGCTGTGGTGGAATGCATGCCAACCTCATAACCTGAAAAAGTAGTCCCTCAAAGCCTCTGAGTAAGAGAAGAATAAAACAAACTAGAGGAAGGAAGCAATCGATATCATTAGAGGAGGATGAGGTGGCATAGGAGCCAGATGCTGAAGCTTTGGAGGAAAAAGGGATAGAGGAGGGGCCTATTTTAACCCAACATCCTTGAATAAAGACCGATCATTATTCTTGTCCCCAACGCGCGCGCCAGCCAGGGCACGTTGCAGCCACGCGCGGACAGCTCTGACGGCAGCTCGTCCGATGACGGTGATTCCGGAGGCTCCTGGGGTTTTTCCAGTATAGGTGGTGGACCATCGCGCAAGAATAAATGGTCCCCGAAGTGTCAACTTTGTGATGCATTTGGTCACACCTCGAACACATGCAGCAACCCTCAATCCAACTCGCTGATGCGTTTCAGTCTGCCGTTACACGTGCGTAAATCAAGTATCAAGAGTTTACTCTCAGAACGAGTCTACGTACGTACGTATCAACAAAATGCCGAGATTTAATATTAAAACTCGGAGAAAACATGTATTAATAGAAAATAAAGAAAATTTAATCAATGTACCCATATTTCAAAAACACTGTACGAATATAATTTCTTAGACTATTATTATTATATAAAAACAATTACTGAGCATCTTTTATCATATCAAATGATAGTATTTTCCACATTTTACATTCATGTTTTAAAAGTTGAAAACTATCTACTGCGGTTATAATTATAGCTACGTGCGTAAATGAAGTTTCAAAATTTTTCTCTCGGAACGAGTCTACGTACTTACGTAGCAACAAAACATCGAGATTAGATATTAAATATTGATTTTTTTCCTAACAATTCAAATATCTTCAACAAATCTCTACCAGTTTGCGGAGATATTTTCCAAACATTAAAACATTTTCAATGTATATATACACTGAATATCAACTCCACTATTCCATTGATCCATCTCTTAACTGTCACAGAGTTAAATACTTGCAAAAAAAACCCTAGTTCCCTTTCCGACCCCAATATTTCTCATACAATCGACAATGTTGCCGCCGTCGAGAAAGCGATTGCCGCCTCTTTCTCTGTTGAATAAGCTAGCGGCGGAGCTGTCCATACGGCCAACCATGGCTAAACCAAAATCAAATCCTCTTCCAACCTCTCTGAATCTTTACCAACTTCCGGTACCGATGGATATTTGCACCGAAAATACATCTTCATTTCTAGTGAATGAGGCGGCTGTGGTGGAATGCATGCCGACCTCATAACCTGAAAAAAGTAGTTACTTGAAGCCTCTAAGTAAGAGAAGAATAAAACCAACTAGAGGAATGAAGCAATCGAAATCATTAGAGGAGGATGAGGTTCATAGGAGCCAGATGCTGAATGTATGGAGGAAAAAGGGATAGAGGAGGGGCCTAATTTAACCCAACATCCTTGAATAAAGATCGATCATTATTCATAGTGCCTTTTAAACCATCCAAGCGCGTGCCTCACACGCACGAGCGCGTGAGGCTGATCTTGTCCCCAACGCGCACGCCAACCAGGGCACGTTGCAGCCACGCGCCGACAGCTCTGACGGCAGCTCGTCCGGTGACGTTGTTTCCGGAGGCTCCTGGGGTTTTTCCCGTATAGGTGGTGGACCATCGCGCAAGAATAAATGGACCCCGAAGTGTCAACTTTGTGATGCAATTGGTCACACCTCGAACACATGCAGCAATCCTCAATCCAATTCGCTGATGCGTTTCAGTCTGCCGCTACACGTGCGTAAATCAAGTATCAAGAGTTTACTCTAAGAACGAGTCTACGTACTTACGTATCAACAAACCGCCGAGATTTAATATAAAAACTTGGTGAAAACATGAGTTACTAGAAAAAAAATAAAATTTAATCAATGTACACATATTTCAAAAACAATGTACGAATATAATTTCTTAGACTATTATTATTATATAAATAAAATTACCGAGCACCTTTTATCAAATCAAATGATAGTAATTACAACATTTACATTCATGTTTTACAAGTTCAAAACTAACTACTGCGGTTATTATTATAGCTACGTGCGTAAATGAATCTTCAAAATTTTTCTCTCGGAACGAGTCTACGTACGCACGTAGCAACAAACCACTGAGATTCAATATTAAATATTTATTTAGTTTCCTAACTATTCATATATATTCAACAAATCTCTACCAATTTGCGGAGAATTTTTCCAAATAGTAAAACTTTTTCAATGTATATCTACACTGAATTTCAACTTCACCATTCCATTGATCCATCTCTCAACTGTTAGAGAGTAAAATACTTGCAAAAAAAACCCTAGTTCCCTTTCCGACCCCAATATTTCTCAAACAATCGACAATGTTGCCGCCGTCGAGAAAGCGAATGCCGCCTCTTTCTCTATTGAATGAGCTAGCGGCGGAGATATCCATACGGCTAACCATGGCTAAACCAAAATCAAATCCTTTTCCAACCTCTCTGAATCCTTAACAACTTCCGGTACCGATGGATATTTGCACCGAAAATACATCTTCATTTCTGGTGAATGAGGCGGCTGTGGTGGAATGCATGCCAACCTCATAACCTGAAAAAAGTAGTTCCTCGAAGCCTCTGAGTAAGAGAAGAATAAAACCTACTAGAGGAAGGAAGCAATCGAAATCATTAGAGGAGGATGAGGTGGCATAGGAGCCAGATGCTGAAGCTATGGAGGAAAACTGGATAGAGGAGGGGCCTAATTTAACCCAGCATCCTTGAATAAAGACCGATCATTATTCATAGTGTCTTTTAAACCATCCAAGCGCGTGCCTCACACGCACGGGCACGTGAGGCTGATCTTGTCCCCAACTCGCGTGGCAACCAGAGCACGTTGCAACCACGCGCTGACAGCTCCGACGGCGGCGCGTCCGGTGACGGCGATTCCGGAGGCTCCTAGGGGTTTTCCCGTTTAGGTTGTGGACCATCGCGCAAGAATAAATGGCCCCGAAGTGTCAACTTTGTGATGCATTTGGTCACACCGCGAACACATGCCGCAATCCTCAATCCAACTCGCTGATGCATTTCAGTCTGCCACTACACGTGCGTAAATCAAGTATCAAGAGTTTACTCCCAGAACGAGTCTACCTATGTACGTATCAACAAACCGCTGAGATTTAATATTAAAACTTGGAGAAAAAATAAATAAAATTTAATCAATATACACATATTTCAAAAACAATGTACGAATATAAATTCTTAGACTATTATTATTATATAAATAAAATTACTGAACATCTTTTATCAAATCAAATGATAGTAATTACAACATTTACATTCATGTTTTAAAAGTTCAAAACTATGTACTGCGGTTATAATTATTCGGCGGTAGATGGGGGAAGTGAGGTAGAAGTCATGTTTCTCAGCTGTTATGAATAGTTTTGATTGAACAAAACCAATCTCGTGCCTACAAACCCCATCTCGGGATTTGATGGCGATCCTATAGCTCCTTTAGGAGAGATCACCTTACCGGTGTGAGTGAGGGATGGTCCTAGGAGTATAACCCTTAGTTGCATCTTCGCGGTCATCGACTCCAGAGCGCCATATAACATAATCCTCGGACGACCTTGGATGTATCAAGCAAAAGCCATTTGGTCCCCATACCACTTGGTGATGAAGTTCCTTACAAACCAAGGGATAGCAATAATCCGAGGTGATCAAAAATTAGCCAGAGTCTGCACAATCCAAGCTATCCAAGAACCGGAGAAGGAGGACCTTGAACCAGCCAAATACTCTGAATCCGAGCCAATACAACTCGGAGAGTCAGGAACCGTCGAGGTTGGAACTCTCCTACCCCCCGAGATCTTCTCTTACCTGTATATATATATGTCTTTTCTTGGGATACCAATGATTTGGTGGGAGTATCCCCTCGCTTGGCGGAACATTACCTGAATATCAATCCCTCACAAAAACCCATTTAGCAGAAACGACGCATCTTTGCATTAGATCGAGTTGAAACCATTGGAGAAGAAGTGGATAAGTTACTCAAAGTCCGCATAATCGAAGAAGTGCAGTACCCAGAATGGATAGCTAACCCAGTAATGGTCAAGAAGCCAGATGGGAAGTGGAGAATATGCATCGACTTCACCAACCTGAATGATTATTGTCCTAAAGATAGCTATCCTTTACCCTCGATCGACCGATTAGTTGAAGTGATCGCTGGATACCAAGTACTATCCTTTTTTGATGCCTTTAAGGGATATCATAAAATCCCTATAGCAGAGCAAGATAAGAAGAAAAACTTCTTTATAACCGACAGAGGAACTTTCTGCTACAAAATGATGCCTTTCGGATTGAAAAATGCCGGAGCCACTTACCACCAACTGGTAGACAAATTATTCAAGTCTCAGATAGGACGCAACCTCGAGATTTATGTGGATGACATGGTAGTGAAGAGCCGCAGCTACGACGCCTTCTTTGAAGATTTAAAGGAAACCTTCGACACATTACGGGCATCCAACCTAAAGTTGAACCCTGCTAAGTGTACTATTGGTGTTGGAGCAGGCAAATTCCTAGGATATATGGTGTCCAATCGGGGAATTGAGGTAAACCCCGAGAAGACAGAGGCTTTGCAAAATATGCAACCTCCGAAGACCGTCAAAGATGTACAGAAGCTGACAGGATCCCTTGCAGCCCTTAGCCGATTCCTCTCCAAAGGAGCGGAAAAAAACCTGCCCTTCTTCAACATCCTTAAGAAGGCAAACCAATTTGAGTGGTCACATGAATTTGGGGAAGCCTTCCAAGCACTTAAAGACCACCTACGACAGCTTCCGACACTGTCGAAACTAGATAAAGGGGAGACTCTCTACTTATATATACCTGCATCTCAGTTAGCCATTAGTGTTGTGTTGGTCAAGGAAAAGGAAGGATCACAACACCCGATATATTATGTAAGCCGAGCTTTAGAGGGGCCCGAGAACAGATATACGCCTCTCGAGCACTTAATATTGGCCCTCGTACATGCCTCTCGGGGGTTGCGACCATACTTCCAAGCACATACAATAGTCCTCCTAACCAACTACCCGATTAGGCAAATCCTCCAGAAAACGGACGCTTCGGGATGAATGATGAAGTGGGCCATCGAGTTAGGAGAACATGACATACAGTATGATCCTCGAACAGCCATCAAGGGCCAGGCCTTATAGGATTTCATAATGGAGTCCGTTGAACCAGTGGAGATAAACCAACAAGACCCAGTTCCAGACACAAGAAAATGGCGATTATATGTAGATGGATCCTCCAACTCGGGGGGAAGTGATGCTGGTGTTTTACTCACTAGCCTCGAGGGAAAGGACCATCCTTACGTACTTTATTTCAATTTTCAAGCTACTAATAATGAAGCGGAATATGAAGACCTCATCATCGGATTAAAATTGGCAAAGGACCTCGATGTTAGGGACCTCGAGATCTTTAGTGATTCACAAATCATGGTGCAGCAGGTCAAAGGTGAATACGAGACCCGAGAGTATAGTCTCCAAAAGTACCTCGAGATAGTTAAGCCTCTCCTAAATCAATTCCGACATTATGTGCTGAATCATATCCCTCGAGAAGGTAACCACAAAGCAGATGCATTGAGCAAACTTGCCTCCTCGGACCTCAACATTAAATATTCTCAAGAATTGCTAATGAAAACCCTGACGAAGAGAAGCTATGAAGAAAGCAGCATCATGGTTGTTGACATCTCAAATACATGGATGAACCCCTATATTGAGTACCTTCAGACGAGAACCCTCCCCGAGGATAAGCATCTACCACGGAAGGTCCGAGTTAAAGCTCCCAGATATGTCATTCATGAAGGCACCCATATAAGAAGGGATATCTCCAGCCCTTACTCAAATGTGTTGGGTCTTCCAATGTTGAACACTTAGTACAAGAAGCACACAAAGAAGTTTGTGGTAGTCACCAAGGTCCACACACTGTTACCCATAAATTCCAACAAATGGGTTATTAATGGCCTACGATGTTGGAAGACTCCAAGAAATATATTGATTCTTGTCACCAGTGTCAGAGATTCGCCAAGATGATCTATGTGCCTCAAGAAAATATGATTACCATCCAAGAATCCTGGCCATTCGTCCGATGGGGTATAGATCTTGTCGAACCCTTTCCAACAGCCCCTGGTAATTTCAAATACCTTATTGTGGCCATTGATTACTTCTCAAAGTGGGTGGAAGCCGAAGCCTTGACCAACATAACTGGCAAGACGGTTATCAACTTCTGCTGGAAGAATATTGTATGTCGCTATGGCATCCCGAGATACACAGTGACAGATTATGGAGCACAGTTCGCCAACAACCCCTTCAAGAAATGGTGTAAGGATTACGACATACATCAGAAGCTCACCTCGGTATATCATCCGGAAGCCAACGGCCAAGTGGAAGTTACAAATCAAACCTTGGTGAGTGGCATTAAGAAGCGCTTAGAAGGAGCTAAAGGAAACTTGATCAAAGAACTACCGATCGTGATCTGGACCCATAGGACTACACCAGCTACTGAAAACCGGAGAAACTCCATACAGTCTAGTCTACGGATCCGAGGCGGTCATCCCCATGGAAATTGGAGTCCCCTCTGCTCGCACCTCTCAACCAGAAGATGATGATGGCACTACCAACGAAGAAAACCTCCGACTCAACCTCGACCTTCTGGAAGAAAAAAGAGCTAATGCTACTATCCATGAAGCCAAGGTGAAGGAAAGAGTTAAGCGTTACCATGATAGAAGGGTTCGCTTAGCCACCTTCGTTAAAGGAGACCTTGTAATGAGGTTAAATGAGAATAGCAAGAAAGAAGTGGAAGGGAAGCTAGCCCCGAACTGGGAAGGCCCATATCGAGTCCTAGAATCCCATCTAGGGGGAAGCTACATCTTGGAAACCATGAAAGGCGAACCCATACCACGAAGATGGAATGTGATTAACATATGAAAGTATCACGGAAGATAAAATCAGAGGAGGAGCCTCACAAAGGTTCGAGAATATCAACAATGTCAAAGAACCTCATAAATGATAAGTCCATGGTTCGTATTTGGACCTCATTCATACTCGGACCAGGGCCCGAGAAGGGTCGTGGGCTCGAGATACGCGGAGGGTGGATCCACAGGTCCATCAATCCTAATCCTTATAAGGAATGCGTATATTTTGAATATTCTACAAGGAATATACATCTTCTCGAAGATGGTAATATGATCATCCTAAACATGGTTATACAATCATGTTCCAAATATACTTCCTCTATACTTGGTAATACAACTTCTCTCCCATAAGAGTTGTATTCATACCATAAATACATATCTTGGTGATCTACGGATTGTAGCCATATAAATACACACGAAGGATTGGTACACCTTCTCTATATCATACTACATACAGTACGCCATATGCATCATAATACTAACTTGAGCGTCGGAGTGCTTACCCCCGAGACACCCGGGGTTGTGTTTTGCAGGTCAGTTCGTGATCAAGGTTCGTCGTCGAAGTGTTGTTGTCCGGCATACATCAATTTGGCACGCCCGGTGGGACCTCCACACCCCTTGACGATTTCGCCGAACTTTGTATCTAATCTGATCTCGTGTTCAACAAAGTTTTTCACGCCATGTGTGAAGTTGAGCAACCCAGGCGAAGCGCCCGAGTCCAGGGCTAAAACCCGGAGAAGAATCCAAAAATAGAGCAGCCTCCCCGAGGACGCGGACAAGAACAACCTAGAGGATCTCAGGCGCGCTCCACCCCCGAACCACCATTAAACTTTTCCGTGGGGGCAGGAAACTTCAGCTTTCCGAACTCCCTCGGTCCAAATCCTGCCGTATCTGGAGCATCTGGAGCACCATCCTCCGGTCCAAACCCTGCTGCATCTGGAGTGCCACCTTCTGGATCGAACCCTTTGGGATCTGAAGTACCGAACTCGGACCAGAGGATCTTGATCCAGACTGACATAAACTCCAGCGCTCCGAATTCCCTTGGTCCAAATCCCGTCGGATCCGAAACACCATTCTCCGGTCCAAATCCTACCGCATCCGGGGTACCACTTTCTGGATCGAATCCTTTGGGATCTAAAGTACCGAACTCGGACCAGAGAATCTCGATCCAGACCAGCACGAGCTATAACAACTGCATCAACAATCCAGAAGGACTTGACCAAGAGAATGAGACAGAATACAGCGAATCCGACTCGATCTTTTCTGTGGAAGAAGGAAAACAAAGGGATCGATAAATCCTTGCAGACAGACAGAGGGAAGGAAAGTCTGTGATAGAACAATATCACAAGTATATGGATCTATCCACAAGGCGCTATAATCCAGATGAAGTCCTCTTGATAAATCTTTATCGAAGGAGTATAGATGATGATACTCTGAGGACGAAGCTGACAACGTCGAATCCTACCACTATTAAGCATCTCTGAACTATCATGGAGGAATATGCCAGCAAAACGGATATAGTGTCATGCAAAAGATCCCAAGACCTTGACAATGAGGTGAAGGAGCCCAAGATGAAAATACCAAAGGTCGAAAAGACTGAAGGCACTCCTAAACCAACCTTCAAATCTTACACTCCTCTAGCTAGATCTCGGGCTGAGATATTATCCATTCACGGGCACCTCATAATGGACCCACCCGCCATGAAGGACTCAGCCGAGCGTCAAAGGTCCCCGAAATTCTGCCAATATCACCAAGATCGGGGGCATGACACTAAGGAGTGCTATCAACTCAAGAACGAGATCGAGAAACTGATTCGACAAGGTATTGTGCAACAAATTGCACCGTCAATAGCTGGAGACGGCCAAGGTACTCAGAAAAGGTATAGGGGAAAACCTTGGCAGAAGAAGAAGGACAGCTATCGTAACAACAATAACAACAACAACAACCAAGGGGGCGGAGGCAATAATCCACAAGATCCTCCTCCGCCGCCACTAAATGGAGCCAACCGAGTCATCAACGACATCAATGGTTATACAGAAGAAGCAATTTCCTTGACCAATGTGAAGGATAGTGTGCGGGCCATGCCCCACAGCGAGCCAGTCAACAAGAGGCTCCGCCCCGAGGAAACCATTACCTTCTCGGACGCGGACGCCGTGCCAAATCAGATGCCCCACTCGGACCCTCTCATCATCTCGGCAACCATACAAGATTCCCTGAAAAAAAGAGTCATAGACGACAGGACCGGGGTAGAAGTAATGTTCCAAGACTGCTTCCAGAAGCTGGGATTTACAAAAGATGACCTCAAACCTATGGGTCCGATCTCGGGGTTCACAGGAAATCCAGTAATACCTCTCGGGGAAATCACACTCCCAGTCACAATAGCAGATGGAGCAAAGAGCCTAACATTATACTGCACGTTTGTGGTAGCAGACACTGTCACACCTTTCAACATTACCCTTGGCAGACCTTGGATGTGCCAAGCTAAAACCGTATGGTCTCCTTACCATCTGATGCTGAAATTTCGGACACCACAAGGAGTAGCTTCAATCAAAAGAGATCAAGGAGTGGCGCGTTCTTGCATGATCACGGCCATCCGTGACGCCAGAAAAGTGAGCAACATCTCGGCTAACAACACTATCCTAGGAGATCTGGTCCCCGATCCTGATCTCGAACAACCCCTGGTGTTTCACTTCGAGGAAGAGGCCTACAACGAGATGACTGAACTATGGCACAAAGGACGCCATCAAATCTTCCAAGTGGGAGAAATTGTAATGTCAGTAGGCCCGTGGTGTACTAACAAGCTAGAAGGAGCGCTTGAGCCAAGGACGAAAAGACCATACAAAGTCTCAACAGCACAATCCGGTGGATTCTACCTCTTGCAAACTCGCGAAGGAGAGCACTTGGACCCTGTCATAATGGCGCCCTTCCTATGCAGCAGTCAATAAACCTCTAATACAAAGAGACATTGTGAAACCGTGAAGGGCGAACCCATACCACGAAGATGGAACGTGATTAACTTACGAAAAAATCATGGAAGATGAAACTCAACAAAGAGCCTCACAAAGGTTCGAGAATAAAAACCTTGTCCGAGAGCCTCATCAAGGTCCGAGACAATCCTGCTATAGCACAAACGGGTAATCAAACTCAAACCTACTATTTCCTTTACTACTTTTCTTAAAAGTTATAAACTTGGATTGAAGTCATGATATTTTTTACACCTATCTTTTTCACTAAGCAATCTTAAAGGTCCTTTTCTAAAAAAAAGGATTGTTATCCTAAGTATAACATGGATTGCTATTCAAAACAATATGCTTTATAAAGTGTATGATTGGTTAGCTTATATAAGATAAGCTGTTTGGATCCAAAATTCAACTACCAATCGTTTTGAATAAAAGAGATAGGTTCGAGATAGAAAGTACTTCACAAAATTAATTGATTGAGGTTTATAAACCAAAAGGGAAGACGTGCTCAGAAATCAATCATCTCGAATAACAAAGAGGAAAAACCTCAAAAACAGAAGTTCAAACTCATATCAAAGGTGTTACTACATCAGAATATGATGCTTCTAAAATTTCTCAAAGGGATACATAGAGGAAAAACCTCGAACACAAGTAACTCATATCAAAGGTGTTATTACATCAGAATATGATACTTGCCTATGAGATATACGTTTATAAGCGTATGATTGATGCTTATCTATTATGGGCTGCTCGAACCAAGTATCCGAGCCACAGTCACCTCGGGCTAAAATAAAATAATATACTTATAAAAAGTATATGGTCAAAGACCAACATGTTACGAGTCACACAAACTCACAAATTTTGAAACTCGACTCTCTTGTTGATACTCCGATTAAGGTACACATCACTATTTGTTCAGGCTATTCATAAGCCTAAGAGTCAGTCTTCTCAAGGATTGCAATACAAAGACCTTTATAAATTCAAAACCAACAAGTGTTATTACACTAAAAACTTCTTACACCTCGTGAAGGTCTTTAAATAAAGGGGTACGTCCCCAACCGCGAAAAGAAGTAAAGGCACAACCTCGACTACTCTGGAGGCCATGGCCCCAACCAATTTCCTATGCCGTCCTCATTAATTGAGATGGCGTAGGAGACCCTCTTCTACTTTCTGTGATTGCAGGCCGAGAAGGAGATTCTAAGGCTCCAGGAGTAGGTGCCGCTGCTCTTCCCTTTCCATGAGAAGTCCCTTCTGGAGGATTTACCATCCCTCAAGATGTACCCCCTCGGACACGAGAGCTTATCAATGGTCCTGAATTCAGGGCTGAAGAAGGCCCACCTATCTCCCCCTTTGAAGATACTAAAGGCGTGACAAACACATCTTGGGCTTCTAGTTCTTTTATTTGGAACCTGTAAGCATTCAGCTCGGCCTGGCACATCCTCAGCTCATCTATGACGCCATCAATCTTATGAAATACGGTGATGTTTTCATCCCGAAGGGTAGAGATACGAAGGTCCTTCTCATGACTCTCACCCTTGGTCTCCATTAAGTCACTCCTGGCTTTTCTCCATTCTTGGTCATACTCCTTATTGGCGGCCAAGGCTTTGCTATGTTCTTCTTCTAGACCCTTATATCTGGTCTGAAAATCATTCAACTGCTGATTCAGCTTAGCTCTCTGCTCCAGAGCTATCTTGAGCCCACCATGAAGACTATCACACTCTTCTCGCACGAGGCTAAAACAGCCCTTGGAATCAGTCAAGTCTTCCTCCAGCTTCTTACTCTTTTGAAGAACAGCCTCATACTGGACCTAAAAGTCAGCACAGGCAGCAATGCAACACTGGATATAAAGGAAGATAAAAAAACAATCAATTCCAGAGAAGAGCCTTGTCAGAATACATGAGTGACAAAATTCAGCAGAAAGAGAAGAATCCTAAATAAGATGTGAAGGCTCTAGGAAATTACAATCTCTGGCTCCCCGTTTTGAACTTCGGGATTCATGGTTGAAGCCTCCACAGCTGGCTTCTCCATCAAGAAAGACAACTCCGGGTACAAGCCACAAAGCTTCTCCTAAAACTCCTCCAGAGTCAAAGCCTTTTTCAAGGAATCTAAACTAGCTAATAAACTAGTTTTGAACCCTCCTACTTGGCGGAATCTCACCCAGAATTCCTCCAGATCTTGCGCCGTTCCTGGCCAGTCGTAACCAGGAGTCAGCCATTCCTGATCTTCTTCACTCAAGGCCCCCTTTAGCAAGGCCCACATGCGTGGAAGCTCGGACTTGTAATGCAGTTCGCCATGCTCTTAGCAATGAGCCTCCATCTTAGGGCAATTCAGGCAGTAGTCAATTATCAACCGAACCAAGCACCTCTGGCAATCTAGATCAGCATATCTATTCTTCTCCGCCTCCGCCAAGGCCATCTCCTTTTTCAGCTCCTGGAAGGAGTTATCTCTCACTCTCCTCTCCTCCCTTAAGGTTTTGATCTCCTCTTCACAATAATTTCTCTTGGCCTTCTCCTGTGCCACCTCGTCTTGGAGACGCTTCATTGCTTCAGATGGCTCGCTATACCTCTTAGCCATCTGCTTCTTCACCAGCTCAAGCTCAGCTGTCTATTCCTGACAACGACTGTATCGTGTCTTGACAGAATCGTACAAGTACTTTATATGAAGCAGAGGCTGTGACAGAGGACAAAACATTTAGAATTCTACACCTTCAATAGAGTTGAAAGCTATAACCTTCTTATTTCTGGACGTACTGAAGCCATCTTGACCTCAACTGCAGAAGGAACAGGCATCACATATTTCTCGAACCTGGCCTTCTTCGGAGACCTACCAGAGACATTATTGGAGCTCCCTGAGATCTCCAATTCCCTCTTGTTGCCAGAACCAGTTGACCCTCTTGTCTCGAGTAGCTGAGTCAACTTGTCTAACACCTTCTCGGACTTGGAAGCACCCAATGCAAACAAAAAAAATAAAAAAATAAAAAATGGAGTTAGCATATGGAAGAATGAAGACACAATATGGGCGAGAAGGTCACACATGAAAAACAAGAAATACCCTTAGGAAACATATCACAACCTACTACTCAGGTTATTATTTCACCACTCTTAGGGTCTGATGTCCGAGTCTCCTCCATTTTCGGATATCGAACTAAAGCAGAGCCCTCATCCTCTTCCTCATCTGACGGATCTCGGGCAACTGGAACAAATAGACAATCTGCCTCATCAATCACCTTAGGCTGTGACCGAGCCTTCTTAGGTCCTTGAACCAACCTTTTGAACAGACACCGAGCATCCGGTATCAGTCCGGCAATCTCCCTATCTACTTCCTTCTCGAACACCTCTTCCATTGCCCTAGTGGCCTGAAGCGCCCTAGCAGCACCGATGGGATCCTGCTCTATAGACAGAATGGCTTCATACCAGTCAATCTCTACACCTTTGAGCTGATCGAAATGAGTCAATTTCAAATAGCTCCCATTTTGAAGAGTTCGGCCAGGCATTCGATGTAACCAGCCACACGTCTCTAGAGGCCACTGCCAGCCCATTTGATGATCTCCAGATACAAACTTGCGTTCTCTAAGTTTGATCTTCTCCTTCACCAACTTCCCAGCTATATTCAGCAGGTTACGGGATAGTTCAACATCAGACTAGACCTCATTTTTGAGTCCCTTATTCCAATTGGGTACTACATACTTTGTTTGGTCAAAGGTTAGTTTTTTCCTATCCCACTCCCCACATTGCACAGGAAGCACAAAGGGCTGACCCAAGGAAGAATCCCGAGCAGTCAAAGTCACCCTTTGTTTAGCGACAGAGACCTTATACATTGTCCGCAACAAGGCAAGACTGGGGTCATAACCTTTACGGGCACACCAAGTTATCGAGGCCATAATGATTACTATCACATTGGCATGGAGTTGTCCTAGATGCACTTTATAAAAATGGAGGAATTCACTCAACAGTGGGGGAAAAGGGAAGGCTAACCCATGCTGCAGAAATCTACCATATATGATCCCCCGGGCTGGAGTCACTAACTCGGAGGCAGACTTATCTTCTCCAAAATACATGAGATCAGCATCTTGGGGAATCGAAAAGGGACAACTTTCCACGAAGACAGCAGCGTCAGAACGTGCTTTATCCTCCTTCATCAAACTTTTGCTACTACCTTTACCATCCATGAATATTCTACCTCCGGATGCATGCATTACTATGGGGCTATTCCCCTCTATCTGAGCCCTCTTGGCCATAGCCTTTAACCTCTTCTCTTCCTCAGAGGCTTTCTTCTTCAAAACTACAGGCTTTTTCCCACTCGCTACCTCTGCTCTGCGGCGGTCATGGGAGCTACTCTCCTCGGCCTGAGCACGTATACTCTCCCTCATCATGATGGGGGATGGAAATCGTTTCGCTATTACCACTCATGATTACTGAGAGTATGGGGGGAAATACACACACACAGAGAAAAGGAAAAAGCAGACACAAAGAAAATAGTGCAGAGAAAGAAGATAGCACTTACTGATGATGGAAGCAGAAAACAGAAATTTGGGCCTACAGAAATTGATGAAGTGCTGATGCGTTTTCTGAACTTGGAAAGAAGAAATTTTGAAGAGAGAAGAAAATGGGAATGATTTGGGAGATCTATACCAAAACCCAGACAACATTTATGAGGAGCAATTACCTCGATTCTGTTTCCAAGACGAAGCAATACACGCCATGTGTATTTACCATCTGGATTTCAAAAGAAGTTAATCTCAGCCGTCCATATAGAATACGAAAGTACTGGAAGCTACATATTCAGAAGGGCAAGCCCGAAGGACACCCCGAGCTTTATACCCCGACTTACTCTCCCTCGAGTTATTGGTTTTCCCTCGAGAAACAAGCCTCTCTTTCAACTCTCGAGATGGAGAACTCTATATTCTGAAGATCTACCTTGGGGCTACAGATAAGTCCATGATTCGTTCGGACCTCATTCATACTCGAACCAGGGCCCGAGAAGGGTCGTGGGCTCGAGATACGCGGAGGGTGGATCCACAAGTCCATCAATCCTATTCCTTATAAGGAATGCATATATTATGAATGTTCTACAAGGAATATACATCTTCTCTAAGATGGTAATATGATCACCCTAAACATGGTAATTCAATCATGTTCCAAATATACTTCCTCTATACTTGGTAATACAACTACTCTCCCATAAGAGTTGTAGTCATACCATAAATACATATCTTGGTGATCTACGGATTGTAGCCATATAAATACACACGAAGGAATGGTACACCTTTTCTATATCATACTACATACATTACGCCTTACGCATCATAATACTAACTTGAGCATCGGAGTTCTTACCCCCGGGACACCCGAGGTTGTGTTTTGCAGGTCAGTTCGTGATCAAGGTTCGTCGTCGAAGTGTTGGTGTCCGGTATACAACAATCAAGGTCCGAGACAACTCTGTTCTAGCGCAAACGGGTACTCAAACTCAAACCTACTATTTATTTTACTTCTATCGCTAAAGTTATATACTTAGATTGAAGTCATGTTATTTTTTACACCTATCGTTCAGAGAGAAATCTTAAATTTCCTTTTATAAAAAAAGGGACTGTTATCTTATAGTATGACATTGATTGCTATTCAAAACAATATTCTTTATAAAGTATTTTTTTTATTTTTTTTTTGTGTTAAACCATCAAAAGATGGAGGGATTATATAAGGCTCCCTAAGCCATGAAAAACCACCAAAGTGGTAAAATTACATCTGAATGTCAGAGTTACAAACCAGATGGCAATGAGTAGCTAAATTCTAGCCTAAGCTCCTAAATGAGGGTGTAAAAACCTCTGCACACTAACCAAAACCTCAGCATTCAGTAAGTGATTTATTAGTGAATTGCAAGCAAAACACAAGGCAACCACCAACTGAAAACTGAGATTAGTGCACACAAAAGAAGAAGCTCTTCCTTACGATTCCTAAACTGTCTAAGAGCTGTTAAGAAGCAGTCAACCTGGATCAGACAGAGGACCTCTATGGATCCTTATAGTAGGGACAAGAGTTGCATCAAGAATCAGCAATCCCTTTGTAGTTGGAGGTAGTGTTGCTTCATTAAAATGTTCTGCTGATTTTGCATTTGCAGCCCACCTTGCCAAGGAGTCTGCTGGTTGATTACCTTCCCTGAGAGTATGAACAAAGTGGCAGGAGCTGAGAGTGGTTGAGATGGAATCCAATAAAGTAGCCAACTTCCAGTGCCTCTTGAGTGGATTGAGTATCATAGTCACAGACTGCAGGCAGTCAGATTCCACTGTAATTTCAGAATATCAAGAAAGTCTTCCTAGCTCCATTCCAGCTTTGATAGCTAACAGTTCTGAGTGAAGGGGGTCAGTGGCTTCTAAAAAGTCAGTCTTTGCTTGGATGAGTGTCCCTAAGTTGTTTCTGCAAACCATACCAATGCCAGCCTTGCCATGTTGCCAGGACGCATCAACATTAATTTTGAGGCCTTGGAATTCAGTTATCCATCTGACAGGGATTATATTAGGTTTAGGAGGGGGATGGGTGGGGTTGGAATAATCCCAGCCAGTGCCAGTTCAGAATCCACCTGTCTAGTGAAGGACATGGGGTGCCTGACAAATGCCCAATACAATTCCTGTTTTAGATCTCTGGATAGTTGTTGCAGAGATGGAGGGGTGTCTTCAAAAAGTCTTTTGTTTCTTGCTTTCCATAGTAGCCAGCACACCATTGCAGGAGCAATGTGGTTCAGCCTGGTGTGGATGGGTGATAGTCCCTGAAAAGCCCAAAGTGTGGCAAGCCTGTCCCAAAGATTATCACAATAGAAAAATTTGGAGAAACATAAAGAGTGCATCACTTTCCACATTTCAACAGTGACAGGGAAGGTGTTGTAAAAATGGTGTAGTGAGTCTTGGGTGTTGCAGAAACAACATTTTGAAGCAAACTGGAAACCTGAGAAAGAAAGGATATCATCAAAGGGCAGGAGGGCATTTAGTAGTCTCCACATAAAAATTGAAATCTTTTTTTGTAGCTGTGGGGACCAGATAATTTTAAGAACAGGCCTATGTGGAAGGACAGGTCTCAGTTTAAGGTATGTGGATTTAACAGTGAAGGCTCCTGTGACATTTGGCTTCCAGATCAGTTGATCTTCTTTATGGGGTGAGCTGGTAGCATTTTGGAGAAACTGGGAGATATGGTTGGGAAGGTGTTGATGCAGAGAAGGCAAGAGTGTATTTTTATTTTGGATAAAATCTGCAACAGTGACTTGAAGAAGTCCAACTGAGGGAGGTTCACAGTGGTCAATGATTGGACCAAAACCCGTCCAATTTGAACTCCAAAAATTGCAGGAGCCTGAGCCAATAATGACTCTTGAATTGTTTTCTGCAAAGCTGTTAACTTTACATATTCTTTTCCAGTTCTATGAATTTCTGTGTGTATCAAGTAGGGATGCTAAAAATTGGGACCATGGTGCATTCCCTAATTGGTATTTCCACCACAATTTACATGAGAAAGCTGTAATTGTGGTGGAAAGAGCCCTGAAACCTAAACTTTTCTGAGAAACTGGATAGCACAGTGCATCCCATTTTCTCCAAGTTTTCTTTGGTCCTTTTTCAGTGGAGCCCCAAAAATATATTGAGAATTTCCTCTCAATCTTTTTTATGATTTGTTTTGTTGGCTCCATCACTGACCATATGTGCTGTGGTAAAGACTGTAAGCATGATTTGATTAGAGTCAGCTTACCACCAGCAGATAACCAAATATTTTTCCAGTTTTTAACTCTATTATCTATGCATTCCAGAATGGTCTGAAAGTGGATATTGAGTGTTCTACCAGAAAAAATCTGTACTCCTAAATATTTGAATGGAAAGCTACCTTTTTTCATACCAAGCATACTCAAGACCTGTCTCTGTTTATTTTCTGTGGCATGTTTCCCCAAAAAGACCTCACGTTTTTCAAAATTTATTTTCTGACCTGTGGTGTCCTCAAATTTGACAAGAAAAGCCTTAATTCTAATTAAGTTGAGTCTGAAGGCTTTTAAAAAATCACAGTGTCATCAGCATAGGATAAATGGGAGGTATTGATAGCATGGGGTGGTAGGTTGTAGTAGCTGAGTTTACCAATTTCAAAGATAAAAGCTAAGCTTCTGGTAAATGCCTCAGAAAAAAGATTGAACGGAAAGGGGGAGAGGGGGTCACCCTGTTTAATGCCCCTAGTGGCTTTAAAGAACCCTACTGGCCTACCATTGATCAGGATTGAGAACCATGCATCAGATAGATTCTTGAGTATACAATGAATAAACTTGCCACTGAAACCAAATTTTTGGAGTATTTTTTTAAAAAAGACCAGCTGACCCTGTCAAAAGCTTTCATTAAATCTAATTTAAGAATGCAATTGGGATCTCTGACTTTTTTATCCAGAAATCTGAACAATTCTTTCAGATAGATGACATTATCAGCAATGTCCCTATTCTGAAGGAAAGCAGATTGCTGTGGGGAAATTAATTTAGGCATCAAAGCTTTAAGTCTTTCCATCAGTATTTTTGAAAAAAATTTATTGGAAGCATTGGAAAGACTTATTGGTCTGTAGTCACTAATGTAAATAGGGGTTTCTTTTTTAGGAATCAGAGTGATCCAGGTACTAGAAATGCCCCTATGTATATGTGATCTAGACAGAAAATCATTTGATGCCTCTAATAAATCTAGGCTAATAATGTCCCAGGCCTTAATATAAAATTGAGCAGTGTAACCATCTGGTCCTGGACTGCTTGATTTATTAAGACTGAAACAATTTGCCTTAGTTCTTCTAGGGTAACTGGCTTAATTAGTTCCTCATTATCTTCCTCAGTCACCAAATTAGGGATTTTGGAGAGAAAATGTAAAGCAAAAAGTTCATGCTCAGGATGAGGCTCATCGGATAACAGGTTTTGGAAGAAAATGATGGCTTCATTTTCTATCTCAGTACTGTCATCAAGCCACCTCCCAGAAGCACTTTTGATTTTAGTGATTGAAAGTCTACATCTTTTTTCCTTCACAGATTGATGGAAAAATTTCGTATTTTCATCACCATCTTTAAGCCATTTTACCTTAGCCTTATTTTTCCAGAAATGTTTCTCCTCTTTTAGTGATCTAATTAAAATGGCTCTGGCCTTATTTAATTTAATTAGCTCATCAGTTGAACTATTAAACTCAAAAGCACATTCCTGGAGTCTCAATTGTTCTTCTGCTTTAACTACATTATCAGTAATGTTGCCAAAAATATCTCTGTTCCATTTTTTCAAATGTACTTTGAGGTTATTTAGCCCGATAAATAGTTTAAACATTCCTCTACCCTCCAGAGGTTCATTCCAGTGAGATTTAATCAAATCCCTGAAATGGTCTCTTTTGAACCAGGTGTTGACAAATCTAAATGGTCTTGGAGTAGAAGGAATATCAGATCCAATTCTACAGAGAAGAGGGCAGTGATCAGAAGATAATTTATTTAGGACTAGGACAGAGGATTGTGGAAATTTTGATAGCCATTGGAGGGAGCACAATGCTCTATCCAGTCTTTCAATAATTAAATTTTTTCCACCTTCCTCGGTTCTGCCATTTGTCCATGTGAAGAAGTTCCCTACTGTGTTTAGTGTGTGAAGTGCCATGGTATTAATAAAATCATTAAAATCCTGAATACTACCTAATTTGGGAGAAGTAGGTCCTTTATATTCAGACATGGTAGTCATGGCATTGAAATCACCTATGTATAAACACTCAGTAAGCTGTAGACTAACAAGGTCAGACCATAAATCTTTTCTTCCTTTCCTAGATCTTAAACCATGCACAAAAACAGCCTCCATTGACTGATTAAGTATTTGGCTGTTGATTTGTACTAGTAAGAATTGGTTATGATCAAGCCTTAGATTTATTAACAAATTATCATTCCACATGATCCAAATACCACATAGAGATGAGTGCATGCAATGAGTGAAATGAAATTTTTTACAGTATTCAAAAATTTCATGATTTTTGTGTTGAGGCTCAATGAAACAGATAAGGTCCAGTTTATGAATTCTTATTAGTTTCTCAATCCTCAATATTGAAGTGTCCATACCCCTAACATTCCAAACAAAGATATTAATACCTAAGGTTTTATTTATCATATTTACGTGGTTGGATAACTTTTGTTGCAGTCCTGGTAAGGACTTTATTTACCTGAGTAAAGTAAGTAGAGACAGTACCTTGAATTTGCTCAGGTTTTGAGGTGTTAGTTATTGTAGGTGCAGTGAGTGTATCATCTTGAGTTTCCTGTTGTTTGTCCATCAGAGCATCTGTGAACTCTTCATCAGATGTATGTTCCTGTTCCTCTCCTTCCTGTAGTAAGGGTAAGAATCTGTTGGATACTTGATTCACCTCTCTGATAGGATTGTCTTCCCTATTTTCATCCACATTTTCTTCCACATTTTCTTGCTCTTCATCCTCTTGTACAAGTGGAAGAAATCTGTTGTTCCCTGTTCTTGGCTGAGAGTGGAAAGGAGGTTTGTCAGCATTAAAAGGGTTACCAGGTGAAAGAGAGGTACCTGAATGGATGTAAATATCACCAGCTGCAAAATTCCTTGGTTTTTTTGGATTATACCATTGTGTTGTTGGTGGTTGGACAGGGGATAGATTTGAGTGGGGTGGATGATCAGATTCTGAAGTAACTGTGATAGCAGTATGTGAGTCTGACAAAGTTTCAGTCTGAGTGCAAGTAGGGGACTCAATAGGTTGGGAAGTGGATAAACATTTGTAGTGAGTGTTTCTTCAATTGCCACTTTGTCTCCAGATGTAGAGGTGATGTAACAGTCCTGATTGGCTTCCAGTGGAGTTAAAGTAGTATCAAGGATGTCACTCATTTTTCCTTTAAGCTTTTGAGGGGATTTTGGCTAGTCATCATCTATTTGTATGGGGGTGGGGGTGGAGGCACCTTCTGCACATATCTCAGTTAAATTTCCTTTGGTTGGGGTTGGGCTCTTTCCATCTGAGGGGCTTGGCTTTTCAAGGTTTTCTGCTTATCCGCATAGGTAGTGCCAGAAGAGGAGGCTGTCTGAGGAGTGGGAGTTTGTTTTTGGTAAAGAGTGTGTGGTTTTCTTTGAGGTGGAGGGTTAGCTTTTGAGCCATGGTGATTGTTGAATCTGGGGTTATATGGAGCTGGCTTTAGATCAGGGTGCAGAATTCTGCAATCTATAGCTTCATGGCCTAGTTTCTTACAGTGCTTACAGTATAATGGTATCTGCTCATATTCAATTTCAAAGTCTGTAACATCACCACTTATACTAGTAGTTAGGGTCACTGTATTGTGGATTTTGGCCAATAAATCTATCTCAACACACATTTTAACTGCTGAGGGTCTAGACAGAGTTGCAGTGGCTAAATCCATTTTGATGAATTTGCCAATGCTATTACCAATAGTTTCCAGCATCGCAGTGTTGTACCAAAATAGAGGGATATTGTGAAGCGTTACCCAGATTGGAATGATAGAAGTTTCTGACTCCGGTGTAAAATCTGGAGTCCACTTGAAGACTTTCATAACCGGACCTTTGAAAGACCATGCTTGCTTCATCCAACATCTCCGGTAGTCATCGGGATCTTCAAAGCGGATCAGAACGTGTCGGAAATCCAGAGAGCCGAGTTTATATTTGCCGTTGAAGTCTACTAATTTGAATGCTTCATATAGATATTCCATCGATGGTTTCAGCCTCAGAAATTTTCTGACCAGAGCATTACTGTAGTGTGATGACAGTTGGGCAACTTCCTCCGGCGTAATAATGCACGCAATCTTACCTTTAAACTCTGTAATTGGCTGGATTAGTGGGTTGGAGGGTAGAGATGGTGAAAGGGGTGGAGGTTTGGTGGTGAGAGCGTGGAGAAAGGACATGGGTTTGGGGTGTCCGGCGCGGTCCGGCGGTGGATCCGCCATAGCGCCACCGCGGATAAGGCCGTTACTGCCGTAAACGGCTATTAACTAACGGCTAAAATACTAAAAAGGTAGAGAGAAGGCAGAGTGTTTGCTTTCTAGAGAGAGAAGTGCATTTTTTGGCTTGACCACGTTGCAATTAAGTGATTGGTCAGCTTATATAAAATAAGTTATTTGAATACAAAATTCAAAATACCAATCGTTTTGAATAAAAGAGATAGGTTCGAGATATATAAAGTACTTTAAAAAGTGCTTGATTGAGGTCTATAGACCAAACGGGCAGACGTGCTCGGAAATCAATCATCTCAACATAAAGAGGAAAAACCTCAAAAATAGAAGTTAAACTTCATATCAAAGGTGTCATTACATCATAATATGATACTTATAAATTCCCGAAGGGATACATAGAGGAAAAACCTCGAAATTTGATACAAAGGTCAAGAAGAAGATGTCATTACATCAGAATATGATACTTCTAAATATACCCAATAGGGTGTTCTAGACCTTCACAAGAAGTGGCACCTGAGAGATTGGCTATTGTCAACTTTTCTACACGTTGTGACATAAAAGGCTTTGTCAGACAAGGACCGAGGAGGAGATTCGTAAGACTTTCAACATCAATATATTTGCAGAGTGTTCATCATGGACAACTTCGAAGACCTTATCCCCGAGTACCTCAGCTTTGTCAATAAGGCAAAAGTTCCTTTCCAGTAAATCATGAGACTGAGGTTCATGTGCAAATGAGCAAATGCCAAGCCCTGAAGCTGATGAGGAGATACCAATGAGCCAGCTGAAGCTAACCTGACATATTACCTGAGGGAATGGAGAACCTCTCACCAAGAAAGGACAAGTCATGATATTGTGCTAAAATAAGCTTTAATAAGTCTCCTGATGTCGTTATCTTCTCGGAGGGACCCGATGTATCCATGAACTTGGCTCCAGGAATCCAGTCACTAACAGTCAAAGCTGAGAGCTCATTAGCAGCATCCAGATGAGAGAAGATGAAGGTCATAACTTCTATCTCCTCGTCATATTGACACAGCTCCAAGATTTTATCCAAAATCCTATGCTGCTCGGAGTTGTGAACTAAGTCTCCATACTTCTCCCGGTGATCCTTAAACTCAGGATTACAGGCAATTAAGGCGCTCCAAAGCTTAAGAAGCCGTTTCAGCTCCTCTGATTTCCCATCCGAAGGCAAGGTCTACTTCAGCTCATTCACGGTGTCCTGATACATCCTCAGCTCCTTTTTCTCAGACTCTCTTGCCAGCAATAAGGCCCTATTCTCAGCCTCAAGTTGCTTAACCCTATCTTCCAAGTGAGTCAAATCCAGTGGAGCAGGAGCTGATGGAGGAGGCATCACTGACTCAGTCGATAAAGAGTCGATAATGTTTATCATCTCCTCCTTATCGGCCTTGAGAGCCCGGCACCTGGAATGTAACTCCTCCACAGAGTTATACAGGTGTTTAATCTCACCTTTGGTCCGCCGTCAAAGCGTGGATATATTTACCATCAGCTGTAAAATAGGAGATATATCAAAACCTAATATGTGACACCTAAAAGTTCACACAATAGGACAAGGAGAATCACTACCTTAGAGGCAAAGGGATACTTCTTGAAAGACTTCCGAGAAGCCTGACCATCCTCTTTCTCAGGACAATCAGATAATACTTCAACTTCTTCAGAGGCCCATCCTCAGGAATCACCAGCACAAGGTCAGATTCATCGTCATCCGAAGACTCCCCAACCTCCGGTTCCACCTCCTCAGACTCCTCCACCTCCTCCTCTACGATCTCAAGGACCGTTTTCCCCTTCTTGATCTTTTTCTTGGGAGGAGATGCTACATATAAAAGGAGAAACATTAAAATACAATATAGAAGATAGCATTGCTACAGTATGCAAATCAAGACATTACTTGAAGGAGACTGACTGGAAGAAGATTCATCCCGATTCTGAGGTGATTTCCTGGAAGCCCGCTTCTTGACTGCCTTCTTATCCCCCTGGATTTTATCAGGGAGGGTCCAATCTCGATCCTTCTTCAGATAACTGGATGTGGATGTTGACTGAGGAACATCTAGTAAATAAGAATAAATGATAGAAGGCCACTGCCACACCGAGCCATGAGCCCCCCGCACAAATCCTCTCTCCTGGAAAATGATCTTTTCCTCCAAGAGCTCCTCAACGATGCCCTTTAAATGAGCAGGAGTCTCAAAGACATCAAGAGGCACAGCGTCCTTCGGCTTCGAATTCCAGTTAGGGACCTCGTATCTGGTTCAATCAAAGGTTAGCCGAATATTTTTCCACTTGCCGCTGTTATAAGGAAAAGTGAAGACCTTGCCATTCCAAGGAGTAAGGGTAATATGCTCACGCTCCTTGAAAGAGAACAGCTTGAACAAACTCCTAAATAGAACCAGGCTTGGCTCATAGCCCTTCCGAGAGCACCGGGAGATAAAAGCCACCATTGTCACCACTACATTGGAGTGAATTTGGCAGGGATGTAGCCGATGTTGCTGCAGAAACTCGGAAGACACAGGAGGAAAGGGAAAACTTAGCCCCTGTTGCAGGAGCCTACCATATATTACCCCTCGAGTGGGGGTCACGAGATTTTGGACCGGAGTGGTCTCATCATCGAGCCTCAAATCAGCCTCGACGGGGTACGATAACCTGCATGACTTCAAAAATTGCAGGGTCTTTCGTCGACCACCTTGGTGACATCACTTATGCCACCGGTCGCCGGAACCCATTTATTAACTTGGGGCTCCGCATTTGGGTCCATATTTGACCCAGAGGCACAATCATTCGCCACTACAGCTACAACTTGCAGCGGTGTAGCAATAGTAACCTCCATCAACTCTCCAGACTCAACCTGTAAGAACAAGGTACTCAAGTCACGAGTAATTGGGGCTCTTCCTTCAATTACATATTCTAAATTGCCAGACGGCACACTGGAGTTTACAGAAGACATGGCAATACAGAAAATGGGGGGAAGAGTATATATGTGGAAAAGAAGAACAAATTGGAAGAACTTTTTCTGAGATCGGAAACGCAGAATACTTGGATGAAGATTGATGATAAACATAGGGAAAATTATGGTTATATAGCCAGTAATTAAGCATGCATTTAAGTGGAGTAATCACCTCGACTCGCGAAATGATGCAGGCAATTGGAAGGTTGGTCTTTGTCACCGCCAGAAGTTACAATGAATCAAGACCACGTGTCAGTCCCTTCAGAATTCAAGAAGACAGATTCAGATCCTACCGTCCACGTGTCCTGATGGAAAATGAAAAAACTTGAAGCTAGATATTCAGAAGGTTAAGTCCGAAAGGATAGTCCTTGAAGGACGTCTCGAGCTTAACATCCCGAGTTATCCTCCCTCGAGTTATTGGTTTTCCCTCGAGAAGAAAGACTCTTCTTCAACCTTCGAAATGGAGTACTCCAAGTTCTGAAAATCTACCTTCAGGCAACTGATAAGTCTATGGTTTGTATTCGGGCCTCGTTCATACTCGGACCAGGGCCCGAGAAGGGTCGTGGGCTCGAGATACCAGGAGGATGGATCCACAGGTCCATCAATCCTAATCCTTACAAGGAATGCGTATATTATGAATGTTCTACAAGAAATATACATCCTCCTAAACATGGTAATAAAACCATGACCGAAATACACTTCCTTTATACATGGTAATACAACTACTATTCCCATAAAAGTTGTAGTCATACCATAAATACATATCTTGGTGATATACGGATTGTAGCCATATAAATACACATAAGGTTTGGTACACCTTTTCTATCTCATACTACATACAATACGCTTTACGCCTCATACTAACTTGAGCGTCGGAGTGTCTACCCTCGGGACATCGGGCTTTGTTTTGCAGATCAATTCGTGAGCCGGGTTCGTGATCAAGCGCGGGTCGCAGATATCCATCAGGTGGTGGACGCTCGCACAAGAATAAATGATCCCCGAAGTGTCATCTTTGTGATGCGTTTGGTCACACCGCGAACACATGCCGCAACCCTCAATCCAACTCGCTGATGCGTTTCACTCTGCTGCTACACGTGCGTAAATCAAGTATCAAAATTTACTCTCAGAACGAGTCTACGTACGTACGTATCAACAAACTTCCGAGATTTAATATTAAAATTTGGAGAAAAGATAAATTACTAGAAAATAAATAAAATTTAATCAATGTGCACATATTTCAAAAACAATGTACGAATATCATTTCTTAGACTATTATTATTATATAAATAAAATTACTGAGCATCTTTTATCAAATCAAATGATAGTAATTGCCACATTTACATTTATGTTTTAAAAGTAGAAAACTATCTACTGCGGTTATAATTATAGCCAGTGCGTAAGTGAAGTTTCAAAAATTTTCTCTCGGAACGAGTGTACGTACTTACGTAGCAACAAATCACCGAGATTTAATATTAAATATTGATTTAGTTTCCTAACAATTCAAATATCTTCAAACAATTTCGACCAGTTTGCGAAGATATTTTCCAAACATTAAAACTTTTTCAATGTATATATACACTGAATTTCAACTCCACAATTCAATTGATCCATCTCTCAACTCTCACAGACTAAAATACTTGCAAAAGAAAACCCTAGTTCTCTTTCCGACCCCAATATTTCTCATACAATTAACAATGTTGCCGCCGTCGAGAATGAAAACGCCGCCTCTTTCTCTGTTAAATGAGCTAGCGGCGGAGCTGTCCAAATGGCCAACCATGCCTAAAAAAAATCAAATCCTTTTCCAACCTCTCTTAATCCTGACCAACTTTCGGTACCGATGGATATATGCACCAGAAATACATCTTCATTTCTGGTGAATGAGGCGGCTGTGGTGGAACGCATGCCAACCTCATAACCTGAAAAAAGTTGTTCCTCGAAGCCTCTGAGTAAGAGAAGAATAAAACCTACTAGAGGAAGGAAGCAATCGAAATCATTAGAGGAGGATGAGGTGGCATAGGAGCCAGATGCTGAAGCTATGGAGGAAAATGGGATAGAGGAGGGGCCTGATTTAACCAAACATGCTTGAATAAAGACCGATCATTATTCATTGTTCCTTTAAACCATTCAAGCGCGTGCCTCACACGCACGGGCGCATGAGGCTGATCTTGTCCCCAACGTGCGCGCCAAACAGGGCACGTTGCAGCCACGTGCCGACAGCTCTGACGGCGGCGCGTCTGGTGGCGGCGATTCCGGAGGCTCCTGGGGTTTTTCCCGTTTAGGTGGTGGACGCTCGCGCAAGAATAAATTGTCCCCGAAGTATCAACTTTGTGATGCGTTTGGTCACACAGCGAAGACATGCCGCAACCCGCAATCCAACTCGCTGATGTGTTTCAGTCTGCTGCTACACTTGCGTAAATCAAGTATAAAGAGTTTACTCTCAGAACGAGTCTACCTACGTACGTATCAACAAACAGCCGAGATTTAATATTAAAATTTGGAGAAAACATAAATTACTAGCAAATAAAATAAATTTTATAAATGTACACATATTTCAAAAACAATGTACAAATATAATTTCTTAGACTATTATTGTTATATAAATAAAATTACTGAGCATCTTTTATCAAATCAAAGGATAGTAATTGCCACATTTACATTCATGTTTTAAAAGTAGAAAACTATCTACTGCGGTTATACTTATAGCTACGTGCGTAAATGAAGTTTCAAAAAATTTCTATCGGAACGAGTCTACGTACGTACGTAGCAACAAACCACCGAGATTTTATATTAAATATTGATTTAGTTTCCTAACAATTCAAATATCATCAACAAATCTCTACCAGTTTATGGAGATATTTTCCACACATCAAAACTTTTTCAATGTATATATACACTGAATTTCAACTCCACTATTCCATTGATCAATCTCTCAACTCTCACAGAGTAAAATACTTGCAATAAAAACCCTAGTTTCCTTTCCGACCCCAATATTTCCCATACAATCGACAATATTGCCACCGTCGAGAAAGAGAATGCCGCCTCCTTCTCTGTTGAATGAGCTAGCGGCAGAGCTATCCAAACGGCCAACCAGGGCTAAACACAAATCAAATCTTTTTAAACCTCTCTGAATCCTGACCAACTTCCGGTTCCGATGGATATATGCACCGGAAATACATCTTCATTTCTGGTGAATGAGGCGGCTGTGGTGGAATGCATGCCCCTGAAAAAAGTAGTTCCTCGAAGCCTCTGAGTAAGAGAAGAATAAAACCTACTAGAGGAAGGAAGCAATCGAAATCATTTGAGGATGATGAGGTGGTATAGGAGCCAGATGCTAAAGCTACGGAGGAAAAAGGGTTAGAGGAGGGGCCTAATTTAACCCAACATGCTTGAATAAAGACCGATCATTTTTCATATTGTCTTTTAAACCATCCAGGCGCGTGAGGCTGATCTTGTCCCCCACGCGCGCGCCAAGGGCACGTTGCAGCCACGCGGCGACAGCTCTGACGGCGGCGCGTCCGGTGACGGTGATTCCGGAGGCTCCCGGGGTTTTTCCCGTTTAGGTGGTGGACGCTCACGCAAGAATACTTGGCCTTCGCGGGTGACTACTGGACGCTCACGCAAGAATACTTGGCCTTCGCGGGTTACCCTGGATAGGTTGAGTCGAGGTGTTGGCATCCACATCAACAATCTCATCCGACTGATCTGTACCACCCTCGAGTTGGGTCGTTTTCCTCTTCCTGATCTTCTTCTTTTCCTTCTTGATCTTTAGGCTATTTCCGGCCGCCATTTGAGCCGGGCTTCCCCTTTGATGTCCTTCGCACTTTAATGGTACTCGAAGGCGGGTCAACAGGGACACCAACCAAAGGGAAAACTAAGAAGGAACCAAAAAGTAAGAAGCACGAAATATATATCGAACGTAAAAGCATAAGTAAGAACACCTACTGGATGGGTCTTGTTCAACGTAGTATAGGGACTGGGTGAACACCGCCGACTCATACGCCATCAAGGGGAATATATACCGCCTCTCTTTCCAAAACTTGGTGAGATCCAACTGATTGGCACTCAGCTTCAGCTGATCCGCTTCCACATCAGTGGGTCGGAGTTCCATCTCATCTTCTCTTTTCACCTCGGAGTTCCACTTTAAGCACGGGTATCGGGTCGTGTCAAATGTAAGGAAATGATGCTTCCAATTAGCATAACTATCGTGGCTGCCCGTGCAACAATCCTTCACCTTCAACTGTTTCTGCACTGTGAAGACGCCATCATCCTTCCTGTTCTCCAGATAGTAGAAGGATCGAAACAAAAGTAAGGTAGGCGACACTCCGCAGCGGTAGCAATTTAGCAAACACTCCCTGATGACGGCGATGCAATTGGGCTGTAGCTGCACCGGAGATATGTGAAAGTGGTTGAAGATATCTAAGAAGAGAGGGGGAGGGGGAAAGTCAACCCGTACAAGAAATGGATCTAAGGGATGCAAGCTACTTGAGTATGATCCCCATCAAACGGACGCAGCTTGAAGTCCCATGAAACGGGCACTACCATCCTCTGTACCAAGGACTTTATTATCGGATCTATCATTATCTTATCGCCCGGAGCGGAATCCCCGTCCTCCGGAATGGTATTCAGGCCTAAAGTAACATCTCCCTCGCCTTCCTCATCCTTTAGGATGGGTTCTACCTGCTTCTTCTCCCATAATTGGTTAAGCGGGGCTTTGCGCTCTTATCCTCGGGAATTGGAGTTTGAATTTGAGCCAGCCATAGAAGCGTCGAAGAAGAGAGAGAATATGAAGGAGGAGAAAGAACAGAAAGCGGGATAAGAAAATAAGAGAAAGAAAGTGAAGGCGAAAGGCAGAAATCCTATTCATAGAAAACCCTTTGACAGACATTGAACGAAATTCAAAGAGATATGATTACTCCCTTGAAAAAATGTGAAGAATATATCGTTCACGACGCTGCATTTACGAGGCTTTCGCATGCGTCCATTGGGCACGCGTGCTAACACACTCACGCGCCAACAGGAAGACAAAAGGGCAAGAGCGTGATTCCACACGCGCTCTAGACAGAAGAGCGCGGATATGAATAGAGATAAGGGACCCGCCTCCGAATCGGATTAACATCTCCGGACGGGTCCCTTGTCTCGGGGGGCTAGTGGTGATATGGGCTTTAGCCCACATTTGAAGGCTCCGGCCCAGACAGGTGGTCTTGTCCAGAAAGAGCGCCAACTAGAATGGCGTTATCTGGGGATACAAAAGACATGAATAAGACATGTCCCCGGATGAGGACAAACAGGCAGGACCATAGTGTTGGGTTGGGCTCACATAACTTCATCACTATAAATACCACCTTGGACCTGGAGAAAGATATGTTCTATCAGATCTAAACTATCTCAATACATTCTTATTTTCTCTCCTACTCAAAGGCCCCATTTTCATCATCACGCCGGAGTTGTTACCTTCGGGGAAACTCTTGGGGTTGTTTTGTAGGTCTTAATAGGTGATAACGCACGGACCGGGACACATCTGCTCCGAACCGGTGGCACAACTGAACTCCGAACCGGGACTATAAACCGGTAGCATCAGTGTTTAAGCAGCGATACAATTAAGAGAGATCCTTTTGAAGTATGAATGATGAAGGAATATGTGTTTAAATTATAGGTTAATTGTTTCTTCCATCTGGGAAAACAACTTTGCTTTGTTCTACACCAAAGTGATGCAGAAAAATCTGTTTGAGCGAATGTGTCCTGCAGCCATGTCTCGGTTAAGATCAGGGTCTGCAGAAATGATGGTGTGCCTGCCTGTAATATAGTGCTGGTCCTAGAAATATAGAGGTTTAAAGCAAAATTTTAAAATCGAGGCCCTTAAATTTTAAATATGTATGTTATTATATTATTTTGAAATATTATCACATTTATTTATGTACTTTATTTGTTTGTAAGCTAAAAAGCATGTTCATATGATGAGTTAGTAATGATTAGTTAATTAGTTCGTAAATGAAAATTTGAATATTTAGCCCTGTTCTCTGGAGTTTATAAGAAGTAGAGCAGAGAAGTTCAAGTAGTTTAAGCAAATATCGGACCTATTCTCTAGTTTTAAAGTTCAGGATTCTACTAGATGGAATTTGAAGCAGCTAATGAGGTAAATATCATTTGGCAATACGGCCGTAATTTTTATAGTCACCACTATACACTACACCAAAACTGGCATTCAGCGACAAAGTGTCACAAGGGGTCGTCACTAATGAGGGTCATTCGTGACGACAATAGTATATCGTCACCAGTTTTTCGTCAACTGTATAATGCATGGTGACGAAAATCCATCTCGTCACTAAATGTGTTTTTAGTGACGATACTAGTGACGAAAACCATTTCTCGTCAATTTATTGACATTTATTGACGACTTTAGTGACTTGAAAATTATGATTGACGAAAGTTTGTGACAAAAAGTTACCTACGAGAATATTTTTGTCACTATTTCTTTAGTGACGAAAATGTTATTGTTACTAAATAATCAGTAACGGAAATGTTTACGTCACTAAAAGGTATAGTGACAAAAATTTATAAAAGGAACAAGAATGAGCCTTAAAATATTTGAGATAAAATTTTTGCAAAAATGTATTTGACAATTTATAAAATATTAGGCAAAAATTTGAAAAATGTGTATTTGGATGTAGAAAAAAATTAATGTTAGAAATTATATCAAAATAATTTTATTACTAAAAGGTTCTTTATTAATATAATATGATATAGTATAAATATTAAAGTAAACTCTACCAAGATCCCTATACTGAAAATTTACAATAAATGATATGTATACGGATTTTATTTTTATTTTAATAATAACATGGAATACGAATTATTCTTTCTCAAAAAAAGATCGTATTGATAATAAAATATATATCCTCCCACCAAAGGAAGAGATATTTTCTTCTCCGGAAAAAAAATTGTGGAGGGAAAAGGCGGGAGAACAAGCATTTTCCAGCCAACCATATTCTATCAAAATAATATTTTCCCGCCAAATGCATATGCATAACCATTTTCCCTCATTCATTATTAATTCAAGCTTAGTTTTTTAATAGGTTTAATATCTTTTATCTTTGTCAATATAGTTTTTAATTATAATGTATATTACATATGCAAATCTAGCTTTTCTAATCTTTCAAGAAATTATTTATACGTTTTAATTTAAACGATCTACCTATAAATTTGAACGGTGTATTTTCCTAAATGGAACTAGAAGAGTTATTGTTCCGGTCATTAAATAAATTAATAAAAAATATTTAAAAAGATGAAACTACGTAGTTTTGACCAAAGCAGCCACACAACCACCGCAAGTTCACCATATTCCGGTACCTACCATTTTTATATATTCGTTTTTTTTGTTTCTTTTAATTTTTCAAATACAACTTTTCCGCCTACTGTAAAATCCTAATTTACACGGTAATTTCAGTCCATTATACTAATTAACACGTATGCGAAAGGAAAACATGAATGTGCGATATATGGAATATGCATGGAAATATTCTGTATTACTACAAGATTACCATAGATTTACATTATTTTATACAAGCACTATTAAAATGTTAGATTTTACTTTATTTTATACGAACAATGCTAAACTAGTATAATGACTAATCAAACGTCAAAGTTGATTTATTATAAACAAGTAGTTGTAACTAATCACGATCTTACTTGATGTTTTATAAGTTCTATCTAAACTAGATATAACTAATCAAATATCAAATTTTATTTGACTTTTAATAAATACTTACTGAACAGAGTATTATACTAACTAAAATCATACCTTATTTGACTTCCTATAAACAACTAAACTGAATATAACTAACAAAATGTCAAAGCTTACTTGACTTTCTATAATTAAGTGCGATGCTGAGTATTATACTACTCGGCGATCATACATTTAACTTTCTATAAACTCTAGCTAAATTGAAAATAACTAACCAAATGTAAAATTTTACTTGACATTCTGTAAACCCTTAGAGTACAACTAATCAAAAGTGAAGCTCATTATAAAACTAAATATAACTAACCAGAGATCAAATCTTACCTGACTTTCTATAAACACTAACTAAACTGAGTATAACTAATAAAAAGTGAAACTCATTATAAACAATAACTATACTAACCAAATATAAAATCTTATTTGACTCCTTGAAACTCTAACTGAACTGAATATAACTAACAAATGTCAATTCTTACTTGATTTTGCATAAACTATAACTAATCAAAGATACAATCTTATTTGACGATATATAACTCTAATTAAACTTGATATAACATACCAAATGTCAAATCGTACTTGACATCCTGTAAATAATAACTCAACTGAGTATATATATATCTAATCACGTGTCAAATCTCGCTTGACTTTCTAAGTACCCCTTACTAAATTGAGTATAACACTAGTTAATTTCAGTTTGACTAATCAAAAGTATATGCCTTTACTTCACTTGCTACAAACACTAACAAATAAGTAGAATGTGAGTGAGACTAATTGACAGTTATTGACTGTCTATATAAATACTAACTGAATTAAGTTTAATAAGGTTTAAACTCCACTTTACTTTACTTTAGACTTAATAATAATAATCAATAGCAGACTCCTACTTGACTTTCAATATAAACAGTAGTCAATTTCAGTTTAACCAATCAAAGGTACATGCCCTTACTTTACTTATTATAAACACAAGTAGAGTGGGAGTGCGACTAATCGACAGTTATTGACTGTCTATATAAATATTAAATGAATTAAGTTAGTAAAATTTGAACTATACTTTACTTTATTTTTTATTAAACAATAATAATCAATAACAGACTCTTACTTTACTTTCAATAGAAACACTAGTTAATTTCAATTGAACTAATCAAAGGTATATACACTTACTTTACTTATATAAAGACTTACAAATAAGTAGAGTGGAAGTGAGACTAATCGACAGTTATTTGAATGTCTACTTAAATACTGATTGAATTGACTTTAACTAACTAAAGTTCAAAGTTTACTTTACTTAATAAAATTTGACAATAATAATCAATAGCAAACTCTTACTGGACTTTCTATATAGACATTAAATAAATAAAGTTTAACTAATCAAATGACAATCTTTACTTAATATCTACACACTAACAACTAAATTGAATGTAACCAATCAGCAGTCAAACCAGTTGAACAAAACAGTCAACAACCAACAACTGATTGCCAAACATTGTAACTAACTAATCTCTCCTAAAAAAACATTTTAACTAATCAACGGTTAATCTTTACTTAAGCTAGACTGTATTGAACTAAATTGAAAATAAATGTTTAAATATATAATTGGCATGACTAAATTTACTTGAATTTTATCTATAAATATATTTGTTTATCTAAATAGAGTTGAACTTATATACCTAATAAGCTCCAAAGTATATGCTCTTACTTATAACTAAATTAATTTTTATATATTCTATATCCACGTCTATTACTCATAAACTTATTAGAAGTTTAAAACACTAACTCCCACTTAGTTTTCTATAAATACTAACTTAACAATAAATAAATAATCAAAATTATATATATAGTTATTATAGTTACTAATAACTAAAAGAAACTGACACAAATAAGATCAACTTTCTTTAATATAATATGGTAATTTTTTATTTAGATGTTATTTTTCCATGTATTTTTCATCATATTTATTATATATTCCTAGAATAGATATACTCCCTCCGGATTTTATACAATGACCTAGTTTTATTGGCACAATTACAAAGGAGAGCAAAATGAATGGTGGAAATTGTATAGATTATTGGGAAAGTAAAATGTGTGGTTGTGAATGAAGGAATATTGCTAAAAGTGGAAACTAAGTCATTAATTAAAAACCTTCCTAAATTGGTAACTAGTCCATTCTATTAAAACCGGAGGGAGTAGTTTATCAAAATAGTTTTTGTTTTGCATTTGATCTGAATCATTAATTGATTTGATCAACTAAATCCCAGCCGTTTATCCTATTGCTATATAAACCTGATCACAAAAATTTATCTCTAGAAATTGCATACCTTATCCTCTGCCTCTCTCGCAGGTCTTCTCCATTCTCGCATCACAAATCGAATCTCATCGCCGCCCGCAGTCGCATCGGCATCGTACTTTCTTCGCCCCCAGTCATTTATAGTGGAGCCGGGAGGGAAGGAGGGGCAAGCTGGCGATGGAGGGGGTTTCAGACACGGTGGGTACAATCTGGCATCGGCGGAGGGCCAAGCTAGCTACGACGTACAAGGCGGTGCTGGATTCCGGCGCGAGGCTCCCATCCCTTCTCATTCAGTCCATTTAGTCCTTCCTACGCTAAACTCGAGTTGGGCCCAGCCCCAGGAGGTACGAAACCGATATTGAATCAGTAGAGTTTAATAGTTTATGAATAATATTCTAATTTCTGAGTTTCAGTTCGTGTAATTGATGTTTGGGGATTGGATGTGTTAGTTAGGGTTCCACGGGTCGTTTTATTTGCTGTGCTTTGTTGGAGTTTGAAGAAAAAATTAGGATACATCTCAAAAACCCTTGCCCAGTGAGTGCACAATGTGAAAAAGCTTTAGTATGCTTATATTTGAAAGATCAGTTGGGACCCGAGCTTAATTTTGAATGGACTTGAGCTGTTATTAATGGATTAGTTTTGGAAAGAAGCAATTAGTTCGAATTGGAGTCAAACTCGAATGGATTCAGCACACTGTTAGGGATAAGTTATTCACTGAAACAGATGGGGTTCGTATACAGTCTTGTTTTTTATTGAACCAAATTTGATTGGGTTCAATAAGTTATAAATGAGTTTAGTTACATTCTGTTAGTTGAAAAGCATTGGGTTGTATAGTGTCTTATTTCAATTGTATCGGTCTCAGTATTACTAGTCTACATTCTGTAAGATCAGTATCCTTTTTCTAATTTGGCTGGTTTAGCTGCATTCAGTTTAGTAGGTGAAAAGAGAATGTGGTTGTATTATGTCTTTTATTTAAACTGTATCAGTCTCAGTATTAGTAGTCTACCTTCTGTAGGCATATGGTGTACGAGGCCGCTGGAAAGAGGTCAAATGGCAAGGCTTGAGAGGACTCTGAGATGCATTTGAATGCCAAGAAAAAATGAACGATGCCGAGTTGTTAAAGATGTAAAAATCCTTCCCTTCCTCTTTGTTATGTGATATTTTATAGCTTTTCTAATTAAATTGTTCCATAAGATGTTAGTATGGAAGAACTGATGATATAGTTATTGTTATCTGTAGGGTTGTGGTGTACATCGGAATTGGTTTTTTCTTGAAACTGAAGCTCGAGAAAGTGAATTTGAGATTGTGCCAAAATAAGCACGTTTGGGCTTGGGTTCAAGACGAGGAAGATGAACAAGGGGCTGAAGATGCTGAGATTGAAGGAGACATAATCAATTGTTGGTTGCTCCATCATGGAGTCTCAGACTGGCGAGGTGAGAATATAAAAACTCTAGTTGTTCCATTATTTGGGGATGCTTTTTTATTATTATTGGTGTTCTACTTGCCACAAAGCATACAAATTAATGATATATGTTTATTTAAATAACAATTACTGTATTAGAAGATGCAAAACAATCTAGATCAGAATCATCACGTGTCAATATATACGAGTAGTTATGTTCTTGTGAATGTTTTCTTACATATATAGAGCAAAGCTTTGAGTTATAGTAGGATGGGATTTGCCTAGGTAGTTGTAGTCAGTTTGTTTTAAATATGGTTACATATTAGGGATTTTACTCATTTTAGGCTTCTACTGAACTTGCTTGTCCATGTGTATGTTAACCTGATTGATCAGTCTGCTTCTATCTATAAGGCTTCTAGTTTTATACTCCTTTTACTTCGGAACTTCTAAATTCTATTTGTTGTGTGTGATAGAATTGCATGAGCTAGTCTGAACAATGGCTATATCTAGAGAAGTAATTTCATGTTCTTGAATATGTTGCAGGTTTGTGGAGATTACCTAGGTTTGTGGAGATTACCTTGTTGATAAGCATCAAGTGATGATGGTGAAAGTAGCCTGCCAAAAAATTTCAGGCCTTCTATACGCAGTCCGTATTTTGCTTATTTGCAGTCCGTATTTTTATTAAATAATCATATATACAATGATTCTAATATATAACTAATTTGCAAGTGTATGCAATAGAAGTAATATATATGATGCATATGTCTGATCTACATAATTATTGACCATATTATATATATCGAAGACGTATTTTTATTTTAGATTGCAAAATAAGCAAAATACGGACTGAGTATGGCATGCCCAAAAAATTTGAGGATCTGAGAAGTGGTTCATGTATAAATTTTGTTTTATACTCTAGGTAGAGGTAGACTTAGGTAGGGTGCTTTGGATGTAGGAAGATTTGTGAATGAATATTATTATTATTTATATAATATAATATTTTTTCTGCAAATTTTTTTTTTTTGGCAATTTAATTTATTTTTGTATTATTTTATTATAATTATACTGACATTTCAATTCCGTCACTAAAGGGTGTCACTAAAGAGTTTGACCGTTAGATAAACGTTGACCGTCTCTTATTTGCGACGCTCAAGTATTGTCATCAAAGGATTAATATAGTGACTAGTATATCTGGTCACTATTTGATTGTCACTAAAAGGTACCCATTGACGGATCGGCTCCCTTTAGTGACGGGTTATTAGTGACAAATACGTGCGTCACTAGGCTGGTGACGAAAACATAGTCGTCGTCAATGACACACTTTGTGACCGATGAACAGCAAAATCGTCGCCCCACCCTTTCGCTCCGATGTTTATGCAACGCAAATTTGACGAAATTTATTTTCGTCACCAAAGCATTTAGTGACGAAAAATGGGTCTTTAGCGACGGATTTGGCTTGTCACCGAAGACCAGTTTTGGTATAGTGATACCAATAATTTTGTCGGGTTTTTCATGGAAAACGTACGTTGTCTTATCACTGCATAAACACAAACACCCACAAAGGATGCAACCTGAAAATTATGAGAAATTATACATGCAGGTCTATTTATTAATGCAGGTCTGAAAAACACAAAATGTCGCCCTTGAATTATGCTAATGCACCCAAAATTTTGATTTTTTTTTAAATTCTCAGACCTGCATTAGTAAAATAGACCTGCATGTATAAACTCCCAAAACTTAACGTACATCGCATTTTCTTATGACATATATATGCTAGCGTACGTCGCATTTTCTTATAACACTCTTAGAAATTTTTGTTTGAATTAAAAAAAAACTTCTTCATATGTATTACATTATTGTGGAATCTGATAACTTGCAAGACTCCAATTTCTCTTCTTTTTCTTTGAGCAATGTCATCCAAGTGATGATCAAAAATAAAAACTGAGAGATATGGTTAAGCCTGGAGAACCGGAGAGAGATATTATACTATTGGTTGGGAGCAATTTGTGGTACTGCATGACCAATGGCATGATAGGGCTCTATAGATCTACAATTCCACATGCATAGTATTCCTTGCATATTGGATGAAGGATTGCTGGACCGGGGATTTTTATTAACAACATATGTATATGATTCAATTGAATCGAGGTTAATAATATTTACGTGTGCAAACTGTGTGCACGCCTCGTGCATGCACATCTTTTTCTTCTTCTGCCATTCTGGTCTTCAAGCTGCTCAAATTAAGGTCCTGCTCAAGTTGGTCCTGCTCAAGTTATCTTTTTCTTCAATCTGAATATTTTTTTCTGTGTTCTTGCAGTTGGCTTAAAGTTGGGTGGGAAATAGAAGTTAGAAAACCTAGCATATAGGCATAGTAACTATGTAGTACATAACTGAATGTATCTTGAAAGCAACAACGAAAGGACTGGGTAGATAGTCAACACTGCCTGGAAAGATCTTGTAAAGTTACAAAAGAAAAGTATAAATTTGTAGTCTCTAAGACCAACATAAAGACACCAACACTGATCAGTCCCTGCACACAACCAGTTTCTTATCTTCTTCTCAGCGATAAGAAGAGAAGGAAGCAGAGAGCGGGAATAGTGCAGCTGGAGAGGGTTCCGGAAAACGGCGTGCTGAGTTCACAACTATCCAATTAAAAGAGACAAAACAAATTGCATCTGTTTTCTTCATAGCATAAAAATGGAGGGATTGATCGATGAACGGGATGAACTTATGGTGTCTGCATGTTCGATTCCAACTAAGAGAAAAGCTCGTTTCTTGAATCCCAAGGCTCCTGCCATGGAAGCTTCTCCAACCTTCAAGCTGCCCTCTTTTCCCCGAAGTGCAGCTGGCCGATGTCCGTTCGCTTCCATGAATGGAGATCTCTACAGAAGAAATGGGTTGCTTGGTTGATCAAATGCAGGCCAAATATGGCGATTTGTGGTAAAAAGCCGGAATTTTTGAGGTAATTCAGGTCTCAAAGATGGTGCTCTGATTCAAACACGTTTGTCTTCCCCTGAGAGATGGTGCTTTATTCTAGGTGGATTTTCAGTGCTGGGAAGCTCTGCTGTTGGCCTGACTTGCGGTGCAGATATGGAGGAATCTGAGAGGGAATTGAGAGCAGTCCCGAAATTGAAAAGTTTAGATTAGATGAAATACAACTCTTACGGTCCTACCTTTGGTTTTCCTTAAAACAAAACAACAACATTTTTTCAACGACATAACAAAAGAATAACATGGATTGAGCGCATAGAATCATTTAAAAAATCGATCTTAAGCAACTAGCTTTCTTTTCCTTCACTAATATTGCCATGCGCGCTATGCATGCACGAGGTGTGCACAGTAGGATTTGTTCCTTCTATTGTTACCTAATCACCTGTTTTGCAGAAATTGAGTTTATCTATCTCTTCAAAACCCTTTTATTTTACCATGCTTGTTTTTTTTTCATTCATATTATATATGATCTTTATTGCAGAAAAACCAAGGGTTTCTAATTTTATTGTATCCATTTAAAGTCGTGATTTTTTGCTTATGAAACAACCTTCATTATTCCAAAGAAACAAAACCTAGTACTCGTGTTTATATATCGAGTCAAACTGAGGCTAAGATATAAAGAAAGGATGCCCAAGTTTTCTCAGGTATTTAATCTTATCTGGATTGCTCGTGCAATTAGCGTACGTGTAAAATATGGATTGCGAGTTGATTAATAAATGATTATTCATGATCATGAATATATCATACCAATTAATTAAATTTTACATATTAACGAATTTCTTCGTACCTTTCTTTCTGCTGACACATGTTATTATACACACACACATAGTTGTTATCCAAACTTGAATTAAATAGTTGCATATTCTGTTGAACTAATACATAACTGATTATATAAGAAAACGAATAAGGGGCCACATAACCATGCTAGGAAACAAGCTCTACATCTTTAATTTTGGGAACCGAGTTGTTTATCTGTCTACAAGGTTCTCTTAATTCCAATATTTAAGTTCTTCACTTACGTTTCTTACCGTAATATAACATAAATTCGGATGTAGAGATTAGGAAATATTTTATTTATGAGGATAATTCAACTGGTACCATGATAATTCCAGGGACATATATTTAGTTTGACTTGCACCCGTATTATAACATAATATGTCTACAAGGTTCTATTAATTCCAATGATGATGTATTTATGGGTACCAGTCCCTTTGTCACCAAAAACAAAGAGACCATCATTATATGTCTCTGCTATTTTACAAATCTTGGAAGCAGATTCAAGGATTTACTAATTATACGTCTCTCATAATATATTGTTTTTGGATTGTACACACATTCCTGCCATAGATTCGGAGATGTGGAAAATATTAGTTTTTTAATTTCTGAACTGAAAGGATTTGGACCTCCTTCTGGCTTCTGATGTCTTCAAAACATCCAAGAAAGATTCAATGACGCAGACCTTAACTGGTGTGGATGATGAAGGAATATGTGTAGAGGAATCATTGGATAAGATCTTTCATTCTCTTATACAGTCTTTAATTAAGGACTCTCTGGAAACCTCTTGACATGATGAAAAATGGATGTCGACTACTATTTTGGCTAAGCAGAAGCTCTAAAGTGAAGATGAGAAAAACTAGCATTACATGACATGCAATGAATTCCAAATTTCAAGCGAAATCTTATCCAGTCTTTCAACTAAAAACAAACGTTGGTTCCTAAGCTTTCAACTAAAGAGATATCCAGTCTTTCAATTCTTTTGATCTTCTGTGTCATGATAACACTCTTAGAACTCTTTGTTTGAATCGAAAAAACTTGTTCAGATGTATTAAGTTAATGTGGAATCTGATAGTTTGCAAGAATCCAATATTGCCATGCACGCTAATATTGCCATGCACGCTATGCATGCACGAGGTGTGCACAGTAGGATCTGTTCTTCTGTTTTGCAGAAATGGAGTTTGTCTATATCTTCAATTATTGCCACTAACTTTCATTTACTTCACTAATATTGGCATGCGCGCTATGCATGCACGAGATGTGCACAGTAGGATCTGTTCTTTCTGTTGTTATCTAATCGCCTGTTTTGCAAAAATGGAGTTAATTGTCTATCTCTTCAAAACCCTTTTATTTTTATGCTCAAAGCTTAGGAACCAACGTTTGTTTTTATGCAAACTTTATTTCCTTATTATCAGTATGCGATTGATAAGAATGGGCAGCAATGTGACCATTGCCTCTGCAAGAGATACCAGCGGCTGATTATGTTAGGTATCCACCTCCTCTCGCTACATATGATCGGGTCTTAGCTCTTCACCAACACTATCCAAGAAAACCTTGGAGAAGTTCCATGTTGGCATGCGAAATAAATTAGCGTAAGCCTCCTCTTTCTGTATACTTTTGATTAAAAGTTTCTCCATATTTGACTGACAAAAAGTGTTGCTATTCATAGATCTGGTGTTCATGCACGCACTAGTGAGTTTATTGTAAACTTTTGCTGTTGATACATACTTAATCTTTCACGTTTTGTGTACTTACATGAAGCTATTATGCTCAGATTCTCAGAATCAGTCACAACATATTTCTCGTACGTGCAATTAGCGTCCGTGTGAAATATGGATTGCAAGTTGGTTAATCAATGATTATTCATGATCATAAATTTATCATGCCAAAATTAATTGAATTTTACATATTGATCTAAAATTTATTTGATGGACTTGTAATGTAATGTCGAATTGACTTAACAAAAGAGCATGAAAGAAGAAGAGGGACGATAGGTGCAGGTCTAAATGGATTATACATGTCCAAAAATACATGCTACGGTGTTATGATTGTTATCTTTTTGTAACACTACTTGGAATTTCGACTGTAGCACCGATCTGTACTACCGATTTTGAGCAAATTCCGGTGTAATAAACGCATATTGACCAAGTCAGTGCAGTTTTAAACCGGTTTTTTTATGTAGCACCGGAAGAAGAAGTTGTTGACTTGTTGACTACAATCGTAACACCGATACATGCGGTGCAAATTAATGGGTCCATCAGAACAGAATAAGAATAAGTTGACCAAAACGAATTATTTATAATAAATTATGTAACACCGGAAGGAAAATAGGTGCAATCGTGTAGGACCCTTTATGCTACATGGGCCCAATATTGAATAAATAATGCCACGTGGTATAAAATGAATTAAACAAAGCCACGTGTTATAGCACCGATTTTTGGGTCGATGCAAATGTAGTTTGGGCCACATTTCAGCCCAAGAATAGGTAGACCCCACCAGATTGTACTGTTGAGATTCAAAAAAACTGCGCGAATAGCAGCTGCATTATATGCCTCACCTAACTTTAAATATGTTGCACCGGAATTCTTAAAAATCGGTGCAACGAGAATACATTAATACAGAACCAGATCCACAGCGTCGGGTAGTTGCAGATATTTTCAAAAAATGAAGAGGAAACTTTCCTCCATTAAATTTGAGCTGGGTTGTGCATTAATGAACTAGATAGGCAAAGGGCTATTAAGTGGGACAATCATGAATTTAATGGAAGGTATGTTTTTATTTAATTTAGTTTTGCTCCAATAGGGTTAATTATGGTGAAATATGTGATGTAAATTGTGTAGATGTGATAATGAGATGTCACAAGTTCCTTGTTATTGTTAGTTATATGTGGTTTAGCATATGTTTCATTTGATAGAGTTTTTGTTCCCCTAAATGTAGAGTAATGATGTTGAAATTTTGTGTTTGCTCCCTAATTGTTAGGTGTTAAGGTTGATTACAATGATGTAGCCTATCGACGGAAGATAATTGAAGATAAGAAGTTGTTGAGTGATGAGTACATTGCATTTGTTGATTTTTTTCTCGATGTTGCATTTGGTAGAGAAGAAAGTGTGTTATGTCCTTGTAAGAAATGCAAAAATCGTGAGAGAAATAATAATCGTGGTGGCATAAGATGGCACTTGCTTATGAGTGGTTTTGATGAGGGTTATGATGTGTGGAACTTCCATGGAGAGAGTAGATGTAGACATCCTAGTGGTGTTGGGGAAAAATCTAGAATGGAGAATTTTTATGAAAATGTGGTTAGGGACTTTGAATGACACCCCGAGGTACTCGCATCTATTTTAGGAGAACATGATAGGCCTTTATATCCTGGATGTAAGGATGGTGTAACAGTAATATCATGTTTAATGGAAGTTTTTAACATCAAAGAGGCTTGTGGTTGGAGTGATGTTAGTGTAGATGCATTGTTGAAATTATTGGGTAGGATTCTACCCGATGAAAATGACGTACCAAAGAGTCTCTATGATGCAAAGAAGGTGTTTTGTCCCTTTGAATTGGAATATGAAAAGATCCATACTTTTCCAAATGATTGTATTTTGTCTAGGGGAAAATATAAAGATGAGAAAAAATGTCCTCTTTGCAATGCCTCGAGGTGGGATAAGAAAAAACATAGAGAAGGAGGCGGATTAAGAGGCGAAGTGTTTAGCCCTAATTCAAAGGTCCCTGCGAAATGTGTTTGGTACCTTCCAATATTTCCTAGGTTAGAAAGGTTGTTTGGAAATGCCGAAGATGCTAAGAACATGACACAGCATAGTGATCGTGAAAGACCTAATGATAATGTGATTAGGCACCCTTCTGATGGCGATCAATGGAAAAAAATAGATAGACTGCATCCTACTTTTGAGAAAGAAAGTAAGAATTTAAGGATGGCGTTGAGTAGCGATGGAATGAATCCTTTTGGCAATATGTCATCTAAACATAGTTCATGGCCGACAATGTTGGTGATATACAATTTTCCGTCATACTTGTGTATGAAGAGGAAGTATATGTTGATGCCTTTGTTGATTTCAGGTCCGAAACAGCCTGGGAATGATATTGATGTGTTTTTGGCACCCTTGATTGAGGACTTGGAGAAATTATGGAGGGAACGATTGTGGGTTAAAGATGCATATAGGGGTGGCGAGTTCAAGTTAAGGGAATGTTATTTTGTACCATTGGCGATTTTCCGGCATTGGGAAATTTGTCAGGATACGTTGTGAAGGGCCACCTTGCTTGCCCTATATGTGAGGAAGGGACCGATTTCAAGCAGTTAAAATTTGGGAAAAAAACTGTATACCTTGGGCATCGTAAATTCTTGAAAAGGAATCATAGATATCGGAAAGATGGTGTGTTTGGAGTTGTGGAGAAAAGGGTAGCTAGTAGAGAGATTCTTGCAAAACAAGAGAAGTTGCACGTGGTCCTTGGTAAGAAATTCAAAAGAAAGTCAAGCGATGCCAAGTCTCCTTGGAAGAAAAGATCAATTTTTTTCAATCTGCCTTATTGGGTTAATCTTGATGTGCGTCACTGTCTTGAGGTCATGCACATTGAGAAAAATGTGAGTGAGAGTTTAATAGGCACTTTACTTAACATTCAAAGCAATACAAAAGATCATTTGAATGCAAGAAAAGATATGGTTGAGATGGGAATCAGAACGGAATTGGCTCACGAGCAGAAGGGAAAAAAGGTGTACTTGCCTCCAGGGCCCTGCAACCTGTCTAAAGTTGAAAAGAAATCTGTTTGCGACTGTTTGAAAGGTCTTAAGGTGCCTATTGGATACTCCTCTAATATAAGTAGATGTGTGACTAACGATGAAAAAATGTCTGGTCTTAAGTCACATGACTGTCACATTTTGATGCAACAACTCTTGCTAGTGGCTCTTCGCGGTGTGCTAGAAGAAAAGGTACGCAATTGTGTTACACGTCTTTGTTTCTTTTTTCACTCGATTTGTCGTAAGAACATAGATCGTGGTGAATTAGAACAAATGGAGGTGGAGGCATTTGAAATACTCTCTGAATTGGAGTTGAATTTTCCCCCACATTTTTTTGACATAATGGTGCATCTAGTTGAGCATATTGTTAGGGAAATTAGGCTTTGTGGTCCTGTGAATATGCATTGGATGTATCCATTTGAGCGACACATGGGAACTTTTAAGGGGTACTTTAAGTGTAACAATAGGCCCGATGCTAGTATCGTAGAAAGATATGTTACCGAGGAAGTGATGGAATATTGTTCTACTGCAATTGATAACAGTCTTTCCTTCGGTGTCCCTAAGAACAAGCATGTTGGCCGAAAAATGGGAGTACCGCGATCAAAGGGTAAGCTATACAAGCCATCCTTTTTTGAGTTGAAGAGAGCGCACCACTATGTGTTGCGAAATTCCAATGAAACTGTGGAGTACGTTGAAGAGCATTTGACCCTTTTGAGGGAACGTGGTGTGAAGGGAAATGAGATTCAAGACGTGCACAATGATGAGTTTGTTGATTGGTTTTATGAAAGATGCAATAAAGATGGACATGATGCTAATTTGAGAGCATTCGCAAGGAAACCTGGTTGCTCAGTTAGAAGTTACACTAGGTATGACGTGAATGGCTATTCCTTTTCAACTGATAAGAAGGATTCCGTTAGTACAATGCAGTGCTCTGGAGTGTATGTCGACGGTGAACAATTTGTGATAGGGGGTGGAAAAGGTAAGCACCCCGTCGTCTCGGTGTCTCCCTTTAATGGAGTAATTGAGTGTGTATGGGAGCTTGACTATGTCGCCTTTAAAGTGGCGGTTTTCAAGTGCAAATGGGTTGATGTTGTGAAAGGAATTGATGTTAGTGATCCGATGGGTTTCACAAGAGTTGATTTTAGCAAGGAAGATTCAAAAGACGATTGTTTTATCCTTACTTCCCAAGCCCGGCAAGTCTTCTATGTTGTAGATCCCGCAGCTTCAAAATGGTCCATTGTGATACAAGGCAAGAAGTATTTCTTCGAAGATGAAATTGATTATCAGATGACGGCCGATAAGGCAGAGTTCCCCTCCGCATTCCAGAAGATGTCAGAGGAATCTGTTACCGTGAGTACCAAGAGAGTGCACGATGAAGGGTTGTGGGTGGATGAAGGAGGAAGTTTGATTTTTGAGAATGATAACCCTAAAAACAAACCGAAATAAAAGATTTCATGGTAGTGTATTTTGGCTGACTTGTTTTGTACTATTAATTATTAGACATTCGTTAAGCTAGGTGGATCCTTTTGTAAACATGCATATCCATGGTTGCTTAGTCTCGTGTGTAGCCTTGTTGAAACCTTCATTAGTTATGTTGAGAAGTTGTAGTTACTATTAAAAACGGATCTCAATTGCGCGACGTTGCTATACCTAGTACTAAATCATTACTGGGAGAGAATTTTTAGCATTCTGCTTGAACTGGCAATTGCGGAACACTGCATCCACAACTTCATGTACCTACTGTCTCTCGAGTAGTATAGAAATGTATAGGTTTTATTGTCATTTGATATGAAGAGCAGCTGCGCGACGCTGCTGAAACATGCACAAAAAGTGTTTGAAATACAAGTTGTATATGTGACGTTGTTGCGGCAGTCTGCGTGAACAGAGTTGAGTGCTCACTGCCAAGATGAATTAGTTAAAAATCCATAAATGTTATCATTGTCTGTGCCACGCAGTTGCTTGAGGTTACGTGAACAGGGTGCATGCCTTACTGCCTAGATGTGTAGTACAAAATTGTAGCAAAATTTTCCATGTTCTGTGACACGCTGTTGCTTAAGGTTGCGTAAACAGGGCTGAGTGGTCACTGCCTATTTCCAGTTCTCAAACCTTAGCCTACCATGACGAATCTATGCGACACGCAGTTGCTTAAGGTTGCGTCTACGGAATACATAGTCTACTGCCTAGCCTACTTAATTACTATATGCCTAGCCTACTTACTTACTTACTATATACATAGTCTACTTACTTACTTACTGAAACAGACAAAATTTCACTACCTAATACAGAGAATATTTTTGAACACAACCATGCCAAATCCGATATAAAAAAAACCATGCCAAATAAACCTATTCAATAGTTGCATTACCTTGTCCGACATAACAACAACCAAACATTTCAAGAAAATGTATTACGTAAAGGAGAGGATTAAGTTTCAACAAAATAAAATTGAATGTGTAAGTCTGAAATGGAGAAGGAGACCTCAAATCGCGCCATCTTGGGTTATTGGCAGGGTGAACACAGGATTCAAAATAGCATTATTGTCCAACAGCTTCTCTTCACCATCAGCCTTGACACTAGTTGTTGTTATCCCTTCAACGCTGCCTTCATCGGTGGCATCCTTGGCATCAAGATCTGCTGACAAAATATTCTGAATGGGTGCAGCGACTTCAACATCCCCCGCCCCTTGTTCCAGATTAGAATGCCTTGCCTCTCCATCGTCATGGGATCTCCTCTCACTCCTAGCATTCACTTCCTCGGGAAGAGGTGAAGTCACTCTAGCATCTTCATTCACATGGTCGATTACATGCGTGCAATCAGTTTGACTTGCTGTGGTGTTTGCCGCAGAAGGTTGAATTTGATCGCCATCAGAACCTCCATGGCGTGCTACCAAAATGGCAGTTTGTTGGTACAGCTGCATCATACATTGCTCCATCCTCTCCAACCTCGAGCCATGTTCGACTAGTGTTGATCCTAATGACTCTAGTGTGATACCTGCTGTAGTATTAGGATCAGCAGTAGCCTTCATGGGGCGGCCAACTCGCCTGTGGAAAGCGTCAAAAGTCAGGATCACCTTTAGTTGCTTCCATGCATCATCAATCTTGTCTTCACATCCTGCTCTATGGCATAGTCCAGTGATTAAAGAATGAAAGCCGATGCAGCCATAACAGTTTGACATTGTCACCATGGCCCAAAAAATGATGACACCAACAGGGATTTCTATATTCTCCAATATAGCATACAACAGCCTCAAACGCTCCCACTGAACTTCAGAGTTTATTGACACTGGCAGTAAACGGGTAGCAATGAAAGAACACCAGACATTCATCTCCGTTGTCAGGAACTTCTTGTCGATAGAACCCCATCGCTCTTTTGGGGGAATCATGTCCAGGCCATATGTCTCCTGCGTTACCGCTCTTACCAACTTGCTCCAATCCCGACCAGTTGCCCATTGTCCATACTTGCTTCCTTCAGTAGCTTGTTGTACTCCTTAAACAAACTCTTGCTTGAACGCAGCCTGTAGTATCCATTGATGCTCTCGGGTGACAACAACACGCGCTTACCCCTGCACATTACAAAGCCACCTTCATCCCGATGCCTGAAATTAGCATAGAACTCATTCGCCATTGTCAAATTTGCATTAACCGGACTCCGAGCGAAGGTCTCCCATCCTTGCTTTTCGATGTAGGAATCGAAAGGTGCACTGTTGTTTAACCTGCGCTTCTGAATCACGACCTCCTGCTTAACTAGCGGTAATAACTCTTCGCTTCATTGCTGCAGAATGAGTCAGCACCTTCTGCATCCTCTTCAACATTGCTCTTCGACAGTGCAGCGTGTTTACGTTTTGGATTTTCCATGATCTTTTTAACATGACAAACTAACATTAAAACATTTGTATATTATATCAACCAGTTCATCAGCCAGAACTACATGAACCTAGGAATATTAGCAACTACTGAAAACAACTACTGAATGAACATGCATGTAGGGCTGTATGTACTAACCCCATACTATCAAACCAAACAATTTTTCCCACCCCGAATCTAGATGAACAAAATCCAATCCCCAAATCAAGAAACCTAATTTATCAGGTCTTTGTAATACCTAGCACTAATTAAGCATTTAACCGAAATATCTAATCCTACAGCATCACTTGCCATATAATCCGAATCATAACATAATACATATTTCTGAAACAAACAAATCCACCATTCAAACTATGGACAACTCACGAGACTATAGTTTCACCATACGGGAAGCTATGGAGATTGAGCATCTAGAAAATAGAATGGTTGTAGTTACTTGAAGTGGGTTGAAAATACGAATACGGTTTGTTGATCGCGAGCTGGATCTGTTGTGCCGACATTTAGGTTCTGTTGTTGCAGAGATTACCTTTTATATCAATGACGGGTTGCACCGGCTATGTGATCTGCACCGGTTCACGATCCTTTCGGCCCATCTTAATTTCCACTTTTACAGGCCGAATTATACCGGCCCAGAATCGTTTACTTCAGGTTGCTAAGAGACCTTTACGGCCCGTAAATACGTGAATGGTCCAGATTTGGCCACATATGCAATTTTTGAAAATGTGGCCTTATTATATAACAAGTTTTCATCAACACATCGATCTAATTTCGCTTACTCTTGATAATCATATTCTTCAAATATTATAGTTGCATGCTCCGGCTAATATTAATTACAGTTTGACTTTTTTATTTTATATGATAACGGCATATAGCTAAAATGTTTACTGTATCTTTGAGTCAAGACAACATCATGTAATCCACGATCATATATATATATATATATATATATATATATATATATATATATAGAAACCGGAAATGTTTAACGAAGAACAAAATCAATAATACAAACTTGTTGTTGTCATTGAATGTATTTACTATCACTTTGACGGCAACTATCATCTGGATACATGGTAAGCTACTCATAATACCTTGAATGCAAAGAATGATGCTAGTTGTATTTTAACCGAGAACTCGTTGATAAGCGAGATACCGATACCTATGCAATGATCCATTGTACATCATGCATGTTATATTCTACAAGTCACATATTACTACCTTCATGTGAATTTAACGTCATTCCCGTTGTACTTATACTGGTTGATGCCCTCTTCTTATACGAATGTCAATTAGTAACTGCTTAAGCGCACAACTAGTCTTATAATGTACTTATGTATTTTAGTTAGACTATACGCTCCTTCATAAATGATGCCAATTTATACACGATTGCATACAACGAAACACCGTCTTATCAAATGCAACTCAAAAGTTTACATATCCATCGACACATGCATCTTAGTTGCGAGGACAATTATGAAAAGAACAAATTAGTACTTTTTTTAAAAGATCTATTATTGCCTAAACCCTAAACCCTAAACCCTATTAGTGAAATTGTGAAAAATTATACATTGTGGGTATAGTTTATTATATAAATGGGCAATTGTAGAATAAAATAAATGTGTATAATCAAATCAGGGGTACGATTGAGAGGATAACAAACACAACTGGGTAATCCTACAATAAAACCTAATGTTGATGGGCCAAAATATGGACAATGCAAATAGGGCCCGGGAAAAATTTCATTTTGTGCGGGAGATTTGAAATTTTCGTTTTCATCAAAACACCGACTAATAAGGACCGGTGCAATATACTTAGCGTTTTAGTGGGTGATCAAGGATGAGAGCAACAACAAGCAATAGTGTGACGTAACGTTTTGTTGTAATTTTTAATATTATTTTAATTCGTTTCGAGTCAAACTAACTTGGTGCTGTTGCATCAACGCATGTTACATCGCCTTCTTATCGTGTTAGACAGTATATCATTTTAATAATCTGTCATGCACTCAATCTCAACTACTTCACGAGAAAATATAAAAGGAAATTTATTTTACTCATACTCTTAACAATCACAACTCAAAATATCTGCATCTGTGTTTGGAGACTCACTCTCCCGTCTTCCCCCCCGGTTACCCCAAAACCCTAGCCGCAACTACACCACCACCATTCAGATCCACCCCGACCAGAGTTACCAAACGGCGCCGGAGACCTCGTCTTTGCTAGCCCGGTGATTGCTCATCCTATTTCAGGGCGGGTTTGTCCGAACCAGATCCGAAAGACTCAATCTTGTCCTCAGCCCCAATCAAAGGTCAGATATTTTATGAAGTACTCATTTTCTGTGCTAAAAATCAGGGCTTTAATTGATTGCTGTTGCACCTGTTCAGATTCATCAAACCCTAATTGATTGTGTAATTTTAGGCTTCCCAAATCTACATGCATGTACAAACCCTCTTTGTGTGGATGTTAAAAATAATTGTTTGATGCTATACAATCGCTGTGTAGTTGTGTCTGCATATTTAAAATCAATTTGTATGCAAAAATCCCAATTTTGTGCTGGAAACTTGAACCCATCTCTGTTTTGGTACCTTTTTTGTTGTTCTTATACTGTCCCTTATTCTCTATAATTTTCAACTAATGAACCACCAATTTAATCTGTTTTATGTCTGTTCTTGCAGATGGGCTCTAAAAAAAGAAGGAGAAAGCCAGTCAGTGAAGACTCCGATGCTCAACCAGAACCGAAGAACAAGTGCGTAGATCCTAATGTACTTCCCATCACTCAGCGTTTGCTTTTAGCAAATCCAAGAACTCCACACCCTAGGGATATCGATCAGCCGACAGACCACGACTTCAATCTTGTCGAACTCGGAGCCAAGAGGGAAGGAGAGAATTTCGACATCTTTGATATCAATGCTCATGTGCGCAGAAGAGGAGGTGCCGTGTGCAACTCAGTATTTGTTATGAAGCACAACAAGACGCTGCCGATGTGGTTTGACATTTACATGTGCCCCAGGGTCATGCCAGGAAAGTGGTGTGGTTATGTAGCCTACGCGTTCAGAAGACGCATCCTAATCGGAACATGGAGAACCTGAACTGATGTCCCTGATGATGTGAAGGACGAGGCTTGGCTTGACATTTTGTTAAGCCACCAGGCCTTTTATTTACATCTTATTTGCATTACAGTTTGTGTACTAATAATCGCTGGATCATATTTTAACATGATGCTATATGTCAACTTATTATTTCAGTCTAGCTGGGACTTCAGAAAGGCCTTGACCGCTGAAGAACACGCGGAAGCGAATATGGGCATCTTATGCGAGTGATAGGATGCGGAATTGGCGGACACAGGTTTTCCAAAGGTACGTAAGGAAGCGGAAGGAGGACTGCAAGCTTGGTCACCCGACTCTGAAGTATAAATGGTGAGGTCCAAAGGAATGAGACTTGTTCTTTGAGTACAGGACTTCAGCATAATTTGATGTGAGTTAATTTTATTTATTGTTGCAGTGCCATTCAAACTGCCTGTCCCCATTTATTAGCATTGTCCTGTATATAGTTCATCATCTCATAATAACTTGTTTCATGTCCAGGTTTTGAGCAAGGTTAGGGAAGCTAGTGCAGCATTCAAGGAGTATTTTTTCCATGGTGGCAGTGGAGGCTACAGGAAGATAATCCTCGACAAGACAGATGAGAAAATGCAGGAGATAGAAAACAGGCAAGTCAATCAAGGAGTTCCAAGAGAACAGGAAAAAAGGAGGCTTGCAAAACAACTATCCACATTGACAGAGCTGTAGTACTTGTCGAGGGAAACCGCTACAAGGAAACTGGCGAGATTGCACAAGAATGGGTCAGGGACCTTGAACCTAAAATAATAAGATTAGTATACATTTCAGTTCTCATCAATTTAACCTTCTTTTTAATACCCAAATAACAATGTCTTACCGTGTTTTTCCTTGATCTCGGTTTAATAAACAGATGAAAACGGAAAAGGAAGTGAAAGATCGTACCCGGGTGTTTGAAGGAATGGATGACATTTTGACAACACTAACCGGGAAGAAGGACCACTCTGGACACTATCGAGACTGCCCAGGCACGGCTCGGACCAAACAAGCAATGCCAGAATATCACGCCCGGAAGATGCAAAAGAGACGGGACAGGAGGAAAACCATCACAGCCGTATGAAGATGAAGATGTTGTGAAGCTGGATCGTGGTACCTTTTCGGAGTACACGGAGTGGGTGAAAGAACAGGCAACCAGCGGCAGTGGCACACAAACATCGCTGAGGAATTTTACTTGCAAAAGAAACAATTGAAAGAGGCAGAGGAGGCGGCAGCTAAACATTCTTTGCCTCCAGATTCGGATGATGAGGTTCGCTGCTCAGTACTATTTTTTAGACCTGCAGCTTAATTACACAACTGTCAAATACTTCATGTGTACTTTTTTTAATTCCCATATGTAGGAATCTACACCATGCCACCTGAACATAATGGACTTGAAAGGCAACATTAGAAGAACCGCGTCTGGACTCGTACTCAAAAAACCAGAGAATGCTCCCTACCAGCACGCTAGCCAGTTTGTACAGGTGAAACCTCCTCTGGTGCTCCCTAAAACACCACTGCCATTTTTTGATCCCTACTATACAACTGTAGGATCGGTAGTCGGAGGTAATGTAAACTGGCCAGACATCCTGATTGAGTATGAAGATGAAATGAAACAAGAATAGTGCAAGGTTCATTTAACAATGCTCTTTTCATTACTACTGTTTCCATCTAGAATTTCTTACCTTCAATAAACTAATGATGACATACTCCTCCATACTAGCAGCAGCCGGAGAAGCCCAGAAAGCCTGAGAAGCCCCAGAAGTCACAGAAGAAAAAAGTTGTCGACAGTGACGAAGATGAAGATGATGAGGACAGTTATGATGAAGAAACTGAAAGCGATGAGGAGGAAGGAAATGATGACGATGATGTTGACACATCAGACTCGGATCAACCTGAACGCATGAAGGAAGAACAACCTATTTTTACAATGGGTGAGTATTAAATAATTGTAGCATCGTTGCTGTTCAGTTTTTCCCCCTACTGAAATGTATAAATTTTGGTTGCAGGAGTTTGAACACCATGTCATGGACTCAGAAATCAGACGCACCTTCATGAACTTCCTGACTCAACTGCAAAAGGATGAAAATGGGCGTACATCTTTTAAATTTGACGTCGGCCTTGACGTATTTGGTACGGTGTTTCACACCACCACCATGGACATCGACGATGCACTCAAATAAATGATCAGCTGAAATACTGACAGGAAAGAATGGATTCACAATTGCCAGATGGACTTGTGGATGAGGTAGGTCTTGGTTGCATTTTTTTCATGTTTATTTAAGAACCATTTTCATTACTACAAAATATACATATTTAATACTCATTATTTTTCTACAGCTTCTTACACACCCAGTTGAAGCCAGAAGATCGCGGACGTGTGCAATTCGTGAACACCGGCTCAAGCTACAGCGCAAACACTGACCCAGCACAAGGGAGGGAGACATTTTTGTCTAGGATGCATGCGCTCATGGAGAACGGACCAGCACGCCTATATGTTGCTCCATTTCATCGCGAGTATGTCCAACTAAATTTTACTTGTCCAATCTAATACTACTTTTGCTTCGTAAAGTTGATAAATTTCAAAAACTGTCTTGTAGGAACCACTGGAGGACACTCTTCATCTTACCAAAAATAAGCATCATATACTGTCTTGACTCGGCATATGGAGGCATTACTCCCACTGAAAAACCATTTGAATATGAAATGCTCATGAGGTATACTTTTTTCGCATTATATGATACGTAAAAATTTTCACTTTCGATTCATTCTTACACTAATTTTCCTATGTCTTTAGCATGGCGGCTGACCATGATGCCACATTAAGGCCTGGGAGAAACTATGACCACTGCCCACTGAAATGGAAGATTGTGAATCTAGTGGTAAGCATTGTATCATACTTTCATATATAAACCCAATCTTTCCAAACTAGGCTATGATGCATTTATATACACCATCTGTTGGTTTTGCAGCATAAACATCAGCCCTTCCTATGGGAATGCGGCTATTACACTATGCTTTACACGGAGAAGATGGTGTTGATGACTTCTGGCGTGAATGTTGAGCAGGTTAGTTTAAAATTCAGGTCTTCACTCATTAAGTAGGACATTACTCTCGCTGTTTCAACCATTCACTTTGTTTTGTCATGTCGCGTTTCAGGTCTTTCCACCAGATCTATCGGCTTACCCTGTGCGCTTAATTGAAGGACTCATCGACTCCTTTTGCCGTTACGCAATGGACCTGCTTTCTGATGATTGCATTCGCCAGAACAATGGAAGGAAAAAGGGGTTTGGAACCACTCAACAAAAATCGGCCACGAAAGATAACCAACCTTAATGAACTAGTTTTGTGGCTTGTCGCTACACTTAGGACAAACTAAACCATTGTTCTGCTTTGTTTCTCTTTTGTCATATGGATGTTGCCCTGGTAGTGTAGTTTTTTGACTACCATGTTAGTGCATTTGAACTGCAAAAAATGCAGTGGTTTTAGGTCAGAAAAAAGTCTCTATTAATTTCAAACTATTTTATTAAATATTGCACCGCATTTAAATTTTTGCACCGCCCCTTACATTTGCTAAACTTTCGCACGTAAATTCAAATACCATTATTCAAGGCCCAAACCCTACAGTGATTGGGCTTTTGATTGGGCTTTGATGCTTGCCGTTGCATCGTCTCACTGATAAGTCTTAACACCGGCTAATTTTACTGGATCTAATGGTCCATTACACAACTATTACACCGGTCATAATTTCATGGGCCCAAACAAGTGAACCGGTTACAGGCCCACAAATTTAACTGGGCCTTCTCCAGATATTGCACCGGTGATATACATACGGCCTAATCGGTAACACCGGGTTAAGGCCTACTGATATTTACACCAAAACTTATGTGATCCAACATACATGGGCCTACAGAAGCCCAAACACGTTAAACCGGTGCAGTTATCAGTAAAATATAGCACCGAGTTCAACAAGCCCATTCAGTGGAGGCCCGTTAACATCATCGGCCCGTTACTATTTGAGCCTTAGTATAAAATCCCAAGAAACTGAAGCCTGGCCCAGTAAACCGGTGCAATGATAATAACATATTTTATTCTTAGGAATCATGTGACCAGTGCGTCACATGGCAAGTTGGGCCCACCCGGGACCCACTAACCGGTGCAACTACACAACGTAGCAACCCCCCTATACAAACCGGTCGTTTGGCAACCTGACCGGTATAACGTGGCAAAAAGACCGGTTTTAATACTACTCTTTCCTAGTAGTGTAATTTTGTGTTGTAGTAAAGCTCTATGGAGTTATGGTTAGGGCTGGCAATTTGGAACACGACACGAAAACCCGACCTGAACCGAACATGAATTTAGTGGGTTTGGGTTGACACGAAACACGGCATGGGTCTATATTGGGTTAGACACGAATGACCCGAAAATAAATGGGTTAGGTTCAGGTCAAACTCGTGGGTTAAATGGGTAACCTGTTTGACCCATATATTTAAGGTGTAATTGTGCACATGATTGAAATTGCCTTTATAAATGCAAACAAATCCTCTAATTCCAAAACCATTGAAATTATCCTACCAATTTATGATGAAATTTAGAGTTAATTTTATAATTCTTGATTTAGTTTCCATATGACATGATCATTTGAGCTGCATAAATTTTAAAATTTAGTCTCATATTCAGTCACGTTATTAATAAATGGGTTTCGTGGGTTGGGTTTGGGTAACCCGAATTTTTACTGGGTCGGGTTTTGGTCAAGGTTTTGTGACCCGAAATATTATTGGGTTGGGTTTGGGTTTAGCATTTTCAACCCGCCAACCCGCCGACACGAACCCGCCAACCCGTCAACCCGACCTGATTGCCAGCACTAGTTATGGTGGTTTATGTAGCAATGCGTGCGAGCTTTCTACCTCAAGTAATGAATTTGATATAAGTTTTCTGAGTTTTTTAAGGATATAAATTTCCTTATATGTATATGTTGCTGCATGCTAAGTAATTTCTCAGGATTTCTAATTAATTTCTACCTTCTTTTTGCAGACACACAAGTTATACACACATGTACAATTGTCATCCAAACTTGAACTAAATAGTTGCACATTCTGTTGAACTAATACACAACTGATTATTTCAGGAAACGAATAAGATGCCACACTTCCTCGATAAAACAAGTTAATAACTCAAGTATGCCCTAATAAAATTTTGTGTTTGTTATATGCAGGTCCAATTTATTTATGCAGGTCCAATGAAAGTGGAAAATATCACAATTACCCTTCGTTCGTTTATTAATTTTTATAAATATATTTCTAAAACCCTAACCTTGATTGCATAACCCGTCTATGTAATGATTGATCACGTGTTCAAATTATAAATTACTTTTTCGTGAATTATAGTACATATTTAAGAGGGACATTATTGTCAGTTTAAATTTAATTTGGACCTGCAGAAATTAAATGGACCTGCATATATATAGAACCGCCCTAAAATTTCTCCCTTTTCCCCCTCCTCTAAGTAAATTTACCAGTGTATTGAACCCAGGGCGTTTAAGTAATTCTAACAGTATCTTACCACTAGACACTAGTGCACAAGCATATGCTTCTCGGCACCATTTTCATGGCGTTTTGGCCAGATTTTGGCGGAACCGCAGAGTAACTAGGTTACGAACTCGTAACCTGCCGTTCGCCTAGGGCAAAAATAAAAAACACTGTGTTTCACAATTAAAACTCGGCGTTTTCCAAAGTGTATTAAAAATGTCAATATTAGGCGAAATCTGAACCGTGTTCGCTGACATGCGTGTGGAGTGACGAATTCGCCAGAAGTACCCGCCTGAGATAAGAAAAGTTGTTCGCCCATACATGCTAAGACGCGTTCTAGTTGCGAAATCGCCTTTTATTGACGCCAGCAGGCGTTACTGAAGAAGCGAGTTCGCCTATAGTTATGACCAGAGGCGTTTCAGGTTACGATTTCGTTTGTATTTAAATGTAGCGGGCGAATAGGGAAGCGAATTCATAACAGTGTCGTAGTTGGGTGTATAAAAGCTGATTTTTTGCGGGAATGAAAATAAAAGAAGTAGATAAAAGGACTCTTCTTTTGTTTTGTCTCAAGTTTTGCTCACATTTTCAGGCCTTGATTTTGCCCAAGAACACAAAGGTATGAGGTTTTGATTTTTTTGTTGATTGGTTGTGGAATGGGCAAACTGTTTTTGATTAGTGTGTGTGCTTGTTTATATGGATTTGTAGAGTTGTTAGGGTGCTAAATTTGTGGAATGTTTGAATGATTGTAGCAAAACCGTTGTTGATAGTATCTTGTTAAGCATGGGTCGTAGTGAAATCATGTTGGAGAATCAACGTCTCTCACAAGGTTATACGGATTTGATTCAAGAGTTTATTGATGTTGGTTGGAAGGATTGTGTAGAAAAGAGAATGGGTGGGCTAAGATGTCCTTGCATAGATTGCCTTAACAACGCGATTTATGAGGATGTAGACGTTGTGCGCGAACATTTGGTTTGTAGAGGTTTTGATCCTACATATACAACATGGGCTTGGCATGGAGAAGGTGCAAGTCATAATGATGCAGAGTTTGATGTTAAGCTTGGGGCAGATGGATTGCGTTATGATGGTTGTCTTGATGAAATGGCGGAAGACGTGGCAATGGATTGGGTAGGAAAGCCGAGCATGTTAGCGGCGATGTATAATGATAAAGAGACACCATTGTACAAGGGTTGCAAACATTCCGTTCTTGGTTCTACGTTGTTGTTGATGAATTTAAAGGCGCGCCATGGAATATCTGACAAGGGGATGACTGAATTGTTAGAGTTGGTGAAAGAGTTGCTACCCACTGACAACTTGTGTCCTGATCGAGTATATGCTGCTAAGAAGATATTATGTCCTATGGGAATGGAGATGCAGAAGATTCATGCATGCCCTAACGATTGTTTGTTGTACAGGGGAGATGACAAGGATAGAGATACATACCGAGTCTGCAATGAACCTCGGTACAAGTCAAAGGTGGGGACCGTAGAGGTATGCGGCGAGAGTGTGACGCTGTCTAGATGTAAAACGCCGGCTAAAGTAGTGTATTACCTTCCGCTGGTTCCTCGACTGAAGAGGTTGTTTGCAAATCCTGAGGATGCAAAGTTGCTAACATGGCATGCGGATAGGGCTAGGGAGGACGATGACATTATTTCACATGCCTCAGATGGAGATCAGTGGAAGAAAATGGATGAGCAGTACCCTGAATTTGCTGCTGAGCCCAGGAATGTGAGGCTAGGCTTATCCACTGATGGCATGAACCCCTTTGGTAACATGTCTAGCACCCATAGTTCTTGGCCAGTTATGGTTGTGATTTACAATCTGCCATCGTTGTTGATGATGAAACATAAGTATGTGTTATTGTCCATGATGATATCTGGTTCTAAGAAACCGGGTAACGATATTGACGTGTACCTAGCGCCTTTGATCGAAGATTTGCAGAAGTTATTCGATGTGGGTGTCTGGATGCCTGATGGCAGTCGAGGTGATGTGAAGTTTGAAATGAAGACCAGACAGGATTTCACTATGAAACGAAATCTCCTATTCATTCTCCTGTAATTTCAACCAACTAGCGAACTCGCCTCAATTTGGTTTGTAGGCGAAGGTATTAGCGATTTCGCTTCTGTACAATCATCAAACCCTTAACACTAAACCCTTAACCGATGCCCGGCAACCCACACGATAAAAACCAAACCCATTTATCATCGAGATTGGAATGACAACCTTCAATCGAGCGAGTAGTGCGTAACTCGTCTAGACTCGAGAACTATATTAACCATGTTCGACTCGACTCGAGAACTAGCGAGTTAATAATACCATACTCAACTTGAACTCGTTATTATTTATCGAGTATCGACACTACTTGCGAGTTGGAACTCGAATTGTTTTTTTCCCTTTTTAAATAAAAATTTAACTAATTATTTAAAAAATTAATAGTTTAGGGTAAATTATTCCTAAAAGTAATCTTCATCGAATCCATTAATACAAAATATTTTACTACTTCTATACTATGAAAATTTCTAATTATATATATGTGCCTTTACATATACATAATGAAATTATTATTTTAAATACCAATGCAATTAATTAGTTTATTCAATATTGAGTAGTAAAAGAAAACTAGCTAGATTAGATGATTGAACTAATATAGTATAACCTAATAATATTATAAACTTGCAACTGATTATACTTACCGAGTTACGCACGAGTTTTTCGAGTCGAGCTAGATCGAGTCGTGTTTTGTCCGAGTTTTGACCTAGTCGATCTCAAATTACTCGCGTGTTGACTGACTCAGTTACCACCCCTATTCTCATCTAAAACTGGATACTTTTCATTCATTAGCTCCCGAGATGTGTGATCGCGAAGTCGGCTCTTTAACGGGGTAACGACGTTGCCTGTATGTATATCATCATCCAAACTATGAGTAATACCACATGCATTACAAAAGAACTAAATTTCTACACTTTCAGTCAGAAGTTGTCAAATACATGTATATTCGATGGTGATCAACACGTGGTTGATGTAGAAATTCCTATTGGTCGTATCTGCACTAGTGTAACATTTGGTTAACGAACTAATGGTATTAACCCGTAGTCCCATCATATACGTATCTAAGCAGTTTATGCCTAATGCGTTACAATAAACATGGATATGGATTAGAGTTAACAATTTCAAATACCTCTTCATAGGACTCTATATAACATGTCACAACAATTCTCTGTCATAACATAGGTCATCGTTGCAACCAACTCAAGTAATATTATGTGCAGATAAACTCTGATTTCATTTATAACTTTTCATATTAAATTTTAATATACATCAGCTCATGAAACACACAATGTTAATATTCATTGCATAACAAAGTAGCAAATATTCAGAATATAATTATTATGGGTTCATCAACTTGCTAGCTAGCGAAACCGCAAGTGGTATTCGCCTCTAGCCGATGCAGGTTGCGGTATCGTAACTTGGTTAAACAGTAACCGACCAAATATACTATTCAGGCATGTTTTGTCCAACTCTACCAAACTATGTATATCTTTTATCCCGGATTTTGCTAACCTCTTCACCATTTTCACCATTCATTCTCATCTACCCCTCTTTCTCTCTCACCTTATCCCACCCTCAACTTCCATCTCAAATCCTTGCATTCCAAATCCATTCTTGCCTCATTTCTTGGTGAAATCTCATCAAAACCAACCACAAACTCACCCTCAAATCTAGCACATATATTTTGTGTGAAGAACTAAACCCTATAAAGCTTGTAACCGACCAAAAACCCAAAAATCTCCTTCAACTTTGGTTGAATATTACAAATCTCGCTACTTTGTGTGTCCAAGAGCAACAAACAACTAATATATTCTTCTACAATTAAGGTATGAGACTCAAATTTGAAGTATTATTCAAAGCACATCTTATTTAGTTACTTTTTGAGATATATTGGTTGAATGGCATGCTTGAGTAGACATTATCCATGCTTAGTCCCTATCCATAACATTTATGTTTCATGACTATGTTAAAATCAAATTTAGAAGCCATAGCTCCCTTTATTTGTTACTTTCATGTGGCATTCTAACATGTTAGCCTACCTTAGTTTCACTTTGGTTATACAATTCAACAAATCCGTTTTTTCCTTGTTTTAACTAGTCATGCTTGTGTTATTTTACTTCTACAACTCATTCAACATGGTTTTGTTGTTGTTTTACCTAGTCATAATAGTGCTAATTAGTTAAGTTACAATTTCTATCCATCCTTAGATAGCAATGGTGACCACTTCAACCACTTCAAGTGCCCAACCAAAGAAGCGAGGTAGCAACTCGAAGAAAGGCCTACAAGTCCGCTCACATTGTCGAGTTCTACAAAGAAGAATGAGAAGAGGAGAACTAACACACATAGGATTTAATGCTAAGGGTGTATGCAACCGACCAAAAAAAGAACGTTCAAAATGGTCAAGTTGGTGTGGCCGAGTTAGAAGAACGTTTATTGAGATAACGGAGGATAATTGGAACCGTCCCATCAAAAAAGAAGGAGGAAGTTTGGGTAGAATGCCAAGTAAGTAACATTTAACCTTTCAATGATCTATCTACTTAATATTATACCTCTTCATAATATGTAGACATAATATATCCTACATATTTTGGCGTAGCGACCTTTTGAAATAGAATCTAATGACATGGAAGTGGTGAGAAAGAAGGCATTCAACATCGTCTCCAAAGCTTTTCACGAGCACAAGCATGCTCTAAGAAAAGCCTACTTGTATGAGAAGGGAAAGAGGCTAGGTCAAGATCCAAGGGGCCGATACAATCATATTACAACCGATGCGTGGGAGGCCTTCAAGCCAGCATCGCTTGAAAATAAGACTTCGGTGAGTCACAAACTATAACTTCGGTGACATAACCTCCTCTTATCTAATTACATTAATGATGACATGTGATACGGTATCTTCTTGTGCAAAGGGGAAATGGGACAAGAAGGTCACATCGGCGAAATCAATAACAATGCCATACACCGGTCGTAGGTCGGGGTATTTGGGTGTAGGTGAGAAGGAGGGGCTTAAGGAGAAGGAGGAACTAGTGAAGGAGTTGGTATTAGGGGGGATGGACGAGGCGGAAGCTCGGTATGTCGTAGTGGAAAAGGACGCCGAGGATTATACTAGACAAAAACTCTTCGTGTTGGGTCGAATTAGAGACTCGGATGGTAAGTTCACTTCGGAGGATGCCGAAAAATGTGCAAAGAGGGTGGTTAGTCTATCTATCTTACATTATCTTACTATCTATTGTAGTCTTATTTCTTTTTGTTGTTGCTTTCAAATATTCTTCACAACCACTTTCACCTAGTACAACATATTTGATAATAGGAACTTCTTGAGCGCCAAAAGGAGGAGGGTACCTTTATCCCGTGTGGGAAGAAGGATGTCTTGAATGAGGCTTTTGCTCTTGGGAAGAAAAAGGAACACCCGGGAAGAGCATTAGGTGTTGGAGGTTACGCGACACAAGAAGAGGTTTTTGGGATTAAGCAAGGTTGGGGCAATCCTAAACCATCACAACTACAACGAGCTTTGAGCGAGGTGGCGGCAACAAAGGCGGAAATGAAGGATTTGAGGGAGGTGATGAAAGACATAGCACAACACACCAACTATCCCCACATCGAGAGGTTAGGAGGTACACAACCACATCTTCCACCATCATCAAAGGGTTCTCAAGCATCACCTCAAATTGTGGAGGATGAAGGTGAGAATGTGGAAATGGACGAGGAACTAGTGCCTCCTACTCCACCTTCATCACCCATCAAGTTGAATGCGGCGCATTCCATTCAAGTCGATAAGGTTAGTACCAATTTTGCTAATTTAGAACATCGTTGGTTTCTAATCTCTTTCTAAAAATAGTTGGATGATGATTTCTCTTGTGCTTTCATTTATGATAGAACCCCCCTTGCAAGCTATATGTTTCGCAAGGTACCAAATCAAAACCACTCCATGTCGCCAATGGCACATGCGACCCAAGTGCGGTGAAACACAATCGTGTTGACATCCCCGCAGGATTTTTTAGTGTTCGCATTACCGACGTTTTGATAGAACAACAATTGCTACCTGTGAAAGAGTCACCGATGGTGAGAGTTGGGGAGGCTAAAGGTTTCCTTGTTCTATGGCCAAAATGGTTGGTGCTTGATGAAAAATCCACCTCCATACCACGTAGGAAACCACAAACTCTACAAAATCCACAAATACCTGTGCATGCCTTGCCTATAACTAGACAAATATTAGACCCCATGCTCGTGGAGTTTATGAAAACCCTTCCACCCTTCGTCCGAGTCTTTTATGATTTGATATCCTCGCACGATAAGAATGCATGCTATGCCTTTCTCGGAAATGAAAGGTGCTTTACTATGACAAAGGACATACACGTACCATGGGGGGATTTTGAATATTTCTGGAATTTCAATGAACTTCTCGCCACCATTCTTTGCCTCAATCAAATGTAAGCCATTTATATGTGTTTCATGAGAATACTCAATTATCAAACCATATATGATTACATCCTCGTCATGATTGTCTACTACATTCACAGGTTCTTGCATCACCATGCCTATCACCGGAGCAAGCATTTCATTGGATTTTTGCATCCAATGCATTTCCAAGCTAATATGGAGAGAAATAGGCAAAGACTTGATTACTTGAATTCTACTCTCTCCGACAAATCAAAGAAAATATGGATCGGACCATATCTCGAGAGGTATACCTTACAATTTGCTCTATTACTCATGCTAAATATATTGTATTTGATCTACTACATTCATTTTTTATGACCATTATGCTTTCATGTGATTTGTAGTGATCATTGGAGCTTTGTTGCAATAATACCCGCTTTAAAGCAAGTATATTGGATAGACCCACTCCACCGCCCTCCATCACGAACATTCGCCGATCTCCTTGGTAATGCAATTCTTCAAGTGAACGACAAAACACTCCTCGACTTCCACCTTATAAACATTCGGGTAAGATGTTGTGCTCATGCTATCACGTCCTTTCAAAAATCAACATTTGCGTTTAAAGTACCATAAGTATAGTAATGTTTTATGTTTTAAACACTTTTGTAGTCTAGGAAGCAATCATCGAACTATGAATATGGCTATTACACAATGATCTTTGGTTTGATGGTGGTGGATGGTGTTCAAAAAGACATGCTAGATCTTCTAAAGGTACGCTACACGCGTCTAATCTCATTTATATTCGTCGAAATTTCCTAATAAGCGTTATTTTCAACCATAAGTATTCGTGGATGATATCACTCCTTTCTCCTTGCAAGAACTTAACGACGGAAGAGACCAAATGGCTAAATATCTGGTCCACAACCGTACGTTTACCATTGCAAGGCCACAAGTCCCTAACCTCCCTAAGGCATGAAAATGTATTGTCTCTCTTTTTGGTAGGGCTTGACATTGGTATCGCACTTGTGTGCTTAGGTTATGCATCTTTAGTATTAGTATAGGGGCGTTGGATTTGAATTTGACAGGTTTATGTTGAGTCGGGTATCCCGATTCATGTTTCGAAAGAAACGGGTCAATTTTTACAAATAATTACACAATTCTGTCTTGCAAGCAAACGATTTCACTACCTTATTCGCTTCAAGTCGAATCCAGAAGCTATATCGCTACCTGGCACGCCTTCTACTACAATATAACAAGCGGTCATACATACGGCCTCGCATATACATTCGCCCTCAAAAGCGACGTTGCCTGGCTACTCGCTTGCTAGACTCTGTTGCCCATGGCGTGCCTCAAACGATTTTGCCTCCAATATTCGCCTCCACAGACGAATTCAACAGGCGAATTCGCCAACCACATTCCCTACAACAAATATGTGCACGACGTCGCCTAACAATCGCCTCTTCTGGCGGTCTCGTATCCCACCCCGCCTGTGTCCCTCTGGTCTGCCAACATTTTCAGCTGGCGAGTTTGCTATACATTTTCGCCACCCCAACAGAGCGATGTCGCTTTTCCTTTTCGACCACAAGCGACATACTGCACGAGACCGTAAGTCCATAGCCATTTCCATATTTTTCAAATTTAATATTCCCATTTCTTCCAGCGAATACGCCAGCGGTGTCGCCTCCCTCACCCAAGCGGGTATTTTTACGAGTTCACTTCTTCATTATTAGACACAGGCGACCGACAGAAGCGATTTCGCCTCTGGAGGCGAAAAGTGGAGGCGATTTCGTAGCACTCACATTTAAAGAAACAAGCGACCTGAGGTGGCGAACTCGTAACAATAATATAGGGCGTTTTTTAACTGCTGCACACGGCGTTTTAAACCACCGTGCGCAGCGTTCGTTTTTAAGGCGTTTTTGAACCGCCGAGAAAAAGTTCCATTTTACGGCACAACCCGTTACGGCATTTCCAAAATGCCGTAAAATGAACGACTGAACCGCCGAGAAGCGTAGGGCAGTCCACTAGTGAGAGCCATTCGATCAACTCCCACTGAATCTATACATATTATCAATAATTGAATTTTCAGCCAATTCATGATTAGTACATGAGCTCAGCAAAAAAAAAAAAAAAAAAATTCTAGAGAACAAGAACTTATAGCTAAGTTGTTTTCATTTATTCTGTTTCTTCCGAACTATGAGGATAGAGACGAATAAGAACCGATGACTTAAATCAAGGTTTAGCGATTGCTACAACATTGTATGACTGAGATGTGTGTATCTCTTTAACTTTTTGTGCACCATTGAATTGTCGTCGTGATTTTTGATGTCGTGGTGATAGAAATACAGATAGCTGATGATAATGGGTGAAAGTACCGAACTTGCAGCGACACTAGTGCACAAGCATAGGTTTCTCGGCACACATTTCACGGCGTTTTGGCCAGATTTTGGCGGAACCGCCGAGTAACTGGGTTACGAACTCGTAACCTGCCGTTCGCCTAGGGCAAAAAAAAAACACGGCGTTTCACAATTAAAACCAAGGCGTTTTCCAAAGTGTATTAAAAATGTTAATACTAGGCGAACTCTGAACCGTGTTCGCCTTTAGGCGAGTAGAGTGACGAATTCGCCAGTATTACCCGTCTGAAATAAGAATAGTTGTTCGCCCATACATGCTGAGACGCGTTGTATTTGCGAAATCGCCTTGTATTGACGCTAGCAAGCGTTACTGAAGAGCGAGTTCGCCTATAATTATGACCAGAGGTGTTTTGGTTTACGATTTCGCCTGTATTAAAATGTAGCGGGCGAATTTGGTGGCGAATTCGTAACAGTGTCGTAGCTGGGTGTATAAAAGCTGATTTTTTGCGGGAATAAAAATAAAAGAAGTAGATAAAAGAACTCTCCTTTTGTTTTGTCTCAAGTTTTGCTCACATTTTCAGGCCTTGATTTTGCCCAAGAACACAAAGGTATGAGGTTTTGATTTTTTTGTTGATTGGTTGTGGAATGGGCAAACTGTTTTTGATTAGTGTATGTGCTTGTTTATATGGATTTGTAGAGTTCTTAGGGTGCTAAATTTGTGGAATGTTTGAGTGATTGTAGCAAAACCGTTGTTGATAGTATCTTGTTAAGCATGGGTCGTAGTGAAATCATGTTGGAGAATCAGCGTCTCTCACAAGGTTATACAGATTTGATTCAAGAGTTTATTGATGTTGGTTGGAAGGATTGTGTAGAAAAGAGAATGGGTGGGCTAAGATGTCCTTGCATAGATTGCCTTAACAACGCGATTTATGAGGATGTAGGCGTTGTGCGCGAACATTTGGTTTGTAGAGGTTTTGATCCTACATATACAACATGGGCTTGGCATGGAGAAGGTGCAAGTCATAATGATGCAGAGTTTGATGTTAAGCTTGGGGCTGATGGATTGCGTTATGATGGTTGTCTTGATGAAATGGCGGAAGACGTGGCAATGGATTGGGTAGGAAAGCCGAGCATGTTAGCGGCGATGTATAATGATAAAGAGACACCATTGTACAAGGGTTGCAAACATTCCGTTCTTGGTTCTACGTTGTTGTTGATGAATTTAAAGGCGCGCCATGGAATATCTGACAAGGGGATGACTGAATTGTTAGAGTTGGTGAAAGAGTTGCTACCCACTGACAACTTGTGTCCTGATCGAGTATATGCTGCTAAGAAGATATTATGTCCTATGGGAATGAAGATGCAGAAGATTCATGCATGCCCTAACGATTGTTTGTTGTACAGGGGAGATGACAAGGATAGAGATACATGCCGAGTCTGCAATGAATCTCGGTACAAGTCAAAGGTGGGGACCGTAGAGGTATGCGGCGAGAGTGTGACGCCGTCTAGATGTAAAACGCCGGCTAAAGTAGTGTATTACCTTCCGCTGATTCCTCGACTGAAGAGGTTGTTTGCAAATCCTGAGGATGCAAAGTTGCTAACATGGCATGCAGATAGGGCTAGGGAGGACGATGACATTATTTCACATGCCTCAGATGGAGATCAGTGGATGAAAATGGATGAGCGGTACCCCGAATTTGCTGCTGAGCCCAGGAATGTGAGGCTAGGCTTATCCACTGATGGCATGAACCCTTTTGGTAACATGTCTAGCACCCATAGTTCTTGGCCAGTTATGGTTGTGATTTACAATCTGCCATCGTGGTTGATGATGAAACGTAAGTATGTGTTATTGTCCATGATGATATCTGGTCCTAAGCAACCGGGTAACGATATTGACGTGTACCTAGCGCCTTTGATCGAAGATTTGCAGAAATTGTTCGATGTGGGTGTTCGGATACCTGATTGCAGTCGAGGTGATGAGGAGTTTAAACTGCAAGGAATGTTGTTGTGGAGTATAAATGACTTTCCTGCATTAGGTAACTTGGGTGGTTATTCAGTGAAAGGTCACTTTGCATGTCCCATATGTGAGAGCAAGACTAGTTATTGTCAATTGAAACACGGTGGTAAGCCGGTGTATCTCGGGCACTGAAGATTTCTTCCGACGGGACATCCTTGGAGGCGAGCAAAGAATTGGTTCAACGGGAGAGAAGAGCATGATCCCTCCCCAATCCCTTTAACTGGAGAGGAGGTTCTAGAAAAGGTTACTGGGATGGATCATGAATTTGGTAAGGGAAAGAAGACGAAGGCGTCGAATAGCAGTTGGAAGAAGTGTTCGATCTTCTTCAAACTAGATTACTGGAAGCATTTGGACGTACTTCACTGTCTCGATGTGATGCATATTGAGAAGAACGTATGTGAAGCACTTGCAGGTACGCTAATGAATACCCCTGGAAAGACAAAGGATGGCTTAAAAGCGCGGAAAGATCTTGTACAGCTTGGTATCCGATCGTCTCTAGCCCCTGTAGAGGAAGAAGGTAAATCTTATTTACCTCCAGCTTGTTACACTATGTCGACCGAGGAGAAGAAGCGTTACTGTAATGCTTTGAAGTCTGTTAAGGTTCCAACAGGTTACTCTTCGAACATCCGTAATTGTGTTAATACCAAAGAACTGAAGCTGGCGGGATTGAAGTCACACGACTGTCATAATCTTATGCAGGAGCTGAATGTTATCGCTCTACAAGGATCATTGCCTCGTCACGTGAGGAAGGCGATATCGAAGCTATGTTACTTTTTTAAGTGCATATGTCGTAAGCGAGTGAGCAGGAAGAAGCTGGATGAGTTGCAGGAAATGGTGGTGGAAGTTTTGTGTAGGATGGAGATGTACTTTCCCCCGGCCTTTTTTGACATAATGATCCACGTGATTGTCCATTTGGTGAGGGAGGTAAAATTATGTGGCCCAGTTTACTTGAGATGGATGTATCCATTTGAGCGGTACATGTCGATTTTTAAGCATTTCGTGAAGAACAGATATAGGCCTGATGCTAGTATAGTTCAACGTTATGTCGCAGAAGAGGTTATTGAGTTTTGTACCAACTATATGAAAGATGTTGCCACAGTGGGGATCCCAAATGCTAGGCACGATGGTAGAGTGGACGGGTACGGGCTCAAGCATCATAGTTTGTTTAGTCCTACCGCCGCCGACATGGATGCTGTCCATTTATATATCCTCAGAAATCACGAGGCGGTGACCCCTTATGTTGACATACACATGGATCAGATTAGAGTGTCAAATGCATGGACTGTCGGTGATGTGAGGATCCTGGAAAAACATTGTGCCAATTTCGTTCGGTGGCTGCAAGCTCACATTCAGCAAGGGGACCATCCTGATATTGTCAAGCTGTTATGTAGAAGACCCCTCGGCACTGTTTCCTCATTTGGTGGGTACGACATAAACGGTTATACTTTTGGAACCAAATGGTCGGATGAGAGGTCAACTAACCAAAACAGTGGTGTGGTAGTACCAGGTGAGGCAGTTCATGGATGCGAAGCATACTACGGGACGATCACCGACATCTGGGAGATTGACTTTATCAGTGCCACAATTCCAGTGTTCAAGTGTGAGTGGGTGAAAGAATGTGGCGGGGTGCGGAAAGAGGATTACGGCACAACCCTGGTGAATCGCAGTGTTCTTGGCTCTGAAGGTGATTCGTTTATCATGGCGTCTCAGGCGCACCAAGTGTTTTATGTGGCGGATCCACAGGATAACCGGTGGGAGATTGCGGTGAATGGTAAGCAGGCGCTTCTTCACAATGACAATGACGAGGACCGCAGCTTTGGTACAGATATCGGGGACCTTCTGGATTTAGAGCCTAACGAAACCTTAACTGAAGACGAGGCGAGTTTGAAAAGGTATTTTGCGCGGAACGATCACACGGAGGGCATTTGGATCACCAATGCTGGAAAACCAACGAAGCGAAAGAGGAATCAACCAAAGAATATGTAAACATTAGTATGTAATTGGAAAAACCTTAAGTTTTCAACATATACATTTGGTATGGACTGAATTAGTATTCATGTATGCTTGAAACGTGTTTCACTCATAGCATAGGCGTGAATAAAGACGACTTCTCTTGTACAAATCGCCTGTAAGCGTTACTAGAGGCGATATCGTATCTCTATTCGCCAACCTTGAAACTACGTCGTTTTTGTAGTTTTACTTTATGCCTTGGCATTTAGGTGGTGGCGGTTCCGTAAGCCGTCTCGCCTGTTACTGGCGAGTTCGCTTCTTGAGTCGTCTGTTAGACTCTGTTGAAATAGGCGAGATTAGAAGCGAACTCGCTTCAGTTATAACCCACAAGCGAATTTTGTTGCGAATTCGTTTTTGACTTGACATAAATAGTATTTTAGTACTAGCAACACTATAAAAGACTATATCGACACCGGTTTAACACATGAACAATTATATGTAATTTAAACAATAAGCGCATATGAACTGTAAGCACCAAATTTTATTGAATAATGCAATCAAAACGAAAAAATCGTTAAATTGTAGCAATACAATTTGAAAAAACGTCCCTAGACTACATCCACATGTCTAGGAAGAGTTGTCTCCGCCTTCGTGGTCTTCATTGTCAGGAGTGGCCGATGAAGGATTTTTTCGGGCATATGCTCGAAGCAAGTGGCTGTTCTTCCACCCCGTCTTGCGGAGATTAGCAAGCTCTGTCCTCATCGCGAAGTTCGACTCCTCAAGCCCCTTATAATATGCTTCCGCACTCACTAGTAAATGGAGAACATTGAAAATGTTAAATTTAGATATTGAACACAATATAATGGAACTTAAATATAATTTGTATCCCCTTACCTCCGATTTGCTCAAGTTCCGGCCCCACGGCCTTCTCTCCGTTTGGCTGCCAAGTCCCCCCAACCAATGACCATTTTTTCTTCTCAAAGTACTCCTTGGTGTAGTACTCACACGACTTGGCGGTGTTGGAGAATTTCAACTTTGGATGCTTGGACCGGAGGAACATTGTTATGAAGTTTGCGTAGGTCAACTTCTTAGCACCCGTATTGTTCTCAACCACGCTGTCCTTCATGTGTTGAAACATGGTGTACCCGAGGTTTATCATCACTTCCGAGGCCAACAAGTAGTAAGTGACCAAAGTGGTGAAGTTTGGCTCTTGGAGGTAACCCCTTTGGGCACAATATTGGTAGCCACCATCTCATACAAGATCCTTCGCTCGGGCGTAAGCTATCCAAGCTTGTACTCCTTTGGCCTTCCAAGCGGACCTAACTGGCGGCCGAAGTGATCCAACCCCAATTTCTGCAAATTCGCGGCTGGAAAGATCGACTCACTTGGCCAGTCACCCCTTACGTAAAGGTCCACTGGTTCATCTTCGTCCTCGTACGTGTTCTTGAGGGCTGCATTGAACAGTTCAGAACTGATTTCGAACTCCTTCTTGTTGACCTTGGTCTTCCACTTATCAGCCACCTGTCGGAAGTTAGCGTAGAATTGTATTGTCTCCTCTAGATAACCCGGTCCTTCACCTTCATCAATGTGTCCGCACCCGAATAATTTAGCAAGCCCCGCACCTCTTTCAAGCCTAGCTCTTCAACCTTACTCTCATCCACCACAAGTAAGGTGTTCAACTGCGACTTAGCATCCTCAAAACTCCTATACTTAAGGTAAGCAGATTCACTGACAAACTTAGTTTTATCAAAAACAATAACCTCGCTCGATTGTTCAACCTTCTTCTTTCCCCTCGGAGCCATGTTTCTAATTAACCAAAGTACCTATCAAGAATACCTAACATCAATCCTATTCCTATGATTGAACCCCAGTTTCAACAAAGAAAATCAACAGAAAGCTAAAATACTGATGAACTTAAAAATTTGAAAACATGGAAAATGGAAAATCAATGAGTAAGATCAAACGGGACAGGAACTTACCAGATGTATGGAATATGGCAGTGGGGGAGCAAATTTCCGGCTTGACGGTGGCTGGTCGGCGGTGGGTGAGCAGAGGAAGCAGCGATTTTGCGTGAGTTTGGGGGAAAAATTGGGGATCTGAGTTTTGATCGACAGGGCCCAGCAGTTGACTATTTATGTTTGTCACCGTTACGAGTTCGCTCAACACTCGCCTACAGGCGATTTCAGAGGCGAGTTCGCTTGTTTGATATTATATCAATTCAATCTTGTTCCGAATTCGCTTGTAACTCGCCTACAGGCGAGCTGGCAGGCGAGTTCGCTTCTTTGTTAAAAAATATAGGCCTTTTGGCCAGGGATCTGATAGATGCACTCAACACTCTGATCGCTCATCACTGTATAGTATATGTATAGTATATGTATAGTATATGTGTATATCATGCATGGTGTTTCATGGGCAGTTTGCGCGGGTCGGCGACTTATCGAACCATTTAGTTTTGGTCACATATTTAAACTGATCAGTTGGACCCTGCTCCACCGATGTGGGAAAATTGATGTGACGTGGAGGCGAGTTCGCCTGTAACTCGCCTGCGGGCGATCTAAGAAGCGAAGTCGCTTGTAACTCGCCCACAGGCGAGCTGGCAGGCGAGTTCGCTTCTTTGTTAAAAAATATAGGCCTTTGGGCCAGGGATCTGATAGATGCACTCAACACTCTGATCGCTCATCACTGTATAGTATATGTATAGTATATGTGTATATCATGCATGATGTTTCATGGGCAGTTTGCGCGGGTCGGCGACTTATCGAACCATTTAGTTTTGGTCACATATTTAAACTGATCAGTTGGACCCTGCTCCACCGATGTGGGAAAATTGATGTGACGTGGAGGCGAGTTCGCATGGACACTCGCCTCTAAGCGAATTGAATAGGCGAGTTCGCCAGTATTAAACCAAAATAAATTCTTTAACTAATATTGAAATAGGAGTATATATGAATCTTTATGTAATTTCAAATTGTTTTTTTGTTCACATTTGCGATCAACTATGAACTTGGTAGGTCGAATTCTGGATGTAGTATACACTTTTATCTCCAATTTCTTTTAATCGCTCACGGTTTCACCGACATCTGGGAACTCACTCATCACAATAACACGACCACTAGTGTAATTTGGCCTTTTGGTTCTATTGTTCCGGAGTCCCGAACGCAAAACTTCTGCACAAAATTAGTCAAACTATTATTTTAATGGTAATATTTTATATTTTATTTAATATGACCTTTTGTTAATTTTATATATTAAAAAATATATCTGTGATAGAAATTACACATTTTTTTAAAAAAAATAATCAGAAGTTAGTGTAATTAATTACAATTTAAGTACTCTAGTTGTAATTACAATTTCAGTACTCTAACCGCAACTAGAATACTTAAATTGTAATTAATTACAGTAACCTCTAATTATTGAACCATTTAGTTTTGGTCATATATTGAAACTGATCAGTTGGACGCTACTCCACCGATGTGGGAAAATTGATGTGACGTGGAAGCGAGTTCGCTTGGCCACTCGCCTCCAAGCGAATTGAATAGGCGAGTTCGCCGGTTTTAAAACAAAATAAATTCTTTAACTAATATTGAAATAGGAGTACATATGAATCTTTATGTGATTTCCAATTGTTTTTTTGTACACATTTGCGATCAACTATGAACTTGGTAGGTCGAATTCTGGATGTAGTATACACTTTCATCACAATAACACGACCACTAGTGTAATTTGGCCTGTGGCCGATCAAACTTGGAACTCACTCATCACAATAACACGACCACTAGTGTAATTTGGCCTTTTGGTTCTATTGTTCCGGAGTCCCGAACGCAAAACTTCTGCACAAAAATAGTCAAACTATTATTTTAATGGTAATATTTTATATTTTATATTTTATTTAATATGATCTTTTGTTAATTTTATATATTAAAAAACATATCTGTGATAGATATTACACATTTATAAAAAAAAATAATTAGAAGTTACTGTAATTAATTACAATTTCAGTACTCTAGTTGTAATTACAATTTTAGTACTCTAGTTGCGGTTAGAGTAACCTCTAATTATTGAACCATTTAGTTTTGGTCACATATTGAAGCTGATCAATTGGACACTACTCCACCGATGTGGGGAAATTGATGTGCCGTGGTAGCGAACTCGCCTCTATTCAACGCCTGTGTGTCAAACGGCGTCGTATATACATGTTCTGTACTTGTGTTTTTTTAAAATTCCTCGATTTAAGAGGCGAACTCGCTTCTTTATTCGCCCCAATGCTTACGATTTCGCCTATTGTCACGCTTGCTAGGTTTTGTTCCACACGGCGGCCTTAGTGGCGATATCGCAAGACATATACGGTTGTAGGCGTTAGGTTGGGCGGTATCTCTGCCGCGTTCGCCCCATCTTACGAGTTCGCCTCTTGGCACGCTTGTTAGCTTCTGTTCCACACGGCGGACTTGGTGGCGAGTTCGTGAGGCCTAAATGTTTATAGGCGGCTGAGTAGGCGATTTCGCTGCCTTCTATCGCCTTGTGGAAATATGTGAAGCGAATTCGCTTCCAGGTTCGCTTGGTAATATTATGCAATATTGTTTTCATACGAATTTTCATGTTTTATCAAGGTTAGTTGTAGTATTTGTCAAGATTGAAGTTAATTAATTTGAAATATATTTGAAAAGCTAACAATAATAGTAGTCTCAAAAGAATGCAACTAAACGATGTTGCGAGTTTAAGTACAAAATCAACAAACGGTGAAATATGCTAAGCGTCATCACTGTTGTCCTCTTCACTATCACCGTCGTCAAGACCACCCTCCTGTTTGCCCCCGTCTTCGTCATCTTCTTCTTCCGATGACTCTTCTACTTCCTCTTCGGACGACTGTTGTACTTCTTCTTCCGACGACTCTAGCGCATCCTCATTATGGCTTTGTTCGTTTCTGAAGACAACCTTGAACATTTCGTCATTATCTTTGTCCGGAGAAAACGGGCCACCATCTGAACCAACGGGATCTTCTCCAACCTTAGCACCTTCGGGCTCGTCAAGCTGTTGTGCTTCCTCCTCTTCTGGATCCTCCTCTTCTGGTTCCGCTTCACTTTCAGGGTCATCCGCCTCCGCGTCCATTGGTGGCAAAGGCTGAACGGAAAAGTCTGGCATCCCTTCCTCGTCGCTAAGCTCAGGTTCCAAGTCTAGCATCCTGCCAAACTCCAATATCATCTCCGTTTCCTTGGCTTGTTCCAACTTCACCTGTTCTATTTCCGCAGAAAGCTGTCCCATCATCACGACCATTCGCTCACGCCACTGAAGTTCCCGTCCTGCCAAAACACATCAAATCCATTAGAATATTGTATAGGCGCAAACAAATAAATCTAATAAAATATCAAGTTTGGGTAGAATCGACTTACCCGGACTCAAAACACCACGCGCACTTGAACTCGAAGCACCATCCTTCTTCTTCTTTATGACCCCATCGGCGCCAAGTGCCAATCCCTTGCTACGCAGCCATTTCTCGGTGTAGTGCATAAGTGGCTCTGGCCGACTAACCGGTCTAATACCCTTCTTCTTGATCATCGCCGTGATAAGCTGGCCATATGGGATCGTTTCATCAGATTTGTCCTTGGCACGCTTCAGCATGTACTTCACAATCGCGTACCCTGGATTGATCTTCAACCCCTCCATGATGTAATAGAACAACATCAAATTGGCAATAGTAGACTCGCAAGGGTGACCACCCGATGGCATGACATTCGAGCATATCAACTCGAACACCAACCTCTGCTCCTGAGTGAGAACGCCAATATTGTACTTCTTCGGAGTACCTTCCACCTTGCTACGCGACTTAAAGTATTTTCTACGCATAGCAACGGGTTCTAGGGGGTTCAGACTAGACAAAGATGGGAAGTTTTGGGTGTGGTAACACTCGTAAGGACCGTTTGGATCTAACGGCCTTAAGTGGTCAACCGACACATACGGGCAACCTATCACCTCATTAATCAAATACTTATCAATCTTAAACCTTACTCCCCTAACCATTGTCTCCCCCTCATCGGCGTCCTTTGCAAAAGTCATATTTGCATAAAACTGTAAACACTCATCCTTATGCACCGGCTCTCTCGACATCAACATCCCTTCTAGATGCGTCGCCTTAAAATAGTCTACAATTTTACCAAACCCTAACGACTCTATCCGATCTTCATCAAAAAACCTAGCATTCAACAAGAAGCGACGAGAAAATTGTTCGTACCTAGTCTCGGCCTTTGTGCTGACAAACAGAGACGTCTCCTCATCCTCCTCAGTCGCCGGATTCTCGGCTGGCCCACCAGCTTCAGCCGGGTTCCTGGTGGCGGTGCGGCGGTGCGGCGACGGACTGGTGGCGGGTTGGCGGTGATGGGAGGTTCCAGAAGTATGGCCGCCAGTTTCAGCCGGGTTCCTGGTGGCGGTGCGGCGGTGCGGCGACTGACTGGTGGCGGTGTGGCGGTGCGGCGACGGAGGGGTGGCGGGTTGGCGGTGATGGGAGGTTCCAGAAGCGAGTTCGCCGCCGCCGCCGCCTGTAGATCCACCGGCCGGGCGATCGCGTCTCCGGCAAGGTTGAAGGTCGGCGAGGGTCTCTTCACGCATTCCGGCCGGCTCCGCTTCGGGTTGAGCAGTGGGGGTGGTCTTCCGGCGCTTGGGGGCTGGTGGGGTGAGGGTTTTACCGGCTGATTTGCTCCGGCCCATGCTGTTGCAGGTATTTTCCGATTTGGGGGTTTAGGGTTTTGCGGGTGGAAGTTGGGGGGTTCTGAAATCGCCACCCGCAAAACTTGTTTTTGTATTTTTTTTTTAAAATTAAAATACGCTGGCGAACTCGCCTCTCCCATTCGCCTGTAGGCGAAATTGGTTACGAAATCGTATCAGGAACGTCGCGCGTGGATTTCACTATGATACAAACTCGCCTGTGTGTTCGCCTATAATTTAAACCAACTTGCGAACTCGCCTCAATTTTGTTTGTAGGCGAAGGTTGTAGCGAGTTCGCTTCTGTACCCTAAACCCTAAACCCTGAACCCATGCCCGGCAACCCACACGATAAAAACCAAACCCATTTATCATCGAGATTGGGAATGACAACCTTCAATCAAGCGAGTAGTGCGTAACTCGTCTAGACTCGAGAACTATATTAACCATGTTCGAGTCGACTCGACAACTAGCGAGTTAATAATACCATACTCAACTCGAACTAGATCGAGTCGTGTTTAGTTCGAGTTTTGACCGAGTCGATCTCGAATTACTCGCGTGTTGACTCAATTACCACCCCTGTTCTCATCTAAAACTGGATACTTTTCGTTCATTAGCTCCCGAGATATGTGATCGCGAAGTCGGCTCTTTAACGGGGTAACGACGTTGCCTGTATGTATAACATCATCCAGACTATGAGTAATACCACATGCATTACAGAAGAACTAAATGTCTACACTTTCAGTCTGAACTTGTCAAATACATGTATATTCGATGGTGATCAACACGTGGCTAATGTAGAAAGTCCTATTGCTCGTGTCTGCACTAGTGTAACATTTGGTTAACGAACTAATGGTATTAACCCGTAGTCCCATCATATACGTATCTAAACAGTTTATGCCAAATGCTTTACAATAACCATGGATATGGATTACAGTTAACAATTTCAGATACCTCTTCATACTATATACAACATGTCACAACAATTCTCTTTCATAACAGACGTCATCGTTGCAACCAACTCAAGTAATATTATGTGCAGATAAAATCTGATTTCATTTATAAGTTTTCATATTAAATTTTAATATACATCATCTCATGAAACACACAATGTTAATATTAATTGCATAACAAAGTAGCAAATATTCAGAAAATAATTATTATGGGTTCATCAACTTGCTAGCTAGCGATACCGCAAGGTGTATTCGCCTCTAGCCGATGCAGGTTGCGGTATCGTAACCTGGCTAAACAGTAACCGAACAAATATACTATTCAGGCATGTTTTGTCCAACTTTACCATACTATATATATCTTTTATCCCGGATTTTGCTAACCTCTTTAGCATTTTCACCATTCATTCCCATCTACCCCTCCTTCTCTCTCACCTTATCCCCCCCTCAACTTCCATCTCAAATCCTTGCATTCCAAATCCATTCTTGCCTCATTTCTTGGTGAAATCTCATCAAAACCAACCACAAACTCACCCTCTAATCTAGCACATATATTTTGTGTGAAGAACTAAACCCTATAAAGCTTGTAACCCACCAAAAACCCCTAAATCTCCTTCAACTTTGGTTGAATATTACAAATCTCGCTACTTTGTGTGTCTAAGAGCAACAAACAACTAATATCTTCTTCTACAATTAAGGTATGAGACTCAAATTTGAAGTATTATTCAAAGCACATGTTATTTAGTTACTTTTTGAGATATATTGGTTGAATGGCATGCTTGAGTAGACATTATCCATGCTTAGTCCCTATCCATAACATATGTGTTTCATGACTATGTTAAAATCAAATTTAGAAGCCATAGCTCCCTTTATTTGTTACTTTCATGTGGCATTCTAACATGTTAGCCTACCTTAGGTTCACTTTGGTTATACAATTCAACAAATCCGTTTTTTCCTTGTTTTAACTAGTCATGCTTGTGTTATTTTACTTCTACAACTCATTCAACATGGTTTTGTTGTTGTTTTACCTAGTCATAATAGTGCTAATTAGTTAAGATTCTATTTCTATCCATCCTTAGATAACAATGATGACCACTTCAACCACTTCAAGTGCCCAACCAAAGAAGCGAGGTAGCAACTCGAAGAAAGGCCTACAAGTCCGCTCACATTGTCGAGTTCTACAAAGAAGAATGAGAAGAGGAGAACTAACACACATAGGATTTAATGCTAAGGGTGTATGCAACCGACCAAAAAAAGAACGTTCAAAATGGTCAAGTTGGTGTGGCCGAGTTGGAAGAACGTTTATTGAGATAACGGAGGATAATTGGAGAACCATCCCATCAAAAAAGAAGGAGGAAGTTTGGGTAGAATGCCAAGTAAGTAACATTTAACCTTTCAATGATCTGTCTACTCAATGTTATACATCTTCATAATATATAGACATAATACATGCTACATATTTTAGCGTAGCGACCTTTTGAAATAGAATCTAATGACATGGAAGTGGTGAGAAAGAAGGCATTCAACATCGTCTCCAAAGCTTTTCGCGAGCACAAGCATGCTCTAAGAAAAGACTACTTGTATCCGGCGAGAGTGTGACGCTGTCTAGATGTAAAACGCCGGCTAAAGTAGTGTATTACCTTCCGCTGGTTCCTCGACTGAAGAGGTTGTTTGCAAATCCTGAGGATGCAAAGTTGCTAACATGGCATGCGGATAGGGCTAGGGAGGACGATGACATTATTTCACATGCCTCAGATGGAGATCAGTGGAAGAAAATGGATGAGCAGTACCCTGAATTTGCTGCTAAGCCCAGGAATGTGAGGCTAGGCTTATCCACTGATGGCATGAACCCCTTTGGTAACATGTCTAGCACCCATAGTTCTTGGCCAGTTATGGTTGTGATTTACAATCTGCCATCGTTGTTGATGATGAAACGTAAGTATGTGTTATTGTCCATGATGATATCTGGTTCTAAGAAACCGGGTAACGATATTGACGTGTACCTAGCGCCTTTGATCGAAGATTTGCAGAAGTTATTCGATGTGGGTGTCTGGATACCTGATGGCAGTCGAGGTGATGTGAAGTTTGAAATGAAGACCAGACAGGATTTCACTATGAAACGAAATCTCCTATTCATTCTCCTGTAATTTCAACCAACTAGCGAACTCGCCTCAATTTGGTTTGTAGGCGAAGGTATTAGCGATTTCGCTTCTGTACAATCATCAAACCCTTAACACTAAACCCTTAACCCATGCCCGGCAACCCACACGATAAAAACCAAACCCATTTATCATCGAGATTGGAATGACAACCTTCAATCGAGCGAGTAGTGCATAACTCGTCTAGACTCGAGAACTATATTAACCATGTTCGACTCGACTCGAGAACTAGCGAGTTAATAATACCATACTCAACTCGAACTCGTTATTATTTATCGAGTATCGACACTACTTGCGAGTTGGAACTCGAATTGTTTTTTTCCCTTTTTAAATAAAAATTTAACTAATTATTTAAAAAATTAATAGTTTAGGGTAAATTATTCCTAAAAGTAATCTTCATCGAATCCATTAATACAAAATATTTTACTACTTCTATACTATGAAAATTTCTAATTATATATATGTGCCTTTACATATACATAATGAAATTATTATTTTAAATACCAATGCAATTAATTAGTTTATTCAATATTGAGTAGTAAAAGAAAACTAGCTAGATTAGATGATTGAACTAATATAGTATAACCTAATAATATTATAAACTTGCAACTGATTATACTTACCGAGTTACGCACGAGTTTTTCGAGTCGAGCTAGATCGAGTCGTGTTTTGTCCGAGTTTTGACCTAGTCGATCTCGAATTACTCGCGTGTTGACTGACTCAGTTACCACCCCTATTCTCATCTAAAACTGGATACTTTTCATTCATTAGCTCCCGAGATGTGTGATCGCGAAGTCGGCTCTTTAACGGGGTAACGACGTTGCCTGTATGTATATCATCATCCAAACTATGAGTAATACCACATGCATTACAAAAGAACTAAATTTCTACACTTTCAGTCAGAAGTTGTCAAATACATGTATATTCGATGGTGATCAACACGTGGTTGATGTAGAAATTCCTATTAGTCGTATCTGCACTAGTGTAACATTTGGTTAACGAACTAATGGTATTAACCCGTAGTCCCATCATATACGTATCTAAGCAGTTTATGCCTAATGCGTTACAATAAACATGGATATGGATTAGAGTTAACAATTTCAAATACCTCTTCATAGGACTCTATATAACATGTCACAACAATTCTCTGTCATAACATAGGTCATCGTTGCAACCAACTCAAGTAATATTATGTGCAGATAAACTCTGATTTCATTTATAACTTTTAATATTAAATTTTAATATACATCAGCTCATGAAACACACAATGTTAATATTCATTGCATAACAAAGTAGCAAATATTCAGAATATAATTATTATGGGTTCATCAACTTGCTAGCTAGCGAAACCGCAAGTGGTATTCGCCTCTAGCCGATGCAGGTTGCGGTATCGTAACTTGGTTAAACAGTAACCGACCAAATATACTATTCAGGCATGTTTTGTCCAACTCTACCAAACTATGTATATCTTTTATCCCGGATTTTGCTAACCTCTTCACCATTTTCACCATTCATTCTCATCTACCCCTCTTTCTCTCTCACCTTATCCCACCCTCAACTTCCATCTCAAATCCTTGCATTCCAAATCCATTCTTGCCTCATTTCTTGGTGAAATCTCATCAAAACCAACCACAAACTCACCCTCAAATCTAGCACATATATTTTGTGTGAAGAACTAAACCCTATAAAGCTTGTAACCGACCAAAAACCCAAAAATCTCCTTCAACTTTGGTTGAATATTACAAATCTCGCTACTTTGTGTGTCCAAGAGCAACAAACAACTAATATCTTCTTCTACAATTAAGGTATGAGACTCAAATTTGAAGTATTATTCAAAGCACATCTTATTTAGTTACTTTTTGAGATATATTGGTTGAATGGCATGCTTGAGTAGACATTATCCATGCTTAGTCCCTATCCATAACATTTATGTTTCATGACTATGTTAAAATCAAATTTAGAAGCCATAGCTCCCTTTATTTGTTACTTTCATGTGGCATTCTAACATGTTAGCCTACCTTAGTTTCACTTTGGTTATACAATTCAACAAATCCGTTTTTTCCTTGTTTTAACTAGTCGTGCTTGTGTTATTTTACTTCTACAACTCATTCAACATGGTTTTGTTGTTGTTTTACCTAGTCATAATAGTGCTAATTAGTTAAGTTACAATTTCTATCCATCCTTAGATAGCAATGGTGACCACTTCAACCACTTCAAGTGCCCAACCAAAGAAGCGAGGTAGCAACTCGAAGAAAGGCCTACAAGTCCGCTCACATTGTCGAGTTCTACAAAGAAGAATGAGAAGAGGAGAACTAACACACATAGGATTTAATGCTAAGGGTGTATGCAACCGACCAAAAAAAGAACGTTCAAAATGGTCAAGTTGGTGTGGCCGAGTTGGAAGAACGTTTATTGAGATAACGGAGGATAATTGGAGAACCGTCCCATCAAAAAAGAAGGAGGAAGTTTGGGTAGAATGCCAAGTAAGTAACATTTAACCTTTCAATGATCTATCTACTCAATATTATACCTCTTCATAATATGTAGACATAATATATCCTACATATTTTGGCGTAGCGACCTTTTGAAATAGAATCTGATGACATGGAAGTGGTGAGAAAGAAGGCATTCAACATCGTCTCCAAAGCTTTTCACGAGCACAAGCATGCTCTAAGAAAAGCCTACTTGTATGAGAAGGGAAAGAGGCTAGGTCAAGATCCAAGGGGCCGATACAATCATATTACAACCGATGCGTGGGAGGCCTTCAAGCAAGCATCGCTTGAAAATAAGACTTCGGTGAGTCACAAACTATAACTTCGGTGACATAACCTCCTCTTATCTAATTACATTAATGATGACATGTGATACGGTATCTTCTTGTGCAAAGGGGAAATGGGACAAGAAGGTCACATCGGCGAAATCAATAACAATGCCATACACCGGTCGTAGGTCGGGGTATTTGGGTGTAGGTGAGAAGGAGGGGCTTAAGGAGAAGGAGGAACTAGTGAAGGAGTTGGTATTAGGGGGGGTGGACGAGGCGGAAGCTCGGTATGTCATAGTGGAAAAGGACGCCGAGGATTATACTAGACAAAAACTCTTCGTGTTGGGTCGAATTAGAGACTCGGATGGTAAGTTCACTTCGGAGGATGCCGAAAAATGTGCAAAGAGGGTGGTTAGTCTATCTATCTTACATTATCTTACTATCTATTGTAGTCTTATTTCTTTTTGTTGTTGCTTTCAAATATTCTTCACAACCACTTTCACCTAGTACAACATATTTGATAATAGGAACTTCTTGAGCGCCAAAAGGAGGAGGGTACCTTTATCCCGTGTGGGAAGAAGGATGTCTTGAATGAGGCTTTTGCTCTTGGGAAGAAAAAGGAACACCCGGGAAGAGCATTAGGTGTTGGAGGTTACGCGACACAAGAAGAGGTTTTTGGGATTAAGCAAGGTTGGGGCAATCCTAAACCATCACAACTACAACGAGCTTTGAGCGAGGTGGCGGCGACAAAGGCGGAAATGAAGGATTTGAGAGAGGTGATGAAAGACATAGCACAACACACCAACTATCCCCACATCGAGAGGTTAGGAGGTACACAACCACATCTTCCACCATCATCAAAGGGTTCTCAAGCATCACCTCAAATTGTGGAGGATGAAGGTGAGAATGTGGAAATGGAGGAGGAACTAGTGCCTCCTTCTCCACCTTCATCACCCATCAAGTTGAATGCGGCGCATTCCATTCAAGTTGATAAGGTTAGTACAAATTTTGTTAATTTAGAACATCGTTGGTTTCTAATCTCTTTCTAAAAATAGTTGGATGATGATTTCTCTTGTGCTTTCATTTATGATAGAACCCCCCTTGCAAGCTATATGTTTCGCAAGGTACCAAATCAAAACCACTCCATGTCGCCAATGGCACATGCGACCCAAGTGCGGTGAAACACAATCGTGTTGACATCCCCGCAGGATTTTTTAGTGTTCGCATTACCGATGTTTTGATAGAACAACAAATGCTACCTGTGAAGGAGTCACCGATGGTGAGAGTTGGGGAGGCTAAAGGTTTCCTTGTTCTATGGCCAAAATGGTTGGTGCTTGATGAAAAATCCACCTCCATACCCCGTAGGAAACCACAAACTCCACAAAATCCACAAATACCCGTGCATGCCTTGCCTATAGCTAGACAAACATTAGACCCCATGCTCGTGGAGTTTATGAAAGCCCTTCCACCCTTCGTCCGAGTCTTTTATGATTTGATATCCTCGCACGACAAGAATGCATGCTATGCCTTTCTCGGAAATGAAAGGTGCTTTACCATGACAAAGGACATCCACGTACCATGGGAGGATTTTGAATATTTCTGGAATTTCAATGAACTTCCCGCCACCATTCTTTGCCTCAATCAAATGTAAGCCATTTGTATGTGTTTCATGAGAATACTCAATTATCAAACCATATATGATTACATCCTCGTCATGATTGTCTACTACATTCACAGGTTCTTGCATCACCATGCCTATCACCGGAGCAAGCATTTCATTGGATTTTTGCATCCAATGCATTTGCAAGCTAGTATGGAGAGCAATAGGCAAAGACTTCATTACTTGAATTCTACTCTCTCCGACAAATCAAAGAAAATATGGATCGGACCATATCTCGAGAGGTATACCTTACAATTTGCTCTATTACTCATGCTAAATATATTGTATTTGCTCTACTGCATTCTTTTTTTATGACCATTATGCTTTCATGTGATTTGTAGTGATCATTGGAGCTTTGTTGCAATAATACCCGCTTTAAAGCAAGTATATTGGATAGACCCACTCCACCGCCCTCCATCACGAACATTCGCCGATCTCCTTGATAATGCAATTCTTCAAGTGAACGACAAAACACTCCTCGACTTCCACCTTATAAACATTCGGGTAAGATGTTGTGCTCATGCTATCACGTCCTTTCAAAAATCAACATTTGCGTTTAAAGTACCATAAGTATAGTAATGTTTTATGTTTTAAACACTTTTGTAGTCTAGGAAGCAATCATCGAACTATGAATATGGCTATTACACAATGATATTTGGTTTGATGGTGGTGGATGGTGTTCAAAAAGACATGCTAGATCTTCTAAAGGTACGCTACACGCGTCTAATCTCATTTATATTCGTCGAGATTTCCTAATAAGCGTTATTTTCAATCATAGGTATTCAAGGATGATATCACTCCTTTCTCCTTGCAAGAACTTAACGACGGAAGAGACCAAATGGCTAAATATCTGGTCCACAACCGTGCGTTTACCATTGCAAGGCCACAGGTCCCTAACCTCCCCAAGGCATGAAAAAGTATTGTCTCTCTTTTTGGTAGGGGCTTGACATTAGTATCGCACTTGAGTGCTTAGGTTATGCATCTTTAGCATTAGTATAGGGGCGTTGGATTTGAATTTGACAGGTTTATGTTGAGTCGGGTATCCCGATTCATGTTTCGAAAGAAACGGGTCAATTTTAACAAATAATTACACAATTCTGTCTTGCACGCAAACGAATTCGCTTCCTTATTCGCTTCTTGTCGAATCCAGAAGCTAGATCGCTACCTGGCACGCCTTCTACTACAATATAACAAGCGGTCATACACACGGCCTCGCCTATACATTCGCCCATAGAAGCGACGTCGCCTGGCTAATCGCTTGCTAGACTCTGTTGCCCCTGGCGTGCCTCAAACGATTTCGCCTATACATTCGCCCACAAAAGCGACGTCGCCTGGCTAATCGCTTGCTAGACTCTGTTGCCCCTGGCGTGCCTCAAACGATTTCGCCTCCAATATTCGCCTCCATAGACGAATTCAAAAGGCGAATTCGCCAACCACATTCCCTACAACAAATATGTGCACGACGTCGCCTAATATTCGCCTCTTCTGGCGGTGTCGTATCCCACTCCGCTTTTGCCCATCTGGTCTGGCTACATTTTCAGGTGGCGAGTTCGCTTTATAGTTTCGCCACCTCCAGAAGGCGAACTCGCTTTTTGTTTTCGACCACAAGCGAGATGATACACGACACCGTAACACCATGACCATTGAGTCTTTTTTCAAATTTAATATTCCCATATATTCTGGCGAGTACGCCAGCGGTCTCGCCTGCTTCACCCTAGCGAGTCTGGTTACGATTTCGCTTGTGTATTATTAGAAACAAGCGACCAACACAAGCGAGTTCGCCTTAACAGGCGATCACTGGCGGCGATATCGTAACACTCACATTTACAGACACAGGCGACCTGAGGTGGCGAATTCGTAACAGGTATACAGGGCGTTTTTTAAACGCTGCACACGGCGTTTTGAACCGCCGTGCGCAGCATGCATGTTTAAGGCGTTTTGTTACCGCCCAGAAGAAGTGCCATTTTACGGCACAACCCATTACGACATTTCCAAAATGCCGTGAATGGTACGAATGAACCGCCTAGAAACCTAAGTCCATCCACTAGTGCGATAATCACAACAAGATAAAAATTTTCACAACAAGATAAAACTTTTCTCTTCAACTCTAGGAGCCGCCAGACAGAGATAGAGAGAAGACATTATAGCAATATTGGTTGAATAATGCACGTAAACTAAGGATGCCATCTAACAATTGGCAAGTTTAACTTTTAATCACATTTTGCAAGTGATTTAATATCCTTGAAAATCTGATTGTTTTATCTGAAATATTTTGCAACTTCAAGGCGAGAACTTAAATACATATAAGACAATCTCATCTCTTAATTAGCCATAACTTTGTTTCTCATGTTTTACAGGTTCTGTGCACATAGGCTGGTTTCGAGAACCAATTAGGGCATGTTCTTCTAATTAAGTTTTAATCTTGCTTATTTAATTTGAAATGAACTCATGAATTGAATTCAACTAAAATGATCTTAAGTGAGAATTGATGTATTGAAAAATAATAAATGTAATTAAATGTATATGAATATAATTAAATTACAATTTTTTTTACTTGATTGAATTGAATAGAACTGAATTTAAATAAAATAAATTGAATTAAATTAAATGAACTGAACTAATCCTCACATGAGTTCAAGAGAACATAGGATTAATTTTCTACGACCTAGGTTAGGGAGAATATAATAATTTAACTGTAGCTTAGTACGTAACTTGAATTTACATACATGAAAAAGACGCGCCTCTCTCTGTGGGCGTCAAACGCGTGCACGGTTTTCATTTCTCTCCAGTACCTCAGCTCTGTCTGCGCTTTGCGCCCTAATAAGCATTCACAGAATCAGATCTCCCTCGTTTTTAACCTGAAGGCACTCTTTTAATATGAGCAACTTATGTTCATTGGAAACTTTCTGAAAAAATAGTAAAAATCTGATGGTCATTCAATAGTAATGATCAGGCACATAAATAGTAAAATAGTAATAACGCATCTCCATCTTCTTCCTTTTCCTGATCTTCTTGTTCTCGGTCTGACCTAAACGAATAACTTTCTTGTTCTTGTTTCAAGTGAAGAAGAGATTCAGAAGGCCATTCAAGATCAGGCACGTCTGTCATCACCAGTCATATGGAAAAATTATTTTCACACCAGCAAGAACAATAAATCGGATGGTCGCAGCTAAGCTGTAGTAAAATAGGGATGAAAGGTTATAAAAAACCTTAATTACTGAAACAAATTAAGGGACTTTAGCATTGGAATCAGTTTTTTCACAAACTTTTGATGATCCAGATATAGTTTATCTTTTTACTAGGTATATATTAAAAGGTTGAGGATGGCGGCATAAATATAAATATGAAAAGAAACACCGGCCATCTTCCGCCACCATTATTTTTAATTACTATAAGAAACGACAATGAAGTTTGTGTTATGATACGCCGGCCGGCCATATGTATACTATGGAAGGTGTCTCATATTCCATATAGCTGATTATAATTCCTTCTAATATTATAAACTCCATACAGCCCATTAATTCCTTCCATTTTAACCTTCACATATCTATCTTTCCAAACCGCATATTCCATATAAATTAAAAATACCTGCATATTACATATATATTAACCTTTATATATATATATATATGTATTAATTAATTAACCTCCATATATATTAGTTTGCACATTCTTTTTTATTGACATATTTTCATATTTTATATTATGGTGAGTTTTATCTTTCTACTATGTATATATTAAAAAGGACAGAGTGACGGCATAATATAAATAATATATAGAATAGTTAAAACGCCGCCACCATAAGCTTACGAATAAGACTAAAACGACAAGGAAACTTGTGTTTAATAAAATTCCACGGCGCCGGATTTTAGGCTTCCATGCAAAGATTTGTTAACAAAATTAAATAGGACAACCAAGCTGCATTTACCATTTTTAAAATTACCATATATACTACCTTTTTAAAACTCTTCTATATATGTAATTGTAAGATTATTCTTCAATCATTCCAATTTGTTTGTCCGTTGCAAAAGTTAAGTTTTACAAAATTTAACGTCGGAATTTTTAAATTACAGTATATACTTTGAACCCTTTTTTTATACTATTCTATGTTTGTATCATACAATCCCGCGAAGATTTGCCCGGATTCTACTTACCATTTACATGCTTTGTTAACAAAACAAAAACGCTGGACTTTTAATCACCATATATACTTTCTACATTACAATACAATGAGATTCAACTTAGGTATTTATATTTTTTTAAAAAACTCACCATATATTGCTCCATATAAACAAGGAATTTGTATATACCTTTGAATCTCATAATATATGGTTTAATGTAAATAAGGTATTTGTATATTTTATCTGAAACTCACCAAATTATTTAGTTGTGAGATGAGAGGTATAAAACCTCAATCTCCTATCTCGGTTTAGAAGATACGACGTCCCTCTCCGTCATATGGGTTGGGAATACACGCTGCCTGAGATTTGGGAGGTCGCATGCTCTCGCGTGTGTGTGTGTTTACGGGGATAATTTTGAATCTTGAAGGCGCTGGAGGAGTACTCTTTATCTTCAACGGCCTAAGAACATGAGGTTAGGTCTTCTGATCCGGGAGCGAAGGTTTAGGGTGAAGTGAGGCGGGAGTAGTACTCCTTTGCCTCCGATTGTTGTGCCCTAAAAATTGTGAGAGGTACAATCAGTGCATCAAATTGAAAACTATTTTCTTAAGGCTGAGGAACGTTCATGCTTTAATCACGACATCATGTCTTGAGGGTTTTTCAAAATTTTGGTAGAGTTTACAAAGCGATTCTCAGCCAAGAAACCTCTGCGCTTCATGGCCCGCGATAATTATTTGGGAAAACTTGGCCCTGAAGTTTTCATATAATGTTAGCTTTTATTGTATACTCTTCCTTTGAATTTTAGTTTCCATTAGGTTTGATAATGGATTGTAGAACTATATATTAAATAGTTCTAAATAGTTTTAAATAGTTCTTATAGAAGTATTCAAAGTCCAGTTGTATTGGGAGATGATTGCTTGACCCACAAGTAAGAATTTGTAAATCCAAACCCTAGCAATCCTATATAAATTCGAAACACATAGAATATCTACCGTAATATTCTTTCATCAGGTAGCAATCGCAGATTCTTGAGTTTTTCTTGAGTTTTCCGTATGACAGTCGAGCTTTCAAGGGTAACTGATGCTGCCCGTCTGGTCCGTCCGGGTGGTCCCTTATCCCCTGATCCAATACCTAGCCCTGCAAGACAGAGCCCCGGGAGGTTCCCGAGGGTATACCCTCTGGCGTGATGATGAAAGATGGATCTTGGGAGAGAAAATGGGTATTCACTAGAATAATGAGAAGATACTTACCTGGAATAGTGCTGATGAGCAATATTTATACAGTAACCCACGCTCTCCATGTGATCCATGCTCTGGGTGTCTTCTAGCGTGCTTGTCCCTATCCAAGTGGTACGAACCCGGATACTGCCAAGCTAGCTCACTTTATAGTGGGCCGAGCCCATGCCACTTGCCGAGTAGTTGGGCCTGGGCCTGGTATCACCACTAGCCCCCCGGAAGCCGGTTCTTTCAGCCGAGCCTAGGGACTTTCCTGATCCGAGGGCGGAAGGATTGGCTTTCTATATTCCTTCCCTGCCCGACAATGATGGGACGGGGGCACCCTTCTCGAGGATAATTAATTACCGTCATTATTAAATTTCTCGCTTCCCTATCTCATTTAATCATTGCCCTTTCACCTTCTTTTTCTCGCCTTCTATAAATAGGGTCTTCCATCGATCGTTTTCACTAATCGCTTTCAGATCTCAAAATCTTTCAATTCCCTATTTCCGAATCTTCATATTCTCTCTCTTCTTTATTCTCATGGCGACCAGCACTGCTCAGTTCGATGGCCAGTCCCAAGACATCGTCACCTATTCTCTTCAGAGCACCACTGTTCCCACCCCTTCAGTCTCTGTTGGCTCATCGGCGTCCTACAAGCCGCTCTACCTCTGCAGCAACGTGACCCCTTCTAGTCCGACATTCAAGCGCTCCAAGAACCGGGAACAGAGGGAGATAGATAACGCCCGGAAACCTTCGCTTGAAGCCGATGTCTGGACCGCCAAATGTCTCAGCGGCATGGGGGTTCCAGTGCCCTTGAACGCTCAGATGGCCGCTGTCTCGGCTGAAGAGTCTGTGAAGTTGGTCCGTTGCATTCCCCGGATCCACTTTATGTGGGGTTTGAGTCTCCCCTTCCCTCCGCTATACTCTCGATTCCTGGAGTTCTACAAAATCTCGCCTGCCCAAATGCACCCGAATGTCATCGCTGTGATGACGGGTTTTCTTGTGAGGAGCCTTCAGTGCGGGATCGACCCTGCTTTCAACTTGTGGAGGTCCTTCTACATGCTCATCAAATGCCCCGGCAAGGAGATGATATACACCGTCCAGGCGCGTCCCGGAGTCCAGGACACTATCCTCGGCAAGAAGGACTCGGCCAAGAACTGGCAGGAGAAGGGCTATGTGACAGTCAACCCGAGGCTATACGGGGTCCCTGCATGGAATACTCAAGTCATTGTGGACGTTCGGGAGGCTTTCCTTCCTGAAACACAACGTGCCAATCACACTACTCTGTCCTCAGAGACCTTGAACCTAGACCAGTATTGGCTGGCCGGTAACTCTATCTACCTCTTCCCCCGGGCAATATACCCGAAAGGTGCCTTCTTGGACAGCCGCTGGGTGGTTATCTGGCCGGTTCTAGGTATGCTTCTTCTCTCTCTTACTTTGTTGTCCCTATTCCCTTCTTCAATAGCTTCGTTTAACCGTTCCTCTTCGTAGCTCCAACTGTGGATAGCGACCCCAGGGTTCCCATTCCGAAGAAGAAGGTCAAGAAGACCGCCGGAGCCGGGGCCGGGGCTGACGGTGAGACAAGCAAAGGGGATAGGAGGAGAAAAACTGGCCCGAACCAGCAACAGAATCAGCGACAGAGGATCCCTGACCTACAACAGCAGCGGGATCAGCTGGTCGATTCTAGCCAGCAAGACGAGAACAAGACGAAGGAGACCGTTCAGAACCAGCAGGATAATCTGGACTCGCAGCAGGGGCGTCAGCAGGACAAGAACAAGACTAACGATGCCGTTCAAAATCCTCCTCCTGGCTCGGGGCCTCCCCCTCTTGGTCCTATTACAGTTGTGGATGTCACTTCTGAGCACAAGGACGGACAGGGGGATCAGGAGGGGCGCGTAGACGAAGCAGTGTTTCAGCAGGAGTCCGTTCGGAATCCTATCGAAGCCAACACTTTTTTTGCCCTGTCTGAAACCTCTGTTACTCCTGTGCCCACTCCCGGGTCAATACTCAGTCGAGGGTTGTCTTTGTGGTCTTCGACCAGGGATGGTAGATCCCCGGTGTCGAGGTATACCACCATTTCTGCCCCTGAGATTCCTCCCCCACCCCCTTTCTTTCCGGCCAAGCGTAAGGGGGAAAGTTCCGAGCATGGCGGGAAAAAGCATCGGACAGGTGGCTCCCAGACCCCATCATCCTCCCGCGCCGATACCCCTCTTATTTCTTCTTCCAACCCGCAGGTAGTCTCTCGTTCCTGCTCTTGTTGTTTTTTCTTGAACCATTTTTTCTACAGGTTCAACTTCTCAGCTCTTAGATCGCCAACTCCCCTACTTTCCAAGCCGCCCTCTCTTCCTTTCTCGGGCGCCACTTTGAGGGGAAGGAAGAAGAGTTTAGGGCCGAGAAGGAGAGTGAACTCCGGGCCGAGAGGGAAGCATCGGCTCAACTTCGAGTCAAGGTGAGCGCTCTGGAGAAGGAACTGGAAGCTGCTCGGGTGGCGAACTACAAAGACCGTCTGGAATTCGCCGAATCTGTCGTCGATAAGGTCCTGGCGAGCCAACTCTGTCCCTCCGTCTGACTGAGCTGAACCTCGCCGCCAACGCCCATCAATGCCATAACACTTATATGCAAGTCCGGGGTTGGTTCCCTCCTTCGATCAGGGCTTCGTTCAAGAAGCAATGGTATAACCCAAATGCCAAGGACCAGCAGTTGCATCTGGTGAACACTCTTCAAAAGGGTGGTATGAAGCGCCTCTCTCCCAAGCTGTGGGAAGCTCTGCGGGAGAAACAGATGTCGACAGAGGACGTTCGAGGCTGGTCCACTGATGTGGTTCGGCTTCCAGGCCCTCTTCCTCCTGCTCCAGTTTCCGGATCTGACTTGCCCGAAGACGAGAACTTTACCCAGTACTGCACCATGTACGGGCATTACAGGGGCTTGTTCAATCCAAAGGATCTTGAAGCCGAGTCCTCTTCATCTTCGAAGGCTGGTCCGGAGAACCCATGGACTGCCGAGACTCCTCTTTCTCCTGTTCTGGTGTTTTCCGAGGATGACTCGGATAGCGACAGCAGCGATGGTGGGGACGATCAAGGAGAAGGAGCCCTCGAGCATGTTAGTTAGATTTTTCCCTTGTCGTTTTCTTAATTTTGTAACCTGCTACCCGGACCTTCGTTCTATCAATAAAATTTTCTTTGCTCGCGATTTCTATTAACACTGCTCCTGCTTCATTGTCTTTATTTCTTTACTTTTTTGGGTATGTTCTTCTTTAGTTTTATCCTGACTTTGTTCTACGGTTGCCAGGAGCCTTCTAGAGTCCTTAGCCCCCGATTCCTACCTTGGTTCTAGCTGGAGCCGGCTGTCCGAGCTTGACTGACCTTTTATCCGAGGGGGGGCTCGGTCCCCTGATCTCCGAGTTTCCCGATGCCGACTGCCTGATCACCTGCCTGCTCCAAATCTAAGAAGACTTTGGTTCTCTGCCGAAGTGTTACAGGCTTGCTTTTGAAAGCATCGACAAGGTCCTTGAGTTCGACCTAGTCCTGTCAGAGCAGGAGGCCCAGCACCGTAATTTTCAACTCCGGATCCAAAAGGAGTTGGATGAGGTGTGGCACGACGTTCAGCTGTATTATAACAAGTGTATGAGGATGCAGAATCAAACCGAGCTACGGAAACACGCCACCAAACTTGAAGTAGAAAACGAGAAGCTGGCGACTAGGAACCGGACCCCGCAACAGCAGCTAGTGTTGGTTCATCTGTCATACCATCTACTAGGGTTGCGTCAGGGGGCGGTCGACATTCCCCTGCTGACCGATGTTCTCCGGGCAGTCGATGACCTTATCACCGGGATGGAGAGTTCCGAGAGGACCTCTGGCGTCTGGGCAGCAGCCTATCAAGCAGCTGTGGACTGGAGGAAGAATATTCTGAACCGGATCGTATTTCCTCCCTCTATATCCCAGATACCTCCGCTTGAAGATGTCGATCTGGCCTATGAGCGTTACGAACATACTCCCGAGCTTCTGGATCTTGATGCTTCTGAACGACGCTTAGCCAGGCTTCGGGCCGTCGCCACCAGATTCCGCGCTCAGTTTCCTGCTCAGGAGAGTACTCCCATTGTTGACCGGCCACCTGGTCCTTCTTCAGCCTCTGGTTCCTGCCCGGCTCGAAACGATCGAAAAGGAAAACAGAAGGCTTCCGTAACTGGAAGTAGCTCAGCCAGGCCGCGAGCAAGGCAACCTCCAGTCCGAATAGAGAGTCAAGGTGGCAGTGTTCCTGTCCTTACCTCCGAACCAGCTGTTGAGCCGGAGGGTGATCGAAGTGTCAATCCGGACCTCCCGCGGGATCAAGATGAGGTGCAGCATATGCTGGAGCAAGCTGTCCGAAGGCGCGACACCCGGGGAATTCCTCCCGGCGAGGCCTCTACGTCCGGGGCCCGTAGATAGGATAGAGCTTCCTGCCATATTATCACTTTTCGTTTTATTCAAGACATGTATAATAATTTTCATTTTATGACACATCTTTCAATTTCAAACTCATAATACGCGCATTCATTCTTTTCATTAAAATCGGCCAGAAGGGGCATGCCCTAGTTACAAAAATTCCTGTTACCAGGGTGTTTTTCTACCTACCCTTCGGCCATCCGACCTCTAGGTTCCTGTCCCAGGCGCCTGCCGCCGGGAACCTATCCTACCTAGGCATCTAGTGCCAGAGACTATTCTACCTAGGCATCAAGTGCCAGAGGCTACTCTATCTAGGCAACTAGTGCCAGAGACTATCCATAGAACCGCCTAAGGTTTGCTATGTTCCATCTTCGTGGGACTCCCTTCCCCGCTGGATCCTCCAGCACATAACTCCCGCCCGGGTGGGCTTCTGTCACCCGGTACGGTCCCTCCCAGTTGGGTGCCAGCTTGCCCTCCGGCTCCTGGTGACTCTTATCGTTTCGCCTCATTACTCTGTCGCCTACCTTGAATTGCTCCTTCCTCACCCTCCTGTTATGATACTTCTTAACTTTCTCCTTTACTTTAGCCTCATGCAAGGCCTCTCTCTCCCTCCTTTCCTCCAGCAGGTCTAAATTCGTCCTGCTCTCTTCTTCATTCTTCTCCTCGGGCACCGGCTCGGCCGTCTGAAGACTGGGGACACCAATCTCAGCCGGAATCACTGCCTCTGACCCATACGTCAGACTGTAGGGGGACTCCCCAGTCGCCGAGCTTTCCGTAGTCCGATAAGCCCATAGAACACTCGGGAGCTCGTGTACCCAGTTTCCCTTCGCTCCCTGGAGCCGGGCCTTAATCCCACTCACGATCGTCCGGTTCGTCACCTCCACCTGGCCGTTAGCTTGCAGATGATAAAATGACGTGAGCTTCTGGCTTATCCCATACTTCACGCACCAGGACTTGAAAGGGTCATTTTCAAAATGCGCTCCATTGTCGGTTACTATAGCCCTCGGCACTCCGAACCAGCAAACAATGTTCCTCCAAAAAAACTTCACAAAAGTAGCCCCCCGGATGTTGGTTAAAGGTTCGGCTTCCACTCACTTCATAAAGTAATCGATAGCCATAATCAGGTACTTCAAACCGCCAGGAGCAGTGGGAAAGGGTCCGACCAGATCCAGCCCCCATCTGCTGAAAGGCCAGGCACCTGTTATCCCCATCATCTCCTCCCTGGGTACATGCACTAGCGGCGCGAACTTTTGGCATTGGAGGCACGAGCGAGCCCTTTCCTGCGAGTCCTCAAACATGATCGGCCAGTAATACCCCATCCGCAAGATTTTCCTATCCACTGTTCTGGCTCCCTGGTGACTACCATTCGGACCTTCATGCACTTCCCGGACCAGATACTTGCCTTCTGGTCGTTCCACACACTTCAGCAACGGCTGCAGATAACCTCTTTTGTATAGGATGCCCTCCTGTAATGTATACTTCGGCGCCTTGACCCGGATTTTTCTGGCCACCATTCGGTCAGCCGGGACTTCCCCCGTCAGAAGGTATGCCCGAATCGGGGCCATCCAGGAGTCTTCCTGCACTGCTTCTACTGCCAGGATCTCATCACTCTGCTCGTAACTCCTCCTCTCCAGTGTCTCCCTTCTGAGAGGTGCTTTCTGTCCTGGCCTCAACTTCGAAGATGCCAACTTGCTCAAAGCATCGGCCTTCTCATTCCGCTCTCTTGGCACCTGCTCCAGAATGAAACTGTCAAACTGTCGGATCATGGGTTGGACCAGCTTCAGGTACCTCTGCAAACTTCACTCCTTTGCTTCATACTCCCCGCTCACCTGCTGCACTACGATCTGCGAGTCACTAAAAGCCTGGATCGTTCCTATCTTCAACTCCCGGGCAAGTTTGAGTCCTGCCACCAACGCCTCATACTCTGCCTCGTTATTTATAGTCTTGAAGTCAAAATGCAACGCATAGTGGTACTCCTCTCCTTCTGGGGATGTCAGTAACACCCTGGCTCCGCTGCCCCCCGCATGGGCTGACCCGTCCACATGCAATGTCCACCTCGGGCTTGAGCGATCCTCGGCGGGCACATCCGACCCGACCATCTCTGTTAAGAAATCTGCCAGCGCCTGGCCCTTAATGGCTTTCCTCGGCTGATAAGTTATCTCATGCTCCCCCAGCTCTATGGCCCACTTCATCAAACGCCCCGACGCCTCGGGCTTAAGCATCACCTGCTTCAGGGGGTGGTTGGTCAGGATCACAATCGGATGGGACTGGAAGTACGGGCGCAACCGTTTTGAAGCATAAACTAACGCCAATACCAGTTGTTCCAAGCTTGTATACCGAGTCTCCGGACCTTGTAATGCCCGGCTGACAGGACACTGCCTCCCGTCCTCCTCCCTGACCAGCACCGCACTAACAGCCGACGCGGACGTGGACAGGTATAAGGGAAAATCCTCGCCCTCCTTCGGCTTCGAGAGGGTCGGGAGTCGGCTCAAATGTCCCTTCAGATCCTCGAACGCTTTCTCACACTCCTCTGTCCACTCGAACTTCTCTGCCTTCCTCAAGATGTTGAAAAAAGGAAGTTGTCTCTCCACGCCTTTTGACAGAAAGCGACTCAAGGCTGCCAGGGAACCCATCAGCTTCTGCACCTCCTTCACATTCTTCGACGACCGTATCCGGCTTATCGCCTCCACCTTCTCCGGATTGACGTCTATCCCTCGACTAGATACCATGTAACCGAGGAACTTCCCGGCCCCGACTATTACCACACTCTTCTCGGGATTCAGCTTTAAGTTAACTTTTCTCAAAATTCCGAACATCTCCTCCAAGTCTTCGATGAAACCTGGGTAGCTTCTACTCTTCACCACCATGTCATCGACGTATAGTTCTATGCTCCGGCCCAACTGGTCCCGGAATATCATATCTGCCATCCGCTGGTACGTTGCCCCCGCGTTCTTCAAGCCGAATGGCATTCGCCTGTAGCAATAAGTCCCAAACTCTATGATGAAGGCTGTCTTCGGCCTGTCTTCGGCTGACATTTGAATCTGATGATAACCTCGGTATGCATCGAAGAAAGCCAGGGCCTCGTACCCGGTAATGGCTTCCACTAACCGGTCGACTGGGGGAAGGGGGTAACTGCCTTTCGGGCAACACTTGTTTAGGTCGGTGAAGTCGATGCACATTCTCCAGGACCCATTTTGCTTTTTCACTAGCACCGGGTTAGCTAGCCATTCCGGGTATATGATTTCCTCAACTACCCCGGCCTCTAGCAACTTCAGCACCTCCTGTTTGACCACCTCGGCCCTATCTCCTGCTAGGGCCCTCTTCTTTTGCCGGATTGGCTTCAACTCCGGGTATACATTCAACCTGTGGAGAGCTAACTCCGGGGGTACACCAGTGAATTCCTTCTCTTCCCATGCGAACACATCCTCGTACTTCGAAAGCAGAAATCGTAATTGTTCCTTCACATCGACAGGCATCTTTTTCCCGACCTTGATTGTGCCTCGGCTTCCGACCTGCATGTCCTCCACCTCTCCCGGCCCCACTTCTCCTTGCACTGCCCCGACCGGGGCCTTCCCGGCTTCCTGAAGGGCCGTGAGCATGCAACTTTTGGCCGTAGATTGACTTCCTCGAACCGTCGCCACCCCCAGACTTGTGGGGAACTTCATGATCAAATGGTACGTCGAGAAAATGGCCCTGGCTTGAGCCATCCACGGTCGCCCTATGATGATGTTGTAGGGAGACGGGGCGTCTATGACCGCGAAATTGCACCGGACCGAGGTCTTCTTGTTCCTGTCAAGGTCATCTACCACTGTCACTGTTAAAGACACAACCCCCAAAGGATGTTCTGTCCGACCTGTGAACCCTGACAACGGAGAGGTGCTCGGGCAAAGATTGTGGCGCCCTATCCCCAGCTGGTCGAAGCAAGAAGCGAACATGATTTCCACGCTGCTTCCATCATCAATGAACACTCGCTTGACCGTAAATCCTTCTATCTCCGCTGTAATCACCATCGGATCCGTATAAGGTGTTAGACTGGGCACCGGATCCTCGTCTGAAAAAGTGATGACCTCCATTGGGCGTAGTCTCTTCTCTCTGTCCTCACCAGCCGGCACATACCGACTCCGGGCTTTGGCCGCTGCATGGGACTGGGGCCCATCACCTACTTCTCCGTGTATAACATTTATCATCCGGGTAGGGACCTGATTAACCGGTTCCGGGGCCATAACTAGAGCTGCTGCTCCCGGCTGAGCAGCTGGTGCGGGAGCCCCTCGCTGGTTATCATTCTGTGGCCTATTTCCCCAATTCCTCTTCCTCCCAGCTCCTGCCTACTGCCCGGCTGCCGGACGCTGGTTCTCCTGACTCACACAGTCTCTCAACTGTCCCCTCTCGATCAACTTCTCTATCTCCACCCTCAAGCTTCGGCAATCCTCTGTTGTGTGTCCATTAGACTTGTAGAACGCACAATATTTGGCAGTGTTTGCTGGTGTCAGATTTCCCGGTATGGGGCCGGGTCTTGAAACAGGTTCCGGTGAATAGTTAGGATCTCCGACCGGGTCTTGGTTAGGGGAGTAAACGTTTCTGCTCGAGGGGGGTCAGCCCTCGCTCTTACTGGGGCCTGGACTGCATCCCTCCTGCCAGGATCAGTAGCCCGAGCCTTATCACCCTTTCCAATCCCCCTGTCCTCGAAATACCCTTCCTCCTTCCTTTTCTTGCTCCCTTCCAGCAGCGAGCAATACATCTCCACCTCCAGGTCCAGCTGATGAAAAGTGGTCGGGATATTTTCCATAAGTTTTGCCCACAACACCTCATCCCTTAACCCTGCTATAAATCCCTCGATCAGGGCCTTCACTTGAGGATCTCTATCTATCACCTTCATGGAGTCGTCCTTGTACCTCCTGTGGAATCCCCGGACATCCTCCTTCGCCGCCTGTCGACTGTAAGCCACTTCAGCCAAAGGCAGGTACTTCTTTCGCTTGGTCTCATATCTGTGCATCAGAGCCCTTGAGAAGTCATAGTAATTTTTGAAGCTCTCCGGGGGTTGGGCTTCAAACCACGACAAACAACTGCCCCTCAGATACGAGCTCACCAGCTTGCACATAAGCTCATCCCGGATGTCACGCGTCCCCATGACATTATGGTACGTTCTGACGAACTCCTCCGGATCCGTCTCCCCATTATAGGTCGGCACACCTTCTGGGACCCTCATCCCAACCTGCCAAGGGAAAGTACTGATGTAGCGTATCCAAGGAGAGGTAGGCCTCCCTCCGTTCCTGCCTATGAGCCTGTCCAACCTCTCCTCCACCGAGTTCGGAGCCCCCGGGGGTCTATCCACCATCACCGGGTACATTCCGTAGTTTCCCGCGACCGGGGCCGGTTGAGCCATGGCATATTCCGCCATCGGTACCTGATTCTGTACCCAAACCGGGCCCTGGATCCCCGGGGCCCAGCCCCCCGGGGGTCCGGCAGGTTGAGCGCAATATCCCCCTTGCACCGGGGGTATCCCTGGTACCCATGATACGCTGCTTGTGGAAATCCATACCCTGGAGCTCCGTACCCGGGATGTCCCCCGGTGTGGCCATACCCGGGCATCGCACCAGCTTGTTGACCTGCACTGCCTGCATGCTTCTCCACATCTTTGATTACCACCGGAGGACGAATGTTCTCCTGCCCATGAACTGGAAGGGGGAGTCCCCGGCTTACAACCTCCGCAGCCAGAGGGGGCAAACCCATTCCCGCAGAGGGTCCTGGTCCCGGTACCAATGGGGTCGGATGAGGTCCCGACCCTGGTGGAACCGGTCATTTGAGCTTCGGTCATCGGAGGGTTCGACGGTCCCGGTCCCTGCTTTGCTGCCAACCAACGGCGATACTCCTCCTCCTGCGTAGTCGCGAACTCCATCCTGTCACGCTCGTCCTGGGTCATCTCCGGCTCCCTCCATTCCTCCGGTTCCTCCTCTTCTGAGGCCCTTAGGTCAGGGTGTTCCGGGGCCTTCCCCTTGCGCGCTAGATCCCTCATCTGTCGTAAGGTGAGATCCTCCTCAGCTGTTTCGGCCATTCTTCCTCCAGACCGCGTGGATACAGGAGAGGATCCTCCCCTACCCCTTCTCGGCGGCCGACCACGGGGCGGTATCTCAATGCGTTTCATGAACAGAAGATCGTGTCCCACTGGGCGTGCCAACTTGATGCTGCCCGCCTGGTCCGTCCGGGTGGTCCCTTAGCCCCTGATCCAATACCTAGCCCTGCAAGACAGAGCCCCGGGAGGTTCCCGAGGGTATACCCTCCGGCGTGATGATGAAAGATGGATCTTGGGAGAGAAAATGGGTATTCACTAGAATAATGAGAAGATACTTACCTAGAATAGTGCTGATGAGCACTATTTATACAGTAACCCACGCTCTCCATGTGGTCCATGCTTTGGGTGTCTTCTAGCAATTAATCACATAGATGATGTTTTCAAATGCTCTCTAGAACAGTAAATGCTCTCTAGTTTTCCGTGTTTCTCTCACTTTCCCGACACTAACTTCCACCACACATCCACCCTCCTTTTTCTCGTTCTGACAGTTTTCTACCCTTATCGGTCACAGCCAACGGCTATAACGGCGACGCCAATGGCCGAGCCGCCGCGGCATAGCGGTGGCGCAGCGCCGGTTAAAAGCTTTCTTCAAGCCCTTTCAAACAGACCACCTCCCCTCACCTCTAACCTTCCTGACAACCCCGAAATCACACCGATTACCCAATTCCGAGGCGAGATTGCCTGCATCGTAACCAGATCTCAAGCTGAAACACTGGCCGATCACTATAACAATGCCTTAATTGGAAAATTCCCTAGAGGAAAGCCGACCATGGAAAGGCTGAATGAGGCTTTCAAGACGCTTGGCTTCACCGGAAAATATCAGATCCGAGATATTGATTTCCGGCACATTCTTATCCGGTTCCAAGATCAGGAGGATTATCAATGCTGCTGGATGCGGGGCCACTGGTTTCTGTGCGGAGCGCAAATGAAGGTCTTGAAGTGGACCTTGGATTTCTCATCTGAGGCTGAATCGTCCATAGTGCAAGTTTGGGTCTCAATCAAGAAGGTACCATGCTACTTCTATAATTCTACACTGATACAAGCCATGGGTAACCAGATTGGGACTTTTATAAAAATGGATATGGCCACAGCTGCACTCACTAGGCCATCTGTGATTAAAATCTGTGTTGAAATTGATTTGAGGAAAAAGTTGAATAGTTCTATTAGGCTGGAAATTGAAGGTGAAGAAATTCTCAGATATCCAGTTGAATATGAGGACCTTCCAAGATATTGTAGTCACTGCTCAATGCTAGGTCACAAATGATGACAATTGCACCTTCCTTCATCCAGAGCTTAAGCAGAAACTGAAGCCTGCTGCACCAAAGGCTCAGCCTCCCCTCAACACCAAGAATCACACTGAAAATAGCCTCAAGTTGGGTCAGCCCCTGGATATAGGCAAAGGCTTAGCTATCCCTGAAGACTCAGATGACTTCACCATTCTCAACCCTTCTGTTTCTACCTTACCTCCCTCTCAATCTATACCACTCATCCCTTCTTCCTCTAACCATCAAGTTCTCATTCCACCTGTCACCCTTCACTCAGATATTCCTTCCATAAAGCCCTCTGTCCCTTCCACTTCAAATCCTGCTATCCATGCTAAAGTTTGGACAAAGTCCAAAAAAAGAAATGCATCACTCTACAGCCAGAATCAGAATATCACCCATACCTCACCTGCCCCCTCACCCCAACTACCTACTCAAAAAGAATCCTTCCCCTTAGAATCAGATTACCTCTTACTTGATCAAGCCCTCCTCCCCAACAACAAATATGCTAAGGATGATCTCATGATCAGTAAGCCCTCTTTCTTTGATAATATCTCTCTTTCTACTGATAAGCTTGTTTCCTTGTCTCAGGTACAAAATAAAAATAGATTCTCCTGCTTAACTGATATGTCTGACAATGATGATGAAGATGCAATTCCAACAGAAAAGGAAATTGTGGATGAATCTTCTGAAGATGATAATCTTATTGAGCCTGAACAGGTACACCCTACATCTCCTTCTATTGCTTTGAATGATGAAATTAACCAACCTGTCATTTCTCATAAGGGAGAATCTAGTATGGGTAATTTCTTCACTCAGATTAATCAGAAGTTTACTCCACAAAAAATTCAAAAAATTCCATCACCTAATATTGTTTTTACTAGGTCAAAAAGCTCTAAAAGTGATTTTTAATGGTTAATGCAACCCTAAAAATTAAGTGCTTGGTTTGGAATATTAGAGGTATGAGGACATCTATGGTCAGACTACATGATATAATTAGAGAACATAAAATTGAATTGTTATGTTTAATTGAACCACAACACAAAAACCAAAAAACTGATAGATTTAGGAGGATTCTAGGCTATCAGAACCATTTATGTGCACAAAGTGGCAAGATCTGGTTATTTTGGAATGACCTATTGCATATCACTTTGAAAAATGACCACCTCCAATTTTTATCTGTTACAATTGTCAGTCAGAGGATGAACACTCCAATGGAAGGAGTTTTTATCTATGGTCTGAGAACTGTAGCTGGTAGAGAATCTATGTGGAGTGCTTTGTCAAATGCACAGTTACAGGACTCCTTCCTAATTGGTGATTTTAATACCATAAGATCACCAAATGAGTACAGGGGCCCTTCTCAGCCTAGTATTAGGAGCATGTCTGCATTTAACCACTTCATTTCCAGTAATGCACTCACAGGGATTAATACAGTTGGTAACCATTTAACATGGTCTAACAACTGGCTTAGAAACCCTACCACACAAACACTAGATAGAGGATTGGCAACTCTGAGCTGGATAGCTAAGTTCCCCACTTCATCTATTCAGATTCTTAATAGAAACACCTCAGATCATGCACCTATGTTTCTTACAATAGGCAGTACAATACCTTCCTCTCCATCATCATTTAGGTTCATTAATGCATGGTTTAATAGGGAGGATTTCATGAATGTGATTTCTAATGATTGGAACCTCCCTATAAACAGTTCAGGTATGCTTGGTTTTTATCTGAAATTAATCAGATTGAAGCTGACTATTAAAGCCTGGAACAGAAATATTTTTGGCAACATAGATAACAATGTTACTACTGCTGCTGAAAATCTCAGATTGCAAGAAATAGTTTATGACAATAATAACTCAATTATTGAGCTTATTAAACTCAAGGAACTAAAAGCACTGCATTTGAGAGCCCTCACTGAACAACTAAAATTCTGGAAACAAAAGTCTAGAATAAAGTGGTTAAAAGAGGGAGATGATAATACCAAATTCTTTCACCACACAGTGAAGGAAAGGAGGTCTTTACTTAGTATTACTAAAATCAAAGACTCCTCTGGGAATTGGCTTGAAAATGCCTCAGATATTGACTCAGAAGCTATTTCTTATTATTCTGAGTTACTTACTGAGCCTGCTAATGTTGAGAATGGTGATTACTATTACCAATTCTTAAGCCAAATCCCTACAGTAATTACTGAGGCTGATAATGAGATTTTATTAGGCCCAGTAAACATGGTAGAGCTCAAAACTACTGTTTTTGATTTAAATAAAAATAGTAGCCCAGGTCCGATGGCTTCTCTTCAAAATTTTTCACTAAATCTTGGGATATAATTAAATTTGATTTATTAAATGCAGTCCAAGATTTTATGACTTCATCTCCTATCCCAGTTGGAATTGCTGCAACTTGGGTCACTTTAATTCCAAAAAAAGATGTTGTCACCTCATTTGATGATTATAGGCCAATTAGTCTCTCTAATTTCTTAAATAAAATTTTTTTCCAAATTGATTATGGAGAGGCTGAAACCTTTTATGGCCAAATTGATATCACCACAGCAATCTGCATTTTTAAAAAATAAGGACATCTCTGATAATATTATTTATTTGAATGAGATGATTAGATTTCTGGATAAAAAGTGCAGGAACCCTAATTTGATTATCAAACTGGACCTTAAAAAGGCATTTGACAGAGTTAATTGGGATTTTTTAAATTCTATTCTTTTACAATTTGGCATGCATGGTAAATTAGTTCACTGCATCATGAAAAATCTCAGTTGTGCATCTTTCTCTGTGTTAGTAAATGGTAGACCTCAGGGTTTCTTTAAATCTTCTAGGGGGATTAAGCAGGGTGACCCTCTGTCACCTTTTCTTTTTAATATTTTATCTGAAGCTTTTTCAAGAGGCTTATCTTATATGTTTCATTCTGGCATGCTTCAATACTATGACATCCCTTCTGGTCCTTCACCATTATCCCATCTGAGCTATGCAGATGATACCATCATCTTCTTTAGAGCTTCTAAAAGAAATCTCTCTTGTTTTAAGGACTTTCTGGTAGCTTTTGAGCTAACCACTAGTCCAAAAATTAATTTTGAAAAGAGTGATTATTTTTTAGGTAGACATGCTTCAGCTTCTTAAATTAATCAGGTCAAAGATATTCTTGGCATGAAACAGGGTCATTTTCCATTTACCTATCTGGGGGTCCCCATTTTTAAGGGTAGAGTTCTTAATGCTTATTTTACACCACTAATCCAAAGATTGGAAAATAAAATTTCCAATTGGAAGAATAAGTGGCTATCTACAGGTGGTAAAATTACTTTGATTCAATCCTGTCTTTACTCCATCCCCCAGCATATTTGGTCAGTTCTGAAACCTCCCATATCTGTGATAAAAAAAATTGAGAAACTAATGGCCAGATTTTTTTGGGGGGAAACTGACCTAAAACCAAGGAAAGTATGAAAAAGATGGAGTGAACTATGTTTCCCAGTCAACCAAAATGGTATAGGAATTAGATCCATACATGCAATAGTTACAGCTTGTTCACTCAAGCTTTGGTGGAAATTCCAATCTGGTGATACTCTATGGTCTCAATTCCTCTGGAATCTTCCCCCTTCTTATAGAACATCTTCTGTATGGAAAATAATTATTTCTGTCACTGATTTGGCTGAGAGTCTTACTAAAGTTATCCATGGAAAGGGTCAGTGTAATTTTTGGCAGTCTAACTGGACCTCTTTTGGCCCTCTTTCACTTCTCTGTAATGCATCTGATACACTTATACCCCCAGACTGTACTTTGAAAAGCTTCTGTGATAACAAACAATTTTTTCTGCCTAACATTACACCACATCTGCCCTCTTCCATTTTTTTGATTTTACAGATGGTGCAATGTATACAACTCAGGCTGGACAGACTTATTTGGATGCTTGATGCTAAAGGGAAATTTTCTTTCAGATCAGCTTATAAAGCAGTTGCCCCTACAAGAAATGTCTCTTACACTTTAAATCAGCTGTGGAACTCAAGGATCCAAAAAAAGATAAGTGTCTTCATGTGGAGAATGGTAAATTTATTTATCCCTTTCCCTGATGTGCTTATGAAAATGGGTTTCAACTTACCATCAAAATGATGTGCCTGTGACAATTCTGATCATCTTGACCATTATTTTAACAGTTGCCCTTTGGCTATTTCCTTATGGTCTGATTATCACTCTATGATTGGGACTGCTCCTATTAATTTTGCCAATATATGGGATAGACTGTCCTACTATATGTCCTTTCAAGGATCCACTAAACTTCACACTACACTGTCAAAAATTGCTCCCTGCATTATTTGTTGGTTTCTGTGGAAGGCAAGATGCTCTTACATGTTTGATGATGTTAGTCCTAATATTATGAGTATTAAAAAGGCCATTAAAGATCATATTTTTCTCACCTTCTGTGCTAAACCTATGGCATCTAATGCTCAACTGGACATTGAACTATCTAACCTAGGTTTCTTACCACTGCATGCCAGACCACCTCAGCCAGTGATTAGGGCAATCAAATGGATTCCCCCTATTAATGGTTTTTTAAAAATTAATTCTGATGCTTCTTGGCTTCAGAACAAAAAGGCTGGTCTGGCTATAGTTATTAGGAATTCTGATGGTGATCTAATATGTGCTCTCAGTTGTTTGGTCATAGCCCCCTCTGCATTGCATGCTGAATTTTTAGCAATTAAAGAGGCTATACAGTGGGCAATTGCTTCATTAATCCCTTGCATTATTGAGTCAGACTGCCTTACAGCTGTTAAATCCATCTCTGATCCTCTCCAGGCTCCCTGGCCAGTGTATGATCTGGCTTCTGACTGTCCTTTAGCTATAAACTGTCCTATTTTTCACACTATGAGACAGGGAAATTTATTGGCTGACTCCATTGCAAAGTCTGCTATTACTGACAAGATGAGTCCTCAGCTCACTACACATATGCTATCTCAGGCAGCAAGAGGCCTGCTATATCTGGACAAGGTTGGCCTGCCCTCTCTTAGACTATCTACTCTTACAGATGCTATGTAATGTGTTTGCTCTTGTTTCAGCTATCTATACAGTCATAAGGATCTCATCTATGCTCTGATATGAGACTTTCAGCTGCTCAGCCACCTAGTTTGTTATCTAGGATCACATCTATGTTTTTATTCCTTTGCTCTTGTGTGGTTGGGTGCCGCTTAGTGTTTTGTCTTTACAATTCGCTTAAAGGCTTCCTCACACAAAGGTTTAGGTTAATCACTAGTATATCATTCCATAGACTTAGTTTTAGTCTATTTTTTGGAAGCATGGCTTTATGCTTCGAAAGCTCTAAGATTTCCTTTTTGTCATCTCTTGATGTATATACTATGACCTTTACTGGTCTTTTTATAGGTTTGGGGAACCTTATAAAAGCTCCCCCCACCTAAGGGTGGTTTAATCCAAAAAAGAAATGGGTGTCTTCTAGCGTGCTTGTCCATATCCGAGTTGTACGAACCCGGATATTGCCAAGCCAGCTCACCTTATAGTGGGCCGAACCCATGCTACTTGCCGAGTAGTTGGGCTTGGGCCAGGTATCACCAGTAACGCTGATATCAGCTCCATAGCTCCACATTAGAGGTCAGTCATGCTTTTCCCCTCCGGTTTAGTTTTTTTTACTTGATTGAAAATTCTGTTCGTGAATATTTTTCAATTTCCACATCATTTTTAAGAAATCCAAGAAAGTGATAGACATAGTGTGTAATGTATATATGCTGTGTGCATCAGGAAATTTAGGTTTTGTGAGATTTTCGGTCTTTTAATTGTGTTATATTGTGGTAATGAAGCAACAACAGCCAAGAAATATTAGAACCCTTTTACAGTTTGCCAAGAAAGGAGAATTTTTCTGGCAATTTTCACTTAGGATTCACTTTATTAAAGTTGAATATCGATATCGTATCGTCTAAACAAAAGATATTATTATATGATTCATATGGTGGAAAGTTATGATTCATACTTTAATTTTGTTGTTTACATGATCTGGAGTAGCATATATATATATATGTGTGTGTGTGTGTGTGTGTGTGTGTGTGTGATTCTTCAATGGAAGAATTTTTAATTCTGTTTGTCGTTGCCAAATTTAACACAAGCTATTTAGATGTATAAATTCAAAACCGTTGTTAATACTATTTATCATAAATACAATTAACTTACTATGGAAATTTAGTTATCTTATCCTTAAATGGTAAGTTACATTTTACATAAAAATTATGCCAGAATTATAAATTTAGAGTTATAAAATGAAGATACATGGATAAATGGTCCTTACTTTATTTTCATATAATCTTATACTATTTTTATGTTGTAAAAATAGGATTCTTCTCTAGAAGAAATAAATAATGTCGTTGAAAGTAAAAGGTGCATTGTTTTCCTCCAAACACCAAAACCAAAACATGGAGAAATCCGTACTAGATACTTAGTGGTTTATTTACAATGTTTACAATTATATTTTAAAGATTAACAATTGGGAACTGAATGAACTTTAACTTAATCCTAAAGGGAACTAGAAGACTTATTGCTCCGGTCAATAAATAAATTAATAATAAGCATTAAAAAGGATGAAACTATGTAGTTTTGACTAAAGCCGCCATATAACCACCGCAAGTTCACCATATTCCGGCGCCTACCATTTTTATATATTCTTTTTTTTGTTTCTTTTAATTTTATTGTTTCATTCTTTTCTTCATCGATGATGATAATACAGTAGATTCCACCTTCTATTTTTACAAATACAACTCATTCCAGCTATGTATAAAATCCTAATTTACACGCTAATTTACATGGTAATTTCAGTCCATCATGCTAATTAACACGTTTGTGAAAGGAAAACATGAATGTGTGATATATGGAATATGCATGAAAATATTATGTATTACTACAAGATCACCATATTCCGGAGTTTATAATTTTCATATATTACTTTCATATAATAATCAAGATGGTGATCGGGAGAAACTTTGCAATATATTATGAATTACGACACCTTTGATTCTAATAGAGAGAGAGAGAGTACGTAATGTATTCTGGCACATTATTCTCAAAACAAATACTGAGTAATACAGATTCCAATCGATCTAAGTACTTGTGCTTTCGCAGCTGTCATGCGATGTCTTGTATAATTATGGGGTTTACTTGATATTCGAGGATGATAAACGGAAAAGCAAAATAATGTGAAGAAATAAACAACGAATTTTTGTCCTAACAAGTTTTTTTGTTGGGGAATTCGAAGTAAATCTGCATGTCGCTATGTTCATACCTGTCTTGCTGCATAGCTTGAATATAATCACACAGTCTGGTAAGATTCCATCTGCCCCTCTTTCAGTTGTTTGTTGCAATTTCTAGGTTTTGACGTACAAAAAGCTAACTTTAAAGCTTTTAGAATTGTGAACTGAATATTGATCATTAGTGAAGGATCAATTTTGATCATGAGATCTTTTTCCTAAAACCTACAAGGCAAAAGCATAAGAAAATCAACTGCAAATAATAAAAAGAAGCAATATTTATGATATTTATGGTCTTGATTGATCTTTTTTAGGTTTTGCAATTTTGATATTTTTCGTATGATCAATTTACACACATTAGCATTTTTTCCTTAAAATGTATACTTATAAAAATATGTATCTATTAACTTAATATTAAATTAATTTCTTACATTTTGATTTCAATATATATTATTTTATAATAATTACCTTAGATGAATAACCTGGCAATTACGATATATATTGACAATTTTATCATATTTTGCAATTTGTCACTATAATTTTGTTAACTATTTTAAAGAGTTTTTCTTTAAACACATTTCATCTTCATCTCCATAAGTTTGTTCATAATATTTACATAAAAAAGATTAAATATATCGTGCAACGCACGATGACATTTAGCTAGTTATTATAAATTAGTTTTTTTTTTCAATTGTTTTACTTTTCAAACATTCTGTAGTACAAACATTTTTCATTTTACATAATTTATTATTTACAATACTATTTTGCATCAAATATTTACTTTGTATTGACATGTTCATTATTATTATTTTAAAATTATATCATTAAAACCGTGCAACGCACGGTTCGGTTAGCCTAATTTTGAAGTGTGGATGATGTAGGAATCATGGACTAAGATCTTTTCCTTTTCTTTTCCAATTTTGGATAAAGGAATCTGGAAGCCTCCTCATCTAATAAATTTGTGATACTACATAATATTGCTCGATCGGGGGTTTCTAGTAACCCTATATATATGATTCAATTGAATCGAAGTTAATAATATTTACGTGTGCAAACTGTGCACACCTCGTGCATGCATCTCAATCAACTTATATTTATTTAACTAGGGTTTGTCTGAACTCTCCATCTCCTAACTTCTTCTCCCGAATCTCCTCACTTTATTCACCCTCTGTCAATCGGCGACAAGGGATCATGGGCTGGACCATGATCAAACGATTGGGACAAGGCAGTTACGGGTCCGTTCATCTGGCAAGGTCATCACCGCCGGCTAAAGACGACGACGTCTCTTCTTGTCTGAATCTTCCGCCCCTGTTTGCAGTCAAATCGGCTCAGTTTCCCAAGTCTGATCCGCTGCAATTCGAGAGAGACATGTTTGAAGCTCTGCAGGATTGCCCTAACATCATAAGGTGCTATGGGGCGGATGCTAGTGATGATGAAAAAGGCCCATATGTTTTTGGAATATGCTGCTGGTGGTGATTTGTTTGATCGAATCCATTCCGATTCCAGTTGGCGGTCTGATGAGTAGGAGATTAGGGCTTATACTAGATCGATTCTTCAAGGCTTGAAGCACATCCACGCCAAAGGAATGATCCATTGCGACATCAAACCCGAAAAATCCTCTTGATTGCATGGTAAATAAATAATATATATATAAGTTGATCTGGAAACCTCTTCATCTAATGAATTAGTAATACTTGCATGACCAACAATATGATAGGGCTCTATAGATTTAGGTGCATAATATTCCTTGCATATTGAATGAAGGATTGCTCGATCGGGGTTTTACTTAATTGGATCGAGGTTAAAATATAATATTTAATTACGTGTGCAAACTGCGTGCACACCTCTGGCGTGCATATCTTTTACATCAATCAACTTATATTTATTTGCCTTAAAAAAAAATCAACTTATATTTATTTATTTACCACGGACCCAAATTATTAAATCAAGAATGTATATGACAATCATATAATAGTTTTCCAAAACGATTTTAATTTTTATAAAAAATTTACATGTGAATGTGATAATGTATATCTATCTATTTTGATGAAAATGTGTAAGGAAGGATTACTAGAATCCAACAAGACGAGTATTTTATTACCGCAAAAAAGTACGTGTCAGTAACACAGTCTCAACGTGGCATAAGCGCGGAATGCAACTCAACTTCAAACATTCTGGTTCCTTCTCCCGTTCGCCCCCACGCCGCTCCGACCAAACTCACAGGTTTCTTTCTTTACCTTAATTTCCTCATGATTCGATTTTCCTGGATTGATTTGATTTAAAGCTTGAATGAAAATGCATGTCGCGGATCAGAATGATCGATGACATCTTTTGATCCCCACAGGATATGGACATGTGAATGTGATATGGACATTTTTGTTGGGACATCTTCTCAGCCATCCCAAGAGAGAAGAAAGTCATTGGGGCAAGGATCGAGCCAAGCAAACTGTGTGCGCGCCTCGTGCATGCATATCCTCAAATTAAGGTCCTGACATTAACGTCAATTCTCATGATCCTATGATTTCCTGTGTTCTTGCAGTTGGGTTAAAGTTTCATGCACGAGGCGTGCACAGTAAGATCTGTTATATATTTCTGTTGTTATCTATAACCGCCTGTTTTGCAGAAATGGACTTTGTCTCTCTCTTCACAACCCTTTTATTTTTAGGCAAGTAGATGTTTTTACGTTCAAATCTTAGGATCCAACGTTTGGATCAAACGACCATTCCCTCTGCAAGAGATACCAGCGACTGGTTTTGTTAGGTATCCACCTCCTCTCGCTACATTTGATCAGGTCTTAGCTTCACCAACACTATTCAAGAAAACCTTGGAGAAGTTCCATGTTGACATGCGGACCAAATTAACGTAAGAGGCTCCTCTTTCTGTTTACTTTTGATTAAAAGTTTCTCCATGTTGCTATTCATAGATCTAGTGAGTTTATTGTAAACTTTTGTAGTAGATGCGTGTTTAATCTTTCATGTTTTCTGTACTTACCTGAAGCTATTGTGCTCAGACTCAGTTACAACATATTTCTCGTACGTGCAATTAGCGTAAGTACGTGTGAAATATGGCTTGCAAGTTGGTTAGTAAAATGAGTACTCATGATCATATATTTATCATACCAATTAATTGTATTTTACATATTCAACTAAAATTTGATTTCATGGACTTGTAATGTAGTAATGTCGAATTGACTTAATGAAAGAGCATGAAATAAAAAAAAAATTCTAGAGAACAAGATCGACCTTGTAGCTAGGTTGTTTTCATTTGTTCTGTTTCTTCCGAACTATGCGGATAGAGACTAATAAGAACCGATGACTTAAATCAAGTTTTAGCAATTGCTACAATATTGAGTTTGTGACTGAGATGTGTGTATGTCTTTAACTTTTTGTGTATCATTGAATTGTCGTCTTCCTTCGACGAATATTAATTACTTTATTGCTGTCGTCATTCTTGCCGTCGTGGTGATAGAAACACAGATAGTCGTGGTGATAGAAACACAGATAGTTGATGATAATGGGTGAAAGTACCGGAGCGATAGCAATACAAAACTTTTCTCTTAAACCCTAGGAATGGGCAGAGAGAAAAAGAGAAAGGACATAATAGCAAAATTGGTTGAATAACAAAGAATCAATAAATAGTACCATGACAATTCGAATTCATATTAATTTAATGCACGTAACAATTGCAGCTAGCACTGGCACTACTTTATGCAATTACTTTGAAGCATATTCTATGTATATATTTCTTGCGTACGGTTTGCCTAAACATTAAAAGAAGAAATAATTACTGAATTTAGCTGATATATATATGTTGCTATGGCTGTAACTAGTAGTTTAAAAAATCACTAGTATAATGTCCCGTGCCGATGCACGAGAATTTAATAATAAAATATTATAAATTAGTAAAAATAATATAATATTAGTTAATTAATTTTGACCAAATATTATTTTGTGAAAATTAAGTGTATAATGTAATAGCCTTTTGGTGAAAAACAAATTGGTTGCTAAAAAATTGTTAAGTTTTCAAAGAATCTGAGAAATTAAGAAATTACGTCACTTTATTATCTCATCTTCTGAAACACTTCCTTATAAACTATACTAACGGTACTTTGGAGTATGGATTGGTTGATCATTCTTATCACAAATCAAAATATTCAATCTCTTTCTATTTTTAACTTTAAAGACAACAACGTATAATTGTTCATGAATGAAAACGGGTTTTGCACTAGTGTAAGATGCAAGGCGGTTGCATCATACCAAGTAAGGCGTTTCCAAAACGCCTTGTTTGGTTGTGCCTTAAAAGTGCTTTTTTCTCGGCGGTTCTGAAAACGCCATGAACCAGGCGAATTCATTTACGAATTCGCCAGCTGGTGCCGCCTGGTGTCAGTGATATCATGCTGGGCGGTATCGCCAGCTTCATTTCGCCTGAAGAAGCGATGTCGCTCATATCAGTTGCTTATGAAGTGGTTACGATACCGCCACTTCATTCGCTTGAATTTTGGACAATAATTGAATGCTGGGAATGTTAAAAAACCGTTATGGTTACGATATCGCCTCAAATACAGCCTGTAGGTGAACAATATAGGCGAACTCGCCTCATGAAATAGGCGAATTTTTGTGCGAATTCACCTCCTGAAACGATCGTGCCAACAAAGACTCACTAGCGAGTTGTGTGGCGAAATCGCTTGTGTAGGCGAATTTGGAGGCGACACCGTTTTGTGTCTGGTTGTAGATTGTGGAGCGTGAAAAATGTGGTGGCGAAAACGCTTCTTCATTCGCCTCTAAGCGAATCTCTTGTTACGATATCGTCTACAAGTACTGCAAAATTGGCTAATATTTGAAAAACGTGACCCATTTCTTTCGAAACATGAATCGGTATTCTGATACAACAAAAATCTGCCAGTTTCCAATCACCACCCTATACTAAAGAGGCACAACCTCATATTAAAGTGCACACAAGTGCATTACCAATGTCAATTCCTAATTTAAAAAAATTAAATGCAATGGACCAACACCTTGTCACGTGATAGGTAGCTTCTGGAATTGTGGCCTCGCAATGGTAAAAACACGGTCGTGGACTACGTGGCGTGCCAATCGGTTTCTTGTTAAGTTCTTCCAAGGAGAAACACGTGGTATCATCCACGAATACCTATGCATGAAACAAATGTGCATTAGGAATTTGTCATGAAGAGTAATAGAATTAGATTGTAGAATGTTACGTTTAGATTACCTTTAAAAGATCCTGCATGTTGTTTTGAACACCATCTACCTCCATCAAACCAAACAGTATCGTGTAATAGCCACATTCCCAGTCGAGTATTGCTTCCTAGACTACAATATATATACTCCATGGTTATAGCAATGGTGTAGGCTAAAAAAATTGAATTGAAATGAATTGTCAAGGAGATCGGCGAATGTCCGGGATGGAGGGCAGTGGAGGGGATCTATCCAATATACTTGCTTCAAATCGGGTATTATTGCAACAAATTTCCAATGATCACTACAAAAGACATTAAATAATCCAATTGGAGAGACGGGGGACAGACCGCCTCTATTTCCCAATCAATACACGCCAAGTGTATTTACCATCTGAATTTCAAAAGAAGTTAATCTCAGCCGTCCATATGGAATACGAAAAAACTGGAACCTAGATATTCAGAAGGTCAAGCCCGAAGGACACCCCTAGATTTACACTCCGATTTACTCTCCCTCGAGTTATTGGTTTTCCCTCGAGAAACAAGCCTCTCCTTCAACCGTCGAGATGGAGAACTCTATATTCTGAAAGATCTACCTTGGGGCTACTGATAAATCCATGGTTCGTATTCGGACCTCATTCATACTCGAACCAGGGCCCGAGAAGGGTCGTGGGCTCGAGATTCGCGGAGGATGGATCCATAGGTCCATCAATCCTAATCCTTATAAGGAATGCGTATATTATAAATGTTCTACAAGGAATATACATCTTCTCTAAGGTGATAATATGATCATCCTAAACATGGTAATACAATCATGTTCGAAATATACTTTCTCTATACTTGGTAATACAACTACTCTCCCATAAGAGTTGTATTCATACCATAAATACATATCTTGGTGATCTATGGATTGTAGCCATATAAATACACACGAAGGATTGGTACACCTTCTCTATCTCATACTACATACAATACACCTTACGCATCATAATACTAACTTGAGCGTTGGAGTGTTTGCCCCCGAGACACCCGGAATTGTGTTTTGCAGGTCAGTTCGTGATCAAGGTTCGTCGTCGAAGTGTTGGTGTCCGACATACATATATCAGGCAAGTTTAACTTTTAATCACATTTTGCAAGTGATTTTATATCCTTGAAAACCTGATTGTTTTATCTGAAATATTTTGCAACTTCAAGGCGAGAACTATATATATAAGACAATCTCATCTCTTAAGCCATAACTTTGTTTCTCATGTTTTGCAGGTTCTGTGCACATAGCTAGCTAGGGTGGTTTCGAGAACCAATTGTTAGGGCATGTTCTTCTAAGTTTAAATCTTGTTTATTTAATTTGAACTGAACTCATGAATTGATGTATTGAAAAATAATCTGAATTGAAAATTGATGTATTGAAAAATAATCAACGTAATTGAATTTACATGAATATAATTAAATTACAAATTTTGTACTTAATTAAATTGAATGGAACTGAAATTAAATACAATTAATTGAATTAAACTATATGAACTGAACTAATCGCGGCAGCAGACCGGGTCGGACGGGTAGCGGACCAGGTCGGGTCTGCGGACTGGGTCGGGTCGGACAGAGCTTCAGACAGGATTGGAGTTGACACCATTATATTGAGGAGGTGATTTTATTTCTTTTTTCATTTTTAAAATTTATTTTCAGTGTTTTGATGATACAGGGATTTTGGGATTTGTTTCTTTTCTTGATGATGGATTATATCACCTCTAAAGGAGAAATTCATATGGCAATCTCTAGTTATAGTTCTAGATGAATCTTTCTTAATTTTCATTGTTAGATGTAAGTCCTGTATGTTTATGGATTACTCTACTTGCCCTAAAACACAATCAGAAACTCCCTTTTACCGTGGGACGACCGCAACGTGATTGAGGGGTACATGTAGAGAGTCTTTATTTTAATAGAACCGGCTGTTTTTGCACTGTTAACTGAGGGGTGAATTCTTTGGAACCCTAAAATGATGTACATTGGTGAAGAGTCTAGATTCAGGGGAGGAAGAAAATCTGTTTGTTTTTTAATAAGTTGCCCTGGTTTCAGTACTGGTAGTTTAAGACAGAGAAGATTTAGAATAGTTGTATGTTTAGAAACTTCTCTGATCTCACAAATCGCCTCCACTTGTGGAGAGTCGCACTGGTTGCCTCCTTTTTGGGAGTTATTTGTATTTTATTTCTGTCATTTCACGGTCTAGGAATGTCTAATAAAAATTCTCTCCACTGATTTCTTGGTGGTTTAAATTTTTTTTTAAACAAACTAATCTTCACACGAGTTCAAGCTAGAGAACATAGGATTAATTTTCTACGATCTAGGTTAGAGAGAATATAATAATTTAACTGTAGCAAAGGGTATGGGAATATAATAATTTAACTTATGTTCATTGGAAACTTTCTGAAAAAATAGTAAAAATCTGATGAGCTAAAACGAATAACGCATCTCCATCTTCCTTTTCCGGATCTTCTTCACGATCATCATCTTCTTCTTCTTGGTTTGCCGGTTTCAAGTGATCAAGAAGCGATTCGGAAGGCCATCAAGATCAGGCACGTCTGTCATCATCAGTTATATGGAAAAATGATTTCCACACCAGCAAGAACAATAAATCGGATTGTCGCAGCTAAGCTAGCTGTAGTAAATTAGTGATGAAAAGATTATAAAGAACCTTAATTACTAAAACAAATTAAGGGATGAAAAGATTATAAAGAACCGTTTTTTATAAAGAACCGTTCTTTACACAAACTTTTGATGGTCAAGATATATTTTATTCTTTTTATAATTAGAAATTAATTATTTAGAACTTTATATATTATTGAGATTTTGTGTATATTAAATTTGATTTTGCATTACATTTTATGGCATCTCCAGTAGGCTGGTTATCGCCACTTTTGTTATCCATTATTAGTATTTATTTTATTAATAAAGTGAAAAAATATTAATGGTATTTTGATTGTTAATTATATGTCATTTTTTCTTTTCCTTTAATATTTTATTTTCTTGTATAATTAATAGTTTTTCTTAAATAATCAATCACCGTAAAACTATAATACTGTATATATTTAGTTAAAAATTTATCATAAAATATTAAATTTGCCGTTGAATTGTGCTATTTAATGCATACATACTAATACTAATATGTAATAAAACATAAGATCTCTGAAGAATACACACTTCAGGTACATGTTATATATAATTTATACATTTAAAAAATACTACGAATGATGTAAAATAACATCACTAGAAATACTTAGTAAATGTCAATAAATCATCTTAATACATTGAAATAAATAGATTTATCTTATTAAATATCTTTTATGAAAATCACATACCAGGCGAACCCCGGTTGATTACGCGTACTACTATGCACGAGTTCCACAATTTTTGCTAGAAATTTGAACATTGGATTTTATCTAAAAGAATGCTTCCTTGATATGGAGATACACTACTCCTATATATATCAGGGTATTATTAATTTTTGTGAAAATAAAATCAACTAGGTATTGATTAAAGTGGGGTTATTTTTCGATCAGAAATTGAAAACATGCAATGCATTAATTTTTAGATTTGACACGTTTATAATATCCTTATTTATCCACTGATCATATTATTCCGATGGATAAATAACTGGATGGATTGAATATTGATTGATGTATCAATTTACTAATTAACATGAATTAAATTATTCCTGGTTGTATGAAAAGTGCGTGGGAGAGTTGGCTGTTGATAATGTTCATAATTATTGAGAATCATAGTATATGAAGAGTTGGCTATTTTGTGAATAATTATTGAACTCTGAAAATTGTTTAGCTATTTAAAATATACGATTATTAAAACAATATTAATAATCCCTGTTTACTGGAATTTATAAATAAAACAATTCATTTCAGTTCAGTTCAATCAGTTCAACAAAAATATAATTTGATTAAATTTAGATACATATAAACATAATAATTCTATTTTCAATATATTAAATTCAATTTAGTTTAGTTCAAATCAGTAAGAAAGAATAGTTCGGGCAACCCGACACATATATAAATTAATGAATAATTATAATGCGCATATAAATTGATTTTTATGTCACCCATGTCGCTATATATTGGTTCTTTATCCCCTATACTTCTTATTTTGTCAGAAGTCAGAATCCGGCGATTCCGGTGATTTTTATCAACGGAGATCTGATCGGAGGAGCCGATGAGGTAATGACGCTTCAGTTTGGAGGGGTTTTCCGGCAGATTAAGGCTTGGTGCCCTATGGATTTAATGCATGATAAAATGTTGAAAAATAATGCAGTTTTGATCCAGAGATGGGAGATCTTATATATATTATCTAAACCCTAAAGTATGGAATAATAATATAACAATGGGTAGATCACGGTCGGATTAAGTTAGAGAGAGAATATGAGAGAGATATTTTTGTTGACGGTTTTATAATAATCATACATCATTTTTGTTGAATACGAATTTAATTTGAAATTTTATCACTTACACTGATGAACAAAAATGATTAAATAACATTAATTTTAGAAAATCACGAAAATTCAATAAAACACAACGATATTACATAAGAGGTAGTCTTGTGAGAGACCGTCTATATTATAGACCAGGGACTAAGTAGTAAAAGTATGTTTGAATAAAAATAAGAAGGTACTTTATTGCAATTTTTGGAAATTACTATTCACGTGCACTATTCATAACCCAATACTATTCACACGCGCACTATTCATGCCCGGTACTGTTCACGCACGCACTATTCACGGCCCAGAACTATTTACAAAACAGAACATTGGGTTTTAAACACATAAAGTCTACATTATAGTCTCAAACATGGACATCTAAACATATTAGCCTAACCAATTTTCACACACCAAACCTCACATCTGGCCATTCATGCCTCAAACAGCCCATAACATTGGGATTTTAACACATAAGGTCCACATTTTAACACGAAAATCTAAAAAAGCTACCATAACCAATTTTCACACACAAAAACTCACATATGGCCATTCATACCTCAAACAGCCCAGAACATGGGGTTTTAAACACATAAGGTCCACATTATAGTCCCAAACATGAACACGAAAATCTAAACACACTACCCTAACCAATTTTCACACACCAAACCTCATATCTGACCATTTATGCCTCAAACAGACCAGAATATTGGGATTTTAACACATAAGGTCCACATTATAGGCAGAAACATGAACATGAACATCTAAACATGCTACCCTAACCAATTTTCACAGACCAAACCTCACATATGGTCATTCATGCCTCAAACAGACCAGAACATGGGGTTTTAAACACATAAGGTCCACATTATAGTCCCAAACATGAACACGAACATCTAAACACACTACCCTAGCCAATTTTCACACACCAAACCTCATATCTGACCATTTATGCCTCAAACAGACCAGAATATTGGGAATTTAACACATAAGGTCCACATTATAGGCAGAAACATGAACATGAACATCTAAACATGCTACCCTAACCAATTTTCACAGACCAAACCTCACATATGGTCATTCATGCTTCAAACAGACCAGAACATTGGGTTTTAAGCAAATAAGGTCCACATTATAGTTCCAAACATGAACACGAACATCTAAACACACTACCCTAACCAATTTTCACATAGCAAACCTCACATCTGGGCATTCATGCCTCAAACAGACCATAACATCGAAATTTTATCACATAAGGTCCACATTATAGGCAGAAACATGAACATGAACATCTAAACATGCTACCCTAACCAATTTTCACACACCAAACCTCACATATGGTCATTCATGCCTCAAACAGACCAGAATATTGGGTTTTAAGCACATAAGGTCCACATTATAGTACCAAACATGAACACGAACATCTAAACACACTACCCTAACCAATTTTCACACACCAAACCTCACATCTGGCCATTCATGCCTCAAACAGACCATAACATTGAGATTCTATCACATACGGTCCACATTATAGGCAGAAACATGAACATGAACATCTAAACATGCTATTTTAGCCAATTTTCACACCAAACCTCACATCTGACCATTCATGCCTCAAACAGACCATAATATTGGGTTTAAGCACATAAGGTCCACATTATAGTCCCAAACATGAACACGAATATATAAACATACTACCCTAGCCAATTTTCACACACCAAACCTCACATTTGGCCATTCATGTCTCAAACTGCTCAGGACATTGGGATTTTAACACATAAAATTCACATTATAGGCGAAAACATGAACACGAACATCTAAAAATGCTACACTAACCAATTTTCACACACCAAACCTCATATCTAGCCATTCATACCTCAAACATCTCAGAACATAGGGGTTTAAGCACATAAGGTCCACATTATAGGCAAAAACATGAACACGAACATGACCACAAATAAATAAAATCAAACCTCCAACAGTAAAATCAAACCAAACCAGACAATGCCCAATCGGATGCAAATAGGATGCAAAACACAAGCAAAACAATGCCCAATCACAGGAGCACAGAGTCGCCAATCAAAATCACATTATCAATCAATGAAAGCAACAAATCAACACAATCAAACGAGTTTATCGATTTTTACAATTAGTATAACCAAGAGCGCTTTGATTTGCTCTTGAACGCTATGAAAACAAAGAAATCGGGGAGTTTACTTGCTATTGCGCACGGTGGAACTGCCTTTGCTATGCAATTGATGCATGAATCGGAAACCGACTTTTGGGAACAACGATTAGGTTTTGGATTTTGGGGGAGGAACTGGGAGAGACGATTATTAATGGAGGAATTCAGAGGAATTGGGGGAGGAAAGTGGGTGGTTATGAATGGAAATTTCAGATTTATATTAATTGAAGTTTAGGCTAATTGCAAACAGACCCTCGCATATTAGCTTTATTTTCAATATAGCCCCCGCACATTATTACCCTTTTTTTTCAGTCCCGTCTATAATCTGGACGGTCTCTTTCGAGACTTTCTAATTACATATTCATTAATCGCAGAAAGTAAAGAAAAAGAATACGTCAGTTGTCAAGAATCAAATTTCGCGTGAATTTTTTTTATATTAATAGAGAAAGCTGAATTAACTGACTGTAAGAGATGAAAACATGGGTTTCACTTTAATATAACTTACCAATCAATTATAACAAATAAAATGATCATAAAACATTTACAATCATTTTAATAATTTACCTATGTAATAAGAAAATATAAGAATATATCCAGGATAAGGTTAGAAAAAGATAATTATGCCATTATAACGAGGAAGGTCATATAGAATAAAATACATGCTCCATATTATAGACCAAGGACTAGGAGGTCCTTAATTGCAATATACTCAAAATAGTTATTATTCACGCGCTAAAACTATTCACGAGCACTATTCATTGGTCCGTTACTATTCACTGAACTGCACTATTCACTGATCCGTCACTATTCACTGGGTTGCACTGTTCATTGGGCTGCACTGTTCATTGGACTGCACCAAATCTCACATCTGGCCATACATGCCTAAAACAGACCAGAATATGGGGATTTTAACACATAAGGTACACATTATAGGCGGAAACATGAACATGAACATCTAAACATGCTACCCTAGCAAATTTTCAAACACCAAACCTTCACATCTGCCCATTCATGCCTCAGACAGACAAGAACATGTGGATTTTAATACAGAGGGTCCACATTAAAGGCAGAAACATGAACACAGAAATCTAAACATGCTACCCTAACCAATTTTCACAAACCAAACCTCACATATGGCCATACATGCCTCAAACAGACCAGAACATGGGGATTTTAACACATAAGGTCCACATTATAATGAACATCTAAACATGCTACCCTAGCCAATTTTCACACACCAAACCTCACATCTGGCCATTCATGCCTCAAACATACAAGAACATGGGGTTTTAAGCATATAACACTGCTAGAAAAAACAGAACGTTTCAGCAGTTATTTCGTGTCCTTTCAGCGGTTATTCGAAATCAAAAAACCGCTGTCTATGCTCCCGGTGAAACGTAATGGTCGTATCAGCGCTTTACCGACACTGGGACCCGTCAGTGTCATGTGGCAATGCTGAGTTGGATTGGGCCTAATTGAAGCCCATTACATTTCAACGATTAATAAAAACAGCTGAAACGTTTAAATATTAAAAATAAAAAAATTGATATATTTGAATTTCCAAAATTCTCAATATTCTAAATTGAATAAAATATTACAAAAATGAAAATAGAAAATATCAAAATTATATTAAAAATCAAGAATGTCAATCAAATGTTATAATACTAATTCATATCATTCTATACACTAATACATATTGTTCTATACACTAATACACATGAATTGCAGTATAAAGAAGCACCTGGTTTCTCCATTGTGTTCGAGATCTCGACATACAAATCTCCTTCTCAATGCTCTTCTCAGTCCAGAGGTAGATGGGGGTAGCTGATGAACTCTTCACAAGGTCCTTGATCTTCCTTTCTTCTAGATACTCCATCTGAAAATTCAGAAAAAACCAGACACAAAACTAGTTGAGTACTCCATCCATACAACAGAACAATCTGAACTGTCATAAAAATCAGAGTGAAAATGAAGAACATAGATTCCCTGATCTTCTTTGAGGTATAAAGTAATCTTAGTTCCCCTGCCAAGGGGCTCACCCACAAGTGACAGTAAAGGAACCACCAGCTTGAGACTCCCACACATATTGTTCATCATAATTATGCTTTGTGGTGACGATGACCTTCTCTGCAACTAGATAAGCTGAGTAAAACCCAACGCCGAACTGGCCTATCATGCTCACATCAGCTCTCGCTTGAAGAGCCTCCATAAACTCCTTGGTATCGGATCGTGCAATCGTTTCAAGGTTGTTGACCAAATCTGCTCAAGCAACATAGACCAAACAATCATTACCTCAGTAATAATCACAAGCAATACAGAATTACACTAATTCAAACAGAATCATCGATGGTTGTTGTCCTTATCCTGGGATGGGAATCAGGAGATCACTCACAGAAGCTTCTTATAATCGTTGTCCAATTCTGCTCATAAGCTGCTTCTTTGCAGATTCTCCTAAGCCAACTAATATGCATGCCTTTAACAGTTTCAGCAAGAAGCTGCAAGGCTGACAATGGCATGCACTATGGTCTGACAATGACAGTGGCCACATCATCGGGTATAAATATAACTCTCTGCATCAGTGATTGTTTATTTTCAGTGCAATTCAGTAACAAATATCGAAATAGTGATTGAAAACATAAATCAATATCATCTGAAGAGATCAAACAAAGGTTTCACCTGGACAAGTCTTTCTTCAAGAAATGAAATATGTTTAATCAATGAGCCTTTGGGGCAAGTCTCTTGCTGATCATCTGCTGATTCAAGTGCAACATACTTTCCCTTCAAATCGCCATCTTCTTATCTGTGTCTCGCCATTACGAACCAGCTATCAAAATCCAATCTTTGTAAATTGACAATGATAAAATTCCAACCATAAGAGTAAATATGCTTACATTAGGGCGTTCAGGGAGTGATTCAACACCTGCAAAAACACTGCTTGCAAATCCTCAGCCAGCCAATGTCGACGGCTAATTCACTCTCCACTAAGAATGTTAAGAACAATAACACTCCCCTGAATGAGATAAAATTTGGGTTTGATTTCACATCAACGCGACTCCTCCCTTATGGTCGCATTTCAAATCATCATAATTATTGGCATAATCCACACTCAAGCAAAGAGAAAAGAGGCAAAATTATTCAGAGAACTCACACGAATTCAGTAGCGACGGCAGACGACGCAGCACGCAGACCTTCCCAGCCTATATTGTTCCTCCTCTCCGCCTACCCAACCCACGCGGTCCTCCCTCATCTTCACCATATCAGCCAGAAGCTTCACCGTCGCCGTCCCTATTGCTTCACCGAGCGTGATTTTCTCCTCCGTGAAGGGTTCAGATCTGCAGCCGTCTGAGCTCTTGCCCCTACGCCACGGGCATCACCTGTACTCGGCTTGTAGCTCTGATCTCAGCCGCTGCTTGTCTCCGGCCACATTCGCCGCCGCCTCAAGAGCCTCTCCGATGGTGACCTGGCTATCACCGAGAGCAGCAGTGGATTGAAACTGCAGATATTTTTTCCCGACTGTTCACCGATCACCGAAGAAAACACAGTCACCGAAGAAAACACCGACTGTGCAGATATTATTGCCCAGATCACCAATGCGGCAAGAACACAGCCACGGACGAGTTCAGAAGAAAAGGATGGGAATTTCATCGTGGGAGAATAAGATAGGATTTCAGAGTTTCTTATAAATAGACAAAAATATTGATGGCTCAGATTTATTTGGCAAAAAAGATCTAACGGTTTAGATAATACATTTAGTTTTTCTTTTTTTATTAAAATGGTATTATTATTTATATTTATGACCTCAAAAACTTATTCTAAAAATTAAATATTATTTCCTTAGAATTGTTTAGTATGATAGAAACTTTTAGTCAATGTAATATTCATATATAGAATTTTAATGCTACTAAATAAGGTGACATAATTATTTCCTGATATTAATTTATAAAGAATTAAAAAATATTTGTAATTCTCATTATCAATTTACATAAACTTAAGTACTATTAATAGAAAAATTAAGTAGTGTTTATGAAAGTCAAATAATGCTTACACGATCGATAGTAATTAGTTTATAGAAAATCAAGTAATGTTGTATACTTTTTTTGATTAGTTATACTCAATCTATCTACTAGTATTTTTAGACTTGAATAAGTTTTGAGCTTGTGTTAATTATACTCAGTTTAGTTAGCGTTTACAGAAAATCAAGTAATTTACCCTTTGATTAATTAATTTAGTATTTACATAAAGTCAAGTATTCAAGGTGTAACCTTTGATTAATTACAACCAGTTAAATTAGTGTTTACAGAACGTCAACTAATCAAGATTTGATCTTGATTGATACTCGTTATAATTTGTTTTTGTAGAAAGTTAAGCAAACAAGTTGTAACGTTTGATTTGATCTTGATCGATCATGCTCCGTATAGTTTGGTTTTGTAGCAAGTTAAATAAGATATGACATTCAATTAATTATATTTAATTTCGTTACTGATTAAAGAAAATCGGTGACCTAAGTTAGTTATATCCATCTTGTTTAGTACTAGTTTAAAAGACAAAATTTGATGTTTTATGACATTTTTCATATTTTTATTAAACTAAACATTCATATCATTGATATATCATGGACTTTATGTTATAATGGCATAGAAACACTCAAATATACTTAATTTCATTTAGTATTTGAAACAATTTGATCACAACTATCGGTGAAATATGACTGCAAAGTATATATATTTAACTAAGTTGTAATCTCAGTAGTACTTCTTATGTTCTTGCTTCTAAAGTTTTCACTAAACGTACCAAACATCGAGTCAATACCAAAGAAAATTTACATAAAAAGTGTCTTATACATGATAATTTACCATAATCATTTAAAAAAATTCAAGTTTAAAAGTCAAAAATTTGATATTTTATGGCATTTTTCAATTTTATATACCAAGAGCAGCAGTTAGTTGTTGCTATGCATACGCGGAGCAGCCAATAATTGCTGCTATGTATACTTAGAGCATAATTTTTATATGAATTTGGTCCACTAAGTCAATATTTCAAATTCATTTGTTTTTAAACACGTCAAGAAACTATCGTATACATAATAAAATTATCATATTCATAAAAGAACTAGTTTAAAAGACAAGATTTGATGTTTTATGACATATTTATGACAAGATTTGATGTTTTATGACAAGTTTTCATCACACATATCATTTATTGAACTAATAGCAACGTAAATGTACATTAAAAGTGTCATATGCATAATAAAATTAACAGAATCATCAAAACTTTTAGGTATATAAGTAAAAAATTGTTTGTTTTTGACCTTTTTTCAAATTTTATTCAACCTGACAGTCTATCAATGCTATTTCATGGACTTTATGTAATAATGTCTAAAAAACACTCAAATTTACTTAATTTCATTTAGTAACGGAAATAAATTGGTCACAACTATGGTGTAAATATGACTCCAAAGTATATATACTTAAGTACCAAGTAGTAGTCTTAGTATCGTTTCTCAAGTTCTTGATACTAAACTTTTCACTACACGTACCTTTCAATGAGTTAATATCAAAGCAAATTTATACGAAAAGTGCATACATACTAAAAGTATAATAATCATTAAAAAATTTGGTTTAGAAGTAATAAATTGATATTAAATGATTTTTTTTCAAATTTTCATACATTTCAACGCTTTGAAACAAGCGTTGAAACAAGAGAGACGCGGCTCTTCTCCTACATGACACGTGTACACATTTTCTAATAGGGTTATGGGTGAGTGCGTATAGTGTTGTATATGGGCTATGGAAGAATTCGTATAGTGTTGGATATGGCCCAAGAGCAGGCTTTTTTGCCATCAAATGTTTCAACGTTTGATGGTAATATTTAAACCGCTGAAATAACACTTGGGCTTTTATAAATCACGATCCATTTAATATATTTGTGAAACAGGCCCAACATAAGCCCAATAATTTGGACGGCAAACTAAGCCCAATTGTCAAGGCAGCATCCGTTACAGCGCCTCTAGGGATGTTCATTGGGGCAAATGGGCGTGGATACCAGTATATCCATGCCCATACCCATATAAAATTTTAAGATCCATCCCCACCCACCGATCCATGATGGATCTCATTTTGAGATCCATACCCATCCACCAAGATATCTATCCCCACCTGGATATCCATCCCCACCTGGATATCCATCCCCACCCACCTGGATATCCATCCCCATCTGGATATCCATCTGTTCGTTTAAAATGTATCAATATATACTTCATAATTATAACATAAAAAATACGACATATTAAAATATCATATATGTAATAAAGAAATCACGAAATATTTAACACTCATACTTATAAAATTCTCTTAAGTTTCAAATACGTAAAAATATGGTTCAAAAGAGTCTAGTCTTCGACATGAACTTTTCAGCAGCTCAGCTAGCTTGAAGGCAACCGTCTCCTCCAGGCTCCGGTTTCAAATTATTTAAATAGATTTGGTAATTGGAATATAGTATATACTCTGCCTTTTAACTTTCTTTTTTGATAGTTTTATTTTATATAAAAATAAATAATAAATAATAATAATATATTATATATTATATATTATAGTGGATATTATACGAGTATGGAGCGGGTGGGGTGGGTGGGTATGGGGCGGGTTTTAAAAAAATATCCATACCCGCCCCATACCCATCATGGATTTAAAAATCATATCCATACCCGCCCCATCTTATGAATATAGTGATCCATATCCACCTAAATGGGGCGAATCTGGGGCGGGTCTCCACATAAACCCGCCCCATTGCCATCCGCCTCCCTCACCTAGCGCTGAAATATTGCGGGGTCCAACCACAAATTCAACGCAATCTCTCGGTCAATTGGTCCAGTCAGCATTCATTTCAGCGCCTCCCTCACCTAGCGCTGAAATATGGCGTGTCCACCCACAAATTCAACGACCAGGTCCCGGTCAATGCGTCCAGTCAGCTTCCCGTTCAGCGGAATGGCTGGCAACGCTGAAAGCAGATTGAGCCATATCTCATGGTTTCAGCGACATTTGGGGAAACCGCTGAAAGCTGAAAGTCAACAGTTAAATTCTTGGTCAGACTCCGCGCCCAAAATAGAAATAACCGCTGAAATGGTTGTTTCAGCTGTTATTTTACACATTATATCAGCGGTGTGTGCAAACACTGCTGAAACGGCTCCGTGTTTTTCTAGTAGTGTAAGGTCACATTATAGTCCCAAACATGAACACGAACATCTAAACATGCTATCCTAGCCAAATTTTCACACACCAAATCTCACATATGGTCATTCAAGACTCAAACAGATCATAACATGGGGTTTTAGGCATATAAGGTCCACATTATAATTCCAAACATGAACACAGACATCTAAACATGCTACCCTAACCAATTTTCGCACACCAAACCTCACATCTGGTCATTCATGCCTCAAACAGACCGGAACATGGGGAGTTTAGCACATAAGGTCCACATTTAAAGGCACAAACATAAATATGAACATCTAAACATGATACCCAAACCAATTTTCACACACCAAACCTCACATACGACCATTCATACCTCAAACAGACTAGAACATGGGGATTTTAACACATAAGATCCACATTATAGTTCTAAACATGAATAAAAACATCTAAACATGCTACTCTAGCCAATTTACACACATCAAACCTCACATCCGGCCATTCATGTCTCAAACATACCAGAACAAGGGGATTCTAGCATATAAGGTACACATTATAGGCATAAACATGAACACGAACATCTGCACATGCTACCCTACCCAATTTTCACACACCAATCCTCATATCTGGCCATTCATGCCTCAAACAAATCAGAACATGAGGTTTTAAACACATAAGGTCAACATTATAGTCTCAAACATGAACACGAACATCTGAACAAATCAAATCATCTAAACATCTAAACATGAACACGAATACCATGACGCTCTGATCTACAACACAGAACACTAACAAATCAAAAACAAAACAAAAAATCCGTGAACAAATCGACAAAGCAGACGAAATTAAAGAGATTTGAAACTTTACTTGATAGCGCGCACATCCCCATCGCTATTGGAATCGAAAAATTGCATCAAATTGGGAAGAAATTTAGGGTTTGGATTTGGGGAAAAATGAGAGCGAAGGATTTTGGGGGAAAACAAGAGCTCTGGAAAAGATGAAAAGTGGGGGAGAGAGAAAGAGGATTTTTATATTTATACTATACTATTTTATGAAAGTGCAAAAGAAGTCCCCGCGTATTTCATGTCATTTTAACATAGCCCCCGCGCGTTTTTTTCTTCTTTACATTGAGTCTAGTCTATAATTTGGACGATCTCTTTTGAGAATTTCTATTATTATATAAATCCTCAAGCTCCCAGATTTCATTTGGATTGGCCTTAATCGGAATATCAAGGATAATTATTGCATATTCACTTCAAAAAATAAAAATTGATTATACAATTAGTTATTCATGTTACCTTTCAAAGACTAAGTTTGACTTAAGATTTGGGTTCACTTTTACTGTTCATAAATCCATTGTGTTAATAGTATTTTACCATTCTATTGGACAAGGTTGAGCAAATGATATTCTATTGGACAAGCTATAGGTTGGACAAGCCTTTTCTAGAAATATCAAATTATTATAATTTAATTGATAAGTCCATGGTTCGTATTCGAAACTGGTTCATACTCGGACCAGGGCTCGAGAAGGGTCATGGGCTCGAGATACGCGGATGATGGGTCCACGGGTCCATCAATCCTAATCCTTATGAGGAATGCATATATTATGAATGTTCTACAAGGAATATACATCTTCTCAAAGATGGTAATTCAGTTATCCTAAACATGGTAATACAACCATGTCCGAAATACACTTCTATTATACATGGTAATACAACTTCTATTCCCATAAGAGTTGTATTCATACCATAAATACATATCTTGGTGATCTACGGATTGTAGCCATATAAATACCCTAAGAGGTTCGGTAGACCTCTCATCTAATCTCATACTTTATACTATACGCCTTAAGCAAATATACTGACTTGAGCGTCGGAGTGTCTATCCCCGGGACACCCGGGGCCTTTGTCTTGCAGATCAGTTCGAGAGCCTGGTTCATCGTCGAAGTGTTGGTGTCCTGCATACATCAGTTTGGCACGCCCAGTGGGACCCCTCACACTCATTGACGACGTCGCCGAACCTTGTTTCCGATCTGGTCTAACGCACCCGAAGAAGCAACTTCTCCAATAACATGTCTGAAGCCGAGCAACCCAGACGAAACGCCCGTCTGCTAGGGAAAAATCCAGAGAATAATCCAGAAGCGGAGCAGTCCCTTCAAGGACATAGACGCGATCGAGGACGCAGACAACCTAGAAGATCTCAGGCACACTTTGCCTCACAGCCAACACCAAACTCTACCATGGGTACCGGAAACTCCAACGTTCCGATATCTATCAACCCAATTCCTGCAGGGATAACCCCACCAATCCCTGGTCCAAATTCTAATATCTTTAGAGCACTTCCTAGATCGAATCCCATCGCATCCAGGATTCCAGTATCCGACTCTAATCCTGTTGTATCCAGAACCCAACCTCCTGAAACAAATCCTGTTGGATCTGAAGTACCAAATTCAGGTCAAAAGGTTTTCATCCAAAATAAGGAGAATTACAGCACGAACGTTAGCAGTTCAGATGGTCTGGATCGGGAAAATAGGTTGGGATATATTAATCCCGATTTGATCTTCTTTATAGAAGAACGAACACAAAGGGATCAACAAATCTTTGCAGAAGGACAGCAGGAGGACGTTAGACAGAGCCATCTCAGGGAAGCCTTGAACCAAACCATACAACACAGCCCGCGGGGCTTTGATCCACTCCAAATTGACCTTTCCTCGGGCACTCCCCCGAGGGAAAATAGTAGGTCCAACTCGATCTTCTCTCCAGAAGGAAGAGCACGGAGAGATCGACAAATTCTCAAAGATAGACAACAAGAAGGAGAATTTGTGATTATACACTATTATAGATATATGAATCGCGCCATGAGACGCTATGATCAAGATGAAATCCTCTTAATAAACCTGTACCGGATGATGTTAGGTAATAACACTCCGAGAAAGAAGAAGAAGAAGGATAACTCCCACAATAATAATAACCAAGGTGGCGGAAACAACAAAGATCCTCCCCCACCACCAACGAATGGAGCCAACCGAGTCATCAACGACATCAATGGCTACACAGGAGAAGCAATTTCCTTGACCAAGCTGAAAGATAGTGTGCGAGCAATACCCCATACTGAGCCAGTCAACAAGAGGTTCCGTCCCGAGGAAACCCTTACATTCTCGGATGCGGACGCCGTGCCAAATCAGATGCCTCACTCGGATCCTCTCATCATCTCAGCAACCATACAAGATTCTGTGATAAAAGAAGTCTTTATAGACAGCGGGAGTGGAGTAGAAGTAATGTTTCAAGACTGCTTCCAGAGGCTAGGATTCACTAAAGATGACCTTAAGCCTACGGGTCCAATCTCGGGGTTCACAGGAAATCCAGTGATATCTCTCGGGGAAATCACACTCCCTAGAAGGAACCAAGAGCCTAACCTTATACTGCACATTGGTGGTAGTAGACACTGTCACACCCTTCAACATTATCCTTGGCAGACCTTGGATGTGCCAAGCTAAAGCTGTATGGTCTCCCTACCACCTGATGCTGAAGTTTCCAACACCACAAGGATTAGTTTCAATCAAAGGAGACCAAGGAGTGGTGCGTTCTTGCATAATCACGGCTGCCTATGACGCTAGAAACGAAGATGACGGTTATATGTCAAAGCATCATCCAACTAGGGGGAAAGCGGTACTAAAAGTGTTACTAACCAACCCCGAGAAAAACGACCATTTTTGGTTTTTTCACTTCAATCAAGTCACCAGCAATGAAGACGAGTATGAAACTCTCAGTACCAGACTAAAACTAGCTAGGGGCCTGAAAGCAGAAGAAATCGAGGACCTTGAAATCTGCAATGACTCACAGATCTTGGTTCAACAGTTTAAAGGCAAATACAGAACTCGAAAGTATAGTCTCCAGATATACCTTGGGATAGTCAAACCTCTACTGAATCAATTCCAGCATTATGAGTTGAACCTTATCTCCGGAGAAAATAACCATAAGGCTGATGCAGTTAGCAAGCTTTTCTCCTCGGACCTCAACATAAGATCTCCTCAAAATTTGCTAATGGAAACCCTGGCGAAGAGAAGTTATCAAGAGAGCAGCACCATGACTGTTGACATCTCAGACACATGGATGAACCCCTGCATGGAATACTTCCAAACGGGTACCCCTCCTGAGGACAAACACCTAACATGGAAGGTCCGAGGAACACATTAAGAAGTTTACGGCTCCAAAAGATATGTCGATTCTTTCCACCAGCGCCAGAGGTATGCTAAGATGATCCACATGCCATAGAATATGATTACCATCCAAAAATCATGGCCATTTATCCGACAAGGCATATATCTTGTAGGGCCTTTCCCTACGGCCCTTGTTATCAACTTCCGCCAGAAAAACATGGTGGGTCGCTATGATATCCCGAGATACATAGTGACCGATAATGGAGCACAATTTGTTAATGTTTTCTTCAAGAGAGGGTACAAGGAGTATGGAATGCACCAGCAGCTCGCCTCAATATATAATCCAAAAGCTAGCGGCCAAGCAGAAGCCATGAATAGAGCCTTGATATGCGGCATCAAAAAGCGTCTCGAACGAGCTAAAGGAAACTGGATCAAAGAATCACCAAATATGATCTGGACCCATAGAACCACACCACCTACAACAACAGGAGAGACTCCTTATAGCTCAGACTATGGATCCGAAGCGATCATCTTCAGAAAGTTTGGTGTCCCCTCTGTCCGTACCTCTCAGTTAGATGATGAAAATGGTGGGGCCAACGAGGAAAACCTTTGTCTCAACTTTAACCTCCTAGAGGAGAAGAGAGTAAATGCTACTATCTACAAAGTCAAGGTGAAGAAAAGATTCAAGCACTACCATGATAGAAGAGTTCGCTTGGCCACCTTTGTCAAAGGAGACCTTGTCATAAGGTTAAACAAGAAAAGCAAGAGAAAGTGGAAGGGAAACTAGCCCCGAACTGGGAAGGTCCATATCGAGTCCTAGAATCTCATCCAGGGGGAGGCTACCTCTTGGAAACCATGAAGGGGGAATCTATGCCACGAAGATGGAATGTGATTAACTTACGAAAGTATCACAGAAGATCCAAAACTCAAGAGATAGCCTCTCAAAGGTTCGAGATTGTCAAGAGATCCCGAGAAGCCTCATCAAGGTCCGAGACACCAACACTCTAGCACAAACGGGTAAACAAACTCATAACCCACTATTTACTTTACTTCTATTCCTAAAGTTATAAACTTAGATTGAAGTTATAATATTTTTATACCTATCATTATAATAAGCAATCTTTAAATTACTTTTATAAAAAGAGGATTGCTGTCTTAAGTATAACATTGATTGCTGTTCAAAACAATATACTTTATAAGGTATATGATTGGTCAACTTATAAGTTGTTTGGATCCAATATTCAAACACCAACCGTTTTGAATAAAAGAGATAGGTTTGTGATAAAGTACTTGAAAAGGTGCTTGATTGAGGTCTATAGACCAAAAAGGGCAGACGTGCTCGAAGATCAATCATCTCAACATAAAGAGGAGAAACCTCAAAAACAAAAGTTGAAGTTCATATCAAAGGTGTTATTACATCAGAATATGATACTTCTAAAAGAAGACCCTCAAAAGGGAATACATAGAGGAAAAACCTCGAATCTAAAGAAGACCCTCAAAAGGACATATATAGAGGAGAAACCTCGAATCTAAAGAAGACCCTGAAAAGGGCATACAAAGAGAAAAAACATCTAACACAAATAGTTCATATCAAAGGTGTTATTACATCAGAATATGATACTTCTAAACAAGACCCTCAGAAGGGCACATAAGAGGCTAAACCGCGAATTTAAGGACATATCAAAGGTGTTATTAAATCAGAATATGGTACTTTTAAATATACCCAATAGGGTTTCCAAGGACTTCACCAGAAGTGACACTTGAGAGATTGGCTATTGTCAACTTTTCTGCACGCTGTGACATTAAAGGCCTTGGCAAAAGACGCCCGAGGAAGAAGCCCAACAACATCAAGTACGCAGAGTGTTCATCATGGACAACTGCGAAGACTTGATCCCGGAGTATCTCAACTTAGCACGAGATCCTTTCTAGTAAATCATGAGACCGAGGTTCATATGCAAAGGATTTCAGTCTTTGAAGCTGATGAGGAAATGCCAAAGACTAGTCCACCTTCTTTATGGAAGAACTAGAAATCACCTCTTCAAGAGAAGGACCTCGTATTTGCTCCGGTCGAAAGTGAAACAGTCTGCCTCCCACACCCCACTGTTATCGGGAAATGTGATGGGTTTTCTCTTCCTCGGAGTCAGGGTAATATACTCGCAAGTCTCAAAAGAGAATAACGTGTACAAACTCCTGAATAAATCCAGGCTCGGATCGTAGTTCTTCTGAGCGCACCAGGAAATCACCGCCATGATCAACACTACCACATTGGAATGTATTTGGCTTGGATGCAGTTGATGGTGCTGCAGGAATTCGTGAAATAAAGGGGGGAAAGGGAAAACTTATCCGAGATGTACCGAGATCTAATAAGGACCAAGTGCCTAGCCAGTGCATCTCTACCATCCTCCAACTCCTTCTTGGTGTATGGTGCATGATTTTCCTCGATAATCTAAGAATATGAAATGTATTTTTAATACTATTAAATGCAATGTAGATAGTAATAGGTACAATAAGTAGGTTGTAAGAATCCTTACGCGGTGTAATTCCATATTATCATCAACAAGGCTAGCGACGCACTCGGTGGCATACAACATCATATAGTAACCGCACTCCCAATTTGAAAATTGCTTTCGGTGCTGAGAGTGAAGAAGTATAACAAATGATTTGAAATGAAATCATAGTGGAAATAAATGAGCATTGGATTTGTAATGTCACCTGAATCTGTATAAGGTTGAAGGGAAGTAGTGTGTCATCCTGTGCACTATGCATGGCAACCTCTAATAAATCTGCAAATTTTGTAGATGGACCAAAGTGTAGCGGGTCCATCCAATACACTCGCTTCAACGATGGTATCATAGCTACAAAACTCCAATGGCCACTACATATTTTAAGAAATGAAAATGTAAGAACCCTTCTCGAAGATTAGAATGTTTACGAAGTGCAAATATCCAATTGTAACAAAGAAAACTAACCTCTTTAGATATGGGCCTATGTAAATTGTCTTGGTCTTGTCACTAAGGATCTTAGAGAGATAAACAAGTCGTGATTGATTACTTTCATTCATTTCTTGCAAGCATATTGGGTGCAAAAAACCAATGAAAGTCTTTGCGTTTAGAGCAAGGCATTGCATGTATCTAAATAAACAATAGATTGCGTTTAGAGAAAGTCTTTGCATGTCTTCTTCACTTGATCATAGGATGTTGCTTCGATAATAAAGGGGCGCTACAAATGTGATCATAAAAATAGTCACATTCACAATTTTCAGTTGAAATTAAAAATAACAAGTGCCACACTAACCTTGCATTCCTTCCATATATCCTTTTTGATGTCGATGATTAGTAGCCTCCAATCCGTTGTGTCTAATGGTGTGCGTATCCTACCCGTCTTAGCACACCAACTCGACCATCGCGCGGCATCATCGTCGGTTGAAATAGCAACACCAATGTCATTAAACTTGACATGTGTTAGTATTTTGTTATCGATCCTAATTTCTAATTTGCAACAATGTGTGAGGAGTTGAGCTTCTTTCGATGCGCGAGTCACTAATTCTCGTTGTCTTCTAACCTCACTTGAACCGCCAACAACATCCCCCCCCACTTGAGTCGGAGTTAACGGAACTTGAAGGGCTCTCCATTAAGCTTTCCTTTGTATATTGAAATTAGTTAATGACTAACACAATACTAATAAGTCAAAGTTGTACTTTGTAGTAAAAACATTATAAAACATAATCCTAAAATTTAGGGCTAAGCAAGCAATGGACAACCTTAAAAGAAAATCTTTATTTTCATTCAGGACATGCTTCTGACATGATATTTAGTAATAACATGATAAATGGAGGCACTATGTACAAGAAAATCAAATGTTTAGCAAATAAGAATGAAAAAAATCGTACCTTTGGTATATGACAAAGTTGTGTCGGTAGAATTGATTATTTTTGTTGGGGATGGTCTACCTTGTTTGTCTCTCTCCTACCCACAACAAAATATGTTACCAAATTGAACAAGCACAACTAAATATTGACATTAATTGCAAGAATATAGAGAAAAATGTGGTTCGGAATTCATTGCAAAACTTACCAATATTTTGTATGTAATTAGTGGCTAGTTTCACTTTGTTTTGACACAATTGATGTTTCGAACATGTGTGGGATGGGATATAGAGATTTGATGTGACGAAAGGTGAGGAGATTTGAGAAGATGTGCAAAAGTTTGAACTTTTGGAGATGAAACCCGTAAGAAGTGATGGATAAGATGCCAAAAGTGTTGTGTTTTTCTGTTCTATAACGTGATTACTTTATTCTAGCTTTCCTTGTTGCGATATCGGAACTCTCTTGTTACACCTGACGTGGATATTTACGATATCGTTACGTGCTCATGTGATTGCCTTTTATGGTCTACTTTATCCTTCTAGCGATATCGTAACTGAAAAGTTGACATAAAGTATGTTACTAGGTTGTTGCGATTTCGCTACTCATGCTCGCCAGAACCCTACTTAAGAAAATCATTTTTTTTTTTAAAATGCACTCCTACAATTTTAAATCACGATTTAAACGATTTAAACGAAATGATGGTATGGAATAAGACACTAATCATTCTATTGTAAGAATAATTTTCATTTGTTCCGTCGTATGCTAATGTATAACGGGATAGGGATTTGTTGACTTAATATGCAATTACACAATTTGAAAGAGTTTTAAGAAACTTAGTTTTTAATTGTAAGACAATAAGAAACTCTACACATCATGTGTACACTTGAAAACGCTATCCATCGCTTACCTTTAGAGACAACAGCATAGTAGAGCTTCACACATGAACTACATATATATATATATATATATATATATATATATATATATATATGCGCAGTTCACGTGCATTTGATTATAGATACTTTGTTTATTACAACTCATTTATGTGATTACAAGCACGGATCTTGAATTAAACAAAGTATCATGCACACGTTCACTCACCAACTGTCATCACTCATCATACTACCGAGTATCGCTTAATAACATTGCATGCTGATGTACTAAGATGTACTCTGCTTGACATAATGTGATGATCGATATTTTCCAAATTGAGTATTATACTGTTTATATATAAAATGTACATATTTTAGAATATGATAGTGCGTTTAAAAATTTAAACCGAATTTTTGATGTTTTACATAGAGTTATGTCATACCGCTTATGGACAAAGATGTACTCTACCTGAGTTAATATCATGATGAATATTTAACAAATAGAGTATTATACTGCATCTATATGAAATATATAGATGTTAGAATGTGATTAAAATCTAAAAAAAAATTAAAAAGTTTTATTTTTTAGTTACAATCTAATTAGCTTCTGTGGTAGCGAAATCGCTAGTGTACACGTTACCACAGTTAAACCCTAAACCCTAAACCCACAAACCCACAAACGACGCCGCCATAGCTAGGTATGAGCGTTGTTCCCCTCAGAAACTTGTAAATAATAATGTGTTTGATAGTAGTGTGGTGCCTTTGCTGCAACTAGATTACGTGCTAGACAATATTAGGGCACAACATCTAGATAAATTGCTTATGTTGCCTGAGCCTGTTTACCATGAGGAGGTTCTCCAATTTTATGCGAACCTAGGTTTAGAGGAAGGGGTGGAGGAAATAACTACAATGGTGCGGGGTGTTAAGTTTACGGTCGATAAGTTTAGCATCAATGGAGTTTTGAAATATCCCTATCTGTCTCGTAACGACCTGAGGCCTACCAAAAAGGATGGTCCGTACGAGGTACATTACGAGCAGAGGTTTCCTTCTGTTAGCCCCAAGCAACCGTTGAAGGCCGGTGAGATAGGTACGTAAGAAGTGGTTTAAAAGGACTTCAGATAGGCCGGGTACATCTAGGAATTACCCGATCCACGGGCTTACCGAGGAGCAGAGATTAGTTTTTGAGCTAATATGCGGTAATATGGTCCCGTCTCTAGGGCATGCATGTGAGCCCACAGTTTGCAGTGTCATGGTGTTCTACTATATCATGGAGAAGCTTGCAATCAACCCCGGCTTCACAATTCTGACTCAAATGATGAAGATGGCCAGACACAAGAACGCCGCGCTTCCGTATGGCTTATTGATTGTAGCTCTGATCAGGAAAGCGGGTATTTTTCCAAGAGGCCGTCCCATTTCCTTTGTGAATAATTGGTTCTTATCAACCTTGATGTGTTTGTGTAGATGCTGTTTTTGATGCCCGTGGTAGGCTTGTGGTGTCTATGGGCCAGTTATTGAATGAGATTGAAATAGCCGAGAAGAGGGCATGTGCTAACAACGAACGGCTCGGCGAACTGATATCCAGCGGGGTAGTGGAGTGCGATATGAGCGATGAGGAGGAGATACATGATTTCCGCACCACATTTCCCAAGCATAAAGACTCTGCGGGTCCTAGCCAAGATTTGCCAACAGCCATCGAGAAGGAGCCATCCGATGGGAATCATCATCACAGCGACTCTGATGCAGAAGATGAGCCAGCGAGGTATGAGATGATTAGGAAAGAGAGGCAGGTCGGAGAACCCGACGAGGATGTTGAACTGAGACAAGGTAAAGAAGAGAACACCTGCATCGAGACTGAAGCTCAACCAGCAGACCAGAACGAGCAAGACAAGCAAAACGATGAAGGCAGTTCGGTGGAGAAGGACGAAGGTAGCGAGAAGATGTGTGTAGATGACTTGCGTGATATTTTAGTCGCCGGCCTGTGATTTCGTAGTTTAGTTTGGTTTAAATATTTACTTTTTAGAATATTAACTAGTTTTTGGATTATGATCACTTATATACGCGTCACTAAAGATTCTGTTTTGGTTACAAGAATGTGGTCAATGAATTTTACACTTTCTAGATGTAGACTATTCAATTTTTTATAGAGTTGTTACCTCATTTCAGCAAAATCAAGTACTTTTGGTATAGTGCTTGCTGCTAGCGATCTCGTAACGCACACGTTGCAGGATGATTCATTAGTAACAGTGCTACTAGAGATCTCGCTACGTCCTCGCTCCTGGTCATAACTTGGCGAGATCGTAGCTGATAGTAGCGAGATCGCAACATGTCGTATTCAGTCAACAGAGCCTAGCTTGAGATTCTCTAGCGATGTCGCAGCGGGATTGCTTTAACTTGGCGAGATCGTAACAACAAAGCTTGACACACTTCACAAACAATTGTTAGGCTTAGCTAGTAGCGAGATCGCTACATGCAAGGAACCCATAAGTAAAAACCTTTGAAATTCCATCAGTAATTAATTTGTTTGGGGGTTTGAATGTGGTCAATGAAAAGGTGAGAATGCCTTTACATTTTCCTTCTTTTAATACAGCAATTACTAATTTTAGGCTTGGAACTCTCACATTTTTTTGACAAATGTAGCACCTCAGCCCTATAAATATCAGCCCCTTCTCCCTTTAGAGCCCCATCAGAGCCTTCATTCCCATATTCCCTTCTCCCTTCTCCTATTCTTTGCCTTCTTCTTCCCATGGATTTGTCTATTTTCAGCGCCCTCCCAGATGACATGATACATCTTATAATGATTCGTGTTATGTTTAAACACGTTCTTCGTCGGTACGTGAGCGGAAGAGCGACCGAATCGGCTCGCCAGTGGCTCACCGAGGCTTCTGCAATATGTCACAAAGAGTCGACCTATGTCTTGGCTATATTTGCAATATGCGAAGGTGATGCTCAGAGAGGCATGAATGTCATCACCACCATGAAGAGAACCGACAAGAAACGCCTCCAGGAAGCTCGGGTACGCGTCATAGCCGATTTGGCTTACGCCTGGGGTAATGCGCACTACTACGGGTTCCTCAGAGATGTAGTAGTGCCTAGGCCTAGATGCTGCCAGGAACATGCTGCCCTCAATCGTGGCTTGAGGTACCATCGCTACACGAGGGTTGATCCAGCGGACATCTCATGTGATGCATGCACTTGCGAGCAGGAAGTGCTTCACGTCCTCGGTTCTTCTTGAGTTGAAATGTTGTAGTTTCTTTCTTATTTTATTCTGTTGTTTTTTATCTAAAATTTGTTAGGATTGTAATAAGTTTTTGTTTGCCATTTTGGCACATTTAATTATTGAATAACTTTTCTTGTTTTGATACCTTGTCCCTTACATTTACTTTTTCATCGTAAGAGTTATTTTTTCAGCAAATTCACTTGCTAAATCACTAGCTTCATCGTAAGAGTTACCTTTTCAGCAAAATCATTTACTTTTGGTATGGTGCGTGCTTCTAGCGATATCGTCAGTGTCACGTTTATTAGTAGCATCAGCCCTAGCGAAATCGTCACATACTCGCTTCTATGTTACGTGGTCCTAACGATCTCGCAACATGTCGTATTCAGTCAACAGAGCCTAGTCACTGTCACATTTCATGATGATTTATTAGTAACAGAACACCAAGCGAAATCACAACTTACTCGCGCCTGTTTACGAGGTCCTAACGATATCGCAACATGTCGTATTCAGTCAACAGAGCCTAGTTGGCGATTGTCTAGTTATATCGCAACGGGATAAGAACCCATGAACAAAGGGCTTTTGGTTCTATATTGGGCTGTAGTAGTAGTGAAAGTATAAGGATGGGGCTTTGACTGACCTGTGACATCAGTAAAAATCATTGAAATTTCATCAGTAATTAAATTTTTTTGGGGGTTTGCATGGGGTGTCCATGAAAAGGTGAGAATGCCTTTACATTTTCCTTCCATTAATACCATAATGACTAATTTTTGTCTAGGAACTCTGACATATTTTTGAATAATGGAGCACCTCAACCCTTTAATTATCAACCCCTTCTCTATTTAGAACCTCATTAGAGCCTTCATTCCCACATTCCCTCTCCCTTCTCATATTCTTTGCCTTCTGCTTCCCATGGATGTGTCTCTATTCAATGCCCTCCCAGATGACGTGATCAATCTAATAATGATTCGTGTTATGTTCGACTGGGTTCTTCGTCGCTACGTGAGCGGAAGAGCGACCGAGTGGGCTCGACAGTGGCTCACCGAAGCTTCTGCAATAGGTCACACACCGTCAACCTATGTGTTGGCTGTTTTTGCAATCTGCGAAGGTGACATTCAAAGAGGAAAGAATGTGATCACAACCATGAAGAGAACCGACAAGCAGGGCCTCCGTCTAGCTCAGGAACGCATCAAAAGAGGTCTGAGATACGCTTGGGGTTGGAGACACTACCTCAGGTACTTCTCAGAAGGAGCAGCCATGTCTAGGCCGATCTGCTGCAATCCGCATGTTGGCCTCAATAACAGGGTGAGGTACGATCCCTGGGCACCCCTTGATCCGGCGGACATCACTAGTATTAGTTGTTTGTTCTTCATCATGTATTTTTGTATCGCAAGTTTGTTTCGATTCTAATGAACTCGTGTTTGCCATTTTGGCACATTTAATTACTGAATAGCTTTTCTTGTTTTGATATCTTGTCTCTTACATTTTATTTTTTCATCCTAAGAGCCCATATCGTATCAGCAAAATCATTTACTTTTTGTATAGTGCGTGGTAATAGCGATCTCGTCACTGTCACATTTCATGATGATTTATTAGTAACAGAACACCAAGCGAAATGGCAACTTACTCGCGCCTGTTTACGAGGTCCTAATGATATTGCAACATGTCGTATTCAGTCAACAGAGCCTAGGTAGAGAATCTGTAGCGATCTTGCAGCGTACTTTCTCTACCCTTGCGAATTTGTAACAACAAAGATTGACACAATAAAAAAAATACAACATTGACGTGGCTTGATGCGAGTTCGCTACATGATATGAACCCATCAAAAAATGGTTTTTGGGTTTGGGTCTATATGGGGCGTTTAAGTGTTGGGCATTAGCCTGTTTAAGTATCGGGCCTTAGCCTATGTGAGTATTGGGCCTCAGCCCTTGTGTTTCATGTTCAGTTTGCGCTGGTCGGCGACTTATCGGACCCTTGTAAAATGTAACCGTATATAAACTGAAAAATCACCTTCTAATCAGCCGATGTGGGACAAATGTTGGCGAGCTTTCTTACGAGTTCACTACTGCACATGATCACATAGAACAACAAAACTTATGAATGGCATAGTAGCGACCTCGCTAGGTTAATATGAATAAAATTAGTTGCGATCTCGCTAGTAGTACTGTTGAGAATTAATTTAATATGAATTTAATTAGTTGCGATATCGCTAGTATTACTGCTAAGAATTAAACCCTAGCAGCATGTTATAGGGCGAAATCATTTACTTTTGAGTAGCCAGCGAACTCGTAACAACACAATCAAACTCACATGCACTGTACATTCTCAACTCTCATGTACGACCTATACAGTAGCGAAACCGCAACATCACTCGCCACATCCTAGCGACCAAGTTACGATACGTTGCATATTCTCGCCTGCTTAAATTAGGGTTTAGGCAACCTTACGAGATCGCAACGGCCAAAGTACATACAAACGAGCTAAGCTACGATTTCACTACATAGACGTTTAACTTACCACAAATGTTACGAGTTCGTAACAACCCTCTCCATTTAAGGCGGATCTTTTCTTTCTGCCTTAAATTTGAACATTTTTACGTCAGAACTGATTTCCGCCTTCAACAACGTCTATCCGTCTTAAATTTCAATTTTTTTCCCCTAACCTACGATACTAGCGAGTTCGCAACGTTCAAGCAAGGCGGAAAAAAACTCGAACGCCTCAAACGCCTTCAATATGTGTCTTGCATCGACCCCTTTGTAGTAGTGATTCTTGTAAACGGGAAAATGATCAATTAGTACAAAATTTAAAATACATCACATTAAATTAACCATATTATGAACATGTAAATTAGATGTTCAATATTAATTAATTATAAATATAATTGAATATAATTAACTAATTTCATAATAGTTAGTAGTGGTCCGTTGTTTTATCTTTTGGATGTGTATCAGTTTTTTGGGCATCTCATGAATTGGAAAAAGAAGTGTTTTCGCATTAATCTCACAATATTTCTAATTCACTAATTTATTGTAGATAAATCGACCTTTTATATTATAGATCGGACCACATTTTCATTTTATTTAACCTATTCTCGAGAAACCATGTAATCAACTAATCATCACTAGAAAGTGTAATAAAGGTAGCATCTTTTTCCATTTCTAAATTGAATTCAACATTCACTTGATTAAATTAGCAACATACAAAAAAAAACATCAAGAAATTCAGTGAAAAATTACACCTAATTAATCACACACACACAAAACACACTAGAATTATATAAATGTAGCATATTTTTCATTTTCTAACAACTTAATTGAATTAAACATTCACATAAATAATCACATGAGTCAATTTAGCAAAATTAAGCACACACTTAACCAAATTCACAAAAAAACCACACTTAATTCACACACGACACGGTAAAACAAATACACAAGAAATGAAATCTTTGGATAGATCATACATGGGGTAGAGGAAGATCCCCAAGCCGATGATTGTTCCTGCAAATCAAGAACAATAAAGCACATTAGAATAAAGCAAGTTTTGAATTATACAAATAAAAAGAAGAAGCAGATGGAGACTATATATGATGAGATTATATATGGTCGTGGAGCAGACTTCCAGAGGTATGAGTATATATACCTATGACTCCGGAAGCGGAAGAAATGAAAGTCATCACGCGTGCGGCGCCTCCGATGGAGGCGACTGTGTAGCTCTAAAACCTAGCTAAGATGGAGGCGACTGTGTATGTGTGGCTGTCTGATAGCTTGGTACTTATAGAAATTGGTTCAATTCGTGCAGTTCAATTAGTCGTAGTTAATGAACTAAGATGAAATTCAAAATCATCTTCGAAATTCATGCTTAGATATATAATTGTTGAAGATCTATAAGAATTGACCGTTAATGTCAATTTTCGATATTCTATACACACATTATTATTAGTGGATTGAAAATAATTTCTCTAATTATCAAAATTGAAAGCATCACATATGTGTACAAATGATTCCAAATACAAATAACAGAGTTTTTTTTTTTTTGCACTTTCAGGAACTGATTAAGGATCAATTGAAATCACTTGATTGTTAGTTTCATGAGATGCAGGTTAATATATGTGAATTTAGCTAATTACATTTTTGAGTGTTTCTTTTTGGCCCATTATTGACAACCGATGTGTAAATATGACCCTTTGTCTGGATTTTGAAAAAAAAAACTATGTTTGTGTTCGTGTATTGCTATTTGGGTCCATTTTCATTTTTAGCTTAATTCGACGTAGCAGAATGCATGTTGCTTTGAGAATTTGGTAGAAGAGTGAGTGATAGTCTGGTGAAGATATGGGATTTAGGTCATGTATGGAACTTTGCTTTGTTTCCTTTTCCGTCAAAATGAATGAGAAACACTGGTCTGGTCTAGTGTTTCCGCTATAGTAAATGTTGTGTTGAGTATATGATCATGTATGTGAAAACAAGTGTACCAATTACGGTAATCACATATCTGTGTCTTGGATGAAACTTTGCCACTCACGGATTTTGGTTGATTTATAGTGAACTTCATCTTAGTATGGTGATTGTCGGAATGTGTGTGATTCATTAAGTTTTGCTGAGCATCTTTATTTTTGATTGCTGGTTGGATTTTGAATACTTAATACTTGGTGTTCTTAACTTCCGAATGGTAGGCAATTGATTGGGTACTTGGGGCTTTTCATGTGGACTCATTGTTCTAGCTGCCATTTATATGATTGTGCTTCTTGGTTTAGACACACGCGAGCTCGTGCGTCACGTCCTCCGTTACATTTGTGTTGTAGGGTCGGTCATCACTTATGGGTCTCATTTTCGCCAGGTTGTTAGTACTAATCAAAACAGTTTCTTTTTGATGAAACATGAATTTTAGAATCTAATATTTATTGTTATTTTGGTTTGCAGCGTGATGTCTTCCGTACCGGGAGCATTGAGTTCCTTCCTCTTGCGTCTGCAGTAGCAACATGTGTCAATGGCATTGCCGGGGTTCTGTATGGATTTTTTATGCCATATGGTGCTCATGACTACTTTAATGTGGTACCTTATTTATTCAAAAGTTCATGTCTTATAATATTTGGTCTATGAAAACTTGTAATGTTCAAGTAAGCTAGTGATTATATATGTAGTTATTGCTTTTAGTCTTTCGTTTTTTGGATGACTTGATTAATCTTCTCACTCTGTGTATTGCGCACTCTAAAACATGTAAGATAGTTTTTTTTTCTCAGGCTCCTAATGCCATTGGTGTGTTGGCTGGACTTATTCATGTTGGTGTATACTATTACTTTAAAGCTCATCCTCATGCTGTGATTCAGAATCCTTTTCCTGTAATGATGACGTACCTGTTGAATCTGTGGTTATGCTTCCTGCTTTGGCTATTCATAATTGAGATTTGAGATTCAGAATCATGTAATAATGATGTAAACATTAAACATCCTTTTTCTACTTTGGGTATTTTTTATTGAGAGTTTTTGAGACACCCATACTTTGGTAGCCATTGATAATTAATATTGTAAAATTGATGATATATAATCAACTCCCTGTATTTATACTTGTACTTGATTTAAAACCATATCCTAATCAAATCTCATATTGAATATTGGGTTCGCATCTTATTTTGCAGAAATATTAGCCTCAAAATTAAAATTAGTTTGATGAAAATAGTATACTTTCAAAATCCAAGATTTATGTGTAATTAATAAAAGATTGGAAACACTTTAATTTAGTGCTCAATTGAACTGAACTGAAATATAAATATATCTTTTTAAATTATGTTGATCAGTATAGTATTGTGTTAAAATATGGTGAAATAAATTAAATTAGATATGGCCAGATATCACTTGTAAATTGTAACGTAGATACGAACCTAAACTTTTGAAAACAAAGGTAGGTGCATGCGTCACACTTATTATTTATTAGCTCAATCTCTCTTTCTAACCATAACTTAACATCGACCTTGATCTACACATTATTTCATACTTAGTACATAAATGATATATATATGATCTCATCTGCATCAAAACTGCATTATTATTTTACCATATTTATTATTATAGTATTAAACCCATAGGGCACCAGCTGTCATGAGCCTTTGCCGGAGAACCCCTCCAAGTTGAAGCGTCATCACCTCATCGGCTCCTCCAACCACATCTCCGTTGATAAATACCACCGGAATTGCCGGATTCTGACCAACAAGTCTCGACAAGGCCTGCTCAATCTCCTTGCCTCGAGAGAGCTGGTCCAGCTCATAAACGACGGCGTTTGCACCATAACCGCTAATGAGAGACTTGATAGTGTGGCATATCCCACAGTTGCTCCAGCTGAATATCACCACCGGCCTCTCCGCCACCATGCTGTTAACTCTCTCCATTTGAATATCTTTCACAAGGGACACGTCGAGTGTGTGTTTTAGTGTGTATTTGTAATTGGATTTTGGTGCGAGGATGAAGGCCTTTGGAGACACACTTATATAGGGGTTGGATAGGAATTAAACAAGGATTTGTAAGTGGACAGATGTTGATAATTAAAAAGGAGAATATATTTGATCATTTTCATGAAAGTGTTATATTTAATAAGTGGGACTATAGCTAGAAAATATTATTCGATCGATAACGATTCTCTGCATATGAATGACAAGACTGACGTGTCCAATGTGTTAATTGGCATAAAATGATGCAAAGTATAAAGGCAAATAACTTATATTAATGTATAATTGTGAAATTTTCAATATAGATAAATATTGTTCATTGTTATAAATAATATCGTACATTCTTGTAAACGGGAAAATGATCAATTAATAAAAAATTTAAAATACATCACATTATAAATTATCCATATTATGAACTTGTAAATTAGAGGTTCGATATTAATTAATTATAAAATATAATTGAATATAATTAACTAATTTCATAATAGTTAAGAGTGGTCCGTTGTTTATCTTTTGAATGTGTATCATTTTATTGGGCATCCCATGAATTGGAGAAAGAAGTGTTTTTCGCATTTATCCAATTGGGATCTTATTATATTTCATTTTATTTTGAAAAGTATTAGATTCGCTTATAATGTTAAAGCATAAGGCATATATACAACTGATATTGGTGACATTAGCTCTCGCCTTATTATTATGTACATATAGTGGCCTTTTTATTGGTTTATTTTGACTTAAATAATTAATATTTTATTCAATTATTGCTGGCTAGTATTCATTTAACAAACCAAAACCCTGAGTAACTGTGAATTATTCACGTTATTGTTCTAGATTTTTAATTTAATCGATTATATCTTATATGTACATTGCTTCTTGATTTGATTTTTCATGTAAACATTTTATTCTCGATTTGATTTTAAAGTTTTAAAATACGATAATTTTACTTGAGATAATTATTAGGAGATCTCAAAAGGAATTCATTTCGAGAATGTAGCTTCTGCGCTTCTCAGCTGCTTCGCCGGAGAGGCTAAAGGCTCAAAACGCCTCCATTTCCAGTGCCACATCGCTGCTGTGCTCCTCCACCTCGATCAGCTGAGGATGCGCCGCCGATGGTCGGCCGGAAAACCACCAGCGTCGCCCCTTCTAGCTTTATCCCGTTGGAGAGCTCGATTCCTCACTGCCGGAACAGTGGTGCGGTTGCTCATCCACCAAACCCCAGCTCCCCTGTTATTGTTATTGCCACCAGCAGGGCGGCGGCCGGTGAGGGTTCGACGTCGTCACCGGCACCACCTTCCTCGATTGAAATGTAAGATTCTCGATGTAATCCACAGTGCTGGATAAAGACATTGCATAAGTTAATCAATCAGATGAGAGATTCTCCCTTGGCCCCTTGTGATAGTAGTCACACTCCAATTTTGTTAAGGAATATAAAAAGTATTCTTTTGAAAATGTATAAAATAAAGTATAAAACGAAGAATAAAATATTTGGTTGGTATTATGTACAGTTCAGTATTTTACTCTTATAATCTAAAATACAGTATAAATTTACGAAAATATTCTCAATTTCTATATTACAAAAGGCATTAGTGTATGAATAGTTTATTCGATTGAATAAAATAATAAAATATCGAAATGAGCATAATATTTCAGAATAATTATTTCATAACATAATTATAATTATTTTATTTTTTGTAATAATTATTTATTACAAAAGGTGCCCAACTTTTTTCACATGGCCAAATGGAATCTCGATCGAAGTTATCTTATTAGGTCATGAATTATAAAAAAGGTGCAAAAGGTGAGTACGTAGGCCACTTGTGAACCCCAATTTGGCCACATATCGCAAGTTGACCTACTAATATTTAATTTTTTAATAATAATTTTCTCTCTCATATGTAATATTAAAGATAAAGGTGATATGGAATAATGTTTGTGGAAAAATAAAACGAGGACGGTTTTTGGCATCCCACTAGATAGAGAACAAAATATATCCACCATCATCTCATCTGATTTCATTTAGATAGAAATTTATATTAACTCAAGGTGAAATAAATTTTTAAAAGAATTAATATAAAATGGGAGAAGACATGTCAGACTTAAAACTCATACACATCAACGTCATGAACAGTAATTTTGACTATGGCCGATGAGGGATCAGGCGAATATCTGATCCAGTTTTAGGATATTTCCGCATTTGGTGGCGAAGGAACTTGACTTAATAGGGTAAACGATTATCGATAATTATCTTATTCTTATATGCATGGTAAGATCCGTCACTCAATTCAACTTACATTAGTCCCGATCAAGAAAAAAGTTGAGAAAAGACACTTTCTCTCTCTAGAAAAAGGAGAGTAGTCCCTTCAACACTTTAGGATTTATTGCCCTTTCAATCGTTAGATCAAGGTCCTGATCTTTGAATTTTCATCATCTAGTGTTAGGGTTTAGTCAAATCACTCTGTTAGGAAGCTATAGGTTATGATTATTGGCACATGCAAGGGGTTTTCGGGTAGTCATCATAGCTTGGTTTCTGGTGGTCCGTAGTGGCCGGAAAAGTGAAATTTTGCCCTTGATTTGACGGAAAAGGAGGACGGAGACCCGGTCCCAGTACTATTCTCACAAGCAACTGGAAAATCAAGGAAGCAGATCACACACGCAACTGTTTTCACAGTGATCTGTGTATCGAGGTGACGAATTTGTCTGCTTCCTGTTTGGAATCTGATCGAAACCAATATTTGGTGGAGATTGGGGGTAGAAAAAGCTCCATTGAGCGGCGGATTGGTGCAGAGTGATGAGCCCTAAATATACTCTTCTTTTGATAACATTTGAGATCTAATTTGGGTAGCATTTGGTGCAAAGTAAGGAGTTTTAAAGCTAAACTTGTGAAAGTTACATTTTGAAGAACAAGTGATGCACTAATATTTTGAAACTTGATTTTGGAAATGTTTGCAAAGGGATTAGAGCACATGGATCATACCATTGGATTCCTCTCATCAAGAGCTTCAAAATGGACTACTAGAAGATGCAAATCGGATCAACGGTTAAAGTGCGCGACCCTTCACAAAAGTGCGCGGAGTGCTGCGCGGCCCGTGCACTGCATTCTATAAATACCCCTTATCTCCCCCAAGAGAGAAAAACGGCCACAACCATGTAGAGCTCCATTTTTCTTCATCTTTCTTTCCCTTTTCTTCCATTCCTTTCCCTTAGATTAGTAGTTTGATTCCATGTATTGTAGTATAGCTTAGTTTGATCCTTGGGAGCATTTGAATTCATTTCCCTTGAAACTTTGAGGGCCTTGTATGCTTAAACTTGAGATTTGGATTATCATTTGATGAACTTGAATTCTTGTGCATGAATGTTGTTCAATCTTGCTTAATTTGTTATGGGCTTTGTGTTTTATATCAATTGCATGCTCCATAGTCATTAATTAGGTTAGCTTGGTTAGAGTAATTTAGTGTGATGATGATGGTGACTTAGCATAATGGTAGTGTAATATCTAGTTGTTAGATTAATGACTATGGAAGGGGTTGAGTGATGAAAATTTCTTCCCCTTGTTGTGTGATTGTAGTTAAGGAATGTCATGATAAATGTGAGTTGTTAGAAGTGGAAATCATATGAACTTGCATGATTAATCAATTATGTGTTTGGGTAAGGATTGAATGTTATCATTGGTCCCCCTAATATGTGATTGTATACTTGAGTTGAAGATTCCTTTTTAACGTATGATTGTTATCAACGAATAGCTAGAATTGTGGGTAGAACGTTATCGTTCACTCCAATATGATTAAGTAGCAAAGTAGGAGTCGAGACATATATGCTATCATCGTCTTGGTTCTTGCTAGTTATCAAATGTCTTATTTGTATGCTCTCGCTATTGCGGGTGTGAGTAAGTTTGTCTCTCTCTAATCCTAATACCATTGTTGAGTTATCTATGATGTTATCATCTAGGTGAATCAACAATGAGAGCTTTTGAGTGGTGTTATCATCCTTTCTAGCTACATTCGAGAGAATGATGTTTTCATCCTTGACAAATGGTCTAAACTTCCTTGTAATTGCATTTGCTCGGTGATAAGTCGATAGTTGGAAATTGAAGTCATTTGCCTCCCAAGGCCTCATAATCCTAGTATCATCCCCTTAGCGTAGCTAATGATAGTTTAATTTGCTTTCATAGTGTAATCCAAACCAATCTCAAAACCCCCCTTGTTTACATTGCTTTCTATATAATATATAAGTATGCTTATTTTCTACTTTAAAACACTCTTACAAGTCCCTTCTCCTTGTGGTTCGACCCCTACTTCCCACTATCTACTTTCTAGTAGTTAGAAGTTGTAGGTGATTTATAAATAGTATTTTGATCGCGGAGTCCCATTTAACGACGTGGGAAATCGCTTGTCAAAATTGGCGCCGCTGCCGGGGAGAAGGCGTATTTTGTTTTTGTGTTTCATCGTATATTATATTTCTATTTGTAGATTTTCGAAAAAAAAACTTTCCATTTTCTTGAAGTGTGTATTGCTTGAGTACTTTTGTGGACGACACCACTTGTAGTGTGAACCGATCTAGAACTCTTGCACTACAAATTTCAAACTTTTATATTATGTTTACTCTAAGTAGTAAAAGTTACATAGAATTCCTTGCCTTTAATGAGGAAAGGATTAGGAATAATTTGACAAGCTCGTGTGATGTATATAGTTTAAATTATTACCACGAGTCTTGTTATGTTGATTCGAGAGATGAGCACTAAAATAATGAAATGTCTTTTGGTTCTTCATACCAAAGTGACTATCTTGATAAGTGCTATGATGAGGAGAGAGTTGGTTTTCAAGGTCAAGAAAGATATAATCCATGCTACAATTCTTATGAGCCACAAAGGAGTGATCATATGAATTATGGATATCTCGATGAAAACCAACCTCATGAGTACCAAGACATGCCCCCACCTTGTTGGGATATGCCTCAAGAGAAAGATCCGATAGATGATGAAAGAAATCGGCATTTTGAAAATCTTGAGAGGCGAATGCATGAAATGGCCTTAGAGGTAAAGCTCTTTGTAGCTCAATCTTTAGAGGAAGAGTCATCCCAAATAGAACTTAATACAAAAGTTTTGGTGAGTGATCCCACCATTATGCATGAGAAAGAAGTTCAATGGGATGAGGAGTTGTGTGTTGACTCTAGTGAATTAGAGAGGGAGGTGATCGCTATTCTTGAATTTTTACCATCACCATTATCATCATTGCCTCTACATACTACACAAATTCCCCAACTTCCCAAACCGTTAGAGGAGCCAAGTAGGTTGTTTGAAGAAATACCATCCCACATAGAACTTAATACAAAAGTTTTGGTGAGTGATCCCACCATTATGCATGAGAAAGAAGTTCAATGGGATGAGGAGTTGTGTGTTGACTCTATTGAAGTAGAGAGTGAGGTGGTTGTTCTTGAATATTTACCATCACCATTGTATTCACCACCTCCACCCATACTACCAAGTCCACCACTTCCATTAGTTTTAGAGGAGATTAGGAGTTCATATATATACATACTTCCAATCATCCATACTCCTCCAAGACTTCAACCATACAATCCTCCTCTTAAACATCCCCGACTTTCCTTTACCTTCCATGTGAGGGTGAGGGATTTTAATCTTTTGTTATTTGAATAACATTAGGGTCGTGACGACGACCTTAAAGATACGTAGTTTCTCTTGAGGCACCCAATGCACCATTGGGATGAACCTCTTATGTCGTGTCGACGACTTTAAATAAACTGATTTTGATCGTAGCTCCACGATTTTAATTTTAATTTGTTTAGATTTTCATATTTTCTTCCTCTTTAGTTGCTTTGTAAAAATATATATATTTGGCTTTATTTTATTTGATTATTATGATAATTTTATTTATAGATCTTACACTTTGGTAGTGTTTTGATGCAGGAAAGGATGCATATGGGCATGGAATTTTTATTTTTTTTTAAAAAAAAACAGAAAAAAAGTACCGCGCGGGCCTTTGTTAATTAGAAAAAAAGTGCACCTACCACCGCGCATGCCGCGCGGTGTTTACTGGAGGGGCATTTCACCCTATATTTGCACAGCCCTTCTTCAACTGTCCTACCTAGTGCACGGACCGTGCACTTTGGTCTGACTTTTCTCCCCTTTCTTGTTGACTTTGACCAAAAATATTTAAAAAAAACAAAAAAAAAACAAAAACCCCTCTCCCTCATCCCGCACCCCGTTTCCTCATCCACATCACCTCGCCGGCTTCCACCCTATCACCACCATATCAGCCCGCCGGCTTCTCTCACACCACCACCACCAAATTCACCTCACCGCCTAACACCGCTTCCGCTCCATCAATCTCGGCCGATCATTCCCGATTCATCCCCGCCACCAAATCACCATCTGCCACGACTCACCGCCGCGTCTGCTCATCTTCTCCAATGCATCGTGTCCCCGGAATCGCAGACATCAGCATCCCAACCATCTCTCCGCCGCGGCTCGACCACCTCCGATCGGCGCTACCGCTCCCGGCCAGCCCCCTTCGGCTTCTACTCACCTCTGACACCCGATCCCCACCATGGTGCCGTCATCTTCAACTGGCGCGCGACCCCATCACCTCCACCTCTGAACCACCGCCGCAGCTTCACCACACCACCACTCCACTCCACCAATCATCCACTGCCTCCACCTCCTCTGAACCCATGACTACCACAACTCCACCACATCGCCACCGCCCAGTCACCACCGGCATTACCTCCATCTCATCTACACCGCTTCCCACCGGCTGAAAACCACTGTGCCACCACCGTATCACCACTGTACCACCACCCACACTGCCACGGCTCCGCCACTATCTCCACAGTTGTCGGCGCATCCACACTCTCCACCTTACAACGCCATCTACTTGAGCACTCCTCCGACATATCCTACACCTGTTCTCTTTGCATATCACAGTAATGGGTATTGTCTACTCTCCCAACTTTATATTGCGTGAGGATTTGTGATTATTTCAGCGTTGTTCTTGAATGTGCTTTGCATCGGCTTGCCGCCACTTATAGTTTTGTGCTGAAATTGTTGCTTGCTAAGATGGTACCATTAGTGGTGACTGAATTGGTGAATCATTCTCTTTTCCTGTGTTATCATTTACTTGTTCTTTTAACATTGAGGACAATGTTCAGTTTAAGTGTGGGGGAGGGATTAGTATCCATGTTTTGCTTCGCTCTATTGTAAAAAGTGTACTTCTTTTGAAGAATTTGTTGTGAAAAGAAAAGGAGTGAAAAGTCCGGATAGGTCAAAACATTAAAAAGGCCTAGGCAAAAGTGAGAGGCTTGTGCGGAAAAATGAGAGGCTAGGTATAACCTAGGCAAAAGGAGAGTGTGCGAAAAGAGAGGCTAGGTTACATCCTAGGCAAAAGGAGAGTTAAAAAAAAACAAAAAAAAAAACAAAAAGAAGAGTGGCTATGTGAAAACCGAAAGGCGCATAGGCAAAAGGAGAGGTAAACTTGCTCATGTTTTGGTGGTCTCATTTTGGTGTACTTTTGTGATATATTTTGTGATCTCTTTGGGGTAGGGTTGTGCCAAGGAAGTTATTGTGCATTGTACTTGTAATTTGGCACACTCTTGGTTCTTGATAATGATATTGGGGGATGGGTAGAACTCTCGTTAGGATTATAACATGAGACATGATTCATGTGTTTTCATCTTAAGGAAAGTTTGTATGTTGTAAAGATCTCAAATGTCTTGTTGTGAAATTGATAGGAGTATGCACTTAGACTTTAATCGTTCTTTCTCGAGGACGAGAAAGGTTTAAGTGTGGGGGTATTTGATGAGCCCTAAATATACTCTTCTTTTGATAACATTTGAGATCTAATTTGGGTATCATTTGGTGCAAAGTAAGGAGCTTTAAAGCTAAACTTGTGAAAGTTACATTTTGAAGAACAAGTGATGCACTAATATTTTGAAGCTTGATTTTGGAAATGTTTGCAAATGAATTAGAGCACATGGATCATACCATTGGATTCCTCTCATCAAGAGCTTCGAAATGGACTACTAGAAGATGCAAATCGGATCAACGGTTAAAGTGTGCGACCCTTCACAAAAGTGCGCGGAGTGCTGCGCGGCCCGTGCACTGCATTCTATAAATACCCATTATCTCCCCCAAGAGAGAAAAACGGCCACAACCATATAGAGCTCCATTTTTCTTCATCTTTCTTTCCCTTTTCTTCCATTCCTTTCCCTTAGATTAGTAGTTTGATTCCATGTATTGTAGTATAGCTTAGTTTGATCCTTGGGAGCATTTGAATTCATTTCCCTTGAAACTTTGAGGGCCTTGTATGCTTAAACTTGAGATTTGGATTATCATTTGATGAACTTGAATTCTTGTGCATGAATGTTGTTCAATCTTGCTTAATTTGTTATGGGCTTTGTGTTTTATATCAATTGCATGCTCCATAGTCATTAATTAGGTTAGCTTGGTTAGAGTAATTTAGTGTGATGATGATGGTGACTTAGCATAATGGTAGTGTAATATCTAGTTGTTAGATTAATGACTATGGAAGGGGTTGAGTGATGAAAATTTCTTCCCCTTGTTGTGTGATTGTAGTTAAGGAATGCCATGATAAATGTGAGTTGTTAGAAGTGGAAATCATATGAACTTGCATGATTAATCAATTATGTGTTTGGGTAAGGATTGAATGTTATCATTGGTCCCCCTAATATGTGATTGTATACTTAGTTGAAGATTCCTTTTTAACGTATGATTGTTATCAACGAATAGCTAGAATTGTGGGTAGAACGTTATCGTTCACTCCAATATGATTAAGTAGCAAAGTAGGAGTCGAGACATATATGCTATCATCGTCTTGGTTCTTGCTAGTTATCAAATGTCTTATTTGTATGCTCTCGCTATTGCGGGTGTGAGTAAGTTTGTCTCTCTCTAATCCTAATACCATTGTTGAGTTATCTATGATGTTATCATCTAGGTGAATCAACAATGAGAGCTTTTGAGTGGTGTTATCATCCTTTCTAGCTACATTCGAGAGAATGATGTTTTCATCCTTGACAAATGGTCTAAACTTCCTTGTAATTGCATTTGCTCGGTGATAAGTCGATAGTTGGAAATTGAAGTCATTTGCCTCCCAAGGCCTCATAATCCTAGTATCATCCCCTTAGCGTAGCTAATGATAGTTTAATTTGCTTTCATAGTGTAATCCAAACCAATCTCAAAACCCCCCTTGTTTACATTGCTTTCTATATAATATATAAGTATGCTTATTTTCTACTTTAAAACACTCTTACAAGTCCCTTCTCCTTATGGTTCGACCCCTACTTCCCACTATCTACTTTCTAGTAGTTAGAAGTTGTAGGTGATTTATAAATAGTATTTTGATCTCGCGGAGTCCCATTTAACGACGTGGGAAATCGCTTGTCACAGAGCCTGCAGACGAAATTCGGCCAGAAAAGGTGAGATCTTTATGTGTATTGCTAGCTTTTATAAACCCAAGAACATAAAAAATTAAGTGGGTGGAGAGTAATTCCTCCCATTGAGAGGCGATAACCATAACACCACGACAGCCTACTCGAAAGAAGAGAGTGTAATCATGCCTCCTCCGAGTCCCAAGAGAAAGTTCAATTTAGTCGAATTCAGACAGGAGGAAGAGGAAGGGGTAGACTTAATTGGAGCTCCTATAAATAAGAGATGGAGGATTAGCTGCCCCCATTATCAAAAATCAAAACAAAAACACAGCAACACAGATAAGCACATTCCAGACTCCCTTTCCAAATCAGCGACAGAAATGGGAGATACTCCCTCTCTAACATCGCAGGAAAGGGCCAACTCGCCGAGGGGCTCGAACTACTCAGAGGAGAGACGGGATCCAGGAAGTAATGGGATAAACTTCAGCCAGTTCACACGCCCAACCAGAAGAGGAGGAGTCATGTCCTTGACTCAACAAGATATTTCTGCAGCGGTTCCGGTAGAACAGAACTGCCTCCTCGCCTACTGGATGGATGACCGTCCGTTCACGGCGGAGGACCTGGACGAGTATTTCAACCAATATTGGTCTATTCCGGCTGAGGCAATACACCAACACGATCATTTCTTTGTGGTTAAGTTTGAGTCTAGGGAGGAGGCACTCATGGTGCTTCATAGAAGTCCCTATGCGCTAGCTGGCGGCCTTCTGGCCTTTAGGAGATGGGGTGCAGGGATTGTACTGAAAAGTATAAGGGTAGACAAAGTCAAAGTGAGAGTGCAGCTGCACGGCTTACCGGCTGAGGCATTTGCCCCCATGGCAGCCATCAAGGTGGCGAACATGGCCGGAGAAGTCATTCTGGTGGACATTGAACAGCCCCTGACGAGGAATGTTAAGTATCTGGGAGCCACCATGTGGGTTGTCCCGGGGGAACCTCTGGTGACTGGCTTTTATGTAGATTTTGACTATGTTCAGATGCCGGAAAACAGGAGGATCTGGATAGATGTCAAATATGAGAGAATGTATCGATACTGCAGAAGATGCGGTGTAATCGGCCATCCAATGCATCGTTGCCCAGTGCTTACTGATGTAGCTCTTGATGAGATGATTGAAAGCAAAGTGAGGAGAAACTTCAATGAAAGAGGAGTCAATATTGTCTACGACCCAAATCGGGAGATGTTTGCAGGGGACGTCAGAGCCTATAATCATCGTCGGCGCCATAGGTACACAAATATCCCCACAGATTATCCAGAGACAAGAACACTCAGGTACCTTTACATGAGGGGTGAACAGATACAAGAAGGTTTCTTGATTTCGATGCGACTGGAACAAGGAAACAACAGACAGGTATCTAGTTCATACAAGGCCAGATATCGCGTATCCTGTCGGCTACGTCAGTCGATTCATGGAGAAACCTACAACGGAGTACTATGCGGCGGTGAAACACTTGCTGCGGTATGTGGCAGGAACTTTGACGTTTGGAGTTCCGTATGGAAGAGGAAGCGGAGCTTTGAATTTGATAGGCTACAGTGATGCAGATCAAGCTGGAGACGTTAATGACCGAAAGAGTACGACTGGTGTGATTTTCTTTCTAGGAGAAGCTCCTGATAGTTGGCAATCACAAAAGCAGTGGGTAGTGGCAATTTCGTCTTGTGAATTAGAGTATGTTGCAGCTGCCACCGCTGCCTGTCAAGGAAATTGGCTTAGTAGTCTGCTTGGAGATTTGCAGAACGAACAGCCAAAAGCGTTGTTGCTGTTGGTGGACAACCAATTGGCGATTAATCTCAGTAGAAATCCTGTGTTTCATGATCATAGTAAGCACATTGACACCCGATACCATTTGTTTCATGATTATGTGGAGCAGGGTAATCTCGAGATCGACTAAATCAACACGTAGGAGCAGATTGCTGATATCCTGACCAAATCTCTTGGACGAGTTCGCTTTCAGAGACTAAGGAGCAGCATTGGTGCTACTAACATGAAGTAGGCGACGACAAGATTAAGGGGGTGATTGTTATATTTGCTAATCTTGTCTTCTATTTTTAGCTTTGACTAGGTTGTTATTTTACTTCTATTTTTAAGTCGTGCTAAGTCACGAACTAGTTAGTTGGTTCAAAATTATCGGATCATGATTGTGCTGTTTTAGAAGGTGTATATATGGACAATATAGGAACAGAAAATGCAGTACGTTTTACTGCACCAAAAGCTCTTGTTTTTCCTTTTGGGGTTTCCTTCAAAATTGACAATGATTTTATGTGAGACTAATATATTGATGAATTTAAGTAATTGTTTCTGAAATATTTTGCAACTTCATGGCGATCGATCGAGAACTTAAATACATATGTACCGTAAGACAATCTCATCTTTTAAGACATAACTTTTTTGATTTTATAACCTCATCCTAATGATCCTATATACTGTGAGAGTACTGAAGAATGTCCAAGTTTGATGCTTTGGTTTAATGCCGAGTTTGATGCTGGTTTTATGCTGCTGTTTCATGGCTTAAGCAGGTGGTTTTAATGCATACAAAATGCAGCTCAAGGACGTCGTTTAGGCCATTTTGATTCTGCTTAGCTGTCATTCATTTTTGTCATATAGCTTAGATATTTTCCTACTCGGGTCACGACTTTGGCGTGATCGAACTTGTATATAAATTCATCGTGCTGGTCATTGTTAATTGAGAAAATTATTTTCCCCAAATATAAAATTCAGATCGGACTTCTAGATGGTATCAGAGCTCTGGGCTCTTCGATCCAAAGGCACCTTAAAATTTTGTCACTCGATTCACCGAAGAAGATGCGTGCGTCGGCATCGTGAACGGGATCGGCTGGTTCGAAGAACAATCGGAACCAAAGGAACACACTGAACCAGCACCAGAATCAAAGGAACGTGGAGGATGATGGATTTCTGAAGATAAGAGATTGATTCGCTTTTCCATGCAAGCTCAGATCATGCTACTTTGACGATTGTGATAAAGAAGCTGACCGAAAATAATTTTCTTACCTGGAAAGAAGCGATGGTGAACGCACTCCAGGCAAGAGGAAAGATGAGTCTACTGACCAGAGTCTACCAGAAACCGGCGGCGACATCGCCGCTGCACGATCAATGGGTGAAAGTCAACTCAACACTGGTAGCTTGGATTCATAATGCAATTAGTAAAGATCTGCTACGAGGATTTTCTTTCGCAAGGGATGCAAAAGCACTGTGGAATTAAAATTAATGAGAGATTTGGTGTCAATCAAAGTCCTCTTTATTATCAACTGATAGGGAATCTTACAGATTTGAAACAAGGTACAAAATTCTTGAATCAATATTATTCTGAGATGAAATGTATTTGGGATGAGTTGGAATTGATTAAACCTAGGATGAAATGCACATGTTGTAGTTGTTTGTGTATCTGTGGTTTTTCTAATGAACAAGATAAGAGACAGAATGAGGATAGGCTTCAACAATTTATGAAAGGTCTAAATGATGAGTATGATCCACTCAGAAACCATATTTTGGTCATGGAACCTTTACCTACTGTAGTTAAGGCAGTATCGTTGTTTTGTAAGCAAGAGCAAACTAGAGAGGCCCAGAACTTTAGTAATCCTACAGAGAATGCAGCTATGCTAGCTAGGCAATTTTCTGGACAGAATTATGGACAGTTTAATGCAGCTAGGATGGCTCAGAGACAAAAGGAAATGGAAGCCAGGAAGGCTTTGATATGTGAACACTGTGGCAAGAATGGACATGTGAGGGATAATTGTTTTAAGATCACTGGATATCCAGAATGGTGGCCTGATCAATCTAAGGTCAAGCTAAAAAGTTTTGCCAATGCTGCTAACCCAGGCTTTCCTATGGATGAAGATGAACTTGGAAGTCAGTCCAGTCCTCTTGATATAGAGAAGCCCAAGGGGATTATGAGTATGCAATCTATGATACAGTCTATGATTCAGCAGGAAATTGGGAGGATGATGAAAGGCAAAGCTAAGGACAAGGGAGACGAATCTGCATAATTCATCAATTTCGCGCACTTTGGAGACTTTTCAGGTAGTCTAATCTCTCATCTTGCTAATTCTGCAACTGTTTTTGGGAATAATGATTGGATTCTTGACAGTGGTGCATCATCTCATATGTGTAGTGATACCCTAACCTTTAACTCATTACAGCCAGTAACTCATAAAACTCCTATATACCTACCAGATAAATCATCAGTGTTTGTTGATGCAATCAGTTCTGTCAAACTTAGAAGTAGTATTCATCTTCCTGAATGTCTACAAGTTAAAAGTTTCAAGTTCAATCTGTTGTCAGTTAGGAAGTTTTCCGATCAGTCACAATGTCACTTTGATTTTCATCCAAAACTTTGCATTGTACAGGACCTCAAGACTAACCAAGTTCTTGCTATAGCACCTGAAATCAATGGCTTGTACATCCTCAATGACAAGTCATTTCTCCCAAAAATCATGAAGAACCATTTGTCAGCCTCAAGCTTAGGACATCTATCTCTACATTCAGCATTGTTTTCTTTAAACCCCGTTCCACTTGTAAATAGCCAAGTCATGCACAACAAGTTAGGACATCCATCAGATGTTGTATTGCAACATTTGAAAATTCCTGTTTTGAATTCACTGTGTACTGTTTGTCCTTTAGCAAAACAATGCAGGGTTACATTTCCTATTTCTTCTATAACAACTACTTGCTCATTTGAGATGATCCATCTAGATCTATGGGGACCTTTTAAGGTCAAAACTACTGCTGGTGCACAGTATTTTTTAACAATAGTCGATGATTTTACCAGGTGCACATGGACTTTTTGGTTAATTCTAAAACAAAAGTTCCTATGCTGCTATCTGATTTTCTGACTATGATTAAAACACAGTTTCAAACTTCAGTTAAAATTGTGAGGTCAGATAATGGCACTGAATTTGTGAATAATGTGTGTTCTCATTTATTTACAAAGTTGGGAATCTATCATTAAAGGTCTTGCCCTTATACACCACAACAAAATGGTGTGGTGGAAAGAAAGCATAGACACCTTCTTCAAGTAGCCAGAGCTTTCATGTTTCAGTCTAACCTTCCAAAACATTTTTGGGGGGAAGCCATTTTAGCAGCTACTTATACCATTAATAGATTGCCCACTCAGGTCTTGCAATGGCAGTCTCCTTATGAAAAATTGCATGGAAAACAACCCAATCTTACATATTTAAAAGTTTTGGTTGTGTTTGTTATGCTTCAAACGTCAGTCCAGATAAACACAAATTTAGTCCTAGGGCTGATGCTTGTGTCTTTCTTGGATACTCTACCATTTATAAAGGATACAAGGTGTTTAATCTAACTCTTAGGAAAATTGTAACATCTAGAGATGCAGTTTTCCATGAAACTGTGTTTCCATATCTAAAAGCTGTTCCACATGTTCAGATTCCATACTTTTCTGAGAGTTTATACACTGTTCCTCTACCTATAGTGAGCATCACTCCTGATGCTTCATCCATTCCTATCCACTCAACTACTTTTACACCACATCATACTGAATCTGCTGCACCTAAGCCACAGTCCCATATAATCTCTCCATCTACATATATAACTCCTACTCAGGCTCAGTCCCACATACCCCACCTTGTCACTCTCCCGAACCTCATTCTTTTGGTGGTTTTGATTCAGATAATGATGAGCCTTCATCATCTCATTAGAATCATTCCACTGAACTCTAAAAAACCATTACATATCTTGTCACTAGTCATACATCAGCCTCAAAAGCTCCACTCAGAAAAAGCCATAGACACAAGTCTGTCCCCAATTGGATGCACGACTTTGTAGTCAATTTTGTTGTTGACTACTATGTCTGTATTCCTTCCATACAATGTCATGTACAATTCCTCATGAATAAAACCATTCAAGAATGCATTATTGACATCAATTTGATGTAGGTTCCACCCTTTCGCACCAGGTTATACTAAAGCCTTGCATGGTCAGGTTTGTAGACTCTAAAAGTCCTTATATGGGCTCAAACAAGCATCTCGGAAATGGAATGCAAAATTTACGAGACATCTTGTTTCTTATGGTTTTATCCAGTCCAGAAATGACTATTGTCTCTTTCTTCAATATGGGCCATCTGGATGTCTTGCTTTGTTAATCTATGTTGATGATGTTTTGATAGCTGGTGACTCAGAGGATGATATTACTCTGCTTAAAACCTATCTGCATAATTTGTTTACAATCAAAGATTTGGGCTGTGCAAAATATTTTCTGGGAATTGAAATTGCTAGGTCTGATTCAGGTCTTTTCCTCAGTCAAAATAAGTATATTCTTGATATTCTATCAGATCTTCACTTATTGGATTGCAAAGCACCTGCTAGTCCTCTTCATGCTTCTTGGTCACAAGAGGATGAATCTTCACCTTTGCTTGTTGATCCTGAGACTTTTAGAAGATTGGTTGGAAGGTTGTTGTACTTGTCTTTCACCAGGCCGGATGTCACCTATGCCGTGCATCAGCTTTCAAAGTTTGTTCAAGATCCATCTGAGCATCATTGGTCTGCAGCCATTCATATTGCCAAATATCTTAAGGGCTACCCCTCTCATGGTCTTTATTTCCCAGCAGCTGGTCCACTGTTATTAACTGCCTTTTCAGATGCTGACTGGGATGGTTGCACTCTTTCTAGGAGATCTACCACTGGCTATTGTGTATTTCTTGGCTCATCCCTCATTTCTTGGAAGTCTAAGAAACAGAATGTGGTGTCCAAGTCTTCTTCTGAATCTGAGTATAGAGCTCTCTCCATCACAACTTCTGAACTCAAGTGGATTTCTTATCTTCTTGTTGATTTTCGTGTTCCTCTTGCTCTGCCTATTCCTCTTCATTGTGACAATGAAGCTGCCATAAATCTCACTCAGAATCCCAAGTTTCATGAGCGTACTAAACATATTGAAATTGATTGTCACTATGTGAGAGATGCCTATCTTGAGGGATTTCTTGATCCTCTCTGTGTTTTCTTCTTACAATCTGGCTGATGGATTTACTAAGCTGGTGTTTCCTGCTGTGCTCCAACCTCTCCTGGTCAAGATGGGATTTTGTTTTTCTCCAAACTCTCGTCTTGAGGGGGGCGTGAAGAATGTCCAAGTTTGATGCTCTGGTTTAATGCCGAGTTTGATGCTGGTTTTATGCTGTTGTTTCATGGTTTAAGCAGGTGGTTTTAAAGCATACAAAACGCAGCTCAAGGATGTCACAAGGTTTATGGGAGGCCATTTCCGGCGTTGGAGAACCGTCCGAACGGGAAGAAATGGCGGCCCTCTCGGCTTTGATTCGGGCGGTGCCACCGGAGATGGTACCGGTGCTAGCTGTCAAAATGTCGGCACACGAAGCTTGGGAGGCAATCCGGATGATGCGAGTCGGCGTGGATCGAGTGCGTGAGGCCACGGCACAACGTCTACGCAAGGAGTTCGAACAAATCGCCTTCAAGGACGGCGAGTCACTCGACGCCTTCGGCATGCGGATTACAGGTATCGTCAATAACCTTCGTTCTTTAGGTGAATCTCTAGAAGAGATCAAAGTGGTCCAAAAGTTCTTGCGGGAGGTGCCGAGCTAGTACGCCCAAATCGCTTGCTCGATCGAAACGTTGCTCGATCTGAATGGCATGACAGTAGAGGAACTCATCGGCAGGCTTAGGTCAGCAGCAGATCGGTGCTCCATCAAAACCACGAACAACTCCAACGGCCAAGTTTTGCTCACGAAGCAAGAATGGATCGCACGAGGACCGAGCTCTAGCTCCGGGAACAAAGGCAAAGGCAAGGGTTTTCAGAAAGGGAAGAAACCGAGCCACAAGGGAGACGGCAGCCAACGGGCGGTAAGCGGTGACAGAGACTTGACGAATTTGAAGTGTTACAATTGTAACAAATATGCTGGCCACATCTCCAAGGACTGCCCCGAGCCACGGCGCGAACGAAAGGGACGTGCCAACCTCGTGCAAGCTGAAGTGGACAAACAGACGCTCCTCGTAGCAAGGCTTCACTCACTCACGATCGGGAACTCAGCCACCAAGGAGCACGTCCTGCTCAACGAGACGCGATCTAAAGCACGGTCAACGAAGGAGTCCGGGCAGAGTGACACGGCATGGTTCCTTGACTCCGGTGCGAGTGCCCACATGTGCGGAAGACGGGAGTTCTTCTCCGAGCTAGACACGGATGTACGAGGCTCGGTCAAACTGGGAGACGACACCTCCGTGGAAATAGAAGGCACTGGTACGATCCTTTTTACGTGCCGGAACGGCGAGCACCTAAAGTTGGACGATGTGTATTACATACCACGGCTCCACAGCGGCATCATCTCACTCGGCCAGCTGGATGAGGACGGCTACGACACGAGGATCCAGCACGGGTGGCTCACGTTACGGGATCAAGGCGGACGCTTGCTCGCACGGGTGCCAAGAGGCCAAGGGCGCCTTTATCTCCTTCATCTGAGTTTGGCACGACCAGTGTGCCTTGCGGTGCATGGGTGCGAGGATGGGTGGCGATGGCACGCGAGATACGGCCACATGAACTTCGAGGCCCTACGACGCATGGCCAGGAACAAGATGGTGGACGGACTCCCGCTACTCGATGACGTTGAGCGCTTGTGTGACGCCTGCCTGGCCGGGAAGCAGAAACGCAGCTCGTTCCCAAGCCAAGCCAAGAACCGAGCGACCGAACGCCTTGGGGTCGTGCACGCCGATCTGTGTGGACCCATCGAGCCACAAACTCCTGGAAGTAAACGATACTTTCTACTAATGGTAGATGATCTTAGTAGATATATGTGGATAATCTTGTTGACCTCGAAGGATCAAGCGGCGGAAGCCATCAAAAGGACCGTGGCAGCAGCCGAACGACAAAGCGGGTGCAAGTTGAAGACGCTGCGGACCGATCGTGGAGGTGAGTTCACGTCTCAAGAACTCAGCGAGTACTTTGCCGACCACGGTGTGCATCGACAAACAACGGCGCCATACTCGCCCCAGCAAAACGGCATGGTCGAACGACGAAATCAAACGGTGGTTAGCATGGCACGTTGCCTCTTGAAGGCCAAAGGTATGCCGATGAGATTCTGGGGAGAAGCAGTGACAACGGCGGTCTACCTTCTGAACCGGGGAATCACGAAGAGCCTCAGCGGCAAGACACCCTACGAAGCATGGCACGGGCGCCGGCCGAGCATGAGCCATCTCCGGGTGTTTGGGTGCGTCGCCCATGTCAAGGCCACGCAGCCAGGGCTGAAGAAACTAGAGGACCGGAGCAAGCCGATGGTGCTACTTGGGTATGAAACTGGAACTGTGGCGTACCGCGTCTACGATCCCGCCACAGACCGGGTGAAAGTATCACTTGACATCATCTTTGATGAAGACACGGCATGGGACTGGACCACATCGACACAGCAACAAAACCACGGGCATGGTGAGGGTTCCAATTTCGACCGTTTTGTCTCTTTTGGTGTAGGTAGCGAACCAGCCCAGAAAATCCTTCATTCGGACGATGAGAATTTCACCAGAAGCAGGCCTAGAAGTGAAGCTCCGGTGTCAAGTCCGAGAACCCCAAGTGCATCACCACCACCAAACGTGGAATTTGTGTCACCTCCGGCAAACGCATCGGAACCATCCTCCGGAGCTAAGGCACAACGACGGTATCGAACCATGGAGGACCTTCTCAACGCCACCGAGAAGATTGAAACTGAGGACGAGGAGCTTTGTCTTCTCACAGTCGATGAACCAACGAGCCTAGTTGAAGTCGAGATGGATGAAGGATGGCGAACGGCGATGACGGAGGAACTTGCAAGCATCGAGGCAAACCAGACTTGGCGCCTCACCGATCTACCACCAGGACACCGCGCCATCGGACTTAAGTGGGTCTTCAAGCTCAAGAAGGACGCGAACGGGGAGATGGTGAAACGAAAGGCGCGGTTAGTGGAAAAGGGCTACGTGCAGCAGCAGGGGGTGGACTACGAGGAAGTGTTCGCTCCAGTTGCGCGAATGGAGACGGTGCGGGTTCTGATCGCGCTCGCTGCACACCACGGGTGGCCAATCCACCACATGGACGTCAAGACCGCGTTCCTCAACGGTGATCTGATTGAGGAGGTTTATGTCAAGCAACCGCCGGGTTTCGAAATTCAAGGCAACGAAGGCAAGGTTCTTCGGCTTAAGAAGGCTCTCTACGGACTACGTCAAGCTCCGAGGGCTTGGAATGCCAAACTTGACAAGAGTCTTCGCGACTTGGAGTTTGTACGATGTGAAGCCGAGCACGCGGTATATCGTCGGAGCAACGGGAAGGAGCAACTGTTAGTTGGAGTTTATGTTGATGACTTGATCATCACCGGAACTTCAATCGAAGAACTGACGAAGTTCAAGAAGGAGATGACGAATCTATTTGAGATGAGCGACCTCGGCGAACTGAGTTACTACCTCGGCATCCAAGTGCAACAACGGAAGGGTTTGGTCACTCTTTGCCAATCATCTTATGCAAATAAGCTTTTACAAAAGAACGGACCGGAAGAGTGCAATCCATGCGCGGCACCAATGGAGGCACGGCTCAAACTAAGCAAGACGGGAGACGGGAGACCGGTGGACGCCACGGACTACCGCAGCTTGGTGGGAAGTCTCAGGTACTTAGTTCATACTCGGCCAGACATTACTTTTGCAGTTGGTTATGTTAGCCGATTCATGGAGCAGCCAAGAGTTGAGCATATGGCAGCAGTGAAGCATATTCTATGCTATGTGGCGGGAACTCTAGAGTTTGGAGTTTCATATGGAAAAAGTGCTGGACCTTTACTCTTGGCAGGTTATAGTGATGCTGATTTGAGCGGAGACGTCAACGATAGGAAGAGCACGACGGGGCTAGTTTTCTTCCTAGGTCAATCTCCGGTGAGTTGGCAATCACAGAAACAACGGGTGGTGGCACTCTTTTCGTGCGAGTCAGAATATATTGCAGCTGCCACTGCCGCTTGCCAAGGTGTTTGGCTTAGTAGATTGCTTGGTGAAATGCAAGGTGAACAGCCACAAGCACCAACGTTATTGGTGGACAACAAATCGGCAATCGATCTTAGCCGAAATCCTGTGTTTCATGATCGAAGTAAACACATTGATATACGTTACCATTTGATTAGAGATTATCTGGAGCAGAGCGATATTGACATCGACTACATCAACACAGAAGCTCAGCTCGCTGATATCCTGACAAAGCCTCTCGGACGAGTTCGTTTTCAAGAACTTAGGGGCAGAATCGGAGTTGCAGAGATAAAGTGATGACAAGATTATGGGGGTGATTTGTGAGATATTCTAGTCATCTTTCTTTTCCTTGTTTGTTTATTTTCTGCAGCTATTTCTAGAAAATAAAGATGCTAATTAGCATCCGTAGGAAGTAGATATTTTTCTTTCCTTTTTCCGTAGGAATTAGATTATTACGTTTCCTTCTTACGTAGAAATTAGATTATTTAGTTTCCTTCTTCCGTAGAAGTAGATTATTTCGTTTTCCTTTTTCTTTCAGAGTTTGTGTATATAAAGGATGATATGAATAGAAAAGCAGTATCCAGTTTTCTGCACAACATCATTGTTCTTCTTTCTCCTTTTCTCAGCTTATCTGTGTGAAAGCTAACACTCTGTAAATTTACATGCAGAGTATTCCTTGCATATTGGATGAAGGATTGTTGGACCGGGGGTTTTTATTAACCAAATATATATGATTCAATTGAATTGAGGTTAATAATATTTACGTGTGCAAACTGTGTGCACGCTTCGTGCATGCACATCTTTTTCTTCTTCTGCCATTCTGGTCTTCAAGCTGCTTAAATTAAGGTCCTGCTCAAGTTATCTTTTTCTTCGATTTGAATATCTTTTTCTGTGTTCTTGCAGTTGGGAAGAGCGCGGGTGGAGAGGGTTCCGGAAAACGGCGTGCTGAGTTCACAAATATCCAATTAAAAGAGGCAAAAAAAATTGGATCTGTTTTCTTCATATCATAACAATGGAGGGATTGATCGATGAACGGGATGAACTTATGGTGTCTGCATGTTCGATTCCAACTAAGAGAAAAGCTTGTTTCTTGAATCCCAAGGCTCCTGCCATGGATGCTTCTCCAACCTTCAAGCTGCCCTCTCTCTCCCCGAAGTGCAGCTGGCCGATGTCCGTTCGCTTCCATGGATGGAGATCTCCGCAGAAGAGATGGGATGCCTGGGTTGATCAAATGCAGGAAAAACATGGCGATTTGTGGAAAAAAGCCGGAATTTTTGAGGCAATTCAGATCTCAAAGTACAAGTTCAAGAGGAATGATGTGGATTTTCAGTGCTGGGAAGCTCTGCTGTTGGCCTGACTTGCGGTGCAGATATGGAGGAATCTGAGAGGGAATTGAGAGCAGTCCCGAAATCGATAAGTTTAGATTACATGAAATACAACTCCTACGGTCCTACCTTTGGTTTTCCTTAAAACAAAAGGACAACTTTTTTTTCAAGGACATAACAAAAGAATAACATGGATTGCGCGCATACAATCATTTAATAATTCTTAAACCACTAACTTTCATTTCCTTCACTAATATTGCCATGCACGCGCTATGCATGCACGAGGTGTGCACAGTACGTAGGATCTGTTCTTTCTGTTATTTTACCATGCTTGTTTTTTTCATTCATATTATATATGATCTTTTATTGGAGAAAAATCAAGGGTTTCTAATTTTATTGTATCCATTCGAAATCGTGATTTTTTGCTTATGAAACCGACTTCAATATTCAAAAGAAACAAAAACCTAGCAGTCGTGTTTATATATCGATTCAAACTGAGGCTGAAATATAAAGAAAGGATGCCCAAACTTTCTCAGGTATTTAATCTTATCTGGATTGTTCGTGCAATTAGCGTGCGTGTGAAATATGGATTGCAAGTTTGGTTAATAAGTGATTATTCATGATCATAAATTTATATCATACCAATTATTTGAATTTTACATATTAATTAATTTCTACGTACCTTCTTTCTTTCTACAGACACATGTTATTAATTATTTACACACACATAATTGTCATCTAAACTTGAATTAAATAGTTGCATATATATTCTGTTGAACGAATACAGAACTGATTATTTCAGAAAATGAATAAGAGGCCACACAACCATGCATGCTAAGAAACAAGCTCTACATTTTTGGGGAACCGAGTTGTTAATATGTCTACAAGGTTCTCTTAATTCCAATATATAAGTTCTTCATGTACGTTTCTTACCATAATTGACTCAACAAACTCAACATGTAATTGTAACCAAGCATGTGTGATTGGACTTATGCTATGATCTGCTTTAGTTTTTCTATACATCATCTATTTGTTTAGTTTAATTTATTTTTATTTAGAAATGTATAATTTGATAAATTTTGAGTTGATTTATTTATACTGAATCGATCTATTATATATATTATATGAAAAAGGGTAATAACTCAAGTGAGACCCAATAAAACATCTCCCTTTTCTCCCTCCTCTGAGTAAGTCTACGTACAAGTGTATTGAACCCAGGACTTCTGAGTAAATCTATCAGTGGCTTACCACTACAGCCATTCTCAACTCTCACTGAATCTATATATATTACAAATGATTAAATTTTCATTCAATTCATGATCAGTACATTTCAGACAGAAAAAACAATATTCTAGAGAACAAGAACTTATAGGTAGGTTGTTTTCATTTCTTCAGGTTCTTCCGAATTATGCAGATAGAGACTAATAAGAACTGATGACTTGAATCAAGTTTTAGCAATTGCTACGTACAATATTGAGTCTGTGACTCAGATGTGCGTATCTCTTTAGTTTTTTGTGCATCGTTGAATTGTCGTCTTCCTTCCACGAATATTAATTACTTTATTGTTGTCGTGATTCTTGTCCTCGTGGTTTAGAAGCAGTGATAGTTGCTTTATTGTTGTCGTGATTCTTGTCGTCGTGGTTATAGAAACAATGATAGTTGATGATAATGGGTGAAAGTACCCAACTTGCAGTGATAAACACATTAAGACAACTTTTTTCTTAAACCCTAGGAGTCGCCGGAGAAAGAAAGAGAAAAGACATCATAGCAATATTAGTTGAATAGCATATAATCAATAAATAGTACCATGACAATTCAAATTCATAGTAATTTAATGCACGTAGCCTATGGATGCCATCTAACAATTGAAGCTAGCACTACTTTAAGAAATTACTTTGAAGCATATTCTAGATAGTACATCATTCTAGTATATATTTCTTGCGTCCGGTTTGCCTAAATATGAAAAGAAGAAATAATTACTGTATTTAGGCAGAAAAGAAAGATTTTGCAAAAAAAAGAAGAAACTTACGGGTTTCACATCACTTTTTTTTTAATGAAACTTAAAGTAAGAATTACTCATCAACAATGGAAGGATTTTTAAGTTCCACCCACATTCTCTAGTTTTTAAATATAACTTGATGATTTTTTTTTAAAATTAACCACCAATGGTGGTGAAATTTATTGGCACTCCAAACTAAAAAATAGGCAAAGTTTAGAGTTGTGTTACATCGTAAGAGCATTGCCCTTAGAAGCATCTACTCAAAAATGAAGGAATAGATAAAAACTAAGTACTGGCCTTATGTTTGCTGCATTCTTATGGTCAAAACTAAAAAGGGCAGCAATTTAGGGATCGAGTAAACAAATATCGAAGCACAACTTAGCTACCTTTGGTTTAATCCACAGAGGAAGTTCATAAACCAATATATACATATAGCCCAAAAAACCATGGATATGGCTCAAAAATGGCTTAAAAGGTCTGTACTGTGAAGATGGACATGTGATGTTGCTCTAATCTTTGATCATCTGGCCTGAGCTGCTGCTTGATGAAGTTGGAAAACCTGTTCTTCTTATCTGAGATACATAGAAAAACCAGTGAGACTGTCTAAATTTCAGAAAACTATAGAGAGGTTATGGCTGTTGTCACATCAATTCTGTCAAGTGTAATCAGACCTCTCATTTCAGTTGGTGTCTGGTTTATATATAGGGTAGCACTCCTGTTTTGATCTAGGAAGAATTTAGCTAGGAAATCGGCTACCCTATTTGACTCCCTGCAAACATGGTTGCCTCCCTGCAAACATGGTTAATCTGTACATTGATTGACATTGCATCCCGGATATGTGTGCAAAGTGTGTAGTGCCTCCACATAACTTGATGATTTTATTTGATATTTACATCAATAAATAAAAATATATTTCACATTATTAGTTTAAAGTGTTTAAAGGAAGAGAGAAAAAAAAGAATGTTTGAAACTATAAAAGAAAAAGAAAAGTGATAGTTAGTTGTCACATTAAATTAAAAATCAAATTCTTAATTAAAGAGTAGTTATCTTCTAATAAAGAATATTTTTAAAAAATTAACAATTGAAAAAATTAATAAAGAGCACCTCTTAATGAAAAATAACCATACATATGAACTCAATTAAAGATGCACTATTTTATTCAAGCTTTGCAAAAGTAATAAATTATGACGTAAAACGCGTGCAAACTTATTTGCATTTTGGTTTGATCAAAATCTGGTGGTAGGTTATTAATTATTATATTAATTTTATTAGCATGCAGAATAATTCGTTGTGGCATGCTATGCCATATATGTACGAGGCGTGCACGTTCTTTTATAAAAATATATGTATTACGATTTTACAGTTAATATTGATCAAATAATTCTATAACCAAGTGTCAGATGAAACAAAATTACAAACAAGATGAAGAAACCGTTCCAATTATATCGTACCGTTAAACTGTGTGCAAATTGTGTGCACGCCTCGTGCATGCATATTATTAGGATATTTTGTTATGATTTGATAATATTTCTATTGTATATAAATTAGGAAGTTAGCTGTGTACCTAGCAGGATTATGACTGTGTATTAGTGTGTATAGATGTACTTACTTAGTTTATCTTTATACTCTACCTATAAAGATTGTACCCTCATATCAATATAATCATAACATTCTACACTATTATTATTTTACATGGTATCAGATTTCGGAGATTTTTTTACACTCCGACCTACTTTTAATCCCTTGATAACATTCTACTTTCGATTCATCTTCTGTCCCATCTGGTTTTGATCGATCATCCGTTGGTGGTTGTTTAACTGATGAACAATGGAGTATGGCCTTGACTCTTTTTAGTAAACTGAATAATTCTTCTGCAAATATGTCTGGTAAGATTATTTTACCTTGGATACTTGATTCGGGAGCTTCCTATCACATGACTGGTGTTAAGGGTGCTCTATCTGATATAGTTACTCCTGATAGTACTGTTGATGTTGCCTTATCTGGTGGAACGATTTCTTCTGTTATTGAATATGGAACTCTTACTTTTGGTTGAATTCAGCTTCCTCATGTACTTTATATACCTAAATTACGTTGTAATTTATTATCTTGTTCTAGATTGCTTGGCTCATTAAAATGTCTTGCTTTGCTCACGGAAGATTTTTGCATGATACAGAAAATCAGTTCGATTGAGGACAGTGATTGGTGTGGGTGAGCAGTGTGGTGGGGTTTATTGGCTTTGCACGCTGGATGATTGGGACCAGTCGACTATGACTTCCAGTATCAGTGCACCGACGTTGGAGCCGAATCGCGCCGCTGCTGTGTCTACCACTTCCGATCTTTGGCATCAACGGTTTGGACATCCATCCTCCACGATTTTGTCTTCTCCCTTTCCTTCTGGTAATAATAAAGTGAGTGCTCCCTGTACCGTTTGTCATAGAGCAAAGCAGACCAGACATAGTTTTCCTGTGAGTTTTTCATGAGCTCGTGAATGTTTTGACTTGATACACTGTGATGTTTGGGGGCCTTATAGCTCTCCTTCTACTAGTGGTGCTTATTATTTTTTAACCATCGTTGATGATTATTCTAGAGCTGTTTGGGTTCACGTGCTTGCTGCAAAATCCGAAGTGGCTTCTAGGTTTAAAAATTTTTGTGCTCTAGTAAGTACCCATTTTAATCGCCATGTTCGTCGTGTTAGATCTGATAATGGGACTGATTTTTTACCTCTGTGGTCTTACTTTGCTGAATCGGGTATCCTGTTTGAAACTTCCTGCGTTGACACACCACAACAAAATGGACGAGTGGAGCGCAAGCATATACAGTTGTTGAATGTTGCACGTGCTCTTTTGTTTCAAGCTTATTTACCAATCAAGTTATGGGGTGAAAGTGTTGTTACAGCCGCTTATTTGATAAATCGCACACCAACGCCACTTCTTGATGGTCGTACACCCTTTGAGCTACTATATGGTAGTGTTCCTGATTTCAAGTCTCTCCGTGTGTTTGGATGTCTCTGCTTTGCCTCTCAAGTTCCGCGAATTCGAGATAAGTATGCACCAAGAAGTCGTCGATGTGTCTTCCTAGGATATGCTTCTGGGAAGAAAGGATACCACTTGTATGACTTGGAAACAGATACATTCTTGATAGTAGAGATGTTGTGTTCTACAAAAACCAATTTCCGTTTGCTGAGCCAACTCCTTCACATTTGACTGATGGATCCCCTGCAACTCCACCCCCTGCCATTTATGATGATCCACCAGTTATGCTACCTGCAGTTCCAGTTGTGACGCTTCCTCCCGAGCCTTTTATTGTGGATGCTTCATCACCACAACCTACTCATCAGCCTACTACCACGTTGCTCCTACATGCACCTACCGATTCATCATCTTCAGACCCCACTACCGTCCTTACCGGTCCTGTTCGGTTCAGCACACGAGAGAGGAAGCGACCGGGATACCTGAATGACTTTGTTTGTTCTGTCACTGCTGCTAATAAACCCCCCACTACTGCTTTTTCCGCTTCACCGTCATCACTATCTTCAGGTATTCCGTACACTGATTATGTTAATTGCAATAAATTTTCTGCTTTGCATAATAGATTTTTGTGTGCCGTAACATCTAGTACAGATCCTACAATGTATTCTGAAGCATCTGAGCATGCTCATTGGTGGACTTCTATGGGTGAGGAACTTGGTGCTCTTGCACGTAATGGCACTTGGACTCTCTCGCCCCTTCCTCCGGGCAAGAAAGTTATTGGTTCGAAATGTGTTTTTAGAACCAAGTATAAATCTGATGGCTTCATTGAACGATACAAAGCTAGGCTGGTTGCACTTGGTAATCGTCAAATTGAGGGTGAGGACTTCGCTGAGACATTTGCACCGGTTGCCAAAATGGCTTCTATTTGATTGTTTCTCTCGGTTGCTGTTATTAAGGGTTATGAAGTTCATCAGATGGGCGTCCATAACGCTTTTCTGCACGGTGATCTTGAGGAGGAGGTTTACATGCGTCCACCGCAGGGTTATCCTGTTCCTTCTGGTATTGTTTGTAAGCTCCAGAAGTCATTATACGGTTTGAGGCAAGCTCCTCATAATTGGTTTGCTAAGTTAGTTTCGGCTTTGCGAGTTTTTGGATTTGTTCAGAGTAAGGCTGATTACTCTCTTTTTACGTATGTCCGTGGTGCTCTTACATTACATGTTCTTGTTTATGTGGATGATCTGATCATTGCTGGAAGCTCGAAGATCCTGTTGACCGAGTTCAAGACTTATTTGAGCTCTTGTTTTCATATGAAAGATCTTCGTCCTTTGAAGTATTTTCTTGGAATCGAGATTGCTAGGAGCACTCAAGGTATGTTCTTATCTCAGTGGAAGTATGCACTCGATATTCTCTCCGACACAGAATTATTAGCTTCCAAACCTACTGATTTTCTGATGGAGCAACATCATGACTTGGCACGTGTTCAAGGTCCGTTGTATGAAAATCCTGAGTAGTATCGATGTCTTGTTGGCCGTTTGATTTACCTGACCATAACTCGTCCTGAGATTAATTATGTTGTTCATACCCTGGCTCACTGGCAGGCTGTTGTTCGTGTTCTGCATTACCTGAAGAGTCATCCCGGGCAGGGTTTGTTTCTGTCTACTCGTAGTTCTCTACAATTGACAGCTTATTGTGATTCGAATTGGGCAGTTTGTCCGCTTACTCGTCGTTCATTATCTGGATATTTTGTTATGAATGGAGATTCACCGGTTTCTTGGAAAACGAAGAAACAGCCGACTGTTTCTCGTTCATCTGCTGAAACGGAGTATTGGGCAATGGCTGCTGTTTGTTGTGAACTTATATGGCTCGTGTCGTTTATGTCATCTTTAGAAGTTACAAATTCTGCTCCTATGCAAATTTTCTGTGATGGTCAAGCTGCCATTCACATTGCAGCGAATCCGGTGTTTCATGAGAGGACAAAACATATTGAAGTGGATTGTCACTTTGTTCTAGACCTTGTTCAGTCAGGCGCTATTGCTATGTATCATATTCGTATTTTGGACCAGCCTGCAGACATTTTCACTAAAACTCTTGGTAAACATCAGTTTCAACAATTACTTGGCAAGTTGGGCGTTCTGGATCTTCGCGCTCCAACTTGAGGAGGAGTATTAGGATATTTTGTTATGATTTGATAATAATATTCTATTATATAAATTAGGAAGTTAGCTGTGTGTCTAGTAGGATTATGACTGTGTATTAGTGTGTATAGATATACTTACTTAGTTTATCTTTGTACTCTACCTATAAAGGTTGTACCCTCATATCAATACAATCATAACATTCTACACTATTGTTATTTTACACATATGACTAAAGTGCAAAAACTAGACCAAATATTTGTCAAAATACCCAATTTCTAGACCCAACATTCAAAGCGCTCAATTTCTAGTACTCTACTTTCTAAAAATACCCAATTTTTAGACCTTGGTTAATTTTCTCCGTTAGTTCAGTTAGTTTGAGTGGTATTTTAGTAATTTACATTTTATAAAAAATCATACTTCACTTTTTTTTCGTATATCCCACATGAAAATAACCAATTCCTCTTTCGCTCTGCAACTCACAAGCGCCCGACGTAGGGGTACTGTGCCAACCCAGAAAATTGATCCGGCCCGGCCCGGATTTTTTGTCCCGGACTCAGACTTTTAGTATTACGGGCCGGATCCCGGATAACATTATTTTCTATTTTGGGTTTGACTTTTCGGGTTTGATTTTCCGGGTTTTGGGTCGGTTTGGGTCAAACCCGGTTTTTTCCGGGTCAACCCAGTTATTTTTTGTGGAGATACGAAGAAAAAATGAGAAGTATAGTTTTTTCAAATATAAATTACTAAAATACCCCTCAAACTAACTGAACTAACGGAAGAAATTAACCAGGGTTTAGAAATTGGGTGTTTTTAGAATGTAGGGTACTAGAAATTGAACACTTTGAATGTTGGGTCTAAAAATTGGTTATTTTGACCAATATTTGGCCTAGTTTTTGCACTTTAGTCTTACACATATCCTTTAATTTCTTCTTCTGGTGTTCTGGTTTTCAAGCTCCTCAAATTAAGATCCTTCTCAAGTTATCTTTTTCTTCTGCAAAAAGATACTGATGAAGTTGAGAGGCTGTCCTCTGACCTTGCGCAAGAGATACCAGCGACTGTATATATTTCTTGCGTTCGGTTTGCCTAAACATAAAAAGAAGAAACAATTACTGAATTTAGGCAGAAAAGAAAGATTTTGCAAAAAAAGTGAAAAACTTACGGGTTTCTTGCGTTATAAATATATATCTTCTCCAGATGCCAATACGCATGTACTGATATCAACTGGAAAAAAGAAGAAGATACCACGGTGTGTTTGCATGCAGTACTTATTAGTTTAAAGTAATGGCAACTACCATCACTGATGTAGCAGAAGCGGAAACTGGATCAAGGGATTAGGGTTTTATTAACTAATGTATGTTGCTTTGGCTGCAACTAATATAGTTTAAAAAAACCATATTAATTAAAAACCATAACTTTTAAACCAAAACGTTTTATAAACAAAACAAAGTGTGTATACATTTTCTCTAAACTAGAGAATAACGTTGGGCGTGGTGTGAGACTATACGACTCTGTCAAGTTCAGCTTATTTTTTGCACCTTGCAGTTAAGTTAAGCTAACTTCATTTTTTTTCACCAACCTGCAGCGTGCTTCAGCTAACTGCAGCTTGCTTCAGCAAACTGCAGCGTGCTTCAGCTAACTGCAGCTTGCTTCAGCAAATTTCAGCTACCTGCAGCTGGGTTCAACTAATTGCAGCGTGCTTCATCTAATTTAAGCTGGTTTCAAAAAAAATCAATAAATATTTTGAAATAAAGTTATTTTTTATCAAATTTCAATCATATATTTTTTAAAATTTATCAAATAAACTAATTTCAATATTTTAGTTTAGTACTCGAGAATAAGTCAAATTAATTTATACTCGAAAGTAACAATTGGAGCAAATATTCCCATAATGCATATTGGTTGATACTACCAGCTTCCAGTCCCGGTCCGGATACAAGGATGGTCTCCGGTCCGGATGAGGTTTTGTCCGTGCTTCGCGTGCTCTCACCTATTAGACCTGCAAAAACAACGCCCCGGAGTATCTCGAGGATAGCTACTCCGGCGTGATGATGAAAGAGGGGCCTTTGAATAGGAGAGAGAATAAAGATATATTGAGAGAGTTTAGTCTGATAGAACATGCCTTTCTCCACAAGTCCAAAGCTGTATTTATAGGTATGAGTGGTCAGCCTCCAGCCCAAAGGCAGTGGTCCTGCATGTTTGTCCTTATCCGGGGCAGGTCGTATTCATGTCCCCTTTGTCCCCGGATAACGCCATTCTACCTGACGTCACATGGACTGGACCGCTCTTTGGGCCGGAGCTTGGATATGGGTCGGAGCCCATATCACCACTAGCCCCCCGAGACATGGGATCCGTCTGGAGGTAACCAATCCAGAGGAAGGGTCCCGTGTCTCATCACGTCTTTTTCTTATCGGATCCGCTCGGAGGCATGCGATCCGACCCAGAAGTTCGTTCCTATGTTATGTACCCAGATGCGTCTAGGCACGTGCTGGGCGTTTAATCTTCCCCCACGCGTGTTTGCAAGCGCATTTATGAAGCGTGTTGCTGCGTCATAAATGTGTTGTCAACTCGAAAAATTCTGTTTTCCTTTCCAGAATAATTTCTACTTTCTTTTCAAGAGAGCAATCATATCGCCTTGGGACTCGCTCTCTTTTTCGCCAGCCTTATCTCTATAAATAGTGAATCTTTTCAATCACTTTCACCTTTCATTTTCTTGCTTTGTTCTTCTGTTTTCCTCGTCTGTTTTTTGTTTTCTTCCTCCTTCATATTCTGTTTCTTCTTCAAACTTTTCCCTTCTAAACATCATGGTTGTTGATGGTGACGATGTCAAGATCGGGGTGAACCCCGTCCCAGAGAAGGATGATCCGAAGGAGGGAGAAACAGTGGATATTGATACCGCTGTGAAAGAACTGGTCTGTGCCATGGTGGTCCCACTTTCCATCGACTCCAGACTGATGCCATTTGATGGGGATCATACGACCGTTGCGGCCATTCCTCGAAGCCATTTCTTTTACGGGATTACTTTTCCTCTCCCCCAACTTTTTCTGGACATCTTTGAACACTTTAGCATTTCTCCTGCCCAACTGCATTGTTGTTATCCGCGCTTTTCTGCTGAATTGCTATCGGTTTGGTGTGACTCCGTCCCTTGGCCTTTTCCAAGCCTTCTATCATCTAGATGATACAAAGGACGAGGGAATCTTCACTTTTTAGAAACGGAAAGGGGTGAAGGACTGCTGCCGGGGCCGTCGTGAATATTATGTGAACTGGCAGAAGCACTACTTCACTTTCAACACGGAGAAGTATCTGTGCCCCGCTTGGAACTCTACAAGGGAGAAGGAAGACAAGTCGATGCTCCGTCCGGAGGGTGTGGATGTGGCAGATATAGACAAGCTGAGCTATAACCAGCTTGACGTAGGCAAGTTTTGGAGCACCGGGAAGTTCGTCTTCCCTTTAATGGCGTACGAGGAGGAGGTGTTCACTCGGTGTCGCTATTACGTCCGTCAGGACGATACTAGTAAGTCCTTCCTCCTTCTGTTTCTCCTTCCGTTTTTGTCATTCTCGTGTTTATTTGTTCCGTGTGCCTGCAGTGTTTCCTCGAATAGAGGCAGGTGTGAATCCGCCCTCCAGTGGCAATCTGCCATTCGGGTCTGCCAAGAATAAGAACGCGGAAAGTAGCAATCCTCCACTCAGATCAACAAAGAATAAGAACAAGGAGAAGGTAACAACCGGTTCGGGGACCGGCTTGAACACCCCACTGACTGATGTTGAGAAGGAGAAGAAACGGAAGCGCGAGTTAGCGCGTCTTGCGGAGGAGAGAGCCAAGGAGGAGGCTTTGAAGAAGGCAAGTGTGACATCTAGCAAAGCGGCGGCTATAAAAGCAGCGTAAGGTGAGGATTCCCAGTGTGACATCTTGCCAATCCTCCGTCGTCCGACGACGAGGATGACCTTCATGCGCTTTAAGAGCAGCGTAAGGTGAGGATTCCCAAGGTGCTACAGAAGGGAGAACCGGGCCAGCATTCCTCCGTGAACCAAGGGAGCAGACGAAAGATCACTCCGAATACCCCCACGGACAAGGAGACTACTCAGAGCAGTAGTCATAGTACTGGCAGTGTAAGCCACGACCCACTCCCCCCCCTTTTTTTTCGTTTGTGCTTTGGGTGCATTGTCTCTGACCCAGTTGTTCGCAGGACTTTGCCGCCTACCTGCTTTCCTCTCCGGGCGTTTCCGAGGCTATCAACAAGGCGTACCACACCCAGCACACGTTGTGGGCTGGAGCGGAGCAAAGGAAATTTGACCCGTGACCTTGCGGTGGCGGAGGCTCGGGCAGCGGAGGCCGAAGCCCGGGTTAAGGAGTTAGAGGAACTCTCGTCTCCGTCCGTGCAGCGTGACTTGTGCGTGGCATTTACTGATAAGGTGCTCCGCAGTAAAGCCTTCGAGGAGAGCTTGAACAAGTTGTGCCTTGAATCCAACAAGCTCGCCGCTGATCAGGTCTACCAGAAGATGAGAGGTTGGGTTCCGGAGGCCCGGCGAGGAGCGTTTTCCAAGTGCTACTATCATCCGGACGCCGAGGCTCAGTACAACTACGACCTTGATCAATTTTACCACGGCGGAGTCGAGGAGATGGAGCCCTCAGTGCTAATGCTCTTTGAGACCCATCCGGAGGAAGAGCCGATTCCTGTGTCGGCTGAGACAGTCCATGCCTTCGACGAGGGTTTGGTGAATTTGCAAGTGGAAGTGCCTCCTCCCTAGAAAAGGACTTCTCCGGAGTCACCAGCCAAGGACAAATACTTGGAAGTATTCAAGATATATGGCTCTCCGGACGCCAATGATGGTGATGATGACGATGCCCGTCGCGGGGATGACTCTGATGGTGGCTATCGTGAAGATGACCGCAACAGCGAGGACACTGATGTAGAGCGAACCCCTTAGCTTTTATTTTTGTAATTTTTTGTAGTTGCTTCCGTCCTACTAGGTCTGATCTTCTTTTGTTTAGTGTAGGAAGGGCGGTAGCGATGACTCGGATGGGGATGACAACCCTCCAGATAATGTAATCCCCTTTTTCTTTTTCTATGAAACATATTTTTGATACATCCATCTCAATTGTCTTGAATTTTTTGTTTATAACTTCGTCTTCGCAGCCTCGAGGTGAAGGTCCTGTGCTCCGATCCGGAGATGCGGGTAAGTGTCCTTCAGCGGCTAGCTCCCATTCGACGAGCCCTCCGTGCCCTAGATGTGTGGAGGTGGAGACGGAGCTGTCCAGGTGGACAATGGAAGGGGAATGGACACACGAGCTTTTCGTCCGTTCCGGAATGGAGCTTCTTATGGAAGAGTTCCCTGACATTCCGTCCTTGGCCGCCTGTCTCAGGAAAATATCCGAAGAGTTTGGTACCTTGTCTCAGTGTCAAGAGTTTGCTCGCGAACGAATCAGCGTGACCCTGGACGCGGATGAAACGATCTCCATGTTACAGGCCGAACATGAAGATTTTAAAGCCAAGTTGAAAACCGAACTGGATCTGGTGTGGTCTGTGCTGCCCTTCTATAGTGAGAAGTTGAAATGGTTGACGAGCCGGACGGACTTTCAACAAGACTATCTGATACTAGAGGAGGAGAATCGCGAGCTTGCCGGCCGGGTGATGGTCCTCCGAGATAATCTGATGACTTTGTAGCTGTCATACCATTTGACCGGATTTCGGCTCGGACTTGTCGCTCCGACCATATACCACGACTTTCCTCGTGAAGTGAGTGCGTTGATCGTCCGAATGTTCAAGTTGGGGTGGAACGACCCGGAATCTAGATACCGTCCGGCGTTCGAGGAGGCTGTAGAATAGTGGAAACGGATGCATGCCGGCAGTCCTCTCCCTCCTTCACTTACGCTCATTCCGAGTCAAGTGGCCGTGGACTTCACCTTCGAGAGGTATGCTGGTATCCAAGTATCCGTTGATCCGAAGGAGTCTGCTCGTCGCGTAGAGCGGCCTCGGCAAGATTCTTCTATCATCCGTCCCTTTATCATTAGGGAGTTGGCAGAATTGGCGAGGCGGCGGCAAGCTCGTATCCGGGGTCGGGGTCTTTGCAGGGGAAGGAGGGGAATCTAATGGGATCATTACGATGCTCATCGTGGGAAAATAGTCGGAACCTCAATTGCCTTCTTAATAGAATGGAAAGGGGAAGAGGTGCCCAACAGGTGGCGAGGGGAAGAGGCGCCCAGCCGGCGCGGCGTCCCTAAGTTCCCGTACGGATTCATTGTCCTTCTCGGTACCCCAGCATGAATCTGTTCCGTCAGTCGAGGGCCGACCCTTCTATTAAAGGTAAGGGAAAAGCCAAAGTAGTGCAGTCCTCCGACTCTGACTCTGATGGCATGTTCAGATCCGATCCGGATGCAGCAGGTCCATCAGAACTTCCGCCAATCCCTCCATTTCTGTATTGGGGCCAGGTGGGTCAGACCAGCAATGCTATAGTCCAAGATCTTGATCATGACACTCCGGAGCGGATTCCTACCACATGGAATCAGGACGGGGTCCTTCAAGATTTGAAACCTCCGTCTCCGGAGAATGGTGCCATGATACCCTCTCCGGAGCCTTCTTCTCCAGAGCCCACGTCTTCTCCTATCAATTGAGACATAGATTGGCCCAAGTAGATAGGTTCTCTTGTTTGTTTGTATCTTAGTCCGTCCGGACTTAATAGTTTGTACCATTGTATTTGTTGTTTGTATACTGGTCCGTTCGGGCCTAGTTTGTACATTTAGTCCATCCGGGCCGTTGCGTGTTGTATTCAAATGTATCCTTTCCTTTTAAGATTTAGCTTGTTCAAGCGACCAATCTCGTTGTTTGATCAAACTGTAGTTTTTATCTTTGCTCACCCCTTTAATTTATTCAAACGATACGGAGGGGTTTTAATCTTGTTTTTATCTTTGCTCACCGCCGTCAGTTTATTCAAACGATACAAGGGAATATAATCGTGCTGAATTTTGAAAATAAACAAGTGTAAATTCTGCAAGCTCTTCATTCATTGAACCAAGTGGACTTCGGCCAGACATACCCTTTGCCGCTGGGGGCCGAAGTCAAATACATGGCAACTAAAAGAAAACGGGGACCTAGGCTCAACCCTAGCCAGAGGACCCGGAGCTACATACTCTACCAAAAAGAAAGCTATATGAAACACTATCGGAAAGCATACCTACTTAGGATGCTCCGTAAAACCTCCGAAGGTTGGTGATGTTCCACCTCCTGGGGATAGCCCGTCCGGACAGGTCTTCCAGCTCATAGCTCCCGCCCGGAAATGAAGCTGTGACTCGGTATGGCCCTTCCCAGTTCGGTGCAAGCTTGCCGGTGGCCTCTTGCAAACTTTTATCGTTCCTCCTCATCACCCAATCTCCGGGGACGAATGACTCCTTTCTGACGCGTTTGTCGTGATAACGCTTCACCCGTTCCTTCACCTTGGCCTCGTGAAACGCTTCTTGCTCTCACTTTTCCTCCAAAAGATCCAAGTACAACAGCCTACTCGATCCGAGTGGAGAGCTCCGTACGGCTTGATCTTCATCCCAAGTGAGGGTTCGGAGACTGGGAACTCACACTTCAGCTGGTATGACTGCCTCAGCTCTGTATACCAAGCTGTAGGGTGACACGCCCGTGGCGGATCCTTCGGTCGTTCTGTATGCCCAAAGGACACTTGGCAGCTCGTTAACCCAGTTCCCCTGCGCCCCCTGCAGACGGGTCTTCAATCCGTTCACCACCGTCCGGTTTGTAACTTCAACTTGACCGTTGACCTGCGGATGGTAGACGGAGGTGAGCCGCTGTGTAATTCCATACTCCTTGCACCAGGAACGAAGTGGGTCATTTTCAAACTGAGCTCCGTTGTCCGTGACAATGTATTTGGGAATTCAGTAACGGCAGATGATGTTCTTCCAACAAAACTTGACGCAAGTGTTGCCACGGATGTTCGTGAGGGGTTCCGCCTCTACCCATTTGCTGAAGTAATCGATCGCCACTATCAAGTACTTGAATCCTCCCGGAGCGGGGGGGAAGGGCCCCACCAGATCAATGCCTCATGACCCGGTGATCCCGACTCTTTCCTCTTGAGGAACATGGATGAGCGGAGCAAACCTCTGGCATTGCACGCAGGAGCGGACATATTTTTGCGCATCTTCAAACAAGGTCGGCCAGTAATAACCCGTGCACATTATCTTCCTCGCGATGGTCCGAGCCCCCTGGTGACTACCGTTCGGTCCCTCGTGCATCTCCATCACAATCCGATCCGCCTCGTCCGAGTCCACACATCTTAACCATGGTTGTAGGTATCCCCGTCTGAGCAAGGTTCCGTCCACAACGGTGTATCGCGGCACTTTCTGTCGGATTCTCCGTGCCAATGCCTTATCCTCCGGGAGCCCGTGTTGCAAGTACTCAAACAAGGGCATCATCCATGATTCTTTCGAAACTTCCACTGCTGCCACTTGAGGGATGTCGTAGCTCCGGGCGGACAGCGTTTCCATCATCAGGTTGTTCTCCGGATCTGGCTTGATTTTAGAGGAAGCGAGTTTGCTCAAGGCGTCCGCCTTGCCGTTATCTTCGCGGGGGATTTGCGTCACGGTAATCCCACAGAACTTGGCCAATAATGGCTTGACCGCCTCGAGGTACTTCTGCAAGCTCCGCTCCTTCGCCTCGTATTCTCCGTTCACTTGCTGGACGACTATCTGAGAATCGCTGTATACTTCAACGTCCGTGATCCCCACCTCCAACGCCAGTCAGAGTCCTGCTAGGAGAGCTTCATACTCTGCCTTGTTGTTTGTCGCACGGAAGCCGAACTGAATGGCATATCTGTGTTCTGTTCCTTGTGGACAGGTGAGCAGCACCCGTGCCCCACCTCCATTTGCATGAGACGATCCGACTACATGCAGCTTCCATCTATCAGAGGGTGGTTCTAATCCGGACGGATCTCCCGGGGGTTCAGTCATTTCTACCAAGAAATCCGCCAGGGCTTGTCCATTGATGACCTTCCGGGGCTGATACTTAATCTCGTGCTCTCCAAGCTCCACTTCCCACTTCATCATCCTACCTGAGGCTTCTGGCTTCAACATGATCTGCCTCAAGGGGTGATTTCTCAGAACCGTGATCGGGTGTCCTTGGAAATATGGCCGGAGGCGCCGGGAGGCATGAACCAATGCCAATATCAACCTCTCAAGAGCAGTGTACCTCGTCTCCGGACCTTGGAGGGCCCTGCTTACAAAGTAAACCGGACGTTGAACCTTACCATCCTCCCGGACTAAGGCAGAGCTTATAGCAGGTTCCGTTGCAGCTATGTATAAGAAGAGCTCCTCTCAGGGCAGTGGCTTGGACAGGGTAGGGAGGCTTGCTAAGTGGGCCTTCAGATCCCTGAACGCCTGATCGCACGCCTCCGTCCACTCAAATGGTTTGGCCCTTCGGAGTATATTGAAAAAGGGGAGCTGCTTCTCCGCCCCCCGAGCGAGGAATCGGCTTAAAGCGGCCAGCGATCCGGTTAGCTTCTGCACGTCCTTCACCCCCCTCGGAGGTGGCATCTCCATGAGCGCCGATATCTTTTCCGAATTGACATCGATTCCTCGAGCCGACACCATGAAACCAAGGAACTTCCCCGCCCCGACTCCAATGGTGCTCTTTCCGGGACTGAGCTTGAGGTTCACCGTCCGGAGCACGTCGAACATCTCCCGGAGGTCCGACAAGAAGGACTCATAAGTCCGGCTCTTTACCACCATGTCGTCTACGTAGACCTCCAGGTTCCGTCCCATCTGGTTCCGGAAAAGCTTGTCCGCCATCCTTTGGTATGTTGCACCTGCATTTTTCAGTCCGAAGGGCATTTTCCTGTAACAAAAAGTACCAAAGTCAGTGATAAAAGATGTTTTGGGACGGTCATCCTTGGCCATTGTGATCTGGTGATACCCTCGGTGCGCATCAAAGAATGCCATAACTCGGTAACCAGTAATGGCCTCGACCAGCTGATGAATGGATGGGAGCGGATAGCTGTCTTTCGGGCAGCACTTGTTCAGATCTGTGAAGTCAATACACATTCTCCATGAGCCATCGTGTTCCTTCACCAGAACTGGGTTCGGTATCCATTCCGGATAGGATATCTCCTCCACGATTTCGGCACTCAGCAATCTTCTCACCTCAGCTTGGACTTCCTTCACGCGTTCCGGAGCGAGAGGTCTCTTCTTCTGCCGTATAGGTTTCAGCTCTGGGAAGACATTGAGCCTGTGAACAACAATCTCTTCCGAGACACCCGTCAAGTCCTTCGTCCCCCATGAAAACACATTCTCGTACTCCGCCAGCAGGAGTCGCAACTCTTCTTTCACGTCATCCGGCAATTTCTTCCCCACACTTACTACTCCCTTCTGACCGACCATCATGTCCACCATTTCATATGATGGTGCCTCTCCGTGGATGGCTCCTACCAAGTTTGCACTGGCTTTTCCCTTGTCCGGAGCGGACAACTTGGACTGACCCTCACCGGACCGAGCATCCTTGATGGTGGTCAGCATGCAACTTCGGGCGGTTTGCTGGTATCCCCGGACCGATGCAATGCCGTTCTCGGTGGGGAACTTCATAATCAAATGGAACGGTGAGCAGATAGCCCGCGCCTATGACAGCCACGGTCTTCCAATGATCATGTTGTAAGGAGACACCGCATCAATGACAGTGAAATTACATTCCACCGTTTCCCGCTTCGTCGGATCTTGGAAATCTGTCAGAGTGACTTTCAAAGGGATGACACCAAGCGGATGTATCGTCCGTCCAATGAACCCTGATAAGGGGGAGTGACACGGCTTCAAATTTTGTTGTCCGATTCCGAGCTGATCAAAGCATTCTGCAAACATGATCTCCACACTACTTCTATCATCTACAAACACTCGTTTTATTAGCACTCCTTCTACATCGGCAATTACCACCATCGGATCGGAGTGAGGAACCTGGGGAGGCACCAGGTCCTCGTCCGAAAAGGTGATAGTCTCACTTGGCTTGAACCTCTTCTCTTATATCTTGCCTGGGGTCACATATCTGCTTTTGGCCTTGATCGCTGTCATCGAGTTGAGCCCATCTCCAACTATGCCGTTATTCACATTGATCATCCGGGGCTGAGCCGGGGCTTGTGCTGGCGCAGCTTGTTCCGGAGCCGGATTGGCCGGGTTGGCTTGGTTCCCTCCTCGGGGGTGATTGTTCCTCCAATTCCTCTTCCTCCCCTGCCCGGCAGCGGCGGCCGGAGCGGCTTGTCATGCTTCACCTGCTACACAGTCCCTCAACTGTCCAGCTCCAATCAATCTTTCAATGTCCGAACGGAGCGCCCTACATCCCTCTGTGGTATGGCCATGTGACTTGTGGAACTCGCACCACTTGTCCGCATTTGCTGGTGCCGGTACGCTAACAATAGGTTGCGGATCCGTAAACAGACCTCGGTGGACAGCGAGGATCTCCGTACGGGTTTTAGAGAGAGGGGTATAGGTTGGTCGAGCAACTGCTGTCGGAGCTGGGACCGCTGCTGCTAGAGCAGGTAAGCGTCTGACCTGATCGGTCCGGGCCGGTGCCCGGGCAGCAGTGGTCTGGGTTCCCGTCAATGTGAGAGACCTCTGCTCGAAGCCCACAGTGGTCATCCATACCTGATTTGCATCGTGCACCGTGCAGTGCATCTCCACCACAAACTGGAGGTGATAGTACGATATCGGCATATTTTTCATGAGCTCGATGTAGAAGGTGTTGTCTTTCAGTCCATTGACAAAGTTGTGGATGATAGCCTTCTCCTGCAGGTGTCGGTCCACCACCTTCATCGACGCGGCTATGTACCGGGTGTAAAACTCCCAAGTGGTCTCCGTCTCTAGCTGCCTCATTGCTAAAACCGTAGCCAGGTTCACAAACGTGTGCTTCATAGTGGAATAGCGACGGACCAGAGCAATGGCGAAGTCCCAAAAATGCCGAAGTGTACCGTTTGGCAAACCCTTGAACCATGCTAGGCAGTTACCTCTTAGATACGAAGGCAACATCTTACAATGCAGCGCCTCTGGAATGTCCCTAGCGTACATGATGCTTGCATAAGTATGGACAAACTCTTCCGGATCTCCTTCCCCATTGTAGGTTGGGAGTCCGTCCGGAGCCTTGGTTCCGGATGGACATTTGAAACTCAAGACTTTCGGAATCCAAGGCGACTGAGGTCCGATCCCATTCCGTCCGATGAGGCGATTTAGACAATCCTCGATGGAATCCGGACAAAAAGGCGTCTGAAATTCAAAACCTCCGGGAAGCCCTCCTCCGGCAGGTTGCTTTCCGACCATCATCTGCTGTTGTCTTTCGGGGGCACCCATCCCATAAGCCTGTTGAGCTTGCGCTCCCCAGTATGGTGGTGCATTTGGATTCAGGCCGGCGGTCTGCTGTTGGTTCCCGCCTGGAAACAGGTTCGGATTCGGCATTCTCTGTTGCTCCGGAGGAAGATTGTCGGCTGCAACCTGCTGAGCCGCTTTCCATGCCTGGAGCTGCTGGTACTCCGCCACGTTCGTTCTCAGGATATTGCCCCCAAGTCTAGAGTTGTGGCGCCTACGCTCCTCCGTTCCGGCCTTTCGCCCCAATTGATTCCTACCCGATCGACTTTGAGTGTCATCTTCCTCCGTACTCATCCAGGTCGTAATCCTCCGGGTCGTCCGAGTCGGACCCTTCTAGATTGCCTAAATCCGCCGTTCCTTCAACGTGGTCAGTGTCCCATTCCGACTCCTCATGGTCTCCAAACTGCCTCTGCCTCAGCGCCTCCCGCTCGGCCCGCAGTCGCTCCCTGTTTTCACGCTGTATCTCAGCCAGCGTCCGTTCTGAAGTCGCTTTCTTTCCTTTGGCCTTCTCCGCTGCCAAGCGCTGTCGTCGACGTTCCTCAGCTGCAACCTTTGCCTCTACTCCTACCTCCTTGGCTCGGAGGGCCCGTTCCTTCTTAGCCGGTATCTTCTGGCCCCTGATGGTTGCGGCTACCCTTCTGGTCTTCGGCCCTCCACCCGCTTCTTCCTCCGGCGGAGGAGAGTTCTTCCTTGACCGTCCGCGCGGCATGGACGCAACTTATGACTGGGGATGTGAGGCCACACTTGGCGTGCCAACTGATGCTACCAGCTTCCAGTCCCGGTCCGGATACAAGGATGGTCTCCGGTCCGGATGAGGCTTTGTCCGTGCTTCGCGCGCTCTCACCTATTAGACCTGCAAAACAACGCCTCGGAGTATCCCGAGGATAGCTACTCCGGCGTGATGATGAAAGATGGGCCTTTGAATAGGAGAGAGAATAAAGATATATTGAGAGAGTTTAGTCTGATAGAACATGCCTTTCTCCACAAGTCCAAAGCTGTATTTATAGGTATGAGTGGTCAGCCTCCAGCCCAAAGGCAGTGGTCCTGCCTGTTTGTCCTTATCCGGGGACAGGTCGTATTCATGTCCCCTTTGTCCCCGGATAACGCCATTCTAGCTGACGTCACATGGATCGTACCGCTCTCTGGGCCGGAGCCTGGATATGAGCCGGAGCCCATATCACCACTGGTTGCATCCAATACTAATCGCTATCATCTAATCGTTCAATTTCACTAGTATCACCACCTACCAAGTTCCAAATATGTTCAGCTATACCTTCACGCACTTCTGCAAACACTTTATCGATGTTCATCAATATAGTAAAATCATTAGTTCCTAGTGTAGACCCGTGATCTAAAATAGGATTGTCAATCTCTTGCATTCGAATGAATTTTTAAAGCGTGAAACATGCAACAATAATTGATTTTTGATGACAATTTTCAATTTGAGGCATTGTTTTTATAGCACTCTCCAAGTACTTTTCAATTGTCCAAATTCACCTTCGATTTTCATTCTAAATGAAGAATATCATTTGTGAAAATGCTCCGCCTTACCTCTAGGTGGTGCATGTCTAAACTCTGATACATGTTTTCTTGCTCTTGTACTGGATACATGAGATTTTAGGATGATTCAGATGAATCTTATTAAAGGGAAAAGAGATAAGTTTTGAGATTTAAAAAATATATATATGTAGTTTTAAAAAAAGAAAGGAGAAAAATAAAAAAAAGTTAATAAACTTTTAGTTATATGTTAAAATTTATAAGATTAAAAAAATACATTTTAACTTATTTCAGCGAATGCCAGCCAATTTCATTAACTGCATCATGCTTCAGCTTACTGCAGCTTGCTTCAGCTAAGTTCAGCTACCTGCAGCGTGTTTCAGCTAACTGCAGCTTGCTTCGGCAAATTTCAGCTAACTTCCGCGCAGTTCAGCGCAGTTAAACTGAAAATAAGCTGAACTTGACAGGATATATATACCTTTTGGAAAGTTTAACTTTTAGTTACATTTTGTAAGTCATTTTATATCCTTGCAGATCAGATTGTTTTATCTGAGACTGATATTGAATTTTAGTATATTCTTAGACATATTTTGCAACTTCATGGCGATCGAGCACTTAAATACATATGTACCGTAAGACACAAGTTTTTCAGGTTCTGTGCACACAGAACATAGTAACAGAATAGTTGTAACTGAGCTGAGCTAGCTTCAGTCAAAAAGTCAAAGTCAGATAGTTTAGTCAGCTTCTGTTTTAAATGTATTCTAGTTGTTACTATAGTTGGTTAGTTAGTTACTTTTAATTGCTTTTTAGTTAGCTAACTTAGCTATAAAGTCACCAGCTTTCCTCTTTCTTCTATAACCAACTTTGATCCGATCAGACCCTTTCTATGGGAATAAGACTCTGCATATTTTTCTCCTTGATGGAGCTTGTTCTTCATGAGCTGTTTTGATCTTCTTCATGCATAAATCTGATATGGTACCACAGCATTGATCCGATTGGACTGTTATATGATAATTTCTGTTTTCTGAGTATTTTCTTTCTGCGACAATGGTGAATCCTAATCAAATTGCGGGTGGATCTAGTTCTCACCGAGGTCGTGGAGCTGGACCAGCATGGATCTGCTGCTGGATGGAGCGGCACTGGTGGTGACAACATCGGTGGAGCACCGGTTGGACCTAACGGAGATGGCAATGATGGAATCTAGAAACTTCAGGAACTTCATCACTCAGATCACCTTGGCGTTGTTCTGGTTACTAAGCTCTTGACAGAAACAAACTACACAGCTTGGATTCGGGCTGTGAGGCTTGCTTTGGGAGCCAATTAAGCAGAAGCTGAAATTCGTTGAGGGGAAGATCATCAAGCCTGCTGAAGATGATCCTCTTTTTGAACAATGGAAGAAGGTCGATTTTATGGTGACATCATGGATCCTGAATTCCGTTTCACCTTAAGTTGCTGAAGGATTTCTCTATGCTGGAAGTGCTATACAGATCTGGAAGAAACTTGAAGAACGCTTTGGAGTGCCTAATGGGAATCAGATTTATCAATTGCAGAGGGAGATTGTTTCTCTAAAACAAAGTAATGCCTCCCTTGGAAACTATTTCAGCAAAATTAAAGGTTTTTGGGATCAAATGCATGATGTGGATTCAATTCCTATATGTGAGTGTTCTGGATGTGTTTGTGGTGCCTCTAGAAAATTAGTGGAGAAACAGAATAGAAAAAAGATTTTACAGTTTCTGATGGGATTTGAATGAAGAGTTTGATGGAATTATCAGGTTCTAGTCATGGAGCCTGTCCCTGCTGTTACAAATCAGTCTAACCGTGGAAATTTTAGTTCATGAGTAATCTGAAAATATTTTTCCAACTCAAGATCAGTCTAAATTTGGTCAGGAAATTGTTTTTTCCAACTCAGTACATGACCTTATTTGGTTGATTGATAGTGTGACAAACTGACAATAGAAAATTTAGATGATAATTAATTTAGTCTTGTATTTTGCATATTATCCCCTAGGGTTTAATACCTTAGTTGTAGGTCCCTACTTGTATGTACAAATACCTGTGACTATCTCAATGCAAATCAGTTTGGGAAATAGTCTTTAAAGATAGTTTTGAAAATATTCATGAATACTTTTGAGTTTAATCAGATTTTCACGTTCCAAGTTCGTCTAGAGCTGTATAAATAGGATCTCATTCATCTCACTTTCGAGTTCTCTACTCTTATCTCTATAGCGTTAAGCACAAAAATTTGTTCTCTTCTCCTCAGTCGATCAGTCAGCTCTCTTAATCAGGTCATTTCTGCAATTGGCTTCAAGTTCGGTACATTCAAGTCATTTAGGGTTTTATTTTTCGCTCCTATAAATCAAGTCAAGTCTGCAGGCAAGTTTGCCCAAAAAACGGTCGATCTCCTAGCCCCTCTTTTTGTTATAGATTAATCCAATGATTTTGAACCAATAGTATAGAAGAATAATAAACATGAATTATCAACTTCTCCATAGTTCTTAAAACAAAATTACTTTTTTTGAAGGACATACAACACGAAAGAATAACTTGGATTGTATATATACAATCATTTAAAAAAAATTCTTAAACCACTAACTTTTATTTAAAAAAATTGCCATGCGCGCTATGCATGCACGATGCGTGCACAGTGGGATGTGTTCTGTTGTTATCTGAGCACTCTTATATTATATATGATCTTTATTGCAGAAAATCAAGGGTTTCTAATTTTATTGTATCCATTCAAAGTCGTGATGTTTTTCTTATGAAACAGCCTTCATTATTCCAAAGAAGCAAAATCCTAGTAGTCGTGTTTATATATCGATTCATGTCTTGTAGGATCAAAAATGATATTTTCGAGACAAAAACCTTTGTAATGTCATGAATAATGTAAATGTTACTAACTTGATCTAATGTTACATGCTACTTTCTGACTTATTCATTACATGTATACATTATATGAGCCAAGCAAGGATTATGAATGGAGTGAGTATGTCGGTAGCACTGGTGATGAGCACGAGGGGCCCAAGTCGATATGCCGGTGGTAACTACACTGATGCGCACTTTTGATGATGAGGAGCTGAGTGAATTCATGCTCAGAAGGCAGCTTCAAACTAAAAGAACATTTAAAAGGATTTTTAGAGTCTTAGCCATCAATAAATTATTTTTAAAAAAGAACTAAAAACGTGCAATCATTACTTATAAAACACAAGCAGAAAACGTGTGATCATTGAATTGTGTTACTTTTTTAAGTTATTCAAGGTTTGTAATAAATTAAAATATGATCTGTTAAATAATGTTTGTTAACTAACTAGACCTAACTTTTTCTTCATCTATATTTAATTTCTAAACCTAAAAACGTGCGCTCATATATATAGCGAGCAGATAACGTGCGCTCATTAATTAATTAACGTGCGCTCACCGTGAAAACCAGCAACAACTGAATCCCTTAAAAAGCCATTCCTCGAATTATAAGAAACTAGTTGCATACAATTTCATCTTCATTCAAATCACCAACAACTCTATACTAAGTTTTGAAATAGAGGCATAATAGAGGCATATTTTGAAACGATTGAGACACCAAAGAAAGACATCCCCTGAAAACGTAATGAAATTGCAGACGTAACATAACGGATGTCGGAGGAGCCCTCGAAGCTGAACTGTCCACTTCCCGTGTCTCACCTTCACCAACTTCTCCGCCACCAGAAACCTTGAATTACCCAAAATCCCCTTCACACAGCCCCTTCTCCACCCTCTAGCCACTCTCCCGGTAAGGACCTCCACCTCCTCCCCCAATCGGAAAACCGTGGTCGGAAACCAAATCCCGAGCGTCTTCACCTCTACCTTGTCTCCGTTTGCAAAAGAACTCATTCTTACTTCGTGTATCGAAATGGGGTTGATTTTGAAAACGTAACATTTCCTCACCGTTGACAGGAAAAAGACCTTTCACAAATTCCTCGCTATTGCATAACTCCTACTATTAAAATTATGACATCCACGACAATATGATCATGTTAAATGCTGTCTTCAAACTGAGACTGAGATATAAACTGAGGCTCAAATATAGACTGAGATATATATGATCGCATGTTAAGTCTAAGTTGTTCCAACATAATTCATAAAAAATAATTTAAAATTAGTTTGATATTTAATTCTTCGCATTTAATTCTTTGATATAATGTTCGTGCATGAGGCGTGCATGAGGTTAGTCTTTGCATTCGTGCATATAATATTGCCATGATATTTATTTTTCTACTTAAAAATGTGATATACGTGACTACATGCGCTAGGATTTGTGCTATACTGCTTCAGTTTTTCTATCGATCAGTTTAGTTCAAAAAAATATAATTTAATAAAATTTGAGTTAATTTATTTATACTGAATGTACATATTATATCAATAATTGAATTTTCATTCAATATTCATGATCAGTATACAGTTCAAAAAAATAAAATATTTGAGAGCATATGCGGATAGAGAGTAGACAGAAGCCATATGCCTAAAAACAAGCTTTAGCAATTGCTACGAGTCTGTCGTGAATCTCTTTAGCTTTCTGTACATCATTGAATTGTCGTCTTCCTTCCATAAATATTAATTACTTTAGATATTTTTAATTCAACTGATCATGATCAACTTTTGGAAATGATTCAACTTTTTTATGAAGTGGGGGGATTGGCCATGGCCATGATTTTTAATTTGCTTATTGTATTAAACGTTGATGTATCGTGGAGTGCGTATTATTCAACTATAATTACTTTGTCAATACTAATTACATTTTCTAGTTCAGTTGTATTTCAATTCCATTCATGGTATTCGGAAATATCCCCTCGTGATTACATGGAATGAATTGACATATAATTTCACTAATATGTTATAAGATATAAGAGTAACTAAATTGCATTTAAATTGTTTGTACCATCACATATTTAAATATCTCTTCCAACAAAACTGCAATATAAATTATAGTGATATTTGATTGAAATAGAACTCATGCCGCTACTATGTACATTTCCTCAGTGTTCTTAATTTTTGATCTTTCAGGTTTTACTACTCAATTATTATTATATTTTGATATTATTTTCGGCATGGTCTATGTTTCTATCAGGTTCTTCTTTAAAGCACACGTTCTTCTTCTTATTTTGGTAGGTGTACATCATAGTCACTCAAATCTGGTATGCCATTTTCAATACACTCCAGAGAGGAGGTTATGCTATAGCTTGTTGTGTGGGAGAGGTTTGTAAATTTGCTCGGTTTCGCAGCACATCACAAAACAAATTCTTTTAAAAGCTTTGAGATTCAATTTTACTGCATCGAGTTCGAGTAAACCATCAAGAATGGGCACAAAACATTTTGTCAATCCTATATACTTTTTCTAGTGTAGTAAAAGTTAATTTAACAAAAATAATAATAGTATAGTTACATAAACTTATAACCTATATAATTTTATCATGAACTCCGCATTTAAGATTTCTCTAGATAATTCTTTAGTACCAATTCAATAAAAATAAGTTGAGAAAAAAAATCATCGGCTTTATCCATCCAAAATAAACAAACAATTAGATAAAACAGTTTTATAAAAAGGCACATGAAATATTGTATGTTGTATGATTGTTAATTTGGATCTAAAGCATGAAGAATTAGTCATCATTAGACCGTCTTAAACAATTTTTTTCTCTCCAAAATAAATCGAAATCGATGATGAAAATCTTGGTTTGAGTTTTATAGGAATCATCTCTCAGAAGTCAGGTATATCATTAGAAATGGAGGTGGTGGAGATGTATATATATGTATTATCCTCATCATTAATTAAGACATTAAAATTGTGAACATGAAAGAACAAAGAACGTTGAGGATTTTTAGAGTCTTAGGCATCAGTTATCCTTAAAAAAGAACTAAAAACATGCATCCATTTATTATAAAAAACAAGCAGAAAATGTGCGGTCATCTACCGTCAGATATATCAAACTAACGGTAATTTACCCCTATTAATTATTCATTTTTTAGACGCTCCATCAAATCTGAATTCAATCTGTTACTTCAGAATGTATGAAAGGTTTTTCTGGTGGTAACTTTGTGGAGAAGAACACATTGTTCGTTAATGACCGAAAGCCTACCCCCATTTGTCTATTTTTTTGAGTTCAGTAAATACCGTCTAATTTTCTGCTTCATTGTTGTTTCTTACATTGATAAATTCCATATAGATAATTAAAAAATACTCTTACTGCATTTTCAGTAGAGTCAATCAAATTAAAGTGTTGAGGGAAGGTTAGGCTTAAAAGATTTACGCTGTCCGTGTGCATAACAGAGTTAGAGTGCATCGTACGTAGTAATTTCAGGTGTGTTAGGATCTTTTTGGATCACAAAGATCAGTGAAACAATCTTATTGTGATGACGTGATGGTGTTGTATGTTTTGCAGGTATTTGGATGTTATTTTGCTGTGATGGAGAATCTATCTACGTTGACAGAGGAGTTATAATATAAAAGGATTAAAAGCAGATGTACCCCCAAGTTTATAAGAAAGTGCTAATGTACCCCGAGCAATCCAAAAGTGGTAATGTACCCTTATAATTACATTGAACAAAGAAATGTACCCATGAATCCAATTTTCCAGCTGCATTATGAATTAAAAGACAAATTTACCCTCATTTATTGAGTTATTTTTTTCCCTGACCCAAATGTCCCCGGGCACCAAAACAAATTCATAAAATCAATATCACTGAATTACAGAATAAATGCACAATATATTGAAAATTTTTAATCTTTACATCCGAAAACTCAGCAAATTGAAAACATTAGTGAAGTTAACATAATCTCGCTAACTCTATTCTCTCCTTTGGTAATTTGAGTTAGTCACGCTAATTATTACTGGGCGTGGCGGTTTCACTCACACTAATTTCTGGGCACGGTAATTTTGGTCCCCTCGACTACAAAAGCGTTCATCTGATGAATTAACGGTGACTGGTAATATGGATTCGGATTGGCTTGCTTAACTGGGCGTGAATTTAAAAGGGAAGCAGGAATTAGACGAATAGGTAGGGGAGGATTATTCATTAATTTGGTTGGTGCATTTTCGTCCTACAATTTTATATTTTTACCATAAAATAATAGTGAGGGTATTCTTGACATTTTACATTTGGCAAAAGAAAATTCTGCTCAAATTATATATTTGAGGGTATAGTGACACTTTTAAAAAATATAGGGGTACATTAGCACTTATTTAAACACTTGGGGGTACAAGAGCACTTTTTTCAATATAAAAATAACTCGTTATTATACATTATCTGCTAAATGCTAATTATTAACTAATTTGACCTACATTTTTCAAGGAGCCTCTTTAAACATAATTTATAACAAAATAAACTTATCTTGCTAATTTATTCTTTGCATTATATTCCTGCATATAATTAATATTCCTATGCACGCACGAGGCGTGCACAATTTTATTTTATACATAAAACGTGCACATTTTATATATGTGAACTTTTAATTGTTTGACTTGAACGTACTTTCGCTACCATGTTAAATGTGCATCATTATTAATTGACTGATTTTTTTTTTTTGAGGAAAATTGACTGATCTAATTAAATAGCATGAATGAATGAAGAATTTATTGATATATTACCTATGCTCTATCTACAAATTAACTATGAATGTATGGTTTCTTATATATAATCAAACCACTACTAGAATTAAGAAAATGCAGAAGGTTTTAATCAAGTAATAATTTTAACTTTTTTGTGGTTTAGTTTTTAAATACTGCAAATGATGAAATGCCTCTCAAATTAATGCAACCAATTACAACTGTAAATGTATTTCTTTCCTAGTTTGTTATACATTCATTAACTGTTGTTAAAATGCAATTATCATTTGTGTTTACTTTTCATTTATATGCATTGCAATGATTATGCACTTGATTATAATTAAAGATAAACCTTTTGTGATCAGCTAAGCTAGGGCATTATCTAACTAAAACGCTTTTTTTATAATCATATTATTACTCTTTTTGTTCCATTCTATAATTTTAAGTATCACACATAGTACCGGAAGAACATTACATGCATCTTTTATGTATCTTTTGATGTATATGCATCTTTGAATCTTTGTGAAGATGGAGTTGGAATTGTAGTTAGAGATCACATGGTCTGGTCATCAAACTTTACTTGAAATATTTTACTTAAATAATCTTCTTTAGGAAACTAATAATCAAAATAACCTTCTTCTAGTTTTTATTACCTAACTAACACTCTTTATACCAAGTTGGATACACATATTATCCTACGTGTATTATTCTATATTACGTAGATTTTGTTTTCTGAAAATTATTCTATACACAGATATTTGTACAGTATTCACGGGATATATAACCTGATATATATATGTAGTAGCTTTTGTTTTGATTATTTTATATCATTTAAATAATTTGTTTTGATTCTTTATCATGCGATGGATGTGGTGGTAAATGCTTGTACATTATTTCTGAATGGTAAGCTTCTGTATATGCTCAGGGTACCACGAAAGAAGAAGAAACTATGAAGGAGTAAAGCAGGTATATATCAACGAGCACATGGGGTGCTCAAATTAATTATGCATACAAATATGTTTGGCTAGGCACATTTGATAGAGATGCAGCTGCGGTTTATCACGAAGCAGCCTTGAGATTCAGAGGCTCTAGGGAAATCATCAATTTTCCCAAATGTGAATCATGAAATGTATTATGATGTTGGCAACAATTGATGCAGCTAAGGCCTTTTCTTCTGTGTATGCAAACTGGCTCTCAAAAAGAATGTCTGTCAGCTCAGGAAGGATGGCCGAATCAATCAGGACACTCACATTATCATCGAGGCACGATAGGCTACACAGAGGTTGCAAGCTCGATCGGTTCCACCCTTCCTTTGACTGCATTTCAATGAAAATTTTAGTTTTATGGAGTGCTATGTGTTCTTTGCTGGAATTTGTCAGTGTTATCCTCCCTACTATGGATGCCATCTCCATTTTTACTTCATCAGGGCCTGTGGGAGAAGAAATATTAGCATTCCCTATGTTTTCAGCGGTAAACACAAATTTCTTTGCCAGAACTATGTAAGATTTTACCTTCAAGCAACTGTTTTAGTAATGGTTCAAATTTTCCAGCAATGGCTAACTGTTCGGTGTTGTTCTCCGCCATTTCTAGGCGCTTTAAGACCTGTTCAGCTAGATTTGATAAGAAGGGTTCTCCAGATTATCTGCCATGCTAGAAAGTAAGACCAATGCTCCTTTTGCAGAAGCTATTTGAAAGCACAAGGCTTCATCAGTCAAGAAGTCAAGCAGTAACTTAACAACACATTCTTTCTCTTTCTCTGAGCTCCCGATCAAACCTCGTATAGCCAACCTGATGATCCCCTCTTGAAGCATCATCGTCTGCAATATAGTGCATCAGTTGAGCCTATTAGTCCTGGCAAAAAAAATGAAAAACAAAAGTTCCATCTCTATTTTGGGATGTGGCCATTTTGATTATTATTATGTTAGGCATAGCGCATAGACCATTCTTATTAGTCATAGAACACAAGTTCAACATGAACGATCTTGCAGCGAACGAGAAATAGAAGTGGCGGTGGAGGACGGGATCGGAACGGTCGAGGCATTCGGACCAGTGCATGATCAGCCGTGGTGCTGGCGGCGGCAAGCTTTGTGAAACGGAGAGCTTTTTATCGTTGAGAGCCAGGCCTTGTAGACGATCTTGCAGCGAGCAACTGGCTTTCCGGGAAGCCCATGATGTTGAAAATGATCTCGCCAGGTAGAATAATATGTGTATCCAACTTGGTATAAAGAGCGTTATAGTTAGGTAATTAAAATCAAAAGAAGATTATTTTGATTATTAATTTCATAAAGAAGGTTATTTAGACAAACAAAAATGCTTGTTGTTTTATGAGGGGTTTTAGAGCCTCTCTCAATTAATTTGAATTTTCACTCTATGGGGTTCTTTTATTAAATGGAATTGTTTTATAAGGGGTTATTTTATTTTTTGCAGAATCTCCTCTAGGGATTTTCTCAACAAGCACACGCAGGACCTTCCCCAACCATACATCAGTTCAATCATTCTGGGATCCTCTGTAATGCAATGCAACACCATTAAAATCAGTACTCATGCCAACACCACTGTATTATTATGATCATGGAATGCTTTGTCTTTCAATCACTCAGTGGCGAAGTTGTACTTTGTTTGATGCCAAGATTGAATTGGAGACAAACCATAGCAACACCATGATCAGATCTGCTACTGGAATAGGATAAAAACCTCATTAATTTAGGCTTATTTCCATTAATTCTTTTGGAAAGTGTTCCGCACTTCACACACCTCTATGGTTTCTGAAATTTACTATCGATCAGTTTCACAGTTCTTAACTATTCTTTCTATTCTAGCACGTATGTTTGAACATAAGACATAGTTTAAACACTGAAAGAAAGAACACACAAATTGTTTACGCAGTTCGGTGATAAACACTTACGTCTTCGGGGCCTTGCCCAGTCTGAAAATCATCCACTAAAATAACCAAGATCAGTTACAATTTTCTCCAAACAATTAACTATCTAGGACTTATCTTAATCGTGTGGATTCGTGAGATCCCCTCACTTGCCGGTCAGGAACTCCTCGTTGCTGCCTTGACCACTTCCCCTGAAGTATTAAGGCGTGTTGATTCCAAACTGCTGGCGATGACAAAGACCTATTGAACTCCCTTCAATAAGCTGCTCCAACTGTAAAGCTATTCTGATCGGCAGAATACTTTCTTGTAAGATGGATGGTTGTTGATGTAGCTTTCTTCTCTATTTATAGTCCGAGGTTGTGCTTCCGTGTTAGTCTTCACGATCCTTCAATCACGGCAAAACTAATCCTATCGTCCAGCAAATCACAGCTCCATTTAGTCTTCTAGCTTTATTCTTCTTCTATAGCTAAAGGATAAGAAATATCTTCTTTCCTTATTTAAGACTAATTCTTTCTAAGATACAACTCTATTACATATTCTCAAGCTAATCCAATCAGCACAAAATCAATCTTCACTTATCATCTTGATTTCTCGAATATCATCTTTGATCACATAAGAGTTGTACTTTTCCTTCAATACTCTTCCTTAGTTTCTGATTCCGGTTCAGCAAGTGTTTAAACATCAGTATGTTTAAACATGATAACTTCTACAAAATAGCCAATTATATCATACTGAGTCTTCTGGACTCTTCAATCTCCCTCTTTGGCATTTTGTGGAACCATAACACTTATTTTGATGTAGAAACAGTAACTCACTCCCCCTATCATATAGATCTTCATACTTCAATCATATTTGCATCAATAAATCAGAAACAGTATATATAATCTCAAAGCTCCCCCTATCAGCCAGACATAGATAGAGCTATTCATACACATTTCATAGCATAGCAGTGTTCCAAAATAAATGGACACATTAAAACATCCAAAATAAATGGCCACCCAAGCCATCAAAATATTCTCCCCCTTGGGAACATAAAACATGCCAAAGTACCAAAATCCAGAGAGAAAACATAAAAAAAATCCAGAATGTATCAAAATACTGAGGGCAAAACAGAAAGATAAAACATTAGATCTCAGAATGCAGCAGAACCATTGGTCTCATCATCAGTCTCTTCAAGAGCTTCCAGCTCCTCTTGAAAGTCCATCATCTTCTGTGTATCTAATCAGTCCTCTGAGCTCCTTCTTTCTCACAATAGCATAATTCACCTCAACTGGCTCATCTTCTGAGTCTGCCTCTTCTTCCCCAGTCACTGCAGGTAGATCATTTCTCTTCCTGAAAATGGACTTGTTAACTTGTAAATCATCACAGAAAGTGATCTTATCATCTAGTCCATCTACCAAACCAACATGATATAGCAAGCCTGTAATGAGGGCAGGATAGGTGATGTACTCATCAAATTTCTGATGCTGAGCCAATAGTAGAACCCTATCATATATAAACCATCCCAGATTGAAAGGTCTCCTGGTGCCAATGCAATACATCAAACATGACATCTCCTCAGTCACAAGAGATACATTGGTAGACATGGCCCATAGATTAGAAACAGCTCTGTAAAGACAATAATACTTCTGAGAAAGATAAGCTACCTTGAGAGTCTTGTCTGCACCCCATTCTCCAAGTGTGCCCCCTGTCAGCTCCAGTGCTACCACATCATAATCCAAAGTAAAACCTTCTGGATAGGCACTGTTTGGGCAGATGGAATCATGTCTCCCTGTTCCCAACACCTGATTGATTAAAGGAGCATCAAATCTATAGAGCTTGCCTCTGAGATAGACTTTTCTGTACCAGGCAGAATCTGGAGCACTGTTTGTTCCTCTCAGGTTTGCATAAAATTCCAGCACCAGAGAATGATTGGCCTTCATGCAGAAGTTTGCTGGTCCAAACATGTGAATTCTCTTCATAAAAGCCACAAAGCCAGGATGTTTAAACTTCCGAGTCAATCTCTTTTCCACATGCATCTTCCTGTTGATCAAACCTTCAAACACAGTCATTACTCTCCTGGAATAAAAGATATCATCCCAAGCATTTTCCAGCAGGGGATTGTCATCTGGAAATACTAATAGCACCTCAGCTGCCTCATCACCCTCCTCAGGCTCAGATCCAGAGCTACTACTCTCATGATTTTTTGCAGCTGGCTCAACTATCTCATCATCCTCCTCAGGCTCAGATTCAGAGCCACTACTCTCATGGACTTGTGCAACTGGGTCTGCAGATGGTACTTCTGGTAGTGGGACTTCTTCAAAGTCCATATTGAGCTCCGGAACTTCATCCCTCCTCTGCTCACTAGGAAAGACTTGAATAACTGGAGGAAGAGACTTATTCTTCCTCAACTTCGCCCTCTTTAACTTCTGCAGCTTCTCAAATTTTACAGTTAAAGGAAGGCTATCCTCACTGTCTGGTGCTGTCTCTATTAGAGGTTCCATCATGATTCTGACATTCTCCAAAATCCTATACATATCAACTGCCTGCTCAGATTCACCAGGCTTCTCCTGTTCTACAGTTTCCTCTACTGCCTGCTCAACTTCAACAGGCTTCTCTTGCTCAACAGTCCTTGTACTGAACACTCCTTGACCTCTCTTCCTCTTCCTCTGATAAATCTGCTTAACAACTGCCCTTTCTGGACCCATAGTCTGCTCAGATTTATCACCAATTTCTGAACTCTCATAGAAGAAGTTCAAGTCTGGTCCCCCTTCAAACTCAACCCCTACACTAACTGTAGGATTATTCTCATGAGCCACAGATTCTGGTGTGGCTCTAGTGATATTCAGACCAAGTTGTTCAGCCAGACGTAAATCTTCCATAGTGGGGATGGAATTAATAGGTAAGTTGGATGGAAGATTGCCCATGGTGGTTTAGACACACAGGTAGGTTGAAACACACACAACTAACAGAAACCTCAGAAATCCCCAACTATGACAACTCCTAGGTGCGGCAAGCACTCTAACTACTAAATCAGCCAGAAAGACTCAATCTTTAAGCAGTTTAGAGCTAAATACCTTTTGCATGCACCGATTTGAGTTCGAAACTCCAGTCGACTAAAAGCCAGATTTTTCTTGTTCTTGGACTCCCGATTTGACAATGTATTGCTCAGACCAGATTGAGGTGCGATGAGAGCCAATCGATGCACTGGTTTGATGATGAGCTTTGATCAGTCGCCGGTGGAGGTTGTCTTGAAGTGGGAACGACGGAGCTACAGTAATTAGGTGAAAAAGGGACAAAGATTTTCCCTCTTATATTTAATATTTTCAGAAATTCAAATCCTAACCCAAATTGGAAAATAAATCCACAATTGCACACTGGTCCCCAATTTTAATGAAATCACTGATTATTCCCCATAAATTAAATATGTAGCCAAGATTATATCCTCAACCCGTATGGATATTTTAGCCCACTGATATCAACTCTTTCAGCCCATTGACTAGTCAAGCCCAATAGTCTATTCTCTTCATTTCGGCTAACTCTTCAGAGTTTAAACACACTGACTTCTCAGTGTTTGAACATACTCAACACCAACTTCTTTTTGTATTTTTCTTTTTCAAAACAAATAAAAGAACGCAAGGCAATAAACACTAATATACAACAAATAAGAGGTGATCAAAGGTACCTCAAATTCGACAAACACCTAGGTGTTGTCTTAGTGTCTCAAATGTTGCAGAATCTAGTGGTTTAGTGAAAATATCTGCATACTGTTCAGCACTAGGAACAAATTCAATGATCAGTTCCTTCTTTTCAACCAAGTCTCTGATGAAGTGATGCTTGATGTCTATGTGCTTTGTCTTCTTATGATCAACAGGATCATGGGAGAGATCAATGGCCCCTTTATTATCACATTTTATAATTAGGGCATCCTGCTGGAATCCATAGTCTTTTAACATCTGCTTCATCCACAGCAGTTGCTGGCAACAGCTTCCAGCTGCTAAGTATTCAGATTCAGTAGTAGACAGTGAAATAGAGTTCTGCTTCTTGCTGTACCATGACACTAGATTTCCTCCTACATAGAAACATCCTCCAGTAGTACTTTTCCTGTCTTCTGAATTTCCAACCCAATCAGAATCACTGTAGCCAATAATCTCAGCTTGACTTCCTCTAGAGTACCAGAGACCATAATCAGCAGTCCCATGCACATATCTGATGATTCTCTTGACTGCAGACAGATGACACTCCTTGGGATCAGACTGAAATCTTGCACATAGTCCAACACTTAAACAAATGTCTGGCCTACTTGCAGTGAGATATAATAGGCTCCCAATTATACTTCTATACAACTTAATATCTACCTTCACACCATACTTGTCATAGGTCAATTTCTCCGTAGATGCCATTGGAGTTCGCATATTCTTAGAATCGTCCATCCCAAATCTTTTAACCAAATTTAAAGTGTACTTGGTTTGATTAATGAAGATACCTTCCTTGTGCTGTTTGACTTGAAGCCCCAAAAAATATGTCAATTCGCCAACCATGCTCATTTCAAACTCACTCTTCATCATTTCTATAAAGCTATCAACCAGCTTTTGAGATGTTGACCCAAAGACAATATCATCTACATAGATTTGGGCAAGCAGAATATGTTTTTCATATTTAAACACAAAGAGCGTTCGGTCTACTCCCCCTCGTCGATAGCCTTTCTGCAAAAGAAATTGGGTGAGACACTCATACCAAGCCCTGGGAGCTTGCTTAAGACCATATAACGCCTTTTTTAGTCTGTACACGTGATCAGGCAAATACGGATCTTCAAAACGCTTGGGTTGTTCCACATATACTTCTTCCTTGACAATGCCATTTAAAAATACACTCTTTACATCCATCTGAAAAAACTTGAACTTCATAATACAGGACATAGCAAGCAAAAACCGAACAGATTCTAACCTTGCAACCGGAGCAAAAGTTGCATCAAAGTCGACACCTTCAACTTGAGTGTATCCTTGAGCGACTAGTCTAGCCTTATTTCTGGTGATATTACCATCTCCATCAGACTTGTTCTTGAAAATCCACTTAGTGCCAATGACATTGACACCTGGAGGCCGTGGAACAAGATACCATACATCACTTCTTGTGAACTGCTCCAGTTCCTCTTGCATGGCAGAAATCCAATACACATCATTCAATGCTTCCTTATGATTCTTGGGTTCTATGGGGGAGAGAAAACATTGCAGCACATGCATCCCAGCATTCATTTTAGCGTAGTCTTTCCGTTCCGTTTGCCTTAGATTATACATGTTAGGTAGAGGATTGACAGATGTAGCTGGATCAGATATTGTAGCTTCAGATACTGTGTTGCTTTCAGAATCAACAGATGATGTTGTAACATCAGGCAATGTTATAACATCTGACAATGTGGTAACATCAGATAGAGATGAATCAATATCTGAACTGAATGGCTGCTCAGGTTTATCTTCAAGTAGGATTCCGCTACTGATGTCCTTCAAATCTTTAATGACCACATTGTTGGACTCCATCATGACATTTATACGATTATTGAAAACCCTGTAAGCCCTGCTATTTGGAGAATAACCAAGAAAAATACCAACATCAGCTCGTTTATCAAACTTACCGAGAGGTTCACGATCTCTAAGGATATAGCATGCATTCCCAAATATGTGAAAGTAAGAAACATTAGGATTCCTCCCTTTCCAAAGTTCATAGGCAGTTTTCTGAGTGAAAGGTCGAAGATAGACTCTGTTTATTGTATGACATGCAGTATGTACTGCCTCAGCCCACCATTTCTTAGGAGTATCATTTTCTGCCATCATAGCTCTTGACATGTTGATGATATTCCTGTTCTTGCGTTCAACAATACCATTTTGCTGTGGTGTGATCGGAGCAGAAAACTCATGCTTGATTCCAAGTTTCGCACAGAAATCCATCATAGTAGAGTTTGCAAACTCCCTTCCATGGTCACTCCTTACTCGAACCACTTGAAGACCGTCATGTGATCTTTCAGTATTAACTTGTGTAATGAGCTCAATGATTATTCCCACGGCATCAGATTTTTCTTTCAAGAATTTCACCCAAGTAAACCTGGAAAAGTCATCTACATATACAAAGATATATTTCTTTCCTGAAATATTAGATGGACTGATTGGCCCCATCAAATCCATATGCAGCAGTTCCAGACCATGGGAAGTAGTGATTTCATGAAGTTTAGAGTGTGGAGACCTAACCTGTTTACCTTCATGACATGGTGGACAGTTCAACTCCTTTGTATAAGAGAGTAATGGTACTCCTCTTATTGCTTCAAGCTTTGTTACCTTAGCCTTTCTGGTTTGCATGACCAAGCTTCTTGTGCCACAGAAGAGTATCGTCCACACTTACTTTGAGACAACTTACTGACTCATCCAGAATATAGCAGTTATCTGATGATCTAGTGCCAATAAGAACACCCCGTTCATCCTTCCTGACTGTGCATACTTTATCATCAAATAAAACTGTTAGTTTGTTGTCACATAGGTGACTAATGCTGAGCAAATTTTCCTTTAGTCCATCCACCAAAAGTACGTCTTGAAATACTGGATAGTTTTTGACTTGTAACTCCCTTTTTCCAGTTATTCTACATTTCTTCCCATCTCCAAATCTGACAGTTCCAGTCCATGGAACAATATTGCTCAACAACTCAGGAGTACCTGTCATATGTCTAGAACAACCACTATCGAAGTACCAGGAGTCTCTGGCATATGAGCTATAACATGTATGAACAGCATAGCAGTGATTGATTTTTGGAACCCATACCTTTTTTTAGTACGGAAACTTTGCTGGTTGTACTATATTGTAACCTGCTCCAGTGTTGTAACTTGCACCTGTGTTATAACCTGCTCCTGTGTTGTAACCTGCTCCATTTGTTGGTCCTTGCATCAGATCCCGTAAAAGACGAAAGCACCGTCTCTTGTAGTGTCCTGGACGTCGGCAATAACTGCACCTTGCCTCCCACCATGGTTGAAACATGTTTTGCTGATGATGATAGATAGGTTTATAACCTATACCAAACTTTGGAACGTTGGTAGAGTTGTTTGAAGCTCTAACAGGTTGCTCTTTCCTTACTTGGCTTGAAATAGGTTGAGTCACCTTCTTGTTTAACTTCCCTTTTAACTGATCAGTCTTGTTAGTCACTTCCATTTCATCATATCCTAATCCATGTCGATTTCCAGCAGCTTTTCCCATACCAAGAATATCATCCAGAGCAGCTGTTCCTTTGTTTAGTTTGGTGATGGTTCCTTCAGCTACCTCTGCTCGAATGAGGGCTATCTTCAGTTCCTTTCTCATCGCCTCAATAGTTATCTGTTGTTGCTCAATTTCTTCATTCAGGCTATGATTGTCTTTCTGTAATGCTTTATTCTGTTCAGCCACACTGATCCAGAGTTTATGGAGTTTGTCGTGAGATTCTTGAACCCCCTCAGAGTCTATGTTTGAACTCTCATTCTCTGAAACGACAACAGCACCAAACATAACATAGGTTTCTTCACTTTCTTCATCACTTTGAACAGTGATTGGTCCAAACGCTACATGGTTGCTGACATGCTCTTCCTCAGAATCTTCTGCATCACTAAATGTAGCATTGTAGACTTTCCCCTTTTTGTTAGCTGATCCACTTAGACAATGTGATTGAATATGCCCGTAACCTTCGCATTCTCGACATTGGATTTTTCCAGCATATTTAAACACTGGCTTGGATTCTGCTTGATCATTATTTGCTATTCTACTCATACTTGAACTTTGCTCCCTTCCTTCGTTTCTTCGATTTTGAGATTTCCTCAGAACTTTTGCAAAGCTCCTTGATATGTGAGCAAGCTCATCCTCATCCATTTTTCCATTGCTGTTTCTGGTGGAGTGTTTAGACATGGAATTATGTTTAGACACTGAGTTTTGTTCAGCTGTTTTTTGTGCAGCTGCAGTAAAGGCCATATCACTCTGCCTTACTGTGGCTAACTCCTTCATTTCAAAGGCTGAAAGTGCTCCCATGACTTCATCAACGGTCATCTCAGATGTATCATGTAACTCCTCCATTGCAATAGTTTTTCCTTTGAACCTTGGTGGTAAAGACCTCAATATCTTCTGGACAATATCATCTTCAACACATGGTTTTCCCAACTGATATGCTGTGTTGACAAGATCTCTGATTTTTGCATTATATTCAGTAATCGTCTCATTGCATAATCAAAGTATCAAATGATGTCTTCACTGTATGCATTTTTTGTCGTTTCATTTTAGCATCTCCTTCATAGCTTGCTTTTAGTTTCTCCCATGCATCCTTAGCAGTGCAGCAAGTTGAAATTAACCGAAATGCTTCTTGATCAACACACGAGTTGATGCAGTTGAGTGTTTTGCTGTTTAGTCGCTTATCCTTCCTCTCTTGAGTTGACAGCTCTTCTCCATTTTTCAGAACACCTTCGGCTGCCCCTGCTGTAGGCGGATGTCTGGCTGGTGACCACTCATTCTCAACCCAATACCATGCTTCTTCATCTAGAGCATCAATGTAATGCCTCATCCTTGCCTTCCAATAACCGTAGTTATTTTTATCCAGCATGGGTGCACGTGTGTATAGTGAACCATCATTCTCTTGGTTCGCCATGATCGATAGGGATCTCCACTGGCCTTGTTAAAGACACAACTCAGTGGACTAGCTCTGATACCAAATGAAATTTACTATCGATCAGTTTCAAACAGTTCTTAACTATTCTTTCTATTCTAGCACGTATGTTTAAACATAAGACAGAGTTTAAACATTGAAAGAAAGAACACACAAATTGTTTACGCAGTTCGGTGATAAACACCTACATCTGCGGGGCCTTGCCCAGTCTGAAAATCATCCACTAAAATAACCAAGATCAGTTATAATGTTCTCCAAACAATTAACTATCTAGGACTTATCTTAATCGTGTGGATTCGTGAGATCCCCTCACTTGTCGGTCAGTAACTCCTCGTTGCTGTCTTGACCACTTCCCCTGAAGTATTAAGGCGTGTTGATTCCAAACTGCTGGGCAAAGACCTATTGAACTCCCTTCAATAAGCTGCTCCAACTGTAAAGCTATTCTGATCGGCAGAATAATTTCTTGTAAGATGGATGGTTGTTGATGCAGCTTTCTTCTCTATTTATAGTTCAAGGCTGTGCTTCGGTGTTAGTCTTCACGATCCTTCAATCACGGCAAAGCTAATCCTATCGTCCAGCAAATCACAGCTCCATTTAGTCTTCTAGCTATATTCTTCTTCTATAGCTAAAGGATAAGAAATATCTTCTTTCCTTATTTAAGACTAATTCTTTCTAAGATACAACTCTATTACATATTCTCAAGCTAATACAATCAGCACAAAATCAATCTTCACTTATCATCTTGATTTCTCGAATATCATCTTTGATCACATAAGAGTTGTACTTTTCCTTCAATACTCTTCCTTAGTTTCTGATTCCGGTTCAGCAAGTGTTTAAACATCAGTATGTTTAAACATGATAACTTCTACAAAATAGCAATTATATCATACTGAGTCTTCTGGACTCTTCAGCTTCCTATGTAAATATTCTGCTTTATAGCATCCTTAATTACATGTGTGTTTTATTATAGGTCGGGGAACCTAATAAATTAAACTCCATGAATAATGGGATACGAGTGGAAGGTTAGGTATGCATTTTCGTTTAACCGTTTTAACTTGCCATGTTTATCAGGGTTTCAGGTCATTTCACGGATTAGTGTTGGCATTAATAAACTTAAGCTGTAGTTTGAGTAGTAGTTCGTTGGCAGCTGGGTTTTATTATCAATTACTGAAGACGGTGGAATATGTGTACATTACTAGAAAAAACAGGACGTTTTAGTGGTTATTTCGTGTCCTTTCAGCGGTTTTTCGAAATCAAAAAACCGCTGTCTATACTCCCGTTGAAATGTAATGGTCGTATCAGCGCTTTACCGACACTGGGACCCGTCAGTGTCATGTGGCAATGCTGAGTTGGATTGGGCCTAATTGAGCCCCATTACATTTCAAAGATTAATAAAAACAGCTGAAACGTTTAAATATTAAAAAAAATTGAAATATTTGAATTTCAAAAATTCTCAATATTCTAAATTGAATAAAATATTACAAAAATGAAAATACAAAATATCAAAATTATATTAAAAATCAAGAATGTCAATCAAATGTCATAATACTAATTCATATCATTCTATACACTAATACATATTGTTCTATACACTAATACACATGAATTGCAGTATAAAGAGCACCTGGTTTCTCCATTGTGTTCGAGATCTCGACATACAAATCTCCTTCTCAATGCTCTTCTCAGTCCAGAGGTAGATGGGGGTAGCTGATGAACTCTTCACAAGGTCCTTGATCTTCCTTTCTTCTAGATACTTCATCTGAAAATTCAGAAAAAACCAGACACAGAACTAGTTGAGTACTCCATCCATACAACAGAACAATCTGAACTGTAATAAAAATCAGAGCGAAAATGAAGAACATAGATTACCTGATCTTCTTTGAGGTATAAAGTAATCTTAGTTCCCCTGCCAAGGGGCTCACCCACGAGTGACAGTAAAGGAACCACCAGCTTGAGACTCCCACACATATTGTTCATCATCATTATGCTTTGTGGTGACGATGACCTTCTCTGCAACTAGATAAGCTGAGTAAAACCCAACGCCAAACTGGCCTATCATGCTCACATCAGCTCTCGCTTGAAGAGCCTCCATAAAATCCTTGGTATCGGATCGTGCAATCGTTTCAAGGTTGTTGACCAAATCTGCTCAAGCAACATAGACCAAACAATCATTACCTCAGTAATAATCACAAGCAATACAGAATTACACTAATTCAAATAGAATCATTGATTGTTGTTGTCCTTATCCTGGGATGGGAATCAGGAGATCACTCACAGAAGTCTCTTATAATCGTTGTCCAATTCTGCTCATAAGCTGCTTCTTTGCAGATTCTCCTAAGCCAACTAATATGCATGCCTTTAACAGTTTCAGAAAGAAGCTGCAAGGCTGACAATGGCATGCACTATGGTCTGACAATGACAGTGGCCACATCATCGGGTATAAATATAACTCTCTGCATCAGTGATTGTTTATTTTCAGTGCAATTCAGTAACAAATATCGAAATAGTGATTGAAAAGATAAATCAATATCATCTGAAGAGATCAAACAAAGGTTTCACCTGGACAAGTCTTTCTTCAAGAAATGAAATATGTTCAATCAATGAGCCTTTGGGGCAAGTCTCTTGCTGATCAGCTGCTGATTCAAGTGCAACATACTTTCCCTTCAAATCACCATCTTCTTATCTGTGTCTCGCCATTACGAACCTGCTATCAAAATCAAATATTTGTAAATTGACAATGATAAAATTCCAACCAGAAGAGTAAAAATGCTTACATTAGGGCGTTCAGAGAGTGATTCAACACCTGCAAAAACACTGCTTGCAAATCCTCAGCCAGCCAATGTCGACGGCTAAGTCACTCTCCACTAAGAATGTTAAGAGCAATAACACTCCCCTGAATGAGATAAAATTTGGGTTTGATTTCACATCAACGCGGCTTCTCCCTTATGGTCGCATTTCAAATCATCATAATTATTGGCATAATCCACACTCAAGCAAAGAGAAAAGAGGCAAAATTATTCAGAGAACTCACACGAATTAAGTAGCGACGGCAGACGACGCAGCACGCAGACCTTCGCAACCTATATTGTTCCTCCTCTCCGCCTACCCAACCCTCGCGGTCCTCCCTCGTCTCCACCATATCAGCCAGAAGCTTCACCGTCGCCATCCCTATTGCTTCGCCGAGCGTGATTTTCTCCTCCGTGAAGGGTTCAGATCTGCAGCCGTCTAAGCTCTTGCCCCTACGCCACGGGCCATCACCTGTACTCGGCTTGTAGCTCTGATCTAAGCCGCCTCAACCACCGGCTTGTCTCCGGCCACCATCGCCGCCGCCTCAAGAGCCTCTCCGATGGTGACCTGGCTATCACCGAGAGCAGCAACGGATTGAAACTGCAGATTTTTTTTTTCCGGCTGTTCACCGGCTCCTTCACCACGGAGACCCTTAATTTCCGGCTGTCCACCGGCTCCTTCACCGCGATGGCTCCCGATCGACGCCCAAATTTCTGCCTCGTCGTCGTTCAATCTCCTCCACAATATCGCCGGTGTCCCTCAAATTTCCGCCACGATGCCATTGGTGCTTCGCCCGGTTCACACGCGGCCATCGTGGCTTCACCCAGATCACCGATGCGGCCATTGTGGTTTTCGCCCAGATCACCGATGCGGCAAGAACACAGCCACAGACGAGTTCAGAAGAAAAGGATGGGAATTTCATCATGGGAGAATAAGATAGGATTTCAGAGTTTCTTATAAATAGACAATAATATTGATGGCTCAGATGTATTTGGCAAAAAAGATCTAACGGTTTAGATAATACATTAGTTTTTCTTTTTTTATTAAAATGGTATTAATATTTATAATTATGACCTCAAAAACTTATTCTAAAAATTAAATATTATTTCCTTAGAATTGTTTAGTATGATAGAATCTTTTAGTCAACGTAATATTCATATATAGAATTTTAATGCTACTAAATAAGGTGTCATAATTATTTCCTGATATTAATTTATAAAGAATTAAAAAATATTTGTAATTCTCATTATCAATTTACATAAACTTAAGTACTATTAATAGAAAAATTAAGTAGTGTTTATGAAAAGTCAAATAATGCTTACACGATTGATAGTAATTAGTTTATAGAAAATCAAGTAATGTTGTATACTTTGATTAGTTATACTCAGTTTAGTTAGCGTTTACAGAAAATCAAGTAATTTACCCTTTGATTAATTAATTTAGTATTTACATAAAGTCAAGTATTTAAGGTGTAATCTTTGATTATTTACACACAGTTAAGTTAGTGTTTACAGAACGTCAACTAATCAAGATTTGATCTTGATTGATACTCGTTTTAATTTGTTTTTGTAGAAAGTTAAGCAAACAAGTTGTAACGTTTGATTTGATCTTGATTGATCATGCTCGGTATAGTTTGGTTTTGTAGCAAGTTAAATAAGATTTGACATTCAATTAATTATATTTAATTTCGTTACTGATTAAAGAAAATCGGTGACCTAAATTTGTTATATCCATCTTGTTTAGTACTAGTTTAAAAGACAAAATTTGATGTTTTATGACATTTTTCAAATTTTTATTAAACTAAACATTCATATCATTGATATATCATGGACTTTATGTTATAATGGCATAGAAACACTCAAATATACTTAATTTCATTTAGTATTTGAAACAATTTGATCACAACTATGGGTGACATATGACTGCAAAGTATATATACTTAACTAAGTTGTAATCTCAGTAGTACTTCTTATGTTCTTGCTTCTAAAATTCTCACTAAACGTACCAAACATCGAGTTAATACCAAAGAAAATTTACATAAAAAGTGTCTTATACATGATAAATTACCATAATCATTCAAAAAAATCAAGTTTAAAAGTCAAAAATTTGATATCTTATGGCATTTTTCAATTTTATATACCAAGAGCAGCAGTTAGTTGTTGCTATGCATACGTGGAGCAGCCAATAATTGTTGCTATATATACTTAGAGCATAATTTTTATATGAATTTGGTCCACTAAGTCAATATTTCAAATTCATTTGTTGTTAAACACGTCAAGAAACTATCGTATACATAATAAAATTATCATATTCATAAAAGAACTAGTTTAAAAGACAATATTTGATGTTTTATCACATTTTTATGACAAGATTTGATGTTTTATGACAAGTTTTCATCACACATATCATTTATTGAACTAATAGCAACGTAAATGTACATTAAAAGTGTCATATGCATAGTAAAATTAACAGAATCATCAAAACTTTTAGGTATATAAGTAAAAAATTGTTTGTTTTTGACATTTTTTCAAATTTTATTAAACCTGATAGTCTATCAATGCTATTTCATGGACTTTATGTAATAATGTCTAAAAAACACTCAAATTTACTTAATTTCATTTAGTAATGGAAATAAATTGGTCACAACTATGGTGGAAATATGACTCCAAAGTATATATACTTAAGTACCAAGTAGTAGTCTTAGTATCGTTTCTCAAGTTCTTGATACCAAAGTTTTCACTACACTTACCTTTCAATGAGTTAATATCAAAGCAAATTTACACGAAAAGTGCATACATACTAAAAGTATAATAATCATTAAAAAATTTGGTTTAGAAGTAATAAATTGATATTAAATTATTATTTTTCAAATTTTCATACGTTTCAACGCTTTGAAACAAGAGAGACGCGGCTCTTCTCCTACATGACACGTGTACACATTTTACAATTGGGCTATGGGTGAATGCGTATAGTATTGGATATGGGCTATGGAAGAATTCGTATAGTGTTGGATATGGCCCAAGAGCAGGCTTTTTTGCCATCAAATGTTTCAACGTTTGGTGGTAATATTTAAACCGCTGAAATAACACTCGGGCCTTTATAAATCACGATCCATATAATATATTTGTGAAACAGGTCCAACATAAGCCCAATAATTTGGACGGCAAACTTAGCCCAATTGTCGAGGCAGCATCCGTTACAGCGCCTCCCTCACCTAGCGCTGAAATATTGCGGGGTCCAATCACAAATTCAATGCAAGCTCTCGGTCAATTGGTCCAGTCAGCATTTCATTCCAACGCCTCCCTCACGTAGTGCTGAAATATGGCGGGTCTATCCACAAATTCAACGACCAAGTCCCGGTCAATGTGTCCAGTCAGCTTCCCGTTCAGCGGAATGGCTGGCAACACTGAAAGCAGATTGAGCCATATCTCATGATTTCAGCGACATTTGGGGAAACCGCTGAAAGCTGAAAGTCAACACTTAAATTCTTGATCAGACTCCGCGCCCAAAATAGAAATAACCGCTGAAATGGTTGTTTCAGCTGTTATTTTACACGTTATATCAGCGGTGTGTGCGAACACCGCTGAAACTGCTCCGTGTTTTTCTAGTAGTGGTACTCTGAAATAAGACATTTAAGCACCGGTATCAATATATCAATCCATAGCATCATTAGCATATATGGAAATGATTGGATCGAACAAGATTGAAAACTTTCAGATGAAACGGAAAGGACATAAAATATTTATTCAATACATATAAATAATCTATATTGATGAGTTGTACTGCATGAGTAAACCATCAAGAAGGACTTACAAAATTTAGTCAGTACATATATAATCTATACTCATTTTTTGGTATAGTAAAAGTTAATGTATTAAAAATAACAATAGCATAGTTAAAATAAAATGATCTTTATATTTTATTAAAGCTAAACTCTTGATTGAAGATTTTTGGATGAATTATGGATTTTTTTAATACCAACTCAACCAGTTAGAAATGAGAATCCGGCACACCGTACTGTTGACAAAAGTAAGCACACTCTCAACTTTATCAATAATTCTTTGCAGTTCATCAACAGGGTTGGATTGCATACAATCATTTAAAAATTGTTAAACCACTAACTTTCATTTCCTTCATATTGCCATGCGCGCTATGCATGCACGAGGCTTGCACAGTAGGATGTGTTCATTAATTTCTGTTGTTTTGCAGAAATGGAGTTTCGAACAAGCAGGCTTGGTCTATCTCTTCAAAACAATTTTATTTTACCATACTTGTTTTTTTTTCATTCATATTATATTGGATCTTTATTGCATAAAACCAAGGGTTTCTAATTTTATTTTAATTTTATTGTATCCATTCAAAGTCGTGATTTTTTGCTTATGGAACAGCCTTCATTACTCCAAAGAAACAAAAACCTAGTAGTCGTGTCTATTTATCGATTCATGGCTTGTAAATTATTTTTTGAAGGATCAAAAATGATATTTTCGACACAAAAATGAATAATGAAAATGTTACTAACTTGACCAAATGTCATTGAATCTACGTGCTACTTTCTGACTTATTCATTATCTGTTATACATAATCTGAGCCAAGCACTGGTGATGAGCACGAGGGGCCAAGTCGATATGCCGAGGAGCTGAGCGAGTTCATGCATGCTCAAAAGGCAGCTTCAAACTAAAAGAACATTGAGGATTTTTAGAGTCTTACAGCCATCAATTATATTTATAATAACTAAAAACGTGCGCTCGTTACTTATAAAACACAAGCAGAAAACGTGTGATCATTGAATTGTGTTGCTTTTCTAAGTTATTCATGCTTTGTAACAAATAAAAATATGATCTGTTAAATAATGTTTGTTAACTAACTTGAGTTAGCTTTTTTCTTAATCTATAATTAATTTCTAAACCTAAAAACGTGCGCTTATATATACTCATAAACAACGAACGCGCAGATAACGTGCGCTCATTGATTAATTAACGTGCGCTCACCGTGAAGACCAGCAACAACTAAATCCCTGAAAAAACCATTTCTCAGATTATAAGAAACTAGTTGCATACAATTTCATCTTCATTCAAATCACGAACAACTCTATACTAAATTTTGAAATATCGCCCTTCATCTCTGGACATATGGTGATAGTTATTTTAGTCCAAGATTCCGGCACACCGTACGGAGTGAGGGGCATCTTTTGAAATCGTTTCCTCACTGTTGAAAAGAAAAAGGAACATTTCCTCACCGTTGACAGGAAATAGACCTTCCACAAATTCCTCGCTTCTAGATTATTAAGTAATTGAGCTTCAGACTGCAGCAAATGAGGGCTCTAGCTCAGCGAAGACAGCTACCATGGAGCCACCGACAGAAGAATTGTTGAAGAAGAAGACTCCTGAGATTCAGACCGTTGGTATTTTGTTTAAATACCGGTTTAATTTAAGTATAATTGGATTCGAGATAGTGAACTCGAGATGTTATAACAAGGTTGGTGATGCGGAGTGCACACTTGTAAAAACAATCTACGAGTTTATGGTTCGAGATAAATATTTATTTATTTATCTATGTGGTTTATATTAAATTGAATTGTTGCATCGATTCAGAATTAGTTCTGAGAATAATATACTTGTATCAATTACCACAGAAGTTACTGTGGTTGCATTATAGTTATCACATGGTTGTATTATAGTTACCATATGAAACTGCAGGTTGTACGTACATTTACTATTGCCTCATCTTTCAGATATTTGGTTGGGTACGTATGCAGTTGTGGAGTTACCGTACCGTTATCTTTTCATATATGGATTGGTACGAGTATGGCATATAAATACATGTGGTTTGTTTTCGATGCAGGAGGTGGTTTTACAATTAACTATTCAATCATCTATGAATGATGAGGTTTTACACAGAACGATACGTGATGCCTGATGCAGGTAACACTGAAATATATAAACGACAACGAGAAATACAGATTTTCTGATATACAATCCAGAAACACTAATATTTAAAGGCATGTTCTTGATTCCAGCCTAGAATCAAGAATGTAGCGATAGTTTTATCCTGCGAGGAATTTCGTGTAACCCAGGCTCATAGGGTCGAAATATTCTCAAAGGAAAACAAGAGTGTTACGTGACTCTATCGTTATCCAGCTATTATCCCAATCACCCTATTGCCCCATTGTTTATACCCAACACAGACCGCAGCAAATGGCAAAAATAATAACAATTCTTCCTCGAAAATATGATCATGTAAACCTGAGTTTCTTAAATTTTACAAGATTTTCCCCCATTTAGTCCGATAGGCATAGTAATTATAGGGCAAGAATTGTGCGGTAATTTTTGCGTGCATGAGGTTAATTAGTCTTTGCATTCGTGCATATTATGTTGCCATGATATTTATATCTACGTAAAAATGTGATATACGTGATTTCAGCCTTTTCTATTTAGATTTATAATTAAGTTTAATTGGTTGGTTAGTTGAAATCAATTATTAGCATGCAACATGATCATGTAAATCTGAGTGCAAGAAGTTTAGGACATTTTTTAAAATTTAAATTCTTGCATACCATGCACGAGGCGTGCAGGCATTTTATTTCTAAATTTTTATTTTATGGACTAGAAATGTACTAAATATATCGAATTGACTGATCTAAGAGAGCACGATAGAATTTACCCAAAGAATACTGTGTTATGATTGTTATTTTATTTTTTTTGAAGTTAAACCATTATAATAGTGGAGGGAATTTTATTGGCTCTCTAAACCATGAAAAACCAATGATTGGCATAATAAAATTTCCTCTCATAGAGAGGTTACAAGATGGAGAGCCAAAAATGGAGCTCTATGAAGCATGATGATGCTCCCAAAAGTCTAATATGGAGGTATGTACACTCCACTACACAAGTTTGATGATCTACAAAGCTTTTCTAGAAACCTATTAGTGAATTGAACGTGCAAAACACAAAGCGGTACCTAGAATGATTTGTAGGAATTATCAAAAAATTAAGTGCATCTGGGCACGTGTATAAGTCGATGAAGACTCCATGTCTACAACTGGAAAGGGTGAAGGACTGCCAGTGATCCAACCTTGCACTAAAGAACAAAAGGAACTATATATCAGTAGTATCCATTCCCAAGAATCTTAAGAGTTGGAAAACACAGTGTTTGTTAAGAGAGAGCAAACCTTGTATTTTTTGAGGGCACTGTTGCAGAGAGAGGAGTTGATTTAGTTGAGCATTGTTCCCCAATTTGGCCAGTGCATCAGCTACTTGGTTAGATTGTCTGAAGCCATGTTTTATCTTCTCGGCTCCTTCCTTGTTGATGGACTAGACCAGCAGGTACAATGGCCAGGGAGCCCTTTCAGGCATCTGTATTGCTTGTATAGCCATCTTACAATCCGATTCTATTGTGAAAAGCTGATGCAAACTGTGACTCATTTTGAACCCCTTTTGAATTGCAAGAATTTCACCCTGCAAAGGACTAGTAGCAGTGCAATAACCAGAGAAAGTAGAAATAAAAATTCCAAATGTATCTCTAATTATAACTCCAATACAAGTTCTATTAGGGGGTGCCAAGATGCATCGACATTAATTTTGTAACCTATCGGGGGGGGGGGGGGGCTCCAATTAATTGGGATGATCTGAGGTTGTGGGGGTCTTGCATGAAGAGGGAGGTAACCTAGATCTGCCAGTTCCATATCAAAGGGTGATCTGATATATAAAGGTCTTATAGTATATATTTCAAAAACATAGTCCTTAACTGATTGTTTCATTAAATTTATATCAGGACTTATGTTTTCAAACAAGTATGTATTCCTGGCTTTCCAGATGGTCCAACATATGATTGCAGGAAAGATAGAGAATAGACTATTATGCAATTTAGAGCTGCCCATATAGGACCAATAATATGATAGTCTATCCCATAGAGTTCTAAAAACAGGATCTAAAATACCAACCATTTGATGAAAATAGGACCACAGTGATAAAGCCAGAGAAAAGAAAAGTTGCATTAAAAGAAAAGAAGGATTACTTGATGTGGAAGACCGTCCCCTCGATCGGAGTCATCACTTCCGTCCTTCCTACACTAAACAAAAGAGAGTTAATATTCTAGATGGACAGAAGTGACCCGACAAAAACAAAAGAGCTAAGGACTATGATCTACATCACTATCCTCACTGTCCTGGTGACCCTGATTCTCCTCATCATCCTCTCCATCCTGGAGATCCTCTTCAGCACGAGGCGTAGAGTAAAGGTTAAAAACCTCCAAGTACTTGGCCTTCGCGGGTGACTCTGGGGCATCAGGATCTTCTTTCTCCGGATCGGCAACCTCCTTGCTCAGATCCATCAATCCTCAATTAAAGGCACAAACAGCAGCAGCTGAGACAGGCTTCTGGACCGCCGCCTCGAAATCCTCATCAAAGATGGACAGTACTGACGACTTCATGCGCTCCACTCAGCCTCGGATGAGCTGATCCACCGAAGAGTTGTACTTACTGGCGGCCTTGGGATGATAGTAATACTTGTCATAGTCGTCGCGTCGACACTCCAAGAACCAGCCTTTCATCTTATGATAGACTTGGTGGATAGACAGATTGTTGGAGTCTAGACGGATATCTGTCAGATCTCGTTCAAACGCATGGCACTGCAGCACCTTGTCGGCAAAAGCCATGCGGAGTTCCTTTTGCGCTGATGGGGATGCGACCGCTTCCAAATACTTAATCCGAGCCTCCGCCTCGATCAATTTACGACCCAGCATACTATTCGTCCTCTCCAGCCCGCTTAAATTTCGCGACAACTTGCTGTTTTGGGTGTCATAGGCATTGTTGATAGAATCCGCGAATCTCAGAGCGTTGAAGAGATACGTGGCGTAATCCTGAGAACAAGAGGGTAAGCAACGGATGATAATATCTCTAAAGAAAGAAAAGGTGAGATCAATTACCACCCTCTGATCAATTATCAGAGAAAGGCTGCTGACCCGAGACTCGGAGGCCAAAATCTTCTCCCTTCACCTTTTGGCCACCCGCCATAGATTGTTGGTTGTTCGCAGGTTTCCGGGTCGGATGAGGCACCTTCTGCCTCTTAGCCACCGGGGGCTCCTCCTTGTTGGATGATTGGGGTCCAAGAACTCGGAGGGTTGTTGCACGACTTGTGGCTGCCGGAATCTCACCAATCTTTTTTCTCAGCTCTGACTTGGACGGCACCAGAGGGGGGTTACCCTGGATAGGTTGAGTCGAGGTGTTGGCATCCACATCAACAACCTCATCCGACTGATCTGTACCACCCTCGAGTTAGATCGATTTCCCAGGCCCGGTCCAGTAGGTAAGTGGGTTACTACACCGCTTCAGGACCCAAATTTTGGGCCGAAAAAAAGCCCCATTTTTTAAAATTTTGTGTGCTTTTAATATGTATTTAAACTATAAAAAATCATAATTGTACATAATAAGTCAGAAAATGACTAATAAATGGGCTTCATTATTTACAATCAACCCAAAACATAGGCATTTTATTATTTTTGCTTCGGGCCCCTAAAATCCTTGGGCCGGCACTGCGTTTTCCTCTTCCTCTTCTTCTTTTCCTTCTTGATCTTTAGGCTGTTTCCGGCCGCCATCCGAGTCGGGCTTCCCCTTTGATATCCTTCGCACTTTAATGGTACACGGAGGCGGGTCAACAGGGACACCAACCAAAGGGAAAACTAAGAAGAAAACAAAATGTAAGAAGCACGAAATATGGATCAGACGTAAAAGCATAAGTAAGAACACTTACTAGACGGTTCTTGTTCAACGTATTATAGGCACTAGGCACTGGGTGAACACCGCGACTCATACGCCATCAAGGGTAATATACACCGCCTCGCTTTCCAAAACTTGGTGAGATCCAACTGATTGGCACTCAGCTTCAGATGATCCGCTTCCACCTCAGCGGATCGGAGCTTTATCTTATCTTCTCTCTTCACCCTGGAGTTCCACTTTAAGCACGGGTAGCGGGTCGTGTCAAAGGTAAGGAAATGATGCTGCCAATTAGCATCGCTATCCTGGCTGCCCGTGCAACAATCTGTCACCTTCAAATGTTTCTGCACTGTGAAGACGCCATCATCCTTCCTGTTCTCCAGATTGTAGAAGGATCGAAACAAAGCTAAGGTAGGCAACACTCTGCAGCAGTAGCAATTTAGCAAACACTCCTGGATGACGGCGATGCAATTGGGTTGAAGCTGCACCGGAGATATGTGAAAGTGGTTGAAGATATCTAAGAAGAGAGGGGGGAGGGGGAAAGTCAACCCGTACAAGAAATGGATGTGAGGGATGCAAGCTACTTGGGTATGATCCCCATCAAACGGACGCAGCTTGGAGTCCCATGAAACGGGCACTACCATCCTCTATACCAAGGACTTTATTATCGGATCTATCACTATCTTATCGCCCGGAGCGGAATCCCCGTCCTCCGGAATGGTATTCAGGCCTAAAACATCTCCCTCGCCTTCTTCATCCTCTAGGATGGGTTATACCTGCTTCTTCTCCCCCGCTTGGTCTTGGGGGGCTAGTGGTGATATGTGCTTTAGCCTATATTTGGGAGCTCCAGCCCTGACAGGTGGTCTGATCCAGAAAGACCGCCGGCTATAATGGCGTTATTCGGGGATACAAAGGACATGAATATGAAATGTCCCAGGATGAGGACAAATAGGCAGGACCATAGTGTTGGGTTGGGCTCCCATAACTTCATCACTATAAATACCACCTTGGACCTATGGAGAAAGTTATGTTCTATCAGATCTAAACTCTCTCAATACATTCTTGTTTTCTCTCCTATTCAAAGGCCCCCTTTTCATCATCACTCCTGAGTAGTTATCCTCGAGGAAACTCTAGGGGTTGTTTTGTAGGTCTTAATAGGTGAGAACGCGCGGACCAGGACACATCTGCTCCAGACCGGTGGCACAACTGAACTCCGAACCAGACTATAAACTTGTAGCATCAGTGTTTAAGCAGCGATACTATTAAGAGGGATCCTTTTGAAGTATGGATGATGAAGGAATATGTGTTTAAATTATAGGTTAATCGTTTCTTCCATCTGGGAAAGCAACTTTGCTTTTATGTGTTCTACACCAAAGTGATGCAGTGAAATATGTTTGAGCGAATGTGTCCTGCAGCCATGACTTGGTTAAGATCAGGGTCTGCAGAAATGATGGCGTGCCTGCCTGTAACATAGTGCCGGTTCTAGAAATATAGAGGTTTAAAGTAAAATTTTAAAATTGATGCCCTTAACTTTAAATATGTATGTTATTATATTACTTTAAAATATTATCACATTTAATTATGTACTTTATTTGTTTGTAAGCTAAAAAGCTTGTTCATATGATGAGTTAGTAATGATTAGTTAATTAGTTTGGAAATGAAAATTTGAATACTTAGCCCTGTTCTCTGGAGTTTAAAAGAAGTAGAGTAGAGAAGTTCAATTAGTTTAGCAAACATCAGACCTATTCTCTTGTTTTGAAGTTCAAGATTCTATTGGATGGAATTTGAAGCAGATGATGAGGTAAAAATCGTTTAGCATACGGCCGTAATTTTTATAGTCACCATCATACCAATAATTTTGTTGGGTTTTGCATGGAAAACGTACGTTGTCTTATCACTGCATAAACACAAACACCCACAAAGGATACAACCTGAAAACTTAATGTACGTTGCATTTTTTTATGACATATATTAGCGTATGTCGCATTTTCTTATAACACTCTTAGAGATCTTTGTTTGAGTTAAAAAAAACTTCTTCATATGTACTACGTTACCGTGGAATCGGATAACTTGCAAGACTCCAATTTCTCTTCTTTTTCTTTGAGCAATGCCATCCAAGTGATGATCAAAAATCAAAACTGAGAGGATGGTTAAGCCTGGAGAACCGGAGATAGATATTACACTATTGGTTGGGAGCAATTTGTGGTTTCGTGGTACTGCATGACCAATGGCATGATAGGGCTCTGTAGATCTACAATTCTACATGCATAGTATTCCCTTGCCTATTGGATATGATTGTTGGACTGGGGGTTTTTAATTATTAACCAAATATATCTATGATTCAATTGAATCGAGGTTAATAATATTTACGTGTGCAAACTGTGTGCATGCCTCGCTCGTGCATGCACATATTTTTCTTCTTCTGGCGTTCTAGTCTTCAAGCTGTTCAAATTAAGGTCCTACTCAAGTTATCTTTTTCTTCAATCTGAATATCTTTTTAAAGTTGGGTGGAAAATAGAAGTTAGAAAATCTAGCATATAGGCATAGTAACTATGTAGTACATAACAGAATATATCTTTAAAGCAACAAGGAAGTGACTGGGTAGATAGTCAACAATGCCTGGAAAGATCCTGTAAAGTTATAAAAGAAAAGCATAAATTTGTAGTCTCTAAGACCAACATAAAGACATCAACACTGATCAGTCCCTGCATCTGCAATTGAACATATGACGATCAGCCTGAGCCATAATGTAGCCTCAGCGATATATAAGAAGAGAAGGAAGCAGAGAGCGGGAAGAGCGCAGCTGGAGAGGGTTCCGGAAAACGGCGTGCTGAGCTCACAACTATCCAATTAAAAAAGAGACAAAAAAATTGGATATGTTTTCTTCATAGCATAACAATGGAGGGATTGATCGATGAACGGGATGAACTTATGGTGTCTGCATGTTCGATTCCAACTAAGAGAAAAGCTCGTTTCTTGAATCCTAAGGCTCCTGTCATGGAAGCTTCTCCAACCTTCAAGCTGCCCTCTCTCTCCCCGAAGTGCAACTGGCCGATGTCCGTTCGCTTTAATGGATGGAGTCGGGAGATCTCCGCAGAAGAAATGGGATTCTTGGGTTGATCAAATGCATGCCAAACATGGCGATTTGTGGTGTAAAGACTAATTCCCAAACTGATTTCCATTAGGATTAACATAAGTATTTATAATACATACAAGGGTCTAATAATAATTAACAAAAACTACCTAAACCCTAAGGACATAACTGCAATATACAATAGATACAATAAATACAAACAAAACACTAATCTGATTCTTCTTCTATTGTCACACCCCCCCCCCCCCTTCAAGCGAAGCGTCGGATTGATGGAGACGCAAAGTTTGGACCGGAAAAAATCAAACAAGGCACGATTGAGACCTTTGGTAAAAATATCCGCCAACTGTAGAGATGTAGGAACATGACCAACACGAAGCTTGCCTCCAGCTACCGGCTCTCCCACAAAATGATAATCAATGTCAATATGCTTAGCTCTCTTATGTGCAACAGGATTCTCCGCCAAAAAGATAGCACTATTATTGTCACAGAGAAGTAAAGGAGAAGCCTGTAGAGGGAAGCGCAGATCACGAAGAAGATGCATAAGCCAGACAACCTCTGAAGTTGTATTAGCCAGAGCACGATACTCCGACTCCGAACTCGAACGAGAGACAGTGGGTTGCTTCTTAGCACTCCAAGCAACTAGATTTCCACCCAAAAAGACAGCATATCCATATGCAGAACGCCGAATCTCCAAGCATCGAGCCCAGTACGAATCCGAGTAAGCAAGTACCTCCAAAACACCACCAGCAGAAAATGTCAAACAACAATGCTGCGTACCATAAACATACCGACGAATTCGAGTCACTGCCGAGAAGTGATCATCACGAGGATCCTGTAGAAACTGACTCATTGAGTTAACTGCAACTGACAAATCTGGACGAGTGATGGTCAGATACTGAAGAGCTCCAACAAGTGAATGATACAACTTGGGATTATGAAAAGGGCCACTCGTGCTACTATGAAGCTGAGACAAAGGTAGAAACGGAGTAGAAACAGGTGTGGCATCCAACATCCCAGCGCACTGAAGTATGTCCCTGGCATACTTGGCCTGCCCCAGAAACAAGCCAGTGGAGGTGGGAGTCACTTCCAGACCAAGAAAATAGCTAAGAGAGCCAAGATCCTTGACCGAGAATTCACGATCAGCTCGGGTAATAAACTGGCGAATGGTTGTACTGCTGTTCCCTGTGAGGATGATATCATCAACATAGACAAGTAGATAGAGAATAACATCGTCACAAGTGAACACGAACAGAGACGGATCTGAAAGACTACCAACAAAGCCAAGATCCCGAACAAACGCACTGAATCTATCAAACCACGCCCTGGGAGCTTGTTTCAATCCATATATAGCCTTCCGAATGAGACACACATGATGAGGACGAGTTGGATCCTGATAACCTGCTGGCTGTGCCATTTAAACTGGAGTATCAAGAATGCCATTGAGAAAAGCATTCTTGACATCCAACTGATGAAGCGGCCATTTCCTCATGGTAGCAATGAGAAGAACAGTGCGAGCAGTGTCAGCCTTGACCACCAGACTGAAAGTGTGATCAAAATCAAATCTCGGAATCTGAGAAAATCCCTGAGCCAGCAGACGAGCCTTGTAGCGATCAATAGATCCATCATGTCGATACTTGAGGCGATAGACCCATTTGGAGCCAACAATATTTACCTGTGGAGGACACGGAACCAGATCCCACGTGTGCTAATGACGAAGTGCAACAATCTCCTCATCCATAACAGCCACCCATCGTGAGTCCTTAGCAGCAGTACGGTAAGTGCGGGGTTCCTTCTGAGCCATCAGCCCAGCAACTAATCCAGTAACCACAAAGCCGGGACCAAGATCACGAGCCACACGTGTCCCATCCTGATGACGAGTGACCATCCAATGAGCCCGAGGAGCAGGAGGAGTCGGAGCTGAGATGGAATCGGAGGACTCGGGTGATGACACTGATGGTGTAGGCGAACAAGGAGTAACAGGGTCATCAAGAGTAATAGGATCATCCAAAACAGCCGTGGGTGGCACTGGCTCAGAGGCACAAGGAGGCTCATAGCACACAAGGCAAAGAGCAGATGACACCGCTGGAGAAGACCCAACAGAAGGTATATCCAAGTCTGGAGTGGTGGGATCCAAGAACGACGAACCATCAAGTGAAGTAAACTGAACCTCCGAAGTAGCACTCGAGAAAGGAAAATAAGTCTCATCAAATCTGGCATGGCGAGTCATATAAACACGACCTGTGACTGTGTCCAAGCACTTAAACCCCTTGTACTGCGCACGATAGCCTATAAAAACACATGGAAGACTACGAGGAGCCAGCATATGAGCTGCTGTAGCACGAACATATGGAAATATTCTACAACCAAAAGGACGAAAGTTGGAGTATTCTGGAGAATGACTAAATAAAACCTCAAAAGGAGATACGTCACCCAGAACAGGAGTAGGCAGACGATTAATGTTGAAAACTGCAGTGCTTAACGCATCATCCCAGTGGGAAAGAGGCAAGTATGAGTGAAACAACATGGAGAGCCCCATCTCCGTGATATGTCTGTGCTTCGTTCAGCCCTACCATTCGGCTCTGGCGTGTAAGGACAAGACATCTGATGATGAATGCCTCGAGTACCAAAATGAGTCTGTAATCGAGTGTTGGTAAACTCAGTTCCACCATCGCTCTGAAAAACTTTGATGCGAGATGAAAATTGATTCTCAACCAGTGCCTCAAACTGTAGATATATATATCGACAAAATCTGACTTCCGACGTAAGGGATAAAACCAGGAAAAACGCAAGTGATCATCAACAAACACAACATAATAAGTAAAGTCATTACCAGATAAAACCGGAGAAGGTCCCTATAGATCACAATAAATTAAATCAAGAACGTGATCAGCACGTTTAGAATTCTCAACAAAAGATAATTTTTGTCCCTTAGCCATAGCACAAGGCTCACAAATACCAGGTCTAGGAAGCAAAGAAGTAAGCGATAAACAACAAGTCTTATTCAAAAGGGAAATAGCACTAGGGGATACATGACCCAGACGAGCATGCCAAATCTCAAACGATGCTCTATTTTTATCTTCACCACAAATGACAGCAATGCCTCCTCACAACGGTCCAAAATATAGAGACCATCCTCACATCTGCCCCGCCCCAGAATTGCCCTGGTGGCCTTGTGCTGAATAAGAAAAGACTGATCATCAAATGCAATAACAGCACCAAGCGCACGTGTGAGTATACTGATACTCAACAAGTTCTTAGTAATAGCAGGCACAACCAACACATCAGATAAATGCAAAGAAGGACTAACACGAGCATCACCAATACCAGTAATAGAAATACCCGCACCATTACCAACAGAGACAAGAGTATTACCGTTATAAGGTGTGATGCTGGACAAATTTGACGCAGATGAGCTCAATTGATTCGTGCTTCCAGAGTCAATGTATCAGTCTGGAGTGGTGGAGGATGAAGCAGCAAAAGAGGGCTGATATTGAGTAGATCCCTGAATTGGATATGTCAAGTGTTGATGGGGCTGCTGAGGAGCATACATGACATACTGTGGCGCTGGCTGCTGAGGTACTGCATATTGCTGCATCTGAACAAGATTAGCCTGAGGAGGCCTCGGAATTTGACCTGACTGAGCTACAAAGGGCAGAAACTGCGGCTGAGCATAGGGCTGAACATAGGACTGAACATAGGGCTGAGACTTCTGAGGAGCCGGACGAGGATTGGACGACGGACACAGTTTGGACACATGACCATAACCCTCGCCGCACGCCGCTGACCGGACCACCACGACCACGACCAGAACCCCCTGACGAACTTGCCGCACGCCGCTGACCGGACCGGCCAGAACCGGCGGCGGCAGTCTGCTCCTGAGGCTGAGAGCTTGTCAATAATACTGCTGGGTAGGATTTTGAAGAGCAGAAGCCCTCAAATTGGCTAAAAACGCTTCATGAGCTTGTGCCTCATCAACAACCTGCTAATACAAGGGAGCGGGATCTCTAGAGGCAATAGGGGCACTAAAAGAACTAAAATCAAGTCCCGGAGAATTCAAGAACCAAATCAATTTCTCCCGGTTATCAACCGGATCACCCACAGCATTCAATATTTAAAAATTTGACATAAAAGGAAGATGTAGCTCATGAATAGTACCAGATTTCTTGAGTGAAGCAGCCTGTTGGCGGAGGCTGAACTTGGCAACCGCAGATCCATGTTGGTAGGTTTTTGCAAAAGCATCCAACATCGCCTTGGCAGTGTGACACTGGGAGGCTTCATTCTTCGCTTCTGGGGTAAGCGAAGAGTACAAAACACCACAAATTGCCTGATCATCATCCATCCAGGCATCATACGCCACATTGGCAGCATCATAGGCCTTCAACTTAGCAGTATCATCCAGTGGAACGGTGGAGGAGGACGGTGGCACAGGCACCGGAAGTTCAGGGCAGGGAGATGAGCCATCAAGATGGCCAAACAAACCTTGAGGACGAAGAACATATTGAACATGTTGCTTCCACTATAAATACGTAGTAACATGAAGCTTAGTGTTAAGCATATGGATCATCGTATTGATGGAAAACTTCGCATGAACGTCCACTAGAAGCCACCGTAGAGCAGGAAAAATACAAAAAGCAAAGATTTTGATGACGGGAGGGAGGAAGCCGAACGGCGGCGGCTAGAGGAGAGAGAAGAGGGTTTGCGTAACCCTAGAGAAAAAAGAGAGAGGATCATTAAAAGCTCCGATACCATGTAAAGACTAATTCCCAAACTGATTTCCATTAGGATTTACATAAGTATTTATAATACATACAAGGGTCTAATAATAATTAACGAAAACTACCTAAACCCTAAGGACATAACTGCAACATACAATAGATACAAAAAATACAAACAAAACACTAATCTGATTCTTCTTCTATTGTCACATGTGGAAAAAGGCCAAAATTTTTGAGGCAATTGATCAGGTCTCAAAGTACAAGTTCAAGAGGAATGATGAGCTGATCCAATGAGTTTCTGAGAGATGGTGCTCTGATTCAAACACGTTTGTCTTCCCCTGGGGTGAGGCTACCCTTACTCTCGAAGATATGCTGGTTTTCGGTGGATTTTCAGTGCTGGGAAGCTCTGCTGTTGGCCTGACTTGCGGTGCATATATGGAGGAATCTGAGAGGGAATTGAGAGCAGTCCCGAAATCGATAAGTTTAGATTACATGAAATACAACTCCTACGGTCCTACCTTTGGTTTTCCTTAAAACAAAAGGACAACTTTTTTTTCAAGGACATAACAAAAGAATAACATGGATTGCGCGCGTACAATCATTTAAAAATTCTTAAACCACTAACCTTCATTTCCTTCACTAATATTCCAATGCGCCCTATGCTTGCACGAGGTGTGCATAGTAGGATCTGTTCTTTCGGTTGTTATCTAATTGCCTGTTTTGCAGAAATGGAGTTTGTCTATCTCTTCAAAACCCTTTTATTTTAGCATGCTTGTTTTTTTTTTCATTCATATTATATATGATCGATCTTTATTGCAGAAAAACCAAGGGTTTCTAATTTTATTGTATCCATTCAAAATCGTGACTTTTTGCTTATGAAACACCTTCATTATTCCAAAGAAACAAAAACCTAGTAGTAGTGTTTATATATCGATTCTTGTCTTGTAGGATCAAAAATGATATTTTCAAGACAAAAACCTTTGTAATATCATGAATAATGAAAATGTTACTAACTTGACCTACTGTCATTGAATTCTAGGTGCTACTTTCTGACTTATTCATTATCTGTTATACATTATTTGAGCCAGGCAAGGACTATGAATGGAGTGAGTATGTCGGTAGCACTGGTGATGAGCACGAGGGGCCAAGTTGATATTCCGGTGGTAACTTCACTGCTGCACTTCTGATGACGAGGAGCTGAGCGAATTCATGCTCACAAGGCAACTTCAAACTGAAAGAACATTGAGGATTTTTAGAGTCTTATAGCCATCAATTATTTTTATAAAAAAAACTAAAAACGTGCGCTCGTTATAAAACACCAGAAGGAAACGTATGCCCATTGAATTGTGTTTACTTTTCTAAGTTATTGATGGATTCTAACAAATTAGAATATGATCTGTTAAATGTTGTTTGTTAATTTTCTAAGTTATTGATGGTTTGTAACAAATTAAAATATGATATGTTAAATGCTGTTTGTTAACTAACTTGACCTTGGTGTTTCTTAATCTACTCTTAATTTCTAAACCTAAGAACGTGCGCTCATACATACAACGAGCAGATAACGTGCGCGCTCATTAATTAATTAACGTGCACTTACCGTGAAGACCAGCAACAACCGAATCCCTGAAAACCCCATTCCTCGGATTATAAGAAACTAGTTGCATACAATTTCATCTTCATTCAAATAACCAACAACTATATACTAAGATTTGAAATAACGCCCTTCATCTGTGGACATAAGAGGCATATTTTGAAACGATTGAGACACCAAAGAAAGACATCCTCTGAAAACGTAATGAGATTGCAGACGTAACATAACGGATGGTGGCATCCATGTCGGAGGAGCCCTCGAAGCTGAACTGTCCACTTCCCGTGTCTCATCTTCACCAAAAACCTTGAATTACCCAAAATTCCCTTCACACAGCCTGGGCCCGTGGTTTTGGGCGGTCTAAGACAAGGATCTTCGTAATTAGAAATTTGATTCTTGAGATTACATTTGATCATTCGACTGGTGGCAAATGGCAAGTCGAATAGAAACCATCATTTTGATTTTGAAAACATATAACAGTTCCTCACTGTTGACAGGAAACAGACCTTCCACAAATTCCTCGCTATTGCATAACTCCTATGTCAAAATAATAACATCAATTAACGAAAATATGATCATGTTAAATGCTTAAGCATTGTTGTCTTCAAACTGAGGCTGAGATATAAACTGAGGCTGAAATATAAGCTCATAGATATATATGATCATGTTATAAGTCTAACGATTGAACATGTTATTATCTTTTGGATCATGTTGTTATAAGTCTAACGATTGCTAGCTAACGCCCACATAAATTCATTAAAAATTAATTTAAAATTAGTCTGAACATTTAATTCTATGCATTTAATTCTTTGCTATAATGTTCGTGCATGAGGCGTGCATGAGGTTAGTCCTTGCATTCGTGCATATAATGTTGCCATGATATTTATTTTTCTACTTAAAAATGTGATATACGTGCTATGTAGGTTCTGCTTGAGTTTTTCTATGGGTCTGTTTAGTTCAAAAAAATATAATTTAATAAAATTTGAGTTAATTTATTTATACTGAATCTATATATTAATTATATCAATAATTGAATTTTCATTCAATATTCATGATCAGTATACAGTTCAAAAAAATAAAATATTTGAGAGCATATGCGGATAGAGAGTAGGTACAAAAGCGATATGCCTTAAATCAAGCTTTAGCAATTGCTACGAGTCTGTGACTCGGATTCGTGCATCTCTTTAGCTTTTTGTACATCATTGAATTGTCGTCTTCCTCCATGAATATTAATTACTTTAGAAAGAGAAGAAATATCAGATTGAAAGGGAAACCTACTATAGTTTCCCAATCTATCGATTTAGCCTGATCATGATTATCTTTTGGAAATATTTCAACTTTTTTATGAAGTGGGGGAATTGGCCATGGCCATGATTTTTAATTTGCTTATTGTATTAAACGTTGATATCGTGGAGTGCGTATTATTTCACTATAATTATACTTTGTTAATACTAATTACAGTATTTAAATTCATTCATGGTATTCGGAAATATCCCCTCGTGAATACAATTTCACTAATATGTTATAAGATATGTAAAGTCCATACTTTTAAGTTGGCATTTTTGTGAAGAAGGGAAGCATGTTTTAACATGCTCAGGAAAATTATTTATGGATCTTGAATCTTTGTATCGATCGGATTACATGGTTATGGAAGAACGATTTATTTTCGGTTATTGAAGATTAAATACAGAAGATCCCAAGTCATCTATTTTCGTCCAATTCAATTATGGAAGATTATATATTGCCTACGGAATTATTATGGAAGAATTAGTTAGGCATAGCTTTATAATTGGAAAGAGATCTAGTCTATTCCTTTTCTATATTGTAATTGGAAATTGTAATATTCAGTTATAGAAAGAATAGATTAGAGTTGTACGTGATTGAAGGTACAACATACACTATAAAAGAAGAACGAAGGCTGCGAATTCAACTACGGATTTAGAGATTAAAAATCCTGTCAAGGATATTTTCGTGTGGAGCAGTCGCAGTTCAGCAATCAACCGCAACGGGATCTTGTTCATCGGCAAGTCTAGAACCACGGCCATAATATCCTCGGGAGAGGTAGTCATCAGAAAGTTGGGTGAGGAGCTCGACCTTGTCAAGTGAGGAGCTTGACGTTGACCGGCAAGTGAGGGGTGCTCACAAGTTAACTACTAGAGGTAATCATAGATAGGTAGAAGTGAGGAGCTTTGTACACTATATTGATTATCTAGTGAATAGTTTCTAGACTGGGCAAGGCCTCGCAGATGTAGGTGTATTCATCACCGAACTGCGTAAACAATTCTGTGTTATTGTCTTTAATATTCATCATGTTATAACATGCTCGATACTGCCACCATGTTATAACATGCTCGATACAGTTAATTAAAACACAAAATTAGACGTAAAGTTATAGTAGATCTATTGATAGTTTTTTCAAGATATAAGAGTAACTAAATTGCATTTAAATTGTCTGTACCATCACATATATAATATCTCTTCCAATAAAACTGCAATATATATATCACTCAAAATTATAGTAATATTTGTCTGATATAGAACTCAAGCTGCTACAATGTATCTTTTCTCAGTGTCCTTGATTTTTGAGATACTCCTGCAATGATCTTTCAGGTTCTACTACTCAATTATTATTATATTTTGATATTAATTCGGCATGGTCTATGTTTCTGTCAGGTTCTTCTTCAAAATAGGTCCTAGCACGTAAACACATAGGAAAAAATGATGTAGTTTGTATGCTCAAATACCAAGACCATTTTCTTTAGGCATACTGAAAGATTGCATAATGGATACGGTTTTTGGTTATGAATTTTCACTAAATTTCTTGAATATTATATAACAGGTTAAGAGGATAATAACTGAAAGAAGAATATGTACGAATTTCAAGTAAGCTTCCCTGCTCATTAATCATATATCTCTGATTTCCCTATCAGTATCTCACATGAAAATTTTTGTTTTTATTTGATTGAATCCTTTTTGTGTTTTGTCGTAATTTCACAAGAGTTTGAGAAGAAAGAACAACTGCAGATTCTCAAAGCAAGAAGGTTTCTTGAATCTACAAACCTTCAAATGATGCACTCACTGCTACTATCTTCAAAATCATCATCATCACCATCATCAACATCTTCATCTTTTCATCATCCTGTTCTACCGTGTATCGATCCCACTAGCTGCTGGTTTGCTTTTGTTGTTTCTTCACCCGTTTTCGCCAGAGAAAGAAGGATATTTTTCGCCTCCTGATCAGGAACAAGGCGTGTGAATCCCAGAAACTCGTATTTATGTGGTCTGATGTGGTCTGATTCCAGAAACTCGTATTTCCTCGTACTTCTCCAACATATTCTCCACACTGCTGGTTTTGGTGTAGCCCTTCGCGAAGGGTACCATAGTTGATGATATTGGGTTTGAATTCATCTTGTTTATAATCCTTTTGAAGAATGCCCTCCGTATCAGATGCATTGATGTAGGCTGATAACATTGTTGTGTTGGAGCAAAAGTATGGTGTGCATCTGAATAAACAAAAGTATTTTTAGACTACATATAGATTCGTTCAATGCAAATCAAGAGCTTGAGAACAATTACCTGTCTCTTTAAATAAGCTATTAAAATTGGTTTGAATATAGATGTCCTGGAAGTTTAAATAAGCTATTAAAATTGCAAGAAAAGGTATACGAGTTTGTAAAAGAAATAGCAGGATATCAATTAAGAACCTGACACCAGCATGAAGTATCAAGCATCTCTTATAAAACTGATATTGACTCATCCTCTCTTCTTGCTTTTCCATATGCCTTGATGAGCAGAACATCAGGAAGGGAAGGGTTCAATACTTATTAAGACTAAAAGCTTGAAAGACTGCTTGTGTTTTTCATATATTATAGATACATTTGATCTAATTCTCGGTCCCGTATTAGAGCAGTATATTTTTGTTGAACTGATTTAAATACTTAATTAAATTGAAATAAAAATTGATATATTATATATGGGTGTAATACTATCTAAATTGATATAGAAATTGGTATAATACGGGTCTAATTGGAATAACGGAAATTTATGGATGTAATACTATTTAAATTTATTTCAAGAATTTTCGTAATTTATAAAATGGCTCCTGCAAATATATAGGAGTATTACTTTGGGAATTAGTTTTGAAACAGTGTTATTTTAGGATTTAGTTTCATAAATAAGATTAGTTAGGCAAAAAACTTCTTTTTCTAGTTTGGTAAAAGTTAATGTGTTATAAATAATAATAGTCTAGTTAAATAAATTAACCTATATTTTATCATAACTGAACTCTGCATTCAAGATTTTTAGGTGATTATTAATCAATTCAATAAAAATAAGTTGAGAAAAAAGGTCACTGTCTTTATCCATCCAAAATAAAAACAATTAGATGAGACAGTTGTATAATAAGGCACATGAATTATTATATATTTAAAATAGACATAATTACTAATTTAAATCTAAAACATTAAGAATTAGTCATCATAAGCCGCCTTACACAATATTTTCCTCTCCAAAATAAATCGAAATCAATAATAAAAATCTTGGATTGACTTTTAGTCATCATTAATTAAGACATTAAAATTGTGAACATGAAAGAACAAAGAACGGTGAGGATTTTTAGAGTCCTATAGCCATCAGTTATCCTTAAAAAAGAACTAAAAACATGCATCCATTAATTTAAAAGCAGAAAATGTGCGCTAATCTAAATTACTATACATTTCTCTTAAAAACAGACGACCAAATGTTTGCTCTCCACTTTCAGATATATCCTATGAACGGTAATTTATCCTTATTAATTATTTAATTTTTAGACGCTCCATCTAATCTGAATTCAATCTGTTATTTCAGAATGGATGAAAGGGTGTTTTAGGTGGTAACTTTGTGGTATCTCGAGAACACATTGTTCGTTGATGACCGAAAGCCTCCCCTTTTGTCTATTTTTTTGAGTTCAGTAAATACCGTCTAATTTTCTGCTTCATTGTTGTTTCTTACATGTATTCTCAAGGTATTGATAAATTCCGTATGGATCTTATTGCATTTTCAGTAGAGTCAATCAAATTAAAGTGGCGAGGGAAGGTTAGGCTCAAAAGATGTACACTGTCCATGTTGGTGATACCAGGCCCAGGCCCAGGCCCAACTACTCGGCAGTAGTATGGGCTCGGCCCATTAGGAGGAAAGCTAGTTTGGCAGTATTCGAATTCGTATAGCTCGGATAGGGACAAGCACACTAGAGGACACTCAGAGCATGGACCACATGGAGAGAATGAGTTACTGTATAAATAGTGCTCCTCAGCACTGTTCCCAGTAAGTATCTTCTCGCTATTCTAGTGACTACCCCTTTTCTCTCCCGGGATCCATCTTTCATCATCACGCCGGAGGGTCTACCCTCGGGTACCTTCCGGGGCTCTGTATTGCAAGGTTAGGTCATTGGATCGGGGATCAGGGGACCATTCGGACCGACCAGGCGGGCAGCATTAAATTAGCACGCCCGGTGGGACACGATCTTTGTTCACAAAACACACTAAGATGCCACCCCGAGGTCGTCCGCCACGAAGAGGCAGGGGAGGATCCTCTCTTGTATCCACTCGGTCTGGAGGAAGAAGGGCTGAAGCATCCGAGGAGGATCTCACCCTACGCCAAATGAGTGACCGAACACGCAAAGGAATGACTCCGGCGCACCCGGACCCGGAGGCCTCGGAAGAAGAGGAAGTGCCGGAGGAGAGGAGGGAGTTGGAGATGACACAGGATGAGCGTGACAGGATAGAGTTTGCCGCGACACAGGAGGAAGAGTATCGTCGTTGGTTAGCGGCAAAGCAAGGACTGGGCCCGGGAACGCAACCGTTCGGGGAGGAACCGTCGAACCCTCCGACGACCGAAGCCCAAGTACCTCCGGTTCAGCCCGGGGAGGAACCCCATCCGACCCCACTAGTATCGGGACCAGGATCCTCTGTGGGGCCTTCATCCGGTCCATGCAGTCAGGGAACTGGTTTACCTCCTTTGGCTACGGAGGTAGTCAGTCGAGGACTTCCTGTCAGTCAGGGACAGGAGAACCCTCGTCCTCCGTTGGTGGTTATAGATGTGGAAAAGCATGTAGGAAGTACAGGCCAACAAACCGGCGCAGGGCCAGAGTATGGCCAAGTGGGCCACCCTGGCTATGGAGCACCAGTGTACGGGATGTCGCAAGCCGGGCACCAGGGATACCAAGGGTACCCCCAGACACCTGGAGGATATTACACTCAACCTGCTGGAGTCCCGGGGGGCTGGGCTCCAGGGATCCAGGGCCCGGTGTGGGTGCAAAACCAAGTACCGATGACGGGATATGCCATGGCCCAACCAGCCACGGTCGTAGGAACTTACGGAATGTATCTGGTGGTGGTGGATAGGCCTCCTAGGGTGCCGAATTCGGTGGAGGAGAGGTTGGATAGGCTGATAGGTAGGAATGGAGGTAGGCCTACCTCCCAATGGATAGGCTATATCAGTACTTTCCCTTGGCCGGTGGGAATGAGGGTCCCAGAAGGTGTGCCGACCTACAGTGGGGAAACAGACCCGGAGGAGTTCGTCAGTACATATCATAATGTTATGGGGACGCGCGACATCCGGGAGGAGTTTCAGTGCAAGCTAGTGAGCTCGTATCTGAGGGGTAGTTGTCTGTCGTGGTTTGATTATCAGCCTCCGGAGAACTTCAGGAATTATTATGATTTCTCAAGGGCCTTGATACACAGGTATGAAGCCAGACGGAAGAAGTACTTGCCTCTGGCCGTGGTAGCTCACAGCCGGCAGGTAGCGAAGGAGAATGTCAAGGAATTCCACAGGAGGTATATGGATGATTCCATGAAGGTGGTGGATACAGAGGTTCAAGTGAAGGCCATGATTGCAGGATTCACAGTAGGACTGAGGGATGAGGTATTATGGGCAAAACTTATGGAGAATATTCCGACTACCTTTCATCAGTTGGATCTGGAGGTGGAGATGTACTGCTCATTGCTGGAAGGGAGCAAGAAGAGGAAGGAGGAAGGTTATTTTGAAGATAAAGGGATTGGAAAAGGAGACAAGACTCGGGTTGCGGATCCTAGTAGGAGGAATGCAGCCCAGGTGCCGGCTAAGCCGAGGGTTGACCCCCCTCGGGATGAAACATTTACCCCTCTGACAAAGACCCGGTCGGAGATCCTGACCATTCACAGGAACCTGTTCCAGGACCCGGCCCCCATACTGGGAAACCCGACACCAGCAAACGCGACCAAATATTGTGCGTTCCATAAGTCTAACAGACACACAACTGAGGGTTGCAGGAGCTTGAGGGTGGAGATTGAAAAATTGATTGAGAGGGGACAATTGAGAGACTGTGTGACGCAGGAGCACCAGCGTCCAGCAGCAGGGCAGCAGGCCGGAGCTGGGAGGAAGAGGAACTGGAGGAATAGGCCACGAAATGCCAGCGAGGGGCCGCCGCACCGGCTGTCCAGCCTGGAACGACAACCCTGGTCATGGTCCCAGAGCCGGTTAATCAGGCTCCTCCTCGGATGATAAATGTCATACATGGTGAGGTAGGTGACGGGCCCCAGTCTCATGCAGCGGCCAAAGCCAGGAGTAGGTATGTACCGGCTAGAGAAGATAGAGAGAAGAGACTACGTCCCACGGAAGTCATCACCTTTTCGGACGAAGATCCGGTGCCCAGTCTGACGCCCCACACGGATCCGATGGTGATCACAGCGGAGACCAAAGGGTTTACGGTCAAGAGAGTGTTCATTGACGACGGGAGTAGTGTGGAAATCATGTTTGCGTCCTGCTTCGACCAACTAGGGATTGGACGCCACAATGTTCGCCCGAGCACCTCTCCGCTGTCAGGTTTTACGGGCCGAACAGAGCATCCCTTGGGAGTTATGTCCTTAACAGTGACAGTGGTAGATGATCTTGACAGAAGCAAGAAGACCTCAGTACGATGCAATTTTGCGGTCATAGACGCCCCGTCCCCTTATAACATCATCATTGGCCGTCCATGGATGGCTCAGGCTAGGGCCATATGCTCGACATACCATTTTACCATGAAGTTCCCAACCGAGCAGGGTGTGGCAATAGTCCGAGGGAGTCAGTCTACGGCCACAAATTGCATGCTCACGGTCCTTCGGGATGCCAGGAAGGCCCCGGTTGGTGCGGTGCAGGGAGAAGTAGGACCGGGAGATGTGGAAGACATGCAGGTCGGGCGCAAGGGTAAAATCAAGGTCGGAAAGAAGATGCCCGTCGGTATAAAGGAGCAATTACGGGGCATGCTGTCGAAGTACGAAGATGTGTTCGCATGGGAAGAGAGAGACTTCACAGGTGTGCCTCCGGAGTTAGCTCTCCATAAGCTGAACGTGTAACCGGAGTTAAAGCCCATCCGGCAGAAGAAGAGGGCCCTGGCAGGAGATAGGGCCGAGGTGGTGAAGCATGAAGTACTAAAGTTGCTGGAAGCCAGAGTAGTGGAGGATATCATATACCCGGAATGGCTAGCTAATCCGGTGCTAGTGAAAAAGTAAAATGGGTCCTGGAGGATGTGTATTGACTTCACTGATTTGAATAAGTGTTGCCCGAGGGACAGTTACCCTCTTCCCTCGGTCAACCAATTAGTAGAAGCTATCACCGGGTATGAGGCCCTCGCTTTCTTTGACGCGTACCGGGGGTATCATCAGATCCAGATGTTAGAGAAGGACAAGCTGAAGACAGCCTTCATCAGTGAGTTTGGGACCTATTGTTACAGGCGGATGCCATTCGGCTTGAAAAACGCAGGGGCGACGTACCAGCACATGCGGACGCTATCTTTTGAGATCAGCTGGGAAGAAATATGGAGCTCTATGTCGATGACATGGTGGTGAAGAGCAGAATCTACCCGAGTTTCTTAGAAGTCCTGGAGGAGATGTTCGGCATTTTAAGAAAAGTTAACCTGAAATTGAACCCGGAGAAGAGTGTGGTAGGAGTGAGCGCAGAGAAGTTTTTCGGCTACATGGTATCTAGCCGGGGAATCGACGTCAATCCGGAGAAGGTGGAAGCCATAAGCCAAATGCAGTCGCCGAGGAATGTCAAAGAAGTGCAGAGGCTGATGGGTTCTCTAGCAGCCCTGAGTCGTTTTCTGTCATAAGATGCGGAGAGGCAACTCCCTTTCTTCAACATACTAAAAAAGGCCAAGAAGTTTGAGTGGACCGAGGAGTGCGAACGAGCGTTCAGAGATCTGAAGGAACATTTGAGTCGACTCCCGACCCTCTTAAAACCGAAGGAGGGGGAAGAGTTTCTGTTGTACCTGTCCGCGTCAGCATCGGCCGTCAGTGCAGTGCTGGTCCAGGAGGAGGACAGGAAGCAGTGCCCTGTGTATTTTGTGAGCCGGGCATTGCAAGGCCCGGAGACACGGTACGCAAGTCTGGAACAGTTGGTATTGCCGCTGGTTTATGCGTCGAAGCGTTTGCGCCCATACTTCCAGGCTCATCCGATCATGATCCTGACCAACCACGTCCCATTGAAGCAAGTGATGCTTAAGCCAGAGGCGTCAGGGCGTTTGATGAAGTGGGCCATAGAGTTGGGGGAGCATGAGATAACCTATCAACCAAGGAAGGCTATTAAGGGCCAAGCGATGGTAGACTTCTTGACAGAAATGGTTGGGCGGGACGTGCCTGCCGAGGACTCCCCGAACCCGAAGTGGACACTTCATGTGGATGGATCAGCCCATGCAGGAGGTAGTGGAGCCTGGGTGTTGCAAACATCCCCTAAAGGAGAAGAGTACCACTACGTCCTGCATTTTGACTTCAAAACTACAAACAACGAGGCAGAGTATAAGGCGTTGGTAGCAGGACTTAAGCTTGCCTGAGAACTGAAGATAGGGTCGATCCAGGCTTTCAGCGACTCGCAGATTGTAGTTCAGCAGGTGAATGAGGAATATGAAGCAAAGGATCGGAGTCTACAGAGGTACCTGGAGCTGGTCCAACCCATGATCCGGCAGTTTGACAGCTTCAGTCTGGAGCAGGTGCCAAGGGAGCAGAATGAAAAGGCCGATGCCTTAAGAAAGTTGGCGTCCTCTAAGTTAAAGTCGGGTCAGAAGGCTCCTCTCGGAAGAGGAAACACTTGAACGGAGGAGTTACGAGCAGAGTGATGAGATCTTGACAGTAGAAGCAGTGCAGGAAAACTCCTAGATGACCCCGATTCGGGCGTACCTTCTGATTGGGGAGGTCCCGGCCGACCGAGTCAAAGCGCCGAAGTATACACTACAGGAGGGCACCCTGTATAAAAGAGGATACCTCCAGCCACTACTGAAGTGTGTGGAGCGGTAGGAGGGTAAGTACCTGGTCAGGGAGGTACACGAAGGCCCGAATGGTAGTCACCAGGGAGCAAGAACAGTGGCCAGAAAGATCCTGAGGATGGGGTACTACTAGCCTACCATGTTTGAGGATTCGCAGGACAGGGTTCGCTCGTGCCTTCAGTGTCAAAAGTTCGCGCCACTTGTGCACATACCCAGGGAGGAGATGATGGGGATAACGGGTGCCTGACCCTTTAGCAGATGGACCTGGTCGGTCCCTTCCCCACTGCTCCGGGCAGTCTGAAGTACCTGATTGTGGCTATCGACTACTTTACCAAGTGGGTCGAAGTCGAACCATTGACGAACATCTGGGGGACTACCTGTGTGAAATTTTGTTGGAGGAACATAGTTTGTCGGTTCGGGGTGCGAGGGCTATAGTAACTGACAATGTAGCACAGTTTGAAAATGATCCTTTCAAAACCTGGTGCATGAAGTACGGTATAAGTCAAAAACTCACGTCGGTATATCATCCGCAGGCCAACGGACAGGTGGAAGTAACTAACCGGACGATCGTGAGTGGGATTAAGGCCCGGCTCCAGGGGGAAAAAGGAAACTGGGTAAACGAGTTCCCGAGCGTTCTATGGGCTCATCGGACTACGGAAAGCTTGGCAACCGGAGAGTCCCCCTACAGTTTGACATATGGATCGGAAGCAGTGATTCCGACAGAGATTGGCGTTCCCAGTCTCCGGACAGCCGAGCCAGTGGCCGAAGATAAGAATGAAAAAGAGTGCAGGACAAACCTGGATTCGCTGGAGGAAAGAAGGGAGAAGGCGGCCGTGCATGAGGCTAAAGTCAAGGAAAAGGTGAAAAAATACCACGACAGGAGAGTGAGGAAGGAGCAATTCAAGGTAGGAGACAAGGTGATGAGGCGAAATGATAAGAGTCGCCAGGAGCAGGAGGGTAAGCTAGCACCCAACTGGGAAGGGGAAGGGAGTTACGTGCTGGAAGATTCGATGGGGAAGGGAGTCCCCCGAAGGTGGAACATAGCAAAGACGGTTCTATGGGTAGTCTCTGGCACTAGATGTCTAGATAGAGTAGCCTCTGGTACTAGATGCCTAGGTAGGATAGCCTCTAGCACTAGATGCCTAGGTAGGAATTGCTCCAGGCGTCAGATGCCCGAGAGAGAAGCCCGGAGGTCGGACGACCGAAGGGCAGGTAGAACGACCCTCTGGTGCTGGACGCCTAGGGAATTTTTGTAATATGGGCATGCCTTTTGATAGATTTTAATGAAAAGAATGAGTGTGCGTATTATGAGTTTGAAATTAAAAGATAGTTGTTATAAAATGAAAATACTTATACACAAATCAGGGTCTTTACAGATACAAAAATGTTACACAGCAGGATGCCCTATTCTATCTAGGCGCCCCTGACGTAGAGGCTTCGCCGGGAGAAATTCTCCTGGTCTCATGTCTGCTTCTTCGGACAACCTGCTCTATCATCTGTTGTTCCTCGTCCTGATTTCGAAGGGCGTCCGGGTTATCACTATGATCACTTTTCGGCTCGACTGCTGGCTCGGGTATCCGGACAGGAACGTGGCTTGAAGCATCCGGACCTCCGATTCGGATGGGAGGTTGTCTCAGAACTCGTTTCCTGGTTGAAGCACTCCCGGTTTCGGTGGCCTTCCGCTTCCCTTTTCGGTCATTGCGAGCCGAGTGTGAACCAGCAACAGGGAGGGGGCCAGGTTGCCGATTGGTGGTTGAGGTACCCTCCCGGGTTGGGTATCGGGGGCAGAATCAGGCAGCAACCGCCCGAAGTCTGGTCAAGCGCCGTTCAGAAGCTTCCAGGTCCAGGAGCTGAGGAGCATGGTCGTAACGCTCGTAGGCCAGATCAACATCTTCCAGAGGAGGTATTTGGGACATAGATGGAGGAACTACGACCCGGTTCAGAATGTTTTTCCTCCGGTCCATAGCCGCCTGATAGGCTGCTGCCTAGACGCCGGATGTCCTTTCGGAACTTTCAATCCAGGCGATAAGATCATCAACTGCTCGAGGAACATCAGTCAGCAGAGGAATGTCGACCGCCCCCTGGCGAAGTCCCAGCAGATGGTAGGAAAGATGAACAAGTACAAGTTGTTGTTGTAGGGTCCGGTTCCTGGTTGCCAACCTCTCGTTCTCTACTTCGAGTTATGTAGCTTGTTTCCGGAGTTTGGTTTGGTTCTGCATCCGCATGTACTTGTTATAATATAGCCGAACATTTTGGATCCGGACCTGGAAGTTGTGGTGTTGAGCCTCCTGCTCAGACAGGAATTGATCGAACTCGAGAACCCGGTCAATGCTCTCAAAAGAAAGCCTATAGCACTTAGGCAGGGATCCAAAGTCTTCCTGGATTTGGAGCAGGCAGGTGATCAGGCAGTCGGCATCAGGAAACTCAGAAACAAGGGGACCGAGTCCTCCCTCGGACAAAAGATCAGTTAGGCTCGGACAACCGGTTCCAGCTCGTACCGGGGAAGGGACCGGGGGGATAAGGGCCCGAGATAGCTCCTGGACAGGGCAGAAGCAGGTTAAAATGAAAATTTACAAACAAAAAAATACCAGTGAAGAAATAAAAGGGGAAATAGGGCAGGAGCAACGAAGAAGACAAGTGTAACAAAAAGAGTCCTTTATTGATAAAAATGAGGTCTGGGTAACAAGATACAAAAAGATGGAAGCAAAAAGAAAGAAATGAAAATCTAACTAACATTCGAGGGGACTCCCTTTCCTTGATCGTCCCCGCCACTGCTGCTGTCACTGTCCGAGTCATCCCTGGAACCTTCAAAGACCAGAGCAGGAGAAGTGGGCATGTTAGCGGTCCAGGGGGTCTCAGGGCCGGTCTTCGGCGAGGAAGGGTTCTCCGCTTCTAGCTCCATCGGGTCGAACAAGCCCCGATAGTACCCGTACGTTGTGCAGTATTGGGTGAAGTTCTCATCTTCGGGCAAGTCCGTTCCGGAGATCGGAGCGGGAGAAAGAGGACCCGACAGCCGAACCACATCGGTCGACCAGCTTCGGACTTCTTCAGTCGACAGCTGTTTCTCTCGCAGATCCTCCCATAGCTTGGGAGACAGGCCCTTCATTCCGCCTTTCTGGAGAGTGTTTACCAGATGCAACTGCTGGTCCTCGGCGTTCGGGTTGAACCACCTCCTCTTGAACGAAGCTATGATTTCGGGACGAAACCAACCCCGGACCTGCATATATGTATTGTGACACTGGTGAGCACTGGCGGCGAGGTTAAGCTCGGTCAGACGGAGCGACAAGGTCTGACTCGCCAGGACTTTGTCAACAACAGCTTCGGCGAACTCCAAACGCTCTTTGTAAGAGTACCTGCGGGTTGAAAGATGAGACATGAGGAGTGCCGGCGCGGGAAGAAGATGGAGTCTGGGTCTCGCTGGTCCGGAGCTTTTTCCCGCCCTGCTCGGAATTCTCTCCCTTCCGCTTGGTCGAGTAAAAAGGAGGCGGGGGAGGAATCTCAAGGGCAGATATGGTGGTGTATCTAGAGGCCGGGGACCTCCCATCCCCGGGCGGAGACCACATAGGCTTTCCACGACCAAACGACAACCCCAGACGACTAGTATCCGGAATAGGTGCCAAAGTGACAGGATGCGGGAGTGGTTCGGGAGGATTGTTGGAACTGGCAGGATTCCGAACGGTCTCCTGCTGAGCCACTACCTCGGGGATAAACCCCTCCTGATCCTTCTGCACAACCTCAAGCTCAGAAGTGATATCTTCTATCATAATGGGGCCGAGATTGGGAGTCCCCGAGGGAAGAAGAGGATTCCGAACGGTCTCCCCCATCTTGATTTTATTCTGCTGACGCTCCTCCTGCGGGTTTGGGTCGTCCAGCTGGTTCTTAACGGTCTCCCCCGTCTTGTTCTTATCTTGCTGACGCTCCTGCTGCGGGTTAGGGTCATCCAGCTGGTTCTGCTGCTGATGCAGGTCTGGGATGTTCTTATCCTGTTGGTTCCCCTGCTGCTGCTGATGCTGGGCGGTTTTTTTCCTCCCGTCCCCTTTGCCCGCCTCACAATCGGCCCCGACCCCTATCGTAGTGGCCTTCATGTCCTTCTTTTTTGGGATCGGGACCTCAGGATCATTGTCAACAGTGGGAGCTATAGGGAAAGGAAAGTTAAGCAAATTTTTGGATAAGGAAAAACAGGGATACTGAAGTAAAAGGGAATGAAAGTGCATACCTAGAACCGGCCAGGTAATAACCCAGCGGCTGTCCAGAAAGGCGATAGCCGGGTATATCGCCTGGGGGAAGAGGTAGAGAGAATTGCCGGCCAGACAGTACTGGTCCAGGTTAAGGGACTCGGAGGACATAGTAGTGTGATTGGCCAATTGTGTGTCAGGGAGGAAGGCTTCCCGGACGTCAACCACAACCTTGTCATTCCAGCCGGGGACCCTGTATCGCCTGGGATTGACCTTCCCATAACCCTTCGCCTGTCAATTCTTGGTCGAATCTTTCTTACCAAGGAGGAAGTCATGAACACCAGGTCGAGCCTGGACAGTGTATATCATCTCCTTGTCCGGGCACCTGATAAGCATGTAAAAAGACCTCCAAAGATTGAAGGCGGGGTCAATCCCGCACCGGAAGCTCCTTACAAGAAAACCCATCATCACGGCGACAATATTCAGATGCATCTGGGCCGGCGAGATTTTGTAAAACTTCAGAAACCGGGAGTACAACGGGGGAAAGGAAAGCTTAACCCCCACATAAAATGGATCCGGGGGATACACCGGACGGACTTTTTGGCTGAGACAGAGGCCATCCGAGCGTCCAAAGGCATAGGGACTCCTATACCGCTGAGACACTTCGCGGTCAAGACATTGGCTTGAAGTGAAGGGGCCCGGGCGGTGTCTATTTCCCTCTGTTCCCGGTTCTTGGAGCGCTTGAACCTCGAAGCAAAGGGGTCACATTGCTACAAAGGTAAATCGCCTTGTATGACGCCGACGAGCCGACAGAGTTCGAAGTAGGGGGAGCAGTGCTCTCGAGAGAATAGGTGACGTTAGCCTGGGGCTGGGAATTGGATTGAGTAGTGCTAGTCGCCATAGCGATGAAGAAGAGAGAGAATATGAAGGTTTGAAGAGAGAGAATTGAAAAACTTTGAGATCTGAAAGCGATTGATCGAAGACCCTATTTATAGATGACGGAATAAAAAAGTTGAAAAGGCGATGATTAAATGAGCTAGGGAAGCGAGAAAGCTAATAATGTCAGTTATTAATTATTCTCGAGAAGGGCGCGCCCGTCCCATCATTGTCGTGCAGGTGAGGAATACAGAAAGCCAGTCCTTCCCCCTCGGATCAGGAGAGTTCCTAGTCTCGGTCGAAAGGACCGGCTTCCAGGGGGCTAGTGGTGATACCAGGCCCGAACCCAACTATTCAGCAGTAGCATGGGCTCAGCCCATTAGGAGGAAAACTAGTTTGGCAGTATCCGGGTTCGTACAGCTCGGATAGGGACAAGCACACTAGAGGACACTTAGAGCATGGACCACATGGAGAGCATGCTCCTCAGCACTGTTCCAAGTAAGTATCTTCTCATTATTCTAGTGGTTACCCCTTCTCTCTCCCGGGATCCATCTTTCATCATCACGCCGGAGGGTCTACCCTCGGATACCTCCCCGGACTCTGTCTTGCAGGGTTAGGTCATTGGATCGGGGATCAGGGGACCACTCGGACCAACCAGGTGGGCAGCATCACATGTGCATAACAGAGTTAGAATGCATCGTACGTAGTAATTTCAGGTGTGTTAGGATGTTTTGGATCATGTAAAGTTTAGTACATCACAAAGATCAGTTTTATAATATATGAACAATGGTACAAACGTTGATTGTATATTTAGCATGTTTTTAATTCCGCTTGCCTTTAGTTTAGTTTTATCGTGGTGATTCATCAAGTCTCATTTTGCTGAAAGATTCCAGTCATTCCTTATTGTTGCTGCTGTTGTGTATATGCTTATTTCTTAATTTAGATTAGCTACTTGATCAGTGAAACAATCTTATTGTGATAACGTGATGGTGTTGTGTATGTTTTGCAGGTATTTGTGTTTATTTGGATGTTGTTTTGTTGTGATAAAAAACAAAACAATTTACCAGTATCAATTTAAGCATGGAACTGATCGGATCGAACAAGATTGAAATTTTTTAGATGAAACAGAATGTACATAAAAAATTTAGTCAATACATATAATCTATACTCTTTTTTAGTTTAGTACGTAATAGTTAATGTATTAAAAATAACAATAGCATAGTTTAAATAAAATAATCTATATGTTTTATTAAAACTAAACTCTGGATTGAAGATTTTTGGATGAATTATGTGATGAATTTTTACCAATTCAACGATTAGTAATGAGATGGTGGAGATGTATATTTACCCTAAGTAAGACATTAAATTTGGAAGAACATTTTTCTTAGCCATCAATTAAACATTGAGGATTTTTCTTAGCCATCAATTATTCTTAATAAAGTGCGGTCATTATAAAAACGAGCGGAAAACGTGCGTTCATGGAATATAACAAATTAAAATATGATCTGTTAAATATTATTTGTTAACTATTTTGACCTAGTTTTTGCATAATCTATTTGTTCATTGATGGTTTGAAACGATTTATTAATTTTATGTTCCTCTGATTATAAGAAACTAGCATACAATTCTTCTGTAGAACAATTTCATCTTCATTCAAATAATAACCAGCAACTCTATCTTTCCGTAAGTTTTGAAATAGCACCCTTCATCTTCTGGACATATATATGCTGCTAGTTATTTTAGTCCAAGAATCCGGCATGTACATTTGCTTCAATTTGATTTGATTTAGCCCTACAGCACACCTATTTAATCCAGAGTCTTTCTTAGGGCTTTATATATATTATAACCAGATAAATTTTTTGTCATTTAATCACATAACTTTCAATGTTTCATAACTACATTCTTGGAAAAAGAATCACATAAAGATCACCAATTCGAAAAAAAGATAATTATATATCTTAATATATAATTGGCACACTCTTACCCAAATAAAAATATTGAAACCAGTTAATACTATTGAAACAAATAAGTGGCACACTCTTACCCAAATAAAAATATTGAAACAAAAATATTTTCTTACCCAAATGCAGGCTTGATCTCCTAAATTGAAAGAACATACAAATGCAGCCTTGTTTTGTGTTTTTATTGCCATTATTATGTATTACAAAGATGAAAAAATCAACGATAGAACACCGCCCAAAATTACTTACAGATAAACGAAATCTCATTCTCATTTGAGGATACTTACATTTGTTGATGAGGAGGTAGCGCATCCTGCTGGCATTGCTTAACATTAGCCATGAATTAAATACATTCATGACATATAACAAATAAATATATGATCTGTTAAGTTATATTTGTTAAATAACATGACCTAGCTTTTTCTTAATCTATACTTAAGTTCTAAACCTAAAAACGTGCGCTCATATATACAACAAGCAGATAATTACGTGCGCTCATTAATTAATTAACGTGCGCTCACCGTGAAGACCAGCAACAACTAAATCCCTGAAAAAGCCATTCCTCGGATTATAAGAAACTAGTTGCATACAATTTCATCTTCATTCAAATCACCAACAACTCTATACTAAATTTTGAAATATCGCCCTTCATTTCTGGAAATATGGTGATTGTTATTTTAGTCCAAGATTCCGGCACACCGTACGGAGTGAGGGGCATCTTTTGAAATCGTTTCCTCACTGTTGAAAAGAAAAAGGAACATTTCCTCACTGTTGACAGGAAACAGACCTTCCACAAATTCCTCGCTTCTAGATTATTAAGAAACTGAGCTTCAGACTGCAGCAAATGAGGGCTCTAGCTCAGCGAAGACAGCTACCATGGAGCCACCGACTGAAGAATTGTTGAAGAAGAAGACTCCTGAGCTTCAGACCGCAGCAAATGGCAAAAATAATAACAATTCTTCCTCGAAAATATGATCATGTAAACCTGAGTTTCTCAAATTTATATTTCATCAATATCCTAGAACTTAAACATATTTGAACTGAAATATACTGAATTGAACTTTATTGAACTGAAGTATACTGAAGTAAACTTTATTGAACTTAAATTGATATAGCCAAATTGTGTTATATTTTATCAAGTCAAATTTTATTAGCACCAAACTTAAATAAGTTGAACTTACAAAAGTATGCATTGATACAATTTAATTAGAAAATGTTTATCAAATCATAAATCATCATTTCTAAACTGACTTGAACTGAATCATAATGAACTAAACTTAATTGGACCAATCCAATTAAACTTAATTGAACTGAATCATACTGAGCTAAACTTAATTGAACTGAATTGAAGAAAATGATCATTGCATTGGTATAACTAAATTAGGTTGTATTTTATCAAGAATATAAAACATAACTGAATTGAACTAAATTGAAGAAAACGATCAATGCATTAATATAACTAAATGAGGTTGTATTTTATCAAGAATATAAAACATAACTGAATTGAACTGATTGAACTGAGTGAACTGAATTGGACTACACTTAACTGAAATGAACCGAGTTGAACCACACTTAAATAAAATGAACTGAATTGAACTACACTTAACTGAACTGAACTGGATTTACCATATGAACTTAAAATATATAAAGTATATTTTCATTGAACTGAATTGAAGAAAATGATCAATACATTGATATAACTAAATGAGGTTGTATTTTATCAAGAATAGAAATAGAACTTAACTGAATTGAACCGTCTGAACTGAATTGGACTATACTTAACTGAAATGAACCGAGTTGAACCACACTTAACTAAAATGAACTGAACTGAACTACACATAACTGAAATGAACTGGATTTTTAATATAAACTTGGTGATATGGGCCGCAGCCCATACACTGGCCCGACAAGCCTATTGGCAAAGGAGAAGAGAGAGTCCAGCCCACCAGTGGTCCTCCCATGACATCAGCTATCTTGGACACACCCGGGTACAGGAAGGACATGATAATGACCCCGCAGCCCCGGATGTGCGACAAGAAGAGAACCACTTAGCCTAAACCCTCTCTGATCCTTGCTATTATAAATAGAGGAGTGACCAACAGTAATAGGTATGTTCTATCAGACTTAAATACTCTCTGTATTTCTTCATATTCTCTCTCCTCTGCATAAAGCCCAATCTTCATCATCACGCCGGAGCGTCTACCCTCGGGTGACCCCGGGGGAATTGTTTTGCAGGATCTAGGTGAGAGATCAGCCGCGGGCTAGGATTCCAGCTCTACCCGGACTACTGATACCGGGGCTGGTATCCCGGAGCATACTGGTAGCATCAGTTGGCACGCCCAGTGAGATTCATTATGCTTCGCTATGCCCCGCGGCAGGCCTAAAAAGACAGGGGGAGAGCCCCCCACCAAAGCTAGTCAGGCAGAGGGTGGTCCTAAGACAAAGAGGGCCGCGACTGCCAAGGAGGTGCGGAAAGTGGCCGAGGAGAAGGAGCGGGCGCGCAAGGAGACTGCCCGTGTGGCCACTGAGAAGCGCAAAGGGAAGAAGAAGGTGCCGGAGCGTACTCTCAGGGAGATGCAGAGGGAGCAGAGGGAGAAGGTCCGGCAAGAAAAGGAGAGGCAGAACCAGGAGGCATTCAGAGATGGTGGTGAATCCGAACCGGAGTATTTTGATTCTGGAGAAGAATACCCGGAAGAAGTGGAGCTCGGAGACCCAGAAACTATCCATACCAACGCTGCAGAATTTGGAGAATTTCGAGCATGGAAAGCGGCCAAGGCCGCGGCCCATAACAAGTTACCCGAGGTAGTGAACTTGGAGAAGGATGGAAGAGGAGGACCCGGATTAAGCAGAGGCCCCCGGGTCAGCAGATGCCTCTAGGACAGCAGATGCCTCCAGGTCACCAGCAGTATCCAGATCAGCAGCTCCCAGGCGGCCTAAACCCGCAGGCTCAGCCATTTTACGGTGGATACAACACCCCGTTCAACAACGGTTCCATTGAAGACCGGTGGACTAGGCTGATTAGAAGGCGGGGGATGGTTCCTCATTCCCCGTGGGTTCCAGAGGTGCTAAACTACAAGTGGCAGACAGGCACAAAAGCGCCCGATGGAGTTCCGACGTACAATGGAGACGGGGATTCGGAGGAGTTTGTCCACACATACCTTAGCGTCATGGGTGCCCGGGACATCGACGAGCCGCTGCAATGCAAGCTATTGCCCTCTTACCTCCGGGGTAACTGCTTGAGTTGGTTCAAGAGTCTTCCCCAGGGTTCATTGAAGACTTTTTGGGATTTCGTTACCGTCTTGGTCCATCGGTATGCAGCCATGAAGACAAACTTTGTGAACTTGGCGACGGTCCTGACTATGCGACAGTTGGAGACGAAATCTACTTGGCAGTATTATGTCCGGTACATTACCGAGTCTATGAAGGTCCAAGATAGGCACTTTCATGAGAAGGCCTTAATCGGCAACTTTGTGAACGGATTGAGAGACGAGATGTTCTATATCGAGTTGATGATGAATATGCCGGGAACCTTCTACCACCTCCAGCTGACAGTGGAAATGCATTGTACTGTGCATGAAGCTAACAACACTCGGATGAACACTGTTGATTTTTTTGAGCAGCGGGTGATCACAGCCATAGCAACCCAAACAACCACGCTCCGGGCGACTCCCCACCAGGGGGTTCGCCAGGAGCCAATAAGACGCCCCCCGGTCCAGGGAGCGGCACCTGCGTCGTGGGGGGGCAGACGTTGGTGGTGAGACCAACGTATACTCCACTCTCCAAGACAAAGACGGAGATTCTGGCTATCCATCGGGGTCTCTTCACGGACCCCCCGGTTATACAAGGGGTCCCGACCCCGGCAAATGCTCAGAAATGGTGTGATTTTCACAAGTCTTATGGTCACACTACAGAAGGCTGTCGTGTCCTGCACACGGATATTCAGAAGTTGGTGGAGCGGTGTCAGCTCCGGGATTGTGTGGTAGGAGATGCACACCCGGCAGCTGCTCCGGCAGGACAAGGAAGGAAGCAGAATTGGGGAAACAACCGAGGCCAAGGCGGCAATCGCCCGGCAGAGGCTAATATTGCTCCTAACCCTGCCCCACAAGCTCATAGACCGGGAGTTCCGTGACCTGGAGCACCCCGGACGATAAATGTGATCAACGGTATAGTGGGCGACAGGGCGCAGACACTGTCGGCGGTGAAGGCCAAGAGTAGATATGTTCCTCCGGGGGAGATCCAAGGAAAGAGGTTTATACACGATGAGACTATCACCTTTTCAGAAGAGGATGCAGTCCCGGCCCAGGTGCCTCACTCTGACCCCATGGTGATTTCCGCCGAGGTAGAAGGAGTGGTGATAAAGCGAGTTTTTTTGGATGATGGGAGTAGCGTGGAGATTATGTTCGCTGATTATTTCGACCAATTGCACATCGGACGACAGAACTTGAAGCCAAGTTTGTCCCCGCTATCAGGCTTTACGGGCCGAACAGTTCACCCCTAGGTGTTATAGCCCTACGGGTGACCCTTGTTGATCACCTGGATATTAACAAGAGATGCACTGTTTTGTGTAACACTTTGCGGTCATTAATGCCTCTTCCCCGTACAACATAATTATAGGTCGTCCCTGGTTGACGCAAGCCCGGGCGATATGTTCTCCCTACCACTTAACTATGAAATTCCCGACAGATCAAGGAATTGCTTCGGTTATTGGTAATCAAACAACTTCCCGTAGCTGCATGCTAACCGCGATAAAGAAGGCCAAGGCTGGAGGATCAGAAAGATTGCATGCTTCGGAGCCCGGGGAGAGTTCCGGGAAGGATAACACAGTGGGAGCCGTGCACGGTGACCCGGCATCATTTGAAGTGGAAGACATGAAGGTAGGATCCCGGGGAAAGGTGAGTGTCGGAAAGCATCTCCCGGTGAATGTGAAAGAGGAACTCCGGAAGCTACTCAAGGAGTATGAGGATGTGTTCTCGTGGGGAACAGAAGACTTGACGGGGATACCAGAAGACTTTGCGATACACCGGTTGAATGTCTACCCGGATTTGAAGCCCATTAGGCAAAAGAAAAGAGCCTTGGCAGCAGATCGGGTAGAGTTCGTCCGGCCGGAGGTGAATAGGATGCTGGACGCTGGAATGGTAGAAGAGATCACCTACCCGGAGTGGATTACCAATCCGGTCCTGGTGAAAAAGCATGATGGATCCTGGAGGATGTGTATCGATTTTACAGACTTAAACAAGTGCTGCCCTAAAGACACTTACACGTTGCCGTCCATTGATCAGCTGGTGGAAGCAATAACGGGCTATCAGCTCCTAGCTTTCTTTGACGCGCACCGGGGTTATCACCAGATTGTCATGGCCCCGGATGATCGGCCAAAAACCTCTTTTATTACTGACTTTGGTACCTTTTGTTACAGGAAAATGCCATTCGGTCTCAAAAATGCAGGAGCCACATACCAGCGTATGGTGGATCGGGTGTTCAAAGATTTGCTTGGGAGGATTATGGAGGTCTATGTGGATGACATGGTGATCAAGAGCAGGACACACGATGCTTTCTTGGAGGATCTCCAGGAACTGTTCGTTGGGTTAAGAAGGGTTAAGTTGAAGCTGAGCCCGGAGAAAAGCACCATCGGGGTGGCGGCAGGCAAGTTCTTGGGGTATATGGTGTCAAACCGGGGGATTGATGTGAACCCGGAGAAGGTCGAAGCCATCCTGATTTATCTGGCAGCCATGGATCAAGCTATAAGTGCGGCCTTAGTCCGAGGGTCCGGCAGGGCCCAGAGTCCGATGTATTTCTTGAGCAGGGCCCTCCAAGGACCGGATATGCGTTACTCTTCACTAGAACGTTTGCTGCTGGCACTAGTGCACGCGTCCCAGAGACTTCGTCCATACTTCCAAGGCCATCCTATCACAGTCCTCACGAACCAACCACTTCGCCAAGTCATGCTGAAACCGGAAGCATCGGGCCGGATGATGAAGTGGGCGATTGAACTAGGAGAGCATGAGATCACTTATCAGGCGAGGAAGTCTATCAAAGGGCAGGCCCTGACTGACTTCTTAGTTGAAATGACGGACAACGCCGTGGAAGACCCGATGGAAGGTGAGCCGGGATGGAAATTGAACGTGGATGGCTCCTACCATGCCGGGGGAAGTGGGGCCGGGGTTGTGCTGGTTAGTCCCGGAGGCAAGGAGTATCGGTACGCGCTGCAGTTCGAGTTCAAAACCACCAACAACGAAACCGAGTACGAGACCCTCCTTGCCGGGTTACGCCTGGCCCGAGAAACTGGTGCAAAAGTGGTAAACGCCTACAGTGACTCGGCCATTGTGGTCCAACAAGTCAATGGGGAGTACGAGGCCAAAGAAAGAAGTTTGTAGAAATACCTGGAGGCGGTGAAGTTAATGATGCAGGGTTTCCTCCGGGTTACGCTAACACAGATCCCCCGGGAGGAGAACTGTAAGGCGGATGCGCTAAGTAAGTTGGCCTCGTCGGAGCTCAAGCCAGATCAGGATCGGAATCTGTTCATGGAGATGGTAACTACCCAGGGATATGAGCTTCCCAGCCAAGTTGCGGTAGTTCGAGAAACCAAGTCCTGGATCACGCCTCTTCTGGAGTACTTGGAGAAAGGAACGCTGCCGGATGACAAGGTTAAAACCCGGAAAATCCGGGTTAAAGCTTCCCGGTATGCTGTGTTGAACGGGGAACTAATCCGGACGGGATACCTTTAACCTTGGCTGAAGTGCGTTGATGGGGAAGAAGCACGCCACCTTTTAAAAGGAGTGCATGAGGGTCCCAACGGAAGTCATCAAGGGGCCCGGACTGTGGCCCGGAAGATCATGTGTACGGGGTATTATTGGCCTACGCTGTTTGAGGACGCCCAAAAAGCAGTCTGCTCCTGTGAGCAGTGCCAGAAATTTGCACCCTTGATCCATGTGCCGCAGTGGGAGATGATCGGAATATCTGGAACCTGGCCTTTCATCCGTTGGGGTTTGGACCTGGTAGGCCCTTTCCCGACAGTGCCCGGAGGCTTCAAGTATTTGATAGTGGCAGTTGACTACTTCAGCAAGTGGGTAGAAGCTGCTCCCCTAACCAACATTAGGGGAAGTACTTGTGTAAAATTCTGCTGGAAGAACATTATTTGCCGCGATGAAATACCCCGGTTCATAGTGACAGATAACGGGGCACGGTTTGAGAATGATCCTTTCAAATCCTGGTGCAAGGAGTACGGGATTGAACAGAAGCTGACCTCGGTCTACCACCCCCAGGCCAACGGGCAGGTTGAAGTGACCAACATGACCCTCGTTAACGGAATCAAGACACGTCTCCAAGGAGCAAGAGGAAATTGGGTTGACGAACTCCCAAGTGTTCTATGGGCAAGCAGAACAACGGAGAGTTCCGCCACAGGTGAGTCCCCCTATAGCTTGGTTTACGGGGCGGAGGCGGTAATCCTGGCCGAAGTTGGAGTTCCTAGTCTCCGTTCGAAGTTCCCGGACGAGCAGGTAAACCAGAATGTACGGCTGCTGGATCTAGACTTGTTGGAGGAGAATTGATTGTTCCAATCGGAAAACAGTGGGGAGGTCCGAAGGCAGTTGAGGAATTGCATGGTAAAGATGAATGTTAATGTACGGAAATGCAAATTTGCCGGATCTGTTAACGGCGGTGACGCGGAGGGATAGGTCCAAGGCAGATGGGTCGACGGTCTGGAGGCGGAAATAAGGGCCGGCGTTGAAATGTTTTGGGCTAATAGGCCCATTCATGTATTCCGCCATGATCCATTTAAAATATGATGGTTAATTACGTGATTGCCCCTAAACCGTCACTAGTTCAGTATATAGATAAACCTGCAAGGATGGATCTTTGTATTCCAGACAAGTTTTACCATTTGCTCTTTTAGTTCTTCATCCTGACGGTGCCTCGATAAGTGTGTAGGCCATTTCTTAAGATCTGAACGCATGCTATACTGTTTTTGTTGCATTCAAAACACCGATCGAAATGTCTGTGCTTGATTAATAGGTTCACATAAATTGAAGATCTGTGATTGTTTTGCTAAGTCTTTTTTTATAGCCTTGAATTGTCTGTCCGTTGTAGATCTGTGATGTAGGAAGCTGATGACCCGATCTGTTATTAATTTGTAGAATGGCTGGAACTTGAAAGTTGAAGACTCCTTTGCAAGTATGTGTATATTTGTACTTTCAACCCTAATTCATTGTATAAATTATGGATAAATTAACTATTTGTTTGATCCGTGTTATTGATTTGTTGAATGGGAGGAATAGGTTGGGAATGTTTGGTGAACAACTGATGTTTTTGGATTAAGAAAGCTGAAAAAAGTAAGGGTTTAATATTATAGTGTTTTTTGAGTTATTTATTCATATGTTAATTACGATATTGGTCCTGGTTTGTTTCCCTGTTCTGTGGTGAATGGAAGCAAATAGATGTGGATGGGAGCTGAAAAGATCAATTTCGTTGGTTAAGAAATCTCAAAATGGAAGAAGTATGGTATCCTTAAAATTTCCAGAAATTGGATTGTTTGTGAATATGTGAGAGCATGAAGTTGTTTGATTGTGTAAAATCTAATAGATGTGGATTGAGGCAAAGACATGTTGTTTGATGAAAATGGTTGTAACTGTTTTAACATCATTTTTTGGAAGCATGAAAAGATATTGCTTTTTAGATGGAGTTTATAACATTAGGTGAATAATTATGAAAACGTTCATAGATGGATTCAATATTTTGATATGTAACTCTATTGTTTGTTGATAATATGGAGTAAGTAGCAAAACAGGATAGTCAAGTGATACATGATGGTTTTTTGTGGAGATGTGTGTCAAATACATGTTTTGTGAGTGTATAAGGGTTTTTTTGGTGCACACTGTACTGAAGTTGTGTTGGACAAGGACTAGTTAGACCCAGGCACTATTTGAGAATCTTTTATTTTTTTGAGTAGACTGTAAAGTGGTATCAGTAATAGTATCTTGAAAATGGAAAAGGGAAACAGTAGCGTTAAGAAATTGAATTTTGGAAGTGTTGTGGACCCTTGTCAATTTCTGGTCTGAAAATTTCAAGTTGATGTAGACCACATGCTTTTCCATATTATCTTTTTTTAAAATAGAGAACTTAAAATAGGGTTGAAAGAACTGGCTGCTGTTGTATGTCACAAGTTAAAGAAAGCTTGATGTTTCTGTCAGAGGGATTTTTTTTGTGATTGAAAAATTATGTATGAAAAAAAGAATTTATAAATAGGTAGTGTACTTGTTTTGATACAGTAACTGTTGAACTCCTTTGTTAATAAATCTGACCACATATTTAAATTGTCCATTTGTGAGTGGGGTTAGAGGTGGGGATGATAACGACACATTTAAAAAGTTTGTAAATAAAAGGCAAAAGATAAGATTAGAAAATGTATGCGGCACTGAACATGAATAAATTATTAGAAAGTCAACACGAGTAACAGTGCAGACGAAGAGAACAAGTAATTAATAATTAGTTGTTGAATTGATTGTTTTTTTGTGTGGATAAACGTGACAAGTATAAGTAAGAATAATTAAAAAAATGTAGACCCGAAATAAATTAGTGCAAATAAAATAATTATTCTGATATTAAATTGAAATAAAATATATGACATGTACGTTGCAAATGAGTAACTTTATTCCTTTCCGTTGCATTAGATGTGTTAGTTTATTGAATGCTATTTTATTTAAATAGTTGGTACAATAGTAATTGTTTAATCACTAGGCAAGTAGAGAATAATTATAGTTTCCACCAATGAATGTGAGCTGTGCCTGCATAAAGTTAGTATAAACTTTTTTGCTAGTTCCTAAAAATTGATCACAAGAGAAAATGTGTTTAAAATGTGCAGGAGGCAGCTTACGATTTCACTCAGCATCTTAGCAGTGAGTACACCGGAATGACATTTGCGAATGAGATGTTTGCATTCCAGTGGGTGAAAGCGTATTCAAACGACAAACTATTTAACATAATACGATCATCTAGGCGACAGCGTTCCAATGGTACTTATCACCACTATTTCTCTTGTGAATGCGCAGTCCGGTCTAAGTCTGAACTGGTTAGAAGTAGCAACCAAATCAAGAGGAAGAACATCTTCTCCACCTTGCATGAGAAGGGAAAGAGATTGTAAGGTTCTAAAAGAGTGGGATGTGGTTTTCGTGGAGCCATACGAGCTGGAAATGATGGCCTGTATCATGTTACACTCTTCGAAGGGAGACACAATCATGCACTCACATATTACACCCAAGGTAGTTACGTGTACAAGTGTTTGAGTGATGCAGACAAGGAGAAGATAAGGGAGATGTACTTTGCGCATTGCTCACCCAAGTCCATAATAAAGGCCTTACAGTACTCTGATGATCAGAAGATGGTGTTAAAGAGGGCTGTATATAATTACAGAGCAAAGCTGAAGAAGGAAGCTTCCGAGGGTAGAAATCTGGCAACGCATTTTATAAAGCTTGCCCGTGAAAGGGATTATGTGACAAGTTATCGGCTTCTTGAAAATACAGAGAAACTGCAAGGTAAATTTTATGAAGAGTTATGTTTCATTTGTAGCATGCCATGGTACAATTCACTGAACAATCATGTGATAATGTTTGCTTAAAGCATATTGAACCAATCAAAAGATTTAGTATGTACTGTTTTGATGAAGTTGGTGATCAAGCAACAAAATATTTCATCCCTTGAGAACGAATCCATACAGTGTTATGAGCAAGACAAATACGTAGAACCCATGCTCTTATTATAAGTTTTTTACAAGACCAGTAGATGTTGTGAAGTGTTACAATGATGGGTTACTGTGTATTTACATGCAGTTTCTCAGATGACTTTGTTTGAATTGCAGATATGTTTTGGTCGCACCCTAATGGGAGGAAGATGTTGCGTTGTTATCCTAATGTCATCTACATAGACTCAACATTCTCCACCAACATATATAACTATGCGCTTGTTGAGATGATTGGGGTAACGCCGACCAACCAGAATTTCACTACAGCACAGGCTCTTATTCAACACGAGGACAAAGACAGTTATATGTGGGTGATGCAGTGCTTAGCAGAGCTGTTAGGTGACGTATATCTGAAGGCCATAGTCACTGACCGAGAACTCGGCATAATCGACCCTGTTACTACTGTTTTTCCCAACTCCAAACACATGATTTGCATTTTACATGTGAAGAAGATGATAAGAGCCGAAGCCATTACGATTATGAAGTCACCGACAGATGCTGATCGGCTTTGTAATGGTGCTATTAGAGTCCTGCTAGAGTCTCCAACTGTAGGTGATTATAAGGTAAATGAAAAGCGTCTGAGGCGGCGTTACGCATGGGTCCCTGGAATCATGAAATACTTGGATGAGACGTGGTTGATTCACAAGGAGAAGTTTGTGTTTGCATGGACAGATGGTGTTCTGCATTTTGGGAACACGACTACTAATAGAGTTGAGAGCGCACATTCTGCCCTAAAGCGTAAGTCTATATCCAGATTTTTATTTGTGTTTTTGTGAAAGCAATATTGATCTATTGTAATTGCGTGCACCACATTAATTGGTTACTACATTACAATGTTTGCAGGTTGGATGTCATGTTGCAGGCAGGCCCTGGACACACTATTTGAGAAAACACATGCTGAGTCGGATAGTCAAATAGCGGATATTAAATGCATGCTTGAAAAGATCCGAACTCGGAATCTCGTCGGGTTCGAAGTGGCCCCTTTCCAGCCGTTGATGCGTTCGGTATCGCATTATTGCCTGACGATCCTGATGGCTGAGTACACGAAGTTGGGACCGTGCAGACATTCACTCCCTACCACCCATGGCCTACCCTGTCGCTGCCAGATGGAGTGAATGCGCAAGTATGGAAAGTTTATCCACCCACAAGGTGTTGATCAATTCTGGAGAACTCTAATGTATGATGGTACTGCAGTCATACCCACGTATTACCCGTATGACCTGGACGGTAAGCTGAAGGAGCTGGAAGACCGTGACCCAGCGGACCAGAAACTGTTGACTGACATCTTCCATTCGAGTTTGTACCCTGAAGAGCTACGTTTTGATGATCCAGAAGTAAAATTAGCAAAGAAAGGAAGGCCAAGTAAAAGGAAGACGAAGATCCCGCGAGCATTGTCAGGATGGGAGAGGGTTGCCAAACAGTGTGGTGGTGGACAATCAACGACCACTGGTTAGTTTTTTTACCTTGCATTGGATAAACGTTTTATTTATACTGCTTAACAGGTTTCTGACCATGTCATTATTGGATAGATATTTATAATTTTTGTCTCTCACATACGTGCTTATATTAAATACTAATGTATGCAATCAATTATGTATGTGTTGGAGTTTGATTGTGTTATTTTCGAGTTAGTAACATACAAGGAGTAGAGAATGTTTTAGATGGTTTTGATTTAAATTTAAGTTGTGCATTATGATATGTACCGCCTGTATGATTGAAGGTTGTTGAATTGCATAAGCCATTGATAGGAAAGGAGGATGGGATGTGCCCATATTTGTAAGAGATCACCTTGTTTCTATAGATGATGTCGAGGGAGATGGAAACTGTGGTTTTTGTTGCGTTGCTTTGAGGTTCTTGAATTCATCAGATTTGTACAGGAATGTGCGGCAGGCATTGGTAGTTGAGATCAAGGCTTTCCCAAAGGTATACAAGCAGATCTACGGGAGCAGGGAAGGTGGAGTGGATGGTGTTGTTCGACGATTGGAGTGGGGTGGAGGGGAGTGCTCCTCAGAATACTGGCTCAAAACACCTGCTGACTTGTTTGCTATTGCTCAAGTATTCAGGGTTGTACTGTGTGTGTACGCGCATGATAGCAACGACAGGCCTGCGTGTTGTACTGTTCTTCCTTGGAGGCGTGAGTTTCAAGACTTCGAACCGCTCCCTGAGATGTCTCTTATCTTTAGGAGGAAGAAGATGCACTTTGTACTCGGACATTTTTGTCGAGACGATTATGGGAAGCACGATAACCCACTGCCAAGGATTCACACCCAGTGGATGAATTTGCGCAATCGTAGCCTGCGAGTCTGGGAGGAGTTTTATGGTGAAAGGCTTCAAAGGTACAAAAGTCTGCTTGCAATGTATGTTAAACATGCAGAGAATCAGATTCCTGAGTACCTACGGAAGCCCAACTATTATGATCTCTCCCATCTGTAATTTAATGTTGATTTTTTGGTCTGTTTGAATAATAGTAGTACTTCTTGTCGCTCTGATTTTGCGTGTAAGATTTTTAAAATTACTTGTTATGAATTTCGATACTACATTTGATGATGTGCATTCCGATGCACTTCTTTATTGTAAGACTATAATATGCATATCTGCTTGGTTCATGACTATATTGTTGTTATTACTTTGTGCGTACAAATGGTTACAATGTTATTATGAGTTGAGGCAGTAAAGGAACAATTGATTGCTATGATAGCTGTTGGTAACACGTAACATTAGAAGTTGGTATATTGTAAGCACAGTTGGAATGTGTAGCTGAAATTTATCAGATGGTAGTTCTGTTGGGGCATTTGAAGCTCTGGTATTTGAGTGTGCATTTTGATGAAACTGTGTATTTGATTTTATATGGATACTGGAGCTCACTTTCATGTTAAATTTTGTAGATAAGCTCTCCATTTCCGCGGTCACTTAAGTCAAGGATCAACCACATCTCTTGATATTGCAAAGTTGAACTATATTTCCATCTTTCACATCGGTTCCATCACATACCTAACCTTTTCACTATCATCAGATGTTAATGCTTTTAATAGATGTAATAATTAAATATGTTTTTAGTATCAAAATTCAAGGTTAGCAGACAACACTTGAACTCACATTTTGGCTTATTCTCAGTGAACTGAAGCGATGGTGTAGGCTGTGACTAAACAATCAGTGTGAGTATGCTATGAATATTGAAACCAAAGACTTAGCAAAATATATAGAAACATAAATATAAGTTTAATGAAAATACATTTCCTACAACATGACACGTACAACTAGGTTGACACTAACCAAATGTTATAGTCACAACAAATACAGCAAAAACATAATCAAAACAAATTGATAAAGTTGAAACGAAGAAATTGAAACGAAAGTGATAAAGTTGCAGACTGTTAAATTTCCATTGACAAATCCGGAGGGAGGAATGTAGTAGTCCCCTATTGCGTAGGTCTTCTGCTCGACCGGCGTCTGCTCAGTAAGTGGTTTTCCAGACTCCCTAATCTTTTCCACTTGCTCTTCAAAATCTTTACGCATGTTGATCTCCATAGCAACCACCACTGCCCGAATACGTCTGGTGATATCATCTTGGACTTTCTGCAAAATATTACAGTCAAGTAAACCCTCGAAAGTATCACACATGCGGAAGAGTGAAATCTAAACTTACATATACATTGGAAATTACCCTGTATGTAGCCCGAACAGCGGAATGCATTTCATTACAGTTGCAGGCGGGATGTGGTGTACCCATGCGGTTGATACCCTCTACTAAAATGCAGGGGTTGTGAAAAGGAATGTCATCATTTTCAAATTCCATCCTAATTGATTCCAGATCTGCTACCACGTAAATGAATTCACTTGAGTAATAATGTAAAGTTAAGTTCAAAATAGACGGGTAAATATCCGGCAGAAGAAAATGAAACAATTGCCTGCATCCGTTTCTTCCTTTAGTTCAGCTATCTTAGACTCTAACTGACTGTTCAAAGCATCCAAATATTGAGTAACATCCATAATTCTGGTATCGAATAAACTCGGCCAAAATGTGATGAAAATGATAGTATAAAGTCTGGGCTGTGGACTTTCTTTGTAGTTACCTTGGAACATAGTTGTTGACCATGGCCCCTACAAACTGAAATGACAAGTCGAGAAGTATGTGCATCCCACTCAAGAATCACACTTTGCAGGTCCAAGACAAACGGTGGGCCCACAAGACGTGCTTGATGTTCACAAAGAAATGTGATGCCTCACTGAAGGAGTGTTTAGTATGGCTTATATTTTCCGAATACACCAAATCAGTCTAACCTAGTAGGCGTAGGGGGTGAATATATTTCGAAAATATACAACCCCATCCAGAGTAGTATTAAGTTTCATAATTTGGACTATTACCTGCGTGTATGTTAGTACACTTAACAGGATTTTCAATTAGACAAGTAAAATTAAGGATAAGGCCATTCAATGAAATCATTTTTGCAAATTATATACTGTTAATATGTAACAACTATATCATTCACAACATTTGGAATTTGTGCGATTTATTTATGTTAAAAGTAATTTTCGATTAAATTCACCTGCACTTGAACATAATGTGTCGATTAGTTTAGTGCTTTTTTTTTACTGATTTTAAAATTGAAAGGAGATACACTAACCACATTTCCAAAAAATGTAAAATAATCCAAACCTATCTGTTACCTTCTTCAATTAGATATACAGCACATGTAAATAATCGTGTAAACAAATTGTTAGCCAGTAAGTCCATTGCTTTTGTCTCTTCATATTTGTGTTTATGATATTGGGATAAATTGAATCAAAGCATAATTTATGTAACTATGCTTGTACTCATGAAGTCGGTGGGGCCCAGCTACTTCTCTAGGCTACAAAAGCATACTCAGAATTGCTGTGTTGCTTCTCATGAACTCATCCACTAGCCGATTCTCTTGCTTCTCCCTCGTACCCCAACCAAGGTTTTTTGTAATTTAAAATGGCACAATCAAGCTCAAGCAACTCGGTTACGAAACTCGGGCCGCAGAGGATCCCCTGTAAGACCTGTGGTGGAGAAACAATTCTGTTGGTGTCAAGGACTCATTCAAATCCTGGACGCCTCTTTTACTCATGTCCCCATCATGGGTTTTCGGATTGGTATATCCTTGGGAGCCAAGTCGCTCAAGAAGTGGATGGCCGGTCAATTCGCCGTCGTAGAGGTGGTCAGCCGGCGGTGGGTCAAACTTCCGACGTGGCCGGGACGCTTCTATCCACTACGACTTTTCATCCTGAAGGTGGCTACATTGTATGGGCTCTTACATTAGTGAATTTGATTTCCATAGTGGCAAATCTGATTAGCTTGTTTGTACTTAGTATGAATAAAAAAATGTAATACCCACAAACTTATGTAAGCAGAAGCATCCATTTGGTTATTATTCTAATAATTATTATCCGGTTTTTATTTGACTTTGATGGAGCATTTGTGTTCACCTTGGCTACTTAACCAATTGCAATTACATTTCTTGTTAACGTGTCAGTCACTTGAGTTTAAATGGTATTACCTGTGTTTCGTGCGATAATATTTTTACGGAATTTATATTTGCAGGTTTTCTTTTACTAATGCAGTCTGTATTTTAATTGAAACTGATAAGATTGTCCTTATTGATTTAGCCCGTTGATTTATCTTGTTCAACCTTTAGCCACTTGATAGAGGGTGTATTAGTCTTTCCTGCAAAATAATACGGACTGCAAAAGTAAAATACGGTCTGCAAATAGCATTGCTCTATTTTTATTGTATCATTTTTTTTGAGTCACTTCGATTGTGCATGGGATTTGGTTGGTTAAGTATTTTGGAAAAATTTATTTAGTTGGATTTGGATTTTTAGTAAGGATCCCACTTAATGTGTGTTTCACTATATGTTCCTGGTGTTGAACATATATTCAAAAGTGTTAAATGCATACTTTTTTACTATTGCCTTGGAAGAAAAACAGGCCTTCCATACACAGTCCGTATTTTCCTTATTTGCAGTCCGTATTTTTTTTAAATACTCATATATACAGTGATTCTAATATATCATTTAATTGCAAGTGTACCCAATAGAAGCAATATATATGATGCATATGTCTGATATACATAATTATTGACCATATCATATATATCGAAGGCGTATTTTTATTTTGGACTGTGAAATAAGCAAAATACGGACTGCGTACCCCAAGAAAAATTATCAAAGTTGTAATTAGCAAAATATGGACGATTTTCATTTAGATTATACTTTGAAAATCCAGTTTTTACCAGCATAATTTGAACCAAACAAACCCTATCTGAAAAACTATGATATAATCTACTATCAATATGTTAGATTTGACACAAGTTTGAATTTTGGTGACGCCAGATTTGTGAGTAATAATAGTCATTTTGTAAAATTATGTTCTTGTAATGTATGTCGTGACGTCCATTTCACGCATGAATAAACATGATGCTTGCCCAACCTTTACCCAGTTTTTAGGCTGACTACACCTTTTGAGCGAATTATACCTTCACATATACGAAAATATGAAATAAACATTGCATTAAAGCACATTAACTTTACCACAGTCTGCTCTGTATTAAAAAAGACCTGACAGTCGGTCCAACAAACCCATGTTTAAATATTGTAAAACTGGCCATATTGTAATGGGGCAAAGGGCCACATTTGGATAAGTCAACATGGGTTCAGGATTTGTGATGTTAATGGCACTTTATGTGAACACTCTTGTGGGTATCAAAGCAGCATTGGAATAGGGTCAAAACCTTTAGTTTGTGGTTCTTATGAAATCCAGAAGTCTTTCGGAAATGTAACACATTCACAATTGATAACTGAACTTTGTCACATACAAAAGGGGTTCGGAATTACGCCAACAATGTTTATTAAGGTACACCACCAACAAGCATTTATTGCTTATTCAGAATCATGGCTACAAATACAAAATGAGTAGAATCAGAATCAGGCTGCAAGTTGTACTCCTTTGTTCAGCTCAGCTTTAGCTTCCAATCTTTTTTTGGTCTCTTCCAGAATGTACGACCGCTTCTTGTTCACATGTGAAAGGGCAATGAAACACACATATGATACCCTTAGCTGGATTTGTTTGCGTTCCTGGGTATAAATTATGTATGAATTAAATTCCAACGTACATGTCATGTAATAAAAGCTGCTGTTATTATGTCAAGTGATACGTTCATCAGGAGGACAAGACGAACACGACTTCACTTGCATTGTAATATGATCGATAAAAGGACTATAAATGTCACATGCAAGCTTAGCAATAAACTTTGCAAGTATCAGTAAATTACCTCACTCGGCATCAGCCTTTCCAAAGTGTATGGTGAACCATCAAACCGTTTCATCATGTTCATGACACTAACATCACTTTCAAGATAATTCAGGCCAACACTCCAGTTGGGCTTTAACAACTCATACTTGAACTGAAGGAAACTGGCCGTCATTCCTTGTTCACCGATCACATCGAGGTACTTCGAAAATGCTTCTCCCTAATCAGTAAAATCAAATCAAACTCAATAGGTTGGTGACATTTTGGAATTCAAACTGAATGGGTTAATAATAATTTGGAATTATTGAACACTTATCTATGCCCATAAATATGTTCATTGAACAAACTTATAATTTCTTTCCCCTTCTCCAGGCACATTCCATCTAGCATCTCAGCCCTTCCTCCAATAACCTGGACCATATCCTCTAAGAAGTTGACAACTACAAGCATGTACTCGGAGCGATCATAAACCGGAATAAATACCTACAATTCACACATACATGTAGAACATAAGGAGGCTCAAATATTCACTTGGAAACATAAAAACACATATTCAGGTTCATGTTCAGAGAAAAATGGCAACACTTACATAGGACGCATCCTTTACTCGGATCCTGAACAGGGTCATCCAATCACACCAACTCTCAACCATTTCGTTCACCGTACGGTGTTCAGTACCCTACAAATTTCAATGGATACGAAATATTTTAATTCCTCTATGTCATGAACATGAATGTATAGCACATGCAAAACGGTTATCTGCAATATAACTTACTACTTTAATTGTTGTCAGACAAACCATGGTTGCCCACCGGTGATTGATCCGGAAGTCATTCAACACCATGGAATAGGCATTCATAGAATCGGGACAAACATTAGTGTACCTCTGTAAAGTACTAAAGTTTCCCCTCATCAATTTAGTCCCACCACCATCATTGAATAAGAAGTCACTAGGCAAACAACAAAGTAGAAGTAAGTATTTGTCATACAAAACCTATGATAAAACTAAGTGTATTATCAATGGAAGTATGTCAGCATTGTTTAATAACTTGGTAGGTTAATGAGATTGGTTACCTTTAAAACCCACCAGAGAGACAAAAATCAGCCACCTCCAGAATGTGAGGTGGGAATTTGTGACTCACGGTGCAAACCTGTTTGACCAGTGCTGAATTGTACTTCAAAGGGTAGCAGAACTTCCAGCTTCTCCAAGGGCTGCAATCGACCTCGGCTAGCGGGTACTCATCATCAAGCAGCTCTACAACCGGATTCGCTTGTTCCACCACTCTTGGGGTACCATGTACCATCTCCGGTGAGAGATGCTTGCAAACATTGAACAAATTTAGGGTAACAATTTGAAAACCACCCCTACTATCAAACTGGAGCGGCCATCATCAAGAGTCCGCAGGAGTCCATTATTTAATTGTTGGTGGTTGACGCGGAGGTGCTCGGCGTACTTGCTCACCAGAGCATTAACATCACTCAGAGCCTGCCACATACGCCTCCTTGGGTCCTGGATGTTGGACAATCAACAGATTGAAGAGTTACATGCGGCAAATGGAAATAAATTCAGGTTCAATACAAAATACTAACAATGAGTCTAAGGTTTGTTTACCTCCGGGATGCTTTCTCCAATCTCCAAATCAGATCTCCTGGGTTGTTGCTGCTTCTCTCCCACTCGCATAGCACCTTCACCCAGCATCATGTAAGGAAATCCTCTGTAAGCTTTCTTGTAAATTAGTTGGCCAAAGCCCAGACTTCTAACTTCATTGATAACCCACTCTAGTATCTTAGAACCACTCCAATGCTGAATAAGAGGCTCATCATCCATGAGTGGACAGTCTGGCCATATTGTACGATGAAAGTATGTGATCTGAATCAGCAAGATACAGCCCTCGCAGCCACTCGAAGGTGGGTACCGGTTTAATTTGTAGGTTGCCAAAGTGTCACACAAGTGTTTCACCACATACCCAACCCAATTCAAACCTTTGATTTTATCCACATCAAACAGAGGCTTCAGAAGCCCAAGGTTCATACGTGGGCCGTAATCAGGTGTGAGGACCATCTTGAGAGCAAAAAGAATAAAAAAACGCTGGAAATCCGGGCCACCCTTATCCAGCCTCCTAATCATCATTCGGACAACTGCTATGGTTAAAGTGGGCTGTACTACAGTTCGATAATTTTTCATGCACCTCCTGGCCAATTCCCTAACTGCTGCATTGTGCTCCTCTGGTACCACTTCATTGTCCGAATTCATTGGAATCCCAAACACCTTCTTGGCATCAACAACAGTCACTGAAAATCTGGGCTTTCCACCTGCGTGGAAATACTTTGTGATAGGGTTGAAGTTGTCCCGCAGCCACCCGTTCATCTGGTGCGGTAAGGAATCTGTGTTGAAGCTGAGCAGGCCTCCAAACCCGATTGCTGCCACATCCGCGCGTTGTGGAGGGGTCAGCGCCTGAATAACTTGCGCAAATATGACTGCCCTACGGCTGAGTGTTGTGCTAAATTCTGAGTCACCTTGCTCACTGCCTTCCAAATCTATCTCCCTTCTCCTCTTGCCCGTCAGATTATCAATCGCAGGAACATCTCCGGTTTGTATCTGTTGTGGTTTTCTGCCTGCGGTGGGCCCCAATCCTCTAACAACCGACACTGCTGACGACTCTGCACAGTCTTTCGCGCCCTGACGGGGTACATCTTGTCGTACTCGCCTCAAAATAAAACTTCTACGAGAGTAAGTGAGGACTGGGGATTCTGTCTCCACCTCATCACCTATGCAGATAGTAATTAAGTTAATCACTTAGTCTGAAGCAGAATACCCATCTGATATTTACATAACAAAAACTAAATACATCCGAAACACGTGCTTAAAATAATTATTTTACATATTGAATTCATAATCTTTTGGACTAAAAACAAATCTGCCCACCAGGGAGACTTCACCACGGATCTTTCAGAAAACATACATGCATGGTTGAAGTTTAGACATAAATTACAAATTCATCACATTATATGGAATAAATAAGTTCATGGACATGATTAAATTCATCATAGTTCAAAGGACCCAATTTGTTTTGACAAGCAAATCAGCAACCTAGTTTAGACATACTAGCAGAATACCCAGTTTAGCCATACTAGCAACCCAATTTAGACATAGTAGTAGAATACCCAGTTTTTTACACACTGAAGAACTACACGGACAGAAGCATTACTTTTAGATATACCGATTTCGAATAAGGACCTAACCCGATCGATCTGGTGGAGCGTTGGTGGTCTGGGGAAGGATTCCAGCACCTTTGGCCGACGGTGGAGTCACCGATGACCATCGATCTGAAGATGATGATGCCGACGAAATGGATTTAGAAGACGACCCAACTGGACATGGAGACAAAGATGACAGTCCAACTGCTAAGCCTCCATCGGCGGAACAGTTGGGAGAGGTGGTACGGACCATTGTTCCGTCTGGTTATTTGTGGTTTGAGAAACAAAAACCCTAACTTTTATTGTTGGTGAGATTCTGTGTTTTCAAATTGAAAAGGAAAGAGGAATGGGAGGAGAGTAAGAGATGAAAGTGAAAGGTTTTCCGCTTTTGTTCATTGCTTCTATTTTATCTCACTAAACAGCCCGACCCTACCCACCTTCCTCATTCAATAATGAGTACAGAAAACTAACTTATTATCATTATAAAAAGTCGACCAACACTTTTATGGGAAACTGGAATTTTTCCTTCTCATAAAAGCTTTGTTTTTGTTTGAAATACTTTATGTCAGAAGGAACCTTGTTAAATAATATCCTATTTTCGGGGGAAAAACTAACGTACAATTTTTTTTTTTTCAAATGATATTAAAAAGTAAATAAACTAAAACCATATTATTATACACACTTTTATTGCTTTTATTTCCTAGTGTTACTTTGACTACACTTTTATTCATTTGGTGTATTTCCTTTTGACATGAAATGTAAAGAATTTTTTGGTGGATGATCGAGTCCACGCAATGTGTTAGTATTTTACTTTTGTATTGTCACATCACCTACGCTTTAGTGCATGTTGCAGGTTGCCTGCCAGCAGTTATAAACAACCATTTTTGTCACGTACGACTAGTGAGTAGTCATTTTTCTTGGACCAGTTATTAACCATGATTATTTAGTTCAGATTTTGAGAATGCGTTACAGAATTTATATGCCTGTCAAGTTCAGCTTCTTGCAAGCAGCTCAAAGCATCAAGCAGTTCCAAGCAGCTAAAGTAGCTCACTTCATCCGACTTGATTTTTTTTGAAAACAAATACATTGTTTTGAAATGTAACTAAAGTGGTTATCATAATTGTTGTTAATGAAATGTTGTTTATTTAAACATGTCTAATTACATTGAAACCACATACGGATATTCATCCATAAATAATGAAATTATCCAAGCAGCCCAAGCAGCTCCAAGCAGTTCCAAACAGCCCAAGCAGCTCCAAGCAGTTTCCAACAGTTCCAAGCAGCTTCCAACAGTTCCAAGCAGTTTTAGCAGCTAACAAGCAGCTCCAAGCAGCTCAACTAGACATTCTAAAACATTATTGTGAATTATTGTGAACTAATATTAATTTAACTTTAAATAGAATATTATGTCTCAAATTAGGCTGGTTTGCCCGAGATTATTTCATGCCGAAATTAATTTGGCTTAAGTAAAAATAAATGTATCAGAAACAAAATGTGTATGTCTAATTTGTACTTCAGCTAAATATATTTTCATCGAATTGAATCGAATTGAATTGAAATGAACTGCAGCGAACCAAACTACTGCTAAAGACCACATAATACGGCCTAAGGCCTGGGTTACTTCAGCTTATGTGTTATTGAGTTGAACTGAATTGATTTGCACTAAAGTTACAAATAATGAACTGAAAAATATAATTACTATGTCTAGGTTAACCTAAATCCAGTATTTCATCAAATTAATCCCATATTATTCTTGTTGAACTGATTTTTGTACTTTAATTTCCATTCGAATTTGATACATATATGGAATATCAAGAATAGAGATACAAACTTGACAATAATTTACAATTTAAATAATATGGGATCTAAGTTATTTGATTTGTTTTGCTCTATTCTTCATTTTTTTGTATAGTACACCAAATAAAAGAGAGAAGAATGTGATTCAAATAAGATATATTTTCTTAAACGATAATTGGTACTTTATATGTATGATTATTTTATCTCTATATCAAATATTTTGATATACATTCATTTTCATAATTTCATTACATCTTTAGAGCATAAATTTTGTGATTAGTCTGGTCCCGTTGTACGTAAAAGCATGGATCCGCCCCTGACTGTGATGTTTGTTGTTGAACAGAGATGAATAAAACTACACTCAATTTAATTTAAGTTAACTGATATGCGATTAACTGAATTGAGATTGATTTCGTTCAAATTATGTTGTCTTAATCTGAAATTGATAGGGCCATACTCTATATCTGATCAGGATAATACATGATTGACAAACCACGAAACTTATTAACATACCGAAATATAGTAAATTCTGTACAGAGTAAGTAGTTTTGTCCTTCAAAAACACATCACTTCCTGTTTAATACGCATGAATGTAACTAAGATGATCTTAATTGAACTCGAAAATACTCAACTGGACCGAACTGACTATATTGGACCTTAGTACCTCTTCCCCTCACAGAGAGGCAATTTGTGAGATTACAGAATAAGTTGAGAACCTATAAATGCATCTTAAGCGATACACGTTGTTCCCAAAACTAAAAAGTGCGATGAAATACACCTAAACATCCTACAATGTGATGCCTGAAAGCATCTACACTATGTGGCAGATAAAGTATCATAAAATTTCACCAACTTGAACTATAACGTCCTAATCGATCAAATCGATCAGTCTAGATCCGTTCACAGAATCGTCACCAGTAAGTTGTCGAACCTACTCAGTATTGGATTTCTCCTGAACTGATTATAGAGAACATAATAGAAGCCGAGGAGATTTTTTATAGCACGGCTAATCCGTTTACAAGGACAACAGAAGGTAGGAAATGATACTCGATAAACTAGTCCACACAATTATGCAAAAAGACTCAGTTGAGGGACATATTCAAAATTGCAAAAATAAAAAGAATAGAAACCAACTCTCAAGTTCACGTTGGAGGACCAAAAAATGACACTTTGTTATGCTTCTGTTGATGTCGTGTGGTGTGTACTCACCCTCCTTTACGCGTTGACCGGCTAGATGGTGTGTGTATCTGATGCAGCGTGCGTGGAAGAAACAACGAACTATGAATCAAATCCTCATTGAATTCATCAAAACAACAGAAGAATTAACAGATACGGAGGAAAACCTCTCAATTTCATTCAACATCAAAAAGCCGTCTTACAAAATAACCAGAAAACTGTTTATATACTAAACCCTAGTTACTACTAATTGTAATAAATAACAAAAATGGTCCTCCCTAACTTAAAATATAATTTTAAGTATCCAAATATAATAAAACACAATTTTGACCCTTCAGACAAAGGAATTGGCCCAGAAACTAGCAGTGCTCATCAAATCACAATTTATATACTAAAATTGTGAAGGGTCAAAATTGTGTTTTATATACTAAACGTCATTCTAATAAGAAAACACTGGGCTAGTTTCTTAATAAAACACAATTTTGACCCTTCAGATATTGGAATTCGCCCAGTGTTTTCTTATTAGAATGGCGTTTCCAATCAGAAAACACTACTTGTTTGTTGAATTCTGAGACTGCGACAAGAAATATCAGAATCTGCGAAAACTATTCGGCGATCCAACTTCCGCAGGTAAGATTCATGCCACATCATTCCTTCCAGGACAGAAAAGATTCGTCCAAGAATCTCAAGCTGTACTATCACCAAAAGAAGAATCTTAAACTCCAAAACACGAAGATTTGAATCACCATGGACTTTATTGTACTGACTGCTAGCAAGAAGATGCAACTGACCCTGATGTAGATGCACAAATTCCATAGGCATAGAAGGCCAAACATATGACCTTGAAAGCAGCTGAAAAGTATCACCACAGTCAACATGACCCTCATTATGCAATTCTTGATTCAACTTCAAGTAGTGGCAACAAACAAGATTGGATAACTGGCCACCAAAGTTCTCAGCAAGAAATCCATGGCAAACACTCAAAGATCCATCCACATAAGGTTTATCCGACAACAAAATAATCCACTTTCCACCAAACAAGAAAGAATACATATTGGAATGACCATACAGAACCAATTGATCATATTGCCACGGACAACCAAGTATCAGTACACGGAATTGAGTCAATTCAAATTTCCTCAAGAAACCATTGGAAACAATAATATCAGCAGTACTTGGTGATATGGGCCTCAGCCCATACACTGGCCCGATAAGCCTATTGGCAAAGGAGAAGAGAGAGTCCAGCCCACCAGTGGTCCTCCCATGACATCAGCTATCTTGGACGCACCCGGGTACAGGAAGGACATGATAATGACCTCGCAGCCCCGGATGTGCGACAAGAAGAGGACCACTTAGCCTAAACCCTCTCTGATCCTTGCCATTATAAATAGGGGAGTGACCAACAGTAATAGGTATGTTCTATCAGACTTAAATACTCTCTGTATTTCTTCATATTCTCTCTCCTCTGCATAAAGTCCCATCTTCACATCAGGCCGGAGCGTCTAACCTCGGGTGACCCCGGGGGCTTTGTTTTGCAGGATCTAGGTGAGAGATCAGCCGCGGGCTAGGATTCCAGCTCTACCCGGACTGCTCATACCGGGTCTGGTATCCCGGAGCTTACTGGTAGCATCAGTTGGCACGCCCAGTGGGATACATTCTGCTTCGTCATGCCCCGCGGCAGGCCTAAAAAGACAGGGGGAGAACCCCCCACCAAAGCTAGTCAGGCAGAGGGTGACCCTAAGACAAAGAGGGCCGCGGCTGCCCAGGAGGCGCGGAAAGTGGCCGAGGAGAAGGAACGGGCGCACAAGGAGACTGCCCGTGTGGCCGCTGAGAAGCACAAAGGGAAGAAGATGGTGTCGGAGCGTACCCTCAGGGAGATGCACAAGGAGCAGAGGGAGAAAGTCCGGCAAGAAAAGGAGAGGCAGGACCAGGAGGCGTTCGGGGATGGTGGTGAATCCGAACCGGAGTATTTCGATTCTGGAGAAGAATACCCGGAGGAAGAGGAGCTCGGAGATCCAGAAACTATCCATACCAACGCTGCGGAATTTGGAGAATTTCGAGCATGGAAAGCGGCCAAGGCCGCGGCCCATAACAAGGTACCCGATGTAGTGGATTTGGAGAAGGATGGAAGAGGAGGACCCGGATATCAGCAGATGCCCCCGGGTCAGTCGATGCCCCCGGGTCAGCAGATGCCTCTGGTTCAGCAGCAATATCCGGATCAGCAGTTCCCAGGCGGTTTAAACCCGCAGGCTCAACCATTTTACGGCGAATACAACACCCCGTTCAACAACGGTTCCATTGAAGATCGGTTGACTAGGCTGATTGGAAGGCGGGGGATTGTTCCTCATTCCCCGTGGGTTCTAGAGGTGTTAAACTACAAGTGGCCGACAGGCACCAAAGCGCCCGATGGAGTTCCGACGTACAACGGTGACGGGGATCCGGAGGAGTTTATCCACACATACCTTAGTGTCATGGGTGCCCGGAATATCGACAAGCCGCTGCATTGCAAGCTATTGCCCTCTTACCTCCGGGGTAACTGCTTTAGTTGGTTCAAGAGTCTTCCCCAGGGTTCACTGAAGACTTTCTGGGACTTCGCTACCGTCCTGGTCCATCGGTATGCGGCTATGAAGACAAACTTTGTGAACCTGGCGACGGTCCTGGCCATGCGACAGTTGGAGACGGAATCTACTTGGCAGTATTATGTCCGGTATATTGCTGAGTCTATGAAGGTCCAAGATAGGCAGTTGCATGAGAAGGCCTTAATTGGCAACTTTGTGAACGGATTGAGAGACGAGATGTTCTACATCGAGCTAATGAAGAATATGCCCGGAACCTTCTACCACCTCCAGCTGACAGTTGAAATGCATTGTACTGTGCATGAAGCTAACCACACTCGGATGAACACTGTTGTTTTCTTTGAGCAGCGGGTGATCACGGCCACGGCAACCCAAACAACCACGCTCCGGGCGACTCCCCACCATGGGGTTCGCCAGGAGCCAGTAAGACGCCCCCCGGTCCAGGGAGCGGCACCTGCGCTGGGGGGAAGATGTTGGTAGTAAGACCAACGTATACTCCACTCTCCAAGACAAAGACGGAGATTCTGGCTATCCATCGGGGTCTCTTCACGGACCCCCCGGTTATACAAGGGGTCCCGGCCCCGGCAAATGCTCAGAAATGGTGTGAGTTTCATAAGTCTTATGGTCACACTACAGAAGGCTGTCGTGTCCTGCGCACGGATATTCAGAAGTTGGTGGAGCGGGGTCAGCTTCGGGATTGTGTGGCGGGAGATGCACACCCGGTGGCTGCTCCGGCAGAACAAGGAAGGAAGCGGAATTGGAGAAACAACCGAGGCCAAGGCGGCAATCGCCCGGCAGAGGCTAATATTGCTCCTAACCCCGCCCCACAAGCTCATAGACCGGGAGTCCCGGGACCTGGAGCACCCCGGATAATAAATGTGATCAACGGTATAGTGGGTGACGGGGCACAGACACTGTCGGCGGTGAAGGCCAAGAGTAGGTATGTTCCTTCGGGGGAGATCCAGGGAAAGATGTTTAAAGTGAGGATCACCTTTTCAGAGGAGGATGCAGTCCCGGCCCAGGTGCCTCACTCTGACCCCATGGTGATTTCCGCCGAGGTAGAAGGAGTGGTGATAAAGCGAGTTTTTGTGGATGATGGGAGCAGCGTGGAGATTATGTTCGCTGATTGTTTTGACCAATTGCACATCGGACGACAGAACTTGAAGCCATGTTTGTCCCTGCTATCAGGCTTTACGGGCCGGACAGTTCACCCCCTAGGTGTTATAACCCTCCGGGTGACCCTTGTTGATCACCTGAATATAAACAAGAGATGTACAGTTTTGTGTAACTTTGCGGTCATAAATGCTTCTTCCCCGTACAACATGATTATAGGTCGTCCCTGGTTGACGCAAGCCCGGGCGATATGTTCTCCCTACCACTTAACCATGAAATTCCTGACAGATCAAGGGATTGATTCGGTTATTGGTAATCAAACAACTTTCTGCAGCTGGATGCTAACCGCGATAAAGGAGGCCAAGGCTGGAGGATCAGAAAGATTGCACGCTTTGGAGCCCGGGGAGAGTTCCAGGAAGGATAACACAGTGGGAGCAGTGCACGGTGACCCGGCATCCTTTGAAGTGGAAGACATGGAGGTAGGATCCCGGGGAAAGGTGAGCGTCGGAAAGCATCTCCCGGTGAATGTGAAAGAAGATCTCTGGAAGTTACTCAAGGAGTATGAGGATGTGTTCTCGTGGGGAACAAAAGACTTGACGGGGATACCAGAAGAGTTTGCGATACACCGGTTGAATGTCTACCCGGATTTGAAGCCCATTAGGCAAATGAAAAGAGCCTTGGCAGCAGATCATGTAGAATTCGTCCGGTCGGAGGTGAAGAGGATGCTGGACGCTGGAATGGTAGAAGAGATCACCTACCCGGAGTGGATTGCCAATCCGGTTCTGGTGAAAAAGCATGACGGATCCTGGAGGATGTGTATCGATTTTACAGATTTAAACAAGTGCTGCCCTAAAGACAGTTACCCGTTGCCGTCCATTGATCAGCTGGTGGAAGCAATAACGGGCTATCAGCTCCTAGCTTTCTTTGACGCGCACCGGGGTTATCACCAGATTGTCATGGCTCCGGAGGATCGGCCGAAAACCTCTTTTATTACTGACTTTGGTACCTTTTGTTACAGGAAAATGCCATTCGGTCTCAAAAATGCAGGAGCCACATACCAGCGTATGGTGGATCGGGTGTTCAAAGATCAGCTTGGGAGGATTATGGAAGTCTATGTGGATGACATGGTGATCAAGAGCAGGACACATGACGCTTTCTTGGAGGATCTCCGGGAACTGTTCGTTGTGTTAAGAAAAGTTAACTTGAAGCTGAGCCCGGAGAAAAGCACCATTGGGGTGGCGCCAGGCAAGTTCTTGGGGTATATGGTGTCAAACCGGGGGATTGATGTGAACCCGGAGAAGGTCGAAGCCATCCTGAGCATGCCCTCCCCGAGTAAGTTTAAGGATGTGCAGCGCTTAACAGGGTCCTTGGCGGCATTGAGCAGATTTCTGGCACAGGGGGCGGAGAAACAACTGCCTTTTTTCAACATATTGAGACGAGCAAAGGAATTCGAATGGACTCCTGAGTGCGAGCAAGCGTTCAAGGAGTTGAAGGAGCACCTGGGGAAACTCCCGACATTGTCCAAACCAATCTCGGGGGAAGAACTGTTCTTGTATCTGGCAGCCGCAGATCAAGCTATAAGTGCGGCCTTAGTACGAGGGTCCGGAAGGGCGCAGAGTCCGGTGTATTTTGTGAGCAGGGCCCTCCAAGGATCGGAGACGCGTTACTCTTCACTAGAACGTTTGCCGTTGGCACTAGTGCACGCGTCTCGGAGACTTCGTCCATACTTCCAAAGCCACCCTATCACAGTCCTCACGAACCACCCACTTCGCCAAGTCATGCTGAAACCGGAAGCATCGGGCCGAATGATGAAGTGGGCGATTGAACTGGGAGAGCATGAGATCACTTATCAGGCGAGGAAGTCTATCAAATGGCAGGCTCTGGCTGACTTCTTAGTTGAAATGACGGACAACGTCGTGGAAGACCCGGCGAAAGGTGAGCCGGGGTCGAAATTGCATGTGGATGGCTCCTCCCATTCCGGGGAAAGCGGGGCTGGGGTTGTGCTGGTCAGTCCCGGAGGTAAGGAGTATCGGTACGCGCTGCAGTTCGAGTTCAAAACCAACAACAACGAAGCCGAGTACGAGACCCTCCTTGCCGGGTTATGCCTGGCCCGAGAAACAGGTGCAAAAGTGGTAAACGCCTACAGTGACTCGGCCATTGTGGTCCAACAAGTCAATGGGGAGTACGAGGCCAAAGAAAGAAGTTTGTAGAAATACCTGGAGGCGGTGAAGTTAATGATGCAGGGTTTCCTCCGGGTTACGCTAACACAGATCCCCCGGGAGGAGAACTGTAAGGCGGATGCGCTAAGTAAGTTGGCCTCGTCGGAGCTCAAGCCGGATCAGGATCGGAATCTGTTCATGGAGATGGTAACTACCCGGGGATATGAGCTTCCCAGCCAAGTTACGGTAGTTCGAGAAACCGAGTCCTGGATCACGCCCCTTCTGGAGTACTTGGAGAAAGGAACGCTTCCGGATGACAAGGTTAAAGCCCGGAAAATCCGGGTTAAAGCTCCCCGGTATGCTATGTTGGATGGGGAACTAATCCGGAGGGGATACCTTCAACCTTGGCTGAAGTGCGTTGATGGGGAGGAAGCACGCCACCTTTTAAAAGAACTACATGAGGGTCCCAACGGAATTCATCAAGGGGCCCGGACTGTGGCCCGGAAGATCATGTGTACGGGGTATTATTGGCCAACGCTGTTTGAGGACGCCCAAAAAGCAGTCCGCTCCTGTGAGCAGTGCCAGAAATTCGCACCCTTGATCCATGTGCCGCAGGGGGAGATGATCGGAATATCTGGAACCTGGCCTTTCATCCGTTTGGGTTTGGACCTGGTAGGCCCTTTCCCGACAGCGTCCGGAGGCTTCAAGTATTTGATAGTGACGGTTGACTACTTTAACAAGTGGGTAGAAGCTGCCCCCCTGACCAACATTAGGGGAAGTACTTGTGTAAAATTCTGCTGGAAGAACATTATTTGCCGCTATGGAATACCCAGGTTCATAGTGACAGATAACGAGGCGCAGTTTGAGAATGATCCTTTCAAATCCTGGTGCAAGGAGTACGGGATTGTTTAGAAGCTGACCAATAGGACCCTCGTTAACGGAATCAAGACACGTCTCCAAGGAGCAAGAGGAAATTGGGTTGACGAACTCCCAAGTGTTCTATGGGCAAGCAGAACGACAGAGAGTTCCGCCACAGGCGAGTCCTCCTATAGCTTGGTTTACGATGCGGAGGCGGTAATCGCGGCAGAAGTTGGAGTTCCCAGTCTCCGTTCGAAGTTCCCGGACGAGCAGGCAAACCAGAATGAACGGCTGCTAGATCTAGACTAGTTGGAGGAGAAGCGGGAAAAAGCAGCCTTTCACGAGGCCCGGGTGAAGGAGCGGGTCAAGAAATATCACAATCGGAGAGTGCACAAGGAGCAGTTCACCCCGGAGGAGTGGGTGATGCGCCAGAATGACAAGAGCCAGCAAATTGCAAGCGGGAAGTTAGCTCCCAACTGGGAGGGGCCTTCTATGGTGATAGCAGCCCACCCTAGGGGGAGCTATGAGTTGCAGGACAAGGCCGGGAAGAAGGTCCCGCGGCACTGGAACATTACAAATTTACGTAGGTATTATGCCTAGTTCATTTTTATATTTACCCCTCTGGCAAGGGACATGCCTAGGACGGTAGCATGAGAGCGGCATGGGAACCTCTGGCCAGGGTTGAGCCTAGGTTGTCATGTGGCCCGCATTTGCATTTTATTATTGTGCTTATGAAGATTGTTTTGCATGTTTAAATTTTAGTTGAACCGGGGCCGCTTGAACAAGCGCCCAGGGGGCTAGCGCAAGAGTAGCGGGTACGCTTGAACAAGCACCCAGACAATAACAAGGATTTAACCCGGGCACGCTTGAACAAGCGACCCGGGAAGATGGTTGATACAAATACTTGAACAAGTATCGGGAAAGAACATACAAACACATATCATTAATCTGCGATGAATAATCGCGAAATTTACAACTCTAAAATCTTACACTATGCAAACTAAGTTAACAACGGGAAGGAGGACCATCCTAACTAATAGGAGACCCCTGATCATCTTGAGTAGCAGGATGATTGGGTGGATTATCAGTAACTGTGTTCCCCGGGACATTTGACTCCTAAGCCGGGTGAGGATCGGACGGACCAGCACCCGAAGGACCGGCCTCGGCATACGGGTCGAAATCATCATTTGAGGATGAAACTTCAGGTGATTATACCCTCCGAGGAGCTCCAATGATAACAGGCCCTTGAACACAGGGAGATTTTTTCATCTTGGTGGCCACGACTTTGCTCTTTCCTTTGCTCTTTTCCCGGGCTAAACGCCTTTGCTCCTTAGCGGCGTCCTCTGAAGCGATAAAGGCCCGGATTCTGGCAGCGTCTTCGCGGAGTCTAGACACTCTCCGAGCAGATTCCTCTGGATCAACGGACACACGGAATCCGAGATACCTTTCGACAGTAAAATCAATGGAAACTCGAATTGGAATGAGTACCAAGGATGGGGGGAGATACTGCCCCTCCCTTTGACGCTGCCACCAAGCGGCGGTTTCCTCGAAAGCAGGACGGTATCGCGACTCGGGGTCAATCCAGCCCATACGAAACATGCGTACTAGTAGTGCCCCAACCTCACGGGGAAAGTTGGTATATAGCGGGGGAGAAACCCGACCCAAACGCAACCCGGTCAGGTGATAGGTAAGTCGCGGGGTGACAAATTCTCCTGGAGAATTAAATTTCGGACCGCCAGTTCCCGGTTCTCCCTTTCTAGCATTAGATTCCTTCTGAGGGGATCGCCCCTTCTCTCTAACCATTTGAGTTTGTCGCAATAAAATGAAAGTTCGGACCATACTTAGTCAAACTCATCCTTGAGGCGGGACTTGAAGGCATCATGCTCGGCTTGTAGCATCGAAATGGTCTTATCTGCATCCAAAACGGCATTTACCCGGTCTCGAGCCAGGGATTGACACCGGGAAAGGGATCCAAATTGATTTGATATTTCCCTAAGTTTGGTTACCAACGAAGTGACATCCGGGAACTCATCTATCACCGACCCGATCCCGAACTGAACCAAAAGATAACGAGTCTGGATGCCGTCCAATTGCCAACGACTCAGTTGTTCTTCTAACTCCACACACCGGGGGCACGACTTCTCATTATCCGGAATCGCCCTGGAAGGAACTGTGCCGGGGGGATATGGCTGATACATAAGAAATAAAGTATAAAATAACATGGCTAGCAACGGAATTTAGAAGAAACGGTAAGAACAAAAAGGGAAAATTACCAATGCTCTGTTTCGCATACAAGCGGCGGCAGGTGAACACCTCCATGGGATATGCCTCCCGGGGGAAGTCGTAACCACCCACCCTCTGGTAATCCTTCAGGTTGACGAAGAATCCAGCAATCCGGTGATGGCTCTCGGACACCTGACGGAACTGAGCCGGGGGAAGCGCACTCTTCATCTCGGCGGCCCGTTGCTGATTCCACGCCGGGACTGAGTATTTCTCCTCATTGAAGGTGAAGTAGTTGTTCATCCAGTCGCTTGTCTTCACCGAATCAAGCCTCCCGGAGCAAATGGGCTTCGTTTTGTTCCGGCGCAGGACATTGAACACACAGGGGACTAAAGTGGTGGATAGATAGTAGAAACTGCGTAATATGGCTGCAATCCCGGTCACTCCGGCCTGGTGGCAGGAGTACAGAAATGCAATCATAACGCTGACAGCTTTGGGATGCACCTGGGCCGGGGATATGTTGTAGTAGTCCAGAAACTCGGTGAATAACGGAGGTAGAGGAAAAGTAAGCCCGTGCAGGAAAAGGTGTCGGGGCCCACAGGCCCGGGATGTCATGTCACCGTTAAATGGCTCGAGCCCCGCGTCGTAGGATAGCGAGACGTACATCCTCTTTACGAGATCTTCGACCGCGTCGTCTACCGGGGTCTTCCCGGGGTCTTGCGGATCAGGAGGGACCGGAGCACAGTAAGCCACAGTCACTTTCGAAGTCATTAACCCCTTTCCACCTGTCGAACCAGGGGGAGAAATAACTTCGACGTCCAAAGAATGATCGTCTACCGGGGCAGAGGCGTTGCTACTCATATCAGGTAGATGGAAGAGTGATGGAAAGAAGAAGGAAATATTGCGAAGGGAGAAAGTGACAGCGTTTTGTTGATCGGAAAGTGAGAATCAAACTGTGATCGGATATTTAGAGAGAAGGATACAAGGAATTTCTCGAAGTTGGGAAAAGTGAACTCAACTCTCGAGGAAAAAGAAATAATCAGCATTAATTAGGGCGTAGACGACGAAGGGACGCGCACTATAAAAACGCACGTTTGGCGCGTGGTGATACGGGCTGACAAATGTTGTAGCCCGCTAGGATCCATCTCAGCCTACCGGGCCAAGCCCCGGAAGCCAGGGTCTCGGGGGGCTAGTGGTGATATGGGCCTCAGCCCATACACTGGCCCGATAAGCCTATTGGCACCCGGTGACATCAGAGAGTCCAGCCCACCAGTGGTCCTCCCATGACATCAGCTATCTTGGACGCACCAGGGTACAAGAAGGACATGATAATGACCCCGCAGCTCCAGATATGCGGCAAGAATAGGACCACTTAGCCTAAACCCTCTCTGATCCTTGCCATTATAAATAGGGGAGTGACCAACAGTAATAGGCATGTTCAATCAGACTTAAATACTCTCTGTATTTCTTCATATTCTCTCTCCTCTGCATAAAGCCCAATCTCCATCATCACCCCGGAGCGTCTACCCTCGGGTGACCCCGGGGGCTTTGTTTTACATGATCTAGGTGAGAGATCAGCCGCGAGCTAGGATTCCAGCTCTACCCGGACTGCTCATACCGGGTCTGGTATCTCGGAGCTTACTGGTAGCATCAGTACTATTATGAAACCAAGCAAGCTGGAAAATTTTAGGGTGAGCAGCAACAAAAAGGTCCAATTTTGAAAACCCAACCACATAATTCTCATCCTCACAACTACCCAGATCAAGAACATCAAGAACGAAGGAGAAAATAGCATCATCATAAACATACCCCTCAACAACTTCTTTCTCACAAATATCATCCTCAAAAATATACCCATGAGCTATCCCCTCATAAATATCCTCATCGTAAACACAGTGAACCACTTTCTCCTCACAAATATTATCATCATAAATATAACCATCAACCACATCCTCCTCATGGGTATCATAAATATGGGTATCAAAAATGGGGGAAGAATCAACTTCATAACCATCATTGATAAAGAGACCGCAAGGATTGAGATCAAATTGAAAATCAGCAGGTGGAGATATTCCAAGAGAATATGTCTTACCATTAGCAACCTTAAGAACATCCACTTCATCAACAGGCTCGAGAACATCCACTTTATCCATCACCAGAATCTCCTCATCAAAAAGATTCTCATCATCATACACGGGAACATCAAACACTGGAGCAGAAAAGTTGTCATAATCACCATCGTCATACACAGGATTATGATACATCGGAGCAGCAAAGATATTATCTTTACTCTCATCATCAACAATGTCACTGACTTTGACATGTGATTTTCTATGACAGACAAGAGCATCCAGTCGCTGGGTCAACAGTTCGAGTTGTCATCGCAAAGCAATAGCTTCATCCTTTCTCAGCATCACACTCATGATCCGTTGCGGGTTCTCTTCGGAGAAGACGGCAAAACTTAGGATCGATTTGGAATCTGATACCACTCTGATGCAGCGTGCGTGGAAGAAACAACGAACTATGAATCAAATCCTCGTTGAATTCATCAAAACAACAGAAGAATTGACAGATTTGGAGGAAACACTAGTAGAAACTGACCGGAACACGGCGCCTCTACACGGCGGTTCCGCGTGAATTTAAGGGAACCGCCGTGCAAGGCATCCGGCTAAGTTTACGAACTCGGAAACTTAGCCGGAACTCAATAAACGGCGGTTCCGCGCGAGTTTTTAAGAAACCGCCGTTTATTGACTTCCGGCTAAGGTTTCCGAGTTCGGAAACTTAGCCGGATGCTTGTTATCAGACACGAGTATCCTTATCTCCCCTTCATTCTCCTTATCTCCATTCATTTTTCTTATCTCCCTTCATTCATCTCAATCTCTCCCTTGTTCTTTTTCTTCTCCATTCTTCTTCTTCTTCTCCTTCATTCCTTCAATGTGTATTAGGTTTTAAGAACTTCCTAGATCCAAAAGCTCCACACCTCGCTCCGCAACACCGACTTCCATCTCACCCATGAGTTCATCTTCCAGATCTGCAAAGTTATGATTCACGGCCGTTTTGGTATCTATCTAATTCACAGCTGTTTAGGTGAACTCCCATGACTTCTCTTTCTTTTATATGTTGTGTACAAGCAACGAACCTAACACGGTCCATGATGGTGGTGCCATGTTTTTGGTTCGGGCACAAATGTGGGTCAAACCTGTTCATGAGTTTGATCCATGAGTTCTTCCCGATCTGCAACCTCGGATTAGCACATGTGGTTGATTTCGCCGGCCAATTTGGCCGGCGTTTTTTTTGTTCTATCTGGCTAACTTTTCCGAATTCGTAAACAATAGACATCCGGGTTAGTTTCCGAACTCGGAAACGTTACTCGGCGGTTTTAACCGCCGTGTAACGGTGGCGCCAATTGCACGGCGCCACCATGGACGGCGGTCAAAACCGCCGTCCAACTGGGACGGAACCGCCGTGTTCCGTCCCATATTCTACTAGTGAAAACCCCTCAATTTCATTCAACATCAAAAAGCCGTCTTACAAAATAACCAGAAAACTGTTTATATACTAAACCCTAGCTGCTACTAATTGTAATAAATAACAAAAAAGGTCCTCCTTAACTTAAAATATAATTTAAGTATCCAAATATAATAAAACACGATTTTGACCCTTCAGACAAAGGAATTCGCCCAGAAACTAGCAGTGCTCATCTAATACATGAGTTCTTATTAGAAGACGTTTCCAATCAGAAAACACTACTTGTTTGTTGAATTCTGAGACTGCGACAAGAAATATCAGAATTTGCGAAAACTATTCGGCGATCCAACTTCCGCAGGTAAGGTTCATGCCACATCAGTATTACCGCCGAATTGTCGGTTACGCGATGAGATGCTAGTTTGTTCACTCACGAGGCGGCGCCCGGCGGCGCTCATCAGCCATACTATAATCACTCCATGTCATTTCTGATCAGTTCCTCCCTGTTCGACCACCCCTACATGTCCCGATAAGTAGAAAAACTCGTCACTTGCCCCATCCTAGTAGTCAAGGGCGGATCCACAGAATATTGTTACGGAGGGCCAAAAATTCACTAACACAAGATAGAGACTGAAGTTAGTATAATTTGAATAAGAATGTGATCAACTTAGGTGAAACATAACTACGTTTGTTAAAAATACAAAACAACTTACCCTGAATTCTAATTGAACTGACAAAATTAAGAAATTAATGAAGTGAATTGAAAAATATGTAAAATACTTAATACAACTGAAAAAAATTACTTAACATAACTTATGATTATTTCAAAATACTAAATTGAAGTGAAATAATAAACAATATTTGAACTGAAAAATAGTACACTTTACAGAAAAAATTATACAAACAGGCCCTTACATCACAAATAACTAATTTTCATTTTTTTCGTGTTTTTTCTACAACCAAAATGTCGTTCGGTTTTCATAAGTTGTTATTTGATAATGATGCCAAGCCAAAACAACGATTACAAATGGTTGCTCCTACATTAATCCAATTCTGAACCTTATTATGATGGCCTAACCAAATTTAATGAATAAGTAACACAATAAAAAACATTAAATATTCTTTACTTCAATAAGTTATGTCCAATTTTGTTACCTGTTTACCTACCCCTACAGTAGTACCATTTCTTTTTTCCCTCTCTAATATTCCATCACCTCGCGCCCACCGAAACACAAACCAAGCGGTCGTGCCCAAAAATAGGTCCCGCAAAAATTCTGATGTTTCTTGCCTGACTCAGTAAATGGTAATGGGCCCCACGCTGAGTAACTACTACTCCCTCCTCCGTACTCTTGAAAGGTGCAAGAGAGAATGTTGGAGTAGAAACTTGGATTGTAATATGAATGGTGGAAATTGAATTTATAAAGATAGTGGGTGAAATGAGTGGATGAAAATTAAAGAGTATTATCATAAAAGGAAAGTATGCAATTTTGATTGGAACACCCAAAAAGGAAAGTTATGCAGTTGGACGGAGGGAGTACTTTTTTTTTTTCTGCATGCCCGATTTTTCTTCTTTTTACTTATAAAACACCTCATGTTCCTAAATGTAGCCACTGAAACCGGTGGTGAGAAATTTCATTGAAATATCATTTACCATTAACTAAATGGTATGCACCAAATGCTTGACCGTACATGACCGTACATGTACGGTTATTCAAGGCCAACAAATTATTACCATTTCAGAGTTTATACACAACATATTTAAGCACTCTTTTTCATACTATAATAATCTTGAAATTTTTAAATACTATAATATACGATAGCTCTACTACAATTAATCGATTAAAATCATGACAAAAATTACGTATGAATATAACTTACATCTAAGTAAAGCGTTGCAAAATTTGTTCTTTTTCATAACATTACATTGGTTAGTAATAAAACTTAAGACTTTATATTTAACTAAATTCAATCAATTTAACAATATACTCAACATACATAACTTGAAACTAGTACTTCACTTGGTATTTAAATCCATTCACATGGAGGGAGGTACTAACACTTAAGTTATTATCAATGAAATGAAATATTGTTTATTTCTGATTTCTATGTCACGTGTAACTTTTTAAAGTATGTGTTCCAGTTTACTGCATATCAATTTTGATGAAATTTATCTACAAAAAAAAAACAAAAAAAAAACAACATGAGCAATGAGAAGTGACTATTTTAAAGATTATTCATATAATCTAACAATGGTATCCCTGGTTACAGACGGTTTCCTTTTAATTAGTTTCCTTTTAGATGTAGGACATTATTATTATAGGAAAATATAGGAAATCATAATTCTCTTTAGAATCACTTTATAATACATGATGTACTCTCTTTGGGAGAATTATTCACACAATTGATATATGCAAATTGAATTCAACAAATATCGTAATGTTCAAGTATCAAAGAATCATTATTACATGACAAGCGTTGGTGGATGTCTGGAACCCAGCTCACAAACAAATATCCAAGTCAAAGTATCGGGTAGTCCGGTGGTCCACACTACGATAATTAAGTTAGTGACAAGACAAAACCCCGTGCTGGTCCGGGGATAGACACTCTGATACTTAATTCAGTGACAGGTTTATAAATCTTATAAGCGCAACGCTTACTGTGTAAGAGTATGAAACGAAATTTCTACCAAACTTTTGTATTTATACAATTCCTATCCATACATCGCCAGGGTTTGTAATTACAGTAACAACACAACTCTTATCGTCATAACTGTTGTATTCTCTTAATAACAGTAAATGTATTCCTCATACACGTTGTTTGTAATGATTTGGGCCGATGGACCTGTAAGTCCCGCGTATCTCAATCGCCTCACTCTTGTCGCCCCCAGTATGAGTCTGAACGAAACTCTATAGTGCGAACCATGCCACTCTTCAAGCGTATTGTTTGACGAAACCTGTTGCTTGACGTGGAAGTACGTTATCGTTATTCCACAACTTTCAGAGAATTCTGTTCATATCATGTTACAACATATATGTTTTTAATAATGTAACAACTAACATAGTAGCTTTATTTTGTTAAAATTGCACCTACCATCACCTGGAAGCATGTTGAGCTGCACTGACCTGTCCAAGCAGCTCCAATCATCTCAACCTACTCAAGTAGGTAAAGCAGCCGTGGCAGTCCACATCTCAATTGTAAATGGCCTTAATGTATAATGTCTAATTTTTATAACGACAATTACTTGTAACACATGGTTCTGCTAAGGGGTGCTAATCAAAACAATCCACCACTATCGAGTAATACTAGATCGACTCGGTCAACACCGGGTCAAATCTCAACTCGATATATCATCGACAAGCTTTCTCTCTCTATGAATTTCCTCCTCCTTCTCTCTTAATTCCAACTGTTCAATAACGACGCTTTCCCTCTTTTCTTTCCGTTATCCACCACATCTCCGCCTCCAACGGATAGATAACGGTTACCTTCTCCCCTCCGCCCATGGCGGCGCCACCGCAAACTCGCGGTGGTATTGCGCCTGGCCGCAGCTTCTCCCAAGCTTTATCTAATAGACCCCCTCCCCTTACCACCTCACTTCCCAGCAACCGGAAATGACTCCGATCACTCACCACCGAGGCGAACCGGCGGTCATCGTCACTCGTCAACAAACGGAGGCCCTGGCAACCCATTACCAGAATGCTTTGATAGGCAAATTTGCCCGTGGGAAACCAAACATGGAGAGTCTTAACGCTGCCTTCAGTCTAGCAGACTTCACCGGCAAATTTCAGATCGGTTCAGTCGATCACCGACATATCCTTATTCGTTTTGAAGATGCAGAAGACTACAGAAGATGCTGGATGAAGGGATATTGGGTTTTTGCTGGATCCCAAATGAAGGTCTTGAAATGGACAGTTGATTTCTCCCCTGAGGCTGAGTCCTCCATTGTTCCAGTTTGGGTTAGTATTCACAAAGTCCCCTTCTATTATTTCAACAATACTCTTATCCAAGCCATGGGTGATCAATTAGGAACATACATTAAGATGGATATAGCCACTGCTGGAATCACTAGGCCATCCACAGTCAAAATTTGTGTTGAAATAGACCTAAAAAAAAAACTCAAGAACACCATCCAGTTAGGCATTGAGGGGGAAAATGTATCTAGATATGTGGTTGAATATGAGGATTTACCTAAATACTGCAACCACTGCAGTATGATAGGGCATGATGACTCCATTTGTGGTAGATTGCACCCTGAATTAAGACAGGCACTTAGACCCAAAACATCCAAGCCTGTCCCTGATCAAGTTCCCACTGGCAACCAGGACCCTAATTCCATCCCTCTCAAAATCCAGTTTCCCTAAATCCACCCCACTCCACTAATCCTCCTCCTCCTGTCACCAAACCTACTGCAATTTCTGTTCCTGGATCTTCTGGTATGACCCCTGCTCAGAAGGACAAACAAGCAATGCTTGATAAGGTCCTTCCCCAAAATAAGAGCAGAAAGACCAACAATTCCAGGCCTGTAATCCTTAGCCCCATCCCACTATCCTCTACTTCAGCTGCTCCAACTTCTAACTCTCCTCCAGTGTCCCCAAAAAATGATCTCCTCAATCCCCACCTTAATACTTCACCAATTGAACTCCAGAATGATAAGTCCCCACCAACCCCTACCCACTTCCATTTTCAATCTCCACTCTACCCAAACATAAAATCAGGAGATCTGAATATGCTGCTGATGATCTTCAAGTTGGTATAGGTAAGCAATCTGCTCCCTTTGATTTTAATTTGTTATCTAACAAAAAAGTTTCTGTCTCCCATGGTCAGAAAGGTAACAGGTTTCTCCCTCTGCTCAATGAAACTACTAAAGAATTGGACAACAGATCAGATTATGAAATATCTTCTGAGTCCTCACAAGATGATAACATTGTGGAACCTCGGGTATCATCCTCACCTACTTCTAATGCTTTGACTGAGAAACATTTGCTGACAGACAAATCTGCCAATACAGATAAATCTACCTTAGCAAATTTTTTCACTCAAATCAATAGAAAGTTCACTCCCAAAAAAGCACAGAAAATATCTTCCCCTAATAAGGTATTAACTAGATCAAGAAGCTCCAAAAATAGTTTTTAATGAAATTCCACAACATTAAAAATTAATTTTCTTGTTTGGAATGTTAGAGGAATGAGAACCTCCATGGAAATTCTTCTTGATCTAGTTAAAAAACACAGAATTGAACTTTTATGTCTAATAGAACCATGGCATAAAAATCACAAATGTGACATATTCAGAAGGAAGTTACACTTTTCCAATTCACTGTATTCTACAAGTGGTAAAATCGGATCATGTGGAACAACCATCTTCAGATTACAGTTAAGCATGATCACCTCCAATTTCTGGCATTAGATATTTTTAGCCATACCCTAAATTTATCTATGGTAGGAATTTTTGTGTATGCACTGAGAACCATTCCAGGAAGACAATATCTTTGGGAAGCTCTCTCTGCTATTAATCTTGCTGATACCTTTCTTATTGGGGATTTCAACACCATAAAATCTTCCAGTGAGTATAAAGGTCCAGCTAAACCCAGATGTAAAAGCACGTCTGATTTTAATCAGTTCATTGCTTCACAAGCTCTGTTGAAAATTAATTCAGTTGGCAATGTATTTACATGGTCCAATAACTGGCTTAATCCCACTACTCAGAAGCTTGACAGAGGACTAGCCTCACAAAATTGGATGAATAAATTCCCTTCCTCCTCCATCCAGGTCCTAAGTAGAAAGACATCAGACCACTCACCACTACTCTTCACCTTAGGTAGCAACATCCCCTCCTCACCTAGACCCTTTAGGTTCATTAATGCCTGGTTCAATAGGGATGATTTCTTGCCATTAATTGCTAATGACTGGAAAACTCCAATTCTTGAAACAGGCATGATTGCCTTTTTTCTAAAACTGAAGAGACTGAAAATTGCAATAAAATCTTGGAACAGGCTTGCTTTTGGTAACATATTTGATAATGTTACAAAATCACCTGAAGAATTAAGAATGCAAGAGATTGTTTATGATCTTAATAGCTCAATTGATGAGCTTATTAACCTAAAAAGACTCAAAGCATTACATTTCAGATCTATAAAAGAACAGTCTAAATTCTGGAAGCAAAAATCCAGAATGAAGTGGCTTAAAGATGGAGATGAAAATTCCAGATTTTTTCATCACTCAGTTAGAGAAAAAAGAAGTGGTCTTAGTATTACTAAAATACAAGACTCAAATGGGAACTGACTTGATGATATCTCAGAAATTGAAAAGGAATCTGTTAGTTTCTTTACTGATCTTCTGACTGAGCCAGTCTGTCTATTAAATGGTCAATTCCATGATCATTTTATTAGTCAAATCCCTAAACTAATCATTGCTGATGACAATCATCATCTCATCAGGCCAGTCACACTTGAGGAATTAAAAGACACTGTTTTTTCACTCAATAAAAACAGTAGTTCAGGTCCAGATGGATACTCCATTAAATTTTTCACTAAGTGTTGGGATATTATTAAAGATGATATTCTCCTTGCTGCTAAGGATTTTATGTCATCATCTTCAATTCCTGCTGGTATTTCAGCCACTTGGATTACCCTAATCCCAAAAAAAGACACCATCACTGGTTTTCAGGACTTCAGACCTATCAGTCTGTCCAATTGTATTAACAAATTTTTTTTTCTAAACTTCTTATGGAGAGACTTAAAGCATATATGCACAAAATAATTTTCCCTCACCAATTTGCCTTTATGAAAAGTAGGGACATATCTGATAATGTGATATATGTTAAAGAACTCATTAGGTTTCCGGATAGGAAAAATAGAACTCCCAATTGCATTCTCAAGTTAGACCTTATGAAAGCCTTTGATAGAGTATCTTGGAGTTATCTGAACACCAGTTTACTTCACTTTGGGTTCCATGGGAGTTTTGTTCATTCCATTATGAAAAACATTAGAGATGCCCACTTTTCAGTTCTTATAAATGGAAAGCCAAATGGTTTTTTTAAACCTTCTAGAGGTATTAAGCAAGGCGATCCCCTTTCACAATTTTTTGTTTAACATTTTCTCTGAATGTTTTACTAGGAACCTGGCTTATGTTTTTACTACTGGCAGATTAGATTATTTTGATATCCCTAGAGGACCTGATCCCATTTCTCACCTTAGTTACGCTGATGATACAATAATCTTTCTCAAAGCCTCCAAGAATAATCTGATCAAAATTAAATCTTCTTTAGTAATCTTTGAACAAACTACTGGTCAAAAGATTAACTATGAAAAGAGTGAATTTTATCTTGGTGCTTCTAATTTCAGGCTGAGACTGGTTAAAGAGATTTTAGGTATGAAGCAAGGGAGGATGCCTTTTACATACCTGGGAGTGCCTATCTTTTCTGGCAGAGCTCAAATTTCCCATTTCCAGCCTATCATTCAGAGGATAGAGAACAGACTCAATAATTGGAAAAATAAGTGGCTATCCACTGGAGGTAAGATTACTCTGATCCAATCATGCATTTACTCAGTCCCTCGACATATTTGGAGTGTGTTAAAACCTCCATTGACTGTCATAAGAAGGATAGAAAAATTACTTTCTGTATTTTTCTGGGGGGAAACTGAACTAAAAGCAAGAAAGGTTTGGAGAAAATGGAATGATTTATGTTTTCCAGTAGAAGAAAATGGGCTGGGCATGAGATATATTCATACAATTATTAAGACTTGCTCATTAAAATTATGGTGGAAGTTTCAACAAGGGATTTCTCTTTGGTCCCAATTTCTATGGAAACTTCCACCCTCCTATCAATCATCCCCTGTGTGGAAAAGAATATGCCTTATCAATAATTTTGCAGAATCCTGTTCCAGAGTTTTAATTGGTAAAGGCTCTTGTAGCTTCTGGTCCTCTAACTGGACAGGTAAAGGATGCATTACTGATTACATTGCTCCAGATTCTACTCCCATCCCACAGGACTGCACTGTACAACAATTCATTGAACAGAAAGGTACTTTTCTTCAATGTTTATCAATCTTACCTTCTGATGTGCTCAGTGCTCTTCAGGTCTCCCAGTTCTATCCTGATAGAGAGGACAGACTTATATGGTTACCTAGCTCTGATGGGAATTTCAGTTTTAAAACTGCTTACAAATCTCTAAGGCCAATCAGAAATAACCATGAGTCACTTGATAAACTGTGGAATCCCAGACTACAAAAAAAGATAAGCATTTTTGTTTGGAAATTGATAAATGTTTTTCTTCCTTTTCCTGATGTCTTAGTAAGAATGGGATTCCATTTGCCCTCTAAATGCCCCTTCTGTGACTCTCATGATACTCTTGAACATTGTTTCACACACTGTGTATTTGCTAAATCTATGTGGAACCATTTTCATTATATGGTTGGTATTACAGACCCCTCATTTAATTCTCTGTGGGATAGACTCTCATATTACTGGTCCTTTCAGGGCAATTTTAGGCTACACACCACACTCTTTCAGATAGTGCCCAGTATTGTGTGTTGGTTCATTTGGAAAACCAGGAACTCATATATTTTTGAGAACATTGCACATAATATTGAAGTGCAAAAGAGAGCCATTAATAATTATGTGTTTCAACTATTCTCTGTCAGACCCCTACATGCTGTATCTTCCTTTGATAGAGAGCTGGTAACACTAGGTTTTCTGCCTTTACATACTAGACCTCCCCAAATCCCTATTCAAATTGTTGCATGGATCCCTCCCAAATCTGGCATTAAGGTCAATGTTGATGCCTCATGGCTGCCGCCTAACAGAACTGGAATTGGAGTTTTTATTAGAAATACTCATGGTATTATGATATCTGCTTTCTCTGGTTTTTGTACTGCATTAACTCCATTGCAGGGAGAACTTCTTGCCATCAAACAAGGTGCTGCCATTGCTGATGCTCTCCACACTCCATACTGCATTGAAACTGACTCCCAACTTGCTGTGAAGTACATCACCAAACCTATCCTAGCTCCTTGGCAACAATATCACCTCATCATGAATATTAGAGACACCAGCAAAGGTCCTGTATCAGATACTATGAGGCAAGCCAATCAAGTGGCAAATTCTCTGGCAAAATGGGGTCACCTCTCTCAGCAAAGCAGCCATTTTCACAACCAGCTGCCTCAGGAAACTCAAGGTTTGTATAACCTTGACCTTATTGGGGTCCCTTCTATTAGAACTTCAAGTATGGATGCTACTTAAGTATAATTTTTTGCAGGAAAGAAGGCATTTGTGCCCTCCATTCTCAAAGCTCTCCAAATCAATTTCCAGCAGCCCTGTAGAATATTGCCCTCCTTTTGTATAGATCTCCTTCCTTTTTCTTGATACCGCATTGTGTTTTGCTTAGCAATTCACTAATAGGTTTCTTGAACTTAGCAAGTTGATGATTCTTTGTAATATGCCTTACATATAGGCCATTTTTTGGAAGCATCATCATGCTTCAAAAGAGCTTTAAGCTCTTTCTGTTGTAACCACTCTCTGGAGTGAGTAATACTTTAGCCATTTTTTGGCCTTTTTCATAGTCTAGGGAGCCAAATAAACTTCCCTCCACTTTCAAAAGTGGTTTAATTTTTTAAAAAAATCTCAATTCGATATAATTCGACTGCATATTGACTCGACTTGAAAGGCTAATGATTTGAGTTTAAGCAAGGGCCAAGTCGACTCTAAAAGTCGTGAGTAACCCGAAACATATTATCATTTTTATTTTTATACTATCATGCGGTGGTACTATAAACTCAATCACTTCGATTATCTAATCTAATTACTTTTCATTTACTACTCGATATCGAAGTAACTAATTATTTGTATTTGTATTTAAATACATTATTTCTGTATGTATACGTAAAGGTACATATGTATGTATGTATAATCACAAATTTTTCATACTAAACACATGTTTAAATAGGAAATGTGATTATTTTTTATTGTTTGAGTCATAATACCATTTATGTAAGGATATAAAATACTAAGACAAAATCTGCCGAACTCCCAACTTTGCTGAGTTTTCATCAAACTCGTTATACGTTCCAACTTATACAGTATTCCTTTTAATTTGAACTATATATTTTGTTACTTACATTCCTTAACTTTTATATGAAATTATTAAAAACATTTCATTATAATATTTTTTGCTATATGTGTACTTTAAAAAATAAGGGAAAATATTTATTAAGAGCGGCATGAGTTTCATAATTTGATAGTGTGATATAACTATTACCTAATTTCTAAAAAGGTCGGTTATTTATACCACACTTTCAAATAATGAAACTTATACCACCCATAAACAATATTATCCCTTAAAATAATCAGTGCCATTTGTGTATAAATAAATAGTCATTCTTCCGTAGCATTATAAAAGTTGCCCTGTATAGAGAGTTTGTATTACATTAATGCCAAATTTATATAATCATTCATTTTTTATATTTAATTAAGTGATTAAAAAACGGAATCTATATTTTCGTACTCCGGTGTTACTATGCTTTTAATTGTAGTAAAAATCAAAAACAAACATCACTGTACTCTTTTTTTTTTATTTTTTTATAATGGTATAAATGGAGTAAGGGTGTATTTCCAATTGTATCAGATAAGGGACGAGGGTGTACTTAAACATTAGGAAGTTCAAAATTTTGGGAAGGAATGAGTCAGAAGAGCTATGTGAACAAAGTGACAACATCTCGCCGGTATCCTCTTACTATCAGAAGCCTAGGTACATTTTCAACCAATAGATCCATATACTCCATGTAGAAGTAGGATGGCTGGTTGAGCGGAGGAGGAGGCAAGCTTACAAGAACGACAGCAGCCATTCTTGAGTATTTTAGTATAGTAAAGTTAAGCTTCAAGGTGGTATACAGGAAATTCTCCACTTGTTGTTCCTTGACATCCACCGGCTTTCCGTCAGCAATCATAGCAGTCCCTTCCATCTTTGCTGTTTCCTTCATCTTTGCCATATTATCATTGATCCGTTCTTTAGCAGCAGTAAAAGCCTCAAACGATTCATCTGGTTGCTCTGCTTGGGCATCCCATGATTTCATTGATATTACTATCACTTCAGCTTGCAGCCGTAGATCATAAAGGAACTTTTTAACATCAGCCTTGAGCTCTTCTGCATCAGAATCCTCTTCGGCAATGCAGAAAACTTGGATTTTACAGCTCTCAAAGCTCTCTTTAGTAAGAAGCAGCTGGGATAGGAGAAGCATAAGACCACCATCTCTCACAATCCAGTACAAGTCAATGCTGCCATATTGTCGCTGGTACTCGTTTGGCCATTCGTCCAGACCTTTCACAATGACAACTGCCTTGTTTGCAACAATACAGTCATTTATTATTGCAACAAAATTAGAAGGTATTTCAGTCAAATTTTCACGCCTCCATATTTCAGGGTACCGCATAACCACAATATTTGGTTTCAGATTCCCAAGGCCCATGGTTTGAATAATGCCTCGAAATCCTTCAGTCATGCTGGGTGCAACTACTATTCCGCTACTCCTTCACATTGTTTGTAGTCAATGTAAGCACTAAGCTGCTTGCAAGCAAGCTTGGCATCCTCTGCACATTCATGCAGTGGCGGAACCAGAACCAAATTTAACAGGTTGCCAAACAGGTCTATGTAAAAAAAAAATTTTATCGATCCAATTCTAATATAATTAATAAAACACATTCAACCTTCAAAATAATCAAATAATTCGTGAATTATTTTTACAAACGTTATAAATCAGTGCAAACTTAGTTTCCAACACTAGAAGTAGAACTAGAAGCAGGTGGAGGAAGGTCAATTCTACGAGTATCTATTTTCTGATAACGTTGCATAATTGGCTCATTATCGATCCTAGAAAAAATTTCTTTCTCAATGTAGACAGTCATAGCATCATTCAACCATTCATTTCCCATTCTGTTGCGTAGACTAGTCTTGATATTCTTCATAGCAGAAAAAACTCGTTCAACTGAAGCAGTTGCAACTGGTAGAACTAATGCCAACTCAATCAGACGATACACCAATGGAAATATCACATGCCTCCGCGACTTAACCATCTCTTGAGCAAGACATCCAAGATCTTTAATGGTCAAAAATGAATCATCCTCTCTTACATCATTAATGTAAGTTCTAAGTTGTTGCTCAAGTTCAAGACAATCAGTTTGGCTAAAGTCAGTTGGATAAAGTTCAGCAAGACGAACTAATTTACCACCATCAAACATAGAAAATGAATCTCTAGGATCAAGGCATGCCATACAAGTGAGTAGCTCCGTACTTGCTTCAGAAAATCGATTGTTCATTTCAATAAGCATCCTATCAACACTCTAGTATTGAAAAAAAAAGAATTAGATAAAGACATAAACTAGTACAAGAAATAAACAAAAGATGATAGTAATACCTCAAGAAATATATCAGCTCGATAGTAATCACGATTGGTGGACATCTCTCCAGGTCGTCGAGAACGGTTACGAATTCTTCGTTCAGCCTCCATTACATCTAATCTGATCTCATGCTTCACACAAAATATGTTCACTTCTTCCACTAATTTCTCAAAACCAATATCTCTGAATTCTTGTAAATCAGACTTTCTTTTCATCATCCTCACCGCCATCACAATATTTTGATCTCTTTGTTGCAAGGCAAGGGACAACTGATTTGTAACTCCCAAAAAATGTTTCATCAAGAACATACAAAATACAAATTCATAGTTCTCCATACTAGTAATCAATCTCTTTGCTCTAGCCCCATTCTTATCTTTTTCAGCCTCATCCCAAATATGTATAAGCACTTTAACAACAGAAGACCACATAGTAACTAGGCGAAGAATAGTAATATGATGTGATCCCCAACGAGTATCACCAGGCCGTCTCAAACTACATTCTTGATTTTTGCCCTTTCCACTAACAATCTCTCCATTCTCCAATGCCTCTACAAGTCTATCATGCTCTATCGCTCTCAACTTGCATTTTCTATGACAAGATGCCCCAACAAGATTCACAATGGAACTAAGATATTGAAAAAATTCTCCCACTGATCGATTACTATATGCAACGGAAACAACGACCAATTGAAGTTGGTGAGAAAAGCAATGGACATACCTTGCCGATGGGTTATCTCTCAATATCAAAGTTTTCAATCCATTAAACTCTCCTCGCATGTTTGAAGCACCATCATATCCTTGGCCTCTCAAATTAGAGACTAACAATTTTTTTTTGTCAAGTGCACCAACAAGAGCTTCCTTCAAAGTAAGAGCCGTGGTCTCCTCCACATGGACTATGCAAAGAAAACGTTCATAAACGCATCCTTTTTTGTTGACATATCTAACAACCACCCCCATTTGCTCTTTTATTGATACATCTCTAGCCTCATCAACCAAAATAGAGAACACACTATCACCGATATCCTTAATGATAACATCACTTACCTCACCGGCACAAGCTTGTGAGAGTTCCTTTTGAACTTTGGGGGATGTCAACTTACAATTTCCGGGAGCATTTTCTTTCATCACCTTAGCAACATCTTCACTTCTCTCACAATACCAATCAACCAATTCAAGATAATTACCTTTGTTGAGTGAATCATACCCCTCATCATGACCACGAAAAGACAAGCCTTGTTTTAACAAATACCGTGTCACATCTAAAACGGCATTCAAACGCGTACGATACGAAACCTCATATGTACGGATATTTGCATTAAAAACACGTGAGATGCTTTGTTTTTGATTGTCATATCCTCTAAAAGTAACCATAGCATTATTATGAGCACTACCGGTTGCCCCAACATGTCTCCTAAATTTGGTATGGGAATTCCTCCAATCAGTATAACCTGTCACAGTAAATGCACCATCTCCTTTTGTACATTCCCCAAAAAGATAGCACCACAAACAAAAAGCGGCATCCTTTGCAATCCTATACTCTAACCAAGGATATTTATCAAACCATTCACTTTGAAAGCATCTATCGGTCGTAGGAAAAGAATGATTCTTAGGTTGGCAAGGACCTCTCGACACATATTCTCTTATTACTTGATCTCTAATAAAAACGTCAATCTCGTGAATTGGCTTACGTAATCCGGGATCAATCACAACATCATTAGTATCAAACTCCACACGAGAATGCTTTCTACTACTAATACCTTCACTTTCATCAATAGGTCTCTTACTACTACCTTCTTCAATAGGCTTAGGTGTCTTACCCCAGTTTAGAAAATTCGCCATTATCTATTCATATCAATAACAAAAATATAATCAAGTTTCACCCAATAATCAAGCAATCATCTAACTTAAAAAAATACAAATTATACAATCACAACTCAAACCCCTAAATCCCTAAAATCCTAAAACCCTAAATTCTAAATTCATGTCATACAAGAAATAAGTTAAAAAACACAAACAAAATAATAAATTCAATTGAAAGCTGAAATCAAATTACCTGTTTACTCATTATGCCCAGTTGCCCACAATTTCAAATCCAAAATTAATTTGAAGTTGGAGAAATTAAGCCGAATCGAAGAGATGACCGAAGAGTTGATTGAATCGTCCGTCGCTCGTTGACTCAGGAGCCAGGAGGTGTTGGCGTGTTGCCGACGGGAGGCCAGCCGTGCCGATGCGGTGCGGCGGAACCGGAGCGAGGCGCCGCAGAGGCAGAACGGCGAAGTGAAGTCTGAGTTTTGACTCTTTTGACTCTCTGGATCGTAAGCCCGAGAGAGAGAGGCAGAGATTTTTATTTTTCTGGTTATATACTTTTTAATATTTAAAAATAAATAAAAAAATCAAAACCAAATCCAAAACGACTGCCGTTTTGATTAGTTGACTTAATTATAAAAAAGAAAAGGAAAATCATCCTTCTTCTCCAAGGAAATTCGCCCAGACGCAGGTTGCCGGACTGCCCCATCTCAATCCAATAACTACCAAGCTACAATAAATTACTACCTCTACCGTAAAATTTGGGGGTTGCCGCCGCCACCTCCGGCAACCCCCTAGATCCGCCCCTGACAACACTAGATCAAAACCGCCAACTCCAGCGCATGGTTTTGCACATTTGACTCCATTAATATATTACATTATATCCTTTCCTACACTAGATCACCTTTCCTCCATTATATCGTCTTTCAGTACTTTCACCTCACAGACAACATTTTCTGTTCAACCATCCCGTCTCCACCTAACCACTCCATCTCCTTTCATCCCTATCTGCAACCTACTCCTTAACTATTTGTACCATTCCCTCTTTCACACGCCTTGTTCTTGTTTTCCGGGAGGTATCCTATGCCACTATTTTCCATCGTTGGTCTTGATCTATTTACAAAACAAAAATCTTCCATATTTCCCAAATGTAAGATTCATGCATTTACTTGCCATTGAGTTTTCTTCTGAAAATATTACTAGCCCTATGTATGGGTAAAGAAGAAACAAAATCAATGGTTAATATTATCTCCAGCATTTCGAAAGATTCAAACTTTTCAATCTTTTTATGCAACAACTCTGTCTTCTTGGGTCACTTTGTTTTTCACTGTCAATACATGTCTTCTTTTTCTGCATCAACTACTTTTCTATATGAATTCACTGCAAAATCCCACAATTTCTGTTTATAGATCCATACTTTGTGTTGGTGATCGGTTAAATCAAACTCAGATTTTCAACGTAGGCATCATATCGCTACAAGAAGAAGGTCATGTGGTACCTGCATGTAGAAAATGTTTCCCTCGAATCTCGTGTTATTCGGTAGACCTGCGTGTGGTATTGTTTGGAGCACGACTCGAAGCACTTTCCGTCAGATGGGTCATCAACGTCCTGGCCCTGCATTTTCTTCTTCTTCTTATTTTACAGTTGTATTTCTCTTTATTTGGTTATTCAAAGTGCAGGTTATTACATTTTGGCGCACAGCTCAATGAAAATCTGGGTCAATCTTATCAAGATCGTCAGTTTGGACCTGCAATTGGAAACTCTTCATTTTTTTCATATTTCTTTGCGGTTCCTTTCCTTTTAACCTTGAAACTCGTTACCCCACTTGGCATGCATATTTCAATCACCCATTTTTTTACCGCCTGGGTGAAATTCTTATTCACCCACCGACATCATTTTTTACCACCTGGGTGAAATTCTTATTCTTCTCCACAACACATTTTTACATGGAGGTTTTGCATCATTCTTAACTTAGTTTAGTTTACTACTACTCCTAAGTGCGTTTTTTAGGACCTAACATAGTTAGTTTACTATTGCTTTATTTTTTCTAATTATACGACCAAATCATGGCTTAGTATGACAACCATTTACATGGCCTAACAAACTGCTATACTAAATGAATGATATGGGATGTTTAGTTTTACCTTTCTTAACTTCTACGTTTTTAATAACTCTATAAATACTAACACCATTTTTAATGAAGGCTAAGACACCATTATTTATGAAGGCTAAGACACCATCATACGTGTTTACTGTTCTACCATATCAGTTGAAATTGTCAACTCAAAGACAACATGTCCCTTTTCCTTTCTTCTCCGTTATAATATGTGTTTCTCCTTTTACTTTTACTTTTTTGGAGGGAAATATTTAGCTATAAAATGATCACCATTTCCCACCATTTTTCCCACCCATTGCCAATTCCTACCTTTTCCAGCCGGCAAACACAAACCATCCAAAATGACTTCATGCACTTCCCTTGCACAAGCCACCAAAGCCAACAAGCCAACCTCTAAAAGCCATACCTCCACCACCAAAATCACCAAGAACAAAACCACCTTCAAGCCTACTACCTCCACTACCAAAATCACCAAGAACAAAACCACCTTCAAGCCTAGCGTTTGCACATGTGGCCATTTCCTTCAATCTAAGAAACTTCACAAAAACAAGCATTACAAGGGAAAGGGAAAATCAAAGGATATTCCTTTGATCAATGTTGATGACTCCTCGGAAGAGGAATCTCTCCCAAAACCAAACTTGCCAACTAATAAAGGCCGAGGAATGAAAGTTATCGATGTTGATGACTTCTTGGAAGAGAAATCTCTCCCAAAGCCAAACTTGCCAACCAACAAACGACGAGGAAAGAATGTTCTCATTCTTAAGAAGGACAAGAACATGAAATGGACAATGACCAACGGAAGTTGGAGGTACCGTCATTCCCCCACCGCCAACGCTACCTCATGCGTTGCCGGACACACCACCTATGCTCCAATCGGTGGCACTCTCTCCGTTGCCGACGGTGCCACTAGCTCCGCCATGAACAAACCTATGAATGTTGAGGTCATCGATCTCACATTGGATGACTAAGTATGTGTGAAGACAAAGGGAGAAGATAGATAGGGCTTCTTTTGCATTTGGTTTTTGTAGCCCTAGTATTGTGTTTTCCACAAATAGTTTCTCTATCTTCTTCACATTTTCAGGTGTATCACAACCTGTTTTGCTAATGAATTTCTTTTCTTTCCGAACCAGATTTGAATGACCAAACTACTCCACAAAACCAAAATCTAAACACTAAAACATCTAGTACTGCACATTTGAAATGAAACATTTTTTTGGCTGCTAATTAGCTTTCTTACACTACAACTCTTTTTTGCAACTTCATAATTATACAAAGTGGGTACCATTTTCTACATAAAAAACTATCGTATTCATATTCATCACAATTTACCTAACCATTTGTATGACCGTTCACTAACGACTTATGACTAGAATAGCCTCAAAAAGATGCATCTTTCAGGGGTACTGATTATGAAGTGGTTTGGGATGCGGAGGAGCTAGAAGAAAGAAAAAAATACAATGATTTTGGGATCTCTTCTTGGCGAATTTCTCCGTTTGTAAATGATTGGTGTAATACTCACTCGTAGATGCTTGGTGTCAGAAATTTTCACTGATCAGGTGTTATCAGTCTCATTCGTGAATTATGACGTGCAATTAACCCACGCGTGCAAAATAATTGATTTCAAATATCTTACCTTAATTGCATGTTGGTTTAATCAAAATCTAGTTGAAGATTATTATCATAATCTTATTAGCATGCAAAATAATTCGTTATGCCATGCTATGCCATGCACGACGCGTGCACGTTCTTTTAAAAATTATATGTATTACGATTTACAATTCATATTGAACAAATATTTATAGTACCAAATTTCGGATGAAACAAATTTACAAAACAAGTATTGAAAAACTGTTCCAATAATTTAACATCTTTTGGATAATAACAAAATGAAAATAAATTTAATCATACTAAGTGATATACTGAGTGATTTACTTTCATACTGATGATTTACTGAGTGATTTACATTCATGCACCGCCTTCTTAAATCATACTGTGTGATTTGCTGAGTGATTTACATTCATGCATCGCCTTCTTAAATCATTCTGAGTGATTTACTTTCATATGTTTAAGGTTCAAACTTTTACTACTATACATGAAAACTTTCCTTTGCGATTTTATTTCCAACGTAATTAGAAATTCACAACACTCGGGATACGATATACCAACTGTTGCATCGGAAAAGAAAGGATTGAGGTTGTTGTCCAATAAGGAAAAACAGACCGTGTTTCAAAAACAGACCTAAGGAGAATGAAGAGTGCATACCCATTGAGAAAATTCCCTTCAATACCCAAACAATTCGCAAAAATCCGGACGTTAAAAGTTGCATTACCATTATAAGACTTTATCCCTTGAATTTCAGTTGAAAACCCTTCATTTCCTTTGCTGATCATCATTCTATTTCCCTGTTGCATATTTTCAGATTGAATGTCCATGAATTAAAATGCACAAAGATTTAAATTACGTGCACAAGAAAATCATCACGTGCACGGATAATTGATTGGCAGAAATTAAACAATTAATACCTTATGTTATTTGCAAAATATAACAACAGGCTTCGTTTTACAGAATTCATATTAATTGCATGATATAGGTTTTGAAATTATCAGATGAATAGCCTCATGAATCGTGATTGAAAGCTATCTAATTCAACCATATGAATATGTAGGTGTTGAATATTGAATTTTATTAATTGGTAATGATTATATAAATGGGAATATCCTTTTGTGTTGGGAACCCTATTTGCCGGTATTATTTCCCTATTTAATTACAGATCTGAAAATTTATAAAGTTACTTAAATATCCTTAATTAACGATAATTTAATTTTTTAATTTTATACCCTCTTGCTATAATTCTTCCCCCTACGCTCCATTTCTACCGCTGAATCCCTTCACCCTCCTCCGATTGCCGCCGCAACAAACATACGTACTTGTATACTGATTCTTCATTATTTGAAACCATTATCATCATGTCGTCCAATTCATTTCGATCACTCTAGGTGCTGTTTAGAATTTTGTTGTTCGCGCGTGCTCTTCTTCGTGTGGCTTATTCCGGCTCCGGCGAATTTCTCAGCAAAGATTCTCCAGCTGCCGTCACTTTCTCTCTAACCGTCCTACTCCATAGCACTCTTCCACATCTTTATATACGAATCCCCGCCTGTTGAAACATGGATTCTCAAGGCCCGTAATTTCCCCGTCAATCGGATGAAGTTCGCCTGAGCTCCGGTGAAAATGGGAGGTGGATTCTGAAGGCAGAGGTGGGGCGGCCGCTGTACGGCTGTTCGTGGATAAATGGAGGTGATTTGGCTAGCCATTTTGGCGGTGAAGTCAGTAAAACGAGAAAATTAAGGTGAACGTGTTTTATCTCCTTCCTCTTACATGCTCTTTACCAACTATTTGAAGATGAACAAACTTGTGTTGCAAATAAGAAACGGAAATGAACCAAAATAGATTCAAATGAACTCAAAAGTAAATTAGAATTAATTAGTAAGAAAAAATTATACCAGCACCTGAAAAAAGTAGTGATTATAATAGGTTAGTAATAGTTTTAAATGGCCTTTTACAAGCAAATTCAAAAGACACACTACTTGAAGGATGATATTAGTTTAAAGAAGAACATTTGACCCTTAAACCCTCCCTAATAGCTAGTCATCATTAGCCCTTAAACCCTTCCCTTAAGCCCTTTTTAACCCTTCCCTTAAGCCATCATTAACCCTTAAACCCTACAGGTGCGGCAGAGGTAGAAATGCGTGCAGGGGAAAACGAGCCGTTTGAAATGGGAGATGCAAAGGGGAGAAGAAAGCAAGCTTGGGATGAATAATCACAAAACTTTGTACAGGAGTGGTGATTTTTTCCTTTTTTTTTTGACAATAGGAGTGATGATTAAATCATATCTTCTTTTCTTAAATATGTAAGGGATTTGGTGAAAAACGGTATAGATTTATGGGACATCCAATACCTCACTAGCATATATCTCTAAATGATCTTTTTTTAATAGCTGGTTAATTAATTATAGTTGCATTCATTTGAGTTTATCATAAGTTCAATTTTTTATAAGAGGAATTCACCTATACTAAATTTAGTTATACTAAGGTCTTGTCCTGTGGAGCTTATCAGTAGAACGGTCCAGTTCAATTCAGCCCATTTCAATTCATTTTAATTTAATGAAAATATAATTTGATCTACTAGACATGCTGATTCAATTTTTTTAATACATTAATTTTCACTTTTGTTCAGTTCAGTTCAATTTATTTCAGTTCAGTAAGAAATACCAGGCAAACATGTCCTAATTCTATTCTTCAATGTATTCATTTGATTCATAGTTGAAAAAGTAGTGTTGCTTCATGAGGTTTTGATTTATTCAACTTTCTATGAATATACTCTATTTTGATTTTTATTAATTGAAATCTCATCTCCTTTATGTTGAGAAATTCTTTTTCTTATGCACGAAATCCGATTCAGAGTGGACAGTGCATAATCTGCAGGGCTCCATTGCACATGAAAATGTGATTTCATTACATTAAGAAACTATAATGATACTTAGATAGGGTTCTTTTTATGATTTTCCAATTTACCTAAAAAGAAGCTGAGCCAACAAAACTTTAGTTACACAATTTTGAAAAGTGGGTTTATTATTTGAGGAAGTATAAATGTGCATTTCAAAAACACTAATTGTGCATGTTAATAATGAAGCATGTACATTTCTAATATTACTATTTTACCTACTTAATTAAATCCAAATATATATGATAAAAATAGTTGTGCATTTTATAGGTACTAATTGTGCATTTGTGCATTTGAAATATGACGGGACCATTACATTCACAGTGTAGTACTAAATGACGAAACTTTCAGTAGATCCCATCCCATCCAACGTGAGATAAGAAATTAATGATCCATTTTGCTATATCATAAGATGAAGAATTGAGGTTTTGTTCACTTGCTTAATGATTCATTGGTGGAATGTTTCTTCAGATTGGTTATATATTTTAGATATGGACACCATCAATGTAGAAGATTGAGTACTCCTCTGCTTAAGGTTGCATGCAAAAGTAGTCTGGCAATGCAATGTAGCAAGTTGAGAGCTGGCAATGCAGAATACTTTGCTCCTCTGCAAGTCAAACCTGAAGCTCAAATAAAAACTTCACTGAACAGAAAAATCGAATTCGTTTATATAGAGCTCATTTTGTCAAAACTAACACAATAGACTTACCTTGAAAGGAAATTAATAAACTCACAGTAGTAGAGATTATAATTGGAATTGTTAATGAAATTTAATTTATAGATCGAACAAATTATGCATCTTATATATCTTGGTTATTTAAGGTCGTAAAAACAATGGATAAAGATCATGCCACTACTGGAGAGAGGCAGCCGCGACGGCGGTAATCGGACGGTCTCACGGCGGGTGGACCCGACGTTACTGGGAACGCCGTCCATCGGCGTCCCAGTTTTGCACGGCGAAAGGACCCGCCGTGGACTATTTTCAAGTTCGAAAAGTCTAGACTTCATGTTTACGATTCGTAAGGGGTTTTATGTGCAAGATTGGTCTTCGAAACGACCCAAAACTTACGAGTAGAAAACCTGATAGTTTAGAAATCGAAAGTAATGGACACCCAACATTTTCGACATCTGAGGCAGTGGTTGGAATGCAGATATTTACGATTCGTAATGTTTACTCATTTACTTTCGATGTCTGAAACATCGGGTTTCATGTCGGGTAATTGTGGTTGATTTTAGGTAGTGATTTACGAAAGCGAAATAAATGCGTTGAATTACAGTAATGCATGCCTTTTAAGATTCTTAACATATATGTTTGCAAATACTTTAGAAGTCGAAAACCTTGAGATATGAAACGTTTACGACTAGAAATATAGATGGATTAAAGTTTGAAATTATTGTGAATAGGGTGAAATGTAGGGGATGTCAACTCTCTAGGGTTTAGTATGCAGGTCCATTTTTGAGTTCGAAATTCCACCAGTAATTTCTTGATAGGGCGTTACATAGGGTAATGTTGTATACATTCTTACGACATCGAATCTAGCATTCTTTGTAGCTATGTTTACTAATAGAAAGAATGGTGTTTTGTGATTTAGTATTTCACATGATCGGATGCGGAGTAGGGGATGGCTCTGTAAAGTGTGGTTGCATGATTAAAAACTTTCGAAGACGTAAGTTGTGACGATGTCAGATTTTCGATATCTTAAATGTAAAGGAAATTAGTTTTGGAAATGATTCTGCTTTAGGGTACATATTCTAGTGGCCTATGAAAGGCAAATTTAGTGCATTTCTAAAACGAGAAACTTGAAACTGTAAAATATGGTCAGAAATTTACGTGCGTATCGTTTCACATGCGTCAAAAGCCTATACGGCGATATCCAAACTCCAAAATCTGAGTTAACATTCTTAGAATGATGAAAAATAGAACAAATTTAGGTAGCAATATAACATGTGGAGGGCATCATACCCGCCTATAGGCATTGTTGATAAGATCTTGCTTTGACATGTAGGAGCCGTAAGTCCTAATCCTCCCGGGATGCTCACCACGACCCAAACTCTCACTTAGGATGTCATATCCCGCCTTGGATGGTTTAAATACGCCCTTCTCATCGTTCTCCAAGTTTAAACCCTAGTCATTATAATGAAAATAATATAGAGGTCATTGATAACTTGCTACAAAAGAGGTAAATGTATTTGCCATGCAACCGCCAATTGAAACCAGATAAACTTACAAGATCCCTTAAGAAGGTTGCCATTTCCTCCTTGACTCCATGTCCACCATCCTTCTTCTCCCGTGCCTTGAGATAGAGTTCGAAATTCTTAATATCGTCCACATGCATGGGTAGGGTAGAATTCCTTGCCTCGGCGTCGGGCATTCCATCTGCAATTTTCTGTTGGATTTTTCGTGCTCTATCGTCCCTCACGAACCTCTCCACCGCTAAAGGCATGCCGCCACGACTCATTCGATGTGGCAATGTGTTGGCTTGGGCGTTCCTGCTTTTATTCGCATGTGTACCCTAACATGAAATGTCGTTGCACACTAGTTCATAAGTATAGCATTATCATCACATTTTAAAACAAGCATTACAATTTGTGTAGATATTGTAGTTGTAGAGTTGACTTACATCGTCAAAATAGCCTTTGGCATACTTCTTGAAGAACTCCCAACTCTGCTCGGGAATGGTGGTATATATGAGTTTAGGGTTCAAGTGCTTTTTCACTCCAAAGACATAGTCTCGCGCTAGCATAGCACGAAAATCTCTTGCAATCTTCCCTAATCTTTGCATAGTTTTATCTTGGAGAAGTTCCATGTTGGGTGCATCGATGAGAAATGGTCGCTTCGACATACAAAAACATAAATGTGGTTAGGTTAATTAATGCAATGACGTACTTATTAAGTTGTGTGTGCATAATCATACGAAGTATAAGTCATAGAGGCACATAATATTGTGTGAGTATTGAAAGTCACTTACCATGCATTCCTCTACAAGCCTTTCTTTCATAAGACGAGGAACTAGACGCCAATCGTTGTACTTGATATCAATTTGAGTTCAGGTCGTCTTTCCTACCAAACTTGCCCACTTGCTTCTTTCTTTTGAGATTGGCTCGCCAACCTGGTTGAATTCCATGGGTGTTAGAATACCTTTCTTCATGCGTATTGCAAGCTCGTGACAATAAATCCGTGGTTGTAAGTTGCCTTCACCTTGGTCTCCCACAAGAGGCGTCCTTCTTCTTTTGACCGGCTTTTTTGTTAGCTTCTTCTTTTGGGGAGCCATGTTATACCTTAGACATGAGATAGACGTTAGACTTAATGTAAGGCAATGTCATACCAAGTCAAATATATATAATATCATATTGATGCTCTTCCCTAACATAGGTTTATACATGCATGGGTAGATAAAACATAGGGTTACAACTTAATCAAGTGAATCAAAGGCACCATAAATGCTCTATCATAATCATGCCTAGGGTTTAGAAAGATGTGTGTTTGTATTTAATGTTTGGTTAGGGTTTTAGGGTTTCAACTAATACTTTCTCAAAGTAAGCTAAATTTCTATTGATATAACATTCAAAATAACTACTTGATATGGGCATTTGATATAGTATAACTACTTTCAAATAACATTCAAAATTGCTATGGGCATTTGATATAGAAAGCCTACTTTCAAAATCAGATTCATTCCATAAAAAATCACCAAATGCAAGAGAGATATACTAAGTGTTTATGTGAAACCCTCATTGAAATTTCTACATAAACAAATCAACACATCGTTCATGCAAACACAACAATAATTAAAACCTTACCCAATGACTTGATATGGTAGATGATCAATAAAAGTGGTAGAGATTCTGATTTTGAGGATGATTAAGCAGTAGATCTAGAAATTTGGAAGAGAAAAATGAGGGTAGAGTAGTGGTGTGGTGGAGCAGTGAAAAAATATGAGGGAAATAAGTATTGAGTATTCTCACTTCAATATAAATACAGTGCTGAAATTTGATGTGCAGATCATTTTCGATTTCGAAAGAGTATGAAAACATGACAAAATATGAGGGTTTTCGAAATCGACCTTATACGTGAAGACTGTTACTTAATAAAGAATGATTTAATTTCCTCTATCATATTTTCGTCATCTAAAAACCGCCAAAACAACGACCTATTTCTCTAGGGGTTTCAGAAATCGAAATTGCAACAGGGTGGATATTATAACTTCCTTTCTTTGGCACCTCTTCAGATAAATTGGACACGAATCAGGGTACATGTTAGAGTATTGCACTGGTCCGAAAAACAAATGTACTAGGGTTTTCGACATCGAAAATATTCATGATTGAACATATTTCGATTCGAAAAAGTTATACTAAACCTTTTACGTCCCCGAGTAGGTAGCCGTGTAACCCTCTGTTTGATTTATGTATGATGTAAAAATCAGATAATAATGGTTTAGAAACCGAAACCGTATGTGAATACAGGTTTTTGAGTTCTGAAAATGTTGTAACTTAGATTGAAAACAATTTCGAAATCGAAAACTTTTGTTAGTATAAATAAACATCGGGTTGGGCCTCATTATTCATAACTCTTGTAAACGAAAATCCCCAAATCAGAAGAACAAAACCTAACCTTGTTTTCAAACATCAGATCGGTTCATGGCAAGGATGAAGCAGATCTCGGGCCGCCGCCAGAGTGATCATGATACGGCACCTCCCACAAAGCAACTGGCATCGCGCCGATTGAAGGAACCTGTGATCCGGCATCCAGCTAGCCGGAAAAGAGCTGGCGGTGTGATCAACAAAGTTCCATCTCCCCCTACTGATTCAGAAGAGTCCAGCGATGATGAGGACGTCGGAGCTGCGATGGCGAGGAAGGTTAGGCAGACATTTGCGGTTAAGAGTAAGGGAAAGAAGAAGGTGGATGAGCCCGAGTCAGAGGAATCTAGCGAGGAGGAATCAGAGGAATCTAGCGAGGAGGATGTTGAAAAGGAATTACAGAGTGAGGAAAATAAAGAGGGAAGGGATGAGGAAGATGATGAGGAATCACATAGCGAGGGAGAGGATGAGGAAGATGCTGAAAAAGAGGAGGAAGAAGAGGTTGTACCTCCTAAGGTGGTGCAAAAGAGAGGAAAGAGAGCTAAGGCGGTGGCCGATGAATTAGAGGAAGAAGAAGAGGATGATGAGGTTGTTCCTCAAAAGGTGGCTAAGAAGGGAAAAGCTGCTAAGAAGGTGCCAGCCGATGACGACCTGCTTCGCCCGAGGGTGCCAGCTCAAAGATACAGGGCACCTAGGCCTAGTAAGAAAGGCCCTGATGATAAGAAGAGCTACTTCTTCGGCGATGTGCCGGAGGAACGATACATCGAGCAGATTCGCAGACCCTTAACCCAGAAAAAGGTGTTGAAGCTGAGCTCCAAAATTGGTAAAACTTTTGAATATGTGCTTGATTACTTTAAGCCTTCTCATTTAGACAAGTTGATTACACTGGATGATCCAGTATACCCAGACGCGGTTAGACAGTTTTATGCAAACTTAGGTCATATTTTGAGTCAGTCGGAATGTTCTAAGGTAGCAGGTGTGATAATTCCAGTGACCAAATACACTATTAATGATGCATTGGGAGTGCCTTGGACTAGTCGCCGAATCTTGGTCGGGGAAAGTCGTGGTGTGGTGTATGACAACTACTTTGATCAAAAGTGGCCCGATCCGTCTGATGAGCAACCAATAGATCCCGTGGAACTAGGTTTAGAGTATTTCCATGCTGAACCTCCCGCTGGCGAAGGAGCGGGGAAGGCAGTGAAATATGACATAGAGCACTTGTCTAGCGAGCACCGCCTCGTGTTTGAGTGAATTTGTGGTAATGTGCTTCCGACGGGTGGACATGCGTGCGAGCCAACAATAGCGACGTGCATGATGTTCTACTACGTCGTTCGTGGTTTGCTGGTTAATCCCGGGCACGCTGTTGTTGAGTACATGAAGAAGTCGGCTCACCACACCTCTAAACAGTTCCCCTATGGCTCATTGATCACGAAGCTGATGAAGACTCATGGCTTTGTACCTGTCGACGCTCCCCTAATGAATAAGTTGTATGATGAGAAATGGATCCAAAAGTGCCATCTAGAGCTTGACCTGGAGACAAACAAGTACAAGAAGAAGCCAGTGGGTGATGGCGCTGCTACAAGAATGGCCAAGCGGAAAAGGGACGCTGAGGACGAGCTTGCCCCATCAATACCTGAACGTAAGTATACGTTCTCATGTTCCGATTTCAAATTGTTGTTGAAATAAGATGAATTGATTAAATTTAATGTCGCAGGTATGAAGCTGAAAAAAATGATGGGTAAATTAATGCTCATGTGGAACTGCTTTGATGATCAGCTACAAAAGCAAGAGGAGGAACTGGAAGAAGTTGTGAAGATGCAGGACAAGATCATCGACGAGTTCAAACTGGACATTGTCGTGTCCCCGGGTCCCGAGCCAGACTTTGGAGATGTCCCTCAATCTAGCGACGATGATGAGCCTTCTGCAAACGAGGAGCCTATTACGCAGGGTGGGGAGAAGTCGAGCATTTTTGACTCCCAAGCTAGTGCCGCAGCGGTAGTTGGTGAAGATGAGCCCTAGGCGATTGCAGGAGAGACCGGTGCAATTGGTCCAAATAATGCCTCGCGTGCTTGGAATGCACTGAACTAATGATGGCCGAATTAATTTGTTCCTTTTCAAACAATGAGTGAATTTGGTGGTTTTATTCATATTTGTAACCAGATGTTGCTGTTTTTATTCATTTATGTTGCTATATTCCCATAATTTGAAGTGATTAGTTTAACTTGTTTTCAACTGGTGAAATTAGTTTCATTTAGTTTCATGTATCTTTAGTACAACTATAGGTAAAATGATTACTTCATTGTTATAACTTCATTGTTAATGTTAGCCTGAAACATAATATGAATTGTTTTCGATTTCTTATACCTCTACATTCAGGACATTTACGAAATAGAAAACTTAATGATGTATATTCGAAATCGCAAAGCACACACAATACAAATTCCTCTAAGAACCCTAAACCCTAAACCCATCCCCAGAACCCTAAACCCTAAACCCACACCGAGGGTCGCAATAGTAATTCAACTAGAGAGAAATTGAATTACTATGAATCATTTTGGTATCCATGAAAGGTATGCGTAGCACGGGAAATCGGCTAAGAAGCCATTGAGAAGTTCGACATTTAGAACTGTAGGGTAATATTGGTTTACTGCTACGCTAAATGATTTTTATATTAAACGGAAATATTCTATATTACATTTTACATATGCCATTCATTAACTTTTGTTATAATTCGCTCTCTATACACATGACAGTTTAATCTGTCAAATTTTCTACTTGATACTTCTTGGTCGTACTTATGTTCTCCAGCATATACACGTACTAACGATTTCTGTGTATATGCATTTTGGTCGGCTTAATATAGCCTTATTATATGCAGCATATTATTGGAACCTGTATCATTTTAATCAATTTCACCCATTTTCTAGTATCACTTTACGACAAAGTGAAATGCGACTCCACTGAATGAACTCGATCAAAATCAAGAAATAAATTTTCATCGTTCATTTAAAGTACTACATGTATATCATGTAATACTATATTACAACCATGTATATTATCATATTCTATTTTATTTAAGAACGATGCATCACTAAGCATAAAACACTCAATAAAAATTAAGATAATAGTAGCAATTCATAAAAAGATGTTAACTTTAGATGGATAAAATATAGTCAAAGATCAATAATTTCGATACCGTAACAATAAATGATTTATTGTCACTACTAAACATGTGATTTTATCTTCTTTTAGAAATCGAAAATAGTAGCAATTCATTTTTGAAATACTAGCCGCAGACCCACACTTTTGAAAACCCTAAACCCATTTGAACTCTTTTTTTAGATTTCGGAAATCAAATGACATATTTATTTTTGGTCCAAAAACTCTTGTTTTGGTCACAATAGCTAAGTCTTGAAGGTTAATCATCAATTGAACACAGTTTGGTTAAACTATGACGTTGGCGAGATGCTCACCCGGCAAGTTAAATGATTGACTTACCTTACATGCATCAGTACTAGTTACATGCGTGACCTACTAGTGATACGTATGTAATGTCAGTTTTTTTGAAGCGGTTGGATCTCTGATCTCTACTGCAAGCATTATATTTTATCGACATTGTTGCAAGTATTACGTATCTTCCTACCATACTCAGCTAACGTACGTTACTCAAGTAAACACACTACTACACTTATATTACAGTAGCGTGAATGCATGGAAGATTTGTATTCTTTACGTGCTGGATTACTCGTACATAAGCTCAAAGAACGGCGATGGAACATAACACAACTCTATTTAAGATTGACTGTAAATTCATTAAAAGATAAATGGAAATTCAAAAAAAGATGTTAACTTTCGATGGATAAACTATAGTGAAAAATCAATAATTTCGATGGCTTAAAACTATATGATTTATTTTCACTACTTAACATGTGATTTTATCTTCTTTTAGAAATCAAAAATAGTAGCAATTCATTTTATAAATACTAGATGCAGACCCACACTTTTGAAAACCCTAAACCCATTTGAACTCTGTTTTAAGATTTCGAAAATAAATGTAGTTCAACTTGATGGAAAGATACTTTGGAGTTCGGAAACTGTTCTACAGTTTGACTTTAAATTCTTAAATAATTAGAATTAGGATCACAATTGCATATCCTTTCGAATTAGAAAACATGATAGGGTCATTTTCACATTGTTTTCGATTTCGAATAAAAAGTACATTCAAAATTAATTTAATATCCGAGTTCGGAAAGCCGGCTTTATATATAACTACAAGTAAACCAAGAACATAAACCCCAAAAACCCAAGCATTCAAAAATTCCCAAATCAGAAAACCCTAAGCCCCCAAATCAACATCTCGCAAAACCCTAAGCCCCACAAATAATCAACCTTCGACTTCGGGAAGATGGCACCGACCAAGTCCACAACGGCGAGGTCACGGCCAAAAAATCCGTTCAAAAGGAAGCTGATGGTTCGCAGAGGCAGAGAAGGGTATGATTCAAAACTGTTTTATGATTCAGAATGCCATGATAGATATGTTAAGTATTACCTAGAGGGCAAGTTGTTGGATCCATATGCTGTTGATCCTAGTAAGGTAGATGAGTTAGGGTTTGGGGAGTTAGTTGGTTTGATGAACATCCAGCAGGTTGGGGAGTTGATGGTGAATGATGCGCCAGCTTACTTGCATGAAAGCTGCCAATTTTATACAAATCTTACTGAGATTGATGGGTCATTCACTACTACAAAAGGGTGGATGCAAGGCACATATTTAAGGCGTTTGATGGGGGCGCATTTTTTTACGCCTTGATTGACAATAGCGAGTTCGCTACCTCTTCAAGCTAGCAAAAAAAAATTACATTCAAGACGGAAAGAGGCAGTTAAAGGCGGAACTGGGATTTGACATTAAAAGATACTTGACCAAGGCGGAAAAAATGTATCCGCCTTAAATTGAATTGGTTGTTGCGATCTCGTAACCTTTGTAGTAATATAAACGTGTCTGTAGCGATTTCGTAGCTTAGCTCGGTAGTCGTAGGTTTGTTCATTGCGATATCGTAAGCTTTGCTAAACCCTAATTTTAGCAGGCGAGGATATGGGAGATGTCGTAACTGGGACGGTAGTATATTGCGTTTGCTGTTACGGTATCGCTTCTTAAAAGGTCAAATTTGTCATTGCTCAATGTATAGTGCATGTGAGGGTGATTGAAATGTTACGAGATCGCTGGCTACTCAAATGTGTGAGCAAGGTCGTAGCGAGTTCGCAACAGACTCTGTATGGGTCACAAATTTAAGTTGAACTGGCCGTTCTAACTCCAAAAACAAAAACTTTAAAAGGGTCTAAACAGGTGGGTATTGAAGGGTGATTAGTTGAAGTGTTCTCGGAGGTCTCATTGTTCCCGTGTTAGTGTAGGTAAGGTTTAACTTGCGTAATGTACTGGCTTGTCTCTTGATTTTGGTTGATTTTATGCATAATTTTTGGTTGCATTTTGGTTTATCTTGGTTGTTTTGTTAATGCAGTGTGTAGTTTATGTGTTGATCATCTAAAGTCAGTGGGTTAGTAGTATTGTGTAGCTGTTTGTCTGATTTGTGAATTATGGACCGCGAACGAATAATGAAGGAGAATGCTCGATTATCGAAGGAGTACTTAGATTTGGTTGAACAGTTCTTAGATGTTGGGTTGCGACATTGTAGACAGAACAGCATAGGAGGGGTTAGATGTCCATGCAACAAGTGTAGAAACAACGCCATATTTGAAGATATTGGTGTCGTGCGTGAACATTTAATCTGTAAAGGTTTTGACAAATCCTACACAGAATGGGTTTGGCATGGGGAAGGCCATTATGGAAGTGACCAGGTGGAGATGGAGGAGGGAAGCGCCGAGGAAATCCTGCAGTATAATGAACAGCTTTCAGACATGTGCGACGATGTTGTTATGGAGTTTGTTGGGAAGAAAAGTATGCTGGAGGCAATGTATGACGATAAAAAGACAAGCTTATATGTTGGGGCTAAGCATTCTAGACTGGGAGCAACATTGTTGTTAATGAACCTAAAGGCAAGGCATGGTCTTTTTGATAAAGGAATGACGGAATTGTTAGAGTTGGTTAAAGAGTTACTTCCTCAGGACAACTTATGTCCTGACAGGGTTTATGCTGCGCGGAAGATATTGTGTCCTATGGGCATGGAGTTTACCAAGATTCACGCATGCCCGAATGATTGTATGCTGTATAGGGGGATTGTTGATTCCTTGAGGGATGATTGCAAGGTATGCGGTGAGTCTAGATGGAAAAAGAAGGAGGGAAAGGTCGAGGTATGTGGAGAAACAGTGACAACATCGACAAAGCAAGGTCCTGCTAAGGTGATGTGGTACATGCCCTTGAAACCGAGATTGACGCGTTTGTATGCCAATCCAGTTGATGAAAAATTGTTAACATGGCATGCCGATAGGGTTCGAGAGGAAGATGATGATATTATATCTCACGCTTCTGATGGTGATCAGTGGAAGAAGATGGATGCTATGTACCCAGAATTTGCTGACGAACCTAGACACGTGCGCTTAGGACTATCTACTGACGGAATGAACCCTTTCGGGAACATGTCCAGCACCCACAGTTCATGGCCAGTGATGCTTGTTATTTATAATCTACCTTCATGGTTGATGATGAAACGAAAGTATGTGCTTTTGAACACTATGATCTCGGGGCCTAGGCAACCTGGCAATGACATTGATGTATATCTAGCACCTCTTGTTGAGGAGTTGGAATCCTTATTTAAGCATGGGATTCATATTCCTGACGGAAGTCGAGGGGACGCGAAATTCCAACTTAAAGCCATGTTGATGTGGAGCATCAATAATTTCCCTGCTTTGGGTAACCTTGGAGGGTGTTCTGTGAAAGGGCATTTTGCATGTCCCGTTTGTGAGAGCCATACTAGTCATTGTCAATTAAAGCACGGTGGTAAGCCTGTTTATCTAGGTCATAGACGATTTCTACCTAGAAGCCATCCGTGGAGGAGTGCAAAGAAGTGGTTTAACGGTCAGGAAGAGCATGGTTTTGCCCCAGTCCCACTATCAGGTACTAAAATATTGGAAAAGGTAGCGGGCATGGAGTTTGTGTTGGGAAAGGGAAAAAAGAAAAGCGCTCAAACTATGATTTGGAAGAAATGTTCGATTTTTTTCAAGCTCGATTATTGGGAGCACTTGGATGTGCGCCACTGTCTAGATGTCATGCACATCGAGAAGAATGTATGCGAAGCTTTGGTTGGGACGCTATTGAATACACCGGGCAAGAGTAAGGATGGATTGAAAAGTAGAAAGGATTTAGTCAATCTTGGCATAAGGACGTCACTTGCTCCCGTTCAAGAAAAAGCAGGTACGACATACTTACCACCTGCTTGTTATTCCTTGTCATCTGAGGAGAAGGAGATCTTTTGTAGAACTCTAAAATCAGTAAAGATGCCTTCAAAATATTGTTCGAACATTAGTAGTTGTGTATCTACCGCCGAGTTGAAATTAGTGGGAATGAAGTCGCACGATTGCCACAACCTGATGCAGGATTTGAATGTCATTGCTCTGAGAGGTTGCTTGCCTTCTCACGTTGGAGACGCAGTTGCAAGGCTTTGTTATTTTTTTAAACAAATATGCCGCAAGAGAGTAAGCCGTCGTAAGTTGGATGAATTGCAGGATATGGTAGTTGAAGTACTGTGCAGGCTAGATATGTATTTTCCCCCTTCATTTTTTGACATAATGATTCATTTGATAGTTCATTTGGTGCGGGAGGTGAAGCTGTGTGGACCGGTGTACTTGAGATGGATGTACCCATTTGAGAGGTACATGAGCATTTTCAAGCATTTTGTTAAGAATCGTTATCGACCGGATGCCAGTATAGTGCAGCGATATGTCACGGAAGAGGTAATAGAATTATGTACCAACTATTTACAGGATGTACCTATTATAGGACTGCCAGTCTCCAGACACGATGGTAGATTGGATGGTGTCGGACTACGCCATAAGTCTAAATTTAGTCCTTCTTCCGATGAAATATCTACAGCACATCTGTACATTCTGCGCAACCATCATTCAGTGAGTCCTTATGTTGATGTTCACCTTAATGATATTAGGTCAGCACACCCGAGCTGGTCGGAACCTAGAGTTCTAGAAGCTCATTGCAGAGACTTTACTAGTTGGCTGAAAATACATGTGCAGAATGGCGGTCAACACCCCGACGTTGTAAAATGGGTTGCCAAGAGACCCCTAGGCACAGTTACGTCGTTTAGCGGGTATGACATTAATGGGTACACGTTTGGTACTAAGTGGAGTGATGATAGGTCTGCAACCCAAAATAGTGGGGTATCAGTACCTGGAGAGGGTGATAATGGTTTTTTTGGTACCATTACTAATATATGGGAAATGGACTTTGTTCATGTCCGAATCGCATTGTTTAAATGTGAATGGGTAGATCAAGGTGAAGGGGTGCGCACAGAGGATTTAGGCATGACTCTAGTTAATAGAGGAATTCTCAGGTCTAGGGATGATCCATTCATCATGGCGGCTCAAGCTTATCAAGTATTCTATGTGGAAGATCCAACTGATGCTCGATGGGAGATCGTTGTTGATGGTAAGAAAACATTCATCTATGGTGACGGCTTGTTCGACGATGACTCCACTGTTTCTACCGTCACCATTCCGCCCTCGGTGTACGAAACTCTGGAGGAGGATGATGACATTGTTTGCGCGTCGGTGTGCAGAATGGATCATGAGGAAGGCATGTGGATTAATCCTTCGGGGAAAACTACAAAGAGGAAGGGGAGGCAATCAAAGAAGAAGAAGAGTAAAAAGAGTAAAAAGCAAAAGTAGCTATTTAAATATGTATTTCATGGTTCATGTAGTTAAATTTTGATTTAATTAATGTTAGTACACTAAATCTTCTAATTCTTAAAAACATTTGTACACTGCTGTAGACGTGGCGATACCGTAACGAAATACGCTAGTAACCAATGCATGTTAACTTGTTGCGTTGCGAATTCGCAACATTGGCGAACCGGTTACGCTTTCGCAACAAAAAGCTGAAATTCGCAGATAAGTTTCTGTCTCTTGAGTTTGACAGGTTACGATTTCGCTTTATGAGATCAAATTTGTATAAATTTGATTAACTAGCAACTAGCGAATTCGCTAGTATCTCGCCAAGTGAGTAACTTGATACTAGCGAGATCGCTAGTATAAAGCCACATACCAAAAAATTAGATTTAACTCCTTAGTAAAGTGGTGTTATAAATTGAAAATTTAGCCACACTAAATAAATAATGGATGTTTAAATAATCAAATATACATAATAAAATAGATGACATTCAAATTCAAATATTCTTTGCAATGTTGTTAGAGAAACTGATAAAAACAAATTGAAAATGAAATTGTTTGGATTTGAGTACAAGAACTAGCCAACATTAACGAATGCAAATCTAATCATCATTGCTAGGAGGTGGTGTCTGTGATGGTGCTGGTGGATCCCTCTTCGGTTTTTTCCTCGCACTAGCCCTTTCAATGCCACGTATCACCTTCTCCGTTAACCAGTTTTCGTGATTGATTTTGGCCACTTTATCCCTGAAAAGGTCGATTGTCTCTTCTACACCCTTGTAGTATGCCTCTGAGGGTACACCTGTTCATGTAAGTGAAACAAAAAAAGGGTGAGTATAGCAAATAAATTGTATAAAACAGAAAATAAACTGTAGGGGTTTAGTTTGGCTAATCTTCGACGTTCTCTCTGACTTCTTCAGGATTAAACTGTAGCGGTTTCTTGGGTCCATCCGCTACTTTCTGCCACACACCATCAATCAACTCAAACTTACCTTTTCTCTCAAAATATGACATCGTATAGAAGCAACACTCCTGGGCTATTGGAGATAATTTTATCTTGGGATGCACTGAGGTAAGAAACATGGTTATGAAATTACCGTAAGGGAGCTTCTTGACTGTCCTATTATTTTCGACCACACTTTGTCTCATGTGCTCGAAAATGACATGGCCCGGGTTCAACTGTATCTCCTCCATGACGCAGTAAAATATGCTCACAGTAGTATAGTTCATCTCGGTGATCCAACCACCCTTAGGCACGACACTCCTAGCGACCATCTCATAAACATTCCTCTCCTCACCACTAAGTTTATCCAACTTATAAGATCTAGGCACCCCTAAATCGTCAGCATCTCTATCAAAGTACTTCTTAGCATACTCTACAACTTGAGCTCGATCCAAAACCCCATACTCAGGCCATTGTTCTCTAATGTAAAACCCCGGAGGGGGTTGGTTGCTATAGTCCTCGTTAACAGCATAGGACACGTTCAATGCCTTGTTAAAAAACTTCTCCCCAATCTCGTAGTCCTTCTTATTAACCCTGGTGAACCACCTACCCGTCTCCTTTTCTTCCTCAATCAACTGGTGAAAATTAGCATAAAATTGGCACGTCTCATCCTTATGTGCCGGATAATTCAAACCTAACAAGTCACCCAACTCATGAAATTGAAATATCTTTAACACATTCCCCAAACCTAGTTCTTCTATCTGATCAAAATCAACAACATAACAATCTAGCAATTGACTATGCTCCATGTAATTAGAATAGGCTTGGGATGCATCAAAACTTACAAATCTTTGCTTATCATATTTGGTTGAACTTGTTCCCGCCGTCGCCCGTGGCTGAGATCCCGAAGCCCGACCTTCATCACGTCGGGCACTCTGCACAAACGGATTGGGTGCCAAATTTTTTGTCCTTGCCATTGCTCTTGTCGGATGGGTATGTGAGATTTTGGTTTGTTTATTTTTTCTAAGCTCTGAGACGTTCGATCGATGTTTGAAATCAGAAGATCCCCAAATTTGATATTTAAAGCTTCGCGTGTTGCGATATCGTAACTGCCAAGACAGCTTATATTCAGGTTGGTTGCGATATCGTAACTATCCACGCACGAAAGTAAACGACGCCGTGTAACATGCTATTTAAGTTTTGTTGTTCGTAGTGTCAATCTTTGTTGTTACGAATTCGCAAGGGTATACAACGTACGCTGCGATATCGCTACAGATTCTCTAACTAGGCTTTGTTGACTGAATACGGATTGTTGCGATGTCTGAAGGACCTCGTAAACATGTGCTAGTTAGTTGCGATATCGCTGGGTGTTCTGTTCATAATAAATCATCATGAAACGTGACAGTGACGATTTCGCTATGACCACGCACTATACAAAAAGTGAATGATTTTGCTGATACGATATGGGCTCTTAGGATGAATAAATAAAATGTAAGGGACAATATATCAAAACAAGGAAAAATTAATTGTACATGTGCCAAAATGGAAAACACAAGTTCATTACAATAGAAACAAACTGGTGATACAAAAATACATAGTGAAGAACAAACAACTAATACTAGTAGATCGTTCGTTCACCGAGGACATGAAGCAGTTCCTGATCGCAAGTGCATGCGTCACAGGTGATATCCGCCGGATCAAGGGGTGCCCAAGGATCGTACCTCTCAAACTTATTGAGGCCAGCATAAGGAATGCAGCAGATCGGCCTAGGCCTAACTGCTACTTCTGAGAAGTACCTGAGGTAGTGTCTCCAACCCCAAACGTATCTCAGACCTCTTTTGACGCGTTGCCGAGCTAGACGGAGACCATGTTTGTCGGTTCTCTTCATGGTTGTGATGACATTCATGCCTCTTTGATTGTCACCTTCGCAGATTGCAAAAACAGCCAACACATAGGTCGACGGTGTGTGACCTACTGCAGAAGCTTCGGTGAGCCACTGTCGAGCCCACTCGGTCGCTCTTCCGCTCACGTAGTGACGAAGAACCCAGTCGAACTCAGCACGAATCAATACCAGATTTATCATGTCATCTGGTAGGGCGCTGAATAGAGACACATCCATTGGAAGCAGAAGGCAAGGAATATGATAAGGCAGAAGGGAATGTGGGAATGAAGGGTCTAATGAGGTTCTAAATGGAGAAGGGGTTGATATTTAAAGGGTTGAGGTGCTCCATTATTCAAAAATATGTCAGAGTTCCTAGACAAAAAGCAGTCATTATGGTATTAATGGAAGGAAAATGTAAAGGCATTCTCACCTTTCCATGGACACCCCATGCAAACCCCCAAAATAAATTAATTACTGATGGAATTTCAAAAAGCCCTTATCTCGTTGCGACATCCCTAGCGAATCGCCAGCTAGGCTCTGTTGACTGAATACGAGCTGTTGCGATATCGTTAGTACCACGTAACATATAAGCGAGTACGTGACGAGTTCGCTTGTGTTGATTCATCTAATAAACGTGCCACTTACGATATCGCTAGGAACAAGCACAATAGCAACAGTAACAGATTTTGCGATGAAGCTAGTGATTTAGCGAGCGATTTTGCTGAAAAAATAACCGTTACGATGAAAAAGTAAAATGTAAAGGACAAGGTTTCAAAACAAGAAAAGCTTTTCAATAATTAAATTAATGTGCCAATACGGTAGACATAAACTTATTACAATCCTAACAAATTTTACATAAAAAACAACGGAATAAAATAAGAAAGAAACTACACTACAACATCCAAAGTGGCGGAGGGGTTAGAAGGATGTGAAGCACTTCCTGCTCGCAAGTGCATGCATCACATTCGATGTCCGCTGGATCAACCCTCGTGTAGCGTCGGTACCTGAAGCCGTCATTGAGGTGAGCATGTTCCTGGCAGCATCTAGGCTGATCGACTACTACATCGAGGTACCCCCTGTAGTGCGCATTGCCGCAGGCGTAAGCCAATTCGAGTTGCACGCGATCCCGAACTTCCTTGAGGCCTTTCTTGTCGGTTCTCTTCATCTCGGTGATGACATCCATGCCTCTTTGAGCATCATGACCTTCGCAGATTGCAAATATAGCCAAGGCATAGGCCGACTCTCTGTGGCCTATTACAGAAGCCTCGGTGAGCCATTGTCGAGCCCAATCGGTCGCTTGGAAGCTCACATACCGACGAAGAACGTGTCTGAACGTAACACGAATCATTATAAGATGAATCATGTCATCTGGGAGGGCGCTGAAAAGTGTCAAATCCATGGGAATAAGATGGCAAAGAATAGGAGAAGATTGAAGGGAATGTGAGAATGAAGGCTCTGATGGGGCTCTAAAGGGAGAAGGGGCTTAGTTTTATAGGGGTGAGGTTCTACATTGGTCAAAAACATGTGAGAGTTCCTAGACTGAAATTAGTAATTGTTGTATTAAAAGAAGAAAAATGTAAAGGCAGTCACACCTTTTCATTGACCACATTCACACCCCTAACAAAATAATTACTGATGGAATTTCAAAAGTTTTTACTGATGGGTCCGTGGCCTGTAGCGATATCGCTAATCTTCAAGCCTAACAATTGTGAAGCTTTTGTTGTTACGAACACGCTAGAGTATCTCACAACAGGCTCTGTCGACTGAGTACGACTTGTTGCGAGTTCGCTACTATAGTTACACAGGTAGCGACTTCGCTAGGGAGGCGCCAACATTTGTCACACATCGGCTGATTAGAAGGTGATTTTTCAGTTTATATACACTTACATTTTACAAGGGTTCGATAAGTCGCCGACCAGCGCAAACTGAACATGAAACACCAAGGCTGAGGCCCAATACCTACATAGACTATGGCCCAATACTTACACAAGCTAATGCCAACACTTATACGCCCAATATAAACCCAAACCCAAAAACCATTTTTTGATGGGTTCTTATCATGTAGCGAACTCGCTACGGAAGAATCATTCTAATTAGTAGCGAGGTCGTAACCCAAAAAGCCTTTTTTTTAATTGAACTACTAACTAGCGCTATCGCAACCCCGTCGCCAACTGGTTTTCTGGGTTATGTGGGTTTGTGGGATTGCGGGTTTGTGGGTTTAGGGTTTAGGGTTTAACTGTGGTAACGTGTATACTAGCGATATCGCTACTACACAAGCTAATTAGATTGTAACTAAAAAATCAAACTTTTTAATTTTTTATTAGCAATTTTCACATTCTAACATATATATATTTTATATACATGCAGTACAATACTCTATTTGTTAAATATCCATCATGATATTCACTCAGGTAGAGTACATCTTTGTACATAAGCAGTATGACATAACTCTATGTACAACATCAATAATTCGGTTTAAATTTTTAAACGCAATATCATATTCTTAAATATGTACATTTTATATCTAAACAGTATAATACTCAATTTGGAATATATCGAACATCACATTATGTCAAACAGAGTACATGTTAGTACATCAGCATGCAATGTTATTAAGCGATACTCGGTAGTATGATGAGTGATGATAGTTGGTTAGTGAACGTGTGCATGATACTTTGTTTAATTCAATAATCGTGCTTGTAATCACATAAATGAGTTGTAATAAACTAAGTATCTCTAATGAAATGCACTTGAACTGCGCATATATATATATATATATATGTAGTTCATGTGTGAAGCTCTACTATGCTGTTGTCTCTAAAGGTAAGCGATGGATAGCGTTTTCAAGGATTATCACATGATGTGTAGAGTTTCTTATTGTCTTACAATTAAAGACTAAGTTTCTTAAAACTCTTTCAAATTATGTAATTGCAGATTAAGTGACCAAATCCCTATCCCGTTATACATGAGCATACGACGGAACAAATGAAAATTATTCTTAAAATAGAATGATTAGTGTCTTATACCATCATTTCGTTTAATTCGTGATTTAAAATGTATGAGTGCATTAAAAACAAAAAAATCTTAAGTAGGGTTCTAGCGAGCATTTGTAGCGAACTCGCAACATCCTAGTAACATACTTTATGTCAGCTTCTCAGTTACGATATCGCTAGAAGGATAAAGTAGAGCATAAAAGGAAATCACATGAGCACGTAACGACTTCGTAAATAGCCACGTCAGGCGTAACGAGAGAGTTCCGATTTCGCAACAAGGTAAGCTAGAATAAAGTAAACACGTTATAGAACAGAAAAACCCTACACTTTTGTCATCTTATCCATCACTTCTCCATCACGTTATACGGGTTTCATCTCCAAAAGTTCAAACTTTTGCACATCTTCTCAAATCTCCGCAACTTTCTTCACATCAAATCTCCATTACCCATCCCATACATGTTGGACACATCAATTGTGTCAAAACAAACTGGAACTAGCCACTAATTGCATCCAAAAGATTGGTAAGTTTTGCAATAAATTCTCAACCACATTTTTGCCTATAGTTTTTGCAATTAATGTCAATCTTTATTTGTTCTTGTTCAATTCGGTAACATCCTTTGTTATGGGTAGGAGAGGGACAAACAAGGTAGACCATCCCCAACCAAAATAATATATTCCACCGACACAACTTTGTCATATACCAAAGGTACGATTTTTTTCATTCTTATATGCTAAAAATTTGATTTTCTTGTACATAGTGCCTCCATTTATCATGTTATTACTAAATATCATGTCAGAAGCATGTCCTGAACGAAAATCAAGATTTTCGTTTAAAATTATCCGTAGCTAGCTTAGCCCTAAATTTTAGGATTATGAAATATAATGTTTTTACTACAAAGTACAACTTTGATTTATTAGTATTGTGTTAGTCATTAACTAAATTCAATGTACAAAGGAAAGCTTAATGGAGAGCCCTTCAAGTTCGTTAACTCCGACTCAAGTGGGGGGGGAAATGTTGTTGGCGGTTCAAGTGAGGTTAGAAGACAACGAGAAGTGACTCGCGCATCGAAAGAAGCTCAACTCCTCACACATTGTCGCGAATTAGAGATTAGGATCGATAACAAAATACTAACACATGTCAAGTTTAATGACATTGGTGTTGCTATTTCACCCGTAAATGATGCCGCGCGATGGTCGAGTTGGTGTGCTAAGACGGGTAGGATACGCACACCATTAGACACAACATATTGGAGGCTACTAAGCATCGACATCAAAAAGGATATATGGAAGGAATGCAAGGTTAGTGTGGTACTTGTTATTTTTAATTTCAATTGAAAATTGTGAGTGTGACTATTTTTATGATCACATTTGTAGCGCCCCTTTATTATCGAGGCAACATCCTATGATCAAGTGAAGAAGAAGGCTCTTCAAATCGCATCAAAAGCTCATCGAGAACACAAATATACCCTTGCCAAGGATTATATCAAACCGAAGGGCACGAGGTTTGGGCAAGATCCAAGTACGTGTTACAATCACATTGTAACCCTTACTTGGGAGGCATTCAAGAAACGGTGGTTAGAAAATGACGCAAAGGTTAGTTTACTTACTACATCTTGCAATAATAGTTTCATGCGAATTAGCCAAATATTTTTGTTTCGGTTAGTGCTTTATTCCTAAAATAACATAGAATTTTTAAAAGGGTTTGGGGGATAGGAAGCGCAAAGCCACTGCTGATAATGTTATGCCTTACACGGGGGTAGGGCGGGGTACTTGGGTGTGGGGAGGAAGACCTCAAAAAAAAACATGAAACCGAGGTGAAAGAGCTTGTGGATGGGGGCATGGATGCGGAAGAGGCGAACAAGCTAGTCATTGCCGAAGACCCTACAACATATAGTAGACAACAATTATTTGTCTTGGGTAGAATTAAAAAAGACGGGACTTACTCAAGTGATGAGGCAAAAAGGGTGGCTAATCGAGTGGTACGCTTTACCTACTACGCCATACCATGTTCCATTTTAGTATCTACAATCACACCATCAAACACAACAAATGATGACGATAATAACTTTTCATTTACTATACTACCTTTTTAGGATGAGGTCAAGCGTGAAGTTGAAGAAGGCTTGTTCATCCCTGTCGGTAAACACGATGTGCTACGTAGGGCACTTGGGAAGGCCGAGCATCCGGGAAGAGCTAAGGGAATTGGTGGTTATGTTACTCAAATAGAGGCGTTTGGTATCAAACATAGTGGGAAAGACCCTAAACCATCCAAACTCCAAATAGCATTGAACCAAGCCAAAAAATCCGACCAAGAGGTCAAGAAATTGAAAACAATGTTGGCCAATATGTGTTCTTTTATAAAGTATCCTCTTCCATCCGATTTTTGTGACACCGATCCAATCAATGGACCCTCGTCTAGAGGTTCACATCCTTCCCCACCACAACATGAGGTTGACCAACCTATTTTTGACGAACCTATTGTTGAACCCAACAAGGAAATATGCACACCTTCGGCCCCTATCAAAGAGCAAGTTCACATACAACCATCCGATCTCAAACCAAAGGTACGTTTAATTACTTGCAACTCAATCAAATGAATAATTCTACACAACTCATGATTATTGATATTTTTTAAATATGTCTAATTCGACCTAATTAAACATGCCTTATTTGTATATTAGAACTCCCCTTCTTGCAAGTTGTACGCTGAATGTGGGATGAATTCTCAACCCCGCCACGTTGCAATGGGAAATTCATATCCTGACATGGCACTACATCATTAAACCAAAGTACCTATTGGTTTCGTTAGGGTTTCTATACTACATGTGTTAGTCGAGGATGCGTTGGTACCGGTCGCGGATCAAGAGTACACGACAGTGGGTAAAGGTTTGGGCCGTTTTTTTGTGTGGCCCAAATGGTTGGTAGTTGATGTGAATTCTAATTCTATCCCAATTAATAAAAACACACATTCACCCGTCGTAGACCCGCTAGATTTTCCGGTAGCTAAGAAACCGATGTCGGTGGGAGAAGTTGGATTCATAAAATCACTCCCGGGATTCCTTCGCACGTTTTATGATCTGGTGGGCCACCATAGTCAGGATTCTGTTTACTATTTCTACTCCAATAAACAGGTGTTCGGCGAAGCGAGGGAATTAGTCGTTCCATGGGAAGACTTTGCCCTTTTCTGGCACTATAAAACCCTTCCCGAAACAATCCTTATACTACATCAAATGTAAGCTACTTGATCTCATCTCTTCTATCGTATTGCAAGTTACTAATTTTCATGTACTTGTGCACTATTATACGTTCATATCCCATCTATTGTTTATTTAGGTACATGCAATGCCTTGCTCTAAATGCAAAGACTTTCATTGGGTTTTTGCACCCAATATGCTTGCAAGAAATGAATGAAAGTAATCAATCGCGACTTGTTTATCTCTCTAAGATCCTTAGTGACAAGACCAAGACAATTTACATAGGCCCATATCTAGAGGGGTTAGTTTTCTTTGTTACAATTGGATATTTGCACTTCGTAAACATTATAATCTTCGACACGGGTTCTTACATTTTCATTTCTTAAAATATGTAGCGGCCATTGGAGTTTTGTAGCTATGATACCATCGTTGAAGCGAGTGTATTGGATGGACCCGCTACACTTAGGTCCATCTACAAAATTTGCAGATTTATTAGAGGTTGCTATGCATAGTGCACATGACGACACACTACTTCCCTTCAACCTTATACAGATTCAGGTGACAGTACAAATCCAATGCTCATTTATTTCCACTATGATTTCATTTCAAATCATTTGTTATACTTCTTCACTTTCAGCACCGAAAGCAATTGTCAAATTGGGAGTGCGGTTACTATATGATGTTGTACGCAAGCGAGTGTGTAGCTGGCCTTGTTCAAGATAATCTGGAATTACATCGCGTAAGCATTGTTATAACCTACTTATTGTACCTATTACTATCTACGTTGCATTCAATAGTATTAAAAACACATTTCATATTCTTAGATTATCGAGGAAAATCATGCACCGTACACCAAGAAGGAGTTGGAGGATGGTAGAGATGCATTGGCTAGACACTTGGTCCTTATTAGATCTCGGTACATCTCTAGGCCTCACATTCCCAATAAAAACTAGTTTCTTTTTTGGTCAAATGGATGCATATATTTACTTTGAGTTCCATTACTTCCATAAGTTTATAAAATGTGGCTTGATAGTGTTTCATGTTCATGTTTTGTGCTTAGATACCATGCATCTTGCAATTGACAGCTTAGACAATTAAAATGAAACCCAATTTTAGTGGAAATGGGTGGAAATGGCTCAAATCCTATAATTTTGTGACACTTACGAATTACCTGCGATTTCGTAACTTCTCTCGCCCATAACATTAAAATATTTGCGATCATCTTGTCCTATCGCTACTTTAATCGCCAGGATTATATTTCTGAGCTTAGTTTTTGCGCACTCGCTACCCAATCGCTCGTTCTTTTCTGCCTCTCCAATCTGATCTCTGTCGAGTTCGTAACAATACACGCCAAAACCAGGTGAATGTCTAGCTTACTCGTAACGTCTTTTTTTTTTCTCGCTCACCCGGTGGTAAAACGTCGTCGTTTATTGGTTCTAAGCTTAGTTTTTGCGCCATCGCTACCCAATCGCTCGTTCTTCTCTGCCTCTCCAATCTGATCTCTGTCGAGCTCGTAACCATACACGCCAATGCCAGGCGAATGTCTAGCTTACTCGTAACATCATTTTTTTTTCGCTCACCCAGTGCTAAAACGACGTCGTATAAAGTTAGCGAGATTAGTAGCGAATTCGTTACTACACACATAAGCGATTTTACTTACGATATCGTTAACTCTCTCGAACCAAAAACTTTTATTATATTTTTATAATATAATTTTCACAATTTTTACATTTTTATGAAAAACAATTGTTCGGTTGCGACCTCGCTACGGTGTTGCTAGCGAGTAGCTAGTGGCTGTCGTAACCTAGCTCGTTTTGATTAACCGGAATTTTTTAATTTGGCTTGTAACGAGATCGCTACTTATGACCGAGCGATTCGCCTCTGTTTGTCGTAACCAGTCTCGTCAGCAGATAAATATATGACAAACTAGGTTCACTTACGAGCTCGTAACTACTGGTAGCGATCCGCACGGTGGAAGTCGTAACCATTCTCGTACACATTCATAACAGTCTAGGCTTTTCAATGTAGCGAACTCGTTAGTATTTCATCTGGCGATCCGTAAGCTGCTGTCGTAACATAACAATCAAATATTTGTTTGGGACAGGTGTTTGCTAGTTACGGTATCGCAACGAGCCAATTAATATCATACAGACTTTCACGCTAGCGAGTTCGTAAGTGTTTAGCAAGGCGTATAAGCCTACATCCAAGGCGGAAACAAACGCCTTAAACCCAAAAACATCTAAGGCGGAAGAGGAACCGCCTTAGATGATTTTTCTCATTCAAGTCACTACCAGGGAAGGCATTTGTTTTCTGCCTTAACACATGAAGGATGAACTGTCTTAGATGGCTTGATATTCTAGTAGTGATTGTATAAAACGATTGTTAATGGCCACGAATTTGAGGTTAGCTGGTGGATTTTGAATGAGTTGGTAGGCTGCTCTTATAAGAATGCTGAAGATGTAGAGAATAGCAGCGGTGATGCTCCTCTGAATGTGTACAATGCAAATGGATGGTTGGGCCCTGGATTTACACTACCTGGTGGTGTGGATAGACAAGCATGTGCGTCTGCCTACTTTGGAAGACCTGTCGGTGATAAAGAGGCCGCACATGTGTACAACCTGAAATGCATGACTCCGGCACATCGAGTTTTGTATGACTGCTTTCATAGAATTCTAGTTCCTTCTCCAAAGAATGTGAGCGAACCAACAAGCACCACTACTAACTTGTTCTACTATGTTGTTCTCGGGCGAAAAATTAACCCAGGCCATACAATATTGAAGCACATGGTGAATCAGATGGGAGTGACCAAACAGTATTGGAATATCTCTTACGGCGGTTTGATAACCAAGCTCCTCCTGAAGATGAAGCCGGACTTTAAGTTTCACAGCCCTCCCGTTCCCTGCAGAATTTACGGGCTTCAGTACTTCCAGAATCGAGGATATTGACTTGGTGGATGGTGCTTGGATCACAAAGGTCATCCCGGTCAAGAACAAGCGTGCAAAAGGTAACACATGTAAGAATCTGTTTCTGTTTTTAGTTTTCCTGTGATTGAATAGGTTTGATGAGGTTATTACTAACTAGTTTGTGTTTAATGTCTCGTCGCAGTGATGACCGATGTTGAACTGTACTCAATGGCGGAGCGGATGTATGGCAATGCTAAGGACAACACCAGTCGTATAATGGGAACGAGGAAGAAGATCTTTCATGCAAAGAAGAAGATGTCCGCCATGGAAAGGTCGCTGTCAAGTCGTGGATTCGATCTTGACTTCCCTTGAGGTCTCCGATTACCGATTGCAAGGAATGTTAGCAAGTAGTGCTAGTGTACAGTTTTGCAGGCTTTTGTTTTTGGCCAATGTAAACTAGTCGTAATGTCCCTAGGGCTAGATCGCAATCTTTTGAAACTCTTGCGATAATTGGCAAAAGTGTGCCGAAACTGTACTTCTGAATTAACCATGAATATTAAATCCTATACATCCTTGCATCTCAATCTCTTCAATTTTAGGTTGCACCAAAAAATAAAAGGCCATTTTACTAGTTATTTATCATCCAAGTTCTTGTTAGGCAGCATGACTTATTTTTTTTGCTTATTACCTATGTCTTTCGAACTCGTAAATACTTGAAAATACTGAACTTTCGAACTCGTAAAGAGTAGCCCTCATTTGATTTTTTAAACTCATGTTTCGGGTGGCATATAGGGTATTCTTCTGTTCAGAATTTGTTGCAAAATTTCAATAACTAGGTACATTCGAATCGAAAAATGTAGTTGTACACGGATTTTAGAATTCGAAAATAAGTGGTACCAAAGTGACCGTTTTCCTATAATTTAAAAAATTGCAGTTTGATTTGTTTCGATTTCGAAATAAGGAAGCATGTGACTTTACAAATCAAGTATGTGACCTTTCTTGTAGAAAATCTCCTTTAATACTAATGCCTGTAAGTTCGAGTGCGAAACTATAAATACATTCAAAAATACATCCACGTCATCACAATATGGTACCTTACTTTCGGACTCGACAGTTGTGTTTCATACTTTTTGAATTCTTAAACAACACACATTTAACATGAAAGATGGTACTAACAAGTGTCAATCATTTTTCTAATCTTAAACTTGACTTTCTTCACAGTTTTCGATTTCTAAACCTTTGTTTGGTACCTTTGTTTCTAAGCTTAAAAGTTCACCCACACCTACACAGCTCAAATTCATAAACACTCTACTATACTCATCTTCATTACGAAATCGAACATTGGGTCACACGGCCTATTCTACATTTACGCTGTCCAAAATTTCTAACAATTTACCCGAGCCATTTTCGAATTCGAAAAGTATGGTTGCCGGCGTTTTGCTCTCACCGCCGTGCACCGGCGATGTCTCCAAAGACAATTCCAGTAGTGTGCACCGTGTAAATTATTGGAGTGCAAATTATACGTGCAACAATACTGCATGTTGTGATGCTACCAGTAAGCTCCGTGATACCAGTCCCGGTATGAGTAGTCCGGGTAGAGCTGGAATCCTAGTCCGCGGCTGATCTCTCACCTAGATCCTGCAAAACAAAGCCCCCGGGGTCACCCGAGGGTAGACGCTCCAGCGTGATGATGAAGATTGGGCTTTATGCAGAGGAGAGAGAATATGAAGAAATACATAGAGTATTTAAGTCTGATAGAACATACCTGTTACTGTTGGTCACTCCTCTATTTATAATGGCAAGGATCAGAGAGGGTTTAGGTTAAGTGGTCCTCTTCTTGTCGCACATCCGGGGCTGCGGGGTCATTATCATGTCCTTCCTGTACCCGGGTGTGTCCAAGATAGCTGATGTCATGGGAGGACCACTGGTGGGCTGGACTCTCTCTTCTCCTTTGCCAATAGGCTTATCGGGCCAGTGTATGGGCTGAGGCCCATATCACAACTAGCCCCCCGAGACCCTGGCTTCCGGGGCTTGGCCCGGTAGACTGGGTCTCTGAGATGGATCCCAGCGGGCTACAGCCTTTGTCAGCCCGTATCACCACGCGCCAAACTTGCGTTTTTATAGTGCGCGTCCCTTCGTCGTTCGCGCCCTAATTAATGCTGAATATTGTTTTTTTCTCGAGAGTTGAGTTTACATTTCCCAACTTCGAGAAATTCCTTGTATCCTTCTCTATAAATACCCGATCACAGTTTGATTCTCACTTTCCCATCAACAAAGCACAGTCACTTTCTCCCTTCACAATATTACCTTCTTCTTTCCATCACTCTTCCATCTATCTGACATGAGTAGCAACGCCTCTGCCCCGGTAGACGATCATTCTTTGGACGCCGAAGATATTTCTTCCCCCCGTTCGACAGGTGGAAAGGGGTTGATGACTTTGAAAGTCACGGTGGCTTACGTTGCTCCGGTCCCTCCTAACCCGCAAGACCCCGGGAAGACCCCGGTAGACGATGCGGTCGAAGATCTGGTAAAAAGGATGTACGTCCGGCTATCCTATGATGCGGGGCTCGAGACATTTAGCGGTGACATGACATCCAAGGCCTGTGTGCCCCGGCACCTTTTCCTTCATGGGCTTACTTTTCCTCTACCTCCGTTATTCACTGAGTTCCTGGACTACGACAACATATCCCCGGCCCAGGTGCATCCCAATTCTGTCAGGTTATGATTGCTTTTCTGTACTCCTGCCACCAGGCCGGGGTGACCGGGACTGCGGCCATATTCCGCAGTTTCTACTACCTATCCGGTCATATTCTGCGGCCATAACTTCAGTCACCGGTGTGTTCAATGTCCTACGCCGGAACAAAACGAAGCCCATTTGCTCCGGGAGGCTTGATTCTGTGAAGACAAGCGACTGGATGAACAACTACTTCACCTTCAATGAGGAGAAATACTCAGTCCCGGCGTGGAATTAGCAACGGGCCGCAGAGATGAAGAGTGCGCTTCCCCCGGCTCAGTTCCGTCAGGTGTCCGAGAGCCATCACCGGATTGCTGGATTCTTCGTCAACCTGAAGGATTACCAGAGGGTGGGTGGTTACGACTTCCCCCAGGAGGCGTATCCCGAGGAGGTGTTCACCTGCCGTCGCCTGTATGCGAAACAGAGCATTGGTAATTTTCCCTTTTTGTTCTTACCATTTCTTCTAAATTCCGTTGCTAGGTGTGTCATTTTATATTTTATTTCTTATGTATCAATCATATCCCCCCGGCCAGCGATAGTCCCATCCGGGTCGAAGTCCGGCGATGGGGAGGGGAAGGTTGCTTCCGAGAAGCCGAAGAAAATCAAGCCTGGGAGCGAGAAAACGGTCACGGAGACCAAGAAGAGGAAATCCGGGGAGGAGGGTTCCGATGGGAGGGGCCCTGGGGCTGTTAATGCTATCGGATCTACCGGGGTCCCCCCGATCGGAAATCACCGTCCTTTGGCGTTTTCTGTTCCTGCTTCCGGGGTCCATCCCGTTAAGAAGAAGAAGACCGAGCTCCACTCTCAAGATTCGTCCCGGATTCCCCGGAAAGACGAGAAATCCACTGCTGAGAGCAGTCTCGGGCCTATAAATGAGAACAAGGCTGGCTCTTCTTCCCATCATGTTTTGCTTGACGACTCACATGTATGTGTATCTCTTATTCTTTTCATTTTGATTTTTTGTTTTTTACATATGTTCTAAGTGTTTATACTTGCGTAGGATCATGTCTCCAAGATTTTCGGGTTCCCCGGGGTACGAGAAATAATCAACCAAGCTTGTGATTCCCTGTCTGCTAATCTTTCCCAAGAGGTTGACCAGTTGAGGTCGCAGAATGCCTCTCTCTACAAGGAACTATCCAATACCCATAAGGAACTGTCCCCTGTGAAAAGAGACGGTAAGCGTGGTTTGGCCCCCGCGCAAGAAGCTCTCTGTCGGGCCCTCGTTAACCCGGTTTTTAAAAGCCATTCCTTCGAGGAAAAAATATTGGCTCTTTGTGATGTCTCCAACGAGGCAGCCCTGCACGCTGCCTACACATCCATCCGGGAGTATATACCCCGGGAAAACAGGGCGGCATTCCGGGAGACCTGGTATCGCCCCAAAGCGGACGGAAATTTCAACTATGCAGTGGACAAGTTGATGAAAGAGGGCATTGACGGGATATCCCCCGGGGTGATGTCTGTTTTTGAGAAGGCTCGGAGTGCCAATCCCCAGGATATCAATGCTTATGCTGAAGATGCTGCCAAACTCGCGCAGGATAGGGAGGATCCTGGCCCAGATGACTTGGCCAATCTTGCTGCCATCGAGACTCCGGTGACCTCAGAAGCAGGGGAAGGGAACTCCGACGAGGTGAATGATAAGTCCCCAGACCAGGAACAGGAGTTCGAGTCGGTGCACGGGGAGGATGAAGAAGATCAGCTATCCTCGGAGAACGACAAGGCCCGGCAGGAAGAGCAATCTCTTCGGGATGATGATGAGGACACGGATGCTGAAGTATAGTCTAGATACTTAGTCCTCTGATTTCGTATTTTATATTTTGGTTTTCTTTTGAAATGTTGTTTACCCCGGGATCCTCCCCTGAACCGTTCTCTTTTGTAATTCAGGGAGGGAAAAAGAGCTCCGGGGATGAGAGCGATGACTCCAATGATGTAAGGGTCTTTCTCTTTTTCATTTTCAGGCATAACATTTATTCTAATTTTATTAAGTTTTTTGAGTTACGACTGTTTGTTTTAGACATGCTTTGTTCTTCCAACGTCGTCAAGTTTTGCGTCTGAATTTTCTTACATTTGCAGCCCCGGGATGATCCTCCCAGCACAGTTCCTTCTGGAGCTATTCCGGATAGCGAGAAGTCGTGTTCCCGGTGTGTGGAGTTAGAAGAACAGCTGAGCCGTTGGCAATTGGACGACATCCAAACTCGTTATCTTTTGGTTCAATCCGGGATCGGGTCGGTGATTGATGAATTCCCGGATGTCACCTCATTGGTAACAAAACTTAGGGAAATATCAAATCAATTTGGATCCCTTTCCCGGTGTCAATCCCTGGCTCGAGACCGGGTAAACGCATTTTTAGATACAGATAAGACCATTTTGATGCTACAAGCCGAGCATGATGCCTTCAAGTCCCGCCTCAAGGATGAGTTTGACTTTGTAATGTCCGAATTTCCGTTTTATTGCGACAAACTCAAATGGTTGGAGAGAAGGGGCGATCCCCTCAGAAGGAATGTAATGCTGGAAAGGGAGAACCGGGAACTGGCGGCCCGGAACTTAATCCTCCGAGAGAATCTGGTCACCCTGCAACTTACCAATCACCTGACCGGGTTGCGTTTGGTTCGGGTTTCTCCCCCGCTATATACCAACTTTCTCTGTGAGGTTGGGGCACTGCTAGTACGCATGTTTCGTATGGGCTGGATTGACCCCGAGTCGCGATACCGTCCTGCTTTCGAGGAAACCGCCGCTTTGGTGGCAGCGTCAAAGGGAGGTGCAGTATCTCCCCCCATCCTTGGTACTCATTCCAATTCGAGTTTCCATTGATTTTACTGTCGAAAGGTATCTCGGATTCCGTGTGTCCGTTAATCCAGAGAAATCTGCTCGGAGAGGGTCTAGACTCCGCGAAGACGCTGCCAGAATCCGGGCCTTTATCGCTTCCGAGGACGCCGCTAAGGAGCAAAGGCGTTTAGCCCGGGAAAGAGCAAAGGAAAGAGCAAAGTCGTGGCCACCAAGAAGAAAAAAATCTCCATGTGTTCAAGGGCCTGTTATCATTGGAGCTCCCCGGAGGGTATCATCACCTAAAGTTTCATCCTCAAATGATGATTTCGACCCGTATGCCGAGGCCGGTCCTTCGGGTGCTGGTCCGTCCGATCCTCACCCGGCTGAGGAGTCAAATGTCCCGGGGAACACAGTTACTGATAATCCACCCAGTCATCCTGCTTATCAAGATGATCAGGGTTCTCCTATTAGTTGGGATGGCCCTCCTTCCCTATGTTAATCTTAGTTTGCATAGTGTAAGAATTAGTGTTGTAAATTTCACAGTTATTCATTGCAGATTAATGATATGTGTTTGTATGTTCTTTCCCGATACTTGTTCAAGTATTTGTATCAATCATCTCCCCCGGGTCGCTTGTTCAAGTGTGCCCGGGTGCAATCTTGGTTGTCGTCCGGGTGCTTGTTCAAGCGTACCCACTACTATTGCGCTAGCCCCCCGGGCGCTTGTTCAAGCGGCCCCGGTTCAACTATACTTGTGAAAATTTAAACTTGCAAAACTTTCTTTATAATCACAATAATAAAATGCAAATGCGGGCCATGGGACAACCTAGGCTCGACCCTGGCCAGAGGTTCCCATGCCGCTCTCATGCTACCGTCCTAGTCATATCCCTTGCCAGAGGGGTAAATACAAGAATGAACTAGGCATAGTACCTACGTAAGTTTGCAATGTTCCAGTGCCGCAGGACCTTTTTCCCGGACTTGTCCTGCAACTCATAGCTCCCCCCGGGATGTGCTTCTATCACCTTATAAGCCCCTCCCAGTTGGGAGCTAACTTCCCGCTTGCAACTTGCTGGCTCTTGTCATTTCGGCGCATCACCCACTCCCCCAGGGTGAACTGCTCCTTGCGCACTCTCCTGTCGTGATATTTCTTGACCAGCTCCTTCACCCGGGCCTCGTGCAGGGCTACTTTCTCCCGCTTCTCCTCCAACAAATGTAGATCCAGCAGCCGTTCATTCTGGTTTGCCTGCTCGTTCGGGAACTTCGAACAGAGACTGGGAACTCCAACTTCTGCCGGGATTACCGCCTCCGCCCCGTAAACCAAGCTATAGGGGGACTCTCCTGTGGCGGAACTCTCCGTCATTCTGCTTGCCCATAAAACACTTGGGAGTTCATCGACCCAATTTCCTCTTGCTCCCTGAAGACGTGTCTTGATTCCGTTGACGAGGGTCCTGTTGGTCACTTCAACCTGCCCGTTGGCTTGGGGGTGGTAAACCGAGGTCAGCTTCTGTTCAATCCCGTATTCCTTGCACCAGGATTTGAAAGGGTCATTCTCGAACTGTGCCCCGTTATCTGTTACAATGAACCGGGGTATTCCATAGCGGCAGATAATGTTCTTCCAACAGAATTTTACACAAGTACATCCCCTAATGTTGGTCAAGGGAGCAGCTTCTACCCACTTGCTGAAGTAGTCAAAAGCCACAATCAAGTACTTGAAGCCTCCAGGTGCTGTATGGAAAGGGCCTACCAGGTCCAAACCCCAACGGATGAAAGGTCAGGTTCCAGATATTCCGATCATCTCCCCCTGCGGCACATGGATCAAGGGTGCAAATTTCTGGCACTTCTCACAGGAGCGAACTGCTTTTTGGGCGTCCTCAAACAGCGTAGGCCAGTAGTACCCCGTACACATGATCTTGCGGGCCACAGTCCGGGCCCTTGATGACTTCCGTTGGGACCCTCGTGCACTTCTTTTAAAAGGTGGCGTGCTTCCTACCCATCAACACACTTCAGCTAGGGTTGAAGGTATCCCCTCCGGATTAGTTCCCCGTCCAACACAGCATAACGGGGAGCTTTAACCTGGATTTTCCGTACTTTAACCTTGTCATCCGGCAGCGTTCCCTTCTCCAAGTACTCCAGAAGGGGCGTGATCCAGGACTCGGTTTTTCACTAGTGGAATCAGGGACGGAACACGGCGGTTCCGTCCCAGTTGGACGGCGGTTTTGACCGCCGTCCTTGGTGCCGCCGTCCAATTGGCGCCACCGTTACTCGGCGGTTAAAACCGCCAAGTAAGGTTTACGAGTTCGGAAACCTACCCGGATGGGTGTATTTCCGGACTCGTAAACACCCGTTGCTAGCAGGAGGCTACACCGGCCATTACGGGCCGGATGGTAAGCCGGAGATACGTTTTTGTGCTCACGGATGATAAGCCGGGAAATATTCCGGCGGCGGCAGTAATCCGGCCACCGTGAAACGGTGGCGGAAAATATGTAGTTCCGGCTTGAAATACGAGACCGGAAAGTTAGCCAGATTAGTTTCTTACTTAACCGGACGCCTACCAGGGAAACGTTCGGGAAAAAGGGTGAAAAGAAGCCAATTTCGTCCGGCTAGAATTCCGAAACCGTAAACCTAGCTGGAAGAAGTTAGAACTGTCCGGGCCGAATTCAGATTTCGTAAAGGTGGCCCGGATAATTATTAAAAATCTGAATTTTATTTATTTCGGCTTTTGAATACCAAATAGAAAGTATTTAAATGGCTCTAGTGAAGAATTATATGTTTCAAATGGTTGTGATGTATTACGAATGAATGTATAATGTAATACATCACTTGAATACGCTAAATACAACAGCAATTGCCAATAACACATAATGTGTCAATTTTTAACTAGAGCATATGCATGTGAAGTTACGACAATTGATGCAATAGTACTCCTCGGTCGATTCAGGTCTTCGGGTGAGTAGGGGCTTGTATCCTCTTCGAAAATCTGTGCATTAGCATACACAATTCAATATATGACGCAAACATATGAATATGTGTAAGGTAGATGCCCTTATAGATTTGGAACTTACGGACTCAAGGTCATTGTCGAATTCGTTAAGTTCCGCCACCAATTTGATCTCATACAACGTAACGTAGAACCCGCATTCCCAGCTGCTAACTTGTCTCTTGTACTGTAACACAAAAGGTAGATCACATTGTTAAATACAATCGATCGATGTCGATAATACTAGTGTTATTAATGAGAGAGAAACGTGTAGAGTACCTTGATCTCAGTCATTCCAAACTCTCTCCTAGAGGGATTGACATGATTCAAAGCTTGTCTAAGGAGGTGTTCGAAAGACGGGATTGGCGGACGATGGAGAGGATCTATCCAATAAACTTGTTTGGTTTTTTTGTGGATCAAAACAAAGCTCTAATGTTTACTAAATAAAAAATGCATATCCATTTGTCAATAATGACAACATAAAAGTTAACATGAGATAATAATGTATAGAATTAGTTAATATGAAATGCTTACCCGGAAATGAGTGGTGCTAGGAAGAATGATTTGTCCTCCACACCGAGAGCCTCTCTCATGTAACTTAATCACTCTGCATCAGTATGACCTAATTCTTGGATTCACTCAGGGCATAGGAAGCCTATCCATGGCTTCAACCGTTTTTGAACTAGTTGATTCAAGAAACTTAAGAAAAAAAAGATGAATGGTTAAAACAACGGGGAGAATGGCGGTTGAAAACACACAAGATAATATAGTCTCGACATTAAAATTACTTACAGTTGGAATAAGGACATTAGGGGCTCGGTTGCCTTGTCACCCTTCCGTAGATCTTCAAAATCACCCCAACACATTACACTTTACCTTCCAATACCACCAAATAATTCCGTTGGAGCCGGGAATTCGTAGTATTCAAATTTGCAATGTGTAGACAATTTATCATACAACACCTTCATAGGCGGTGTCATAGATTTAACTACAACATCTTTTGGGGCGGTCAAGGGTTGGGGAATTTTTTTTGTAATTTTTGGCTCAACCTTGCGTGCAACGCTCAAAATTGGGTTGTATAGGCTAGCGGGTTGAGTCTCTCCTAAACTCTCGACAATAATTAGCCTACGAGGCCAAAGTAAATACATACCTTCCGCCGGTCCAACAAACTTACACGGGCCTTTGGGTATGGGAATTCGAGCGGTTAAAAGCATAGCTTTTTTCAAGCATACCTCCCCCAAACCGGTTGCAATTTTATCGTCGCCATACATCTTCGCCGACTCATTGAAAATTCCATTTGCAACATGCATAGTAGGCTTTCTCACTCCACCATCGATATATAATTTGCATGGATATGTGACATCTACCTTGACCTAATTAAATTAATGGATTCCATTTTTAAAGTAAGGCGAGGTAAACATGCTAAGACTATTAAGAGAACGAATAGAGAATTTGAATAAGAATGCGATCGAAAAGTGAGTTAGTGTGTTTACCTTTTTTGGTCGGTTTAAGTTATCATCACATATGTTTGGTTGTGGCGATGGTGGATTGCCTTGCACCTCACAAACATCGGGTGAGTGACGTGAACCACATGAAGGAGGTTCCCAATCGTCGCTTATATCATTCAAATTTTGTGGGAGAATTGCGCCCGTTTGCTTGGTTATTATGTGGAGAGCTATGTCCCTTTTCTACATATTCTTCACGGCCTCATCAAGCTCCTTCGTGGTATCACCGAGCTCTTTTTTTGTATCTCCAAGTTACTCTTGCAACTTGTTGTACTTGGTATGTCTTGGTGGTTTAGAAGATTTTGGTTTGCCGATGAGATCTCTCTTCACCACATGTGATGCATATCCACGAACTCTACCGTGGTGTTCCTTCCGTTCCGTCGCCTTACAAAGGATGTCATCGTCTTGTGTGGGAACGAATTCTCCCGAAGAAATTTTCTCTTTGACATCATCCTATCATTTAATAGAAAAAAAATATATGGTAGAAAGAAAAATAGATAGGAATAATATTTGTAATAATATTAGCTCAAAATATTCAAAGAAACAACTTACAATATCTTTTATCAACTTCTTGTTTCCCTCGTGTGTGTATTTGCCTTTGCTATCTTGTCGACCAATCAAGAAGCTAGTGAGTTTATCGAACTCTTTAGGATTAACCACCTCGGTGCTCTCCCGTGCTTCCTCTTCCGTCATCCCACCTCATTTTCTCTTGCACCACATGTTTCATTAGTCTTATAGTATAGCCCTCCCTACTCATTGTGTGAGGTGTCGTATTAGCTTTCGCATTGGTGCTATTCGTCAACCTCACACCCTAACACATAAATGAATTTAAGTTATGTGAACGAAGGAGTAATACTAGAATGGTAGGAATTAATCTTACTAGTCGGTCATTCTCCAAAGTGCGTGCTTTGAATATTGCCCAACTTTCTTGTAGAATATCGGTGTAGGCCAACCAAGGGTCCTCATCCTTAAAATCTCCATAAATGTAATGTTTAGACAACATTGCTCTATGATCCGGTGCTGCCTTACTCAAGCGAAACATGGTTGTGTCAAAAAGTTTCTCCATATTTGGGGCAATAATTTTGAATGGTACCTACATAAGATTATAAGAAAAGTTGGATAAAATCTCATTCATGTATACAAAAATGAAAATACCTTAAACGGAGGTAGAGACTTACCAAACACTCCTCCCATAATTTAGTCTTCTCCTTGTCGGGGACCTCGTGCCAAGATTCATACTTTATATCCACACGAGTTCGACCAATTTTTCCAACCCAACTCTTCCGTTAATAATACTCTTCCGATATTGGTTCCCCACCATAGTTGAACGTCATGTCCGTCAAAATCCCCTTCTTCATCCTTTTTTGTAAGACGGCACAATATGTCCTAGGACGCCTCACCCCCTTTTTTTTAAGACCTCCCGCGGTGCTAGGGGTTTTAGGGCTTTTGGGGATTCCTACCTTCTTCTTAGGTGGTGCCATAACTCCTCTACAAATAATAGTTTGCATATATTAAATAACCTCACTATCAAGAAAGAACAATTATATGTTAAATTAATGGTAAGTAGTCATTTTAATAATCGATCATCCTAAACCCCTAGGGTTTAGGATCCTATTAGACTAATATAAATTGCCTATCACATGCTTCACCCTTAATTCTTTGTAATTAAATTATTGCATACATATATGACATACTTAACCCTATATTAGTAGTAACATAACTAGTGACCATCAAGACTAATGAAGAATATAGCCCATAATCCCAATTGATTAATCAAGAATGTAGCCCATAAAACAAAGCTAGTTTGTAGTAATAATTAAGCAAAGCCCATGAACAAATAAGACAAATTAGCCAATAAACAACATTGATTATACAAATGAAGCAAAGTGCCAAGAAATACCTTTTCAAGTAGAATAAAAACCCTAATAGTATGGACAAAGAAGCTACTTTCTTGTTCTAGAACTCAAGAAATGGGGCCAATGTGAGTAATGGTGTTCTTGGTGGTTGGAGAAGAAGATTTTGTTGGTGGAAGAGAGTAAATGGGTGGGAGGAAAGTGAAATTTTCGGAAGTAATGGGATGAATGGGTAGAGGACTAGCTAAGAAAATAGTCTAAGTGTTACTTATTCTGATTTTTTGTACTGTCCGGCTACATTTCTGATACCGTAAAGTTAGCCGGATAAGCCAACAACTAAATAACCTCACCCGGCTATGTTTCCGATTTCGTAAAACCTAGCCGGGCGTTTTAATTATAAAAAGGGGCAGACTGCTTTTTTTCCCCAAATCTGCAAACCCTCCCCAAGTTCATCCCCAAACCAGTCCGCCCCTCTACCAAATTTTCAGTCCAATCTCTCACCATGGTTAGGACTAAAAATCCTTCCACAGGCAAGAAAGTCGCGGAAATCCAACGACAACAAGAGGTGCAGTACGAGTCCTCTTCCGAGGAGGAAGGAGAGTCACCTCCAAGAGCCGAAGAACACGTGGGTGGGAGACGATTAAGCAAGGCCAAATCGAGGAAGACAAAGCAGCAAAGAGGCCATGATAGACCCGCTGAAGCATCGGCAAGTCGGAATTTCTTCAATCGTAGGGCGGAGTCCAACTATGTCGAATGGTGTGGCCGGAAAACACACACTACCAAGGTGATTAGCCCTACCTCTATTGACACTTTGCATATAGGGTATTTGGTTGCTCATTTTCAGCCTAGTTATTTAGATAAATTGCTCTTGCTTGAATCCACATGCCATCAAGATGAGGTTGTGCAATTTTATGCAAATTTAGGAGAGTATGAGTCGAATAACATGTGCACTAAGGTGAATGGTAAACTGATTCATGTCACTAAGTTTCATATAAATGAGGTCCTAGGCTGCCCTTATGTTGATAACTCATCCTTGCGCCCTAATCACCCAGAAGGCCCTTACAAGATTTATAATTTCAACAAATTTCCTGAAACCGGGCCAAACCAACCCGTAGACCTTGAAGCAATGGGACGTAAGTACTTCAAAACTACTTGTCAGGGGGCGGGTAGTTGTCCAGGTGATTTTTATGTTGAGGAGCTTACGGTTGACCAGAGGATTGTATTTGACTGGGTTTGTCAGAATGTGTATCTATCGGGGGGTCATAATTGTGAACCTAGTTGTGGACGTGTTCTGCTCTTCTATTACTTGATGGAAGGGTTGAAAATAAATCCTGGACACTCGATAGTTGAATACATGTTCAAGGTGGGGAGAGGGTCGAGGCAATGGTTTCCATATGCCGGACTTGTCACTGAGCTGATTAAGAAGCAATGTGGAGGTGTTGTTGATCGTGCTGAGCCTCTAGAGTACTACGATGGCGATTGGTTTGATCATAAGGGTTTTGCGCACTGGATATAGAAACTCAAAGGTACGTCTTGAAGGTCTTAGCTCCGGGCGCAGCAAGAAGAGTTGCTAGTCGAAGAAAACTAGAAACCAGAGGTGCGAGTTCATCGGGTACAAGTAAGTGAATATATATTTTCCCTTTATTGTTTAGTTTCGCAGGTGAAAATGTGTTTTTTTTCGAAAGCTAATCATCTGTTTGTTTCGTAGGTGAGGAGGGCCGGTGGATGCGTAAGCTCTCGAAAATGTGGGAATGCTTCACCGGACAAGTCGACAAGGCTAAAGAAGAAGTAGCAATGCTCCGTGCCGAACAAAGGGTTTACATTGATCGGAAGGGACTTGATCTCCAACTTAGCCCGGTATTGAATGAGCCGGATTTTGGTCATCTCCCATCCTCAAGTGAAGAAGATACGGCCGGGGGACCATCCAACAGTAGGGCGACAACCTCACAACCTGGAGAGTAGGGCTCTGTTTCTAGTTAATAATTTTCAAGCAATGTACTTTTAAACATCGAATTTATCATTTTCGTTTGTGAAACTAATCTATTATAGTACCTTATTCATGTGGATGTAAACTTGATCGATTTTAAAGATTTGAGTGCTTCAATCTATTGTAATTTATTTTGTACATGCAGAAATTTGGTACTCATGTATTTTGTTTAGATAAAGAGGCAAATATGATGGGGAAAATGTCTGTTTAAGTGTAGTTCCGGATAGATTTCCGATATCTGAAACACTATCCAGATGGTGTTAAATATTTTTCCGAACTCGGAAACCAAACCGGATGGATATTTTACTTATCCGGATGGCTGTCAGGGAAACCTTCGGGAAAATTTACCATAAAATGAGAATTTTAATTAAATAGTTCCGGCTAGACTTTCAGACACCGGAATCTTACCCGGATCAGCTTAATCATCCATCCTGCTAGGTTTCCAAGTTCGGAAACGTGTTTATATATATGGCTGGTTGACTTTTTTTCAGATCACAACTCACAAACTTCCCTCAAATCCCCCAATTCAGAGTTCGGAAATCCCGTCTCCTACCCGGACGAAACGGAAAATCAGTTCCACCACAACCAATTCCCGATCAACCCATGGCACCGAGAAGCAAGACCGTAGCAGCATCCAAACTGGTATGATTCTGATAAGTTTATCAGTCTCGATGCTTATAAGTATTATGGTATTCTTGTTAACAATGCAACAGTACTAGACTCATATGTGTTGGATAGAGATCGGGTTGAGGCACTAGGTTTAGGCCCTATGGTTGAGAAGTTTGCTATTCAAACTTGTGATGCCCTGTTGTTCGATGTTAGTGATCACACCTATAAGGATGAGGTGATGCAATTTTATGCTAATTTTGTTGAACCTAGTGATGGTAAGTACACTACCATGGTTAATGGGAAAAGGTTTGAGTTTGATTGTTGGGTGATGAATGAGTTGTTGGGGAATCCTATCAAATCCGATGAGGACCTTCATCCCAATCTCGAGCATGGTCCACTTAATATCTTCTATGCTAATGGGTGGCCGGGAAGGGATATGATTAAACTCATGTACTTGAATTATCTGAATTTATGCAATCATTATATTGGTCGTGACCTATATGATGAAAGTTCAGCCGATGGGTGCAAAATGGCGTTCTGCCCCATTGATGATCGCATTGTGTACGAGTGGGTGCATAGAAGTTTCATCCCCACAGGAGGAAATGTCGGCGAGCCTAATGTTACCACGGTTATGACATTTTACTATGTCGTGAAGGAGGTTCCTATCAATCCCTGGTATGCAATATGTAATTGGATGAGAACTGCGTGGGCTAACGAGCGACATAAGAAAAACCTACCCTACGGGAGCCTAATCACTAAGTTACGACTACCGCTACTTTGAAAACCATAGGCCGAAATGGACTTTGGGCGATGGAAAATGGATTGTGGAGCCTCCACAACAAAAGGCTAAGCGGGCTAGGGCATCAAGAAGTAAGTCATCTTCACCTCCTTATTCACAATTTATGCTACTTTTTATCAAAATTTAATTCAAATATGAATTTTCATTTTTTAGGTAGGGAGGTGCCCGATGGAGAGCCTTCACCGCATGTTTCCAACATGAAAGCTATGTACGCTAGCATGAAATCTAAGGTGCTCACATTGATTGGCGTTAGGAAGGACGCTTATGAGGCAAGGAAGGAGTTGAGAGCCCTCAAGCGTGCAGAAGGATTTTCCACAAGTGGGGACGCCTCGCAGGGACATGGTGGCGGCGATCAAGACAACGACTATGACATGGGGCCCTGATTAAGTGCAATGTGTTTTGAATTTTTAGTTAAGTATTGATTTGCCTTATCGAATAATATTACATTTTAACTGTATTTCAGTAACGTTTAAATGCTACGGATTTTGATCAAATGTTTGTGCATTTACAATTCCTACAATTGTTTGCAGTATCAATTTTATATAACTACTGATTAGTGAGTGCGTGCAAGTTTTCGCCTAAAAATAACACTTCCGGTTACATTTCCGAACTCGAAATTCTACCCGGATGGGTCATTTAATCTTTACTAAACCGGATGACAACCAGGGAACCCTTCTGGAAGTTGAAAAAAAGCCTTGCCTAACCAAAAAACTTCCGGGTAAACAGTTTTCGAGATCGGGAACCTAGCCGGACAGGTTTGTTCAACATTTTCTTATCCGGATAGTTAGCCGGAAGTAGGTAAACCCTAATTTTACACTATCCTGGGAATGTTTCAGATACCGTAAAACTACCCGGATAGGTTAAAAATTGAGATTTGTCGACTCCCTTTTATTCTATTGGATAGATCAAACAAAGGTGCAACCAAATGTTTACATGAATTACATATTCAAACTAAGTTTGGACTAGTTGTATTATGAATAGCTGATAACACAAAAAGATCAACGACTAACGCCTCAACTTAGTCTTCGGCTTAACTTTGAAAATCAACTTGCTCTTCCGTTCGTTTCCTTTGCTATCTATCACTATGCGTTCGGCGTGATCGGATCTTGCGCGATATATTGACATGTTTGCCTCTGTTTCCTCCATATTAATCGCGTCTTTCTTCGTTGGCACAAAAATGTGAGCAGCTCGTTTGTCATAATCCTCGAATAGCTCATCACCACACACCATTTATTTCCCATCAAGAACAATCTCGTAGTGCCGATCAGAAGGATCCTGAACATAGTAAACTTGGTCACCTTCGCCAGCAAGTATGAATGCATCCGACTTTGATCCCACTTTCTTCCTATCAACCAATTGAAACCCTAAAGGATCGGTCTTAGTTCCTGTCTTTTGATCAACCCACTGACACTTGAATACAACCACCTTCAATGCCACATAGTTTAACTCCCAGATCTGAACAATGGTACCGAAATACCTATCAAGTGAGTAGAATCCTTCTGGATTTTTCTTCCGCGACACAGCGATTGATTCAGAAAATGTAGTCGCACCGCTATTCTGCGAAACACCTTTTGCATTGCTCTGTTTGGTCCCGTACGAGTAACCCTTCACATCATAGCCACTGTAGCTGATAACCGTCGTAAGCGGCCGTCTGGATAGCCATTGCACGTCCTCGGGATGGTCACCAATCTCTACCGTGTCCCTTAACCACTCACAAAAGGTTCTAATATGCTCATCATGTAGTTGGAAAGGCTTTAGGGTTGGGTATAGACTTCTCAATTCCTCCATATGAATGTCAACGTAAGGGCGAACTGATTCATGATTTCGCATCACATGCAAATCGACCGCTGGCGGGTTATGCAGCGTGCCTCTAGTTCCATGCCCGTTGAAACGAAAATCATGCCTCGAGATGGGTAGTCCAACCGTGTCAACCTCATCTAAGTAAGCCGTACAAAATTCAATCGCCTCCTCCGCGACATATCTAGATACAATGCTTGCGTCAGGCCTGTACCTATTCTGCGAAAAGAATTTAAATATCTTCATGTATCTCTCGAAATGATACATCCACCGGAGGAACACCGGACCACACTCCTTGATCTCCCGCACAAGATGGACAATCAAATGCACCATTATATCAAAGAAAGAAGGGGGGAAATACATCTCCAATTGGCACAATACTTCAACTACCATTGTCTGCAGCTTATCTAGCTTACGACGGCTAACTGTTTTCTGGCAAATTCCCTTAAAAAATAAGCAGAGCTTGCTGATGCACATTCTAACGTGGCTTGGAAGAGAACCACGAATGGCAATTATGTTCAAGTCTTGCATCCAAGTGTGACAATCATGTGATTTTACCCCGAACAATTTTTGCTCCTTAACATTGACATAGTTACCAATGTTTGAGGAAAAATTAGAGGGTACCTTCAAATCTTTCAGGCACTGCAAATATTTTGTCTTCTCAGCTGACGACATATTGTAGCAAGCTGGAGGCAAGAAAGTGTTCCCATCCTCGATTACAGGAGCCAGTTCCTTTCTAATACCCATTCTTTCCAAGTCTTTACGTGCTTGAAGTCCATCTTTGCTTTTTCCAGGAATATTCAGCAGTGTACCAAGCAAACTATCGCAGACATTCTTCTTAATGTGCATTACATCTAAACAATGTCTGACAGCCAAGTGCTTCCAATATTGTAAGTCAAAGAAAATGGACCGTTTCTTCCAAGGGCCGGGGATGGGCATCTTCCTACGGTTTTTCCCAAAATCATTTTCAATATCCTTGATTTTCTCGAATACCTCCTCGCCACTGATAGGAGGGGGGGTGGTGCATTCTCTTCCTTCCCATTAAACCAGTTCTTAGCCTTACGGAACTCGTGACTGCATGGTAGGAAACGACGATGTCCTTCATAAACAGTTTTTCTCCCGTGTTTTAATTGAGAGAAACTAGTATTCTCCTCACAAACAGGACAAGCTAGATGACCTTTGACTGAATAACCAGCTAGATTACCAAGTGCAGGGAAATCGTTCACGGTACAGAAAAACATTCCTTTCAACTTAAACCATTCCTGCCGATATTCATCCCACGTCCAATTCTCTTCGAACCACAGTTTCTGAAGGTCGTCAACTAAAGGTTCTAGGAACACATCAATGTCATTACCAGGCTGCTTTGGCCCTGCTATCATCAACGACAACATAACATATTTCCTCTTCATGGTCGACCATGATGATAGATTAGAAATAACAACCATTACAGGCCAAGAACTGTGTGTACTACTCAAATCTCCATACGGATTCATACCATCAGTGGATAAACCCAACCTTACATTCCGAGCTTCCTTCCCAAAATCAGGATACAATTCATCAATTTTCTTCCACTGATCACCATCTGAACAGTGTGCAATCACATCATCATCTTCAACCTTCTCTTTATCTGCGTGCCATGTCAAGTTCTTAGCTTCTTCCCTTGTTAGCAAACAACCTTTGAAGCTTAGGTATAATGGGGAGATACCACATGACCTTCGCGGGAACACGTTTGTTGGTTTCCTTAACAACATCTCCTTGCACATCCACTTTTTGTTTCACAGCTTTGTATCGTGACTCGCCACAAACGCTACATTTTTCCAATTTCATCTCATCTTCCCCTCTAAACAACATGCAATCATTAGGACAAACATTAATTTTCTCAAGTTCCATACAAATTGGACATAGTATCCTCTTGGCAGCATATGCCCTATCAGGCAATAAATTATCAGTGGGAAGCAGCTGTCTAATCAACTCCAGCGCCTCTGTTAATGCCTTATCTGAAAGCCCATGCTTGGCTTTTAAATTCATCAACAATAAGGTCGCGCTTAGAATAGTGTGGATTGACCCCTCATACAAAGGGGTCTGCTTATCATTATACATCGCTTCAAGCGCCTCTGGTTTTCCAAAAAAATGCATGGCAACATCATCTACCAAGTCATCCAATTTATCGTCATAATTACCAACCATTTCATTTTCTCCTACAACCTTCATTGGTTCATTAACAACAACAGCGCTACGTTCTTCCCCATGCCATATCCACGTGGTATTGGAATTTTGGAAACCCCTAACAATCAAATGTTCACGCAAACCTTCAACTCCTAAATACACATCGTTAGTGCAATCCTTACAAGGGCACCGCATGGCCGACTGATTTTCTACTCTTGCATTATCAGAAGCAACATCAATGAAATATTCAACCAGTCCCATATACTCTGGTGAGGTCCGACGATTCTCCCTCATAATCCTACTACGTTCCATAACACTTGTGTACCTATTTTCATAAATTTTAGCAAATATTAATGAATTCATTCATCTACATCGTGCTACTTGACAACATATCAAATACAATATGGTTTCATAAACACAAATAACTAGGAATCAACACGCAAGTTCATATATTATTCAACGAAATTAGGGACACACATATATATTCATGCTTGAAATTAACAAACATCCGCCCATCAATACTAAATTTAGCGGGAGATTACCTCATCGCGGCCTAGGATTCAGCGAGCCCAAAGATTAGGAGATTCTCTGTGTCCTTCAACCCAAATCAAAGATGGAATAGAGTAGATAGAACAAAAGGATCCGTTTCTCGTTTTATAACTTTCTGTTTTACCTCATCCGGGGACGTTTCCGAATTCTGAAATCTTGCCCGGGTATTTTTCCCTCTATCCGGACATGTTTGCAATTTCGTAAACTTACCCGGACGACTTTTTGACTTGACTCCAGCGACATCAGAAACTTGCCCCGTCGACTTGACCGTCAAAGTCAAGCCGGTCAACGGGGAAAGTTCCGGCTAGACATTTCCGGTGTCGGAAATGTAGGCTGGTCGGTGGTTAAACGCAACCGCCAAACAAAAATATCAGTTACACGGCGGTTGCATCACAACCGCCGTGTAATAAGTCATCCGGCGGCGGTTTACGAGTTCGTAAATCTAGAAGGACGGCGGTTTCCTTATTTTCCCGCGGAACCGCCGTCTTCCTGCGCCATTTTCCGGCCACTTTCCACTAGTGTCTCGAACTACCGCGACCTGGCCGGGGTGCTCATATCCCCGGGTAGTGACCATCTCCATGAACAGATTCCGATCCTGATCCGGCTTGAGCTCCGACGAGGCCAACTTACTTAGCGCATCCGCCTTACAGTTCTCCTCCAACAAATCTAGATCCAGCAGCCGTTCATTCTGGTTTGCCTGCTCGTCTGGGAACTTCGAACGGAGACTGGGAACTCCAACTTCTGTCGGGGGATATCCCGTCACCATTGTACGTCGGAACTCCATCAGGCGCTTTGGTGCTTGTCGGCCACTTGTAGTTCAGCACCTCTCGAACCCACGGGGAATGAGGAACCATCCCCCGTCTTCCAATCAGCCTAGTCAACCGATCTTCAATGGAACCGTTGTTGAACGGGGTGGTGTACCCGCCGTAAAATGGTTGAGCCTGCGGGTTTAAACCGCCTGGGAACTGCTGATCCGGATATTGCTGCTGACCTAGAGGCATCTGCTGTCCCGGAGGAATCTGCTGACCCGGGGGCATCTGCTGATATCCGGGTCCTCCTCTTCCATCCTTCTCTAAGTCCACTACATCGGGTATCTTGTTATGGGCCGCGACCTTGGCCGCTTTCCATGCTCGAAATTCTCCAAATTCCGCAGCGTTGGTATGGATAGTTTCTGGGTCTCCGAGCTCCTCTTCCTCCGGGTATTCTTCTCCAGAATCAAAATACTCCGGTTCGGATTCACCACCATCTCCGAACGCCTCCTGGTCCTTCCTCTCCTTTTCTTGCCGGACTTTCTCCCTCTGCTCCTTCTGCATCTCCTTGAGGGCACGCTCCGACACCTTCTTCATCCCTTTGCGCTTCTCAGCGGCCACACGGGCAGTCTCCTTGCGCTCCCGTTCCTTCTCCTTGGCCACTTTCCGCGCCTCCTAGGCAGCCGCGGCCCTCTTTTTCTTAGGGCCACCCTTTGCCTGACTAGCTTTGGTGGGGGGTTCTCCCCCTGTCTTTTTAAGCCTGCCACAAGGCATGACGAAGCAGAGTGTGTCCCACTGGGCGTGCCAACTGATGCTATCAGTAAGCTCCGGGATACCAGTCCCGGTATGAGTAGTCCGGGTAGAGCTGGAATCCTAGCCCGCGGCTGATCTCTCACCTAGATCCTGCAAAACAAAGCCCCCGGGGTCACCCGAGGGTAGACGCTCTGGCGTGATGATGAAGATTGGGCTTTATGCAGAGGAGAGAGAATATGAAGAAATACAGAGAGTATTTAAGTCTGATAGAACATACCTATTACTGTTGGTCACTCCTCTATTTATAATGGCAAGGTTCAGAGAGGGTTTAGGCTAAGTGGTCCTCTTCTTGTCGCACATCCGGGGCTGCGGGGTCATTATCATGTCTTTCCTGTACCCGGGTGTGTCCAAGATAGCTGATGTCATGGGAGGACCACTGGTGGGCTGGACTCTCTCTTCTCCTTTGCCAATAGGCTTATCGGGCCAGTGTATGGGTTGAGGCCCATATCACCACTAGCTCCCCGAGACCCTGGTTTCCGGGGTTGGGCCCGGGAATCTGGGTCTCCAAAAAGAAATCTATCCGGCTATGGTGTTGTCGGTCCGTGTCATCATGCGCCAGTTGCGCGTTTTTTGCGCGTGCGTCTCCTCGCAACTCGTTCTCAATTAATACTCATTACTACGTTTCTCGAATGATGGGAATTCTTTTCCCAACTCCGAGAAATTACTTGTACCTTTTCCCCTATAAATATCGGTTGGAGCCTGATTCACATTTTCATCTCTCCAAACGCGCTGTCCCTTTCTCTGCTTGTAAATCTTTCTACCCTTAAATTTTGATTTTCTATCTGCTGGATATGAGTCGCAGTGTTGTGGCCAACGAACACGACCATTCCCTGGACGTTGAAGATCTGTCTCCTCGTCCAACCGGCGGGAAAGGACTTATGACGTCGAAGGTCGTTGTTGTGTACGGGGCCCCGGTTCCTCCCGACCCCAAGGATTCTGGTGAGACCCCGGTATCCGTGGAGGTTCGGGAGCTGGTCATGCGATAGTGTTTATAAGAATATCCGGTATCTTCACGTAAACTTAAATTAAATATGGACCTCTTTTTATACAGGCTTATCGCATGGTGAAGGAACAAAGTTTCAGATGCTGATATCTATGATTTGATGTTGAGCTACTTGTCAGCATGAATGTCTATACAAAGATGAAGATGACCTGAGGCCAATATTTGTATGTTCATAAAGAGGCAACAGTAAAGAGTATCCCTAGGCTGAGAAACACATCGTTAATTTGTTAATTGCAAATAAAGGAAGCAATGTAGATTACTTGTAGATGCACGTCCTATAGAAGGCGATATTGGGATGGATATTTGATATTGAGAGCATTTTAAAGAAATTATTAAAATTTTGTTCCGAATGTTAATTATTGCTCTGTCAAAATATTAACATCCATGTATATATTTCATGTTCAGACACTTGACTTTATAGACGTGCATAGCACGTTCTGTTTTTATGCACGTCAAATCGTGCGCCGGTTATTTAGCAATAAAACATTTTCAAACATCGGAGGTAGTAATTCATATTGCAACATGCCCGTGCTTTTAATTAAATTATTGTTAATATACTCAGTATACATATTTTAGTGATGAATTATTGATTGACACATACATACACCAAGATTTAATTTCTAATGTTTTATACAGGAATTTTCAAGTGTAGAGTCGCTTTAGATGTGTAGATATTACTCTAAGTTCACCGACATATTAATCTATATCTTTAACAAGTAATTTCTGAACACTAAACACTGCTTGTATTTTCCTAGCAACACATTTCCGGTCTCTCCAAGCTGGCTTGACTGGACTAGCACTGCCTACATTCATATTTCCCGAACCACCATAAACCAGAGGCTTTGATATAAATTTACGTTAGAGTAGGTAATAGTGCAGAGTGGCGGCGGTGCTACAAAAATACTTACTGTTCACAGTCGGAAATACTCAGCGGGTAATATGTATATATATTTTTGTCCTCTGATCGAGATCCCGATGAGGTAATATATATATTTCATGGCCATGATCTTGAGTTTACAGACGTGCGTGCACGTCGTCAAACGCGTGCGCAATTAAATATTTTGAAAATCGCGCGCGCTCACGTCGTCAAACGCGTGCGCAATTAAATATTTTGAAAATCGCGCGCGCTCTCAATCAGATCTTGTCATCACTCAAAATGCACTACCACAAATTTTTCTAGTTTCGTAAAGGTAATGGAAAATGACGTGCAAATTAATAACGTGCACGTACACTAGTGGATTGCGAATATGTTACCATTATTGCATGTCGGTTAATCTACACAGGGCCGGTCCAAGCTATTATGGGGCCTAAGCGAGTCAATAAAAAATTGGTCTAAATTTTTTTTTCTGCGTCGAAATGTAGATGCATCACGAGCACTCTCGGGATTAGAAAAGAAGTAATTACATGTGTTCCATGAATTAAGGACGCTGAATTTTTGCAAAAGGTTCACGTTCGCAGGTACTTTCTGCAACAACTATCTTGCTTCTCTCACTCCTTTCATCGAACACTTTGTATTTTTTGAAATCGCTTTTCTCAAAACTTTCAACTGTGGTGTATTTACATCAAAATAGACTACTAAATGCATCAAAGTAACATATTATCACTGTAAAAGTTCATTAGAATTACATACTAAGAAAGATTTTTTAAAACGAGCGACTCATAGTCTTAATTAGATAAATATCAAATTTTAACACTCTTAGGAAAAAACGATTTGCAGGAACCAAATTATTGCAATAAATATTAACATATTTCAAAAACAAATTCCCATTCAGTCTTCGTTTCAAAATTACAAAATCAAAGGTGATTTCACAAGGTCATGCTAATTTAATAGATTAATACATAGAACATGAAAAATTATTTACCAATTAAGCGATCGGAGAAGTGAAATACAACATAGATTGTGAATTTGACCATCAATGGTGATCGTCGGATCGAGTCGAGGTGAAAAATGAAAGGAGACACTCAATTTAGGATTTAAGGGCTTATTTGCAAACTCCATAAAGTATTATAGACTTAAACGGAAATAAGCAAAAGTTATGAGTCAAAATGAAAACAATGAGAATGGATCTTTGAATTTTTAACAAAAATCTAAATTGGGCTATATATTTTAGTTTGTATGTTAGAAAATGGGGCCCTAAAAATTGGGAAAATAAGACCTTAAAAATCAGAAAAATAGGCCTTAAAAAACGGGAAAATGGGGCCTTAAAATTAGAAAAATTGGGCCTTAAAAATCGGAAAAAAATGGGGTCTGAAGCAACCATGTCAGTTGCTTCATACTATGGGCCGGGCCTGAATCTACATCTAGTTGAAGGTTACATTAATAATAATAATATATAGAAGATTGAACAATTGGATATTACCCGGGGCGCCGGGGGCGGGTGTTGGCATGGAAACACCGGGGAGGCCGTGTATGACGACTGCAACAACTGTTAGTTTTCACAAAGATAAGCTGAGAAGAGGAGAAAGAAGAACAATGATGTTGTGCAGAAAACTGGATACTGCTTTTCTATTCATATCATCCTTTATATACACACAAACTCTGAAAGAAAAAAGGAATACGAAATAATCTATTTCTACGGAAGAAGGAAACTAAATAATCTAATTTCTACGTAAGAAGGAAACGTAATAATCTAATTCCTACGGAAAAAGGAAAGAAAAATATCTATTTCCTACGGATGCTAATTAGCATCTTTATTTTCTAGAAATAGCTGCAGAAAATAAACAAACAAGGAAAAGAAAGATGACTAGAATATCTCACAAATCACCCCCATAATCTTGTCATCACTTTATCTCTGCAACTCCGATTCTGCCCCCAAGTTCTTGAAAACGAACTCGTCCGAGAGGCTTTGTCAGGATATCAGCGAGGTGAGCTTCTGTGTTGATGTAGTCGATGTCAATATCGCCCTGCTCCAGATAATCTCTAATCAAATGGTAACGTATATCAATGTGTTTACTTCGATCGTGAAACACAGGATTTCGGCTAAGATCGATTGCCGATTTGTTGTCCACCAATAACGTTGGTGCTTGTGGCTGTTCACCTTGCATTTCACCAAGCAATCTACGAAGCCAAACACCTTGGCAAGCGGCAGTGGCAGCTGCAATATACTCTGACTCGCACGAAAAGAGTGCCACCACCCGTTGTTTCTGTGATTGCCAACTCACCGGAGATTGACCTAGGAAGAAAACTAGCCCCGTCGTGCTCTTCCTATCGTTGACGTCTCCGCCCAAATCAGCATCACTATAACCTGCCAAGAGTAAAGGTCCAGCACTTTTTCCATATGAAACTCCAAACTCTAGAGTTCCCGCCACATAGCGTAGAATATGCTTCACTGCTGCCATATGCTCAACTCTTGGCTGCTCCATGAATCAGCTAAGATAACCAACTGCAAAAGTAATGTCTGGCCGAGTATGAACTAAGTACCTGAGGCTTCCCACCAAGCTGCGGTAGTCCGTGGCGACCACCGGTCTCCCGTCTCCCGTCTTGCTTAGTTTGAGTCGTGCCTCCATTGGTGCCGCGCATGGATTGCACTCTTCCAGTCCGGCCTTTTGTAAAAGCTTCTTTGCATAAGATGATTGGCAAAGAGTGACCAAACCCTTCCGTTGTTGCACTTGGATGCCGAGGTAGTAACTCAGTTCGCCGAGGTCGCTCATCTCAAATAGATTCGTCATCTCCTTCTTGAACTTCGTCAGTTCTTCGATTGAAGTTCCGGTGATGATCGAGTCATCAACATAAACTCCAACTAGCAGTTGCTCCTTCCCGTTGCTCCGACGACATACCGCGTGCTCGGCTTCACATCGTACAAACTCCAAGTCGCGAAGACTCTTGTCAAGTTTGGCATTCCAAGCCCTCGGAGCTTGACGTAGTCCGTAGAGAGCCTTCTTAAGCCGAAGAACCTTGCCTTCGTTGCCTTGAATTTCGAAACCTGGCGGTTGCTTGACATAAACCTCCTCAATCAGATCACCGTTGAGGAACGCGGTCTTGACGTCCATGTGGTGGATTGGCCACCCGTGGTGTGCAGCGAGCGCGATCAGAACCCGCACCGTCTCCATTCGCGCAACTGGAGCGAACACTTCCTCGTAGTCCACCCCTTGCTGCTGCACGTAGCCCTTTGCCACTAACCGCGCCTTTCGTTTCACTATCTCCCCGTTCGCGTCCTTCTTGAGCTTGAAGACCCACTTAAGTCCGATGGCGCGGTGTCCTGGTGGTAGATCGGTGAGGCGCCAAGTCTGGTTTGCCTTGATGCTTGCAAGTTCCTCCGTCATCGCCGTTCGCCATCCTTCATCCTTCTCGGCTTCAGCTAGGCTCGTTGGTTCATCGACTGTGAGAAGACAAAACTCCTCGTCCTCAGTTTCAATCTTCTCGGTGGCGTTGAGAAGGTCCTCCATGGTTCGATACCGTCGTTGTGCCTTAGCTCCGGAGGATGGTTCCGATGCGTTTGCCGGAGGTGACACAAATTCCACGTTTGGTGGTGGTGATGCACTTGGGGTTCTCGGACTTGACACCGGAGCTTCACTTCTAGGCCTGCTTCTGGTGAAATTCTCATCGTCCGAATGAAGGATTTTCTGGGCTGGTTCGCTACCTACACCAAAAGAGACAAAACGGTCGAAGTTGGAACACTCACCATGCCCGTGGTTTTGTTGTTGTGTCGATGTGGTCCAGTCCCATGCCGTGTCTTCATCAAAGACGATGTCGCGTGATACTTTCACCCGGTCTGTGGTAGGGTCGTAGACGCGGTACGCCACAGTTCCAGTTTCATACCCAAGTAGCACCATCGGCTTGCTCCGGTCCTCCAGTTTCTTCAGCCCTGGCTGGGTGGCCTTGACATGGGCGACGCACCCAAACACCCGGAGATGGCTCACGCTCGGCCGGCGCCCGTGCCATGCTTCGTAGGGTGTCTTGCCGCTGACGCTCTTCGTGATTCCCCGGTTCAGAAGGTAGACCGCCGTTGTCACTGCTTCTCCCCAGAATCTCATCGGCATGCCTTTGGCCTTCAAGAGGCAACGTGCCATGCTAACCACCGTTTGATTTCGTCGTTCGACCACGCCGTTTTGCTGGGGCGAGTATGGCGCCGTTGTTTGTCGATGCACACCGTGGTCGGCAAAGTACTCGCTGAGTTCTTGAGACGTGAACTCACCTCCACGATCGGTCCGCAGTGTCTTCAACTTGCACCCGCTTTGTCGTTCGGCTGCTGCCACGGTCCTTTTGATGGCTTCCGCCGCTTGATCCTTCGAGGTCAACAAGACTATCCACATATATCTACTAAGATCATCTACCATTAGTAGAAAGTATCGTTTACCTCCAAGAGTTTGTGGCTCGATGGGTCCACACAGATCGGCGTGCACGAGCCCAAGGCGTTCGGTCGCTCGGTTCTTGGCTTGGCTTGGGAACGAGCTGCGTTTTTGCTTCCCGGCCAGGCAGGCGTCACACAAGCGCTCAACGTCATCGAGCAGCGGGAGTCCGTCCACCATCTTGTTCCTGGCCATGCGTCGAAGAGCCTCGAAGTTCATGTGGCCGTATCTCGCGTGCCATCGCCACCCATCCTCGCACCCATGCACCGCAAGGCAGACTGGTCGTGCCAAACTCAGATGAAGGAGGTAAAGGCGCCCTTGGCCTCTTGGCACCCGTGCGAGCAAGCGTCCGCCTTGATCCCGTAACGTGAGCCACCCGTGCTGGATCCTCGTGTCGTAGCCGTCCTCATCCAGCTGGCCGAGTGAGATGATGCCGCTGTGGAGCCGTGGTATGTAATACACATCGTCCAACTTTAGGTGCTCGCCGTTCTGGCACGTAAAAAGGATCGTACCAGTGCCTTCTATTTCCACGGAGGTGTCGTCTCCCAGTTTGACCGAGCCTCGTATATCCGTGTCTAGCTCAGAGAAGAACTCCCATCTTCCGCACATGTGGGCACTCGCACCGGAGTCAAGGAACCATGCCGTGTCACTCTGCCGGGGCTCCTTCGTTGACCGTGCTTTAGATCGCGTCTCGTTGAGCAGGACGTGCTCCTTGGTGGCTGAGTTCCCGATCGTGAGTGAGTGAAGCCTTGCTACGAGGAGCGTCTGTTCGTCCACTTCAGCTTGCACGAGGTTGGCACGTCCCTTTCGTTCGCGCCGTGGCTCGGGGCAGTCCTTGGAGATGTGGCCAGCGTATTTGTTACAATTGTAACACTTCAAATTTTTCAAGTCTCTGTCACCGCTCACCGCCCGTTGGCTGCCGTCTCCCTTGTGGCTCGGTTTCTTCCCTTTCTGAAAACCCTTGCCTTTGCCTTTGTTCCCGGAGCTAGAGCTCGGTCCTCGTGCGATCCACTCTTGCTCCGTGAGCAAAACTTGGCCGTTGGAGTTGTTCGTGGTGTTGATGGAGCACCGATCTACTGCTGACCTAAGCCTGCCGATGAGTTCCTCCACTGTCATGCCATTCAGATCGAGCAACGTTTCGATCGAGCAAGCGATTTGGGCGTACTGGCTCGGCACCTCCCGCAAGAACTTTTGGACCACTTTGATCTCTTCTAGAGATTCACCTAAAGAACGAAGGTTATTGACGATACCTGTAATCTGCATGCCGAAGGCGTCGAGTGACTCCCCGTCCTTGAAGGCGATTTGCTCGAACTCCTTGCGTAGACGTTGTGCCGTGGCCTCACGCACTCGATCCACGCTGACTCGCATCATTCGGATTGCCTCCCAAGTTTTGTGTGCCGACGTTTTGACAGCTAGCGCCGGTACCATCTCCGGTGGCACCGCCCGAATCAAAGCCAAGAGGGCCGCCATGTCTTCCCTTTCGGACGGTTCTCCAACGCTGGAAGTGGCCTCCCATAAACCTTGTGCTCGTAGGTTTATCTTCATCACGAGGGCCCATTTGATGTAGTTCGTTGCCGTCAACGTGGGGTACACAATGTTGGCGCCAAGGTTGGTACGTTCTTGGATGACACGTTCGTGGATGACAACTTCGCCGCCGTTGCCGCGTCGTGGCCTGCTGCGTCCTCGTCCTCCCCGTGGTTCCGTTCGTGCCGGTGATCTCGATGCGTCCGCCATAGGATCGTTGAAACTCTTGATACCACTTGTTAGCTTTCACACAGATAAGCTGAGAAGAGGAGAAAGAAGAACAATGATGTTGTGCAGAAAACTGGATACTGCTTTTCTATTCATATCATCCTTTATATACACAAACTCTGAAAGAAAAAAGGAATACGAAATAATCTACTTCTACGGAAGAAGGAAACTAAATAATCTAATTTCTGCGTAAGAAGGAAACGTAATAATCTAATTCCTACGGAAAAAGGAAAGAAAAATATCTATTTCCTACGGATGCTAATTAGCATCTTTATTTTCTAGAAATAGCTGCAGAAAATAAACAAACAAGGAAAAGAAAGATGACTAGAATATCTCACAACAACAAGGTGGGCAACAAAAAGACGTTCAAGTACAAAGGCGACATCAATGATAACGCTAGTAATAAATTTCCGGCAGACACAGTGTGGATTATAAACGAGTACACCACTCTCAGTTGCACAGTTTTCGTCTTGTGTAAGATAAAGATGATCAGACGCGAGAAGAGAACCCGGGGACCAGTAGGTAATTATGTTCAACCCGAAGGCCAGAAGAAGTCGAAGCCAGATGACGATGAATGATGATGATGACTTTGCTAAAGAATTGGAGAACGTGTTAGATGAACCAACAATGGGGGAGGATGACGGGGATCAGATGCAGGATTACATTATGAACATTTGTTATTAAATATTGATGCAAAAAGAATGTATTTTCTGATTTTGATGCAGAAGAATGTATTTTCTGTATTATAACTGAATGGATCAAATGTTTCTGAATGTGTTGCCTTGACTGGAATTTCCCTTTGTTTTCGTTTGAAGCGTTTGAGCATATAATTAATTTTTGTAGTACTGATTTACGGCTCTGGTTGATGATCTAGTTTGAGTTTTCGTTTTTCCTTTTGCATTCAATTCATATTTGCTTTGGCCTAGCTGAAAGTGAACGGTTTATGATCAATTTTGTTTTAAATATGACCATTTATTTATCGATTTTTAATAAGATATCACTATGAAGGTGATCTCAAATTGCAGAATGTGTTTTCTGAGCTGCAATTGCTGTGCTGTGCTGCAGAAAAATAGGCTAAAGGTTCGGGCTGTCTTTTTTTTTTTTTTTTTTTTTTTTAAATTCAAACCACTCAAAGAGTGAAGGGATGTTAATTAGGCTCCCTTAACCCTAGATGAACAAGGCCTAAAAGGCCATAGTTTTCTGTCATTGACAGTTACATAAAAGAGCATCAGCTCATGAAGCATAATGCTTCCAAAAAATGAAAGCAATAGGGTGGCTAGACCTGGCCCTGTGTAATCCATCTGATCCCAAGAGATAATTTTTCAGCCTATTAGAGAGTTGCAAGCAAAACTCAATGCGGCACCAAAAAATATCCATGAGACAAAAAATTTTGGAGATGATAATGCCTGAATCTAAACTATGTACAGAGTGAAAAAGACATTCATTTTCACAGGGGCAAAAAACTATTTTTCAGCCTTTGTTTTGAGCTCATCTACTGATTGAGCTAGTTCTGGTTCATTTTGCTCCATGGCATCCCACTGGTCTCCTTCCAGTGGGTCTTCATTTCCTGCAGTAACCAAGGCATCAGTAGTAACTGTAATTCATGCAGTCCTAAGATTATGCAATCCCTGTTTATCCAATAGAATTAAGTTTTTCAGCAACTGAGGGGCCATGTAGTTAGGCATAGATTGGATGTGGGGATTGGCAGCACTAAATTTTGCCAGGAAGTCTGCAATCAGGTTACCCACTCTAAAAATATGGATTATGTCATTTCCTTGTAATTTTTCATGAATGTGGTGACATAAGCTCATATGTTTCCAGTTTGCCTCTGAGGAATTTTTAATACACCTAACTGCAGACAGATAGTCAGACTCAACAGTGTAGGTATGAAAAGTTTGTGCAACAGAAACACCAAAATCTATGGCTAATATTTCTGCATGCAGTGGTGATATTGCAGAGCATTGTTTGAGAGCCATTTTAATTACCCCACAGTGCCTGTCTCTTACAACCAGACCTAATCCCACTGAGTTGGGAGAGTAAGATGCATCCACATTTATTTTAAATCCTAAATCAGGGGGCACCCACCTAATAGATCTTGCAATTTTTGGTTGTTTCTGTCTCAGGAATGGAATAAGTCCAGACCTGAGAAGATCTCCATGTTTCTCAGCCTTTCCCATAAGAGGGAAGGCAGTGAAAACCAAGGAGGCCTTTTTGGCCACCTGAATCAAAATTGTCTGGTTACTGTCATACTTATCCTCAAAAAGAATTTTGTTTCTTCTGATCCACATAAACCAGAAGGCAGAAACAATAGTGGTAAGACTCACTACAGTGTGTACCTTAGACAAATTTTTATAAGACAAGTAGTATGCTATTCTATGCCTAAAAGATAGAAATGTAGGGACAGGCATCTGAAACAGGGAATGCATAAAATCCAGTAACTGCATATTTTTCTCACACTTGTTAAAAAAGTGATCTATTGTATCACTGTGACCACAGAGTGGACACTTAGATGCCAGAGAGATCCCAATTTTAACAAGTATGTCATCAAAAGGGATCAAACCATTGACTATTCTCCATATCAGTATTGACATCTGAACATGTATGTATTTATTCCATACCTTTTTAATTGAGTGTCTGTCACTTGATTGTCCTCTCAGAGTTCTATATGCTGATTTAATTGAGAATGATCCATTTTGTTCAGGCCTCCAAACCAGCTTGTCATCATGGTTGTACTGCACCACAGCTTCCTGCAATAGTGAAAAAATATTGGTAGCCAAAAAAGGCTCCAGAACAGGTAAAACCTGAGATTTGTGAGCACAAAAATTTGCAACAGAGAGCTTAGGAAAAGGCAGTCTGACCCCATCTGGCCACTTGTAATACAGTGCTCCTTCACCTGTCCAATTTGAATCCCAAAAAGAGGCTGAACCCTTTCCAATTAGGACCTGTGATTGAGAGTTGCAGAACTCAGTGACAATACATATTCTTTTCCATGTATGAGATGCTCTATAGGTCACAGGGATGCTCCATAAAAAAGATGTCCATATAGCCCTGTTATTTTGCATTTTCCACCACAGCTTGCTTGAAAAGGCCTTTACTGAAGATCTAATATCTCTGAAGCCCAGTCCATTTTGTTTCTTTTTTGCTGCCATTTTTTTCCAGTTTCTCCAAACTTTTTTAGGCCCCATTTCAGACTCTCCCCAGAAGAATTTTGCTCCCATCACTTCCATTTTCTTAATGACAGTTTTAGGTGGCTGTAGGACAGTGAAGTAATGTGTTGGTAGTGTTATAAAAACAAAGTTCAGAAGGACTAATCTTCCAGCTTTTGTCAGCCATCTGTTCTTCCATCCATTAAGTGTCCTTTCCATTTTCTCCAATAATTGCCGGTAGTAACATATCTTGTTTCTACCACTGAAGATAGGGATTCCAAAGTAATGGAATGGCATTTTCCCTTGCCTCATGTCTGTCTTCCTTTTTATTACTCTGATTCTTGTTTTCCCAGTCAATCTATTAACATAGAACTCAGATTTTTCAAAGTTTATCTTCTGCCTTGAGCAGATCTCATAAGCCTGGAGAAATCTGATAATCCTTTTGAGGTTTCTTTTTGTGGCTCTAGCAAAAATGGCTGTATCATCAGCATACATCAAATGGGAGACCATGTTTGCCCCATGTGGCATGATAAAAGGTTGAATGTATTGTATCTCCATCAATCTTCTGAGACCCCTTGAGAATGCTTCTGTGGCTAAATTGTATAGTAAGGGGGAGAGGGGATCACCTTGCTTTATTCCTCTAGATGCTGAGAAGAAGCCAACAGCAATTCCATTAATTAACACTGAGTACCATGAAGCCTTTAGGTTCTGCATCACCACTTTGACTATATTACCATGGAATCCAAAAGCTAGTAGAACTGAGTTCAGAAAGGTCCAAGATATTCTATCAAAAGCCTTCTGCATATCCAGTTTGAAAATAATATTTTTGCTATCTGGATTAGTGCTAACAGCCTTAACCATCTGTTGCATCTGGATGATGTTGTCTGCTATATCTCTACCCCTCATGAAAGCAGATTGCTCCTTTGAGATTAATTTTTCCGTCACTGGTTTAAACCTCTCCATCAATATTTTAGTAAGCACCTTGCTCACAAAATTTGACAGGCTTATGGGTCTGAGCTGGGAGAAGGAACTAGGGTTAGGAACTTTAGGAATGAGGAAAAGCCATGTGCTTTCCATGGCTTTTGGGATCATTTTTACTTCCATAAATTCAAGAGCTGCACTCAGCATATCTTCTTTGATAATTTCCCAGCAGTGAGTGAAAAAATGGCTTGAAAAACCATCAGACCCTGGTGCACCATTTTTGTTCAGGCTGAAAACTGGTTCTCTAATCTCCTCCATTTGAACCGCTCTACCAATCTGCATATTATCCTCCTCACTCAGAATTGTAGGGATCTGATTTATGAAAAAATTTAAGTATCTTCCAGAGGCATTAGGTGCCTCATCATTCAGCAGACTCTGATAAAAATTAACACCTTCAGTGGCTATCTGCTGAGGATCTGTGACCCAGACTCCACTTGTAAGCTTTATTTTTGTGATCTTGGAAATCTGCCTCTTCTCTCTGACCATATTGTGATAATAGTTGGTATTTGCATCTCCTTCCCTAAGCCATTTGACATTGGCTTTCTGTTTCCAGAAAACTCCATACTCCTTCTGAGATCTGATGAGCACAGCCATCCTCTTATTTAGTTCCATTCTGTCAGTTTCTTCACCAGTGTCTTGATATCTGATTCTGCTTCTGAGACCTCCTTTTCAGCCTTTTCCAGGTTGCTGTGCACATCCCCAAAGACCTCCTTATTCCAAGTCCTAATTTCTGGTTTCAGCCTCTTCAATTTGCAGATTAGCCCTCTCAAGCCTATTTCTGAGCAAGGTTTTTTCCAGCTGCAATCCACCAGCCCCAAAAAATCTTTTCTGCAAGTCCACATCTCCTGGAATCTGAATGGCTTTGGTGCACTAATTTCTGATGTTTGGATAGAAAGGAGGAGTGGGTTATGGTCTGAAATAGTCCTACTCTTGACTTGAATAGAGCTATGTGGGAAGAGATCACCCCATTCACTGTTGCACATGCCTCTATCCAATCTCTGAACCAGTAAATCTCTTTTTGTTCTGTTGTTGGTCCATGTGTATCTATTTCAAACAGTCTTAACCTCTACCAGATCTTGAGCAGATATGAAACCATTATAGTCTCTGATACTCCTTGCTGATGGGGGTTTTCTGCCCTTTCTTTCTTCACATGCTGCAATGGTGTTAAAGTCACCAATAAATAGAGTGGGGACTCTAGGCAGTGCCTTAAGATCAGCCCACAATGGTTCTCTCAGAACCCTTGTTACTTTGGCATATACAACACAACAGTACCACATTGTTTGACACATAGGTTTATGTACAGACAGCATAATAAATTGATCTGTTTTCTTAACTATGTTAATTACTAAGTTATGGTTCCAAAAAAGCCAGATCTTTGCATGGTCTGCAGGAGTGGCATTTGGAAATTGTAGCTCAAATTGCAGTTGGGAGATATTTGTATTAAGGTGCATTGGTTCTATTATGCATGCCAGGTCAATTTTATTTGTTCTTATCAGATGTTGCAATCTAACAAGTGAAGTTGAGTATCCTCTAATGTTCCAAACAAGCACATTTCCATAAATATTGTACCTAATCATTGACTAGATTTTTTGGACTTATGTGATGACCTTAACCATTGTTCCACTGTTTTCCCACCCTCAGGTATGCCCCTCCTAATTCTTTTTTTTTGGTTCAGGACTAGGCAATGGAGTTTCAGAAAGTGTACCTGCTTTGTTGGCATTGGTGGTTTCAGGTTGTGTGTGATCATTGTTCTTGTATTCCAGTTCACTGGTGGCTTCCTCACATGAGCTACTGCCATCATCATCATCTTGTTCCTGTAAAACATGAAAAGATTTAGATATTGTAACCTCCCTTGGATGTGCATATGGTACCATGGCTAGGTTATTTGTGAGATTCTCAGGTGGCCTATTTCTGATATTCAAATCATCATAGGAGTAAAAAGGAAGCTTTGTGGGATTTGTTACTGCTTTAAGGATGTCAAGGGGGGAGGCATGGCTTGGTATAGAAGGGGTGATGCTGGTTTTAGGGGTAGGAGGGCTGGTAGTATCTAATGGTATCAGTTGCTGTTCCTCCACATTGGGCTTAGGCTGGGAGATTTTTGGCTGAGGTGGAGCTGCTGGTGCTGAGCCTGTTGGTACATCTTGTGGGATGATATTCTTCTCTGCTCTGGATAGTCCAGAACCTCCAGCAGCTGCCATAGATATAGGAGATTTCCTCAATTCTTGCCCCTCCTTTTCTTGCGCTCTGTTGATCAGTTTTCGGCCATGAGTCTTCTTTAATTCTGGGTGCGGGAAGCCACACTTTTGGTCTTCATGTCCAATCCTCTTGCAGTATGTGCAATAGTATGGAACATTCTCATATTCTATGTCACACTCCACATACTTATTGGGGGCTCCAATGATGATTGATGGCTGCAGAGGCTGAAGAAGGTCGACCTCCACGCATATTTTGATTGCAGATGGCCGGGAAAGTGATGCCGTTGCAGAATCCATCTTAACGAAAACTCCAATCTGATTCCCTATATCTTCGATGGCAGAACTGTTATAGTAAAGGATGGGTGGCTTGTGGATGGTCGCCCAGATTGGGACTATGGATGATTCAGTGTCGGTGGAGAATTCCGGCGACCACTTCAGAATTTTCATAGGTTTCCCGTTGATACTGCAGACTGCTCTCATCTAGAATCTGTGATAATCTTCCTTGTCCTCCATTCTGATGAGAATATGCCGGTAATCAAGAGAATCGATATGATATTTCCCGGCGATCCCCATTGCCTGAAAGGCCTTGTGTACCAACTCCATCGGTGGTTTCCGACTGGGAAATTTTCCGATCAGAGCAGTCGAGTAGTGAGCTGCAAAGGTTTCAATTGATTCAGAGGCGTAAATGTAAGCAATCTTGCCATTCACTCTGTGGGAAATAGGCTTAATTTCAGGGTTAGACGGTAAGGTTGAAGAAAGGGGCTGACTTTTAGGGGCTAGTGCATCCCGGAACGATTTTCCGGCGAGATTTCCGCCGGTCCCAGGCGGAGGTTCCGCCATGGGAGAGCCGTTATCTGTCCGTTTTTTGTGTCAGGATACCGATAACGTTAAGAAAATAAGGAAAAAGAAGGTTGTAGGAGCGGCGCGTGTAAAACAGTTTAAGAGAGAAGGCAGAGCATATTGATGAGAGAGAAAGTGAAATTAATTGTCTACTTTAAGGCTGTCTACTTTAATTTATGTAAAATATTTTGATTTAAAATTGTAAAATTGCTAGTTCTGATGAGACCTAGTTTATATTATCATGTTCTTTTCAGATATGGGATGATATTTATTCATGTCCTAGTTTATCTCATTTGTTGATCTCAAAAACTGGCGCTTCTATTATTTGGTTTGCCTTCCTCAAACTTTGGTGCTTGATACTCCTGCAGTAGTTGTTAATCTTAAGCTGGTGTTACTTTAATTTTCTCCCTTTCTTCGTTCACCTAATTTGACAAATGATGCCTTGCTTTTAATGTTTTAATGCATCAAAGATCTCGATCTTGAACATGCAGTATCCCTATATATTCAGCGGATCCATCAAGCTGCCTTATAATTAAGATCCTCTACAAAGTGGTTCATATGAAATTGCACTTATTGTCTGTGAAAGTAGCTATATATGATAATTCATATTCCACTGGTGGAATCAAGATGATGCCCTATCGATCTAACTTGCAATTCTCTCTCTTGAACAGGCAATCAACTGTTATTCAAGAGCTATCAATATCAAATCTGGCGATCCTGTTATCCTGAGCAACAGATGTCCTAATTTGTATGGTTTTAACGAAATTCTAATTTTTTTAAAAGATCCATCAGCTCGTGTAATATCAACAATATATCAGCTCGTAAATTGAACTGAAGTATGATTCTGCCAGGGATGTGGTCTTGTCTTGCCTTCAAATTGATCCCTCTTGGTAAGATACAATTGCAAACAAGTCATAATTTCCTTCATGATCACGGAAACACACTTCATGGTACCTTTCACCTTTTTTTAGTCTTCAAACACACACACACACACATTTTTACCGTGTGAGATTTGCAGAATTTTGAACTAATTAAAGAATATCATAAATTATTGGGTGATTATATAGCAGCACTAATTTTGTAATATCTTTGTTGGAAATCAACTCTCTCCATTTCAGAGAATCAGAGTAGCCATAGATTTCTCAGAAAGCAGCAAGGATATGCACCCCAAAGGCCACTATGAACAAGGAGAGATGCATGTAGCTGTGGAAAGCAACTGTGTTCTCGTACGTAATCATCATCATCATCTCTACTTTATGTTCTCATATAGTAAATGCTTATAACTTGAATATTGATGTATTAATCTTGTGGTTTTGGGAATGTGAAAATTAGTTATGGCTTTTGTTGATTGATCTAGTAAGATACTCATGGGAATTGTTGCAATATTTTGAAGCATATTATGAATCAACTTTATGGGGATTGGTTACTGATCATATATGCATGTGCGGTCTTCTCTATTATTTGCTATCATTCAAAATGCTAAACACTTTTTGAAAGTAAACTAAAGGCTGCCAAGAATTATCATAAGAACATGTCCCTTCTCCGTACAGCAAGCGGTAAACACAGCTGTAAGGAATGGTGGTGCATGCAATTAAATTTACAGTTACCAACTGGTTGAAGGAGGTTGTTGACGTATTACAGATTATGAAGTTTCAGATGCTGATTATGTTCTTGATGGTGATATCTATGATTTCATCTTGAGCTACCTGTCAGCATGTTTGTACAAAGATGAAGATAACCTGAGGCCAATATTTGTATGCTCATAGAGAGGCAACAGTAAAGAGTGTCACTTTTTTATCCATGCTCCATTTTTCACTTAAATAATGGTGGAGAGAATAGAAAGATTAAATATGCAGAAAGAATAGATCCGCAGACACATATATTTTAGGGAGAAAGAAAGATAATTTGGTAGAGATAGAATATGGGTAGAGATATAGAGAGCAAGAAATATTTTGTAATAAGAAGTTTGAAGTAATAATAAGAAGTTCTATTTCCCCTGTTCTTGTCCGAATATTCTGAATTTTCTGGATAATTATTGAGCTTTGGTGATTGATTTAGCACCACCTGCTTCTAATGAAACATGGTTTTGTAGGCCTAAATATCTTCCTGATGAGAGGGTTGAATATGAATTGCTTAGAAACTTGCCCAGAAACCTGCTTGATGCAATGCTACCTTTCCAACATGATACTGTAGAATTCTCTGAATATTTGTGCACATATCCATATCGACTGGATCTGCTCTAAATTCAGAAACTACTCGCTATTGTCTAAAACTACAAAATTTTGCCTGAGAGAGGGGGAAAACGAGAGAGAATGGTTCACAATAATCACTCTTGGTCAAGCATTTCAAGAACATTAAACATATAGAAGATATTACTATAATCAGCACTTTCATGTTTATTCTTCTTTAAACTTGAAAATTTGAATGAGTATCTACAGCTAGCCTGCAAAAAACAAGAGGTGTGAGCTTCCATAAAACAAGAACATATATATATCGAAGTTCACATACAAATATCAAACCTGAACAGTGTTCCATTCCATCCAGACCTCCGATCAAAAAATACAATAAGATATGTGCACATACAAAACCTTGTCCTCGAGTCCACATGTTAGTAGTGGCATGTCATTGGACTGAGCAGCTGATGCGGATTTAATCAATGATTTCAGGGTTTCCATAATGTTAGCAACGGAAGGCCGTTTTCCATGGTTCACTGCAAATCATGGCTGTTGGTTTAGTATAGATGGTAGGGATCTTTCTCAGCTTCCATGGTAGAATTAAAATGAAATCAACGATTTTAAAGATTAGAGAATCCTCTTTTCTCCTCAACATGAAATCAGAGGCAAGAATATTGAAAGCTCTAAACAACACTACTAGAAATCGGACTCTTAAGCTTCTCCCAAAGCTCCATGTTTGAATCTGATTTAAGAGACCCTTAAGCTTCCCATTGCACTTCCACAGTCTTTCTCCGACCAATTGCCCCAAGTTTGAATCTGTCGACGCAAAACCGTTGTCTCCACATGCAAATTACTATCAAATAATCAGTAAGCCGAATAGAAAATACCTACTCTGCAATCAAGGAAATATACTTTATCCTCATTGAAACACTTTACATCAACTGTTCTAATGACTATGAATTTAGCTGAAACCAAAGACGGAACAATCAATTAGAAAACACTAAATACTCAAAAATTCACTATAGAGTGAAATATGCCCATCAAGACCACATACCACAAAAGCATTCGCTACTAACCAGAATTCGTAGTTAATATCACAAAAAAATAGGAAAAATGTTACATTAGCTTGCCAAGGAACTGATACAATGTAGGCTGTACAATATCCCAAGTTACAAATGAAATGCACTTATGAGAAAATATTAATTCTAAGAGGTGGTATATACAGAAACGGAAAGCAAATATGAATACATTAACCTTTTTGCTTGCAGGATGAAAATAGTAGAGGTGCATCTAATCCTTTCTGGCGGATTAATAATTTAAAAACATTAAAAAAAGACATTGATAGGTTTTTAAAACAAAATCAAGAACCATAATTATTTTAAACATCTAAGTGGCCTGACACTGCATCACAAGTTTGAGTCCGAATAAAACTGATTGAACAACACTAAAAGTGCACGAAAGTATTATAGAGCATATAAATTTTATTCAAAATATAATGAAACTTACATTCTTGTATACCTCTCATAGCAGAAATACACTTTGCTAAGTTAAATTTGTAAAAGGCTCGGAAACTTAAGAAATCGCACTGATGGTGGCTTATTACTAATAATGCTAGAACTCACTACTCAGTAATAGTAGTCCCTTGCCCTCAGCAAATCAGCCACCTCTGTATCACCAGGTCTCACGTAGTTCCCTTGCCCTCAGCCACCTCAGCCACCAATCCATGCACTGACAGAACATATCGAAAAATGAAGCTTTGTAATAAATAATAGAAGTATTTAGAACAGAACTCAAAGCAACAACAATCGATCATACAATGAGTTCACCTAATTTCATTGATATGTAGATATATAGTCATGAAAATCTTGTTGATAAGCAACAACTAAAGAGAACTTCAAATCAAAATCCTCATTCCTTCATAACAAAAGTAGTTATATTGAACCTCGGCCTTGAAACCGAACTCTAAATGTAGAGCTTCTCAACTGGAGAGTACAATCAAGTTTGAAGCTTTTATTAATGATAATATTAACATACAGATACTCTAACAACTCAAAAAAGAGAAGAGGCAACATACCATATAAGCATCACGCATTAGTTTAAGTAAACAAAGTTATTCTTACCTCTGTCGCAGGATCACCACCATTATCACCGATTCCTAAGCAGCAATTCCACTCTTTTTGTTTTTGACATGCTCTGTTAATGACATTAATTTATTGATGTTTTGCACAAATCAACAAATGTTATTTTTGGTTTTAAAATAGCATTGAGGGACACATGCAATCAGAGTGTGGAAGAAAACAAACTTGGTGAAAGGAGAGGACACGTGAATACAGTTGCTGTTGTTAGTGCTGTCACTGCGAATTTGATTCCAAAACTTCTTTCAACTACACTGCAGTTACATGCTAGATTTTTAGTGGAAGAATAATAAAATGGACAGGGAACACCTTCAGCACATATCTAACATCTTCCATATTAATTCTGACAACAAAAACAATCCTGATCAAACAAATTTTTAAACTTTTATTTTACAAAGCAATCATCAAAATCAAATCAAAAGTATTCTTCTAAAAGTAATCCGGAAGAAAATAGATAGAGAGTTATTTTAACCAACCTGGTTTTTTTTTTACAAACCAATCGTATGTAAACAAACAAATCGCAATCAATTCCTCAACAGTCTCATTCTTGATCAGGTCTCATCACCAGATATCAACTCTCGGCTTTCCTGAGTGACACTACATTGAGTACCAGAAAATGAACACAAAACAAAGTCTAATTAACAAAACATAGAATAAACATGCATAAAAAATGGAAACAGAAAATAATGACAAAAGATATATGTATGAATTACTTGGTCTCAACTGGAACTCAGAAGGTTGAGCTCCTCACGCCAACCCTCCAAATTCCAATATTGCCAAATTTTCCTGATTACTCCAGTTTAACACCTTTCTCTGCGGTTTTCTACAACTCTATATCCTCGTTCTTAGCAGAGTTACTGATCATTAAAGCAAGCAATTAGTTAGTTAAATGTGTATAAATATCAAAATATCAAATGAATAACGAAATTAAGTTTATTACGAATCACTGGGATGCCTTGTTTATCCAATTTATGACAAAGCGTGATTATATCAAATTAATGTTTTATCCTCCATGTATTGCCTCAGCTTAAGAGTGATGTCTGTAGCTTAATTGGAGACGTGAGATTTAACATTTTATAACATAAAATAATAACAATAAAGTAAAAGGAACAAAATGATACTCATCACCATCGTATTTATATAATCCTAATTATTATTATTTTTACGGGAGTTTGATGTATCTTCGAAAAAATTGCTACATTTGATATCTGTGTAATTTGGATTTGATTGTGTCACTTTCTGACTTAAAATTCGAGTAAGGAAAATGATCGTGCAATTAGCGTGCGTAAAAAATTGCTTTACCCTAATGCTGCACATGTTGGTTTATTTGAATATGATTGCACGTTATTATTAATTAAAATAAATTCCTTCGTTGAAATATAATATTCTGCTTAAAATATGCAGTTGCAAGAACTTTTATTTCGCTTGACTAATCCAAAGAGCAAGAATTTTATTTATATTAGATTGCATGTCATTGATAAACTGATATAGAAGAGAAGTGGAATTAATTAATTAGTTGGTTATATTTTTCTAAGGAGAGGATCAATGGCCTTATCTTCCAGGCTTTTGCAGGCATGAATGTGAACAACGCCTCTTCCTCATATGGTCAGCGAGGAGACGGCGGCGTCTCTCACTTCTTCTTCCTCATATGGTTCAAAACAAATTTCTGCAACTAATTAAACTAATTCTTACATTTTAAATAAGTGGAGTAAAACTTTGGTTACTCTTATCACTGACCATCTATCATAAACTCATTTACATTGTTCTTAAACTTTTTGAACTATATTATTAAAGCATTATTGAAATTTAAGATTTTGATGAGAATGCTCAGTTTGATGTTATATATATGTGCGTGTGTGATTAAAACGACTTAATTTTTCATAGGTGTAGTCAGATTGATTTAAATGCCTCGAAGTAAAAATAAAATATTTCCAATGAAGAATTTTAATAGCACGTCTTTATTTTAATTGAGCGTGTACGGGCGTGTGTAGTGCACGCGCTCCATGCACGCAGGACTTAAAACCGTACGTAATATTAATCAAAGAATTTTATGTTGTAAAACACAACAACTCTCAATACCACTATTATTGTATTTATTAGCTCTTAATAATTATACAGTATTTGTATTCCAAACAATTTAAAAAATAAATTAGAGAAAAAAGATTAAATTCAGAAATGTTAATTGACATATTTTATGATTGACAATTTTGACATTATAATGTCCGGTCGACAGTTCTTCAAAACTTTACATTATAATATTCTGCGCAAATTTCAGAAAAACAAGAAAATCCAAGTTTATAATGATATGATAATATTCAACCATGTATTTTATGTATTGCTTTATATCTTGAGATTGAAATGTGCATGTAAGAAAAGAGATGTAGTTGAATATGGTCTTTTTCCTAATTAGAATTAGATTAGAACACATTGTATTTTCGACAAGAAGTGTAATTAGAATTAGATTAGAACACAGTGTACTTAGATTGAAACAGTGTATTTTCCTAATATGGTATTTTATCTAATTAAAATTAGATTAGAACACAGTGTAATTAGATTGAAATCGTGTATTTTCCTAATATGGTGTTTTTACCTTTTCTAGACTACTGTTAATAAAGCAATTAGAATCAGAAAAAGAATGAGAGAGTTGGATCCGACAAGAAGGATCTCAACCTAGCACTATAAAAAAAGAACATCGTGGCATTATTCTACATCAATTTAGAAGGCATTGAAGCAGAGGCATAAATCGGGTGTTGAGGTTTTGCTCTATAGAATCGACGGAGAAGCTGAGCCAAGTTCTGAGGTTCGCTAAACTGATCTACAACGAACAAAGCCATTGAAGGCAGCTCATGTTTGGAACAATTTGAGAAGTTGCAGCCTTAACTCACACTAGATTTAGGGTTTAGTAGAAAAAGTATTTTTCTACGGTTACCGAGTATTCTAGTGAATTTTTCAGGTTGGGAAGAGCAGCCCTGCAGATGTAGGTGAATTCCACCGAACTGCGTGCTAATTGTAGTTTTTTTCAATTCCGCATTTGACATTACAATATCGAACTGTGCAGCGATATTATAATACCAAAACACTGTAACTGCATATTTGATCAAGATTGATAAACTGATCAAATCTAAGTATATTCACGTTTCAGAAAGGAATACCCTCTTGCTGTATTTAAGAAGATAGATCCCCGTAATAGGCAGTGAAACACACGATTAGTAAAAAAGAAAACCCAAGATAATATCAAACGTTTGATTTCAATTTCGATTTCAACAGTAAACACCGACCAGATATATATCTCCGGCGAAGCCTTTCTCTTCTGCGTGCCGGAAATCTACCGCGGATGGTCCTTCTTCTCCTACCATCTTCGCACAGCCAAAGTCTCCGCATATGGAGTGTATATAATTTTGGTTTGAGTTTAATTTGGACTCTGGAGAGAGAATCTATTTGTACAAGGTGATTGCTTTTGGAGTTTTGTCATATATATATTAGGTGGATGAGTTCTTTTGGCTGTTGGTGTGTTTATTCAGACAATCGGAATTCCGGTCAAAAAGATAAAGTTTGGGTGGTTTAGAATTTGTTTCAACCTATAGAGTTTAGTAATTAATTTGAACTGTTTCAACCTTCCATTTTCATTTACATCCGATTATCCGAAGAACCTTTGCTCGCTCGATCATTGTATATATCCCTTTCCTCAAGAGCTATTTTAACACCCTTTCTGAGTGATCCCTCATCTTCTTCCCTAAGGTGAAACGAAATTCCGTCCATAACGATGACGTCCTCCTACTCGACACCGGAGACTTGAGCAATTCCGTCCATAACGATGGCGTCCTTCCAGCAAACGCACGATGTTGCCAATTGACGAAAAAGCCCCTCCCCAGCTTCTTGGGGAACTGCGGAATCTAGCGAGCTGAGAGCCTTGGTAGGGAGGATCGGAGTTATCAGAAGACTAAAATCAAGGTGCAGTGGAATGTCGTTCCTTCCGTGAAAGCGGTGCATAAAGCTGTGTTCATGGTGAAACCATTCAATCAGTAATTTACATGAAACTTGATAGAGCACAGAAAAATTGCAAGAATTTGTAAATTCAAGAATTATTGAGTTGGCAATTTTTATGAACGGTGAAGACTTTGACATGAATTCATGTCAGGCGCCAAGTTCTTCAGGAACTTCGACATTAAGTAATGTCAAGAAGAAGCAGATTCAGAAAAACAACAAACAAGTAAGTCCAAGATTAATTATGGCTGATCGAGTGGAAAGATGATATTCAGCCGAATCCAATCTAGATTCTATTTTGTGTTTTATTTGGTAAGATTAAACATATTTGGAATAAAACCAAATTTATGTGGTTTATTCCTAATTAGATCTAGATTAGAACATTCTTTTTTCTTATGTAATAGAATAGCAAATATGAAAATCACAATTCATACAGGGAAAAGAAGAGTGATGAATCCAATTGATCAAGGGATTCAATGCTCTATAAATACAGAGCCCCATGGCTATATTCAGCATCGTTTCAGGAGCTTCAACGTATAAGCATAAACTGGGAGTTTGAGATTTTTGCTATAGAAGAATCGACGCAGAAGTTAGAGCCGTGTTTGAGGTTCACACACAAATATCGACAAACGTCAACGACAACAAGAGATCGGGAGATCAACATAGAAGGAGTTTGTGTTTGGGACAACTTGAAGAAGTGCTCTCTTGTCTCACACTTGTCATAGAGTTAAGTAGCAAAGGGATTTTGTACTGTAACTGGGATTTCTAGTGAAATTCTTCAAGTTGGGCAGAAACTGCCTCGCAGAGTAGGTTGTAAACCGAACTGCGTTATCAATTGCTGTGTTATTTAAAATTCCGCATATTTGACATTATAATGTCCCGTACACAGTAACAGATAAACCGATCTAAGTTAAATAATCGATCAGATTTAGGTAGACTCACACTACAATTGGTATCAGAGCTGGTGCTTAAATAGCCCTTGATTGCAAGGAGAGCAGATCCGGACAGAGTTCTACCTATGACGAGCAGAGAAGGAGGATCTACCACTAAGCCACCTTTGCTTGAAGGAGAGGCAAAATATGCATTCCGGAAGACAAGAATGTGGGTCTTTATTGATGTTGTTGATGATTTTGCATGGGATGCAGTTATGACAAGTTGGTCTCCACCAGTTGTACCTGAGAATGAAGAAGAAGGAGCTATAGAAGTACTAAAGCCTAAACTTTCATATACTCCTGCAGAACTAAAAGCATGTCAAGCAAATTCCAAAGCTTTGAATGCAATCTTCACTGCGGTTGATTCAGAACAGTTTAAATTCATCTCTAACTGTACTACAGCCAAGGAAGCATGGGATATATTAGAATCAGTACATGAAGGAGATGCAAAGGCTAGGGAGAGCAAACTAAGTGTGCTAACTAGACAATATGAACTCTTGATGATGAATGATGATGAAACCATTGCCCAATTTAATAGCCGATTCAGAGATTTAATGAATAAATGGTTGCTCTTGGTAAGAAACATAAAACAACCGAAACTGATCATGAAGTTTCTCAGGTGTCTACCAAAGAACAAATTTGGAAACAAGGTAGAAGCTATCAAGTAGGCAAGAGACTTGACAAAAATGACTCTGAATGAATTGGTTGGGACATTACAAGCCTTTGAGATAGAATATCACCAAGATTCAGACAAACAGCTCAAGAAGAATCTAGCTTTTCAGACCACTGCAAACAATGAAAATGAGTACCAAAGTGATGATATTTACAGTGAAGAAATAGCTTTATTGTCCAAGAATTTCACCAGAATTTTGAATAGAGTCAACAACAGAAACTCTCAAGATAGACCTAATTCCTGGAAACCAAGAGCTCAAGAAAATAGAAATTTTGGAAGGAATGAGCAAACAAATCTGCCACCACAAGATCTCAGAAGTGGAAACAAAGATGACAAATTAAGGTGCAGAAATTGTGAAGGTATAGGTCACTTTCAAAATGTTTGTCCAAGTGCTAAAAGGAGTGACAGAGTTATGATCTCAAGCTGGAGTGATGATGAAGATACTGAAGATTTTACCAGTAATCATGTGGCATTTGGAATTAGAGTTTCTCAGATCTCAACAAGACATTCAAATGTCCATTCCGATAATGAAGATTCCAGAAATATACATGGATCTCTACAATGTGATACTGAAGATTCCAGCTACCCTGAAGATTTATTTGATGGTGAAGAAATTACTCTAGAAGAGATGTATATTGGGGAATATTGAGAAATTTAGAGAGCTCTACATAGAACTGAAAGAAGAAAATGAGTGTTTAACAAAAGAAAATCAGCAACTGAAAAGAGAGAATGAAGAATTGCTGAAAAAACTGAAGGATAGCACTGAAAGAGCAGAGAAAGCAGAAAACTCTTTGTACAGGCTAAACATTGGGAAAGCCACATTGGAAGAAGCTCTCATCATAGGACAAACTACCAGACATGGAGTTGGGTACAATCAATATCTTTCTGATCACTCAAGTCTAATGAAATATGAAGATCAACCTGTAGAGGAGGATGTTCAGATCAAATCAATTCAGAAAAGAAGAAGAACCCGAAGGTGTAGCTACTGTAAAAGGACAGGACACTCCAAGAACAGATGTTTTCAGATTATTCGGGACAAAGCAGAAGCTCATGAAATTTGGTTCTCAAGTTTTGAAGATAACAACCTTGAATATCAAGACTTCTGGTATTTTGACAGTGCTTGCTCAAGACACATGACTGAATCTCCAGATTTACTACAACATATAAAGCCTTGCTCTTCTGGTTCTGTAAAGTTTGGTGATGGAAAAATTAGCAAGATCATTGGAAGAGGAGATCTCCAAATTGAAGGTTTTCCAGTTTTAAAAAATGTGTTTCTAGTTGAGGACTTGAAAGCAAATCTACTTAGTGTTAGTCAATTGTGTGACAACAATATGCTAGTAGAGTTTGATGAGCATCAATGCACTGTGAGACATGTTGATGGAATTTTAACTGGATCAGAAACCTCTAATATTGTTATGTGCTGGAGGTTGATATAATATGCATGAGTACAAGCCTAGAATCAGAGAGCTCTGATCAGAAGAAGGATAGTGAAGCTACTGATGAAGTGAATGAATATAATGCTCCAGACATTTTAATGTCTTCTGATCAACATTGTGCATCAAAAAATAAGCACCATTCAGATGATTCCCTAACTATGGCACGACAAGAAGACCAAACTGAGACTATGCATGATCCATTGATAGATGAAGTTGAGATACAAAGGACACATCGGATGCAACTTCGACAACTGAGTCCAATAAACTACAAGGAGTTAGCTGGATTGTCAGGGTTTATCTCTACACACTAGTGGAAGGAGGGTCTATAACGGCGGGAGAAAACGGCGGTTTTTCGTAAAAGCCGTTGTTGTTAACGTTCCGATATCGGAACATGGGTGACGTTGATTGCCAAACAGAATTTACGGCGTATGGCTCATAAACGCCGCACAGTTTACGGCGGAAACATGTTAACAGCGCTTGATTGACGGTGCTTGTCCAAGAACGCCGTGTAGTGTGTAGGTTCCGCAATCGGAACTTACCCGAAATTGGTCTTGCTTTGAACGGGTCCCACTTGTAAAGTTATAATATTTATGTTCGAACAAGAAAACCGGTGTTATATGGTTGAACATAATGTGGTTCCGGTTGAGGAACACGACCGGATATAATAATGCCCAGCGGATATAGATCCTATCTTTCTACCCACAATCTTATCTTCTCCCATTCATCCCCAATTCTCCCAACTTTCTCCCAAACTTATTTCCATCTTCGAATCTACTCAAAAATCTCAATCCCAACTACTCTCTTCTCTAAATGTTAACTATTTTTCCTTGATCTCTTAACTCTCCTCCATGGAGATTCAATCAAAAAGAGGTAATTTTTAATTTTCATTGATTTTTTTGTGAATTTTAGTTTCTTGTTCTTGATTGCGTCGGAACCCATTTAAAATTTAAGTATCTAATGGATGTATTTGTTATTGTTGAAGTGTTAGAATATAATCTTGGTGATGGATCTCTTTAAATTTGTTGTTGTTGATGAATTTGCATAAAGATCAGTTTGTGATTGATTTGAAGATGAACTTTTTTTGTTGATGAATCTATTGTTGATGAATATGTGTTTTTGAGTATGAAGTTGTTATTGTAATTTGTAGGTAAATCTGTTGTTGAATCTGTTGTTGAATCTGTTGTTGTAAGGATGGATATGTTGTTGTTAGGATGGATTGTTAGGATGGATATGTTGTTGTTAGGATGGATATATGTTTTTGATATTTTTCGTTGTCTTCATGTTCAACTGATTTTTTTGGTGTTCATCTGGGTTTGTTCTTCGTGTTCTTCGTGTTCATCTGGGTTTCCGATTCAATCGGAAAGCCCATATTTTTTTTACTGAATTCTGTTTATAGGTTCCGATATCGGAACCTATAAAAGGCGGTTCCGACACGCCGCTAACGGGTGACCCCCCTACCACGTCGCAGCCACCAACGGCGGTCAAAAACGCCGTCATATGGACGGATCTTGCGCCGTGATTTCCATATGTGTCCAGTAGTGACATTGGATGACTATTCTATGCTTCAACAGAAGGATGAAAATTTCACCAATCACATGTATGGTGAAAAAGTTGAAGAGACTTAGCAACACTTAGGTGTTGGCTGGATGTGAGGTATTAATTTTTGTATTTAAAAGCAGTGTAGATTTACCGCTTTTTGTAATTATTTTTCTAGAAAAACAAAAGAAAAAATAGAAAAAGAAAAAATACAAAAATATTAGATAGCATAGTTAGGAGTAGTTAGCTTGTTACTATACTGTCAAGAAGAGCTGAGCTGAGAAGTTGAAGGAAGTATAAACATTCGACTGTTTATATAACCAAGCTGAATAGTTGAAGAACACACAGACATTCTAATGTCTCTGTGATCCATGCTGGAAGATGAAGGTTTTGGGCTTGGGCCGAGCTGGGCCAAAGTGACGGTTTTCTGACCGTTAGATGAGCCATAAATGGCATCTTGGGAGTGATTACCTTTTTCGGCAAACAAAAAGGGAATTCGAATGTGGAGCAACAATTTATCCCAATCCATTCCAAGAACAGATTTCAATCTCTATCAAATCCTCTCTATAAATCCCCATTTTCCGATCAGTCAAATCACAGTTTCACTTGTGATTTTGGATTTCTGATTTAGAGTAGCATCAATCTCGCACTGCAATCATGAGGATGAAGAAAACACTAAGGAAGGCAACTCCACCAGAGATGTATAGAATGATGATTCAAGCAGCAGCAGGGCAACACATGCCAGATTCCAGAGATGTTGAAGATAAAGCCATGCATGTAGAGAATCTGGTTCCAGAAGCCCCATTTTCTCAAGTTGCTGATGAGGGTTTGCAGAACTCAAATGTGGAGATTCCAGCAGCACAAATTGATGCTGATGTTCAAGAAGAAGAATTTGTGGATGCGGTTGATGAGTTTGAAGAGCAGGAGGATGGTGCTGAGAAGAAAAATGATGTTGAGCCAATGATGGAGAAAAATGAAGGTTCTCAGATCAAGAATGATGATACGGTTCCTGCCCAAGAACAGACTATTGATGCAGAGAAGGAAGAAAACAGGGTTTTCTCATCAAACCTCAATCTGAGTGGTTTGATGGAGCAGCTGAGGCCTACTGAATCTGTGATTGAAGAAATTGTCAGAATTAATGAGCCACTGGATGTGCTTGCTGACATTGCTACTATGGCCAAGAATCTGAGTCCTGTTGCATCTTAAGAGCCACCAATCACTCAAACTGATGAACTGGATCATAATTCCAGTGATGACGTGCCACTTTCCCAGTTCTTAAAATCCAAGAAGAGGAAAAAAAGAGCTTCCAAGAAGACTGAAGTTTCTGCATCAAAGGAAAATGTTGCTACTGACAGCAACATTCAAATGTCCAGTGCTCCAGAAGTTCAAGATGATGGAGCTGCAACTTCAGTAGATGAGAAAGATGGAGATCCTTCTCAAGCTGCTACAAAGAAGAGGAGAACAAATGCAGCAAGGAGAAAAAAGCCAGCCAAGCCAATCAGAGAGAGAAATATTTGGCCAGAAGTTGAATTTGAGGAACAAAGCTTCATCAGTACAGGTTTTTCTGATTTCCTCAATTACTTAGGCTGTGCTAGTACTGTGAGAAGTTATACTACATACAATGAAAACCTAGTGGATGATTTCTATGAGGCTATGCATGATGGGATAGATGAGCCAGAATCCCAGTACTTTCATAAAATCCAGCTTAGGCGACAAACTCTAGAATTCTCTCCCAGAAAAATTAGAGAAGTGCTAGGTTTGCCTGTTAAAGATGATGATGCTGCTTACCCTCTGGATTTTGCATTCTCCATCAATGATGCTGCTGCTAAGATCACTAACCAAGGAGTGATGGAGTGGAATGCTAAGTATGTGCCAGCCTCAAAGTTGACTCTGAGATATTTCTATCTGTTCAAGATGGGAATACACATTTGGATGCCTACATCAGACTTCTCAGAGGTCACAAAAGATCTAGGGCACTTTCTGTATGCACTGGGGACCAGAACTGACATCAACCTAGGAGCTGTAATGTTTCAGCACATTGCTAAGTGTGCCAACTGTGTCAGGAATGAGAGGTTATTCAACCCATGCCTCATTACAAGATTATTCTCTGAGCTTGCACTTGAAACTGACAACATTGTAACCATCAAGCAGTACAAGCCTACCCAGAAGGTGACAAATAGGGGGAGAATAATTGATTTGCCCTACATACCACCAGTAGATGAGACTGATCAGACTGAGATGCAAAGGAATGAGGCAAGACTAGAGTTTCTGAACTCTAGATATGAAGTATTAGCAGCACATATGGAGGAGATTAACTTTGAGATACACATGATTGAGCAAGAAAGGGGTCCTCTGGCAGAAACCCTTGCTAATGCTGCTGTTGCTGCCGCTGAAGGACAGAATGCTTCAGCTGAGAAGGAGAGATCACAGTCCAGTGAAGATGATAATGAGGACTCTTCCAGTTCAGAATCAAGTGAAGGAACTGATGGATCAAGTGAAGACACTGAGACTGATGCAGACATAGCTACTCTCAAGAAGTGATCTTTGGGGAATTGCAAGCACCTGCTGAGTACTGCACCAGCTACATGAAGACAAGCAAGGTGGCTTTGGCATTTTAATGTCCCCAGGGGGAGAGTAGTTTGATATTCTTGGACTTCTTAAACTTTTTAGTTTATTTCCATGTAATATGTTTTTCTGATGTTATGGACATTCGACTGTCCTCTGCGTGTCCTGTAACTTTTGATGATCAACAAGCTGTTCAAGGATTCAGGGGGAGTTACAACAACACTATGTGCTATGAAGATATGTTTAAAAGTCAAGAAGTGTTGGGTTCACAAAAATGCCAAATGGAGAGATTGTAAAATCAAGAATTATTGAGTTGGCAATTTTTATGAACGGTGAAGACTTTGACATGAATTCATGTCAGGCGCCAAGTTCTTCAGGAACTTCGACATGAAGTAATTTCAAGAAGACGCAGATTCGGAAAAACAACAAACAAGGAAGTCCAAGATTAATTATGGCTGATCGAGCAAACATGGAAAGATGATATTCAGCCTAATCCAATCTAGATTCTATTTTGTGTTTTATTTGGTAAGATTAAAACATATTTGGAATAGAACCAAATTAATATGGTTTATTCCTAATTTGATCTAGATTAGAACATTCTTTTCCCTTATGTAATAGAATAGCAAATATGGAAATCAAAATTCATACAGGGAAAAGAAGAGTGATGAATCCGATTGACCAAGGGATTCAATGCTCTATAAATACAGAGCCCCATGGCTATATTCAGCATCGATTCAGGAGCTTCAACGTATAAGCATAAATTGGGAGTTTGAGGTTTTTCCTACAGAAAAATCGATGCAGAAGTTAGAGCCGTGTTTGAGGTTCACACACAAAGATCGAAAAACGTCAACGACAACAAGAGATCGTGAGATGAACATAGAAGGAGCTTGTGTTTGGGACAACTTGAAGAAGTGCTGTCTTGTCTCACACCAGTCATAGAGTTAAGTAACAAAGGGATTTTGTACTGTAACTTGGCTTTCTAGTGAAATTCTTCAAGTTGGGCAGAAGCTGCCTCGCAGAGTAGGTTGTAAACCGAACTATGTTATCAATTGTTGTGTTATTTAAAATTCCGCATATTTGACATTATAATGTCCCGTGTACACAGTAACAGATAAACCGATCTAAGTTAAATAATTGATTAGATTTAGGTAGACTCACACTACAGAATTCAAACACAAGAACCTATATTAACATAAATGCACTTGAAGCAAAAACTCCAGAGGTTGGCCGAAAATATCTGTACGTTGCATAGTTTGCAAGTACAAGTAGGGTTTCACCAAGTATGCTTTGACATAGCCAGTGAAATAAAAATTCTACAAGTAAAGAAACTGCCACATTGAAAAAATTAGTTTAACTATGAGTCTATGAAACCAATGTACCAGAAGCAATTCAACAATTGATTACTGCGATTCGTGTTGTTAGGTATAAAGGCTATAACCAGGTAGTGTATATGGCTTTTGGAAGTATTTTCCCTGACATGTATTCAACAGCTGAGCCAAGTAAATCAATTTTAATTATTTCCCAACAACTAGTGAAAAAACGCCCAGAGATGCATTAGCTCCCGCTGCTTCATCTTTATTGAGGTCAAAAGTTGCACATCTGACCTTCTTCACCAGTATTTCTTTCATCAGTTCCACATTATCTTCACCTTGGATAAGTTTAGGGCTAACTTACTTAAAGTGCTTAAGGTACTGGCCATTCATTAAGGAGATTCTCAAAAAATATAACCCCTTATCCTCTAATCTCCCCTGGTTAAGTAATCCATCGCCCTGCACTAGTTTTTATTTAAGTAATCTTTTCTTTGCATCTTCTTTCTTTCACAACATTTTGGAAGAAAGTAGAGTTTGCATCTCCTTCCTGTACCACTTAATATTAGATTTCCGTCTCCAAAACATGTTGCCACTTTTTCTGATCTGATGAGCATGGCTCTCTCTTTGTTAAGCTTTGTGAAATCTTCGTTACTGCCTATGAGTTGATATCTCCTCTGAAGAGTCCAGAAGACTCAGCACGACTTAGTTGGCTATTTTGTAGAATTCGCTATGTTTAAACACTTGCTCAAGCAGAATCAGATACCGAGCAATAGAGATTGATATGAAGTACAACTCACATGTGATCGAAGAAGATATTCGAGCGAATCGAGATGATATATGAAGATTGATTCAGTGCTGATTTGATTAGATAGAGAATATATTCTAGAGTTGTATCTTAGTCAGGATTAGTCTATAATAAGGAAAGATTATATTCCTTATAGTATAAGCTATAGAAGTAGAATATAGCTAGGAGACTACTTGTAGCTGTGATTAGCTGGACGAGTAGATTAGCATTTCCAAAATGGAAGGATCGAGAAGATCAAAACGACATCACAACATCGAGGTATAAATAGAGAAAGAAGCTGCGACATGAAGGATCCAACTTGAGTGAAAGTATTCTGAAGTGCACAATAGCTTTACAGTTCTTGGAGCAGCAAATTGAATGGAGATTCAATAGGCCTTCGCCATCGCCAGAGTCTGAAATCAGGAAGCCTTAATACCTAGGGAGAGGTGGTCAAGATAGCAACGAGGAGTTGTTGACTGGCTGTGAGGGGAGCTCAAAAATCCACACGGAAAGATAAGTCTAGATAGTTAATTGTTTGAGAAACTTTGTAACTGATCTTGATTATTTAGTAGATGATTTTCAGACTGGGCAAGGCCCCACAGATGTAGGTGTTTTATGACCGAACTGCGTAACCAATTCTTGTGTTCTTTCTTTTAGTGTTTAAACTGTATTGCATGTTTAAACATACTTGCTAGAGTAGAACTATTAGCTAAGAACACTGTGACTCTGATCGATAGTAAATTTCAGTTGGTATCAGAGCTTGTTCACTTAGTTGTGCCTTTAACAAGGTCAGTGAAGATCCTATCGATCATGTCAAACCAGGAGAAAGATGGTTCGTTTTACACACCCGCATCCATGCTGGATAAGAACAACTATGGCTACTGGAAAGCAAGGATGAAGCACTATAATAATGCTCATGATGAAGAGGCGTGGCACTGGGTTGAGAACAAGTGGCAACCAGCCAGAATCCCACCTGTAGCAGGCGCAACTGAAGGTGTTCTGAAAACCAAAGAGGAGCTGACCACTCAAGAGAGAAAGGACAAGCGACTTAACAGCAAAACACTCAACTGTATCAACTCTGTTGTTGATCAAGAAGCTTTTCGCTTAATGTCAACTTGTTGTACTGCTAAGGACGCATGGGAGAAATTGAAAGCCAACTATGAAGGGGATGCAAAAATGAAACGACAAAAAATGCATACTGTAAAGTTAACATTTGAAACAATGGTTATGCATGATAATGAAACCATTGTTGACTACAATGCAAAGATCAGAGATATGATCAATATAGCTTATCAGTTAGGGAAGTTGTTCGATGAAGGTGAAGTCGTGCAAAAGATATTGAGGTCTCTACCACCAAGGTTCAAAGGAAAGACTATTGCAATGGAGGAGCTAAGCGATACTTCTGAGAGAACCATAGATGAAGTCATGGGAGAATTATCAGCTTTTGAGATGAAGGAGTTAGCTACAGTAACGCAAAATGATATGGCCTTCACTGTGACTTCACGAAAAGCAGCTGAACAAAACTCTCTGTCTAAACACTCTACCAGAAACAACAATGAAGATATGGACGATGATGAGCTTGCTCAAATATCAAGAAGCTTTGCGAAGGTTCTGAGAAAATCTCAAGCACGAAGAAATGATGGAAGAGAGCAAAATTCAAGCATGAGTAGAAGATCGAACAATGATCAAACAGAATCCAAGTCTGTGTTTAAACATGCTGGTAAAATTCAATGTCGAGAATGTGAAGGTTAGGGGCACATTTAATCACAATGTCTAAGTGGATCATCTAGCAAAAAGGGGAAAGCCTACAATGCCACCTGGAGTGATGGAGATAAGTCTGATGAAGAGCATGTTAGCAACCATGTAGCCTTTGGTGCAGTTACTGTACAAAGTGATGAAAGAGTTGAAGGAGAGACCTATGTTGCATTTGGTGCCACTGTAGTTTCAGAAAGTGAGAGTTTAAACATGGACTCTGATGATGTTCATGAATCATACGACAAACTCCACAAACTCTGGGTCAGTGTGACTGATCAGAATAATATTTTACAGAAAGACAACCACAGCTTGAATGAAGAAGTTGAGCAACAACAAATCACTCTTGACGCTATGAGAGAAGAACTGAAGATAGCCCTCGCTCGAGCAGAAGTCGCTGAAGGAACCATCTCCAAACTGAATAAAGGAACAACAGCCTTGGATGACATTCTTGGCATGGGAAAAATTGCTGGAGACAGACATGGGTTAGGATATCGTGGAACGGCAGTGATCAACCAGAACGACCAGACAGAAAGGAAGATGGCCAAGAAGATGATTCGTAGTCAACCTAATCCAGGCCATGTCAGAAAAGAGCAACCTGTTAAAGCTCATCAAAACTCCAAAGTTTGGACTAGGGTATAGACCTACTTATCATCAGCAGAGAAACATATCTCAACCACGATGGGAGGCAACGTGCAATTATTACCGATGACCAGGGCGTTACAAGAGGTGTTTCTTCTGTCTTTTAAGAGATTTGATGCAAGGACCAACAAATGGAGCATGTTACAACATAGGAGCAGGTTAAAACTTGGTGCAACCAGAAAGGTTTCAGCATACAAAAAAGGTATGGGTTTCCTAAAACCAACTACTGCTATGTTGTTCATACCTGTTATAGCTCATATGCCAGAGATGCTTGGTACTTTGATAGTGGTTATTCTAGACACATGATAGGTACTTCTGAGTTATTGAGCAATATTGTTCCCTGGACTGGAACAGTCAGATTTGGAGATGGGAAGAAATGTAGAATAACTGGAAAGGGGTAGTTACAAGTCAAGAACTTTCCAGTATTCAGGACGTACTTCTTGTGGATGGACTAAAGGCAAATTTGCTCAGTATTAGCCATCTATGTGATAACAAATTAACAGTTTTATTTGATGATAAAGTTTGTACAGTAGGTGTCCTTATTGGCACTAGATCTTCAGACAACTGCTACATTCTGGATGACTCTGTGAGCTGCCTCAAAGTTAGTGTGGTCGACAATCTGTTGTGGCATAAAAATCTTGGACATGCAAATCTGAAGACACTGTCTAAGGTTACAAGGCTTGGGGCAATCAGAGGAGTGCCACTACTATCCTATACAAAGGAGTTAACATGTCCACCATGCCATGAAGGTAAACAAGTCAGGTCACCACATTCTAAACTCAAAGAGATTACTACTTCCTATGGACTTGAACTGCTTCATATGGACTTAGTGGGACCAATCATTCCAACTAATGTTTTTGGCAAGAAATACATCTTTTTATGTGTAGATGATTTTTCCAGGTATACTTGGGTGGAATTTTTAAAGGAAAAATCCGATGCAGTAAGCATTATTATTAAGTTTATCACTCAAGTCAACACAGAAAGATCACATGATGCACTACTACAAAGGGGTGGATGCAAGGCACATATTTAAGGCGTTTGATGGGGGCGCGTTTTTTTACGCCTTGATGGTATGTAGCGAGTTCGCTACCTCTTCAAGCTAGCAAAAAAAACTTACATTTAAGACGGAAAGAGGTAGTTAAAGGCGGAAATGGGTTTTGACGTTAAAAAATGCCTGACCAAGGCGGAATAAATGTATCCGCCTTAAATTGAATTGGTTGTTGCGATCTCGTAACCTTTGTAGTAATATAAACGTGTCTGTAGCGATTTCGTAGGTTAGCTCGTTAGTTGTAGGTTTGTGCGTTGCGATCTCGTAAGCTTTGCTAAACCCTAATTTTAGCAGGCGAGAATGTGGGAGATGTCGTAACTGGGACGGTAGTATATTGCGTTTGATGTTACGGTATCGCTTCTGTGCACGTCAAATTTTTCATTGTTCAATGTACAGTGCATGTGAGGGTGATTGAAATGTCACGAGTTCGCAGGCTATCCAAAGGTGTTAGCGACGTTTTAGCGATATCGCAAGGGCGTCTGTATGGGTCACAGATTTAAGCTGAACTGGCCGTTCTAACTCCAAAAACAAAAAATTTAAAAGGGTCTAAACAGGTGGGTATTGAAGGGTGATCCATTGTAGTGTTCTCGGAGGTCTCATTGTTCCCGTGTTGGTGTAGGTAAGGTTTAACTTGCGTAATGTACTGGCTTGTCTCTTGATTTTGGTTGATTTTATGCATAACTTTTGGTTGCATTTTGGTTTATCTTGGTTGTTTTGTTAATGCAGTGTGTAGTTTATGTGTTGATCATCTAAAGTCAGTGGGTTAGTAGTATTGTGTAGCTGTTTGTCTGATTTGTGAATTATGGACCGCAAACGAATAATGAAGGAGAATGCTCGATTATCGAAGGAGTACTTAGATTTGGTTGAACAGTTCTTAGATGTTGGGTTGCGACATTGTAGACAAAACAGCATAGGAGGGGTTAGATGTCCATGCAACAAGTGTAGAAACAACGCCATATTTGAAGATATTGCTGTCGTGCGTGAACATTTAATTTGTAAAGGTTTTGACAAATCCTACACAGAATGGGTTTGGCATGGGGAAGGCCATTATTGAAGTGACCAGGTGGAGATGGAGGAGGGAAGCGCCGAGGAAATCCTGTAGTATAATGAACAGCTTTCAGACATGTGCGACGATGTTGTTATGGAGTTTGTTGGGAAGAAAAGTATGCTGGAGGCAATGTATGACGATAAAAAGACAAGCTTATATGTTTGGGCTAAGCATTCTAGACTGGGAGCAACATTGTTGTTAATGAACCTAAAGGAAAGTCATGATATTTCTGATAAAGGAATGACGGAATTGCTAGAGTTGGTTAAAGAGTTACTTCCTCAGGACAACTTATGTCCTGACAGGGTTTATGCTGCGCGGAAGATATTGTGTCCTATGGGCATGGAGTTTACTAAGATTCACGCATGCCCGAATGATTGTATGTTGTATAGGGGGATTGTTGATTCTTTGAGGGATGGTTGCAAGGTATGCGGTGAGTCGAGATGGAAAAAGAAGGAGGGAAAGGTCGAGGTATGTGGAGAAACAGTGACGACATCGACAAAGCAAGGTCCTGCTAAGGTGATGTGGTACATGCCCTTGAAACCGAGATTGACGCGTTTGTATGCCAATCCAGTTGATGCAAAATTGTTAACATGGCATGCCGATAGGGTTCGAGAGGAAGATGATGATATTATATCTCACGCTTCTGATGGTGATCAGTGGAAGAAGATGGATGCTATGTACCCAGAATTTGCTGACGAACCTAGATACGTGCGCTTAGGACTATCTACTGACGGAATAAACCCTTTCGGGAACATGTCCAGCACCCACAGTTCATGGCCAGTGATGCTTGTTATTTATAATCTACCTTCATGGTTGATGATGAAACGAAAGTATGTGCTTTTGAACACTATGATCTCGGGGCCTAAACAACCTAGCAATGACATTGATGTATATCTAGCACCTCTTGTTGAGGAGTTGGAATCCTTGTTTAAGCATGGGATTCATATTCCTGACGGAAGTCGAGGGGACGCGACATTCCAACTTAAAGCCATGTTGATGTGGAGCATTAATGATTTCCCTGCTTTGGGTAACCTTTAAGGGTGTTCTGTGAAAGGGCATTTTGCATGTCCCGTTTGTGAGAGCCATACTAGTCATTGTCAATTAAAGCATGGGGGTAAGCCTGTTTATCTAGGTCATAGACGATTTCTACCTAGAAGTCATCCGTGGAGGAGTGCAAAGAACTGGTTTAACGGTGAGGAAGAGCATGGTTTTGCCCCAGTCCCACTATCAGGTACTGAAATATTGGAAAAGGTATCGGGCATGGAGTTTGTGTTGGGAAAGGGAAAAAAGAAAAGCGCTCAAACTACGATTTGGAAGAAATGTTTGATTTTTTTCAAGCTCGATTATTGGGATCACTTGGATGTGCGCCACTGTCTAGATGTCATGCACATAGAGAAGAATGTATGCGAAGCTTTGGTTGGGACGCTATTGAATACACCGGGCAAGAGTAAGGATGGATTGAAAAGTAGAAAGGATTTAGTCAATCTTGGCATAAGGACGTCACTTGCTCCCGTTCAAGAAGAAACAGGTACGACATACTTACCACCTGCTTGTTATTCCTTGTCATCTGAGGAAGGAGAGTTTTTGTAGAACTCTAAAATCAGTAAAGGTGCCTTCTAAATATGGTTCGAACATTAGTAGTTGTGTATCTACCGCCGAGTTGAAATTAGTGGGAATGAAGTCGCACGATTGCCACAACCTGATGCAGGATTTGAATGTCATTGCTCTGAGAGGTTTCTTGCCTTCTCACGTTGGAGATGCAGTTGCAAGGCTTTGTTTTTTTTAAACAAATATGCCGGAAGAGAGTAAGCCGTCGTAAGTTGGATGAAGTGCAGGATATGGTAGTTGAAGTACTGTGCAGGCTAGAGATGTATTTTCCCCCTACATTTTTTGACATAATGATTCATTTGATAGTTCATTTGGTGCGGGAGGTGAAGCTGTGTGGACCGGTGTACTTGAGATGGATGTACCCATTTGAGAGGTACATGAGCATTTTCAAGCATTTTGTTAAGAATCGTTATCGACCAGATGCTAGTATAGTGCAGCGATATGTCGCGAAAGAGGTTATAGAATTCTGTACCAACTATTTACAGGATGTACCTACTATAGGACTGCCAGTCTCCAGACACGATGGTAGATTGGATGGTGTCGGACTACGCCATAAGTCTAAATTTAGCCCTTCTTCCGATGAAATATCTACAGCACATTTGTACATTCTGCGCAACCATCATTCAGTGAGTCCTTATGTTGATGTTCACCTTAATGATATTAGGTCAGCACACCCGAGCTGGTCGGAACCTAGAGTCCTAGAAGCTCATTGCAGAGACTTTACTAGTTGGCTCAAAATACATGTGCAGAATGGCGGTGAACACCCCGACGTGGTAAAATGGGTTGCCAAGAGACCCCTAGGCACAGTTACGTCGTTCAGCGGGTATGACATCAATGGATACACGTTTGGCACTAAGTGGAGTGATGATAGGTCTGCAACCCAAAAAAGTGGGGTATCAGTACCTGGAGAGGGTGATAATGGTTTTTTTGGTACCATTACTGATATATGGGAAATGGACTTTGTTCATGTCCGAATCGCATTGTTTAAATGTGAATGGGTAGATCAAGGTGAAGGGGTGCGCACAGAGGATTTAGGCATGACTCTAGTTAATAGAGGAATTCTAGGGTCTAGGGATGATCCATTCATCATGGCGGCTCAAGCTCATCAGGTATTCTATGTGGAAGATCCAACTGATGCTCGATGGGAGATCGTTGTTGATGGTAAGAAAACATTCATCTATGGTGACGGCTTGTTCGACGATGACTCCACTGTTTCTACCGACACCATTCTGCCCTCGGTGTATGAAACTCTGGAGGAGGATGATGACATTGTTTGTGTGTCGGTGTGCAGAATGGATCATGAGGAAGGCATGTGGATTAATCCTGCGGGGAAAACTACAAAGAGGAAGGGGAGGAAACCAAAGAAGAAGAAGACTAAAAAGAGTAAAAAACAAAAGTAGCTATTTGATAACCATTGTTTTTGAATATTATGCTGTATTTCATGGTTCATGTAGTCAAATTTTGATTTAATTAATTTTAGTACACTAAATCTTCTAATTCTAAAAAAATTGTACATTGCTGTAGACGTGGCGATACCGTAACAAAACACGCTAGCAACCAATGCATGTTAACTTGTTGCTTTGCGAGTTCGTAACATTGGCGAACTGGTTACGCTCTCGCAACAAAAAGCTGAAATTCGCAGATGAGCTTTTGTCTCTTGAGTCTGACAGGTTACGACCTCGCTTGATGGGAACAACTTTGTATAAATTTGATTAACTTGAAACTAGCGAAATCGGTAGTAGCTCGCCAGGTGAGTAACGTGATAATAGCGAGTTCGCTAGTATAAAGCCACATACCAAAAAATTAGATTTAACTCCTTAGTAAAGTGGTGTTACATTTTGCAAAAATTTGGCCACAATAAATTAATAATGGAAGTTTAAATAATCAAATATACATAATAAAATATATGACATTCAAATTCAAATATTCTTCGCAATGTTGTTAGAGAAACTGATAAAGACAAATTGAAAATTAAATTGTTTGGATTTGAGTACAAGTACTAGCCAACATGAACGAATGCAAATCTAATCATCATTGCTAGGAGGTGGTGTCTATGATGGTGCTGGTGGATCCCCCTTCGATTTTTTCCTCGCACTAGCCATTTCAATGCCACGTATCACCTTCTCCGTTAACCAGTTTTCGTGATTGATTTTGGCTACTTTATCCCTGAAAAGGTTGACCGTTTCTTCTACACCCTTGTAGTATGCCTCTGAGGGTACACCTGTTCATGTAAGTGAAACAAAAAAAGGGTGAGTATAGCAAATAAATTGTATAAAATAGAAATTAAACTGTAGGGGTTTAGTGTGGCTAACCTTCGACGTTCTCTCTGACTTCTTCAGGATTAAACTGTAGCGGTTTCTTGGGTCCATCCGCTACTTTCTGCCACACACCATCAATCAACTCAAACTTACCTTTCCTCTCAAAATATGACATCGTATAGAAGCAACACTCCTGGGCTATTGGAGATAATTTTATCTTGGGATGCACTGAGGTGAGAAACATGGTTATGAAATTACCGTAAGGGAGCTTCTTGACTGTCCTATTATTTTTTACCACACTTTGTCTCATGTGCTCGAAAATGACATGGCCCGGGTTCAACTGTATCTCCTCCATGATGCAATAAAATATGCTCACAGTAGTATAGTTCATCTCGGTGATCCAACCACCCTTAGGCACGACACTCCTAGCGACCATCTCATAAACATTCCTCTCCTCACCACTAAGTTTATCCAACTTATAAGATCTAGGCACCCTTAAATCGTCAGCATCTCTATCAAAGTACTTCTTAGCATACTCTACAACTTGAGCTCGATCCAAAACCCCATACTCAGGCCATTGTTCTCTAATGTAAAACCCCGGAGGGGGTTGGTTGCTATAGTCCTCGTTAACAGCATAGGTCACGTTCAATGCCTTGTTAAAAAACTCCTCCCCAATCTCGTAGTCCTTCTTATTAACCATGGTGAACCACCTACCCGTCTCCTTTTCTTCCTCAATCAACTGGTGAAAATTAGCATAGAATTGGCACGTCTCATCCTTATGTGCCGGATAATTCAAACCTAACAAGTCACCCAACTCATGAAATTGAAATATCTTTAACACATTCCCCAAACCTAGTTCTTCTATCTGATTAAAATCAACAACATAACAATCTAGCAATTGACTATGCTCCATGTAATTAGAATAGGCCTGGGATGCATCAAAACTTACAAATCTTTGCTTATCATATTTGGTTGAACTTGTTCCCGCCGTCGCCCGTGGCTGAGATCCCGAAGCCCGACCTTCATCACGTCGGGCACCCTGCACAAACGGATTGGGTGCCAAATTCTTTTTCCTTGCCATTGTTCTTGTCGGATGGGTATGTGAGATTTTTGTTGGTTTATTTTTTCTAAGCTCTGAGACGTTCGATCGATGTTGAAATCAGAAGATCCCCAAATATGATATTTAAAGGTTTACGGCTTACGATATCGTAACTAACAAGCCAGCTTATATTCAAGTTGGTTGCGATGTCGTAAGTTTCCACGCACAAAAGAAAACGACGCAGTGTAACATGCTGCGAGGGTTTAATTCTCAGGAGTAATACTAGCGACATCGTAACTAATTAAATTCATATTATATTAATAATACGCAGTACTACTAGCGAACTCGCAACTAATTGTATTCATATTAACCTAGCAAGATCGCTACTATTCCAGTCATAAGTTTTGTTGTTCTATGTGTCAATCTTTGTTGTTCCGAATTCGCAAGGGTAGACAACGTACGCTGCGACATCGCTACAGATTCTCTAACTAGGCTCTGTTGACTGAATACGGCTTGTTGCGAGATCGTAAGGACCTCGTAAACAGGTGCTAGTTAGTTGCGATGTCGCTTGATGTTCTGTTCATAATAAATCATCATGAAACGTGACAGTGACGATATCCCTATGTCCACGCACTATACAAAAAGTGAATGATTTTGCTGATACGATATGGGCTCTTAGGATGAATAAATTAAATGTAAGGGACAATATATCAAAACAAGAAAAAATTAATTGTAAATGTGCCAAAATGGAAAACACAACTTCATTACAATCGAAAAAAACTGGTGATGCAAAAATACACAGTAAAGAACAAATAACTAATACTAGTAGATGATTCGTTCACCGAGTACATGAAGCAGTTCCTGATCGCAAGTCCATGCATCACAGGTGATGTCCGCCGGATCAAGGGGCAGCCAGGAATCGTACCTCACAAACTTATTGAGGCCAGCATGCGGAATGCAGCAGATCGGCCTAGGCCTAACTGCTGCTTCTGAGAAGTACCTAAGGTAGTGTGTCCAACCCCAAGCGTATCTCAGACCTCTTCTCACGCGTTGCCTAGCTAGACGGAGGCCCTGTTTGTCGGTTCTCTTTATGGTTGTGATGACATTCATGCCTCTATGAATGTCACCTTCGCAGATTGCAAAAACAGCCAACACATAGGTCGACGGTGTGTGACCTACTGCAGAAGCTTCGGTGAGCCACTGTCGAGCCCACTCGGTTGCTCTTCCGCTCACGTAGCGACGAAGAACCCAGTCGAACTCAGCACGAATCAATACCAGATTTATCATGTCATCTGGTAGGGCGCTGAATAGAGACACATCCATTGGAAGCAGAAGGCAAGGAATATGAGAAGGCAGAAGGGAATGTGGGAATGAAGGGTCTAATGAGGTTCTAAATGGAGAAGGGGTTGATATTTAAAGGGTTGAGGTGCTCTATTATTCAAAAATCTGTCAGAGTTCCTAGACAAAAAGCAGTCATTATGGTATTCATGGAAGGAAAATGTAAAGGCATTCTCACCTTTCCATGGACACCCCATGCAAACCCCCAAAATAAATTAATTACTGATGGAATTTCAAAGGTTTTTACTGATGTCACAGGTCAGACAAAGCCCAATACTTATACTATCACTACTACTATAGCCCAATATACTACCAAAAGCCCTTATCTCGTTGCGATATTGCTAGAGAATCGCCAGCTAGGCTCTGTTGACTGAATACGAGCTGTTGCGATATCGTTAGGGCCACGTAACCTATAAGCGAGTATGTGACGATTTCGCTAGTGTTGATTCTACTAATAACCGTGACACTGACGATATCGCTAGGAACATGCAAAATAGCAACAGTAAATGATTTTGCATAAAAAGTAACATTTACGATGACGCTAGTGATTTAGCGAGCGATTTTGCTTAAAAAATAACCGTTACTGATGAAAAAGTAAAATGTAAGGGACAAGGTTTCAAAACAAGAAAAGCTATTCAATAATTAAATGAATGAGCCAAAATGGCAGACATAAATTTATTACAATCCAAACAAATTTTACATAAAAAACAACAGAATAAAATAAGAAAGAAACTACAACATCCAAAGTGGCGGAGGGGTTAGAAGGACGTGAAGCACTTCCTGCTCGCAAGTGCATGCATCACATTCGATGTCCGCTGGATCAACCCTCGTGTATCGCCGGTACCTGAATCCGTGATTGAGGTCAACATGTTCTTGGCAGCATCTAGGTCTAGGCACTACTACATCGAGGTACCCCAAGTAGTGCGCATTGTCCCAGGCGTAAGCCAGGGTGACGCGATCCCGAACTTCCTTGAGGCCTTTCTTGTCGGTTCTCTTCATCTCGGTGATGACATCCATGCCTCTCTGAGCATCACCTTCGCAGATTGCAAATATAGCCAAGGCATAGGCCGACTCTCTGTGACCTATTGCAGAAGCCTCGGTGAGCCACTGTCGAGCCCAATCGGTCGCTTTGAAGCTCACATATCGACGAAGAACGTGTCTGAACGTAACACGAATCATTATAAGATGAATCATGTCATCAGGGAGGGCGCTGAAAAGTGTCAAAGCCATGGGAATAAGAATGCAAAGAATAGGAGAAGTTTGAAGGGAATATGGGAATGAAGGCTCTGATGGGGCTCTAAAGGGAGAAGGGGGTGACTTTTATAGGTGTGAGGTTCTACATTGGTCAAAAACATGTGAGAGTTCCGAGCATAAAATTAGTAATTGCTGTATTAAAAGAAGAAAAATGTAAAGGCATTCACACCTTTTCATTGACCAACTTGGCATCCCCAACCAAAATGATTACTGATGGAATTTCAAAGGTTTTTCGTGATGGGTCCGTATACTGTAGCGATATCGCTACTCTCCAAGCGCTACAATTGTTTGCCAGGTGTGTCAAGCTTTGTTGTTAAGAACTCGCTAGAGAATCTCAGGCTAGGCTTTGTCTAATGAGTACAACTTGTAGCGAGTTCGCTACAATAAGTTACACAGGTAGCGAATTCGTAACAAAGATCGCCAACATTTGTCCCACATCGGGTGATTAGAAGGTGATTTTTCAGTTTATATACACTTACATTTCACAAGGGTTCGATAAGTCGCCGACCAGCGCAAACTGAACATGAAACACCAAGGCTAAGGCCCAATACTTACAAAGGCTAAGGCCCAACACTTATACGCCCAATATAGACCCAAACCCAGAAACCCTTTTTTGACGGGTTCTTACCATGTAGCGAACTCGCTTCATGCCACGGCAATGTTGAGTTTTTTTTTGTCAATCTTTGTTGTTACGAGATCGCTACAGAATCTCTAGCCAGGCTCTGTTGACCGAATACGACATGTTGCGATGTCGTTAGGATCTCGTACACAGGCGCTAGTTAGTTGCGATTTCGCTTGGTGTTCTGTGACTAATAAATCATCATGAAACGTGACAGTGACGAAATCGCTTCTTAATAAAAATTAATAAACTTACATAAAATGTAAAGGACAAGGTATCACAAAAAAAACTTATTAAATAATGAAATGTGCCAAAATGGCAAACAAAACGTTATTACACTCATACCAAATTTGGGCAAAAATGGTAAAAAAACATAATCAAAAATACTAGAACATTTAGCCTACACGAGGACCAAGGACGTGAAACAATTCCTGATCGCAGGTGCATGCATCACATGAGATGTCCGCTGGATCAAGTCTCTCCCAGCGATCGTACCTCACTCTGCGATTGAGGGCGGCATGTTCCACGCAACAGATCGGCCTGGGCGTGACTACTCCATCTCTGAGGAACCTGTAGTAGTGCGCCCAACCCCAAGCGTTACCCAAACTGGCTCTGATGACGCGTACTCGAGCTTCCCAGAGGCCTTTCTTATCGGTTCTCTTCAGGGTGGTGATGACATTCATGCCTCTCTGAATGTCACCCCCGCAACATATTGCAAATAGGGCCAAGACATAGGTCGAGTCTGTGTGACCTAGTGCAGAAGCGTCGGTGAGCCAATGTTTATGCCATTCTGTCGCTGTTCCGGTCGCGTACGCACGAAGAACCGAGTCGAAGTAAACACAAATCATGATTAGATTTATCATGTCATTTGGGAGGGCTTCGAATATAGACAAATCCATGGGAAGCAAAAGGCAAACAATAGGAGAAGGGAGAAGGGAATGTTGGAATGAAGGAAATTTATAAGGTTCAGGTGCTCTATTTATGAAAAAGATTGTAGAGTTCCTAGTAAAAAAATAAAGGCATTTTTACCTTTTCAAGATATCCTCATGCAAATCCCAAAAAAAAGTTAATTCCTTATGGAATTTGAAAGGTTATACTGAATTTTTTTGAATGTTATTTCATCAAATCAAACTAAACTAAATTGAAAGTATTGAATGCGTTTGTGGGTTCGTGGGTTTAGGGTTAGGGTTTAACTGTGATAACGTGCACACTAGCGATATCGCTACCATACAGGCTACTTAGCGATATCGCTATAATAAGTTACATCGGTAGCGAGTTCGCTAGTGAGGCACCAACTTGGCTCTGTTGACTGAATACGACTTGTTGCGAGATCGCTACTTTTCAGTTACACAGTTAGCGAGTTTGCTAGTGAGTCGCCAACTTGGCTCTGTTGACTGAATACGACACGTAGCGACCTCGCACGTTACACGTAAATCGGAGCGAGGACCAAGCGATTTCGCTAGGAGCACGCACTATACCAAAAGTACTTGATTTTGCTGAACTGAAGTAACAACTCTAAAAATAATTGAACAACATACATCTAAAAATTGTTGAAGTTATTGACCACATTCATGTAACCAAAACGGCATCTTTGGTGACGCGTACACAAGTGATCATAATCCAAAAACTAGTTAATATTCAAAAAAGTAAATGTTCAAACCAAACTAAACTACGAAATCAGAGGCCTGCGACTAACATATCATGCAAGTCATCAACACACATCTTGTCGCTGCCTTCGGCCTTCTCCCCCGAACTGCCTTCTCCCTCTTGTTGCTTGTCTTGCTCGTTCTGGCCAGCTGGTTGAGCTTCAGTCTCGATGCAGGTGTTCTCTTCTTTGCCTTGGCCCGGTTCAACATCATCGTCGGGTTCTCCGATCAGCCTCTCTTTCCTAATCATCTCATACCTCGCCGGCTCATCTTCTGCATCAGAGTCGGTGTCAGGATGATCACCATCATCACCATCATCACTATCCGCATCTGCATCCCTTACATGATCAGCAACAAGCTTCCCATCGGATGGCTCCTTCCCGCTGGCTGTCGCCAAATCTTCGCTAGGACCCGCGGTGTCTTTTTGCTTGGGAAATGTGGTGCGGAAATCAGGTACCTCCTCCTCATCGCTCAGATCACACTCCACTACCCCGCTGGAAATCAGTTCGCCGAGCCGTTCGTTGTTAGCACATGCCCTTTTCTCGGCCATTTCAATCTCATTCAATAACTGGCCCATAGATACCACAAGCCTACCATGGGCATAAAAAACAGCATCTACACAAACAAATCAAGGTTGATAAGAACCAAACATTAACAAATTAAACAACTAGAACCAACTACAGTTAATAACAAGCTAGAATCATACCTGATACTCCCATCCTACCCCTTGCCCTTCTGGCTGCCTCTTCAGCTTCTTTCTTTCTCGCGTACTTCCCATCGGCCTTCAACTCTAACCTCTTGTGCTTGAGCCACTCCTTGTCGTATTTGCCGAGCGGCATGGGACGGCCTCTTGGAAAAATACCCATTTTCCTGATCAGAGCTACAATCAAATTGCCATACGGAAGCGCGGCGTTCTTGTGTCTGGCCATCTTCATCATTTGGGTCAGAATTGTGAAGCCGGGGTTGATTGGAAGCTTCTCCATGATATAGTAGAACACCATGAGACTGCAAACTGTGGGCTCACATGCATGCCCTAGGGACGGGACCACATTACCGCAGATTAGCTCAAAAACTAATCTCTGCTCCTCGGTAAGCCTGTGGATCGGGTAAAACCTAGCTATACCCGGCCTATCAGAAGTCCTTTTAAACCACTTCTGACCCATCTCACCGGCCTTCAACGGTTGCTTGGGGCTAACAGAAGGAAACCTCTGCTCGTAATGTACCTCGTACGGACCATCCTTTTTGGTAGGCCTCAGCTCGTTACGAGTCAGATAAGGACATTTCAGAACTTCATTGATGCTAAACTTATCGACCGTAAACTTAGCACCCTGCACCATTGTAGTTATTTCCTCCACCCCTTCCTCTAAACCCAGGTTCGCATAAAATTGAGAACCTCTTCATGGTAAACGGGCTCAGGCAACATAAGCAATGTATCTAGATGTTGTGCCCTAAAATGGTCTAGCACGTAATCTAGTTGCAGCGAAGGCACCACACTACTATCAAACACATTATTATTTACAAGTTTCCGAGAGGAACAACGCTCATACCTAGCCTCGGCGGCGGCGTTGAAGAACTTAGGAGTGTCCTCCTCCTCACTGGAAATGCTGGGCCCTTCCCCACCATCGGCGGCGGTGGCGGCAGGGACTTCCGGCGGAGGCGGGGCGACTGGAACATCCGGCGGAGGCGGGGCGACTGGAACATCCGGCGGAGGCGGGGCGACTGGAACCTCTTCCTCGGTCCGACGCCGTTTGTTTCCCGTCGCCGGGCCACTTCCCCATCCACTGTCTGAGCCTCTACCACCCCGTCCTCGCACCGCTCCTCTGGTCTTTGGCCGCATTTTGTCGGAGAAGTTACAAATCGTCGCCGGTGATAATGGCAGAAGGGTTTTCAATTTGGGGCTAATTAATTTTAGCGCGATCCCCTTTTTTTTATTTATAGTAATAGTACTTGCGATATCGCTAGCTGATATGCTTCTATATGTTGCGAGATCGCTAGTTCACACGCATCTGTATGTTGCGAAGTCGTTAATATCTCGCTCAAGCCTGAGTATCTAGTAGCGAGTCTTAAAAAGCCTCGCCAGGCAAGCGTTCGAGTAGCGAACTCGCTACAGAAGAATCATTCTAATTAGTAGCGAGGTCGTAACACAAAAAGCCTTTTTTTAATTTGAACTACTAACTAGCGCTATCGCAAGCCCGTCGCCAACAGGTTTTCTGGGTTATGTGGGTTTGCGGGTTTGTGGGTTTAGGGTTTAGGGTTTAACTGTGGTAACGTGTATACTAGCGATATCACTACTACACAAGCTAATTAGATTGTAACTTAAAAATTAAACTTTTTAATTTTTTATTAGCAATTTTCACATTCTAACATATATATATTTTATATAGATGCAGTACAATAATCTATTTGTTAAATATACATCATGATATTCACTTAGGTAGAGTACATCTTTGTACATAAGCAGTATGGCATAACTCTATGTAAAACATCAATAATTCGGTTTAAATTTTTAAACGCAATATCATATTCTTAAATATGTACATTTTATATCCAAACAGTATAATACTCAATTTGGAAAATATCGAACATCACATTATGTCAAGCAGAGTACATCTTAGTACATCAGCATGCAATGTTATTAATCGATACTAAGTAGTATGATGAGTGATGACAGTTGGTGAGTGAACGTGTGCATGAAACTTTGTTTAATTCAATAATCGTTCTTGTAATCACATAAATGAGTTGTAATAAACTAAGTATCTCTAATGAAATGCACTTGAACTGCGCATATATATATATGTAGTTCATGTGTGAAGCTCTACTATGCTGTTGTCTCTAAAGGTAAGCGATGGATAGCGTTTTCAAGCGTACACATGATGTGTAGAGTTTCTTATTGTCTTACAATTAAAGACTAAGTTTCTTAAAACTCTTTCAAATTATGTAATTGCAGATTAAGTGAACAAATCCCTATCCCGTTCTACATGAGCATACGACGGAACAAATGAAATTTATTCTTAAAATAGAATGATTAGTGTCTTATACCATCATTTCGTTTAAATCGTGATTTAAAAATGTATGAGTGCATTAAAAAAACAAAAAGAAATCTTAAGTAGGGTTCTAGCGAGCATTTGTAGCGAAGTCGCAACATCCTAGTAACATACTTTATATCAGCTTTTCAGTTACGATGTCGCTAGAAGGATAAAGTAGAGTATAAAAGGCAATCACATGAGCACGTAACGACTTCGTAAATATCCACGTCAGGAGTAATGAGAGAGTTCCGATTTTGCAACAAGGTAAGCTAGAATAAAGTAAACACGTTATAGAACAGAAAAACACTACACTTTTGGCATCTTATCCTCACTTCTTACGGGTTTCATCTCCAAAAGTCCAAACTTTTGCACATTTTCTCAAATCTCCTCAACTTTCTTCACATCAAATCTCCATTACCCATCCCATACATCTTCTCACATCAATTGTGTCAAAACAAAGTGGAACTAGCCACTAATTGCATGCAAAAGATTGGTAAGTTTTGCAATAAATTCTCAACCACATTTTTAGGGTTTGGTTTTTTCAATTAATGTCAATATTTATTTGTTCTTGTTCAATTTGGTAACATCCTTTGTTGTGGGTAGGAGAGGGACAAACAAGGTAGACCATCCCCAACCAAAATAATCAATTCAACCGACACAACTTTGTCATATACCAAAGGTACGATTTTTTTCATTCTTATTTGCTAAAAATTTGTTTTTCTTGTACATGGTGCCTCCATTTATCATGTTATTACTAAATATCATGTCAGAAGCATGTCCTGAACGAAAATCAAGATTTTCTTTTAAAATTCTCCATAGCTTGCTTAGCCCTAAATTTTAGGATTATGAAATATAATGTTTTTACTACAAAGTACAACTTTGATTTATTAGTATTGTGTTAGTCATTAACAAATTTCAATATACAAAGGAAGCTTAATGGAGAGCCCTTCAAGTTCCGTTAACTCCGACTCAAGTGGGGGGGAAAATGTTGTTGGCGGTTCAAGTGAGGTTAGAAGACAACGAGAAGTGACTCGCGCATCGAAAGAAGCTCAACTCCTCACACATTGTCGCGAATTAGAGAATAGAATCAATAACAAAATACTAACAAATGTCAAGTTTAATGACATTGGTGTTGCTATTTCACCCGAGATGATGCCGCGTGATGGTCGAGTTGGTGTGCTAAGACGGCTAGGATACGCACACCATTAGACACAACAGATTGAAGGCTACTAAGCATCGACATCAAAAAGGATATATGGAAGGAATGCAAGGTTAGTGTGGTACTTGTTATTTTTAATTTCAATTGAAAATTGTGAGTGTGACTATTATTATGATCACATTTGTAGCGCCCCTTTATTATTGAGGCAACATCCTATGATCAAGTGAAGAAGAAGGCTCTTCAAATCGCATCAAAAGCTCATCGAGAACACAAACATACCCTTGCCAAGGATTATATCAAACCGAAGGGCACGAGGTTTGGGGAAGATCCAAGTACGCGTTACAATCACATTGTAACCCTTACTTGGGAGGCATTCAAGAAACGATGGTTAGAAAATGACGCAAAGGTTAGTTTACTTACTACATCTTGCAATAATAGTGTCATGCGAATTAGCCAAATATTTTTTTTTCGGTTAGTGCTTTATTCCTAAAATAACATAGAATTTTTAAAGGGAAAATTCCTAAAAAGGGCGTAATAAGAGTTGAAATTCCCATTAAAGGCATAAAACTTTAAATATTCCTATTTAGGGCACTGAATTAGTTTTAAGACAATTTTACCCTTTTTTATTATTTTCAATTTACATAATTTTTTCATAATGCTAATAGGAAAACAATTTCAATGGAAGAACTCGGGAGAGCCGATTCTCAGAGCAGCCCTGGTGGTTATCATGGTGGCGGCGGTGATAATGGCGGCAGATTCAGTGGCGCCGTCGCAGGGACGAAATGCCGGAGAAGAAGCTGATCTGCAAAATAGGATAACAGTATTGATAGAAGATTGCAGTAGGTTTTGTAAGAAATCATCAAATCCAGTAAAATCATGCTTAATTAGATGCATTTGTCGAATCATATTGTCATGGTTGTGATCCTCTCCCCACATTGTACGTTTCCGAAATGCATCCCACCCAATACCGCTTGATTCAGTTTCATTTTCTATACCTAATAATTTCTTGGTTTGTGTTTCATATTTATATATATATATATATATATATATATATATATATATGCTCTATGAGATTATCAATATATGATATGGGTGCTTGTAAAGTACGAGGCTTACAAAATCCTCCTTGAAATAGAGTTCTGATTTCACTACATGATCTCAAAACAATACCGCTTCAGTTCTCGAAAGAATATTAATTTAACATATAGAAAAAGTAAATTGAAAATAATAAATGAAGGGTAAAATTGTCTTAAAACTAATCCAATGCCCTAAGTAGGACTATCTAAAGTTTTATGCCCTTAGTGAGAATTTCAACTCTTATCACGCCCTTTATAGGAATTTTCCCATTTTTAAAAGGGTTTGGGGGATAGGAAGCGCAAAGCCAGTGCTGATAATGTTATGCCTTACACCGGGGGTAGGGCGGGGTACTTGGGTGTGGGGAAGAAGACCTCAAAAAAAAACATGAAACCGAGGTGAAAGAGCTTGTGGATGGGAGCATGGACGCGGAAATGGCGAACAAGCTAGTCATTGCCGAAGACCCTACAACATATAGTAGACAACAATTATTCGTCTTGAGTAGAATTAAAAAAGACGGGACTTTCTCAAGTGATGAGGCAAAAAGGGTGGCTAATCGAGTGGTACGCTTTACCTACTACGCCATACCATGTTCCATTTTAGTATCTACAATCAAACAATCAAACACAACAATTGATTACGATAATAACTTTTCATTTACTATACTACCTTTTTAGGACGAGGTGGAGCGTGAAGTTGAAGAAGACTTGTTTATCCCTGTCGATAAACACGATGTGCTACGTAGGGCACTTGGGAAGGCCGAGCATCCGGGAAGAGCTAAGGGAATTGGTGGTTATGTTACTCAAATAGAGGCGTTTGGTATCAAACGTAGTAGCAAAGACCCTAAACCATCCAAACTCCAAATAGCATTGAACCAAGCCAAAAAATCCGACCAAGAGGTCAAGAAATTGAAAACAATGTTGGCCAATATATGTTCTTTTATAAAGTATCCTCTTCCATCCGATTTTTGTGACACCGATCCAATCAATGGACCCTCGTCTAGAGGTTCACATCCTTCCCCACCACAAAATGAGGTTGACCAACCTATTTTTGACCAACCTATTTTTGACCTACCTATTGTTGACCAACCTATTGTTGAACCCAACAAGGAAATATGCACACCTTCGGCCCCTATCAAAGAGCAAGTTCACATACAACCATCCGATCCCAAACCAAAGGTACGTTTAATTACTTGCACCTCAATCAAATGAATAATTCTACACAACTCATGATTATTGATATTTTTTAAATGTACTCTTCCTACATATGTCTAATTCGACCTAATTAAACATGCCTTATTTGTATATTAGAACTCCCCTTCTTGCAAGTTGTACGCTGAATGTGGGATGAATTCTCAGCCCCGCCACGTTGCAATGGGAAATTCATATCCTGACATGGCACTACATCATGAAGCCAAAGTACCTATTGGTTTCGTTAGGGTTTCTATACTACATGTGTTAGTCGAGGATGCGTTGGTACCGGTCGCGGATCAAGAGTGCACGACAGTGGGTAAAGGTTTGGGCCGTTTTTTTGTGTGGCCCAAATGGTTGGTCGTTGATGTGAATTCTAATTCTATCCCAATTAATAAAAACACACCTTCACCCGTCGTAGACCCGCTAGATTTTCTGGTAGCCAAGAAACCGATGTCGGTGGGAGAAGTTGGATTCATAAAATCACTCCCGGGATTCCTTCGCACGTTTTATGATCTGGTGGGCCACTATAGTCGGGATTCTGTTTACTATTTCTACTCCAATAAACAGGTGTTCGACGAAGCGATGGAATTAGTCGTTCCATGGGAAGACTTTGCCCTTTTCTGGCACTATAAAACCCTTCCCGAAACAATCCTTATACTACATCAAATGTAAGCTACTTGATCTCATCTCTTCTATCGTATTGCAAGTTACGAATTTTCATGTACTTGTGCACTATTATACGTTCATATCCCATCTATTGTTTATTTAGGTACATGCAATGCCTTGCTCTAAATGCAAAGACTTTCATTGGGTTTTTGCACCCAATATGCTTGCAAGAAATGAATGAAAGTAATCAATCGCGACTTGCTTATCTCTCTAAGATCCTTAGTGACAAGACCAAGACAATTTACATAGACCCATATCTAGAGGGGTTAGTTTTCTTTGTTACAATTGGATATTTGCAATTCATAAACATTATAATCTTCGAGACAGGTTCTTACATTTTCATTTCTTAAAATATGTAGCGGCCATTGGAGTTTTGTAGCTATGATACCATCGTTGAAGCGAGTGTATTGGATGGACCCGCTACACTTTGCTCCATCTACAAAATTTGCAGATTTATTAGAGGTTGCTATGCATAGTGCACATGACGACACACTACTTCCCTTCAACCTTATACAGATTCAGGTGACAGTACAAATCCAATGCTCATTTATTTCCACTATGATTTCATTTCAAATCATTTGTTATACTTCTTCGCTTTCAGCACCGAAAGCAATTGTCAAATTGGGAGTGCGGTTACTATATGATGTTGTACGCAAGCGAGTGTGTAGCTGGCATTGTTCAAGATAATTTGGAATTACATCGCGTAAGCATTCTTATAACCTACTTATTGTACCTATTACTATCTACGTTGCATTCAATAGCATTAAAAAAACATTTCATATTCTTAGATTATCGAGGAAAATCATGCACCGTACACCAAGAAGGAGTTGGAGGATGGTAGAGATGCATTGGCTAGACACTTGGTCCTTATTAGATCTCGGTACATCTCTAGGCCTCACATTCCCAATAAAAACTAGTTTCTTTTTTGGTCAAATGGATGCATATATTTACTTTGAGTTCCATTACTTCCATAAGTTTATAAAATGTGGCTTGATAGTGTTTCATGTTCATGTTTTGTGCTTAGATACCATGCATCTTGCAATTGACAGCTTAGACAATTAAAATGAAACCCAATTTTAGTGGAAATGGGTGGAAATGGCTCAAATCCTATAATTTTGTGACACTTACGAATTGCCTGCGAGATCGTTACTTCTCTCGCCCGTAACATTAAAATAGTTGCGATCATCTTGTACTATCGCTACTTCAATCGCCCGAATTATATTTCTGAGCTTAGTTTTTGCGCCATCGCTACCCAATCGCTCGTTCTTCTCTGCCTCTCCAATCTGATCTCTATCGAGGTCGTAACAATACACGCCAAAACCAGGCGAATATCTAGCTTACTCGTAACGTCGTCGTTTAATGGTTCTGAGCTTAGTTTTTGCGCCCTCGCTACCCTATCGCTCGTTCTTCTCTGCCTCTCCAATCTGATCTCTGTCGAGCTCGTAACCATACACGCCAAAGCCAGGCGAATGTCTAGCTTACTCGTAACGTCAATTTTTTTTCTCGATCACCCAGAGCAAAAACGACGTCGTTTAACTCTAGCGAGTTTAGTAGCGAACTCGTTACTACACACATAAGCGATTGTCTTACGAAATCGTTAACTCTCTCGAACCAACTACTTTTATGATATTATTATAATATCATTTTCACAATTTTTATGAAAAACAATTGTTCGGTTGCGACCTCGCTACGGTGTTACCAGCGAGTAGCTAGTGGTTGTCGTAACCTGGCTCGTTTGGTTTAACTTGGCTTGTAACGAGTTCGCTACTTATGACCGAGCGATTCGCCCCTATTTGTCGTAACCAGTCTCGTCAGCAGATAAATATATGACAAACTAGGTTCACTTACGAGATCGGAACCAATATTAGCGATCCGCACGGTGGAAGTCGTAACCAGTCTCATAACCAGTCTAGACTTTTCAATGTAGCAAAGTCGTTAGTATTTCATCTGGCGATCCGTAAGCTGCTGTCGTAACATAACAATCAACCATTTGTTTGGGACTAGCGTTTGCTAGTTACGGTCTCGCAACGAGCCAATTCATATCATACAGACTTTCACGCTAGCGAGTTTGTAAGCCTTTAGCAAGGCGTATAAGCCTACATCCAAGGCGGAAACAAACGTCTTAAACCCAAAAACATCTAAGGCGGATGAGGAACCGCCTTAGATGATTTTTCTCATTCAAGTCACTACCAGAGAAGGCATTTGTTTTCTGCCTTAACCAATGAAGGATGAACTGCCTTAGATGGCTTGATATTCTAGTAGTGATGGCCTGAAAGTAGTTCGAGTAAGGAGTGACCATGGAAGGGAATTTGCCAATTCTATAATGACTGATTTCTGTGCAAGTCTTGGAATCAAGCATGAGTTCTCTGCCCCAATAACACCACAACAAAATAGAATTGTTGAACGCACGAACAGAACTCTCATCAACATGTCCAGAGCCATGATGGTAGAAAATGACACTCCCAAGAAGTGGTGGGATGAAGCAGTACATACTGCATGTTATACAATCAACCAAGTTTATCTCCGTCCATTCACTCAAAAAACTGCCTATGAACTGTGGACAGGAAGAAAGCCAAACGTTGCATATTTTCATGTGTTTGGGAGTTCATGCTACATTCTCAGAGATCATGAACCACTAGGTAAGTTTGATAAACATGCTGATGTGGGTATTTTCCTTGGTTATTCTCCAAATAGCAGGGCATAGTCTTCAACAATCGTATAAATGTCATGATGGAGTCCAACAATGTGGTAGTTAAAGATTTGAAGGATATCAGCAGCCATGCAAGAAAAACTGGAGCAGTTCACTAGAAGCGACGTATGGTATCTTGTGCTACGACCTCCAGGAGTCAAAGTCATTGGTACTAAGTGGATTTTCAAGTACAAGTCTGATAGAGATGGCAACATTACCAGAAACAAAGCCAGACTTGTAGCTCAAGAGTACACTCAAGTTGAACGTGTCGATTTTGATGCAACATTTGCTCCGGTTGCAAGGTTAGAATCTGTCTATTTCTTACTTGCCATGTCATGTATTATGAAGTTCACTTTGTTTCAGATGGATGTCAAGAGTGCATTCTTGAATGGCATCATCAATGAAGACGTATATGTTGAGCAGCCCAAGGGTTTTGAAGATTCTTATCTCCCTGATCACGTTTACAGACTAAAAAAGGCGTTATATGGTCTTAAACAAGCACCCTAGTCTTGGTATGAGCGTCTCACCCAATTTCTTTAGCAGAAAGGCTATCGACGAGGGGGAGTAGACCGAACGCTTTTTGTGTTTAAACATGATAAACATCTATTGCTTGCCCAAATTTATGTAGATGATATTGTTTTTGGGTCGACATCTCAAAAGTTTGTTGATAACTTTATAGATATGATGAAGAGTGAGTTTGAAATGAGTATGGTTGGTGAACTGGCTTATATCCTAAGGCTCCAAGTCAAACAGCACAAAGAAGGTATCTTCATCAACCAAACCAAGTACACTTTAAACTTGGTTAAGAGATTTGGTATGGATGATTCTAAGAGTATGAGAACCCCAATGGCCTCAACGAAGAAGCTGACTTATGACAAATATGGTGTGAAGGTAGACATTAAGCTCTATAGAAGCATAATTGGGAGCTTATTGTATCTTACTACAAGCAGGCCATACATCTGTCTGAGTGTTGGACTATGTGCAAGATTTCAATCTGATTCTAAGGAGTGTCATCTTGCTGCAGTCAAGAGGATCATCAAATATGTACATGGAACTGCTGATTATGGTCTCCCGTATTCTAGAGGAAGTCAGGCAGAAATTATTGGGTACAGTGACTCAGATTGGGCTGGAAATTTTGAAGATAGGAAGAGTACTGCTGGTGGTTGTTTCTATGTAGGAGGAAATATTGTGTCATGGTACATCAAGAAGTAGAATTCCATCTCACTATCTACCACTGAATCTGAGTACCAATTAGCAGCTGGAAGTTGTTGCCAGCAACTACTATGGATGAAGCAGATGTTGAAAGACTATGGATACAAGCAGGATGTTCTAATCATCAAATGTGATAATAAGGGAGCCATTGATCTCTACCATGATCCTGTTGATCATAAAAAGACAAAGCATATAGACATCAAGCATCACTTCATCAGAGACTTGGTTGAAAAGAAGGAACTAACCATTGAATTTGTTCCCAGTGCTGAGCAGTTTGCAGATATCTTCACCAAGCCATTGGACTCTGCAACTTTTGAGACACTGAGATAACACTTAGGTGTTTGTCAAATTCGAGGTATTTCTGCTTACCTCTGATTATTGTAAATCAGAGGTAAGCAGAAATACCCTTCATAAAATAAATATGGGTCCAAGAGGTAAAGTAAATCAGAGGTAATCTTGGGTCCAAGAGGTCCAAGAGGTCTTTACCTCTTGGACCCATATTTATTTTATGAAGGGTAATCAGAGATTTTCGAAAATCAAAGGGCTGATATGCAAAAATGGATTTATTTTCCATTTTGGGGTTGGATTTGAAATTTAGAAAAGCCAAAAATTATAAGAGGGAAAATTCCTTTTATTTTTCTGCAACAAACATCCTTCTGCCGCTCCAAATTCCGACAATCGACTCTCAACGATTTCTACCGAATTTCATCATCGAAAAACTATCCTGTTGATCTCTGAAGTTTTTGCCGGCTGTTCTATATCCTGCATTGACCGATCGGAGATTTTACAGCAAGAAAGTCTCAAGCTTTGTTGGGTTTGTGGTCAAGCTCAAATTATTGCATACACAAGTTATTTGGCTATTCTCTGCATCAAGATTGTGTTATTCTTGATATTGTAGCAGTTAGAGTGCTTGTCACACCTAGGGTTTGTGATCTCTGTGTGATTGTGGGGTTTGCAAGTAGTACAGTTTGTGTTTGAACCTATCTCGGTGTTTAGACTATCATGGGAAGCCCAATCTCCACTGCCTTACCTAGAGATAATGTGTTTGTGGGACTGCAAGATGATCTTAACCCAATTAGAGCCACACCAGGATCTGTGGCTCCTGAGAATAGGGAATCTCTAGTTCAGAATATAGAGACTGGTCTCAATCCTACTGTGAGAGTGGCTGTTGAGTTTGAAGGTGGACCGGATTTGAATTTTTCTATGAAAGTTCTAATTTTGATGCATCAGAAGAGATCATGGAACCTGAGAAGATCTGTACTGCCTCAACTGCCCAAAAGGTGTACCAGAGAAGGAAGAAAAGGGCTCATGATAATGGTAAGAGCACTGATGGTCTTGGGGTATTCAGATGTGCTGTTGATGTGACCATACCCACTCCTGAGAAGGAGAAGCCCATGGTGGTTGAGAAACCAGTTTCTGTGGAGAAACCTCTGGAGAAGGATCAAACTGTGGAATGGGCAACTGATGAGATTGCTCAAAATAGTGAGGAGGATGAGCCATTTAGCTCCAGGTTTAAGAAATTGCAGAAGCATAAACAGGAGAAGTTGAAGCAGCCTCTACCCCCACAAATTCAAGTGTTTCCCAAGTGGCTGCAAAGAGGAAGAGGAAGGAGATCCCTGATCTCAATCTGGAGTTTGAGGAAGTGACATCTCCAGAGAATCAAGAGGAGCCGCCTAGAGAACCTACACCAGAAGCTATGGAGAGTAGTTATGAGTCTGAGGATGATGATGATGTTGAGCCCAATGAGGATGTGCCATTGGTGTTTCCAGATGATGATCCTTTACTGGAAAAATATTTTGATGAGACATTTTATTCCAGGAAGACAATAAATGTGTATGAAGGGTTGATCAAGAGGAAAATACATGTGAAGAAGAGGTTGACTGACAAGTTTAAACATTCTGGGTTTGTGACCTACATGAAGAGGATTCACATGTTTGGACCAACCAATTTCTGTGTGAAGGTCAATCATTCACCGGTGCTGGAGTTATATGCAAATTTGAGGGGAACCAACAATGATCTAGCCTCTCCTTGGTACAGGAAGGTCTATATCAATGGCAAGCTCTACAGATTTGATGCTTCTTTGATCAATATGGTGCTGGGGACAGAAGGACATGATATCACTTGTCCAAATGGTGCTTATCCTGAGGAGTTTATTCTGGATTATGATGTGATGGCCTTGGAACTATCAGGAGGCACACTTGGTGAATGGGGTGTGCAAAGACAATGAAGGCATCCTATCTTACTCAGAAATACTTCTGTCTATAAAGAGTGGTAGAGAGTCTATGGGCTATGTCTAGGAATGTTTCCTTGGTGACTGAAGAAATGGCATGCCTTATGTATTGCATTGGCACCAGCAGACCATAAAATCTTGGGTGGTTCATATATGATAGGATTCTCCTAGTTGCCAGGCACTAGAAATCTGATGAGTACATCACCTATCCTGCCCTCATTACAGGCTTGCTCTATCATGTTGGGTTGGTTGATGATGTTAATGATGAGCTCACATTCTGTGATGAGGTGAAAGTCAACAAAACCATCATTCGAAAGAGGAATGATCTACCTGCAGCAGCTGAAGAAGAGGATGAAGACTCAGATGATGAACTAGTGCAAGAGGACTTTGCCACTGTCAGAAAGAGGGAGCTTAGAGGTCTGATCAGATATCACACACAGAAGGTGTTGGATCTTCAAGAAGAGCTGGATGCCATTGCTGAAACTGATGATGAGACCAGTGGATCCCAGCAGATCTGAGCAGATTTTCTGTTTTTATTTCTCTCTCTCTCCCCCTTATGTTCTTCCATTTCTGTTGAATTCTGATATTTTTCTTGGAGTTATTTCTGATTGTTTGGATATTTTTGGTGCAACTTTGGCACATTTTATGTTCCTAAGGGGGAGAATCATATTTTGATGATAATGGTTGGCCATATATTTTGGATGTTTTGATCTTTTAATGTGTCCATATATTTTGGAATAGTGTTATGGCCATAGAGTATGTATGACTGTCTCAATCTACGTCTGGTGAGTAGAGGGAGCTTATTGAGCATGCATGTTGTTTCTGATTTATTTGATGCGAAAGTGAATAAAGTCCAGAGTTCAAAATTCAAGGGGGATCTATGTATCATCTCTGCATCAAAATAAGGGTCATGGTTCCACAAAATGCAAAAGTGGGAGATTGAAGAGTCCATAAGACTCAACACGACTTAGTTGGCTATTTTGTAGATGTCACTATGTTTAAACATGCTAATGTTTGAACACTTGCTCAAGCAGAATCAGAAACCGAGCAATAGTGATTGAGATGAAGTACAACTCACATGCGATCAAAGAAGATATTCGAGCGAATCGAGATGATATATGAAGATTGATTCAGTGCTGATTTGATTAGATAGAGAATATATTCTAGAGTTTTATCTTAGTCAGGATTAGTCTCAAATAAGAAAAGATTATATTCCTTATAATATAAGCTATAGAACTAGAATATGGTTAGGAGACTACTTGCAGCTGTGATTAGCTGGACAAGCAGATCAGCATTGCCGAAATGGAAGGATCGAGAAGATCAAGACGGCATCACAGCATCGAGCTATAAATAGAGAAAGAAGCTGCGACATGAAGGATCCAACTTGAGTGAAAGTATTCTGGAGTGCAGAATAGCTTTACAGTTCTTGGAGCAGCAAATTGAACGGAGATTCAATAGGCTTTCACCATCGCCAAAGTCTGAAATCAGGAAGCCTTTATATCTCGGGAGAGGTGGTCAAGATAGCAACGAGGAGTTGCTGTCTGGCTGTGAGGGGAGCTCAAAAATCCACACGGAAAGATAAGTCTAGATAGTTAATTGTTTGAGAAACTTTGTAACCGATCTTGATTATTTAGTGGATGATTTTCAGATTGGGCAAGACCCCGCAGATGTAGGTGTTTTAGCACCGAACTGTGTAACCAATTCTTGTGTTCTTTCTTTTAGTGTTTAAACTGTACTGCATGTTCAAACATACTTGCTATAGTAGAACTATTAGTTAAGAACACTGTGAATCTGATCGATAGTAAATTTCATATCTATATGTATGTATATATGTATATATATGTATGTATTTATGTATATATGTATGTATTTATGTGTATATATATGTATGTATATATGTATATATATATATATGTATTTTCTTAAAGATTTTGCAACAATTGGAGAGCTTTTAAAAATACATGTGTACCTTAAGATAATCTAATATTTTATTCCATAACTCTAATTTGTTTGATTACTACACCCTAATGATTCTAAAACTGTAAGCCGCATTATAGTTTGAGAACTTTTGTTTTTATTTTAAATGAAATCGACACAAATTTTGCAAGTTCTATGCAAGTAGGTGATTTCGAGAGGAAAAGTATTTCAAGCCACGAACTTGAGTTTATAGACGTGTATAAGACGAGCCTCTATGATACGCTGTTTAATTGAATGCCTGTCGAACGCGTGCGCGGTTATTTATTTATCTTTTTATTAGTTATATATTAAAAAATAGAAAGTGACGGTATAAATAAAATAGAAAGTCTCGAAAGAGACTGTCCAGATTATAGACGGGACTGAAAAGAAAAAGGGTAAAAATGTGCGGGGCTATATTGAAAGTAAAGCTAATATGCGAGGGTCTGTTTGTAATTAGCCTAAACTACAATTAATATAAATCTGAAATTTTCATTCATAACCACCCACTTTCCTCCCCCAATTCTTCCGAATTCCTCCATTCATAATCGTCTCTCCCAGTTTCTCCCCCAAAATCCAAAACCTAATCATCGTTCCCAATCGTCGGTTTTCCGATTCATGCATCAATTGCATAGCAAAGGCAGTTCCACCGTGCGCAATAGCAAGTAAACTCCCCGATTTCTTTGTTTTAATAGCGTTTAAGAGCAAATCAAAGCGTTCTTGGTCATACTGATTGTAAAAATCGATAAACTCGTTTGATTGTGTTGATTTGTTGCTTTCATTGATTGATAATGTGATTTTGATTGGCGACTCTGTGCTCCTGTGATTGGGCATTGTTTTGCTTGTGTTTTGCATCCAATTTGCATCCGATTGGGCATTGTCTGGTTTGGTTTTATTTTACTGCTGGAGGTTTGATTTTATTTATTTGTGGTCATGTTCGTGTTCATGTTTTTGCCTATAATGTGGACCTTATGTGCTTAAACCCCTATGTTCTGGGCTGTTTGAGGTATGAATGGCTAGATGTGAGGTTTGGTGTGTGAAAATTGGCTAGTGTAGCATTTTTAGATGTTCGTGTTCATGTTTCTGCCTATAATGTGGATTTTATGTGTTAAAATCCCAATGTCTTGGGATGTTTGAGACATGAATGGCCAAATGTGAGGTTTGGTGTGTGAAAATTGGCTAGGGTAGTATGTTTAGATGTTCGTGTTCATGTTTGAGACTATAATGTGGACCTTATGTGCTTAAACCCAATATTCTGGTCTGTTTGAGGCATGAATGGTCAGATCTGAGGTTTGGTGTGAAAATTGGCTAAAATAGCATGTTTAGATGTTCATGTTCATGTTTCTGTCTATAATGTGGACCTTATGTGATAAAATTTCAATGTTATGGTCTGTTGAGGCATGAATGCCCAGATGTGAGGTTTTCTATGTGAAAATTGGTTAGGGTAGTGTGTTTAGATGTTCGTGTTCATGTTTGGAATTATAATGTGGACCTTATATGCTTAAAACCCAATGTTCTGGTCTGTTTGAGGCATGAATGACCATATGTGAGGTTTGGTTTGTGAAAATTGGTTAGGGTAGCATGTTTAGATGTTCATGTTTATGTTTCTGCCTATAATGTGGACCTTAAGTATTAAAATCCCAATATTCTGGTCTGTTTGAGGCATAAATGGTCAGATGTGAGGTTTGGTGTGTGAAAATTGCTAGGGTAGTGTGTTTAGATGTTCGTGTTCATGTTTGGGACAATAATGTGGACCTTATGTGTTTAAAACCCCATGTTCTGGGCTGTTTGAGGTATGAATGGCCATATGTGAGTTTTTGTGTGTGAAAATTGGTTAGGGTAGTTTTTTTAGATGTTCGTGTTAAAATGTGGACCTTATGTGTTAAAATCCTAATGTTGTGGGCTGTTTGAGGCATGAATGGCCAGATGTGAGATTTGGTGTGTGAAAATTGGTTAGGCTAATATGTTTAGATGTCCATGTTCATGTTTGAGGCTGTAATGTAGACTTTATGTGCTTAAAACCCAACGTTATGTTTTGTAAATAGTTCTGGGCCGTGAATAGTGCGTGCGTGAACAATACCGGGCATGAATAGCGCGCGTGTGAATAGTAATGGGTTATGAATAGTGCACGTGAATAGTAATTTCCAAAAATTGCAATTAAGAACCTCCTTATTTTTATTCAAAAATACTTTTACTATTTAGTCCCCGGTGTATAATATACACGGTCTCTCACAAGACTACCTCTAAATAAAAATAGAAAAAAAAAACACCGCCGACTGAATATTAATAAGAACACTGAAAACGACGGGTATTGCGTTTCATGTGGTGGCGCCGTCCCATTATTTTGTATGTACTATAAACTCAACGCATAAACCGGTGTGCTTAACACCGTGCCTCTCTTTCCGCCGGCTTTTAATTACCATATTTAAAAAAAATCTTTTTTTTTGGTTTCATCATTATCTTTAGTTACAATATCTTATTTTTATTTTTTGATCATTGTCCTCTTTAATTACCATATTTTAAATCTTTATTTTTGGTTTCAACATTATCTTTAGTTACCATATTTTTCCCGGCGCCGCCTCCGTTTACCATGTAAACAAACAGAGTGATGTCAAAATAATTAAAGAGTGATTAAAACACAGTAATACTCAGTCTTACCATCACTAGATTTTATAAGTATTAAAGAGTGTTTCATCGAGAGAAACGCTCTCTCCTCTCTCCTCACACAGCAACCGACTCCATTTTCAGATCTGGCGGGGTGGCCGCCGGCATTTCGCCGCCGAGCAGACCACCCCTCCCACCCCATAAACCTTAGTATTTCTAACCTCACTCCAACCCCAAACCATCAATTCAAAAATCCCATCTCAGTCGAACAACTACATCCCCTTTTCGAGATCTCCGACCACCTCTCCTTTGGCGGCGTTTGAGCGGGTCGCCACCGCACAAAAACGCCACACCTCACAACCGGCGTCGGTCAACGAAAAAAAAAAAAAAAAAACAAACAGAGTTTTAATCCTACGTACTTACCAGATAATTACTTTATCATATTAATATACTTAACATGTATTAACCGTTAGTTGAATTAATTTCAAATTAAATTAAATCAAATCAAAATCATTTATTTTAATTTACCAAATTCATGACTTTTAATCCTGCGTACTTACCATGTAGTTACCTCACTATATTAATGTGCTTACCATGTAGTTACCGTCGGTTGAAATAATTTCCAAATCAAATCAAATTAAATATATTAATTTATCAAATCCGCCATGCTTACCATGTAAACGCATAGTTTAATTTCGGTTGAATTCATTTACCAAATCAAATCAAATCAAATATATTAATTTACTATTTCTAAATCCAAACCTTTTATAAACAAATCTGCTCGAAAATTCCCTATATATATAAAGGCTAGGCTTTCCATCGATCAAACCATCGCTTACGTGAGAATTGCAACTCGCCGAGAATAGAAGAAACCATGTCGAAGGTTTTGACATCGACCGATCGGATTTACAGGGATCGGATTTCTGATGATATGTAAATTTTCGGTGATGTTTTGATATACCTGTGTAAAATTTGGCCGGACAAAAATGTGCGGATTAAGGAGATTGAGGGAGGAATGCTACTTGAATCTCAACTCAATGATATGATCCACGGTTATCGAAATCTTAAATACAAAGTAGTCAAGGACTTCTTGAAATGAGTAATTTGATAAGACTGCTTGATTTTCATAGTGATGAGAAAGTGAGAAAATTCATGAGTAAATATCAGAAGTGCCTCTTGCCATTACTGAATGAGGAGGAGAAGACGGAGTTCAAACAAGGAATTGATTGATGATTGGAGGAGCGGTATGAATAAAACCCTTGGCGGCGGCATGAACTAAAACAATATGAATTTCCGACACATATAGAAGATTGAACAATTGGAGAATTTTAAACCATTAGTCATCACCTTATTCCTTTTCTAAACTAGGTCATCAATTTCTGTGTTTTACACAATGTCTCGAGGATCGCGATTCGGATTGTAGGTAGTAGGATATTCCACATAAATTAATTCGGACATGAGTAGAATCGTTAAAAGTATTGAAGAATCAGATGAATAGTGTTGAATCGTCCAATTAAGATCTCATGCAACCTTTTCTAATAGGAAATAAGTAGTAGTTTTTTACATTATATAATATTAATATAGACTTTTCATTCCATTTCTTATATGTTAAATTATTATTTTTTGCGATTGCAATTTGCAAACACAGATCCGTCCTAATCCAAATTCAAACCTGAATCCAAAACCTAATTCAAACCACTTGAGGCAACTCAATTAAGCACATCCCCCAATTTATCTATGTATCTGTAATTGTTACTTTTCAATCAGTACTTTTATCAAATGAATTGGAAACAATTAATTTTTATTTTGTAACATAACATTTAATATGATAACTATAAATGTGTACTATTTTACTTTTTTAATTCGGTTATATTTATCAAATTAACGAGAATGATTACAAAAGTATTGATAAGGTGATTAATATAGATTTGGCGATCATATAATACAAAATATTGCATTTTGTAAATAAACTCCGACTTACTATATATTACAAGACTTATCATAACTAGAAAATATAATGTTGGAGATAATTTTTATTAAGGGTTTTGGAAAGATTCAAAATTATCAGAAAAGACATAACTATATGTAGGGGATTGTCATTGTTTATATGATTATTTAATTGAAAAATGACACCTATAACTTTTATTTTCTAAATATAGATAAAATCACTTTGGAAGTTTAAAACCCTAAGTTTTGAGCCCGTTCTCCCAATCATATTTGATTTTATCATTTTAGTTTTATTTAATTTAGTTCTGTTCAATTTAATTATGTTCAATTTTGATGGAGTGTGATTTTATAAAATTCATTTCAATTCAATCATACTATTACTATTTTTAATGCCTCTAATTGTTACTTTGATCCAATTCAATATATTTTAGTTTATTTAAATTTAGTTCAGTCGTGGCCAATTAAATTATGAAGTCTTTTCAATTCAGTTCAAATGATTATGGTATGATAAATTTCATCTTAATTTAATTACTATATCTAATACATTAATTTTACAATGGTTCACTTCAATATATTTTAGTCCAATTGAGTTACCACCAAATAAGATAACAAGTTAAAACAAGATTAAAATCTTAGGAGAATGCAATATAAAACCTAGATTACATAAAATTTATATAAATAAATATTAAAACCTAGATTAAATAAAAATTATACCCTAAAAAATAAAGGTTATATATGTCATTTTTCTAAATATATAATTATTAAAATAATGAAAAAGCCCTTCACAGTAAATAATAAATAGTTATGCACTTTTAGACAATTTTGAATCTTCTCATATCCTTAATATAAATTTTCCCAATAGATTATGTCCTATATTAGTATTAAAAATAATTAGTATTAGTTTGAAATAGTCATAGTACAGATCATATGGATACGCTCTTGGCAATTTTAACTGGCTACTTACAAAAGCATATAACCTACCTGAAACACAAAACAAAGAGCATACCGCTCAAAGTTTGATATTTTTGGATATTTCGTGTGACCTAAAAAATGTGAATTTGATGACATGAGTTGTTTATGTATGTCAGGGGAAATGATTCGGTGATATTTTCTATAGAAACTTAGATAGCTGCATAGGATAAGTAGGTGTTCCATTTGAACTTTCCCTTAATAAAACGCTTATTCCTTAGTAAAAATTACAGTTGTGATTTTAATTATAATAAATATATTTATGTATATTAAAATTAATCGTTTGGTGAAAGTATACAGTTTTGCGATCTCGATCCTACGTTTCCGATCCTACTCCAAAAACGATCTTGCGAACCTTTCTACATGTTTGTCTAATGCTGAGGCCCAGCTTCTGAGCACAACTATTTTGTTGTTGTGAGTGACGATTCAATTTAAAATGCCAGCCATCATGGAATAAAATATTAATTAATTTTAATTTACGTATCCCATATATAACCCATTTAACCCCGAACTATAAAGTCTGGTGTCTTTTTTTAATCATTTATCTAAGTAAAAGTACATTGTGTTCCTCTAACCTTCAAAATCAAAATACGGAGAAATCCATATTAAATACTCAGTGGTTTATTTGCAAGAGGTACTTAGTGGTTTATTTGCAAGAGGTGAATAAAATGGCACACTTACGTACCTCAACATGATGAAGACGACGTTCCAATATTACAACTACGAACAAAAAAAAATACAAAGACTGTGGATACTGAAATACAAGAATACATTGAAGTCGACTCTGAAATAAAATAAAAAGTAAAAAAATAGGAATTGAATACAACACTTTACCTTAATTATTGAAATTTAGTTCTTTTGAATTATTTTATTATTCAAGATTTTTATTAATACAAACATTTATCCAATTGCCATAATTTTATTATTTACAATACTATTTGCATCAAATGTTTACATTTTATTGACATACTCATTATATTATTTTAAAATAACACCATCAAAACCGCGCAACGTGCAGTCCGATTAGCCTAGTTATTAATAAAGGCTTTTGAATTTTGAGATTGTATATTGTAACAAAATTCGCATGATTTTAATTCAATAATTAACACACCAAGTACACATATTTCAGTGATCGATGAATGGTTGATTCACACATGAATTTATATAAAATATTCAGGTCGTGTTTTAATTTCTACCAATTGAATTCACAGAAATTTTCGTCATGTTTTAATTTTCATCATATCTAAAATATGTGTACTTGGTGTTTTAATTATTGAAATTTTCATCAATTGCGTGAATTTCGTCCACCTTTCTATAAATACCCCTCCCAGGACTCCTCGCCAGCTTCAGACATTTTTTTTCTTGAGGAAAGCTTCAGACATTATTTAGATTCCATCATATCGCCCAAATTTTCATCTTCTATAACCATTGGCTTGTTCTCTCCCTGCTACAGAAAAAGAAAATGATAAAACAGAATACTTACCGAGCAGAGTTATGTTTATCTGATGATTCTGATCATCTGATCCAAGATAAAGAGTTGTGTTCTTATTAAGATGGAGTATTGACATAGATTCGGTAAGAAACATACGGTGCAGTTGATGATCTATGAATTCATATTTTGATTTCGTCGGATATTGTTCTTAACATTTTCATCTTATTTAGGATTGATGAAATTGCCATCAAGTTTATTGAAGGATATGATCTCCTCTCTGAATGAATAGGTATGATCCTTTATGATTAAAATTTGATACAGAAAGAATATATTGTTTAAAATATCATTTAATATCATTTTTAATTTGTTTGTATTTCTTAGGACCAAGGCAAAGTTTCAAGTGCAGCAAAGAGAGACGCTACACAAGTCAAGCATGTTCAGGCTACAAGTTCACCTTTAGGGGAACCTGAATATAAGAAACACAGGCCCTATTTGTAGATCCCATTTTCCTATTTGCAAATCCCAAATTCTACAAATTTACTAAAATATCCTTAATTAATCATAATTTTATTTATTTATTTTTAAACCCTCTCATTAAAATTCTTCCTCCTCCGCCCCACTTCTGTTGCTAGAGAACTCTGGTGATTTTGGCGTCGATGGAGGTGATACTCCGGCGAGAATGCTCGTCGGCAACTGATTCAGTACAGGAGGCGAAATCCCATGGCGGCTGCTTTGATTTCTTTATCTTCTATTCGATTTACACTTCTTCTCTTTCGACGTCTGAGCTGTCCGATTGAGCTCTGCGGGGTCCTCTGTTGAGTCGACTTTGATTAGTTCGTCGCATGGGGTTTCGAACATAAAGCCCGACATTATTGTGCCGGCGAAGGGAGGCGTTTGGACGGCGGGGGGACTGGGAGGTGGAGACCGCTCACACAATCAATTTTGACACACTGCTTTGTAGATGATGATGAATTACCAGCCCAATAATGATGAATCACCAGACAAGTTGTTAGGTTTGTTCTGATGGTGATGGGCAGAGGATGAAGGGTCTCAGCGGTAGGAATGGGGCAGGGGAGGAAGAGTTTTTAAAAGAGGGTTTAAGATTAAACAAATAAAATAATTATTAGTTAAGGATATTTTGGTAAATTTACAGAATTTGGGATCTGCAAATAGGGAAATGAGATCTGCAAATAGGGCTCCCCATTATCAATGTAGTAAATGATTACTATTTTTATTTTTTTATATTCTTTCAAATAACATTAATGTCGCAAGTTGATACTACTAATTTAACAACGTTACATAATCTGTCGTAAACATAAAGTGACGTAAAACAATGTGATGCATAATAAGTATGACCTGAAAGCTATTGTCACAAATACTGTCATTTATTTTGCTACGATTTTAAAAATATGACGTATTACACTACGTTGATTTATTGTATAGTATCTGACGCAAATAAGTACGCGTCATTAAATGAAAGTGACGCATGCTGTGTTGCAAATAGACGTGCATCATTATACAAAAGTGATGCATATTGTGTTGCAATACACATGCATCATTATACAAAAGTGATGCATATTGTGTTGCAATTAGACATGCATCATTATACAAAAGTGATGCATATTGTGTCATAAATTTAAATGCCTCACAAATATAAATGTTGCATAATGTGTTGCAAGTATCATTGCATCACTAAAATAAATGGCGTAAAATAAGTCACAAAAAATTACAACATTAATGTTAAATGACACAAAATATGTTGTTTTAGTTGCGACACAATACAAAAATAGTGACATAAATTTCCTACCTCACTTTTTACGGCACAAAAAAAAGTGATGTGATATAGTGTCGTAAATCATATTAGCGGCACAAAATCAATGATACGGGACACGTTTTACGGGACGCAAAAAACTAGATTTCTTATAGTGATGGGAATGCATGAGAATGCTTCAAAAAGAACATGAATTGGAGATTTGAACTCCCTAAGGTTCTACTTAAAAAACCTGAAAACCTATTAGTAACTTGTAAAACTAAACATAAGGTGCTACCAATGTTATAAGTAGTTTGACAACTATTTATAAGTAGCGGCAACATTTAGTAAGTTGTTTCTCCTAGCCCATAGTAAATGTGTGGTAAATGTGTTGTTTGCAAAAACAGTCCAACCATCCAGAGTATCCATCAAATATTGGACCTAGACACCAAAAAATCACTAGCAGCATGGCACCTGACCTATCAAGGGCAATGAGCCACTTGATGTTAGTCGGGATCTGGGAGCATGGCACGGATGAATTTAGCTGGTTAGCATAAGTAAACTTGGCTATTGTATCAGCAGATTATCAGCCTCCCTTGGAACATGAGAGATGAATATATTGAGCATTTGATTGATACAATAGGACAAGTCATATAAATTTCAAAGAGTTATATGTGGCTCCTGAATTGCTTTTGTTGTCAATGAATAATCTTATTCAATAGAGCTTATGTTGCATAGATCCTTGGCTAGTCATAGAACTCTTTGGATAGCCAACATCTGAGTCTCCAGAGGAGATCCAGCTTGGGTGTAGTAGCAATAAATCAGTTGCACGTCTCTAGTTGAGTTCCTGATAAGAATAGCAAGACCAACTAAATTTGAGTGATACCATGCAGTGTTCACATTTACTTTAAATTCATAAGTAAGACAATTTCAATTAATAATCTGTATTAAAGGCTGAGGTTGGTCTAGTATGTATAGGCAGAAAACAAGGCCATCTAAGAAAATATGAAAACATCCTCCCTAATTGATTTTAACAAAATATGAGAAGAGATGTTAATATTTTCACAGATAATGGAATTTTTGTCTTTTCACAAAGTCAAGCATATTATATCATGAAAAGACAAGTATATGAGAGCCTATCACATAAGGTAGGGAACAGAAAATCTATAGTACCCTCCATCTAATGAAAATATGATCATAAAGTCTTAGCAAGATAGTAATAATTAAAGAAATGCTCAATGAAGTCAGTATTATCACAGAAATGGTATTTAGAGGGGATAAAAAACCCTTTTTAATCAATATATCAGGAAAAGATATAAAAGCATTGACAAGTTTGGTGATATGGGCCTCAACCCATACATTGGTCCGATAAGCCTATTGGCAAAGAAGAAGAGATAGTCCAACCCATCAGTGGTCCTCCCATGACATCAGCTATCCCATAATAGGGTACAAGAAGGACATGAAAATGACCTCCCAACCCCGAGTGGGCGACAGGGGAAGGACCACTTAGCTTAAACTCTCTCTGCTCATTGCCATTATAAGTAGAGGAGTGACAAACAGTAAAAAGTATGTTCTATCAGACTTAAATACTCTCTGTATTTCTTCATATTCTCTCTCCTCTGCATAAAACCCAATCTTCATCATCACGCCGGAGCGTCTACCCTCGGGTGACCCCGGGGGCTTTGTTTTGCAGGATCTAGGTGATAGATCCACCGCGGGCTAGGATTCCAGCTCTCCCCGGACAACTCATACCGGGGCTGGTATCCCAGAGCTTACTGGTAGCATCAGTTGGCACGCCCAGTGGGATATTCTGCTTCGTCATGCCCCGCGGTAGGCCTAAAAAGACAAGGGGAGAACCCCCCACCAACGCTAGTCAGGCAGAAGGTGGCCCTAAGACAAAGAGGGCCGCGGCTGCCCAGGAGGCGCGAAAAGTGGCTGAGGAGAAGGAACGGGCGCACAAGGAGGCTGCCTGTGTGGCCGCTGAAAAGAGCAAAGGAAAGAAGAAGGTGTCGGAGCGTACTCTCAGGGATATGAAGAAGGAGCAGAGGGAAAAGGTCCGACAAGAAAAGGAGAGGCTGAACCAGGAGACGTTCGGAGATGGTGGTGAATCCGACCCGGAGTATTTTGATTCTGGGGAAGAATACCTGGATGAAGAGGAGCCTGGAGATCTAGAAACCATCCATACCAACGCCGCGGAATTTGGAGAATTTCGAGCATGGAAAGCGGCTAAGGCAGAGGCCCATAACAAAGTACCTGATGTAGTGGACTTGAAAAAGGATGGGAGAGGAGGGCCCGGAGACCAGCAGATGCCCCCGGGTCAGCAGATGCTTCCAGGTCAGCAGCAGCATCCGGATCAGCAGCTCCTAGGTGGTCTAAACCCGCAGGCTCAACCATATTATGGCGGATACAACACCCCGTTCAACAATGGTTCCATTGAAGATCGGCTGAGTAGGCTGATTGGAAGGCGGAGGATGCACCCTCATTCCCCGTGGGTTCTAGAGGTTCTGAATTATAAGTGGCCAACAGGCACCAAAGCGCCTGATGGAATTCCGACGTATAATGGGGACGGGGATCCGGAGGAGTTTGTTCACACATATCTTAGTGTCATGGGTGTCAGGGACATTGACGAGCCGTTGCAGTGCAAGCTATTACCTTCCTACCTCCGGGGTAACTGCTTGAGTTGGTTCAAGAGTCTTCCTCAGGGTTTGTTGAAGACTTTCTAGGACTTTGCTACTGTCCTGGTCCATCGGTATGCAGCTATGAAGACAAACTTTGTGAAACTGGCGACGGTGTTGGCCATGCGGCAGTTGGAGACAGAGTCTACTTGGCAGTATTATGTCCGGTATATTGCCGAGTCTATGAAGGTCCAGGATAGGCACTTACATGAGAAGGCCTTAATCGGCAACTTCGTGAACGGATTGAGAGACGAGATGTTCTATATTGAGTTGATGAAGAACATGCCGGGGACCTTCTACCACCTCCAGCTGACAGTGGAGATGCATTGTACCGTGCACGAAGCTAACCATACTCGGATGAACACCGTTGGTTTCTTCGATCAGCGGGTGATCACGGCCACGGCAACCCAAACTACCACACTCCGGGAAACTCCCCACCAGGGTGTTCGCCAGGATCCAGCAAGGCGCCCACCGGCCCAGGGAGCGGTACCTGCATCGGGGGGACAGACGTTGGTGGTGAGACCGACGTATACTCCACTCTCTAAGACAAAGACGGAGATTTTGGCCATTCATCGGGGTCTCTTCACGGACCCCCCAGTTATACAAGGGGTTCCGGCCCCGGCCAATGCGCAGAAATGGTGTGAGTTTCACAAGTGTTACGGCCATACTACAGAAGGTTGTCATGTCCTTCGCATAGATATTCAGAAGTGGGTAGAGCTGGGTTAGCTCCGGGATTGCGTGGCGGGAGATGCACATCCGGTAGCTGCTCCGGCAGGACAAGGAAGGAAGCGGAATTGGAGGAACAACTGAGGCCAAGGCGGTAATCGCCCGGCGGAGGCTAACGTTGCTTCTAACCCCGCCCCACAAGCTCATAGACCGGGAGCTCCTGGACCCGGAGCGCCCCGGACGATAAACGTGATCAATGGTATAGTGGGAGACGGGGCACAGACACTGTCGGCGGTGATAGCTAAAAGTAGATATGTTCCCCCGGGGGAGATCCAGGGAAAGAGGTTTAAACACGACGAGACTATCACCTTTTCAGAAGAGGATGCAGTCCCGGCTCAGGTGCCTCACTCTGACCCCATGGTGATTTCCGCCGAGGTAGAAGGAGTGGTGATAAAGCGAGTCTTTGTGGACGATGGGAGCAGCGTGGAGATTATGTTCGCTGACTGTTTTGACCAATTGCACATTGGACGCCAGAACCTGAAGCCATGTTTGTCCTCACTATCAGGTTTCACAAGCCGGACAGTTCACCCTTTAGGTGTTATAGCCTTACGGGTGACCCTTGATGATCACTTGGATATTAACAAGAGATGTACTGCTTTGTGTAACTTCGCGGTCATAAATGCTTCCTCCCCGTACAACATGATTATAGGCCACCCCTGGTTGACACAAGCTCGGGCGATATTCTCTCCCTACCACTTAACCATGAAATTCCCGACAGATCAGGGAATTGCTTCGGTTATTGGTAATCAAACAACTGCTCGCAGCTGCATGTAACCGCGATAAAGGATGCCAAGGCCGGAGGGTCTGAGAGGATACACGCCTCGGAGTCCGGGGAGAGCTCCGGGTAGGATAAAACAGTGGGAGCAGTGCACGGGGACCCTGCATCCTTTGAAGTGGAGGATATGGAGGTAGGATCCCGAGGAAAGGTGAGTGTAGGGAAGCATCTCCCAAACCAACCACTTCGCCAAGTTATGCTGAAACCGGAAGCGTCAGGCCGGATGATGAAGTGGGCGATTGAACTGGGAGAGCATGAGATCACTTATCAGGCGAGGAAATCTATCAAAGGACAGGCTCTGGCTGACTTCTTAGTTGAAATGGCAGACAACACCGTAAAAAACCTGGTGGAAGATGAGCTGAGGTGGACATTACACGTGGATGGTTCTTCCCATGCTGGGGGAAGCGGGGCCGGGGTTGTGCTGGTCAGTCCTGGAGGCAAGGAGTATCAATACGCGCTGCAGTTTGAGTTCAAAATCACCAACAACGAAGCTGAGCATGAGGCCCTCCTTGCCGGGTTACGTTTGGCCCGGGAGGCAGGTGCAAAAGTGATAAACGCCTACAGTGATTCGGCCATTGTGGTTCAGCATGTCAATGGGGAGTATGAGGCCAAAGAAAGAAGTTTGCAGAAGTACCTGGAGTCGGTGAGGTTGATCATGCAGGATTTTCTCCGGGTTTCACTAACACAGATCCCCCGGGAGGAGAACTGTAAGGCGGATGCATTGAGTAAGTTGGCTTCATCGGAGCTCAAGCCGGATCAGGATCGAAATCTGTTCATGGAGATGATAATTACTCGGGGATATGAGCACCCCGATCAAGTCGCAGTGGTTCGGGAGACGGAGTCCTGGATCACGCCCATCCTCGAGTACTTGGAGAAGGGAACGCTGCCGGATGACAAAGTTAAAGCCCGGAAGATCCGAGTTAAAGCCCCCGGTATGCTGTCTTGGACGGGGAGTTGATCCGAAGAGGATACCTTCAACCTTGGCTGAAGTGCGTTGACGGGGAACAAGCAAGTCACCGGTTGAAAGAAGTACATGAGGGTCCCAACGGGAGTCATCAAGGGGCCCAGAAAGTTGCCCGGAAGATCATGTGCACGGGATCATGTGCACGAGGACGCCCAAAAAGCCGTTCGCTCCTGTGGGCAGTGCTAGAAATTCGCACCCTTGATCCATGTGCCGCAGGGGGGGGATGATTGGAATATCCGGGACCTGGCCTTTTATCCGTTGGGGTTTGGATCTAGTAGGCCCTTTCCCGACAGCGCCCAGAGGTTTCAAGTATCTGGTAGTGGCCACTACTTCAGCAAATGGGTAGAAGCCGCTCCATTGACCAACATTAGGGGGAGCACTTGTGTGAAATTTTGTTGGAAGAATATTATCTGCCGTTATGGGATACCCTGGTTCATAGTGACGGATAATGGGGCACAGTTCGAGAATGACCCTTTCAAATCCTGGTGCAAGGAGTACGGGATTGAGCAGAAGTTAACATCGGTCTACCATCCTCAGGCCAATGGGCAGGTCGAGGTCACCAACAGGACCCCTTGTCAACGGAATCAAGACGCGTTTTCAGGGAGCGAGGGGAAACTGGGTTGATGAACTCCCAAGCGTCTTATGGGCAAGCAGAATAACGGAGAGCTCCGCCACGGGCGAGTCCCCTTACAGTTTGGTTTATGGGGCGGAGGCGGTGATCCCGACAGAAGTTGGAGAGCCCAGTCTTCGTTCGAAGTTCCCGAATGAGCAAGCAAACAGAATGAATGGCTGCTGGACCTAGATTTGTTGGAGGAGAAGCGGGAAAAAGCAGCCCTGCAGGAGGCCCGGGTGAAGGAGCGGGTCAAGAAATATCACGACAGGCGAGTGCGCAAGGAGCAGTTCACCCCGGGGGAGTGGGTGATGCACCGAAATGACAAGAGCCAACAAGTTGCAAGCGGGAAGTTAGCTCCCAACTGGGAGGGGCCTTATAAGGTGACAGCAGCCCATCCCGGGGGGAGTTATGAGTTGCAGGACAAGACCGGGAATAAGGTCCCGCGGCACTGGAACATCGCAAATTTACGTAGGTACTATGCCTAGTTCATTTCTGTATTTACCCCTCTGGCAAGGGATATGCCTAGGATGGTAGCATGAGAGCGGCCTGGGAACCTCTGGCCAGGGTTGAGCCTAAGTTGTCCCATGGCCCGCGTTTGCATTTTATAATTATGTCTATGAAATTGCTTGGCAAGATTTATTTTCTTCATATCAGCTAAACCGGAACAGCTTGAACAAGCACCCGGGGGGTAAGTGCGAAAGTAAAAAACGGGCACGCTTGAACAAGCGCCCGGGTTACAGCCAAGAACATGCATGGGTATGCTTGAACAAGCAATCCGGGGGAGAAGGAAACTAAACGATGCTTGAAACAAGTATTAAGAAAGAACATAAAAACATACACTAATTATTTGCGATGAATAACTGTGGAAATTTACAACTTTAAAACCTATACTATGCAAACTTAATCAACGAGGAGAAGGAGGACCATCCCAGCTAATAGGGGATTGGGCCTGGTCGTCCTGGAAGGGGGGATGACTTGATTGATTAGGAGCAATTGCATTCCCCGGGGGACCAGACTCCCCCGCCGGGGGAAAACCTGAAGGACCAACACCGGAAGGCCCAGCCTCGTCATATGGATCAAAATTATCATCTGAGGACTAAACTTCAGGCGACGATACCCTCCGGGAGGGCTCCAATAACAACGGGTCCTTGGGCACGGGGAGACTTTTTCTTTTTGGCAACAACTTTGCTTTTTCCCTTGCTCTTTTCCCGGGCTAAGCGTCTTTGCTCTTTGGCGGCCTCCTCGGAGGCTATAAAGGCTCAGATTCTGGCAGCGTCTGCCCGGAGTCTAGACACCCTTCGAGCAGATTCCTCCGGATCAACAGACAAGCGAAACCCGAGATACCTTTCCATGGTAAAATCTATAGAAACCCGACTCGAAATGAGTACCAATGAAGGGGGGAGATAACGAACTTCTCTTTGACGCTGCCACCACGCAACAGTTTCCTCGAAAGCAGGGCGATACCGGGACTCGGGGTCGTTCCAACCCATACGAAACATACGCACTAACAACACCCCAACCTCGCGGGGAAAGTTAGTGTATAACGGGGGAGAGACCCGTCCCAAGCTCAACCCGGTCAAGTGATATGTTAGTTGAAGAGTAACCAAGTTCTCTCGAAGGATTAAGTTCTGGGCCACCAATTCCCGGTTCTCCCTTTCCAGCTTCAAATTCCTTTTGAGTGGATCGGCCCTCTTCTCTAACCACTTGAGTTTATCGCAATAAAATGGAAGTTCGGACTACGCCAAGTCAAACTCATCCTTGAGTCGGGATTTGAAGGCATCATGCTCGACTTGTAGCATTGAAATGGTCTTGTCAGCATCTAAAACGGTGTTTACCCGGTCTCGTGCCAGGGATTGACACCGGGAAAGGGATCCAAATTGATTTGATATTTCCCAGAGCTTTGTTACTAACGAAGTGACATCTGGGAACTCATGTATCACCGACCCGATCCTGGATTGAACCAAAAGATAACGAGTTTGGATGCCGTCCAATTGCCAACGACTTAACTGTTCCTCTAACTCCACATATCGGGGACACGACGTCTCATTCTCCGGAATGGCCCCAGAAGGAATAGTACCGAGAGGATTATCCCGGGGCTACACAAACAAGAAAACTCAGATACAAACTTGACAACATGCATGCAGTTTCAGAACATGTATAAACAAACATTCATAACTTGAAAAATTGGATAAAAGTTGGGTAAAAGCTATATTTAAACAAACAGAGAGAGACTCTTACATTATTGTAGTCATCGCTCTCATCCCCGGAGCTCTTTTTCACTCCCTGATTCACAAAAGAGAACTGTTCAAGGGAGGAGTCCAGGGGAAACAACAATTCAAAACAATTCAAAAGAAGGAAGCAACAATCCAAAGAAATGAAAAGAACATAAATAGGAGGACTAAGTATCTAGACTATACTTCCACATCAGTGTCCTCGTCATCATCTCGGGGTGATGGCTCCTCTTGCTGGGCCTCATCACCGTCCGGGGAGACTTGAGCTTCTTCATTCTCCAAAGGCACTGGCTCGACCTCATGGACTGGGGACCTATCACTCTCTTCATCAGAACCGTCTACTTCTTCTGAGGCTGCCATAGTCTCGATGTTAGCTATATTGACCAGATCATCCGGACCAGAATCCTCCCTATTCTGAGCAAGTTTGGCGGCATCTTCAGCATAAGAACTGATATCCTAGGGGTCAACACTCCTAGCACCCTCAAAAACAGACATCACCGCGGGGGATTTCCCATTCATTGCCATCCTTCATGAACTTGTCTACCGCATAGTTAAACCGCTCATCCGCTTTGGCGATACCAAACATCCCGGAACTCCGCCCTATTCTCCCGAGGAACATACTCCCGGACTGACTTATAAGCGGCATGCAGGGCTGCTTCATTGGAGACATCACAAAGGGCCAGTATTTTTTCCTCAAAGGAGTGGCTTGTGAAAACCCGGTCAACGAATGCCCGACAAAGAGCTTCCTGCGCGGGGGGCCAAACCGCGTTCACCAGTAGTTAGCGCGTCTTTTTTCACGCGAGAAAGTTCCTTATGGGCGATGGAAAGCTCCTTGCAAAGAGAGGCATTCTGCGACCTCAGCTTGTCAACTTCCTGGGAAAGGCTAGATGACAAGGAATCACAAGTCTCGCTGATAATCTTTCGCATCCCGGATAAACCAAAAAACTTGCAGGCATGATCCTAAATAAGGATAAAAGAACTTAAAACACACACAAAAAAAACAAGGGCAAAATAAGTAAAAAGAACAGAAATACACATACTTGTGAGTCATCCAACAAAACAGGATGAGAGGAAGAGCCAGCCTTGTTCTCATTTATAGGCTCGAGACGGCTCTCAGCAGTGGATTTTTCCAGCTGCTCTCTCCGGGGAATCCGGGACGAATCTTGAGAACGGGATTCGGTCTTCTTCTTCTTAACCGCATGACCCCTGGTAGAGGGAACGGAAAACGCGAGAGGACGGCGGTTGCCAGCCGGGGGAACCTCGGTTAACCCAACCACCTTCTCGACATTGGGAGCTCCGGGGACCTTCACATCAGAACTTTCTTCCCCGGCTTTCCTTTTATTCTTCAGTTTTTCGGAGGCAACCTTCCCCGCCCCCTCTCCGGACTTCGACCCAGGTGAGACTATCGCTGGTCTGGGGGATATGGTTGGCACATACAAAATAAAATGTTTATTAATATAAGTAGAAAAAGAACATAGAGGAAATGTTAAGGACAAGAGGAGAGACTCACAAAGGCTCCACTTCGCATACAGGCGACGGCAGGTAAACACCTCCGGGGGATACGCCTCCCGGGGAAACTCATAACCGTCCACCATCTGGTAATCCTTTAGACTGACAAAGAATCCATATATTAGGTTGTGAGTCTCGGATACTTGACGGAACTGAGCAGGGGGAAGTGCACCCTTCATCTCTGCGGCCCGTTGTTGATTCCATGCAGGGATGGGATATTTCTGCTCATTGAAAGTGAAATAGCTATTCATCCAGTCACTTGTCTTCACAGAATCAAGCCTCCCGGAACAAATAGCCTTCGTTTTGTTCCGGCGCTGAACGTTGAATACCCCTGGGACAGCAGTACTGGATAGATAGTAAAAACTACGGAACACAGCAGCAGTCCCGGTCACCCCTGCCTGGTGACAAGAGTAGAGGAAGGTGATCATGACGCTGACAGCATTAGGATGCACTTGAGCCGGGGATATGTTGTAGAAATTCAGAAAATCGGTGAACAATGGAGGAAGGGGAAAAGTAAGACCATGAAGGAAAAAATGCCGGGGAACGCAAGCCCGGGATGCCATATCACCACTAAACGGCTCAAGCCCCGCGTCATAGGATAGCGGAACATACGTCAGCTTGACAAGTTCCCGGACTGATTCATGTACCGGGGTTTCGCCAGGGTCATGCGGGTCAGGAGGAATGGGAGCACCATAAGCTACCGTCACTTTGGAAGTCATCAACCCCTTCCCACCTGTCGAACAGGGAGGAATATCCTCGATGTCCAAGGAGTGATCGTCTACGGGGACAGTGGCGCTACGGCTCATATCAGATAGATGGGAAACCATTAGATAGATAGAAGAAAAAAGTATTGCGAGAAGAGAAAGTGACAGCACTTTGTTGATAAGAAGATAAAAATGAAGTCTTGATCATATATTTATAGAGAAGGATACAAGAAATTTCTCGAAATTGGGAAAAGAAAACACAAAATTCGAGAAAAAGCAATAATTAGCATTAATTAGGGAGCGGACGACGAAGAGCCACGCGCGTCAAGAACGCGCAATTGGCGCGTGGTGATACGGGCTTTCAACGCTGTAGTCCGTTGGGTTTTTTCAGAGATCCAGCCTACCGGGCCAAGCCCCGGAAGCCAGGGTCTCGGGGGGCTAGTGGTGATATAGGCCTCAGCCCATACACTGGTCCGATAAGCCTATTGGCAAAGAAGAAGAGAGAGTCCAGCCCATCAGTGGTCCTCCCATGACATCAGCTATCTTGGACCTACCCGGGTACAAGAAAGACATGAAAATGACCTCCCTACCCCGAGTAGGCGACAGGGGAAGAACCACTTAACTTAAACCCTCTCTGCTCATTGCCATTATAAGTAGAAGAGTGACCAACAGTAAAAGGTATGTTCTATCAGACTTAAATACTCTCTGTATTTCTTCATATTCTCTCTCCTCTGCATAAAGCCCAATTTTCATCATCACGCCGGAGCGTCTACCCACGGGTGACCCCGGGGGCTTTTTTTTGCAAGATCTAGGTGAGAGATCCACGGCGGGTTAGGATTCCAGCTCTCCCCGGACAACTCATACCGGGGCTGGTATCCCGGAGTTTACTGGAAGCATCAAAGTTTTCACATGAAATGCTAATTTTCTTTTGGATCCTAGGGTTCCATGCATAACTTGTTAAAGAGAGACAGATATGTCTGCATTATTGAAGCTCTTCAGATTTAAAGTTGAAGATTGCTTGTGCATCTGTCTTCCAAATTAAATAAGCATGTTCTACCAATTCAAATATTGGTACTGAGTTTTGGTTTCGCCTTAACGATCGCTAAATTGTTTGCGAGTTATGAGTCTTCTCATCGGCAGAGTTGGGTGTCGCTCAGCAAACCCTAAAATGCTTGTGAGAATGTCGAGATGGGTGTATAGTAGAGTCAAGTTCAGAATCAAAGATATTTACGTCATAGTTTTTATTTTTTAACTATTATGTAAATTTCTCCAATGTTGTACAATACTACCATAATGTATGTCCTTGTTGGAATTTCCACCAAAATTTGAGTTAGCATGTTCTGACTATTTTCTTGATTGATCTATGGCCAATTCCATTTTGATCAATATGGTAGCATAAATGTCCCCATTTCTTTCGCACCTTTTTTTACTTTGAGTTCTCTTTCTTCCCAGATAAAAAAAAGATAAGAGTTTCTCTATCATCTAGATGACACTAACTGGAGGATTCATGACACTCCAGATTTGCCGTGATACTAAGAAAATGTATGATTTGATTAGCTAGTGTGATCTTACCACCAGAGCTTGTTCTCAGTCCTTTGTACCCGTGGTTGAAAATATTGCACAAAAATCCAGCTAGTATATATGGTAACACCTAAATAAGTGAAAGGGAAAGAACCCTGCCTCCTTCCCAAAATCTTCGTAACCTGATTGACCTTAGTCACTGAAGCGTGCTTAGTTAAAAATATTCACTCTTTTCAAAACTGATTTACAGAAAAACTGTTCTTGTATTAGTCAACTAAAGGAAATTTCTAATATCCAAGGTCTAATGCTGAGTTATGCAATTGGTAGAAAAATATCACTGTTGGATTAGTTTATTGGGGTTGGTCAATATAATAAAAAACTATCATAGTTATTTTTTAATTGGTCAATTTTTTTATTTAGTCATTAATAAAATATTATATTAATGTATTCTAGTACACATATAATCTCGTAAACTAGCGTGTGCTACTATGTTTCTGAGTATAACTACATTTCAGCAGTTGCAGACAATTGAATTCATCTTGTACGTATTGTTGTTTATGCAGACAAGTCCTCCTATAACTTCTGCTAATCGAGAGGGTCCGGTACTGAAGACACCATGTAATCAGGTATTTTATAAAAATCATTCTGTTAGGGGATTGGTCCATAATATGAATCTACGTCATCTTGCCTTAGGATAAAGGAATGCCAAAAACCATGGGCGCTGAGTGGCCGGAAGAGGATTAGAGGATTTTGGAGGAGTTTCTTTTATATGAAATCAAACGGTACTCCGGATCACCTACCTATCGGGATGGACAGTATAGTTCAGTATGGTTCAATTAATTTTAAAAATGTGCGCTCATTAATTTTATGCTGTTTGATTTAGAATTTTAATTCACTATGATTTGATGTGGAGACTTCTCGGTAATTAATTGAATTACCGTAGGATATATAGAGGTTGTTTGAATGGAGGTGTCACACGTAGAAATTTCAAAATCTCATGAATTAAAATCCCACGAGCTTTTTTGGTTGGCAAAAAAAGTTTCATTTTTCTAGAAATTTTAAATTCCCACACAATGATGGAATTTCCTTACCTAGATTCACCTAGGTAACTAGAAATTCATGAGAATTTCTTTCTCACACCTCCAACCAAATAATATTTTCTAAATCATGGAAATTGAAAATTGTCTAGAAATTTTATTTTTCTACGGAATTAATTTCCCGCATGCAACCAAACGATCCCATAATCTAATCTTTTCATCCATAACTCTAATCAGTTTGATAACTGCACCTTAATGATTATAAAATTGCGAGCTGCATTATAATTTGAAATTTTTATTTTTTATTTAAAATCAAGTAACACAAGTTTTACAGGTAATTAATTCTCTGTACGTGAAAAATATATACTCATTTCCTAAAAAGAGCTAAACTGTGATGGAGTGATATATGTATATTTCAAAATGTCCAAAAACTGTCATGGAGTGATATACGCGTCAAATACTTGGTTGGTTATCATAAAAGGAACTAGAAGTGTTATTACTCGGGTTAATAAGTAAATTAATAAAAATCATTAAAAAGAATGAAATTACGTAATTTTGACTAAAGCCGTCACATAATCACCGCAAGTTCACCATATTCCGGTATCTACTATTTTTTTTATATTCATTTTTTTATTTCTTTTAATTTTATTTTTCATTCTTCATCAATGATGATACAATAGTTTCCGCCTTCTATTTTTAAAAATACAACTCAATCCACCTAAAAAATTCTAATTTACATGCTAATTTCAGTCAATCATACTAATTAACACATCTGCGAAAGGAAAACATGAATGTGCGATATATGGAATATACATGGTTCGAAATATTTTGTATTACTACAAGATCACCATATTCCGGCGCTTATAATTTTCATATATTACTTTTGGTTTCTTTTTAGCATGAGTACGTATGATCAATTTAGAAATTACACACATCAGTATTTTTTCATTAAAATGTGTACTTATAAAAATATTTATCTATTAACTTAATTTTAAATAAATTTCTTACATTTTGAAATATATATTATTTTATAATAATTACATTCAATGAATACCCTTGCAATTATGATATATATTAACAATTTCATAATCTTTTGAAATTTGCCATTATAATTTTGTTAATTATCTTAAATAGTTTCCCTTTAAATGTATTTCATCCTCATCTTCATAAGTTTGTTCGTAACATATACATAAAAAAATTAAATATATCGTACGTTGCACGATGATATTTAGCTAGTTTAACGATAAAATCTTTTGAAACTATCGCATGTAGTACTTCATATGTAAAACTCCATAAATCTCAGACACAATCCTCAAACGGATGCATCAGCAAATCCTTAGCAGACCACCTGCACTTCGCATTCATGTTCAAACATCGAAACAAGAAATCATTCCCATCTCGGGAAACCTTCTTCTGAGTCAAGTCCAAGCTCGCAAAGCTCCAACTTTGAATCTGATTTTAAGAGAACCTCAAGCTTCCCATTGCACTTCCACACCGAATCACCACATCCCGAAACGATTTTTGAAAGCCCGAAATCGGCAATCTTGAGCCCGGGTATTGCTCTAACTACATAATTTATACATAGAACAAATTATGCATCCACGACTTAGATAAATTGTATAACCAGTAGCAAATTAAAGTTCCAATTACTTATAATTATCTAAGGTTGTAAAAATAAGGGAATATATAAGATTGTGCAATTAACGCATGACGGACGTGCAAATTAATGAAGTGCAGATATGTGCACGTGCAAATATGTGCATGCTGGTAATTAAATTAATTCGTTTTATTCTTGAATCTCTGAGTATGTCTTTTGCACCTCTTCAAAAGAAATTATCATGATAAACCCTAATTAACTCTGATATAAACAATAAATTTACTAGATAAACAAATAAATAATCAAAAAGTTTTAAATATCCCTATCTAATCCAAAATTATAAAATCTCCCAAAAAAACATTACAAAACCAGGGATGTGAAATTTGAAAGATTATATTTACCTTGGGGTCGGGTATAGTACTGATCATATTTACGCTTCTTCACTTCCTTAGACTGATCACATCTTTTAACCATCTCTGCAACCAAATCAGGATGTGACATATAGAATAAAACTACTAGATCTTCAAAATAATAAAATTTTATAAATGTGTAAGAAAATTGACCTACCTCTTTGCTGTTTAAAACGAAAAGCGTCTTCACCAAGGATGAGTTCCACTGGTAAATGTGCCTCCTGCAGATGGCTGAACAGCAGAAAATCCCCCTCCCTAAACTGCGAAGTGCAGGTGGTTTGCTGAGAGACCCTGAGGCTTCCCATTAATTACACTTCCACACCGAATCGCCTCTATGTTGACGCCAAAACCGATCTCCACATTCCAAACCTTTTTAGGCATTTCTAGACTTGGTGAATCTAATAAATTTCACCACACTCAAGTCAGTAGTGGTTTTAAATATTAATAAAAAATAGAATGTAATTATAATAATAGAAGAAAATGGAATTTAGTTAGTTTTGTTTTTCTAATGTACCTTTATTATTATGTCTAAATTTCAGCTAAGGAGATCAATTGCATCATCTCCCAGAGTGCAGGTGGCATGAATGTGAACAATAATTCCTACGAACATTCTTCTTTTTCATCATATGTCATCAAGGACTTGGCTCCCCTCCGTTTTTATACTAAAGTTATGCATTCGATGTGTCTCTCCTGTCCAGATTTACTTACGCCACAGTTTTCTGCTAAAGTAATTCTAAATTTTAAATAAGTGGACGTACGACTTATTAGAATCAGCCGATATTTTTTGGGTGAATGATAATGAATTATTTCGAGGAGGTCTTGGGTGAGATCCGTCTCACTATAAATTTATGATAGTACGGTTTTTTATTTCACATTTTTGTGAATTCATTTTATGTATTTATTTAATTAGACTCTTAATATGATACTTTCAATTATTTATTTTAACATAAAAATCATTTAAATATCATAAATATTCTTACATGGTTAGTTCAAGTGTTTCAATCATTAGATTAATTTTATAGTATTTTCATGCGTTTGTTATTTATTTGTTTTTTAAATATTGTAAATGAATTAATTGAACTAGAATTAAAGTTCAGAAGATGCAGAAACCAGAATCTAAGAAAGCTAGCCATATAATCAAAGCAAGCTAAAAAGTCAGTTACCACCAGTGATTACATCATCCAATGGCATATAAAGATTGTTACCATCCATGAACAAAGATAGCCCAAATCCAAAGGTAGTATGGAAGCAGTCGCGCCAGTGGTGAGGCTTACTAAACACACCAAGATCGGGAGCCCCATCAGGAAGCCTTACAACAGTAAACACATCATCCTTGTTCGGCTGGCCATATGGACAACTATAAGGATAAACATGTCAGGTATGATCATGATTCCTAAGAAGCATCTCACCACAATAAACATCTCCAGGAACATCTCCCGGTTAACATAAAAACAAAGCAGTTTTTCTTTTTGAACCCAACACTGGCACTGGAAACACACCGTGCCATCATCGGGACACGTTTTTACTTCTTTGCTGTATATTCAGCCTCCGTTCATACACCATCCACAACATTGAATAGCTGCTCAATTGAATGCTTTGTTTCTGCACTCTCAGAGACTTTAGTGAATATATGTCAGCCTTGAAGTACAGTGTATGCGTCTATCTTCATGTTGAAATAAACAGTTCTGCAGTGAAGGGCTACGTACTGAAGGATTCCCAACTTAAATATTTTCTTCGAATTATTGCACAGACTAAAAAACAATGAACTCTGCCCAGCTACCAAAGTATAACTCTTAGTTTTTCACCTAATAAAAAACATTACATACGTCATCTGTAAAATTAACAATAAAGACGCACGAGAAGAAGATATATACAAAGAACAACAATCTACGTAAAGGAAAATGTTTAAGTGTGATGATTAATAACAGAAAAGAACATAAATCAACACACAATAATATGGAATTAAGTTGGGGATTCAAGACTATTTGGCAGGTTTATCTTATAATAACCATTTGAAAGTAATTATTTAATATCGATGCAAATACCTTCTGAGACTGGGATTTATTTTTATTAAAGAAGAAGAATGGATTGGTATAAGCAGGCGCGTGCATTCTAACTTCTATTTGTACGTGACGTGCGTGAGAAATAAATCTTGATTTAATTTCTTCCATTCAGAATGCATGCAAGCAGTCAATCCTACTTCCTACATTTTTAACCAGCCTCTTCGACCATTTATTCTTACTATTACATGAATATGAAAATGCTGCTGAATTAATAGTAATCTATGTTTTTGTGCCAACGTGTGCACGCATTTTTTTTTCCTTGCTTGTGCCAACGTGCACGCGTACTAATTAAGCGCACGTTTTCTTAGTCAAAGTAAGTCTAAATTTACCATAATTAAAATTTTAAAATTCTAAAATAAAAACTTCTAAGAAAAAAGAAATTTTCGCAGGATCTTCAAACACAACAATTTCACCTCTTTTGTCACCATGTTTGCCTTGTTTCTCTGTATGACGAAACTATTTATTGATTATTAAACAATTTTGAATATATGCCTACTATTATAGTATTAAACGATTTTGAATCAAAAGAATCCGTAAACTAGACAGGGATGATGGATAAAGATTGATTACCTGAAATCTTTGTACAAATAGTCTGACGGAACCATCCCTACGACACCTCACACCAGAAACCTCGTTCCAACCTGTTCTGAAATCAAACCCCTTTGATATCTTCATAGCTGCTTCGGTATGTTGAGAGACACGATGGAGGTTTGATTTTGGGGTAGCGGCCGTCTAGGGTTTAGGGGCAGACAAGTATCTATAAAGAAAACGAACAAGAGCCCTAATGAGGTGTAATCCAGATCCAATACTAAATTATGATTAATTTAGTAATGATATTGTTATATAAAAAAATAATTTTTTATTTCAATTCAATTCAATTTAGTATTTTCAATTCAATTTAGTTTATTTTAGTTTAAGGACCTGTTTAGTGGAATTTTTCTGTAGAGTTAGTAGGTAAATGGTATCATGGGTGTATCTACCCCGGACTCCTCATTTGCAATAAGTGGACCTTTTTATAAATAATAAATATATTTTATACGTGCGAAGTGCAATCACTGCCCACTCCCCACTAAAATCGTAACTGCCGTATCTTCTGTTGATAATATATACCATTTAATCTGCACATCCCACCATACCAATCTAAACAAAACCTGCACGCGCTATTACTGTATTGGGTGATATATCAAAAAAATTATATATATACAAACGCGATAATATTTGATAATATAGACACGTGCATTTAAAATATAGGTTGTGCATTCCAAATCTACTGCCTGTGCATTATATATGGACAGAATGTACATAATTAATTAAGTAGCACTTCCTGCTCTTTGCTGTATCTTTTATTAAAAAAGACATTTGCATTTTAAAATATGTGGTTGTGCATTCCAAATTTACTGTATGTGCATTACATGTGCACTAAAGTTAAAACGAACAAAAGTTTATCAAGTACCACAAAAGTTTTTTTTATTTACAAATATGAGATGCGGGGTACGTACACCCGATGTACAATATATATTGCTGTAAAGTAGTTCAATTCAATTCAATATAATTATATATATATATATTCTTTTCATTCTAGTTCAATATTTGTTTTAAATTTTTCAGTTCAGTTCAAATAAATATTTTTATATTTTTTCATTTCAAATAAATATTCTAATTTTTTTTTCAATTCAATTCAGATAAATATATTAATAATATTTCCAGTTTACTACATTTCCTCAATCTTTTAATAAAGGTCTCTACAATTTTTTCAGTTCAGTTCAATTTTAATCAGATCAGTCAATTTAATTTCTAAAAAAATTGATTCGATGTTATCCAAATTAGTTTAGTCATTCTGTTTTCAGTATATTTACATTTTAACTTCATTTTAGTTTAATTCAAGTCAGACCGATTTAGTTTATATCAAAACAGTTTTTGAAGTTCATTCATGCTGTGCAACCAAATGATGTAGTTTATTATTGGTTTAGTACATTTAGTTCTAAATAAAGTACCTTGTTCGATCAAATTAATTATGTCCAGTTCAGATCGTATCATTTAAATTTTGATAAAACGTGATCAAATCATATTCATCTTAGTTTAGAAGTACTAGTACTTTTTTTTCGTACCTTTAATTTTAACTTAATTTAGCTTAGTATTTAAAGCATATCAAATCAATTCCAAAGTAGAACGAGAGAATGACTAAATTCAAATTCAAAAGTCGAAATTAGTTCATAATGGGTAGAATACACTACTGGGCCGGAACACGATCGACGGCGGTCTACCCCCTATCACGGCGGTTGAAGCCGCCGTTGAGGGTCACGCCGCTGATCAGACGGAGAAATAAACGGCGTTTCGGTCAACCGCCGCGGATCGGTTTTGTAAATGCGGCGGTTTGAAACGCCGTGGTTGTGTCTGCAGAATACGGCGTTTGATATGTTCCTGTCGCGGAAGGTAACTGGGAATGAAGACGATGGTTGTAGAAACGCGGCGGTCTGGAACGCCGTTGTCTCGTCTGCAGAAAATGGTGTATGTTAGGTTCCGATTGCGGAAGTTGACTGGGAATAAGGACGACATTTGTTGTTCCGGTTGAGGAAGGTTAAACGTGTGGAAATCGTGAATAATTGTTCCGGTTAAGGAAGATGAATAGTGTAATATTGGCTTGAGGTAGTTCCGCTGTCCAAAGATTGTGAACATATTGATGGTTCCAATATTGGAATCAGATATGTTTTTTAATGGTTCCTATTTAGGAAGTAGACATGAATCGCGGATGACATTTTCAATTCCGGTTGAGGAAGGGGAAACATGAGAAATTCGTGAATAGATGTTCCTATTACGGAAGTAGGATAGTGTACTCTTGGCTTGAAGTATTTCCACTGGCCCAAGCATGTGACCATATCTATGGTTCCAATAACGGAATCAGAGTTGTTTTTAACGGTTCCTAATGAGGAAGTAGACATGCAGCGCGTCACTTCCGATGCAGGAACGTAATGAAGGTGTCACTATTCAAATAGGTTATTTCATTCATCTTCCGGATGAGGAAGCTATGAAAAAAAAGCGTCACTTTTCAAAATTTATTTCCCTCCAAAATTTGATATGTTCCGGATGATGGTAGTTGTTCGGTGATCGCGACTATCTATGGTATAAAAATCCTTTTTCAGAAATAAATGTGCAACATAATTATGTTCCGAGAAAGGAAATAAAATCATAAGGTAGTTCTGGTAACGAAAGTGAAATATGGGATAATGGCTACAATTAATACTGTTTAATCGACCAGGCTATACACATTCCTTCAAAGGACTACAAGAAGGTGTCTATGCTAGGAAGCAGAAAACATAGGAAACGGCTTGATGAACTAGCTACACCGCGCACAAAAGAACCAACCATGAACGGAATATCCTTGGTTTAACAAGAAATACAAGCATTGCACCTTATTCATAGCTTTAGATGATGGGATTCCTAATGAAATTCGAGCGGATGGACACAAGGTATTGAGCTAGGTTATTCCCCAATTGTGTAAGGGGTGACATCCTTAGGCAAAAGCTATAGTGGAAAAAAAGACGTCTAAATTAATGAACAAGAAATGTTAATTAGACTTGAATGAAAAATGTAGAGCAAAATAAAGCTTACGGTATGGACGGTTAAGTTGTTGGGTTGTAAAATTCGGATTAAATGGGTAGCATACAACATAGTGTAGTAGCCACACGATCATCCATCATCTTGTTTCTTGTACTACACAATATTGAACTACAAGTTATAATCTTAATACCTAGAATTAAAGATTTTATAATGTAAAAGGTAATGATAATACCTTAACTTCAACCACATTCATTTTGGTGTACTTGTCCGTGTTGACATGATCTAAAGCCCTTGATACGAGATCCATCATAACTTGAGAAGGTTTGAGATGGAGAGGATCAATCCAATACACAACTTTTGTTCTAGTATTGATTGTCATCAATCTCCAATGCCCGCTACAAAAATGAACAACAAGTTAGAGAAGTGAACTTTAAAATTTATAAACACGAGCTTGTATGGATGCTAAGGTGAAGAACGCACCATTCTAGGTAAGGTGCCAAGAAAAAATATTTATCTTTAGTACGAAAGGCATGTTGCATATATGATACACGATCGTTGTCGGAGAGAGACGTGTCGGAAATCGTGGTTGGGCATAGCATTCCAATCCAATCTTTTCCCTTCTTGTTTCCCGATGCATCTAAATATCTTCATATACGCAACAAACTTGTTAGTACTATGGAGTTGTATACAAATAAACATATACAAATTTTTCAAAGGAAGGTACTCTAGAAACTTACATTTGATTGAGATCCATAATGGTGTCGGGAACCAAATTTAGCTTCCAATAGTCATCAAAATCTCTCCATCAAACAATTAAGTTACGTTCAACACCAAACACTCTTTCTTGGGCCGCAAAGACATAAGTCGAGTAAGGATCGATGTTTTTCATCCAATTGTACAATACGGCCACATATTGTGGCATCGGGTGAAGAATGGCACTATCTCCAACTACCGGAGGTGCAAGGTTTTGCTTCATTTTTAGTATGATTTTTTTAATTTGCCCCTCGTGGGAACAACTTCCCCTAGAGAAATGACCCTAATTAGGCGTCTATGCCACAAGACAAAATAACCTTCTCCCTTGGCAACCTTTAAAATCTCCTTTTCGGGGATTGGAAGATTAGCACTAGGTACTAAATATTTATCCAAAGATACCCTTCCAATGCCTTCGGAAATTTTCTCATGATGGTGAAAAAGCATAGATTGTTCGAACAATCCATTAGCAACATGGAGGGTTGTCTCACTACTTGGACGATCAACATATAAATGATATGGTAAAGCCTATTTATCCAGTTGGCATAACATGTGTCAAAAAGTAAAAATGATCAACATTTAAACGTCAAAAATGAAAAAACTTTACGTATCACTACTACAAAGGGGTTGATGTAAGACACGTATTTAAGGCGTTTGAGGCGTTTGCGTTTTTTCCGCCTTGCTTGAACGTTGCGAACTCGCTAGTATCTCAGGTTAGGGAAAAAATGAAATTTAAGACGGATAGACGTTGTTGAAGGCGGAAATCAGTTCTAACGTAAAAATGTACAAATTTAAGGCGGAAAAAAGGATCCGCCTTAAATGGAGAGGGTCGTTACGAACTCGTAACATTTGTGGTAAGTTAAACGTCTATGTAGCGAAATCGTAGCTTAGCTCGTTAGTATGTACTTTGGCCGTTGCGAACTCGTAAGCTTGCCTAAACCCTAATTTAAGCTGGCGAGAATATGCAACGTGTCGTAACTTGGACGCTAGGATGTGGCGAGTGATGTTGCGGTCTCGCTACTGTATAGGTCGTATATGAGATTTGAGAATGTATAGTGCATGTACAGTGTATGTGAGGTTGATTGTATTGATACGAGTTCGCTGGCTACTCAAAAGTGTGAGCGAGGTAGTAGCGATTTCACAACAGACTCTGTATGGGTCACAGATTTAATCTGAACTGACCGTTCTAACTCCAAAAACAAAAAACTTAAAAGGGTCTAAACAGGTGGATATTGAAGGGTGATCAGTTCAAGTTTGCTTGGAGGTCTCATTGTTCCCATGTTGGAGTAGGTAAGGTTTAATCTGCGCATTGTATTGGCCAGTCTCTTGAATTTGGTTTATTTGATGCATAATTTTTGTATGCATTTTGATTTCTTTTCATTTTCATTTTAATGCAGTGTGTAGTTTATGCGTTGATCATCTAAAGTCAGTGGGTTAGTAGTATTGTGGAGTTGTTAGTCTGATTTGTGAATTATGGACCGCGAAAGAATATCGAAGGAGTATTTAGATTTGGTGGAAAATTTCTTAGATGTTGGGTTGCGACATTCTAGGCAGAATAGCATAGGAGGGGTTAGATGTCCATGCAACAAGTGTAGAAACAATGCCATATTTGAAGATATTGTTGTAGTGCGTGAACATTTAATTTGTAAAGGTTTTGACAAATCCTACACAGAATGGGTTTGGCATGGGGAAGGCCATTATGGAAGTGACCAGGTTGAGATGGAGGAGGGTAGCGCCGAGGAAATCCTGCTGTATAATGAACAAATTTCAGACATGTGCGATGATGTTGTTATGGAGTTTGTTGGGAAGAAAAGTATGTTGGAGGCAATGTATGACGATAAACAGACAAGCTTATATGTTGGGGCTAGGCATTCTAGACTGGCGCAACATTGTTGTTAATGAACTTAAAGGCAAGGCATGGTATTTCAGATAAAGGAATGAAGGAATTGCTAGAGTTGGTTAAGGAGTTACTTCCTCAGGACAACTTATGTCCTGACAGGGTTTATGCTGCGCACAAGATATTGTGTCCTATGGGCATGGAGTTTACTAAGATTCACGCATGCCCGAATGATTGTATGTTGTATAGGGGGAGTGTTTATTCTTTGAGGGATGGTTGCAAGGTATGCGGTGAGTCGAGATGGAAAAAGAAGGAGGGAAAGGTCGAGGTATGTGAAGAAACAGTGACAACAACGACAAAGCAAGGACCTGCTAAGGTGATGTGGTACATGCCCTTGAAACCGAGACTGACGCGTTTGTATGCCAATCCAGTTGATGCAAAATTGTTAACATGGCATGCCGATAGGGTTCGAGAGGAAGATGATGATATTATATCTCACGCTTCTGATGGTGATCAGTGGAAGAAGATGGATGCTATGTACCCAGAATTTGGTGAGGAACCTAGACACGTGCGCTTAGGACTATCTACTGATGGAATGAACCCTTTCGGAAACATGTCTAGCACCCACAGTTCATGGCCAGTGATGCTTGTTATTTATAATCTACCTTCATGGTTGATGATGAAACGAAAGTATGTGCTTTTGAACACTATGATCTCGGGGCCTAAGTAGTCTGGTAATGACATTGATGTATATCTAGCGCCTCTTGTTGAGGAGTTGGAATCCTTATTTAAGCATGGGATTCATATTCCTGACGGAAGTCGAGGGGACGCGAAATTCAAGCTTAAAGCCATGTTGATGTGGAGCATCAATGATTTCCCTGCGTTGGGTAACCTTGGAGGGTGTTCTGTGAAAGGTCATTTTGCATGTCCAGTTTGTGAGAGCAATACCAACCATTGTCAATTAAAGCATGGTGGTAAGTTTTTGTATCTAGGTCATCGACGATTTCTACCTAGGAGTCATCCGTGGAGGAGTGATAAGAAGTGGTTTAACGGTCAGGAAGAGCATGGTGTTTCCCTCGTCCTATTATCAGGTTCTGAAATATTTGCAAAAGTATCGGGCATGGATAACGTGTTGGGAAAGGGAAAAAAGAAAAGCACACAAACTGCAATTTGGAAGAAATGTTCGATATTTTTCAAACTTGGTTATTGGGAGCACTTGGATGTTCGCCACTGTCTAGATGTCATGCATATAGAGAAGAATGTATGTGAAGTTTTGGTTGGGACGCTCTTGAATACACCAGGGAAGAGTAAGGATGGATTGAAAACTAGATAGGATTTAGTTAATCTTGGCATAAGGACGTCACTTGCTCCCGTGCAAGAAGAAGTAGGCACGGCATACTTACCACCTGCTTGTTATTCCTTGTCATTTGAGGAGAAGGATAGTTTTTGTAAGACTTTGAAATCAGTGAAGGTGCCTTCTAAATATGGTTCTAATATTAGTAGTTGTGTATCTACTGTTGAGCTGAAATGGGTGGGAATGAAGTCGCACGATTGCCACAATCTGATGCAGGATTTGAACGTAATTGCTCTGAGAGGTTGCTTGCCTTCTCACGTTGGAGACGCGGTTGCAAGGCTTTGTTATTTTTTTAAACAGATATGTCACAAGAAAGTGAGTCGGCGTTAGTTGGATGAATTGCAGGATATGGTAATTGAAGTATTGTGCAGGCTAGAGATGTATTTTCCCCCTTCCTTGTTTGACATAATGATTCATTTGATAGTTCATTTAGTGCGGGAGGTGAAGCTTTGCGGACCAGTATACTTGAGATGGATGTATCCATTCGAGCAGTACATGAGCATTTTCAAGAATTTTGTTAAGAATCGTTACCGACCAGATGCCAGTATTGTGCAGCGATATGTCACGGAAGAGGTAATAGAATTTTGTACCAACTATTTACAGGATGTACCTACTATAGGATTGCCGGTCTCTAGACACGATGGTAGATTGGATGGTGTCAGACTACCCCATAAGTCTAAATTTAGCCATTCTTCCAATGAAATATCTTTAGCCCATCTCTACATTATGCGCAACCATCATGAAGTGAGTCCTTATGTTGATGTTCACCTTAATGAGATTAGGTCAACACACCCGAGCTGGTTGGAACCTAGGATTCTTGAAACTCATTGCAGCGACTTTACTAGTTGGCTCAAAATACATGTGCATAATGGCGGTGAACACCCCGATGTTGTAAAATAGGTTGCAAAGAGACCCCTCAGCACAGTCACGTCGTTTAGCGGGTATGACATCAATGGATACACGTTTGGTACTAAGTGGAGTGATGATAGATTTGCAACCCAAAATAGTGGCGTAACAGTACCTGGAGAGGGTGATAATGGTTTGTTTGGTACCATTACTGATATATGGGAAATGGACTTTGTTCATGTCCGAATCGCATTTTTTAAATGTGAATGGGTTGATCAAGCTGAAGGGGTGCGCTTAGAGGATTTAGGCATGACTCTAGTCAATAGGGGAATTCTCGGGTCTAGAGAAGATCCATTCATCATGGCGGCTCAAGCTCATCAGGTCTTCTATGTGGAAGATCCAATTGATCCTCTTTGGGAGATCGTTGTTGATGGAAAGAAAACATTCATCTATGGTGACGGCTTGTTCGATGATGACTGCATTGTTTCTAAAGACACCATTCCGCCCTCTGTGTACGAAACTCTAGAGGAAGATGATGACATTGTTTGTGCGTCGGTGTGCAGAATGGATCATGAAGAAGGCATGTGGATTAATCCTGCAGGGAAAACTACAAAGAGGAAGGGGCGGCAACCAAAGAAGAAGAAGACCAAAAAGAGTAAAAAACATAAGTAGCATATTTGATTATCATTGGTTTTGAATACTGTGTTTCTATCAAATGTTTGTTTTAATTCATGGTAATCATAATTAAAGTTCATTTGTGATTGAATTTAGGATAATAATTCATGTAATTCATGTAATTCAAACAAAAAAGAACCCTGCTTTAGCATTAGCGATATCGTAACACCCGCTGCTCATTACCAATTTAAGTGAACTTTCTCAGTAGCGATCTCGTAACTGAAGCTTGTTTGTTACGAGCTCGCTTGAACCGGCTTCAAATCGCAGATTATTTTCTGCCTCTTCATTTTAATAGGTTACGGTCTCGCTAGGTCCATTTTTTTTATTTTCTAACTTGCTAAGTAGCGAGCTCGTAACTTAAGCGTGTTTGTTACGAGCTCGCTACAACCGGCTTCAAATATTATTCAACAGATATAAGAAAGAATTATTCGATACTAATTTGTTTGAGACACAAAAAAATCGAAATAGAAATTCGAGAATTCAGTACAAGTACTAGCCAACATAGAATGCTAATCTAATCATCTTCGCTAGGAGGTGGGGTCTGTTTTGGAGTCGACCTTTGTTTTTTTCTTGGCATGCTCCCTCTCAATTCCACGTATCACCTTCTCCGTTATCTAGCAATTTTGATTTATTTTGGCCACACGCTGCCTCATAAGGTCGACAGTGTCTTCTAGCCCCTTGTAGTACGCCACCGAGGGTACAGCTGTTTCATGGAATCAAATCAAATTGAAGAATTATGTACTAAATAACATGTGATAAACCAATGAACAAGAAATGTAGTGAGGCGTACCTTCGACAGTTTGTCTTACTTCTTCTGGATCAAATTCAAGTGGTTTTTTGGATCCCGCCCCTGCTTTCTCCCACTTGCCGTCAACCAACTCACATTTCCTTTCCCCTCGAAGTAGGAAATTGTGTAGAAGCAACACTCTACCGCATTAGGAGACAGTTTCATCTTAGGGTGCTCGTTGGTCAAAAATCTTGTAATGAAATTACCATATGGTAGCTTCTTCACTGTTCTACCATTTTCGACAACACTGCGTCGCATGTGCTCGAATATCACATGCCCCGGGTTCAATCTGATCCCCTCCACTACGCAGTAAAACATGCTTACCGTTGTGTAGTTCATCTCGGTGATCCATCCTCCCTTAGGAACCACAGACCTAACAACCATCTCATATATTATCCTATCCTCACAACTAAGCTTATCAATCTTATACTCCCTAGACTTCCCTAAATTGTCCTTTTTCCTACCAAAATACTCCTCCGCATTTTCTGCCACTTGCTCCAAGTCGAGAATGGCATTGTCGGGCCATTGTTCCCTACAATAAAAACCAGGGGTAGGAGGATCGCTGAAGTCTTCCTCTACAGCATAAGACACATTCAATACCTTGTTAAACATTTCCTCCCCGATCTCAAAGTCCTTCTTATTTACCCTAGTAAACCACCTACCCGTTTCCTTTTCTTCCTCGATAAGTTGGTGGAAATTAGCGTAAAACTGGCACGTTTCATCTTTATGTGCCGCGTAATTCAATCCTAACAGCTCACCCATGTCGTGGCTTTGAAAGACTTGCATCACTTTCTCTAACCCTAACTCTTTAATTTGATTGAAATATACCACATAACATTCTAGCAAGTCACTATGCTCCATGAAATTAAAATAGGCTTCGGAAGCATCAAAACTTACGAATTTGGCCTTGTCATATTTGGTAGATCTTGAACCAGCAGCCTGAGTCGTGGTTGCCGGTGCCTGAGATGAACCCGCCTGTGCCGGTGGTCGCCGAGCTGGTACAAACGGATTGTGTGCAAGCTGCTTAGTCCTAGCCATTCTTGTTGGGAGATTTGAGCGTGAGGGTTTCTGTGTTTGGGTTGGATTCAATAGATTTAGTTGCGTTTTGATTCCTGAAGATCCCCAATTTTTTTATTTATATAACCGACAGTAGCGAAGTCGTAACTTCCTAGCTTGGGGTATAACAATATAGCTTACGATCTCGCAAATCACTCATTAGAGTATAAAACGACAGCGTATCAATTCAAAAAATCCCCAATTTTTGTAACTATAGACCAGAGAGTAGCGAAATCGTAACGGCATAGCCGGGGGTGTAATTATGTATTTGCGAGTTCGTAACCTCCTCGTTACAATGTAAAACGACAGCATATCACCAGTAAGAAGGACCGGATGAACTCAACTAGGTTACGAACTCACTACTTAATTGCTTACTAGTTACGAGATAGCTAGTTGTCTCTCGTGCTAGGCTCTGTTGAAGTTGTACGGGTCTTAGCGAGTTCGCAAGAGACACGGAAAAGTAGGTGATTTGGTAACGAGCTCGTAAGTTACTCGCTTTCTAGGCTCTGTTGAAGTTGTACGGGAGTTAGCGATCTCGCAAGAGACACAGAAGAGTAGGCGACCGTGTAACGATCTCGCTAGATTCATTTTAGTTTCATTTTGGTAGTAGGCGACTAACCTGCGATCTCGCCAGAACCTAGTTCACACTAGAAAAATGTATATTCTCACAATTATAACCTTGTTTCTAGTTAACATGTTAACATGAAATGCTCCAAGTTCAGTCTAGCACACTGATTTATGACCTTTGCATCACCATAAAGAAACTAAAAAGTCGATTAAACTTGAATGCAAATAGAAATATCTTAACAAACAAAACATGTTGAATCATCCCTATTAAGTCTAGTACATCACAGGCCTGCCACTAAAACGGCGTGCAAATCATCGGTCGAATTATCTTCTACGCCATCTAACTTCTCCACTGGAGCGTCTGCAACACCCTTCTCCTGGTCATCTTGTGGCTTTCCTTGGTCATTTTCTGGCTTCTCTTGGCCAATTGGAGTGGGCAAATCTTGTGTTTCTTGGCATGTCTTCTCAGCATGGACTTCACCTGATTCCTCGGCGAACTCGGGTTCACCAATCAATCTCTCCTTCCTCTTCATCTCATACTTTCCCAAATCGTCTTCCCCATCAGACCCGTCACTATCCACATCGGCTTCTCCATCACTATCGTCTTCCTCTTCGTCAGTACCAATTTCAGCCTCACCCTTTGCAGGCAACGGGTCCTTGGCGCTTTCTTTTGGCTGTTGCACACTTGGCCCGGCAGAGTCGGTGTTCTTGGGGAATGTAGTTAGAAAATCAGGTACCTCCTCGGCATCGCTCAACTCGCAGTCTATCAACCCACTTGCCACCATCTTGTTGAGATACTCGTTGTTTGCATTGGACCTCTTCTCGGCCATTTCAATCTCATTCACAAATTGACCTAGAGACACTACTAGCTGACCACGGGCATGAAATACAGCATCCACAATACATACAAAACTTGCGATGTGAGCATTATAATACCTGTGAGCACTATCAACTCCCTAATACAAAAACATAAAAAAATGTAAAGATGTGAGCATTATCATACCTGATACACCACCACGTGCCCTTCTAGCAGCCTCTTCAGTTTCTTTCTTTTTTCCGTACTTACCATCAACCTTCATCTCCAATCTCTTGTGTTTTAGCCACTTCTTTTCGTACTTGCCAAGCGGCATCAGACGGGCTCTTGGGAAAATTCCCGCTTTCCTGATCAAGGCTGTAATCAAACCGCCGTATGGAAGCGCCGTAGTCTTGTGCCTCGCCTTCTTCATCATCTGTGTCAGAATAGTGTAGCCGGGGTTGATTGGAATCTTCTCCATGATGTGGTAGAACACCATGAGGATGCAAACTGTAGGCTCGCAGGGAAGACCAAGGGATGGCAACACATTCCCGCAGATTAGTTCAAACACTAATCTCTGCTCCTCAGTTAGCCTGTGGATCGGGTATCTCCTAGCTGTACCAGGCCTATTTGATTTTCTCCCAAACCACTACATACCCATCTCACCCGCCTTCAACGAGTGTTAGGGGCTAACAGCTGGAAAGCGTTGCTCATAATGAACCTCGTACGGCCCATCTTTCTTGGTAGGCCTGAGATCGGCACGACTCTTGTATGGACATTTCAGCACACTGTTTATCATAAACTTATCTACTTTAAACTTCACCCCTCTCACAATAGTAGTGATATCATCCGATCCCTCCTCTAACCCTAGGTTTGCATAAAACTGTAAGAGCTCCTCTAGGTAAATGGGCTCGGGGAGTTGTAGTAAATAGTCTAGATGCTGTTCCCTAAAGTGGTTTAGCACATAATCGATTTGCAAAGTTGGCACAGTGCAACTGTCAAACACATTGTTATTGACTATTTTCCGAGAGGAACAACGAGCATACCTAGCTCTGGCGGCGTCAATGAAGAATTTTGGAGTCTCTTCCTCTTCAGTGGCAGTGGTATCATTGGAAGCGCCATCAACATCAGCTACGGCATCTCCGGCGGGTGGCTGAACAGGAACTTCTTGTGCCGCCGGCGGTTGAACCTCCTCATTCTCGTACTCAGTCCGGTGGCGCTTGTTTCCGGCTGCTTCCCGTCCCCTACCACTACTAGAACCCGACCGGCCTCTACCAATGCTAGAACCCCTGGTTTTTGGCGGCATAACGTCGGCTAGATTGCTGGGATTTACGCCGGATTTGTCTGTGTCGTCTGCTTTCTCGCGTTTTCAATTTGGGGCTAATTAATTTTAGCCCCGATCCCTAATTTTTTTATACTCGTTTGTGTAGCGACATCGCTACCTCACACGTTAGTAGCTACTTAAACCTACTAGCGATATCTTAAGTAAGTCTCTCATACCTACAGTTTTAGTTACGAGATCTTTAATATGCTCGCCAGTCAAGCGTGTCATTAGCGAAGTCGCTACAAGCTCTATTCAGTATTTTATCAAATTTAATTATACCTGTAGCGAAATCGCTAGTAGTCTCGTTAGTATTTTCTCACCTCGGCTCATCAGATGGCCATTATTCAATATATATTGATTGAAATTATTGAATGGATCGATAAGTCGCCGACCCGCGCAAAACTGAACATGAAACATCTATGCTATGGCCTACTACATGAGGCCCAATAATTATACTATCAGTACACAGCCCAGTATCAAGCCCAGCCCAACCCCAACCCAAAAACCCTTTTTTTAATATGCTTATTGACTAGCGATATCGCAACAAGAATTTTGGGGTTTCATGGGTTTCATAGGTTTGTGGGTTTGTGGGTTTAGGGTTCAGGGTTTAACTATGTTGACTTGTAAACTAGCGATTTCGCAAGTAAACAAGCTAGTTTGAAGATAACTCAAAAAATATTTTTTTTAAAGCACTTTCGAAGTCTGAAATATATACATTTTTAAAAGAGAAAGTATAATACTCAATTCGGAAAATATTGATCATGAGATTAACTCAAGTAGAGTACGTCTTTGTACATCAGCATGGAAATGTACATAAGCAATATAAGATAACTCAATGTAAAACCAAGATAATTCAGTTTCAATTTTGTTAAGAACAATCATATTCTAAAATATTTTCATTTTATACATACACAGTATAATACTAAATTTGGAAGATATCAATCATAATATTATGTCTATCAAAGCACATCTTAGTGCATCAACATGCAATGTTATGAAGCGATAATCGTGAGTATGATGTGTGATTAAAATTGGTGAGTGTATGTGTGCATGATACTTTGTTTACTTCATGAATTGTACTTGTAATCACAGACATGAGTTCTTAATGTCTTACAATTACAGATTTAGATTCTGAAACGCTTTATATAGTGTAAGTGCACATTAAGTCAACCAATCCCTATACTGTTATACATCAGCTTATGACGGAACAAATAAAAATTATTTTTACAATAGAAGAATTTGTGTTTTATTCCATAACATCATATTGTTTATATTGTGATCCAAGCATGTATGAGTGCGTTTTAAAAATAAGTCATATTATGTTATGTAGCTCTGGCGATCATAGGTAGCGAAATCGCAACTACCGAGGCACAACAAAAATTTTGACTTTTCAGTTATGATATCGCTAGAAATATAAAGTACACCATAAAAAAGTTATCACAAGAGCATGTAACGAAATCGTAACAACCCTCGTCAGGTGTAACGAGAGAGTTCCGAGTTCGCAACAAGGTAAGCTACAATAAAATGAACACGTTAAAGAACAGAAAAACACAACACTTTTGGCATCTTATCCATCACATCTTACGGGTTTCATCTTCTCAAATCTCCTCACTTTTCTTCACATCAAATCTCCATATCTCATCCCATACATGTTCAAAACATCAATTGTGTCAAAACATAGTGGAACAAGCAACTAATTGCATGCAAAAGATTGGTAAGTTTTGCAATGAATTCCCAACCACATTTTCCCCTATATTCTTGCAATTAATGTCAATCTTTAGTTGTGCTTGTTCAATTTGGTAACATCCTTTGTTGTGGGTAGGAGAGGGACAAACAAGGTAGACCATCCCCAACCAACATAATCAATTCTCCCGACACAACTTTGTCATATACCAAAGGTACGATTTTTTTTTCATTCTTATTTGCTAAAAATTTTATTTTCTTGTACATACTGCCTCCATTAATCATATTATTACTAAATATCATGTCAGAAACATGTCCCGAACGAAAATCAAGATTTTATTTTAATGTTGTCACTTGCAAGTTTAGCCCTAAATTTTAGGATCATGTTTCGTAAGGTATTACTTAGAAGTACAACTTTGACTTATTAGCATTGCATTAGGCATTAAATAATTTCACAACGCAAGGGAAAGCTTAATGGATAGCCCAACAAGTTTCGGTAATTCCGACTCAAGTAGGGGGGGGGGGGGGGAAATGTTGTTGGCGGTTCACCACATTTTCGCGAATTAGATATTAGGATCGATAACAAAATACTAACACATGTCAAGTTTAATGACATTGGTGTTGCTATTTCACCCGACGATGATGCCGCGTGATGGTCGAGTTGGTCTGCTAAGACAGGTAGGATACGCACACCGTTAGACACAAAGGATTGGAGGCTACTAAGCATCGACATCAAAAAGGATATATGGAAGGAATGCAAGGTTAGTGTGGAACTTGTTATTTTTAATTTCAATTGAAAATTGTGAATATGACAATTTTTATGATCACATTTGTAGCGCCCCTTTATTATCGAGGCAACATCCTACGATCAAGTGAAGAAGAAGGCTCTTCAAATCGCATCCTCATCGAGAACACAAATATACCCTTGCCAAGGATTATATCAAACCAAAGGGCACGAGGTTTGGGCAAGATCCAAGTACGCGTTACAATCACATTGTAACCCTTACTTGGGAGGCATTCAAGAAATGATGGTTAGAAAATGACGCAAAGGTTAGTTTACTTACTACATCTTGCAATAATAGTTATATGCGAATTAGCCAACTATTTTTTTTTCGGTTAGTGTTTTATTCCTAAAGTAACATAGAATTTTTAAAAGGGTTTGGGGGATAGGAAGCGCAAAGCCACTGCTGATAATGTTATGCCCTACACCGGGGGTAGGGCGGGGTACTTGGGTGTGGGGAAGAAGACCTCAAAAAAAAGCAAGAAAACGAGGTGAAAGAGCTTGTGGATGGGGGCATGGACGCGGAAGAGGCGAACAAGCTAGTCATTGCCGAAGACCCTACAACATATAGTAGACATCAATTATTCGTCTTTGGTAGAATTAAAAAAGACGGGACTTTCTCAAGTGATGAGGCAAAAAGGGTGGCTAATCGAGTGGTACGCTTTACCTACTACGCCATACCATGTTCCATTTTAGTACTACAATCACACCATCAAACACAACAATTGATGACGATAATAACTTTTAATTTACAATACTACTTTTTTAGGACGAGGTCGAGCGTGAAGTTGAAGAAGGCTTGTTCATCCCTGTCGGTAAACACGATGTGCTACGTATGGCACTTGGGAAGGCCAGGGATCCGGGAAAAGCTAAGGGAATTGGTGGTTATGTTACTCAAATAGAGGCGTTTGGTATCAAACGTAGTAGTAAAGACCCTAAACCATCCAAACTCCAAATAGCATTGAACCAAGCCAAAAAATCCGACCAAGAGGTCAAGAAATTGAAAACAATGTTGGCCAATATATGTTCTTTTATAAAGTATCCTCTTCCATCCGATTTTTGTGACACCGATCCAATCAATGGACCCTCGTCTAGAGGTTCACATCCTTCCCCACCACAACATGAGGTTGACCAACCTATTTTTGACCAACCTACTTTTGACCAACCTATTGTTGAACCCAACAAGGAAATATGCACACCTTCGGCCCCTATCAAAGAGCAAGTTCACATACAACCATCCGATCCCAAACCAAAGGAATAATTCTTGCACCTCAATCAAATGAATAATTCCACACAACTCATTATTATTGATATTTTATAAATACAATCTTCCTACATATGTCTAATTCGACCTAATTAAACATGCCTTATTTGTATATTAGAACTCCCCTTCTTGCAATTTGTACGCTGAATGTGGGATGAATTCTCAACCCCGCCACGTTGCAATGGGAAATTCATATCCTGACATGGCACTACATCATGAAGCCAAAGTCCCTATTGGTTTCGTTAGGGTTTTTATACTACATGTGTTAGTCGAGGATGCCTTGGTACTGTTCGCGGATCAAGAGTGCATGACAGTGGGTAAAGGTTTGGGCCATTTTTTTGTGTGGCCCAAATGGTTGGTCGTTGATGTGAATTCTAATTCTATCCCAATTAATAGAAACACACCTTCACCCGTCGTAGACCCACTAGATTTCCCGGTAGCTAAGAAGCCGATGTCGGCGGGAGAAGTTGGATTCATAAAATCACTCCCGGGATTCCTTCGCACGTTTTATGATCTGGTGGGCCACCATAGTCGGGATTCTGTTTACTATTTCTACTCCAATAAACAGGTGTTCGGCGAAGCGAGGGAATTAGTCGTTCCATGGGAAGACTTTGCCCTTTTCCGGCACTATAAAACCCTTCCTGAAACAATCCTTATACTACATCAAATGTAAGCTACTTGATCTCATCTCTTCTATCGTATTTCAAGTTACGAATTTTCATATACTTGTGCACTATTATACGTTCATATCCCATCTATTGTTTATTTAGGTACATGCAATGCCTTGCTCTGAACGCAAAAACTTTCATTGGTTTTTTGCACCCAATATGCTTACAAGAAATGAATGAATGTAATCAATCACGACTTGCTTATCTCTCTATGATCCTTAGTGACAAGACCAAGACAATTTACATAGGCCCATATCTAGAGAGGTTAGTTTTCTTTTTTACAATTGGATATTTTCATTTCGTAAACATTCTAATCTTCGAGCCGGGTTCTTACATTTTCATTTCTTAAAATATGTAGTGGACATTGGAGTTTTGTAGCTATGATACCATCGTTGAAGCGAGTGTATTGGATGGACCCGCTACACTTTGGTCGATCTACAAAATTTGACGATTTATTAGAGGTTGCTATGCATAGTGCACATGACGACACACTACTTCCCTTCAACCTTATACAGATTCAGGTGACATTACAAATCCAATGCTCATTTATTTCCACTATCATTTAATTTCAAATCATTTGTTATACTTCTCCACTCTCAGCACCGAAAGCAATTGTCAAATTGGGAGTGCGGTTACTATATGATGTCGTATGCCACCGAGTGCGTTGCTGGCCTTGTTGATGATAATTTGGAATTACACTGCGTAAGGATTCTTACAACCTACTTATTGTACCTATTACTACCTACATTGCATTTAATAGTATTAAAAAAACATTTCATATTCTTACATTATCGAGGAAAATCATGCACCATACACCAAGAAGGAGTTGGAAGATGGTAAAGATGCATTGGCTAGACACTTGGTCCTTATTAGATCTCGGTACATCTCTAGGCCTCACATTCCCAATAAAAGCTAGTTTCTTTTTTTGTCAAATGGATGCATATACTTTTGAGTTCCATTACTTCCATTAGTTTATAAAGTGTGGCTTGATAGTGTTTCATGTTCATGTTTTGTGCTTAGATACCATGCATCTTGCAATTGACAGTTTAGACAATTAAAATGAAACCCAATTTTAGTGGAAATGGGTGGAAATGGCTCAAATCCTATAATTTTGTGACACTTACGAATTCCCTGCGATATCGTTACTTCTCTCGCTAGTTACATTAAAATTGTTGCGACCATCTTGTACTATCGCTACTTCACTCGCCAGAATTATATTTCTGAGCTTAGTTTTTGCGCCATCGCTACCCAATCGCTCGTTCTTCTCTGCCTCTCCAATCTGATCTCTGTCGAGCTCGTAACCATTCACGCCAACACCAGGCGAATCTCTAGCTTAGTCGTAACGTCATCTGTTTTTCTCGCTCACCCAATGTTCAAACGACGTCGTTTAAATGAAGCGAGATCTGTAGCGAGTCCGTAACTATACACATAAGCGATTTTCTTACGATATCGTTATCTCTATCGTTACCACAATTTTTATTATATTTTTATAATATAATTTTTACAATTTTTATATTTTTACAATTTTTATTATATACAATTTTCGGTTATGATCTCGCTACGGTTTTACTAGCGAGTAGTACGTGGCTGTCGTAACCTGGCTCGTTTTGTTTAACCCTAAATGTTTAATGTGCCTTGTAACGAGTTCGCTACTTCAGACCCAGCGAATCGGCTCTGTTGTTCGTAACCAGTCTCGTCAGCGGATGAATATATGACAAGTTAGGCTACCTTACGGAATCGTAACTAGTGTTAGCGATCCGTAAGGTTAAAGTCGCAACCAATCTCGCACACATTCAGAACAGTCTAGGCTTTCCAATGTTGCGAGGTCGTTAGTATTTCATCTTGCGATTCGTAAGCTTCTGTTGTAACAAAACAATCAACCATTTGTTTGGTACTAGCGTTTGCTAGTTACGATCTCGCAAAGAGTCAATTCATATCATCCAGACTTGCATGCTAGCGAGTTCGTAAGTACTGAGCAAGGCGGATAAGCCTTCATCCAAGGCGGAAACAAACGCCTTAAATCCAAAAATATCTAAGGCGGAAGAGGAACCGCCTTAGATGATTTTTCTCATTTAAGTCACAGCCAGGGAAGGCATTTGTTTTTTGATTTAACACATGAAGGATGAACTGCCTTAGATGGCTTGATATTCTAGTAGTGTATGAATACCTTCTTGATTGGAGTATAATCAAAAGATATATCTTCATTCTCATGTTGTGGATTTGCCGGTTCACCATTCACTTCTATGTCAATGAGAGAGTGGTGTGAGCCAACAGATTTAGGCTCCCAATCCATGCCAACTTCTTTAAAATCTTTAGGTAGATCAATGCCATCCTTATTGAAAAGTTTGGGAGCAAAATATCTTGAGAATTTATGGCTTCATCTCAGATCTTGAACTCCTTCACAACCGACTCTGACAGTGTTTGTTGAGAACCTTTAACTGTCCCATACACATGAGAATGGTTCAAGAAATTAGCATACCCTCGTACCCTTCCCGAATGCTCCATCTTCTTTGTTGCCTCAACTAGGATGTCATGCTCTTTTGTAGGGACAAATTTACCGTCTCTTTCCTTAAATTGGGCTTCCTCCTATAGATTCAATTACCCAAAAGAATGTGAATGCACAAGCCCAATTTAATGAATGGTAGTATGTGAAAAAAACTCGTTATAAGTAATGCACACAATTCAACTAACCACGGTTTTAGCTAGGGCTTTGTTTCCATCATGCTCATATTCACCCTTTTTGTTTTGATAAAAAGGTATTCATATATAACCGCTTGGTTTCTTCCTTTTAACCACTTGCCTTGCTTCTTCTTCACCCATACCTCCATCCATGAAATCTTTCAATTCTTTTTCGTGATGCTCGACCACTAGCTTTTTCCCCACACAACGATAACCCGCGCGTCCTCCCATGAATGGGGTTAGGTTTAACTTAGCTATTCGAGCCTTTTCCTTTGTTGTACCCTACGAAAACGTGTCATAATACCAAGTAATTGTGTTACTACCATTGATTAGTGTTATGTGCATGTGAATTGAAAAAAGGATAAACTTACATTAGCTTCGCGAAGCTCACTCCTTGCCTTGAACATATCCCACTTCTCTTGTTGAATGCATGGAAAAACCTCCCATGCCGGTTTTGCATAAATCTTCTTCCTAATGAAGTCTCGAGATAATGCATTTCGAAAGTCTCTAGCACATTTACCCAATTTCATAAGGCATTGCCTAATTAATAACCTCATCAATATCGGGAGCCTCAATCTCAAATGGATCCTACAAATGAACAATATCTTGAAAGTTGAATGTCCACCCAAAACATATTACTATAAGGGCATTTATAATTTACTTTGCAATCTCCCCATAGTGTAAGCTTGAAAGACATGTCCTCCTTGCGCCAATCTTTGATGGTGATGTCAATCCTTGTCCGAGCAATCTTACCAATTCAACTCGACCACATTGCTCCCTCGTCGGATATAGCCTCACCAAAACTATTAAAAACCATAGTGATTTTTATTTGGTTTGCCTTTCTCCTTTCAAGAACTCGACAATGAGTTCTATCCCTCATAGGAACAAATGATGGCTCCTCTTCACCACTAGAAAGTCCATCATCCAAAATGTCTTCCTCTAACAAAGGTTTCTTCTTGTCATTCTTTTTCTTACCACGTGCCATTATTCCAACACAATTTTGTGGTGCACATTTAATAAGAATTAGACATTTGTGTTTCAAACAAACAAAATGCCCCCATGATTGTAACACACAAAATACTAACATGTATACATGCATGCATGTTTTAAGATGTTGAATACACACATGTACTTAGAAAGAACATACATCTAAACTTGCAATGGATGAACATGAAAGGCACTAATGAACACAAATTACTACAAAAGAAACTTAGACACAAAGTTTTCATTAAGAATAGATGTGGTGAATGGGCTTGATTCACAAGGGATATAAATCAAAGTATGGAGATTTCACCTATTAGAACAAGAACAACAACAAAGAAGAACAAATCGCAAGCACTTCAAAACTAGATCCAAAATTCAAACTTTTTTAGATGCAAGGATCTACTACAATTTGTTGTGAAGTAGAGAGGTAATGGGCAATTGAAACCAAAAAAAATGAAAGTTCCCAAATCGACATCATTGTAAAATTCAATGCGATAAAATAGACAAGGAACTGGGATGGACAGTTCAACGTGATAAAATTCGGTTTATAGTTCAATTAATTTCAAAATGTGCGTTAGTTAATTTTAAGCTGTGTAATTTGGAACTTTATTTCACTGTGATTTGACGTTGAGACTTCTTGTAATTTGAATTTGATTGTAAATTTAAGAGGTTGCTATGTACAGGCTCAGTTTAGTTCAGCATGTCAGATGGAAGTCGGAAAATGTCATAGTTACTCTTCATTATTTCATTCGTTTTTACAAATAAATTTCTAAAACCATAACCTTGAATGCCTATATCCGTCTATGTAATTATTGAATACGGATTCAAATTATTATTTCATTAATTATAATAGTGGTGATAGCAGCCCCATGCCCAACTACTCGGCAGTAGCATGGGCTCGGCCCACCATGAGGTAAGCTAGTATGACAGCATCCGGGGTCGTACAACTCGGATAGGGACAAGCACAATAGAAGGCACTCAGAGCATGGACCACTTGGAGAGCATGGGTTACTGTATAAATAGTGCTCCTCAGCACTATTCCAAGTAAGTATCTTCTCATTATTCTAGTGAATACCCCTTTTCTCTCCCGGGATCCATCTTTCATCATCACGCCGGAGGGTCAACCCTCGGGTACCTCCCGGGGCTCTGTCTTGCAGGGCTAGGTTATTGGATCAGGGATCAGGGGACCATCGGGACCGACCAGGCGGGCAGCATCAATTTGGCACGCCCAGTGGGACGCGATCATTGTTCTAAAAATGCACTGAGATGCCACCCCGAGGTCGGCCACCACAAAGAGGCCGGGGAGGATCCTCTCCTGTAACCACTCGGTCTGGAAGAAGGAGGGCCGAGGCAGCCGAGGAGGATCTCACCCTACGTCAGATGAGGGACAGAACACGCAAGGGAAAAGCTCCGGCGCATCCGGACCCGGAAGTCTCGGAGGAAGAGGAAGTACCGGAGGAGAGGAGAGAGTCGAAGATAACCCAGGACGAACGAGACAGGATGGAGTTTGTCGCGATGCAGGAAGATGAGTACCGTCGTTGGTTAGCGGCAAAGCAGGGGGTAGGTCCGGAAGCGCAACAAACCAGGGAGGGACCGTCCGACCCTCCGACGACCGAACCCAAGTACCTCCGGTTCGGCCAGTAGTAGGACCTCATTAGACCCCGTTGGCACCGGGGCCAGGATCCTCTGCTGGGCCTTCATCCGGGCTAGGCCCTCAATGAACTAGGTTGCCTCCTCTGGCTGCGGGTGTAGTCAGCCGGGGACTTTCTGTCAGCTTGGGGCAGGAGAACCCTCGTCCTCCAGTAGTGGTTATAGATGTGGAGCAGTCTGTAGGAAGTACAGGCCAGCAAGCTGGCGTTGGGCCCGGGTATGTCCAAGGAGTGGGGCACCCAGGTTATGGAGCACCGGGGTATGAGATGTCGCAAGCCGGGTATCAAGGGTACCACGGGTACCCCCCGGCACCCGGAGGGTACTATGCCCAACCTACTGGAGGTCCGGGGGGCTGGGCTCCAGGAGGAATCCAGGGTCCAGTGTGGATGGCGAACCAAGTACCGATGACGGGGTATGCCATGGCTCAGCCTGTCCCGGCCGCAGTAGCCTACAGGATGTATCCAGTGGTGGTGGATAGGCCCCCCGGGGCGCCGAATTTGGTGGAAGAAAGGTTAGAGAGGCTTATAGGCAGGAATGGAGGCAGGCCCACTTCGCCATGGATAGGCTACATCAGCACCTTCCCCTGGCCGGTGGGGATGAGGGTCCCAGAAGGTGTTCCGACCTATAATGAAGAAACGGACCCGGAGGAGTTTGTCAGGACCTACCATAATGTTATGGGGACGCGCGACATCCGAGAGGAGCTTCAGTGCAAGCTAGTAAGCTTGTATCTGAGGTGTAGCTGTTTGTCCTGGTTTGAATCTCAGCCTCCGGAGAGCTTCAGGAATTATTATGATTTCTCAAGGGCTTTGATGCATAGGTACCAGGCCAAGTGGAAGAAGTACTTGCCCCTGGCTGAGGTGGCTTACTGCCGGCAGGCGGCGAAGGAGGATGTCAGGGGATTCCATAGGAGGTACATGGACGATTCCATGAAGGTAGTGGATAGAGTGGCCTAGGTGAAGGCCCTGATTGCAGGGTTCATTGCAGGGCTGAGGGATGAAGTGTTATGGGCGAAGTTTATGGAGAATATTCCAACTACTTTTCATCAGTTGGACTTGAAGGGGAGATGTACTGCTCGTTGTTGGATGGGAGCAAGAAGAGGAAGGAGGAAGGGTATTTTGAAGATAGAAGGATTGGAAAGGGAGATAAGACTCGGGCTATAGATCCGGGTAGAAAGGATGCAGTTCAGGTGCCGGCTAGGCCAAGGGTTGACCCCCCTCGGGCTGAAACATTTACCCCTTTGACCAAGACCCGGTCGGAGATCTTGACCATCCACATGAATCTGTTTCAGGACCCGGCCCCGTACCGGGGAAACCCGACACCGGCTAACGCGACCAAGTATTGTGCGTTCCACAAGTCCAACGGACACACAACAGAGTGTTGCCGGAGCTTGAGGGTGGAGATCGAGAAGTTGATTGAGAGGGGACAGCTGAGAAATTGTGTGACGCAGGAGCACCAGCGTCCGGCTGCAGGATAGCAGGCCTGAGGTGGGAGGAAGAAGAATTGGAGGAATAGGCCACGAAATGATAACCAGCGAGGGGCCCCTGCACCGACTGTCCAGCCCGGAATGGCAGCCCTGGTCTTGGCCCCGGAGCCGGTCAATCAAGCTCCTCCCCGGATGATAAATGTCATACACGGCGAGGTTGGTGATGGGCCCCAGTCGAACGCAGCGGCCAAAGCCCAGAGTAGGTATGTGCCGGCTAGAGAAGATAGAGAGAAGAGGCTACGTCCCACAGAAGTCATTACCTTCTCGGACGAGGATCCGGTGCCTAGTCTGACGCCCCATACGGATCCGATGGTGATCACGGCTGAGATCGAAAGGTCCACGGTCAAGAGAGTGTTCATCGACGACGGGACTAGTGTGGAGATCATGTTTGCGTCCTGCTTCGACCAGCTAGGGATTGGGCGCCACAACCTTCGTCCGAGCACCTCCCCGTTCTCAGGTTTAACCGGCCAAATAGAGCACTCCTTGGGAGTTGTGCCTTTGACGGTGACAGTGGTAGATGATCTTGACAGGAGCAAGAAGACCTCATTCCGATGTAATTTCGCGGTCATAGATGCCCCTTCCCCCTATAACATCATCATTGGTCATCCGTGGATGGCTTAGGCCAGGGCCATATGCTCGACCTACCACCTGACCATGAAGTTCCCAACAGAGCAGGGTGTGGCAACGGTCCGAGGGAGCCAGTCTACGACCCAAAGTTACATGCTCACGGCCCTGCAGGACGCTAGGAAGGCCCCGGTCGGCGAGGTGCAGGGAGAGGTGGCGCCAGAAGATGTGGAAGACATGCAGGTCGGGTGCCGAGGTATAACCAAGGTCGGGAAAAAGATGCCAGCGGATATAAAGGAGCAGCTGCGGGGTTTGTTGTCTAAGTATGAAGATGTGTTCACATGGGAAGAAAAAGACTTCACGGGAGTGCCTCCAGAGTTAGCTCTCCATAAGCTGAACGTCTACCTGGATTTGAAGCCCATCCGGCAGAAGAAGAGGGCCCTGGCAGGAGACAGGGCTGAGGTAGTCAGGAAGGAAGTATTGAAGCTGCTGGAAGCTGGAGTGGTGGAAGAGATCATATACCCGGAGTGGTTAGCTAATCCGGTGCTAGTGAAGAAGCATAATGGGTCCTGGAGGATGGGCATTGATTTCACAGATTTGAATAAGTGTTTCCCGAAGGACAGCTACCCTCTTCCCTCGGTCGATCGATTAGTGGAAGCCATCACTGGTTATGAGGCCTTGGCTTTCTTTGACGCGTACCGCGGATACCATCAGATCCAGATGTCAAAGCAGGACAAACTGAAGACAGCCATTATCACGGAGTTCGGAACCTAATGTTACAGAAGGATGCCCTTCGGCTTGAAAAACGCAGGAGCGACGTATCAGTGCATGGCGGATGCTCTCTTTTGAGACCAGCTGGGAAGAAACATGGAGCTCTACGTTGATGATATGTTGGTGAAGAGAAGAAGCTACCCGGGTTTCTTAGAAGACCTGGAGGAGATGTTCGGAATTTCGAGAAAAGTTAACCTGAAGTTGAACCCGGAGAAGGGCGTGGTAGGAGTAAGCAACGGGAACTTTCTCGGCTACATAGTATCCAGCCGGGGAATCGACGTCAATCCGGAGAAGGTGGAGGCCATAAGCCGGAGGGAGTCATCGAGGAATGTCAAAGAAGTGCAGAAGCTGATGGGTTCTTTGGCAGCCCTGAGTCATTTCTGTCAAAAGGCGCGGAGAAACAACTCCCTTTCTTTAATATCCTGAGAAAGTCCAAGAAGTTTGAGTGGACAGAGGAGTGCGAGCGAGCGTTCGGAGAGTTGAAGGAACACTTGAGTCGGCTCCCGACCCTTTCAAAGCCGAAGGAGGGGGAAGAGTTGATTTTGTACCTGTCCGCGTCAGCATCGGCTGTCAGTGTCGTGCTGGTTCGGGAGGAGAACGGGAAGCAGTGCCCCATCTATTTTGAAAGTCGGGCATTGCAGGGCCGGGAGACCCGGTACACAAGCCTGGAACAGCTGGTATTGGCGCTGGTTTATGCGTCAAAAAGTTTGCACCCATATTTCCAGGCTCATCCGATCGTGGTCCTGACCAACCACCCCCTGAAGCAGGTGATGCTTAAGCCTGAGGCATCAGTGCGTTTGATGAAGTGGGCCATAGAGTTGGGGGAGTATGAGATAACCTATCAGCCGAGGAAGGCCATTAAGGGTTAGCGATGGCCGACTTCTTGACAGAGATGGTTGGACTGATCGAGCCGGCCGAGGATCACACGAATCCAAAGTGGACACTACACGTGGATGGATCAGCCCATGCAGGAGGCAGTGGAGCCGGTGTGTTGCTAACATCCCCAAAAGAAGAGGAGTATCACTATGCCCTGCATTTTGACTTCAAGACTACAAACAACGAGGCAGAATATGAGGCTTTGGTGGCAGGACTCAAGCTTTCCCGAGAAGTGAAGATAGTGTCGATCCAGGCCTTCAGCGACTCGCAGATAGTAGTGCGGCAGGTGAATGGGGATTATGAAGCCAAGGAGCGGAGTTTGCAGAGGTACCTGGAACTGGTCCAGCCCATGATCCGGCTGTTCGATAGTTTCAGCCTAGAGCAGGTGCCGAGGGAGCAGAATGAAAAAGCGGACGCTTTGAGCAAGTTGGCTTCCTCTAAGTTAAGACCGGGGCAGAAAGCTCCTCTCTGAAGAGAGACCCTTGACAGGAGGAATGACGAGCAGAGTGATGAGATCCTGACAGTAGAAATAGTGTAGGACCTGGATGACCCCGATCCGGGCATACCTCCTGACTGGGGAAGTACCAGCCGACCGAGTGGCTGCAAGGAAAGTTCGGGTCAAAGCTCCCAAGTATACACTACAGGAGGGCATCCTGTATAAGAGGGGATGTCTCCAGCCACTGTTGAATTGTTTGGAACGGCAGGAGGGTAAGTACCTGGTCAGGGAAGTACATGAGGGCCTGAATGGTAGTCACAAGTGAGCAAGAACAGTGGCAAGAAAATTCCTAAGGATGGGGTATTACTGGCCAACTATGTTCGAGGAATCGCAGGACAGGGTTCACTCGTGCCTACAGTGCCAAAAGTTTGGGCCACTTGTGCACATACCCAGGGAGGAGATGATAGGGATAACAGGTGCCCGACCCTTCAGTAGATGGGGACTGGACCTGGTCGGACCCTTCCCTACTGCCCCTGGCAGCTTGAAATACTTGATTGTGGCTATTGACTACTTTACCAAGTGGGTGGAAGCCAAACCCTTGACAAACATCCGGAGGGCTACCTGTGTGAAGTTCTGTTGGAGGAACATAGTCTGTCGGTTCGGGGTGCCGAGGGCTATAGTAACTGACAATGGCGCACAGTTCGAAAATGATCCTTTCAAGTCTTGGTGCACGAAGTATGGGATAAGTCAAAAACTCACGTCAGTATATCATCCGTAGGCTAATGGGCAGGTGGAGGTGACTAATCGAACGATCGTGAATGGGATTAAAGCCCGGCTCCAGGGGCAAAAGGAAATTGGGTACACGAGCTCCCAAGCGTTCTATGGGCTCACCGGACTACAGAAAGCTCAGCGACCGGAGAGTCCCCCAACAGCTTAACCTATGGCTCGGAAGCGGTAATTCTGGCTGAGATCGGTGTTCTTAGTCTCCGCACAGCCGAACCACTGGCCGAGGACAAGAATGAGGAAGAGTGCAGGACGAACCTAGATTTGCTGGAGGAAAGGAAGGAGAAGGAAGCCCGGCATGAGGCTAAAGTTAAGGAAAAGGTGAAGAAATACAACGACAGAAGAGTGAGGAAGGAGCTATTCAAGGTAGAAGACAAGGTGATGAGGCGAAATGACAAGAGTCGTCAGGAGCAAGAGGGTAAGCTGACACCCAACTAGGAAGGACCGTACCGGGTGACAGAAGCCCAAACGGGCGGGAGTTACATGCTAGAAGATTCAACGGGGAAGGGAATCCCCCGGAGGTGGAACATAGCAAACCTCAGACGGTTCTATGGATAGTCTCTGACACTAGATGCCTAGATAGAGTAGTCTCTGGTACTAGATGCCTAGGTAGGATAGCCTCTGGCACTAGATGCCTAGGTAGAAATTGCTCCGGGCGTTAGATGCCCGAGAGAGAGAAGCCCTGAGGTCGGATGGCCGAAGGGTAAGTAGAAGGACCCTCTTGTGCTGGACACCTAGGAATTTTTGTAACAAGGGCATGCCTTTTGTTTGATTATAATGGAAAGAAGAAATGCGAGTATTAGATCAGAATTAAACGATGGTTGTTATAAAATGAAAATTATTATACAGATTAAAGTCTTTACAGACAAAAAAATGTTACACAGTAGGAAGCCCTATTCTATTTTGGGGCCCCAGAGGTGGAGGCTTCACCGGGAGGTATTCTCCCGGTCTCATGCCTATTTCTTCAGACAGCCTGCTCTAACATTCATTGTTCCTCCTCCTGATTCCGAGGTGCGTCCGGGTTATCACTATGACCACTCTCCGGCTCAACTTCCGGCTCGGGCGTACGGACAGGAACCCGGCTAGTTGCGCCCGGACCCCCGATTCGGATGGGAGTTTGCCTTGGAATTCGTTGACTGGTTGAAGTACTCCCGGTTTCGGTGGCCTTCTGCTTCCCCTTGGGGTCATTGCGAGCCGAGCGTGAACCAGCAGCAGGGGGGTCGGGTCGCCGATTAGGGTTTGAGGTACCCTCCCGAGTGGGGTATCGAGCGCGGAATCTAGCAGCAACCGCCCGAAGTCAGACCAGGCATCGTTCTGAAGCTTCCAGATCCAGGAGTTGAGGAGCGTGTTCATAGCGCTCGTAGGCCAGGTCGATTTCTTCCAGGGAAGGTATTTGTGACATAGATGGGGGAAGTACAATCCGGCTCAGAATGTTTTTCCTCCAGCCGATAGCCGCCTGATAGGCCGCCACCCAGACGCCGGATGTCCTTTCGGAACTTTCCATCCAGGCGAAAAGGTCATTGACCGCTCGAGGAACGTCGGTCAGCAGAGGAATGTCGACCGCCCCCTAGCGAAGTCCCAGCAGATGGTAGGAGAGATGAACTAGTACAAGCTACTGCTGTAGGGTCCGGTTCCTAGTTGCCAACTTCTTGTTCTCTATTTCAAGTTCGGTAGCTTGTTTTCGGAGCTCAATTTGGTTCTACATCCGCATGCACTTGTTATAGTATAGCCGGACATCGTGCCACACCTCGTCCAACTCTTTTTGGATCCGGACCTGGAAGTTGTGGTGTTGAGCCTCCTACTCAGACAGGCATTGGTCGAACTCGAGAACCCGGTCAATGCTCTCGAAAGCCAGTCTATAACACTTCGGCAAGGATCCAAAGTCCTCTTGGATTTGGAACAGGAAGGTGATCAGGCAGTCGGCATCAGGAAACTCAGAAACAAGAGGACCGAGTCCTCCCTCGGACAAGAGATCAGTCAGGCTTGGGCAGCTGGTTCCAGCTTGTGCTGGGGAAGGGACCGGGGGGTTAAGGGCCCGAGGTAGCTCCTGGACATGGCAAAGGCAAGGTTAAGATGAAGTTTTACAATAGAAAGGGGGGGGGGGGCGGAACGGAGCAGGAGCAACGATGACGAAGAGTATAACAAAAGAAGTTCTTTATTGATATAATTGAAGTCTGGGTAACTAGATACAGAAAGATGAAAGAAGAAAGAAAAATCTAACTAACATTCTGAGGGGCTCCCTTCCCTTGGTCGTCCCTGCCATCGCTGCTGTCACCTTCCGAGTCATCCCCAGAACCATCAAAGACCAGGGCAGGAGAAGAGGGCATCTCAGCAGTCCCGGGGATCTCAGTGCCGATATTCGGCGAGGAAGAGTTCTCAGCTTCCAGATCCTTCGGGTCGAACAAGCCCCGGTAGTACCCATACATGGTGCAGTACTGGGTAAAGTTTTCATCTTCGGGCAAGTCCGATTCGGAGAGCGGAGCAGAAGGAAGAGGACCCGGCAGTCGAACCACATCGATTGACCAGCTTCGGACTTCTTCGGTCGACAGGCGGTTCTTTCGTAGAGCCTCCCATAACTTAGGAGATAAGCCCTTCATCCCACCCTTCTGGAGAGTGTCCACCAGATGCAGCTGCTGGGCCTCGGCGTTTGGGTTGAACCATTGCTTGTTGAATGAAGCTCTGATCGTGGGAGGAAACCAGCCCCGGACCTGCATATATGTATTGTGACACTGGTGGGCACTGGCGGCGAGGTTAAGGTCGGTCAGACGAAGCGACAGGGTCTGGCTCGCCAGGAACTTGTCAACAACAGCCGCGGCGAACTCCAGACGCTCTTTTTAGTTCACCTCTCGGGCAGCCTTCAGTTCCTTCTCTAGGTCGCTCACCCTTGCCCAAAGTTGAGCCGATGCTTCCTTCTCAGCTCAAAGTTCCTCTTCCTTCTCGGCTCGAAATTCTTCTTCCTTTCCCTCCAAGTGACGAGTGAGGAATGTGGAGAGGGCGGCTTGGAAATCGGGGGAATTGGCGAACTCGGAGCTGAGGATCCAAACCTATAGGAAGAGACGTTTTAAAAAAATGTTTAAGAGACGTTGAAGATAGTATCAAGACAAAAGGTGTAAAGTACCTGCTAGTTGGAAGATGAGATAGGAGGGGTGCTGGCGCGGGACAAAGGTGGAGTCTGGGACTCGCTGGTCCGAGGTCCTTTCCCGCCCTTCTCGGAATTCTCTCCCTTCCGCTGTGTCCCAGAATAAAAAGGCGGGGGAGGAATCGCGGGGGCTGATATGGTGGTGTATCTAAAGGCCGGAGACCTCCCATCCCCGGGCGGAGACCACAAAGGCTTACCACGACCGAATGGGAACTCCAAACGACTAGTATCCTGGTTAGATGCCGAAGTGACAGGGTTCCGGAACGGTTAGATGCCGCCTAGTATCCGGGCGGATTCTTGGTACTGGCAGGATCCCGAACGGTCTCCTGCTGAGCCAATACCTCGGGGATAAACTCTTTCTGATCCTTCTGAACGACTTCGAGCTCAGAAGTGATATCCTCTATAGAAAGGGGGCCGAGATCGGGCGCCCCAACCGCCCCCAAGGGAAGAAGAGGGTTCTGAGTAGTGGATATAGGGCCCCCCGTCTTGTTCTTGTCCTGCTGACGCTCCTGTTGCGAGTTAGGGTCAGCCAGCTGGTTCTGAACGGTCTCCCCCATCTTGTTCTTATCCTGCTGTGAGTTAGGGTCAGCCAACTGGTTCTGAACGGTCTCCCCCGTCTTGTTCTTATCCTGCTGATGCCCTTGCTGCGAGTTAGGGTCTGCCAGCTGCAGCTGCTGGACAGGTTTTCCCCACTTGTTCACTTTGGCCGTCTCAGACTCGGCCCCGGCTCCCTCTGTAGCGACCTTCCTGGTCTTCTTTTTCGGGACCGGGATTTCAGGATCGTTGGCCAAGGTGGGAGCTGTAGGAAGAGAGAAAAATCAACCAGATTTTTTTGTTGATAAAAAACAGGAGTATTGAAAAGAAAAGAACTTGAAGAGCCTACCAAGATCCGGCCAGATAACAACACATCGACTGTCCAGAAAGGCGTCGGCCGAGTATATGGCCCGATGGAAGAGGTAGAGAGAGTCACCGGCCAGCCAATACTGGTCCAGGTTAAGAAACTCGGCATACAAGGTAGTGTGATTTGCCAGTTGCGTGTCAGGAAGGAAAGTTTCCCGGACGTCAACAGTATTCTTGTCGTTCCAGCCGGGGACCCCGTATCACTTGGAATTGACCTTGACATAGCCCTTCACCTGCCAGTTCTTGGCCGAATCCTTCTTGCTAAGGATGAAGTCCTGAACACCAGGGCGCGCCTGGACGATGTATGTCATCTCCTTGCCCGGGCACTTGATAATCATGTAGAAAGACCTCCAAAGATTGAAGGCAGGGTCAATCCTGCAGCGGAGGCTCCTCACAAGAAAACCCATCATCATAGCAACAACGTTCGGATGCATCTGGGCCGGCGAAATCTTGTAGAACTCCAAGAACCGGGAGTACAACGGGGGGGGGGAAGGGAAGACTTAGCCCCCACATAGAGTGAATCCGGGGGGATACACCGGACGGTCCTCACGGACTCTTCAGATGAGACGGCGGCCATTCGAGCATCCAAAGGTACCGGGACCCCCATACCGCTCAGACACTCTGCGGTCCAGACGTCGGCTTGAAGTGAAGAGGCTCGGGCAGTGTCTATCTCCCTCTGTTCCCGGTTCTTGGAGCCCTTGAATTTCGGAGCAGAAGGAGAGACGTTGCTGCAAAGGTAAATCGGCTTGTAGGAGGCCGATGAGCCAACAGATTGCGAGGCAGAGGCCGATGGAGCAGTACTCTCAAGAGAGTAGGTGACGATAGCCCCAGCCTGGGCATCAGACTGAGCATTGTTAGCCGCCATGACGATGAAGAAGATAGAGAATAAGGATGTTTGAAGAAAAATAATTGCAGAAAAAGTTTGATATTTGAAAGCGATTGGTGAAAGCAATTGGTAGAATGGCCTGTTTATAGAAGACGGAAAAAAGGAAATGAAAAGGCAGCGATTAAATGGGCTCGGGAAGCGAGGAAGTAATAATGACAGTGATTAATTGTTCTCGAGAAAGGCGCGCCCGTCCCATCATTGTCGGGCAGGGAAGGGAATACAGAAAGCCAATCCTTCCGCCGTTGGATCAGGAGAGTCCCCACCCTCTGCCGAAAGAACCGGTTTCCGGGGGGCTAGTGGTGATACCAGGCTCAGGCCCAACTACTCGGCAGTAGCATGGGCTCGGCCCACCATGAGGTAAGTTAGTATGGCAGCATCCGGGATCGTACAACTCGGATAGGGACAAGCACACTAGAAGACACTCAGAGCATGGACCACATGGAGAGCATGGGCTACTGTATAAAAAGTGCTCATCAGCACTATTCCAAGTAAGTATCTTCTCATTATTCTAGTGAACACCCATTTTCCCTCCCGGGATCCATCTTTCATCATCTCGCCGGAGGGTCTATCCTCGGGTAGCTCCCGGAGCTCTGTCTTGCAGGGCTAGGTTATTGGATCAGGGATCAGGGGACCATCCGGACCGACCAGGCGGGCAACATTAAATATATATTTATAAGAAGAACATTATTCTCATTTTAGATTTAATTTAAACCTGCTTAATTAAACTGGATCTGCATATAGAAGCACTTACAATAGAAATTAAATGTCTTTCGTGTTTATATACAGTGCATTGTACTGGCGTTTTAGGAAGAATATTTAATTTGTTTTCATTTATTTTTTAGAGCTAACCCGTCAAATTCAACTAACATTACATAAATGAAAAGCCATTTATTTTTAACAATCCGATATTTCAATATGACAAATCAATGTATATCACAAGACACTACAAATCCGTACTTCTTAATTTCTTTTGTACATTACTAAAACTGGTTTGTATTGTTTTTTAACCACTGTGATGATGAGATCAATGAAAAACATTTTCATCAAAATATTAAGACATTTTTGTTTGAAATCAAGTAATCATAATCTATTCTAGGCAAATATTTCATATGTTTCTATTTAATGATGAAGATGCCTCACTTATCATGCACATAGCCAGCACGTCACGAATGTATGAAAATTATGCAAGTTTTTTTTAGAGATGATGATGTGTCACTTATCATGCCCACACGTTTTATTTTGCAGAAAATCATAACCTGCACGGATGTAGCACGAATGATGTTAATGAATATTAGGCTCGTGCCTTGGAAAGCTCTCTGTAAATTGCTTGTTTCTCTTGAATTTCTGAAGCTGTTGACTCTATTTCTTCAATTTTCTAACATACTCTCAGTTCCCAGGTCTCCATCCCGTAAGTTAGCAAGCTTTACTTCGTAACCGATAAACATCCTAACCGCAAAACCCTCGGGCCGCCTATTCCTTTTCTCTGATTCCCGCCGTCGCCACCACAACAACGGCAACCGCAATCGTTCGAGCGCCGCCGCAGACGAAGAAGTAATCCGCGGCACCCACGCTGATCCGCCGCGCGTATCTTCCAGCTGACGAAGAAATTCGGCCACAAGAACGACGGCCAGACAGTCGCGTGGCTGTTACAAGAACGACGGCCAAAAGTCTCTTTTACAAGATATGGTTCATACATTAACCCATTACACTCATATAGGCCGGCCTTCAGTTGAAACCGTAGAGATAGTTTAAAGTTGACTGTTGTTGCAACGATTATCCATAAAAATGAAGTAACTTTTCAAAACCGCCGCAGTGATTTGAGTCTTTTCTAAATTATTCGTGCAAATTAATGGAAGTTGTGCAAATTAGTGCACGTCTAAATTAATTAATTGCAAACATGTTACCCTATTGCACGAAGGTTATTATTATACTAATATTAGCATGCAAATTCATTCTTCCCATTGTTGCAGATAATTAATGTTTCCATGCATCATGCATGCACGGCCTTGCCCCTTTTATTTATTTTCCGCACATTTTATCAGAACTTTGAAAGTTCCCTGACTACTATGTTCTATGTACATTATTTCGAATTGACTGATCCCAGAAGTTAGAGTTTGCCCAGAGAATATGTATATTTTATCTTTGATTTATATACTGAAGCTGTATGGTACGTTTCATATATACACACAAAAATATATAGGAAATCTATTACCTATTTTATTTCTATGCATGGTTTCATATATATATATATATATATATATATATATATATATATATATATATATATATATATATATATATTCATACTCAATACGCGTCAAAACTGCAAATAAGGACCTCCTTCCTTCCATATTCCAATATAGTCCTACGTCATTATATAGTGACCGTCACTCAAGAGACCAACTCTAAGTCATAACATTGAAACTAAAATTTTTTATTAAACATTTTATTTTTAATGGTTGAAAAATGACTTGTAATAAATAATTGAAAAGAGATAAGTCTAATTATTTATAATACATTACAAAAATAATAATATTGTAATTCGTAATGTTTATTTTTATAAAAATATATTTTAATAATTTTATATTATGGAGTAAGTAATGTCAAATATGAAATGTTATTGTAACTTTTATTATGAGTTCATTATTTGCTTGTTCATTATTATTTGAACTTATTGAATATATGATTTTAAAAATATAAGAAAATTGAATAACATTAAATGTAAATAAATTTTAGGGAATGAAAAATGGAGAAACCGTTGGGTTTGAGGTGAAAAAATATGGGGAATATGAGGTTTGTTTCTCTATCACGGAAAATGTGAATGGAGAAACTGTTGGACTTGCTCTTAGAACATATGTAAAATATGTGATTTAATTCGCTATTATTAAGAATATTGATGGAGAAACTGTTGGACTTACACTTAAGTCATTCCCAAAAAACTAAAAAGCGTCCATTACTAATTACGAGCAAAAAACATGCGCTATATAGTAAAGGGAAATAATATTCGTGCAATTAGCACGTGCGTAAGTTAATAAATTGTAAATATGTGTAACCCTAATTTCGGGCTTGTTGGTGTCATAAAACCACGATCATAAAATGCAGAATAACTAAGCAGCGAGACAAATCCGCCATTCTCAACGTTCAATCCAGCGAGACAGGCTGTAAATTAGATCGTCAAATCATATGTAGCTGTAAATTAGATTTGCCGGATTAGGTGTAGTTTTATTGTTAATCATTCTATGATCATCATAGTCATTCTATGGTTAATTAGTAGTATAAGAAAATCTGTATTTAAAAAGAGGTAGTCTTGTGAGATACCGTCTATATTATAAACCGGGGATTAAATAGTAAATATATGGTTGAATAAAAATAAGGAGGTTCTTAATTGCAATTTTTAAAAATTACTATTCACGCGCACTATTTATGGCCCAATACTATTCATACGTGCACTATTCACGACCCAATTCTATTTACAACACAATACTATTTATATCCTAATACTATTCACGACAAAATACTATTTTATTACGTTTTACATTAAAACACTGAGCTTTTTGATTAAAAGTATAATGTTTGATTCTTATAATATGCTGTACATTAAAATACGGAGATTGTTAATTAAAAGTAGTATGTTTGAATAATAGATTGTAGATTAAAATACGAAAGTTGTTAATTAAAAGTAAAATGTTTGAATTTTAATATGTTGCACATTAAAATACAGAAGTAATTTATTAAAAGTTAAATGTCTGATTTTAATAGATTATAGTTAAATAAGGAGGTTTTTTTAACTGGTTGTAGATTTAAATATTGAAGTTTTTGATTAAAAGTATAATGTTTGTTTTTAATTGATGTAGATCAAAATACAGAAGTTTTCAATATAAATTGGAATGTTTTAATTTTAAATAAGGAAGTTTCACTTAACAAGTACAAAGATTTTAATTTTAATTGTTTGTGCACAATAACACAAAAGTTTTAAAGTTAAATCATAAGGTTTTGTTCAATATATATTATATATAATGTGGCAGAAAATATCATCAAGGGTGATAAAAGTACAGAATTTTAATATGTTGCACATTAAAATACAGAACTTATTTATTAAAAGTTAAATGTTTGATTTTAATAGATTATAGTTAAAATACGGAGGTTTTTAATTTAAAATACAATGTTGGTGTTTTTAACAGGTGGTAGATTTAAATATTGAATTTTTTTATTAAAAGTATAATGTTTGTTTTTAATTGATGTGGATTATAGTACAGAAGTTTTCAATATAAAGTGGAATGTTTTAATTTTAAATAAGGAAATTTCAGTTAACAAGTACAAAGATTTTAATTTTAATAGTTTGTGCACAATAACACAAAATTTTTAAAGTTAAATCATAAGGTTTTGTTCAATATATATTATATATATTTAAAATGTGGCAAAAAATATCATCAAGGGTGAGTTGGTGCAGTGGCAAAATCATATCTCCTTCATGAAGAGATCATAGGTTTGAGTATTGATGTCTCCATTTTTGCAAGAAAAGAAGAAAAAGAGAACACACGTGGTGGGTCCCACCAGTGTACACGCGCGCGTGATTTCAGGAGGATTACTAAATATTTAAAAATTGCAACTAAGTTCCTCTGTGTTTTGCAAATAAGAACCTTCATATTTTTCTAGTTAAAAATTGTATAGTCTAAATTATGGACGGTCTCTTTTGAGAATTTCTAATTTAAAAAACACATTTTAAGCTCATAATACCAATATTTTGTCTCACACAGTATTGGCTGCAACAACAAATGTATCTCTAATGATGATATAGTTTTGTGGTTTATAAAAAAAAGTTTAAGTTATATTATGTGAATTTATTAATATTTTTATAAACCAACTGAATTATATTAATAATTTTTATTTATTTATGTAAAATAGTATTAAAAATAAAATTCGTGCATCTAGTAAAACTTATACAATGAGAATTTGTAAGAAAAATAACATGGAGGTTTTATAGGGTCTTAAAAAGCGTGCACTCCTTCCTAATTACATGCAAAAAACGTGCGCTATATAGTAAAGCAAAATAATCGTGCAATTAGGGCACGTGTAAGTTAATAAATTGCAAATATGTTTAACCCTAGCTTGCTGGTGTCATATACTCAACCCACTATCACAAAAGGCGGAATTATCACAAAAGCAGCGAGACTAATCAAAAGTATAAAAGATTTAATGCAGATTAGATTATGAGACAATAAAGTCCAGATCACATAAAGACACATAATTCAAATTCAAATGGCTTGAAAATGAACCACATAAGATCACACAAGAACAACGATCAAGCATAAGAAGAATCAAGCATCTGTCTGGGAGAAGCTAGATCGCCGGAGTCATCGCACAACATGGAAATTATGTATCATCAGGACAGAAACAATAATATAGTATCAGGATAGAAACTCAGGTATGTTTAACCAGATCTATGACAGGCTGCAAGATTAGTAAAACACGGTCACTCAATGGAAGCACGGTCATGGAAATTATGTAGAATGGCAGAATGACTCAGAAACCAGAAGTCTCACATCTCTCACATCTCTTATAGTATCTCAGTTCTTATATTACCATTTATCATTAAACTGGCCAGTAGGCATTATGCCTAATTTAAACACATATTCTAAATTATGGACACTGAGTTAGTGCTACCAGGAAAAGCACAAATTGAAAGAAAAGCAGTGAGTTTTACACCTTTCCCATCTAAACCAACCATGAAGAAGAACCAGTTCAAGACAGACTAGTGAATCCCAAAGGCTTCATCAAAATAATCAATAACTAAAAGCAGGTTTGTATATATTTTGTTTATCACAAGTTCTCATCTTTGTTTCTCATCTCAAGCACAGCACAATTACTTATATATACCATCAAATAGTTTCTGGTCATCATCTCCGCCACTGTGAGCAACTGGCACAAGTTTTGCACGCCTTCTGTTCACGTACGTAGGGTGGTTTCGATCGAGAACCAGTTACTGTTATTCTTTCTAGGTTAGAGAGAAGATAATAATTGAACTATGATGATTTAATAACTTTAGTCAACATACGTGCAAAGACGCGCCCTTTGTATCCGCGTGCTCGTGCGCGTGGTCATTTCCTTTTTTCAGTACCTTGTTCACAAGGCCACAAAGAATTCCGCATCTCCTAAACCGAAGGACTACCGGTTTCAAGTGAACAAGCAGTTCGTGCTGCAATTCACACTGTTTCTAAGGAGTTTCTTGATTTCACCGGGAAGAATCAGAACCGACTTGGATTCGCCTGATTGAGTGAATTTGATCATCATCAGTATCATCTTCTTGTTTGTTTTCTCTCGATCTCACGTACTTGCGCTTAATGAGCTTCTTCATCTGCTCTGAGAAGACAAATGATCTTGAACTCGGCGCGATGACATTTAAGGATGTATTGTCTCTTGCCAGAGTGCTCTCTACCCTGCGAACGATCTATTATTTTGAATATTTTGATGATCATCAAATGTTATATACTATCAAGGTTATAAATTTAAATCAAAGATGGTATTGGAAAAAGTTGTCTTATAATTCATAAATTACCAATTGTATTATCAAAGATTGTATCTACGGAGTGTTTTCAAAGTAGTTCCATATTTACTTACAAAATTATCTAGAATATATATTAAATAATTTATAATTTACTTTGAATTGGTATTTTTAAGGGTTATAACATACATGTCGGCAAGTAAAAAGCATGAGAACATGATAAATTTTTAGTGATCCATACTTGACCATTTTATTACGGGCTTTTGTGATAGTACTCTTGCAGTTTATGATTATACAAAATTCTTATATTACCGTTAAACTTTACTCAAATATTTTGGCTCCTCTCTGCGTGTTGATCAATGTAAGAATGGAGAAGAAAAACAGCAAGCTCCCCTACTACTTTGTTGCATTAGTCCTATACCTAGACCGACATATGGAAGCCTATAAGGAGCTAGCAGGGTTACAGTAAGTATATGACTAGCATATTTTACAAACACGGCGATTTTGTTGAGACTAAAAATTGATTTATTTATAATCCAACTACTAGCGATATCGCTACCAAACTAGCTAGTAACTAACTAAAATACCTAGCGAGTTCGTGAGTCTCTCGCTCATACATGCAAATGTAGTTACAACTTATTAAATAGCTCGCTAGCGAAGCGTGTAACAAGTGACCACGCCAGGTGCCATTGTCCCATTTTAACAAATACACACTATCATGTAGCGATCTCGCTAGTTGTTTCGCTAACATTTATCCCACATCGTCCGATTAGAAGTAAATATTTCAGTTTATATGGGCTGACATTTATGAATGGATCGATAAGTCGCCAACCCGCGAAAATTTAACATGAAACACCAATACTATGTACTGTTACTCAAGGCCCAATACTTATACTATTACTACAGTCCAGTATCAATCCCACTGGTATCCAGCCCAACCCAAAAACCTTTTTTTTATTTATAATCCAACTACTAGCGATATCGCTACCAAACTAACTAGTAACTAACTAACAAAAATACCTAGCAATATCGTGTCTATCTTGCTCAAACCTGCAGATGTAGTTACAACTTATTAATATGGCTCGCTAGCCAAGCGTGCAAGTAGCGCTTAGGCCAGATGCGATTGTCACATTTTAGCAAATACTCACGATCATGTAGCGATCTCGCTAGTTGTATCGCTAACATTTATCCCACATCGCCTGATTAGAAGTATATATTTCAGTTTATATAGGCTCACATTTATGAATAGATCGATAAGTCGCCGACCCGCGCAAATTGAACATGAAACACCAATACTATATACTTTTACTCATGGCCCAATACTTATACTATCATTACGGCCCGGTATCAATCCCACTGGTATACAGCCCAACCCAAAAACCCTTTTTTATTATTTATAATCCAACTACTAGCGATATCGCTACCAAACTAGCTAGTAACTAACTACCAAAAATACCTATCGTGAGTATCTCGCTCAAACCCGCAGATGTAGTTACGACATATTAATATGGCTGACTAGCCAAGCGTGCAACTAGCGACCACACTAGATGCCATTGTCACATTTTAGTAAATACACACTATCATGTAGCGATCTCCCTAGTTGTGTCGCTCACATTTACCCCACATTGCCTGATTAGAAGTAAATATTTTAGTTTATATGGGCTGACATTTATGAATGGATCGATAAGTCGCCGTCCCGTGCAAATTTAACATGAAACACTAATACTATGTACTGTTACTCAAGGCCCAATACTTATACTATTACTACAGCCCAATATCAATCCCACTGGTATCCAGCCCAACCTAAAAACCTTTTTTTTTATTTATAATTTAACTACTAGCGATATCGCTACCAAACTAGCTAGTAACTAACTAACAAAAATACTTAGCAATATCATGTCTATCTTGCTCAAACATGCAGATGTAGTTACGACTTATTAATATGGCTCGCTAGCCAAGCGTGCAAGTAGCGCTTAGGCCAGATGCGATTGTCACATTTTAGCAAATACTCACCATCATGTATCGATCTCGCTAGTTGTATTGCTAACATTTATCCCACATCGCCTGATTAGAAGTAAATATTTTAGTTTATGTAGGCTCACCTTGATGAATGGATCGATAAGTCGCCGACCCGTGCAAATTGAACATGAAACACCAATACTATATACTGTTACTCAAGGCCCGATACTTATTCTATCATTACGGCCCAGTATCAATCCCACTGGTATACAGCCCAACCCAAAAATATTTTTTTATTTATAATCCAACTACTAGGGATATCGCTACCAAACTAGCTAGTAACTAACAAAAATACCTAGAGATATCGTGACTATCTCGCTCAAACCTGCAGATGTAGTTACGACTTATTAATATGGCTCGCTAGCCAAGCATGAAACTAGCGACCACACCAGATGCCATTGTCACAGTTTAGCAAATATTAACTATCATGTAGCGATCTCGCTAGTTGTATCGCTAACATTTATCCCACATCGCCCGATTAGACGTAAATATTTCAGTTTATATAGGCTGACATTTATGAATGGATCGATAAGTCGCCGACCCGCGCAAATTTAGCATGAAACACCAATACTATGTACTATTACTGAAGGCCCAATACTTATACTATCATTACAGCCCAGTATCAATCCCATTGGTATACAGCCCAACCCAAAAACCTTTTTTTATTTATAATCTGACTACTAGCGATATCGCTACCAAACTAGCTAGTAACTAAGTAACAAAAATACCTAGTGATATCGTGACTATCTCGCTCAAACCTGTAGATTTTGTTACGACTTATTAATATGGCTCGCTAGCCAAGCGTGCAACTAGCGACCACGCTAGATGCCATTGTCACATATGTTAGCAAATACACATTATCATGTAGCGATCTCGCTAGTTGTATTGCTAACATTTATCCCACATCGCCTGATTAGAAGTAAATATTTCAGTTTAATTATATTGGCTGACATTTATGAATGGATCGATCGCCGACCCGCGCAAATTGAACACATGAAACACCAATACTATGTAATTTTTTATTAAAGGACTTTTTAATTATATTATAGGACTTTTTTTCATATATTAAAATAATTAAATGTGTATTATAAGTTCACTATTTGTTTGTTCATTATTTTTTGGATTTTTAGAAAATAAGGTTTAAAATTAGAAAATGAAGCATAAAAATGTTAGTATTAAATGTCAATAAATTTTAGAAAAATGGAAAATGGGGAAAATGATGGATTTAGAATTAGAAAATATGGAGAATATGTGATTTGCTTCTCTATTATAGAGAATGATGCCTATTGGAGCTCCATTAACCATGGGCATCTAACACCATTAGCAAATCACTTTCTCCCTTTCTATTTAACATTTTTTCAGAAGATTTTACTAGAACCTTAGCATACATTTATGAAAATGGGAGTCTGAAATATTTTAACTTACCTCCTGCTGCTGCAAAGATTTCACGTCTAACCTATGATGATGATACAATTAATTTTATGCAACCTAGTTAAAATGATTTGATTAAAATGAAATCTTTCCTTTCAGTTTTTTAAGTTGTAACAGGCCAAAAAATAAACTATGACAAAAGTGAGTTTTATAGTAACAAGCATTGCCACTCAAGTTAGAATGAAAGATATAAAGGAGATCTTGGGTATGAAAAAAGGAAATTTTCCTTTCAAATATCAAGGAGTGCCAATTTTAACAGGTAGAGTCAAAAATGTGTTTTCTCAGCCAGTGATTGAGATGATAGATAAGAGGCTAAATAACTGAAAAACAGGTGGTTATCACAGGGAGGTAAGATGACACTTATAAATTCCTGTTTATATTCAATGCCCAACACATCTGGGCAGTTATGAAACCTACTATGCACACTCTTAAACTGATAACAAGAAGGCTTTCTATCTTTTTCTGGGGCTCAGTTGAGAACAAACCTAAGAAAACTTGGAAAATATGGAATGATTTGACCTATCCATTCGCAGAAAAATGGCCTGAATTTCGGGAATATCTCCACCATAGTCAAAACTTTCTCAGTTAAACTGTGTTGGAAATATCAAATAGGAACAGCACCTTGGACAACCTTCCTTGCTTCACTTCCAGGTTAATATCAAACCTCATAGTGCTGGAAAAGAATATGTAGAATAAATGAGTTTGCACAAGCTCATACAAAAGTTATCCATGGACAAGGAAAATGTAGCTTTTGGGGATCCAATTGGACTGGATTTGGTGCATTATGTGATATTCTAACCCTGAGCTTACACAAATTCCAAGTGATTGCACAGTAGCTACCTTTATTGAAAACAAATACGAATTTATAAGCCAATTACTTCCAAACATTGATGCTTATGTGTTTGCTTTCTTGCAGGAATCGGCTCTAAGGTTACACAGAAAAGATCAGCTCATCTGGATGCCAGAAAAGAAAGGTCTTTTCTCCTTCAAGTCTACATACAACATTCTCAGGCCTAAAAAAGGTACATCACTCTCACTTCAGAAGATATGGAATAGTAGAGTCCAAAAAAAGATTTCAATTTTCATGTGGAAGGCCATGAATTCAATACTTCCTTTTGATGATGTGCTTATTTACTATGGATTCAATTTGGCCTCTAAGTGCTGCTTCTGTCATCATTCAGATTCAATCGATCACTTTTTTAACAAGTGTCATATAGCTACTCAGGTATGGTCTGGTTTAAACTCATTTATAAATATTCAGACTCCAATCTTTTCAACTATATAAAATAGAATATGCTACTATTTGACCAGGCCTGGAATGACCAAGATACACACCATTCTTATCCATAATATAGTTCTCTTTGCATGCTGGTGCCTTTGGAAGGCTAGGAATAGATACATATTTGATAATATAGCACCAGCAGCTCAACATATCATTAAAGAGGTTAAATCTATAGTTTATCACTCTTTTGCTGCCAAGCCTCTTTATGTTAGCTCAAATTTTACATTGATCTGGCATCTAATGGCTATTTCCCTAAATGGCTGAAACCACCTAAGCAAGTCATATCTATAGTTAAGTGGAATAGGCCTAGGGATGGGATTAAAATCAATGTTGATGTTTCATGGAAAGCATCTGGGTAAATTTATACATGCTAGATGCATATACACACATGTCTTTTCTTCTCTCAATGCAGAAGTACTTGCTATTGGTCTTGCTCTCTCTCTATGCTCATCATATCCCTAAGCAGTGGTAATTGAGTCTGATTGTGCTGAAACTACAAAAATGATCCAAAATCCTAGTCAGGTACATTGGAATATGTATAACCTGGTTGATGATATTCACCAAGGTTTGATCATCATCAGTATCATCTTCTTGTTTGTTTTATCTTGATCTCACGTACTTGCGCTTAATGAGCTTTTCCATCTGCTCTGAGAAGACAAATGATCTTGAACTAGGCTCGACAACATTGAAGGATGTATTTTCTCTTGCCGGAGATCTTTCTACCCTGTGAACGTTATGTTATTTTGATTATTTAATTTGATAATCACCAAATGTTATATACGATCAAGGTTATACATTTACATCAAAGATGGTATTGGATCGAAAAAGTTTTCTTATGATTGAGAAATTTCCAATTGCTTTTTTTAGGTGAAACCATCATAGATGGAGGGATTATATAAGGCTCCCAAGCCATGAAAACCCACTAAAGTGGCAGATTACAAAATCAAGGTGAAAGGTTAAAAACTTTCTGAACTGTCTGCTAATTCTAAGCTAAGCTTCTAGGTGAGGATTTCAACCTCCATACACTTCACAAAAGCCTCATATATAGTTGGTGACTTATTAGCGAATTTCATGGCAAAACACAAAGCAATCCCCAACTAAAATGAGATAAGTGTAGTCATTTTCCAATGACTTAGACAGACAACATAATCAGCAACTGAGATAATGAGTGAACTTCAATTTGGGGCAGCAGGACCTCTTAGAATCCTTAAGGTTGGGAGAACAACAACATCAAGGTTTAGCAGCCTCTTTATGACAGAGGGGAGGTTGGAACTGGTGAAAGTACAGTCAGACTTGTGCAATAAAGCCCACTTAGCTAGGGAATCTGCAGGTTGGTTCCCTTCCCTAAGTGTATGGCATAGGTGGAAGGGGAGTGGCTGTGTAGAAATAGAGTCTAGCAGGGGTATAAAATTCCAGTGCCTTTTTGAAGGGTTGAGGATCATTGTAACAGCTGCAGGCAGTCTGATTCTATTGTGATTTCTGAGTGGCTGAACTCTTGAGATAATTCAATCCCAGCATGTATTGCTAAAAGCTCAGAAAGTAGAGGATCTGAAGCTTCTTTGTAGATTGTTCTTGCTGTGATCAGCATCTCAGAATACTCCTTATAATGATGCAAATCCCTGCTTTACCTATCTGACAGGAAGCATCCACATTGACCTTGTATCCCAAAAAGATTTGTTCCATACCACTGGAACAATATTAGGTTTGGGAGGGATGTAGGGAGTTGGAATATGACCTGTTGTAGCCAAGTCAGAGTCCACCTGTGCTCTAAGGCCCTGTCCAGTTCAACTTATTTGGTGTTGTGCTGTGCTGATGAGTGTTGTGCTGTGCTGATGAGTGCTGAGCTGTGCTGATCAGTGTTGTGCTGTACTGATGAGTGCTGAATAGTGTTGAAAGTGTTGAATAGTGTTCATTTAAGTTGAAGAAAAATTACAATGTTTATTACTTAAGAACTAAAAAGTTTACTTAGTTAATATTAATTTTACAAAACATAAAAAGAGTGTCAATTTAGAGCTTGAATGTGTTGAGCTGAATAGGTGTTGTACCGACCAGTGATGTGTTATGCTGATGAGTGTTATGCTGTGCTGTGCTGACCAGGGTTGTGCTGTGCTGAAATATGCTGCAATAAGTTGAACTGGACAGGGCCTAAGAGGCATGATATGTCTGATCAGTGCCCAATATATTTCCTGCTTTAAATCCCTTGTCAGCTGAACCAGAGATGGAGGGGTTTCTTCAAATAGTTTTTTGTTCCTTGCTTTCCATAGCAGCCAACAAACAATTGAGGGAGCAATGTGGTTGATTCTTGTCTGGATGGCTAATAAAACTAAAAAGGCCCAACATGTAGCAAGTCTATCCCATAAAAAGTCAGTTGAATTTTTTTTTGAAAAGTATAAATTGTGCATTACTTTCCACAGTTCAACTGATATGGAGCACTGGGAGTAGAAATGGTGTAAAAAATCTTGGCTATTACAAAAACAACATTTTGAGGCAGTCTGGAAGCCTAGGTAATTGAGAATATCATCAAAAGGTAACAGTGCATTAAGTAGTCTCCACATAAAAATTGAAAAAAAAAATTGAAGCTGTGGAGCCCAAGTAATTTTCAGCTCATGCCTAATAGGTAATTGTGGTCTCAATTTCTGATATGCAGATTTAATGGAAAAGGATCCTATGATATCAGGCTTCCAGATAAGGAGGTCATCTCACTACTACAATCACCTTCATTTAAGGCACAAGTTTAAGGCGTTTTTGGCGGGATCAAAATCTTCTGCCTTACTACTAACTTGCGAACTCGCAAGTGACACTCGCTAGCTTATTTAAAAACTTTTAAAGGCGGAAACGACCGTTTAACAGGCGGAAGTCGTATCTGACGTGAAAATTGAAGATTTAAGGGTGTAATTTCATTTCCGCCTTAAAAAACCCTTACTGCCTGCGATATCGCAACCTGTAATCTATGTCAGGCGAACTAGTTACGATTTCGCATGTAATGGACGGTTGTGGTTATTTTAGCTAGCGATCTCGGTAGCAGTGGAAGTAAGTAATTCATGTAGGTGACGCTGTCACATTCTAGCTCGCTTACAAAAAAAAATCAGGCTGTAGTAGTTGCGAACTCGCCATTTTGAACATGGAAAAATGTGAACATGGAACGAGTTCGCAAGTAGTAAAGATATGAGTAGCAAATTCGCTAATAAAATGGGTAGATGTACGTGCATGCTTGCGATTTCGCAAGAGTCAAGACAGTAGAATAAAGCTGAAGTTTTCCTAGCGGATGTGTTGACAAAAAATTATACATTTGAAAGCTTGAAGGTTCATTTTTTCGTTTGAATACCATAAGCTTGATTAGGTAATCTTTGTTAGGTATTCCGATCGTATGCAAGGTGGTGGGTAAGCTATTTTCCGCCTTACCATGTGGTTTTTTGTTTGTTAATGTTGTGTTCTTAAACAATTGTGCATGTTTTCTTTTGTGGCGATGATGTTGTGATAATTGGATGTTAATTGTAGGTTGGGAGTGTTATAACGCTGTGGGTTACTTGTTTTGTTCAACTATTTCTAAGTTGATTAGAGTTTGTACCGTGTTGTGCATTATGGATCGTGAAACCATTATGAATAAGAATGCTCGATTGTCGAAAGAATATCTGGATTTGGTTGAAGAATTCTTAGGAGTTGGGTTGCGACATTCTAAGCTGAGGAGAATAGGTGGGGTTAGATTTCCATGTAGGGATTGTAGGTATAACGCTATATACGAAGATATTCTTGTTGTGCGTGAACATTTAATCTGTAGAGGATTTGACAAATCGTACACAGAATGGGTATGGCAGGGTGAGGCCAATTATGGGAGTGAGAACATCGAGGTGGATGAGGAAAACGAGGAGGAAAGGCTGAAATATAATGAACAGTTGTCTGATATGTGCGACGATGTTGTTATGGAATTTGTGGGGAAGAAAAGTATGTTAGAGGCTATGTATGCTGATAAAGCGACAAAGTTATATGTTGGCTCAAGCCATTCAAGGTTGGGTGCAACATTGTTGTTGATGAACCTTAAGGCTAGGCATGGATTTCAGATAAAGGAATGACTGAGTTGTTGGAGTTAGTTAGAGAGTTGCTTCCTCAGGACAACTTGTGTCCTGATCGGGTTTATGCTGCTAGGAAAACATTATGTCCCATGGGAATGGAGTTTACCAAGATCCATGCTTTCCCGAATGATTGTATGTTGTATAGAGGGAGAGATGATTCTATGAGGGATAATTGCAAGGTGTGCGGTGAGTCGAGGGTGAAAAAAAAGGAAGATAGAGTTGAGGTATGTGGGGAAACAGTTACAACATCTACAAAGCAAAGTCCCGCAAAGGTAATGTGGTACATGCCCCTTAGACCACGATTGGTGCGCCTGTTTGCAAATGCAAGTGATGTGAAACTATTAACATGGCATGCCGATCGAGTACGAGAGGGAGATGATATTATTTCTCACGCTTCAGATGGTGATCAGTGGAAGAAGATGGATGATAGGTACCCTGAATTTGCTAATGAACCTAGACATGTGAGATTCGGACTATCCACAGATGGCATGAATCCTTTTGGTAACATGTCTAGTACCCACAGTTCATGTCCTGTTATGCTTGTTATTTATAATCTCCCTTCTTGGTTGATGATGAAGCGAAAATATGTGTTTTTAAACACTATGATCTCAGGGCCTAAGCAACCTGTAAACGACATTGATATTTATCTAGCGCCTCTTGTTGAAGAGTTGTCATCCTTATTTGGTATGGTTATTCCCGATGGTAGTCGTAGGGATGCTTAGTTCAAACTTAAAGCGATGTTGATGTGGAGCATTAATGATTTTCCCGCGCTCGGAAATCTCGGAGGGTGCTCAGTGAAAGGTCATTTTGCATGCCCGTTATGTGAGAGTAATACAAGCCATTGTCAATTAAAGTATGGAGGGAAACCTGTTTATTTGGGTCATCGACGTTTTTTGCCTGCTAGTCATCCGTGGAGGCGTGCTAAGAAGTGGTTTGATGGTGAGGAAGAAAACTGTGCAGCCCCCGTCCCACTGTCCGGTTCAGAAATTTTGGCAATGTGTCTGGTATGGAATATGTTTTAGGCAAGGGTCATAATAAGAAAAGCAAACAACCTTCCATTTGGAAAAAGTGTTCTATATTCTTCAAACTTCGTTACTGGGAGCATTTGGATGTACGACATTGTCTGGATGTGATGCATATAGAGAAAAATGTATGTGAGGCTGTGGTGGGGACCTTGTGGAATACTCCCGGGAAAAGTAAGGATGGATTGAAAGCAAGAAAGGATTTAGTGAATCTTGGCATAATGACAGCCCTTGCACCGGTGCAAGAAGAAGTTGGTAAAAATTACCTACCACCTGCTTGTTATTCATTATCATCTGAAGAGAAGGAAAGCTTTTGTGCAACTCTGAAGTCAGTGAAAGTTCCTTCTAATTATGGTTCAAACATTAGTAGTTGTGTATCAACTGTTGACTTGAAATTGGTTGGAATGAAATCGCATGACTGTCACAATCTGATGCAGGATTTGAATGTCATCGCGCTCCGTGGATGCTTGCCTACCCACGTTCGGAAGGCAGTTGGTCGCCTATGTTTTTTTTTAAAACAGATATGTCGAAAGAAGGTAAGTCGGCGTAAGTTGGATGAACTGCAAACTATGGTGGTAGAAGTGTTGTGTAGGCTGGAGATATATTTCTCCCCCTCATTTTTCGACATAATGATTCATGTGATAGTCCATCTTGTAAGGGAGGTAAAGTTGTGTGGTCCCGTCTATCTAAGATGGATGTATCCATTTGAGAGGTACATGAGCATTTTCAAGCATTTTGTTAAGAATCGATATCGTCCAGATGCAAGTATTGTACAGAGATATGTGGCTGAAGAGGTGATCGAATTCTGCACCAACTACTTACAGGATGTTCCAACAATAGGGCTTCCAATTGCTAGGCATGATAGGAGAGCTGATGGCGTTGGACTACGACATAGGTCAAAGTTCAGCCCTTCCTCAGATGAGATATCTAAAGCCCATCTTTATATCCTACGCAACCATTCCGCTGTGAGTCCTTATGTTGATGTTCACCTAGCAGAGATTAGGGCAGCGCATCCTAGTTTGTCAGGCCCCGGGTTTTTGAATTATACTGTCAAGATTTCACTAGCTGGTTGAAAATTCATGTGCAGAATGGGGATGACCATCCAAAGGTAATCAAATGGTTGGCTAAGAGCCACTCAGCACAGTTACATCGTTTAGTGGGTATGACATAAATGGTTACACATTTGGTACTTGCGCATTCGCCAAGCCATAAGGCTAAGTCTCACACGATGTCGTTTTGATGTTCATTTTTTGTGTGATTTTGTGGGAATATGTTACGAACTCGCCACATACCTAGCTAGGATCTAGCGAACACGCAACCCATTAACCTTATGAAACTCTGTTGACTGATAATTACAACTGGCGAAGTCGCAAGTTACAAACCCACTGGTAACTAGGGAGCCACGCCGTCGCTTATTAAGCAAATATACTAGCGATATAGCAAGCCATATCGCTAATTAGGTGGCGAATACGCTACAAATACGCTAAATAGGTTCTGTTGAAGTTGTACGACAACTTACGAATTCGTCACACCGTCGCTTGTTGAAGCCCTAAAGTGGTCTAGGACATAATCAAGTTGAAGCTCAGGTACTTTTGTACTATCAAAAACTTTATTATTAGTCACAAGCCTAGACTTCAAGCGTTCATACCTAGCCCTTGCATGGTCGTTGAAGAATTCAGGGGTTTCATCTTCAACCTAAGAATCATCTCCGCCGGCAGACTCTCCTCCGGGCTGTTTTCCGGCCTCTTCTTCAGGTCTTGCTGTCGGTGGAGCCTGTACCGCCTCCGCCTCAGACTCAACTCGACACCGTTTGGTTCCAGCACCGCCCGTTCCTCGGCCACTGCTCGTTCCGGCACCGCCACTTGCTCGGCCCCAGCCCATTCCACGGCTTAAACCTCTGGTTTTGGGAGGCATGTTGTCGGAGGTGTATGGGTACGAAATCGCAGCCACGTCGTCTGGATTATAATTTGGGGGAAAATTAATTTCCAGATCCCTAATTTTTTTATATACTTTTGAAACTAGCGACGTCGCCACCTAACTCGCTAATACTATTTATATCTTGCGAGTTCATCAGTTGCCAAACAAAAAAATATTCAACGCATGCGATTTCGCTAGTAACTCGCCAACATTTTCCACCATCGGCCACTCAGAGACTTATTGTTCAGTATATAACTGTCAACATTTTTTAATGGATCGATAAGTCGCCGACCCGCGCAAACTGAGCATCAAACACTACATTTGATATGCTATACAATCTATACTATACATACTACTATACTACCACAGATCAGACCCCTGGTTCCTTATCCCCAAACCCAATTTTTTGTGTGTTTAACATATGCTGGCGACATCGCAACGGACTCGCCAGATGAGGTTCATTTTTTGTGGGTTGTGGGTATCATGGGTTTAGGGTTATACTATCTAGCCTGACAAGTTGCGAACTCGCAAGCAATGAAACTCAACTTTAAATATCTTTATCTAATCATATATATTTAGTTATTTCTAGCTAGGATATAAAATTTTCTTACATGAACATTTATCAGTTACTTAATTATTTCTTTTAATGAAGTAAAAGGTCGGCCATGTCTATCAATGCCCCATATGGAAGGTAACAACATGTTTGATTGATAAATTATTTCATGCTGCGTCACACATGTGGTTTAATGGCCAAGTGACTACGACAGTGGTCGAACTTCACACGTATTTGAAGCATTTGTTAATTCATTTGTAATAACCATTCGTTACTATATATACACATTGATTAGATCAACAATGGTATTATCTTCTTTTACATTACATATACGTGACGCCACAGGTACTTAATTCACGCAGTATTTACCAACACCAACGTTATTGAGGTTGAACTTAATCATTGTTAAAATATATGATTCGATACCATAATCTATTCACATTGATTATCAACTGCATCAACCTAATTACACATCAGTGTCACAATTCCTTATGTATCATTTAATGTTGTCTTAACCAGCTCGTACTCGGCAAGCATTTTAATAACTTCATTTGTATATACGATCAACATGACTATAGAGTATGATATGCATATTACTACTGTCATACACGCACTTGCTAATACAACACTGATTAGTGCATGCATTGGTCACAAGTAAACACCTTACCGCATGTAATTCTAATTAATGAAACTAATTTCATAACTTCAAGTTCAATATTACTACAAAGTCAAAATAGTTATCAAATTCTTGGTAACGAACAAGTGCGTTAACATTCAAATTAGAAGTAATTTAAGCTAAATTACATCATACTAACATACTTGTGAATTCGTAAGTTAAAAGATTTAATTGCGAGTTCGCTAGTTACCATCGTTAGTGTAATCAAGGCATTAGCTTAATGACTGGCGAGATCGCATGTAGCTCGTAACCTGTTGCGAACGATTAGTGAGTTCGCAAGAACACTCTCTCAGGTCGACACCAGCCTTTTTCCAAGGCCGAGGGCCACAATTTTTGCATCTTATCACTTAGCTATGCTCGAATCTTTTCTTGAAAATCTCTAACTTTTCACATATTCTCTACTCTTTTCACATCAATCTTCCATCAAATCTACACAAACCTTTCCATGAATTCAACTACATCTCAAGTAGGTCAATCCATAGTGTAATTACACACACATTACAAGAGGAATTTGGTAAGATTGGCAATTACTTCTCAACTATTTGTTTCTATACCCATATGCTAGCCATTATGATTTTGTACTTGTTGTTTTGGAATTTAGTAGTACCATTTATGTGGGTAGGAGAAGGACAAACAAGGTAGACCCCTAATCAACACTACAATCAATTCTACATCTACCAATTTGTGAATTGCAAAGGTATGGGTATTTTGTGGTTGACATTTATTTTGTGACTTGTAAGGGTCATTAGGGTTAATGTATTCATTGGAGTGTTAAAGGTATGATTCATTATTAATTAATCACCACCATGTCCATTAAAATTGTTACATTTTATTTGTTTTAGGTACTTGTGTCTAGGAAACCTAAATTATACTTAACTTTTATGTTAATGCATATCCTTGTAGGACTATATATATATGTTTCGTCATTTCCACTAACAAATTGGTCTCTATACGTAGGAAAGGACAATGAGTGAACCAACAAACTCGACTTCTTCGAACTCATCTAGTGGTGGAGAAAATGTTGTTCGCGATTCGCGACAACGTAAAACAAGGAAGCTTAGTCGCGCTTCAAAAGATGAACAAATGAGGACCCATTGTCGCGAGATAGAGACAAGAATCAACAATAAAATTCTAACACATGTCAAATTTAATGACATCGGTGTAGCTATTGCGCCCTACGATGATGCCCAGAGATGGTCTAGTTGGTGTGGAAAAATAGGTAGGACACATGTGCCGCTAGACACTACGGATTGGAGGCTTCTAGACCCCGCTATCAAAAGGGGTGTGTGGAAGGAATGCAAGGTGAAGTTCACTTTTTAATTGTTTTTTCCATTTAGTAATACCTTATTAATAGGACTTACCATTTAAACTATATCAATGTTAGCGACCTTTTGTGATCGAAGCCAAATCCTATGATCAAGTGAAGAAGAAGGCATTACAAATTGCATCAAAGTCGCATCGCGAGCATAAATATACTCTTGCCAAGGAGTACATAAACCCAAAGGGCATAAGGTTTGGTCAACATCCTAAGGATCGTTACAATCACATTGTGCCACTCACTTGGGAGAAATTCAAGGCACGATGGCTAGAAAATGATTTAAAGGTTAGTACTAACATTCAATTTGCTTAGTTTAAATTTTTTCCTATACACCTTTAATTGTTCCCTAAATTAGTGTATCCATAATAACCAATAAAATTCTTAAAGGGTGTGGGTGATGATAAGCGTAAAGTAGCTGCTTATAATAATATGGCCTAACCCGGTGGACGGTGTGGATATTTGGGTGTGGGGAAGAAGAAATCAAAAAATAAATACGATAAGGAACTAGTAGATGGTGGCACCCCCCTAGAAGAGGCAAAAAACCTATTCGTGGCCGAAGACCCAACACAATATACTCGAGAACAGTTATTCGTGCTTAGTAGAATTAAGGCCAACGGAAAATTCTCAAGCAACGAGGCAAAGAGAATTGCTGGTCGAGTGGTACGTGTTATATAAGTTTACATACTTGTCAAAACCATTAATGTTACTAAAATTAAAATAGAACGTCACAATGTATTTAAAATACGACAACCAATTTGTTTCATTATTATTGTGAGTAGGATGAGGTAGGGCTTGAAGTGGAACAAGGTTTATTCATCCCGGTGGGAAAACATGATGTCTTGCATAGAGCATTAGGCAAGGAAGAACATCCTAGAAGAGAGAAGGGGATAGGTGGATATGCGACCCAAATTGAAGCTTTTGGGATCAAACGTAGTAGCAAAAATCCAAAACCCTCTAAACTCCAAGTAGCCTTAAGCCAAGCTAAAAAATCTGAGCAAGAGGTCAAGAATTTGAAAGCCATCTTAGCCAATGTTTTTGCTTTTGTGAATTATCCTATTCCCGATGATTTGTGTCTAACAAATCAAGTTAATGGACCATCATCTAGAGGCTCCCATCCATCCCCGCCCCAAGCTGAGGTTGACCAACCAAATCCTCCATTAGACCATATCGACATATGCACACCATTGGCTCCTATCAAACCTCAAGTTGATATAAAACTTCCGCAAGTTGATATACAACTTCCCAAACCAACCACAAAGGTTAGGTTATTACCCTTGTCTAAATCTTACATTCAAATTAATTACGCTTAATCATCTACTTCTTTTTGAAAATACTATTATAACAAACTAATTTTTTTCCTTCAATGTAGATTTCCCATTCTTGCAAGTTGTACGTTGTTAGAGGTAATAATTCTCAACCAATACACGTTGCTAATGGGAATTCCTATCCTCACATGACTTTGCATCACAAATCAAAAGTCCCTAAGGGGTTCGTAAGGGTATCCATAGTTGAGGTGTTTGTAGAAGATACCTTGTTGCCGGTGACTGAGGATGATGAATGCACAACAGTTGGTCAGGGTTTTGGATTTTTATTCGTATGGCCCGCGTGGTTGGTTGTAAATGCTAATTCAACATGCATCCCCAAGAACACAAAGCAACCAACAGAGACTGCCGACCTTAATTTCCCAATCCCTAAGATTCCTCTCTCTAATGAGTGTGTGGGTTTCATGAAAGCTCTCCCGGGTTTTGTTCGCACACTATTTGACATGCTAGGTCATCATAGCCGTGAATCTGTGTACTATTTTGTTGCCAATTCCAAGGTTTTTGGCGAGGCAAAAGAAGTGGTTGTTCCTTGGGAAGATTTTGCCCTATTTTGGCACAAACAAACCCTTCCCGATTCTATACTAATCCTACATCAAATGTAAGTGTTACTATTTAACCTAGTGGTGTTTATGTGTTACTTGATTGTGTCCGTATTTATATACTTCTTCCGATACTTTATGCTCTAAGATTGTTGTAGGTTCATGCAATACGTCTCTTTGAGCGTGACCAAGAAATTCATCGGTTTTTTGCACCCGACTTGCTTGCAACAAGCCCAACAAGGTAACCATGTGAGGCTTGCTTACCTTACAAAGTTGCTAAGTGACAAGAGCAAAACCATTTTCATTGGGCCATACCTAGAGGGGTATGTAATTACTAATTGTTTTATTAGTAGATATTAGTTTCAATTGCACATAATCTATGTAATAGTCTGAGGTGCATGTTGTTTAATATAGAGTGGTCATTGGAGTTTTGTTGCAATGATTCCATCATTGAAGCGTGTCTATTGGATTGATCCACTACATTTCGCTCCATCTACAAAATTCACCAATCTATTGGAGATTGCTATGCATGCTGTCAATGACGACACACTCCTTAACTTTGAACTTATTCAAATTCAGGTTAAAATGTGGACTCCTTTCTTACGTATTTGCACCTACATAGATTTATATACCATATGTTAAACTACTTCTATTTCAGCACCGCAAGCAATTGTCCAACTGGGAGTGTGGATACTACATGATGTTGTATGCCTACGAGTGCATTGAGACCCTTACAAGTGACAATTTGGAACTACATCGCGTGAGTACTCTTACAATATGAAAGTTTCTATTTATTACCTACAAATTACCTTAGTTTGTATTAATAAACGTATCTCATTTGTAGATACTCTAGGAAAATCAATCGGCATACACTAAAAAAGAGCTAGAGTTGGGGAGAGATAGATTTGCAAAGCACTTGGTCATCGTTAGAGCTCGATTTCATATCTAGACCACACGTACCACGTAAGGATGCATGTAAAACTTAACTCGTATTACTTATACATTTGTTATACATACAAAGGATTAAAATTTATGAGTTCTTTGTGTTTGCCATTTAGTGGAATACATATATCTTGCAATTGAAAGGTTTAGATATGCCATTTATACTATTTGTGCGGGGAATTTACCAAAAATCAAAAATTAATGTATTAGGCCTTTTTCCTGCCGAGCTTGTTACCTTTCTCGTTAAGCACCAAAACATTTTTGCGAGTTACATGCGCCATCGACAGCAGTCAAGCTTATATGGCGCTTTCGCCACCTGGCTCGCTAGGTTAACCACTGTCTCACCAATATTGTGCATCACGCTGTCGCAAAATCAGTTGTCAGACTTGGCGAAATTTAGTAGCGATATCGCCACCAATCTACATAAATCAAGCTCAGTCACAGTTTCCTAGCATTGTCGCAACTCTGTCGCTCCTTAGCCACTACCTCTCCAGTCTCCGACCCAGCGTTCTCGCAGGTCTGCTCATCAGGCCTGCTAAGAAAGTTAGCGACCTCGCTAATGAACTACTAAAAGCGCCTAATCTCAGATAATACGACGTCGTTCAATCATGCATGAGAGAAAACTGACGAACTCGCTACTAAATAATAAGTGGTTGTGTAGAGAACTCGCTAGGACAGATTCAGGCGAAACTCAACCGATGCCGCCAGTTCCATCGTTTCAAATCTAAATTCATGCAATATTTAGTAGCGATTTAGAGTTTTAGGGTAACTAGCGGTATCGCTAGTCTTTTCCTTGCGATCGCTTGTTGTACTCGCAACTACTCAAGTTACGCCCTAAACCCTAGACCATAAACCCTGTCTAAAATCTAGCGAACTCGCTAGTTTTTGTTTAGCGATTCGCCAAGAGCTGTCGTAACCAGTCAGACTCACACATAATTTCAACTTTGCGTTGAAGCTGGCGATTTCGCAACTAGGTGAGTTAGGGTTTCATATTAGTTGCAGTTGCGATGTCGCAACACTCGTTAAAGGTGGAAAGCCCATGCATCTAAGGCGGAAGAAACGCCTTAAAGCATGAAACTTTTAAGGCAGAAGAGGAACCGCCTTAAAACTTTTTCAGGTTTTAAGGCAATACCAGAGAAGGCATTTGTCTTCTGCCTTGAAACGTGAAGGACCAACCACCTTAAATGCTGCAAAATTGTAGTAGTGTCTCTATGTGGAGCAATGAAGCAGTCCTGAAGGAAAAGAAGAATATTTGGGGGAAGGTGTTGTTGCAGAAGAGGAAGTAAGGTAGATTTATTAAGAACAAAGTCTGCAACAGTAGCCTTCATAAGTTCATCAGAAGTTGGCTCATAATAATCAATGATTGGACCAAAATCAGTCCAATTTGATTTCCAAAAGTTACAGGAGCCAGTACCAACTCCTGTTAAAGTAGTTATGTTGGAAATTAGTAACTTGATTCCTATGGTCCTGTTAGAGCTGCTTCTTGTGGATCTGCTGATGTCATTTCTCAGGTATAAATAATCCATTCTTTGCACTTTGCAATTATCCTATTTTTTGTTCTTCCTTAAACTGATTGTTCTGGAAATCTGTCATAGTGCTATGCACCATCAACTCTTAGTTTTTTCTGATTATCTACTATTTTACTTCATTTTATGCAGTTGCTAAAGATACCCTTTTTAAACTACCCTTTTCCATGTTTTTTAGGGCTAATTTATCATCCTACATTGTGTTCTTAGGACCTTTTTTACACCTGTTGTGTGTGAAAATGGTGTGTGCCTGAGGAGGAAGAAGAAGTAGTCTGAAAAAGGTTTCCCTTTTTGAACTACCCTTTTTAAATTTATCTGGAAGTCCGAGCTTTTTTAGGGCTAATTTATCATCCTACATTGTGTTCTTAGGACATTTTTTATACCTGTTGTGTGTGAAAATGGTGTGTGCCTGAGGAGGAAGAAGAAGTAGTCTGAAAAGGGTTTCCCTTTTTGAACTACCCTTTTTAAATTTATCTGGAAGTCCGAGCTTTTTTAGGGCTAATTTATCATCCTACATTGTGTTCTTAGGACCTTTTTTACACCTTTTGTGTGTGAAAATAGTGTGTGCTTGAGGAGGAACAAGAAGAAGTAGTCTTAAAAAGGTTTCTCTTTTTGAACTATCCTTTTCAAATTTATCTTGAAGTCCAAACTTTTTTAGGGCTAATTTATCATCACACATTGTAGTGTGTAGCTTCCACGCTTGAAGAGGAAGAAGAAGTGGTTTCAATTTGCAGGGTAAGGAAGCGTCAGCTGAAGCTTGCAGTGGAGAGGAGATATGCTCTTGCTGATGCTCATTACAGGTACTGTCATTCCTCAAGCACACACCATTCCTCCCCTCCATTTCCATTTATGATCACATTCCCACCACCATTTCCACCTGTAATGACGATTCATGCATATTTCATTTTAATTAGCTAGAATCAATATTTCATTTCCTGAGTTCTTATATATACTCCTCGCTAATAATAAAATATATTTGTTAATTAATTGTTTCGATATTGGCTGGACGTTTCTGTCAAAATAGAACATTAATTACTCCGTTTCATGAATATTGACTTTGTAACCTAATTAGGCCCTGTCCAGTTCAACTTATTTGGTGTTGTGCTGTGCTGATTAGTGTTGTGTTGTGCTGATGAGTGCTGAGCTGTGCTGATCAGTGCTATGTTGTGCTGATCTTGTGCTGAATAGTGTTGAAAGTGTTGAATAATGTTCATTTGAGTTGATAAAAAAACACAATGTTTATTACTTAAGAATTAAAAAGTTTACTTGATTAATATCATTTTTACAAAACATAAAAATAGTGTCCATTTAGGCCTTAAATGTGTTGAGCTGAATTGGTGTTGTGCTGTACTGAAATGTGCTGCAATAAGTTGAACTGAACAGGGTCTTAATTGTAAATTTTTTTAGTTTGATTAGTTTGATTTTCATTGTCAATCTTTCTTTTAAGTATCTGTAAAAAGTAAAAGTCAAACATATTAAATTGTAAATTCAGTAATACTCTTATTATAATCAATTGCCAACATCTTAACACAAATTCAGTAATACTCTTACACAAATGCTTTTGTTGAAAGGATTAACACAAATATTAATAATACATAATAAATCTTTGGATTACATCAGACAAAAATAAAAAGCTAAACCCCTTTAATTTTGGACAACATTCGAATTAAGAAATGAATACTCTCGGATACAACATGCATTCTTCAACATCAGTTTGGGTTCTGAGTCTGGCTCACTCCACCCTTATCAAACTTCATCAAAACATACAAACTCCCCTATAATTAATGTTGTCGTGCATGAGGGGTGCAGTTGCACGACCTTTTATTTATTTTGCACCTAAAAATGTGCTCATTTTAATTGTTTGTATTTTATTTTCTTGGCTTGAAAGTGCTCTGGCTAGATGTACATTATTTCGAATTGAATCATTTAAAGAACAAGAATTTACCGAAAAAATCATATGTTTTATCTTTCAATCAAGATACTATTCATCTTTGATATTTCGATCTGCTGATTTAGAGTTTTTTTATATGGATTATTATATTAATTAAGTGATTAATTTTATTCTTGTGCAGAGCTTTCGATACCGTGAGCGGGATGATTTATAATCTTGTACAGAATTTTATATCCTCAGATGGATCGCGCATCATAAAGAGGTTTGGCCAAATATCAGCTTTTGAGGTACGGTGGAAATTACAATGCCTCCTGTCATGCCTTTGAGCACGCATTAGCCAACAACACAAGCTAGTGCCTTTGAGCATGCAGAAAGGTAAGGGCATTATTACAGTCAATTCAGTATTTACTTGTATAATCGATATTTATTTACAATGAAGTTAATATTTTCAAAATAAAAATGGTTCCATAAATTTTGTATGTTGATTAATCAACATTTTACGCACTGAAATTGGCGTGCAATTAACGTGCGTATATATACGCGTGTAAACCTTGCACGTTGGTTAAATCTAGTTGAAGATTATAATTATATATTTTATTAATATTATAGTATGCAAATTAATTCGTTTTTTCCTTGCATGTAATGTTGCCATGCATTATGCACGCACGAGGTTATGCATGATGTGTGCACGTTGTTTTATAAAATGGTAAGCACGAAAATGAACGTATTTTGATTTTACATATTTGATGATTTAATTTAGGTTTTGAAATTTCAGATGCAACAGCCTTATTGCATGTCATGCCCTCATGAATCGTTAGCTATCAAATGCAACCACATTTATTAATAATAGTTATATAAATGGTATCATCCAGTATTTGTACAATATATAGGTGTTTTACTTTTCATATGCTATCTACGATTATGGACTTTGATATGATAAGAAGATAAAAATTTTGTGACCAATTTGGCTAGGGCTCGAACTGATTAAAACACTTTATTTCCGTTTCATTCTGATAATTTAAAATCTGAAAATCGGTTTTTGGCAAGCAATCATTGAGCATTCTTTAATCTTCTTCCTCGTCTCACTCTAAAATCATACAACACTTCTTATTAATTTATACATCTGAGTATGTGTGGAATTTTTATGAATAACTTATAAATTATTAAGATACGAGTGTTTTAGTAAGTCATTCTATTCGAAACCAATGTTGAACGATTTCGAAATTTTTCGAACAATTTCTAAGTCTTGAAAAAATTGTTTTCCAATAAGACTAGCTAGCATGTTGTATCTATACAGATTCCATTTTCAAAGCTACGGAAAGTCAAACGGGAGTCATATATAAGCACATCTTAGCAACAACATTCAGTTGAATTACTTATAATTATGCTACAAGTCTAGCGATACAGTAATCTGTGGCATGGATCACAATTTACAGTAATCTAGAGATTTTACTTAAGATAAAATGCAAAATTATTATCTATAAATACCTCCATCTCTGACATATACACATCAAAAAATATTCATGAGGCTAACAAAACAAAAACGAGAAAATCAAACTGTTCTTTAAAGAGCTGTTCTGCATGGAATGAGACAACTTCTTCATCCTATGAAAACCAAGCTTTCCTTAACCACAATAACACGTTGTGTTGCACGACCATCCGGTATGTTTTCCTTCATTCGGGGGCACCATATTCCTTCAAGCTAATAGAAACTAGGTAATCGTTCTCATTTTCTACGAGACGTACAACACATCATCCTTCGAGCTACTTAATAGGATTGATAAAGAACTGGAATGGAAAAGCTTAGCATCAACGACCCTTCAATCATTTTCCACATGAAAAGTGAACAACCACGAGGATAATCAACGGTTGGTAATGCCATCACTGCCAATGCAAGACAGCCCTCAACGTCATTTTGACATATATTTGCATGTTTTCAGAAACAACATTTTCAGGTAGAATAACATGTCCCACAATTACCTCATCGGTGATATCAAAACGAAAAATAGTGTTCCTTCCCAACAACGTCCAACGAAGGTATCTATCGAAGAACAAACTGTTTCCAAACAACGAATCCCCACAAATTTCAGGAGAATCTATTTCCATTTCTTTCCATGATTTGTAGCTTACATTGTAAATCTCAATGCGATATTTACTATTAGAACTGTATATATCATCATCATACATATCAGTAAGTTGCAAAAAGAGTATAAGCGTGCATAATCTTTCAGACGCTTTGAGAGTTTTCGAGATTCCCAAATTGCAGGATTGCATATGCTTATATCCACGCTACCAGCATTTAAATCGTTTTTGGTCATGACGCAGAAGATTCCATTACAAGTTCCAACCAGTAATCTATAGAAACATATATCATCATCATACGGGGACGGCATGGAGATCAAAGCATCGTTTTGGATATCGAAATATTAGTATGAGAAAAAGATTTTAAGTGCCTGCTCCAATCACGACCTAAAACCAGTGAATAATTTTGGGAGTTTTTCAAATGCATTCCAACATAAGGAGAGATTTTGATTAAACGATTCCATTTCTTGCAACACATAGAAATTTGAACAATGATCGAAAGAATTTCCATCACAATACCTTCAGTAACAGGAGTCGTAGCTACTTTTTCTGTAAAGAAATCCGATGAAATATATGACTACACCATTTTCCTTCTCAAAATATGACCACTTTAATTATAAACCCCGTTTTAAGTGATTCAGCTATGATATTAGAGATATCTTCTCGCTACAAATTTTGATTCTAAAAGGATTATAATTATATTACTCGAACTACTTTTTTTTTTTTTAGCAAGCCACTATAAGTGGGGATATTATATTAGGCATCCCAAATCTCAAAAAAAGGACAATACAGACTGATACACTTAAAGTCCCAAGAACAGGCCAAAAGTGTACAGAGATACACTCCCAAAGCACTGGTTAATGCTTTGCAAAAGAATAGGCACTTAGGCCCTATACAAAAGAATGTAGAGTATGAGATTTATAGGATCTATTAGAGAATTGCTAAGCAAAACTCAAGGCGATCCCAATAAACCATACTCCACTAAGCTAGGTATAGATACAAAAAACTACTTTTTCCCTAAAACAGATAGAGCTGTTAAAATATAAGGGAGAAGATTGCAGTGAGGAGCCCAGAAATTTGTTTCTTCGGTGGAAAGGCCAGTGAGCTTCAAATATTATCAGTTGCCTCCAAATTGTGGGGACTAGGCAGGCATTTTCTCTGTGATCATCCAAAGTGGAGCAAGAAGTACAGTTCCCTCATGAAATTTGCTGCTCTTTTATGGATCCATTTGTACTTGTGAGATAACAAAAAACATTTATGAGCGTAGCAGCCATTCTAAGGAGGATGTAATCTGAGAATGGGCACTCCAGATTTGTCTAGTAAATATAAACCTTTTGAATGAGAGGGCATCTGTGAGATAGTGACTATGCTAGATGATATCTTAGTCTGAGCATAGTATTTTGCCAGAGAATCTGCTACTCTGTTTCCTTCTCTAGGAGTATGCTGGATGGTATGATTTTTTGCACCCATATGGATATCAAAAACCAAATTATAAAGTGTCCAAGGAGCAAGTTCAGGATTTCTAATGATCTTTATGGCCTGCAAGCAATCAAATTCTATTATAGTTGGACCTTGTAGTGAGGTTGCAACTGACAGACCAAGACCTATGGCTAATAGTTCTTAGTGTAAGGGGGACTTGGAGTGTGTAAAAACAGGTGTAGCTCTTATGAAAGTGCTAGTAGAATCTTTAGAGATCAGTCCAACCTGTTTCGTGACCTGTGATTTTCCAAGAAGCATCTACATTGATCTTACAGGCTGGAAGGTTTAGACCAAGTAATTTTTTCTATGTTTGGCTTTGGTGGTTTTAACCACAGGGGGAAGTAACCATATGATGACAGTTCTATGTCTGAACTCAGGTGAATGTAAAAAGGGAAGGCATCAAAGGAATCATAGACCATTGTCTTAATCCTAAAGGGAACTAGAAGAGTTATTGCTCCGGTCAATAAATAGATTAATTAAAAGAATTAAAAAGCATAAAACTACGTACTTTTATGCTTAAACCGCCACGTAACAATCGCAAATTCACCATATTCTGGCGCCTACAATTTTTATATATTCCTTTTAGGTTTCTGTAAATTTTCATATAATTTTTTTGATATATTCCATCTATATTATTTCTAAATTGAGTAAATAATATATTGTGTTGTTGCAATAAAGGGAAAAACTATATATGTAATAGGTATTCGTGAATATAATAGGTATTTGGTGAATATAATGTGTATTAAAAATACTTTATTTATAGAATGTTGGAATGAGTCGTAATTCGTGTGTAATTCGGCAACAAAAAATGTAATTTATAGAAGACGGAAACACTTTCGAAAAAAAGAATGAAATTTAAAGAAATTGAAAAAGATATATATGAAAATTGTAGGCGCCGGAATATGGTTATTTGATGGTTTTAATCAATCAAGTGCCGCAATATATATTTTGATTGCCACTATTCATATTTTACATATATCTTATATATATTTATGTGTTGTTTATTCAAGTATACTTAGGAAATGTATATTATACACTTTATTTATATGGTATTAATATATTTTAATACCCATATATTCATATTTATTTATTTGTATGCCAATCGTATATCATTGTGATTGTCAGTTTATTATTTTTGAAGGTTATTGGTGGGTGACAATGAAGAAGATCTTTCAGTTTCTCATGCTAGCTATATATATATATATATATATATATACACTTTATTATGAAGTTTATGGCATTTTTTTGTTTAATTCATGTTTGAAGGTCGTTTAATATGTATTTTGTTATAAAATTATGCTGATTTACACCGCAATAATCTTGGAACTCTGAACCAAGCTATATATTTGGAAGAAGTTCAGTTGCCAGTATCGGATCCTCAACACGTGTGTTTTCTTTTGCAGTTTCAGCATCGATCAGTTCTTCACCCCTTTGGTTTCAGTGATGGAGTTGTCACTGCTGCTGTCATCCGATTTTGTTTTGTGAGTCAATTTTGTTTGATTGAATTACAAATTTTGTTGATTTTACGGGTACTTACTTTGTTATTTTGAAAGCTGTCTTTGCAGGACTAAGGACTATCTGAAGCTGATGAAGAATATGATGAATCTTAAATTGAATATTTTCTGCTTCATCAATTGTATAATAAGATTTCATATATATGCAGCTTCAATGGAGGTACACTCTCAAAGCCCTCTGCTCCCAAATATTTTGCACCAGCTTCTTTCTTCCTTTCTCTTCTTCTTTGTAAGTTATAATTCAGTGTAAATTTTTTATTTTTTATACTACGAAGAATATTTGTAATTGAAAATATATTACCATATATGTGTAGTGGTCGTGGATGGATTGAAGGCATTAGGGTTCGTTCCGTTAGAGCATTTGCTGTTAATAAAGCTTCCAACTTTATTCAGAGTTTTGGCAGATTTTCCATTGATTACAATCTTCTCTACGGGAATACTGTTAAGGACACTTTTCGAAGGATATAATGATGTGTAACTGAATTCACACTCTTAAGTTTTACTTGACTTTGTAGGGAATTTAGCTGGGGACGGTGTATGGTTAGCTGTCAGTTGAAGGTCCATGGTGCTACTTGCTCAATTTAACCATGCTTAAACTTTAGGATTATAATTATTTTTAATTTATTATATGTACCCGTTCTTCTAGGTATTTGAGCAATGGCAGATTTTTTGATTGTCAAGGAATTTCCAAACATCATTCTAAATTCTTTGTAAAGCATTAAGCAAAGGTTCATGGAAAGGGCAATTTTGGATGATTTATGTTGATATACGTTTACAAGATAGTTTCTTTCTTTAGGATTAATATCTTCCTTTATTAAATCACAAAGAGATTATATCATATTTGAAATTATATAAATTAAGTATATTTTTATTATAAACTTAGTAATTTATTTAGTAATAAGCAGGAGATCCGAGAATACTTTGGCATGTGTGAGATTATGACAAAAGGAATATCAATTTTATGATATATAAACATGGACACACTTTAGAAAGTATTACATAAATTTAAAAAATGTGTGTATAACATTGTAAAGTTCAATCTATAAGTACTCAAATATGACAAAAATATTCTGAAATATGTCATAAAGAATATTTGTTACTAAAAATATGTTATTTTTAAACGTGGTTCTTGTTATTATTAACAATAACGAAACACACTTAGACCCTGTTTATCAGGGTTTTTCTATAAAACACTTCAGTTCAGTATTTTTTGTTTATTTTTTCAGTTCAGTTCATTATTTTTAAATATTTTTCAGTTCAATTCAGTATTTTTTATTTGTTTCAGTTTAATTCAGTAATTTTAAATATTTTTCAGTTCAGTCCAATTTTTTTTTATATTTTTCAGTTATGTCCGGTATATTTATATTTTTTTCCATTCCAGTTCAATGTTTTTTTCATTTTTTCAATTTAGTTCAGTTCGAAAAATTATTTTTTAAAATTTTTTTCAGTCTATTCTTAAAATAAAAATTGGTTCAGTAAATTTCTTTTATATTATTATCATAGATCTCTACAGTTTTTTCAGTTTAGTTCAGTTTATATTCAGTTTAATTTGATCAAGTTGAATTCAGTTCATTATTTTGGTTATGAACAAATGTGATTTGATGAATTTCAGTTTCATTCAAATAATTTGGTTCAATTAGTGTACTACTAGATGAATACAAGTTCATTGTTTGTGAATACGACAAAATGGAGCAATCCTTGTACACTATGGGTTCTATCATCCTAAAGGGAACTGGAAGAGTTATTGCTCCGGTCAATATATAAATTAAAAAAAATAATTAAATAGTATAAAACTACGTTGTTTTGATTAAAACCACCACACAACCACCACAAGATCACCATATTCCGGCGCCTACAATTTTTATATATTCCTTATTTGTTAAAAATGCATAGATATATAAAACATAATTATTTTTGGTCAATACTAACACTCAAATATTTCACATCCTAATATTTCTCATCATATATTTCATTATCGAAAATTAACCGGTATTTAGTATATGTAACAATCTTCAAAAATATTCACAGCATATATTAATGCATCTAAATAACAACACATGTATTCTCATAGTATAAATATTAATAGTTTCATTAACACCTTCACATATCAAATCACAATAAACCACAAATCCATTATTCTTACAACACACATATTTTATACCTTTCTGCAATGATGATGATCAATTCAACCTTTCTGCATATTTTGTTTCTGCAATGAGAGGAAAATCCATGATTTATCCAATGCAGACAGATCCTGGGTTCGAACAATAACAGTAAAGGAGAAATACGCATGCACCTATTTCCAGCAAAATCAATCCATCTTCAAAAATACAGAAATACATCTTTGAAGCCGAAGAGGTACATCATCAAACTATATTTAATTTATATTATCATGTTTTATTAATATTACAAAATAATTACAATTTATTTATAACCCGACTTATTATTTAAATTTCAGGAAATCCCGATAAGGTTGATTTTCAGAAGAACCAGATGGGTCTAAAACCGTCGCAATCTGGCATGGTGCTGCTATTGAGGATGAGTTTCTGATTATCCTCACCTATATAATCCCGAGTGCATTTGCCAAAAATATTAAGAACCGTCAAAGTTCGTGTCGGGTTATTTCATGACAGTAAATTTTACAGTCTTATGTTACCAAAAATTTAGATGTAATTAAATTAACCCGACACCTACCGAAATATTTACAAATGGCACTTTTATCTTGAACTTTCAGGTATTTAAACTATTATCCCCATTCATTTTATATATATTAAGGGTTGTGCTTACACTTTTAAGTAAGGTTTGTATTTAATTACATTCAGATATACCGCACAACGTGCGATCCAACCAAGCTAGTCTCTTGAAAGATTATTGTTGGCACTGGAATAACTGAGTCAAAGATGTATCTCTTTTTTGCTTTCCATAAGCACCAACAAGTAAAAAAGTGAGATATTATGGATTAGGACTGTATGGATGGATGTTAAACCAGGCATGGGCAAGTAATGTGAGATTCTGCTCCAAATAGATACAAAGATGGGGGTTTGGATTCCTATGAAATTATTTACCTGATCCCAGATACTTATTGCCAGTTGGCATTTATTGAAAAAATGGTCAAGGGAGTCATGGTTTTCACAGGCACAGCATTTGGAAACAATGTTAAAGCCATAGTATATCATCACATTATCAAAGGGCAGGAGGGAATTCATCACTTTCCACATAAAAACTGAGACTTTCTTTGTAATTCTTCTATTCCATATTTTTGATAGTGAAAGAGATGTACCTTTAGATGGCCTGAGCTTTTCATAAGCTGATTTGAAAGTGAATTGTCATGTAACACTAAGTTTCCAAATGAGCTTGTCCTGCCTTTGTTCTTTGAGATCAGCTTCCTGCAAAAAGAGAAACAAGGCAGCATTAATATTGGGAGAGATAGACTGAAGGTAGTCATCTTTGTTCTGAATAAAATCAGCCCCTGAGCAGATAGGTGGAATGATGTGATCTTCATAGTTCAGTATGTCCTGGAGAGGCCCTCTATCTGCCCAGTTGGAGGACCAGAAATCAGTGGCGGAACCAGTGATTTATTTTAAGGTAGGCTCAAATGACTAAAAAACAGAGGTAGAAACGAAGGTTCAGAACCGCCGTCTCCCCAGAGGTCGGAAAAATTCGAATTTGACCGGTGAACAGTAATATAGGCTAGATTTCAAATTTTATGGTAAGCCCAGGCCTACCCGGGCATGGGCGTAGTTCCGTCACTGCCAGAAATTGCATAAGCCTTCTCCATGAATTACTTTTGTATTCTGCTCAGCAAATGCATTGATCTGACAAATCCTTTTCCATCACTGAGAAGACCGATGATTGAGGTAATGATGCTAAAAAATTGGTCCATGAAACCTGAGCTATCTGGTATTTCCACCATACTCAAACTACTTGGTACTACTTTGTTGAATGCATGAAGGATATTTTTTAGTACTACTTGGTTGAATCAGATCTATACCCATTCAGATGAATGTATGAAGGAGATTTTTTAGTACTACTTGGTTGTATCAGATCTATACCCATTCAGACGCGTGAAATCTGTAAAAATCCTTTTTCGCTCTTTAATTACAAAAAATGATTATTTAAAAAGAAAAAAATCAATTCCATATATACTAGCTAGCACGTCAAAATCAAATATGTGGAAGATTAATATTAAGTTACCTTGTAGTTGCCTAAACAACTGAAGGCGAGGACTCAAAATTTGCATGAAATTTGTATAAGATCTCACTGAATCAGCTTCAGTGTAAAATTTAACCCACAAGGTAAGAACCTTCAGGTGGCAGGTGAAAAGCTGTGGATGAATTTCTCCGACCCGCTCAACAGAAACCCATACATCAACAAGCATTGCAACATTTTCAAACACCAGCTGATCATGACCCTGAAGTATACTAACCGGCAACAACTTAAAACGATCCTCAACAGAATCCTCAGGTACTTTTTGCATGCTGTCGTAAAAAAAGCGAAAAAAATATGACCCAACTAAGTTGCTGCCGGTTAGTAAGCTCGAAAAACATTCTCAGTCTTTTAAGCCATAAATCGGACTTGTTTGATCCTAATTAATGATACTAAAACTGTGAGCAACATTATAATTCTGAGAAATTTTATTTTGTTTGAAAAACAATTGGCACGAGTTCTGCAGGTTCTGTGCACGTATAGGGTGGTTTCCATCGAGAACCAGTTATTAATTTTAACACAATTTATTCATGCTAGGTTACAGAGAAGATAATAATTAGAATGTTATTATGATTTAGTAACTTTAGTTTACATACGTGCATATGACGCGCTTCATTATATAAGTGCCAAACACGTGCGCGGTCATTTCTTCTTTTCAGTACCTTAATTCTTATGTTTCCTTAATATGATCCACTGATGTTTGTTGATGAAATCCTCTGAAAATAATTGTAAATACTTTTTGACCTAAACCAAAATCAGTTAAAAGAAACACTGGACTGAACTTGTTCTTGTTGGGAAGAAGGGTTTATAAATATTAAGTGAAAATATAGAGAACTTGGAAGACGTGACGTTACTACTATGTATTTATTTTAGTGGCATCCTCCAACTAATAGCTAGGATCATCCCTTCTAAATCCAGCGACTACAATTAATCTGCACTCACTAGAAAAGTCGTTTAAAAAATCATATTAATGCTATTATTAATGTGACTTATTTGTGTTTATTATAGATGGCGTTTCAAATCATGAGGTAGAGTGTGTGTGTTTTTGACATTACGAGTTAGAATCAAATAAGCCATATTGAACGACCAAAAAATAAATTCAACTAGAATATTCTCTACTTCTTCGGAAGGTCATTTACGATCAGGTTTCATCTGTCATGGAAAATGAATTTCCACAACAACAAGAAAAAGAAATTGGATATAAGCTAGAGTAAAGTATATATTGGTGAATTTTTATAAGAAAACCTTGATTATTCAAACAAATAAAGAGATTTTAGCATTGGATTAATCAGCGTTACACATTAATTTTTAATGATCCAGAAATATATTATTAAATCGTTCTTTCAAATCAAAAATGTATTATTTGAGACTTTGTGTAAATTAAATTTGACTTCACGTTACTTTCTGTGGTATTTAAGTTTTGTAAAAATAATGGAAATTGACGTGCAATTAAGGTACGTGCGGGTACGTGCGGGTGTAAACCTTTGGGTTGCAAATATATATATTACCTTAACTGCATGCATGTTGATTAATCAAATATTGTTGAAGATTATAATTATTATAACATTAGTATGCAACTTCATTCTTTTTATCCGTGCCCATAATATTGTCATGCAATATGCACGTATTTTGAAAATGTACGTAGCTGAGTTGTTTTATAAAATGGCAAGTACAGAAATGTACTTATTTTGATACTACATTTTTGGTGGTTTTAGGTTTTATAAATTTTCAGATGCAACAGCCTCATGAATAGTTAGCTATCAAATGCAGCCACATTATTAATTAATAATTGTTATATAAATGGAAATATCCTGTATTTTATTAGAGAAAATCTCATGAGAGTCCAACTTTCCTGACTTTTCATAAGAGTATTTATACGTTTTAACTTATACAGTGTACCTTTTAGTTTGAACTGTAAAATTTGTTATTTGAATTTTATTAATGTTTTAATGTAAATTCATGAATTTTTGCATTAAAACATGTTTTACTATATGTTCACTTTGATACTATCAATGTTTTAACACAAAATAGTATCACTTGACCTTAAATATATAGTGGTAGTTCCATAACACTTAGGAAAGTCGCACTTTCTAGAGAATTTGCAATTTTATTAATAGGTGTTTTACTTTTCATTTGCCCTCAACGATCTGGACTTTGATATGACAAAAACAAGATTTTGTGACCAGCTTAGCTAGGGCTCCAACTGATTAAAACACTTTATTTCTATTTCATTCCGATAATTTAAAATCTGAAAATCGGTTTTTAGCAAACAATCATTGATCATTCTTTAATGACTAAAGTTCTTTTTTCGTACCTAACATTGATCAAAATGTTAATTTTTATACCTAACATTTAAAATGTTCAGATTCTGTACCTAACATTCCAACATTGTTCCATTTTTGTACCTAACATTTAAAGTGTTCAAGACGTGTACCTAACATTCCAATATTTTTCAATTCTCGTACCTTACATTAATTTAAAGATGAAGTTATTGTTTTTACTATTTTACTAAGGGCATTTTGATAATTTTACTTTAAAATAAATTTTGAAAATTTCAGTTTAAATGATTTTAATTTTTAAAATTAATTCAGAATTTAAAATTTTAATTAAATATACACTTTAGTTATATAAAAATATTTAAAACTGAATTTTTGTGAAAATAAATAAATTTTATATAATTTAAATTTAGATTGAGAATAACCAAAATACCCTTAGTAAAATAGTAAAAGTATTAACTTCATCTTCAAATTAACGTAAGGTACAAAAATTGAACAATATTGGAATGTTGGGTACACGTCTTAAACATTTTGAATGTTAGGTACAAAAATGGAACAATATTGGAATGTTAGGTACATAATCTGAACATTTTGAATTTTAGGTATAAAAATTAACATTATGATTAATGTTAGGTACGAAAAACGAACTTTACTCTTCTTAAATCTTCTTCCTCGTCTCACACTAATCATAGAATGATGAGAACATTACGGGCCTATTTAGTATAACTTATCTGAATATTTTTCAGTTCAGTTCAGTTAAGTTCAGTTCAGTATTGTTAAGTTAAGTTCAGTTCAGTTCAGTATTTTTCAGTTCAGTTCAGTAGTTTTCAGTTCATTTCAGTTCATTCAGTCCGGTTAAGTATTTTTCAGTTCAGTGCATTGTACTTTTTAAAAAGATTAAACAAAATAAATGTTAATAATTCAACACAATTCAATCCAATTTAGAGAAAATATAATTTATTTCAATTCAGTTCAACGAAAATATAATTTAATGATTTGAAGTTCATATTGAAAATCCGGTTCATTTCAGTTATATGTAGTTCAATTCAGTTTATTTTAGTTAAGTATGGTTCAACTTGGTTCATTTCAGTTAAGTGTAGTCCAATTCAGTTCAGTCGGTTCAATTCAGTTCAACTCAGTTCAGTGTAGTTCAATTCAGTTCTATTTCTATTCTTGATAAAATACAACCTCATTTAGTTATATCAATGCATTGATCGTTTTCTTCAATTCGGTTCAATGAAAATATAATTTATATATTTTAAGTTCATATGGAAAATCCAGTTCAGTTCAGTTAAGTGTAACCTAGCTAGTTCATTTTAGTTAATTAAGTGTGGTTCAACTCGGTTCATTTCAGTTAAGTGTAGTCCAGTTCAGTTCACTCAGTTTCAGTTCAAATTAATTCAGTTCAATGTAGTTCAATTAAGTTCTATTTTATATTCTTGATAAAATACAACCTCATTTAGTTTTATCAATGCATTGATCGTTTTCTTCAATTCAGTTCAACTAAGTTTAGCTCAGTATGATTCAGTTCAATTAAGTTTAATTGGATCGGTCCAATTAAGTTTAGTTCAGTATGATTCAATTCAATTCAATTCAGTTCAAGTCAGTTTAGAATTGATGAAATATGATTTGATAAACATTTTCTAATTAAATTGTATCAATGCATACTTTTGTAAGTTCAACTTAATTAAGTTTGGTGCTTATAAAATTTGACTTGATAAAATATAGCACAATTTGGTTATATCAATTAAGTTCAATTCAGTATACTTCAGTTCAATAAAGAGTTCACTTTATTATATTTCAGTTCAATTATGTTTAACTTCTAGGATAATGATGAAATTTAGCTATGGTCGATGTAGTGATTTGTTTCTTCAATTCAGTTTTGTTCAATTAAGTTCAATTCAATATACTTCAATGACTTTTATTTTAATAAGAATTTTGAATATACATATATGTTGTATAAAAGAATCAAATGTATTTTTTAGTTCAGTTCAGTTCAGTATTTTTCAGTTCAGTTCAGTTCAGTATTTTTCTGTTCAGTTCAGTATTTTTTAGTTCAGTTAAGGCGTATTAAATAAGCCCTACGTCTTATTAACTTATGCATCTGAGTATGTGTGGAATTTTCATGGATAACCTACACTAAGTTATGAGGGTTTTAGTAAATTACTAGTGTAATACCCGTGTTACACACGGAATTTTAAATTATATATAATAAATAAATAATAATTGTATTTTAATGTAATTATAGTAGTAGAAAAAAATAATTATAAAATTATTTAAAAATTATAAAATTCTTATAACCAAGAGATTGATGGTTCCATTCCTATCTGTGATAAAGGGGGTGGAAATTGTTTTGGGGTTCATTTGGATTATTACCCATTTAAATAAATACAAATTGTTACTCCCTCCGTCCCAACTAGAGCTGTGCAACGCATTTTAAGACCCTGTGCGAAATTGTAATCCTAGGCCCCTTCATCATGCATATTTTTGTTTTTTTAATTTATTTCATCAATATTAGAGAAAGAAAGGCCTTTTAAATGCTGAGTTGATTTGATTAATTTTTAAAATATTTAAACGGCCCAAATTCAAAGAAGAAAAAGCCTTTCAAGAAAATTAAAAGGCTCAAATTTAAAGTAGATAATTTAGTGTAGAAGATAATAGTGATGAAAAAATTTACGTGTGGAATAGCACAATTAAAATAGATAAATATCATCAATTAATCTTAGAGATATTTTCACATTAGGATATAATTAATATTACTTGTTTTTAACTTTAATTAAAAAATAATTGCATGCTCTGATATGATCATATTTATTAAAAATCTAATAATTTTAGCTATATATACAAATCTTGTCATTTAATATTCATATCACAATTCAAAAACATAATACAACAAGAGTGGTGATACATGCAGATCCATATATAATTACTAATGCAGGTCCAATATATAATATTTTGGGTGCACTAGCACAATTCAGGGCCACATATTGTGTTTTTCAGACCTGCATTTAGTAAACATGGACCTGCCTGTATAATTACTGTACAACAATCAGTGAAAAGTAGTAAAGCAAAATAAATTTTACCATACTTAGTAAATATATTAGGCTAGCAATTAGTGAGAAATATTTTTAGTTATTTATATAATTTTTGGGGAATTTGCCATAAGTTCTAAAATTAGTAAAAAACGTTTTGGCGGGAAATAAGTTAAGGAGAATGAGACACGTGAATGGCACCAATGTTTACTATTATGGTAATTAGTATAGATTGTTTCTTTTTCTGACAATATATTCGATTCGAAACAGACAATGTTGAACGATTTTGAAATCTTTGTTAATCATATTTTTGAACGATTTTCTATTATTAGCCTATGAGAGTCCTCTCCTCTCTGAATGCTCTCTAACTCCCACGCAGTTTTCCCCTTTTTCCGACACAACCACCCAATAACGGCCTCTAATTCTACCGTTGCGACACTTTTCTGCCGCTAACGGATAGCCACAACGGCTAATCCCTCGACAAACATGGCAGCGCCGCCGCATCACCGCGGTGGCGCAGCCGCCGGAGGAAAGACTTTTGCTCAGGCTTTAACCAATAGGGCTCCTCCACTTACAGCCACTCTCCCGGATAACCCTGAAATCGTTCCGACCATCCAACACAAGGGAGAAATAGCATGCATAGTTACCCGTCTGCAAGCCGAAACCTTAGGCTCTCATTACAAGAACGCCCTTATCGGCAAATTTTCTAGAGGTAAGCCTACTATGGAGAAGTTGCATGATGCTTTCCAGTCCATTGGTTTCAAAGGGAAATATCAAATTGGGGCAATAGATTTTAGGCATATCTTTATCAGATTTGAAAACCAACAAGATTATCAGTGGTGTTGGATGAAAGGATACTGGAATCTGGCAGGAGCTCAAATGAAAGTCTTGAAATGGACCATAGATTTCTCTCCTGAGGCTGAATCTTCCATTGTCCCAGTGTGGGTTACCATCCACAAGGTACCATTTTTTTAATTTAATGCTTCTCTGATACAAGCAATGGGTAATCAGATAGGATCCTTTATTAAGATGGATTTAGCCACTGCTGCCCTCACTAGGCCAAATGTGGTCAAAATTTGTGTTGAAGTGGACCTTAGAAAGAAGCTAAAATCTTCTATTAAGCTTGGCATTGAGGGGGAAATCATCATGAGATATCAGGTTGAGTATGAAGATCTGCCTTTATACTGTAACAATTGTAGTATGTTAGGCCATTGTGATGAAAAATGCACCTTTCTACACCCTGAACTCAAGTAGAAACTTAAGCCTGCAACAATACCAAAACAGACCATCCCCTCCTCATCCCCTCCCCTAGCTGATACCAAAGACAAGTCTCCTATCACAACTACTGATGAAGGAATTATCAAGATTTCTGAGCCCCATCAGACACCAGATGAGGCCCCATCCCATCAGGTAGAACCTTTGAACTTGGAAGCAGGTCCTTCTGGTATTACAGCTTATGAGAAGCTTCTATTGAGTCAGCAACAAAAAATCTGGACCAAAGGAAAGAAGAGACAACATACCACTGCAACCTACTCATCCCCAATCCCACTCAGCCCTTCCCCTGACCACTCCCTCAGGAATTGCCCTACTCCTCCTATACACCTCTCACCCTCTCAGCCCCAAACCCAGTCTCCTGAACACTCTCTAAACCCCTTGCTAGACCTCACAAATCCAGAAATACATACAGTAGCATCTGAGAGCCTGGCCTCTTCTGATCTTGAATTGATTCAAAACATGTCAACTCCAATAAGGAGCCAAGTCTATGCTAAAGATGATCTCATCTTGGCACCAGGTAAGCCATCAGACCTTTTCCTTTCTTTTTCTCCTAACAAAAAAAAGTATTGTCCCCCTTGTCCAAAATAGGAACAGATTTTCTATACTGGGGAACCTGGCTTTTAATAAGGAGGAAGAAGACCCTCCAGAAGCTGAATCTTCTGAAGATGACCACCTAACAGCTGATCAGGTACCTCGTGACCCTAATCTGTCTGAACAAATAGATAATATTGATACTCCTATAATGGAAAAATCAAATTTGTCTAATTTTTTCACCCAGATTAATAAGAAGTTTACACCCAAAAAAAGTGCTAAAAAGCCCTCACCCAACATAGTTTTAACTAGATCAAAACGCACAAAAAATAGTTTTTAAATGTCACACACCATCAAAATAAATAGCTTAGTATGGAATATTAGAGGGATGAGAACCTCTCTAGATAGACTCATTGACATGATTAGAGTCCATAAAATAGAATTACCATGCTTAATAGAACCTTTACACAAAAAGCACAAGATTGAGAAATATAGAAGGATTCTAAATTTCTCAAACTGTTTAAGTGCTGAAAGTGGAAAAATCTGGTTGTTCTGGAATAGCCACATCCAGATTTCACTTAATGTAGATCATTTACAATTTCTCTCTGTCAATATTTTCAGCCCTAAAATGAATATCTCAATGGAAGGGATTTTTATATATGGTCTGAGAACAATTCCAGGCAGAGATTTTTTGTGGAATGACAATAAACAAAAAAACTCAGCTCTTCTTTGTTGATTGGAGATTTTAATACCATAAGATCTCCACATGAATATAGAGGGCCAGCAAGGCCAAGTCTGAGGAGTATGTCTCAATTTAATGAGTTCATATCCAATATGGCCTTATCTGAGATCAACACTGTGGGTAATTTGTTCACTTGGTCAAATAACTGGCTTAAGGGACCTACTACTCAGAAACTAGATAGAGGTCTAGCTACCAATGCATGGAAAACCCAATTTCCCACATCATCCATCCACATTTTAAATAGGGACACTTCAGATCACTCACCCATGCTATTCATTATAGGTAGTTCCATTGCATCCACCCCTAGTTCATTTAGGTTCATAAATGCATGGTTTAGCAGAGAGGAATTCTCGGACATCATTGCCAATGATTGGAATCTCCCACTAAACAACACTGGTGTGATTGGTTTTTTCATGAAACTGAAGAGGCTAAAACTTACCATAAAAGCATGGAACAGATCATCTTTTGGCAATATTGAGAACAATGTTTCTCAGGCTGCTGAAAACCTCAGATTGCAAGAAGAAATTTTTGATAATAACGGTTCAACTCATGAATTGTTAAAACTCAAAGAACTTAAAGCAATCCACCTAAGGGCCTTAAGGGAACAAAAGAAATTCTGGAAACAGAAATCTAGAGTTACCTGGCTAAAAGAGGGAGATGATAACACAAAATTTTTTCACAACACAGTGAAAGAAAAGAGATCTAGTCTTAGTATCACTAAGATTAAAAACTCACAAGGGGTATGGCTAGAGAATCTGACTGACATTGAATCTGAAGCAGTAGCTTACTACTCAGATTTACTATCAGAACCACCTAATTTGTCTCAGGGTGATTTTTATAGTTAGTTTCTGAACCAAATACCTAAATTAATCACTGAATCTGACAATGCTGATTTGATCAGACCAGTGAACATAGAGGAGCTCAAGGCTACATTTTTTTCCCTTAATAAAAATAGTAGCTCTGGCCCTTATGGCTTTTCAGCCAAATTTTTTACAAAAGCTTGGGAAATAATTAAACTTGATCTGCTCTCAGCAGTCAATGATTTTATGAACAAAAATGACATTCCAGCTGGTATTTCTGCCACTTGGATTACACTTATTCCCAAGAAAGATGTTATATCCTCTTTTGATGATTTTAGACCTATTAGCCTTTCCAACTTTATAAATAAGATTGTTTCTAAATTGTTAATGGAAAGACTAAAACCCTACATGGCTAAAATCATATCTCCACACCAAACAGCTTTTATGCAAAATAGAGATATAGCAGATAACATTATTTACCTAAAAGAGCTGACAAGATTTTTGGATAAGAAATGTAGAAATCCCAACTGCATTATTAAACTATATTTGAGAAAAGCCTTTGATATGGTAAACTGGGGATTTTTAAACAGTATTCTGTTGCAATTTGGTTTTCATGGAAAATTTGTGCATAGCATAATGAAAAACCTTAAAAATGCACATTTTTCTGTTTTGATAAATGGTAAACCAAATGGTTTTTTTTAACCCTCAAGGGGAATTAAACAGGGTGATCCCCTCTCACCATTCCTTTTTAACATTTTTTCTGAAACTTTTACAAGATCATTATCATATCTTTTCTCAACTGGAATGCTTCAGTACTTTGATTTACCTGCAGGTCCTACTCCTATCTCACACCTTAGCTACGCAGACGACACCATCATATTCATAAAATCTTCTAAATCCAGTGTTGTAAAATTAAAATCTTTTCTTGTGGCTTTTGAGCAAACCACAGGTCAGAGAGTTAATTTTGCAAAAAGTGATTTTTTCCTTGGTGAGTCTGCTTCTGCTAGTAAAAATAAAATGGTACAAGATGTCTTAATGATGAAGAAAGGATCCTTTCCTTTTACATATCTGGGTGTACCTATTTTCAGAGGTAGAGTTCTTACAGAATATTTTTTACCCCTTATTCAAAGACTAGAGAGTAAAACCTCTAATTGGAAAAATATATGGTTATCACCAGGGGGTAAAATTACCTTGATAAAATCATGTTTATTTTCCATATCTCAGCATATATGGTCTGTGATGAAACCCCCTATTTGTATAATGAAAAGAATTGAAAAAGTTCTATCAAGATATTTTTGGGGCCAGACTGATTTAATACCTAAAAACGTATGGAAAATATGGACAGATTTATGCTACCCTGTACAACAAAATGGCATTGGTCTGAGATCTATTACATCTATTGTAAATGCATGTTCTCTTAAATTGTGGTGGAAATTCCAATTAGGTGAATGTTTATGGGCCAAATTTCTCTGGAATCTACCAAAATCTTATAGAACATCTCCTAATTGGAAAAGAATCAAAGGAATAGATGAAATTGCACAGAAACTTACCAGAATTATTCATGGAGAAGGTAGTTGCAATTTTTGGGAAGCCAGTTGGACCCTTTTTGGTCCTCTCTCTGATTATTGTGATATTAATATGACTGACATCTCCCCAGACTGCTCCATTAGAGAGTTCCGTGACAATAAAGATTCTTTCTTACCACAGATAACTCTTGTTATTCCACCTTCTCTTTGTCTATATTTACAGAATGCAACATGCCACACTGGGAGAAAAGACAGGCTGATTTGGATCCCTGATGAAAAAGGTGCTTTCACTTTTAAATCAGCCTACAAGATCATGGCTCCAGTCAGAAATTCCTCATCTACTTTAGCACTTATCTGGAATCCTATGCTGCATAAAAAGGTAAGCATTTTCATGTGGAGAATGCTAAATGGTTTCTTACCTTTCCCAGAAATTTTAATGAAAATGGGTTTTAACCTTCCATCTAAATGCTATGCCTGCAATAATCTTGATTCAATTGAACACTGTTTTAATGAGTGTGTACTGGCAAAAACCTTATGGCAACATTTTCACTCAATGGTTGGTACTATGTCTGCTTATGATATGAATTTGTGGAATAAAATCTCTGTCTATCTGTCTACACAAGGGAAAACTAAGCTTCACTCCACACTCTTCAAATTAGTTCCCTCTATGATATGTTGGACACTTTGGAAGGCTAGATGCTCTTTTATATATGAAGATATTTTGCCAAACACTGATGTTTTGAAAAAAACAGTCTCAGATCTAGTCTTCCTTACCTTCACTGCCAAACCATTTCTGTCCAATTCTTCTTTTGATGTTGAACTTGCTTCACTGGTTTGCCTGCCCTTACATACAAGGCCACCTCAACAAACTCTTATCCCAATTGCATGGAAACCCCCAGTTCATGGTATTAAACTGAATGTTGATGCCTCTTGGCATTCAACAAACACAGCTGGAATTTCTATTATCCTTAGAAACCCTAGTGGTCAACTGATTCATGCTTATAGCTATTATATTTCTGCTTTTTCTCCCCTGGAAGCATAAAATCTTGCAATCAAAGTTGCTACGGATATTACCAATGAGCTCCATTGCCAAACCATTATTGAATCTGATTGCCTATTGGCAGTTCAAGCCATTATGCAGCCCCTAAATGCTCCCTGGAAGCTATATGATCTTGTTTCCAGGATAAAGCTTGGTCCTAACACTGTAATCCTACACATCTTTAGACAAGCTAACCTAGTTGCAGATGCCTTGGTAAAGTTGGCTCATTCTCTGAAATACGATTCTGATTACTCCTTATCTCAACTGCCAGACAGAATCAGGGGCTTAATAGCCCTTGATAAACAGGGAACTCCAGCCCTTAGAATCTCTTAATAACAGGTGCTTCTAATATTTTTTGTGTTGTCTCTTTCAGATATGATGAAGAGATTTCAACCAAGCTGTTGTATTTACCACCAACTCTGCTAGATCTTGTCATAAGGTTATAGAACTTCTCTGATCCATCAAGGGTGCCGCTTAGTGTTTGTTTTACAATTCGCTTCTAGGCTTTCTTGATCTTGGATCTTTTAAGTATCCTACACCTTTCTCTGTATAATGTAGACTAGTATTTAGTCTCTCTTAGTTCACTACCATTTTTTTGAAGCATATTCTATGCTTCGGAGCTTCTGAGCTTCATTTTTTCCTCCCTGAGGATTGTATGCTACTCTGCCTTTTAAGGCTGTTTTTTAGGCCAGGGGTGCCTTTTATAAAATCCCCACCACCTCTCAAGGTGGTTTTTATTTTAAAAAAAATTGAACGATTTTCAAGTCTTTGAAAAAATGTTCTTCCAATAAGACTAGCTAGCATGATGTGTACCAAAAATTATAATCAATAAATACCTCCGTCTCAAACATATACACCGCTGTTAAGGAAAAAAATGTTTGTTTCTATATAAATTAGTATTGTATATGAAATATAGGTTAGACTATCCTTTTCCTTCTATAATTATGTTATTGTACATTAATCCCACATCAGTAGATTACATAGCTAGATAGACATAACCACCCTGTATAATGTAAATTTTCTCATGAATATACACACACGAATTTACCCGAATATCTTGGATACAATTCTTTAATTCTACATGGTACCACAGCCTTCGATCCTCTAAAGTCAATTTTTCTCCGATCTATTTTTCCTCCGCTGCCGCCGTGAGCCTTCACCGTTTCCACTGTCGAAATCTTCATTCCTACTCCTTTGATTTCTGCTACCGACTTCTATTCTCCACAAAAAATAAAAAAAATCGAAAAAATAAAAAAAATTTGCTGCTGAAATTTTGTGGCCAGTACGTGTTTTGTTTGCTGGAAATTTTTAAAGACATTAGTTCCCACCGTTTCTTTTATTCCATGGATCCTCGCCACGACAACGTTGTCGTCGCTGGACCACTTCTTCCTACCGTTTCTAAGATCGTTGCTGCCGCACACGATGATGTCGCCGCCGCCGCTGTTCCTGTTACCGCCGTTCCTCGTTCGTCTGTCTCGCCTGGAGTGCCGTTCGCCGGAGTTGTTCCTTCCCCGGGTGAACCCACTGCGGCCGCCGTCATCACCGATTTGGACAGACAGGCTTTCGGCCCCGTCTTATCTAAGAAGCAATGGGGTATAGTTAAGAATATATTTTCTAACATGAATTCTGACAATTCCGGTAAGGTCTCTACACCCTGGATACTTGACACGGGTGCATCTTATCACATGACTGGTACCAAGGACATTCTTCACGATATTATGCCTACTGATGTTGATGTTGTACTGCCTAATGGTTCGGTATCTACTGCTTTATTACATGGCACATTATATTTTGGCGATATTATACTTCCTCGCGTCTTATTTATTCCAGAATTACGTTGTAATTTGTTATCTTTAGCTAAGCTAACTGCATCCTTAAAAGCTCTAATTTTTCTTACCGAAAATATATGCATATTTCAGGACATCAGCACGAGGATGGTGACTAGTGTTGGTAGTCAGGGAGGAGGGGTTTATTGGTTGTGTAGTCTCGGGGCTCCACTTTCGCCTGCTCGATCTCTCCTTGTTTCTGCTGCTTCTGTTTCTTCGTTTGATTCGTGGCATCGATGTTTTGCTCATCCTTCTCCATCGGTGCTGTCATCTATTCCAATATTAGGATTGCGTAGAAATAATACATCTGTTCCTTGCTCAACATGTCATCGAGCAAAACAGTCTAGAAGTAGTTTTTCCTCGAATACCAAAACAGCTAGTAGTTTATTTGATCTTGTTCATTGTGATTTTTAGGGTCCTTATAGTAACCCCTCACTTAGTGGGGCAGTGTAACTTTTGACTATAGTTGATGATCACTCTAGAGCTGTTTGGGTTTATTTACTAGTTATTAAGTCTGAAGTGTCTTCCAAGATGAAGAAGTTCTTCGCGCTTGTCTCTACTCAGTTTCGCTGCAATATCAAGTGTGTTCGTGCGGATAATGGTACCGAATTTCAGCCTCTTCGTCAGTATTTTTTGGAAAAAGGAGTTCGTTTCGAGACTTCGACTGTTTACACGCCACAACAGTATGGTCGTGTTGAGCGAAAGCACCATCATATTCATAACGTTGCTAGAACTCTCATGTTTCAGGCTAATCTTCCAATCGAATTTTGGGGTGATTGTGTACTTGCCGCTGCTACCTGATTAATCGAACTCCGTCGCCGTTATTGAAAGATCGCTCCCCGTATCAGCTCCTCTTTGGCCGCGTTCCGGACTATAAAAATTTGAAGGTGTTCGGATGTTTGTGTTTCGCATTCCAACTCCCTAGACCGAGAGATAAATTTTCTTCCCGAAGCCGAAAGTGCGTGTTTTTGGGATACTCTACAGTCAAGAAGGCATGGAGACTTTATGATCTAGACACTCGTATGATTTTTGTGAGTCGTGACGTTTTTTTCTACGAGGAATGCTTCTCGTTTGCTTCACCGGAGTGTTCCTCATTGACCGAACGTGTTTCTGGGCAATCTGGGCCTTTTTCTGACGTAGTGCATGGCCCAGAAGTATATGAACCCGTCCTGACCGATTTGGACGTGCATGGACCGGTACGGCTGAACCAGGCATGCATGGACCGGCCTTGCATGGCCATGACGTGTCTCCCGCGCGTGCTCACGCGCCTGGAGGGGGAGCTCCCGCGCGTGCTCCTCAAGCGCCTGGAGAGGGGGCTCCCGCTAGTGCTCCTCACGCGCTTGGAGGGGGAGCCCCCGTGCGTGCTCCTCACGCGCCTGGAGGAGGAGCTCCTGTTTTGCCGACTTCGCCTGCTCAGCTTTCGAAAGCTGTTTCACCGTCGACTGAGTCTTTGACTGCCACAAGCCCGCCATCGCTGCATACCTCGTCCGAGCCTTCAACTTCGGTTTGGTCTCCAGCGATGGACCCAGCTGTCTTGGCGTTTGAATCTGACACTGATTCTCCGTCGTCCTCTTCTCCTTCGGACTCGGATGTTGAACTGACTGTTACTGCTCCGCCGCCCAGACCACCGAGCACCAGGATTCGCCAACCTTCTGTTCGTGTTCGCGATTATGTCTGTGCCGCCACTGCACCTTCAATAAACCCCCCTCCAGCTACTTCCTCGTCCTCACCGTCCTCAGGTATTCGCTATCCTATTGCTGATTATGTTTCCTGTAATAATTTTTCGGTTTCGCACTCTAGTTTTTTTGGCTGCAGTTACGGCTGGATCCAACAACATTTTCTGAGCCTTCTCGCTCTTTTCAATGGCGTCTAGCAATGGTTGCTGAGATTGATGCTCTTGAACGCAATAAGACGTGGACTTTATTTGCTCTTCCTTCTGGCAAGCGAGCTTTTGGTAGCATATGGGTGTTTCGTACAAAGTATATCTCAGATGGTTCTGTTGAACGCTACAAAACTCGGTTGGTTGTGCTTGGGAATCGCCAGATAGAGGGGACTGACTTTACTGAGACATTTGCGCCTGTTGCTAAGATGTCTTCTGTTCACTTGTTTTTGGGTGTTGCTGTCTTTAAAGGATGGGAGTTTCATCAGATGGATGTGCATAATGCGTTTGTGCATGGTGCTCTCGAGGATGAGGTTTATATGAAGCCCTCTCCAGGATATGTGTTACCTCGTCCCGGGCTTCTCTGTAAACTTCGGAAATCACTCTATGGTTTTCGCCAAGCTCCTCGTAATTGGTTTGCTAAGTTAGCTGAGGCATTGCGCAGATATGGCTTTGTTCAAAGCAAAGCTGATTATTCCTTTTTCTCATATATCCAGAATGGTGTTACTCTCCATGTTTTGGTTTACGTGGATGATCTTGTCATTGCTGGTTCTTCTGGGGATGTTTTGTCTGCCTTCAAGAAGTATTTGAGTTCTTGCTTTCACATGAAGGATCTTGGAGCATTGAAATATTTTTTGGGCATTGAGATTGTACGTCGCCCTGATGGTATGTTTCTTTCTCAACGGAAATATACTTTGGATATTTTGGCTGATACAGGCTTATTGGGAGCAAAGCCTGCTGCTTTTCCAATGGAGACACAACATAATCTTGCGAAAGATGAAGGTCCTATGCATGATGATCTTGCTCAGTATCGACGTCTCATTGGAAAACTTATCTATTTGACTATTACTCGTCCAGAATTGAGTTATTCATTTCATACTTTAGCTCAGTTCATGGAGAAACCTCGAGTTGCGCATTGGCAAGCTGCGATTCGAGTCTTGCACTATCTCAAGGGCCATCCTGGTCAAGGATTGTTTCTTTCAGCTCGTAGTCCTTTGCAGTTTATTGGTTTCTGTGACTCTGACTGGGTTGCTTGTCCTATTACTCGACGATTTTTGACAGGCTACTTTGTGACCCTTGGTGATTCTCCCGTTTCATGGAAGACAGAGAAGCAACCATCAGTCTCTCGTTCTTCTGCTGAGGCTGAGTATCGTGCTATGGCCTATGTTTGTTGTGAGCTTATTTGGATGAAATATCTTCTCAAGTCTCTAGGCGTATCGCATTCTCAGCTGATGAAGTTGTTTTGTGACAGTCAAGCAGCTCTACATGTTGCTGCTAATCCGGTCTTCCATGAGAGAACGAAACATATTGAAATTGATTGTCATTTTGTTCGTGATTTGATTCAGTCTCGTGAGATAGTTGCTCATCATATTCGTACTACTGAACAACCTGCTGATCTTTTTACCAAGGCACTTGGACGCCGTACATTTCAGGATTTGATTGGCAAAATGGGCATTCGGGATCCTCATGCTCCATCTTGAGGAGGAGTGTTAAGGAAAGAAGATGTTTGTTTTCTATACAAATTAGTATTGTATATAGAATATAGGTTAGACTTTTCTTTTCCTTCTGTAATTATGTTATTGTACAATAATCCCACATCGGTAGATTAGATAGCTAGGTAGACATAACCACCTTATATAATGTAAACTTTCTCATGAATATACACACACGAATTTACCCGAATATCTTTGATACAATTTTTTAATTCTACAACCGCCAATGGCCTCTGCAGTTTTCTGCTTCCTCAGCTATTGAACTCATTCCTCTGTATACACGTAAACAAAGAATTTAAATATTATTATTTATCTGAAATGAATTTCTATGTATAATTTAAATGACTTCTACATTTTCTTCTTATAATTCCAACATATTCACATAACTTGATAAATAAATATATTTAAAACATATAATTTTTATAGGATTTGAAAATTTCGGTTTTGATGATTTAATTATAAAATATTATGATACACAAGAGTAAATGAAAAGTCAATAAAAATGTTTTATGTACAACATCGATTGATAACGTTTTATCTTCATTTTGATGTTGATTAGAATGATCAGTTCGAGTTTGAGTTGGGTTCCGCCTTCTTCTTTACACGCCTGGTTCATTGTAACATCGTGCGTACTGCGTGCGAAAATTAAATCTAGTGCGTGCGAAAATTAAATTTTAGGTCATTTTAAATTAAAATAAGAAATACAATAAAAATATAAATGGGTCTTTCAAAAAATTAAAAGGCTAAAATTCAAAGAAAAATGGCCATTTAAAAAAAAATTTAAGTATTACCTTTATAAAAATTTTTAAAGTAAGACAGTTGAAAAAAATTCTTATGAATCTGCAATTTTTGGGCCATGTACGGGAGTATATATAACCCACACTGCACTAGATCCGCCCTGAGACAGAGGTTACATTTTACGTTTTCATTCATATATTCTCCTCTTCATAAATCGAAGGACTGCCGGTTTCAAGTGAACCAGCTATCGTGCTGCAGTTTAGTTCATGTGAGGTGAAGATCATCAGTAGCTGAGTTTTCCACATCAGTTCATCAAAAAGCTTGTTCACCTCAAGTTCAGCGGCAAACATTAGAATATCATCAGATGGATCGCGCATCATAAAGCGCTTTGGCCAAATATCAGCTTTTGAGCAACGGTGGAAATGCCATTGCCTCCTGACATGCCTTTGAGCACGCATTAGCCAACAACACAAGCGCTAGTGCCTCTGAGCATGCAGTTCTGTATTTATTTATTCATTCCGTATTCATTCATGAAGTGATATTAATATTCTCAGTATTTATTCAAAAGTAAATAAGAAAATTTAAGTATTTTAAATATAAATACGGACATCAAAAGTAATGCTGTTGGCGAATTGTGTAAATTAAATTTGATTTTGCGTTACTTTCTAAGTCATTCAAGTTTTGCAAAAGGAATGGAAATTGACGTGCAATAAACGTGCGTATATGTACGCGTGTAAACCTTGCACGTTGGTTAATAAAAATCTGGTTGAAGATTATTATAATTATATATTTTATTATTAATATTAGGATGCAAATTAATTCGTTAATTTGTTTCTTGCATGTAATGTTGCCATGCATTTTGCGCGAGGTTATGCATGAGGTGTGCACGTTGTTTCATAAAATGTTAAGCACGAAAATGTACGTATTTTTTATTTTTGTGGTTCAGGTTTAAAAATTTCAGATGCAACAGCCTCACGGCCTCATGAATCGTTAGCTATCAAATTCAACCACGTGACTATGTAGTTGTTGAATAGTTTTTTTTTAGTTTATTTTTTAAAACTAGTCGTTGCATAGTTTGTCAAGTAATTATATAATGTTTTGTCATAAATTTATTGATAATGGTTGTATAAATGGAAATATCCTGTGTTTTTATAATAGGTGCTTTACTTTTCATGTGTTCGATCTCAACGGTTATGGACTTTGATATGATAAAAGGATATAGATTTTTAGGTATGGCAATTTTTACCCATAACCCGCGGGTAAACGGGTAATTTATTTTTTTATCTATATGAGTACGGGTAAAATACAGGTATGAGTAAATGGGTAATTTATAATACGGGTCAAAACGGGTCGGGTAAAATACGGGTGAAACCCGCGGGTTACCCATTTACCCGCTTTTAATATAACCTTTACCCATTTTACCCGCGGATTTTATCCAACCCGTATTTTACCCGACCCGTTTTAAAACGGGTAAAAAACGGATCATACCCATATTTTCATGTTACCCAATCCATATTTTACCCTTATACCCGTTTGCCAGCACTAAGATTTTATGACCAACTAAGCTAGGACTCCGACTGATTAAAACAATTTATTTAGTTTCTTTTTGATAAGTTAAAGTCTGAAAATCGTTTGTTAGCAAACAATAATTGAGCATTCTCTATGTTTGAAAACAGCTTAACTAGCTTCGTCTTCTTAGAATAATGAGAACATCACATTTTCATTAATTTATGTATCTGGGATAACCTATAAATCACTAAGAAATGAGCCTTTTCGTAAGTTATTTTTTCTTCTTCAGGCAATTATTCTGACCGAAACCGACGACGTTGAGATCTTGTTCATCATTTTGTTGGTACTCTAAGAAGAAAAGTACGGTAGTTAAAAATACACTCTACTTTATTTTTAATCACCCATCATCTTATTCATGTTATACTTATAGTTTGTTTTAGTACTGAAATGAAATGATAGAGGACGTTTTTTGAAATATTATTCACAACCACTAGGGGACGATTTTTTTGTAAGATTTATCAAAACATACATCAAAGTCTAGATTTCTTGAGCAAATCAGGAATCCGAAAAAGGAAATGAGCATCAGAATCCTTGATCTCGCAGTATTCTGGCAGGCACTTGTTTCGATCGATAGGCCGTTTCTTATGATGATCGGTACTGGCTGATAAGCCATTGATAATGCCAGTGCCTACAAAGTGAGCTAGCATGGTGAAATTAAGGATGCCTTGGGCTGATTAACCGTGTAAATCAGCTTAAAGGACGAACCATGTAACTCCTTTTGATTTCAGGAGATCGACAACTTCCATCTCAGCATCCTTAGTTATGTCAACTTCAAATGGATCTGTTCTTTTAATGGTGTCCAGAACAAGAGTGCAGTCAGCTGCACTTCTGCAGAAAACGGCCTAGTTTATCCTCTCAATCATACAAACCATGACTCGGCAACTTGTGAAACTATTTGAAAGTAGAAACCGAGAGAATAAGGAATCAAAGAATTTAATTAAGCGCGGATATTACCAAGCTCTCGGATACACTCATAACGCCAGTTCGACCAACAGCGAGCTGCAGGATAAATAATCGATCCAGCTGTTTCTGATCCAATTCGAATCGAAAAATATTTAACAGAATACATCATATGAATCTTACTGTGCAAAACAAACATCTGTTGTCCAGAAAGCATAGAGAACGTACAAAAGAAAAGTGCCCTATCATAATAATCAACAGGCAAAGATGAAAGCCTCACCTGCAGAGGCTAGAGATATCATAGTATTACTAATTAATATTGTTACTTACAAAATTGCATAAAAACTGCCTCGTTCCTCAAGCTTATTGTTTCATTCAGGCACTTTATGATTAAAATATTTCGAATGATTATTCCATAACTTTATTACGCAGACGGTTGATGCACGTATTAAATTAATAAATTAATTAAAAATGCGCGTGTTGTGCACGCGCCATGCATGTATGCAGTTTCCCAATCATCTAAAATAGTTTAAAACCTTTTAAACTATGAAATCGACACCGAGCTTCATTCCTCCAGCCTTTTACTTTCGAAAATGGATTTCCTGTTTGTAAAGTTGATGCGTAAATTTTTTGGTGCCCCGATAACATATCGTCATCTAATTATACTCCAAAAAAATAGAAAAAAAAGAACTCATTATATGAATTAGGAACCTGCTTTTCTTCAGGATCCGAGAATTTGAAGAAGCAATCGCTGACGGTAACATCTCCAGAAGACAGCGTAGAAACATTCGCAGGCCACAGGAACCTCCTTAATCAAGGTACCTGCATCCAAACCCTCATGTAAAACAACCTCCACAGCCATCTGCGTTCGAAAATCTAATGAATTCAAACAGATCAAGCTGTTCCATGTGAACAAACAAACCACCCATAGAAATCAACAAATCCTGAAAATGAGTTATTTTGCAGGATCTATCTTCTTTATTGCTGCTACATTTTGACTAAAAATGAGTTATTTATTTCCTCTAATTTACTTCTTGAATTTTTCGGGATACACATATTGTATAATCACTAAGAGCTAATATTGAGATTTTTTGTGTTTTAAAGCAGGAATATTTTTGATCAATATTACAGTTTTATTAAGTTCTGCGTGCATGGAGCGCGTGCATGCACTAAACACGCCCGTATACACTTCATTTAAATAAAGTCGCTTGTATAATTATATTCTAAGGTTCTAATCATTTATAATAATAAAGTGAAAGTGTGCTATATGTTTGATAACATGAAAGCGGACCGGTAAAATCATAAAATACGTATATTAATCGATGTTGGGCGTTCCTACCATTTTGAATAAAAGATTCTTTTTAACAATACTAGCGTGGTGGTACCTGGCATTGCGACTTGTGCTTAATGTCACTAATTAATGCAATATTTTATAATGCTTTAATTTTTTTACGCAAATTGAAAAAAATCAACTTTTAGCTAAAATATTTGTTCAATTCTTGAGAGTTAAATAATATTATATACACAAAAAGAAATTAAAAATAATTTGATATTAAAATATATATCCAAATATATATAAAATAATATCAATATTTAATACTAAAAATAAAATTTGTTATTCCTTAAATTTTGATATTTGTAGATCCATACAAATGACAGTTCTCTAAACTCAATTAGCTTCGATATCAAGTACTTGTTTTGTAGTGCATGGACCGCTGTAATATCCTTAAGTCCGTATTGTAACCCCTCCATTTTCAGAAGCCACAGAATTTCTGTTGGCTCTGAAAATCGGAACATTGAACTCTTTTGCTGCCTCTTCAACCTCATCCAACTGAAAATAAGGAACCACAAAGTACAAAAGCTTCTCATATATGAGCACCTTTAAAATCACTAAAAAAAAAGAGTTGACATGAACTTGATATACAATTTCCAATTTAGTATCGTCACATAATAAAGAGTAAATTAAGCTCATTATCCTTATTAATATTTCAACAGACCAACTTCGTACCGCTGATACATAATTAGAACAATGAGCTTAATTAATTTCATGAAATTTATTTAAGTCATGACCTCTAGTAATCAGATATGGAATTTTAGCCAATTTGCATATGCATACAAATAGTAATAATCCAATGTTGGGGTTTATATACATTCCATGCAGCTAAAACACATAATATCTGTTTACTCATGTGTGTATGTCAAGCCCACTATATCAGACGTACCTTTGCTTTATCATATACCATGCACGCATCATGTCTTAATCAACATAATGTAAGTTATATTAATTTTGCATGCAACCAAAATCATAGAGTCTCAGATATCATACATCTCATGATCATTAGATGCCATCCCAGTCCAACCATCCCAGTGCAAAACAAATCTAGCTCTAAAGGTTCCTGAAAACTGCAACACATGATGCTTCAGTCAGTGAAGAGAGTCGCCTGGTAACATTGTGCCTCTTCTTAACTCCTCCAATTTTTTAACTGCAGGGAAGAAATCTCTTACTCTTTGCTTCCTTCTTTTTCATTGCTTCTGACATCTCTTCCTGTACCTCCTTCATCTGTATCTTCAGGTCCTCCACACCATATTTCTGAAACTACCATCTTGTGCTTGGCATTTTCTGATTGGTTTGACGGCCACAATTCTATCGACAAAATTCAGACCATAGCTAAGCAAAGCTGCTGATTATAATTGGTAGCCAGCAGAGAATATTTCTGGTAGTTTTCTTCCAAATTCGTCTGCTAGCTTTCGAAGTGCATCACTAAAATCGTTCAGACAACTATAATTACGCTTTTCTGTATGTGAATGTTATGAGAATCTGCAAAAATGAAAGCACAAATCGTAAACTCCATAGCTAACATATCCCTATTATGATATTCGTTGAAGCATGTGTAGTTTGATTAATGAATACTCAGAAATCATAAGAACGATGAATTGTTGTTCTAAACATGGACTCGAGCATTTGCACATCGGCATCTAAATCGACAAACTCCAGTCATGATCATGAGCATTGAAAGAGCAACTTTCATGTTTAAAAGTTCTGTTAATACATAAAGCATCACGGAGATCTCCTTGAGGATAGAAGAAGCATTAGATATACATACAATTAAAGATGAGCAACTTGTCCGTCAAGAACTAGGAAAGATATATTTCAGCTTGCTTCTATTTATCATGTGGGATCCTTTTATTAAATTCGGTTACGATAAAAGTATAATTTGATAAAATTTAGCTAAATATCAATGAAGCAATTTTGTGTCACTATTAGATTTTGTGCTATTGTTAAAAGGCAAGTGTGTGTTAAAAACAAAATAACATGTTGATCAAGATCGATTAAAGTTCTCAAAGGAGGGAAAGGGGTGTGATTTTATTGGGACTCATTTGAGTTATTATCCAAAAAAATAATTTGTTGAGATAAAGTAAGAATAAAGAATATAAGGGCATGTTATATAAGGGCTTATTTTTTGCAGAACAGAATTGAATTATCATATACAATCAATTACCAGATATTCTGGGAATGTCTCGAAAATTTGTTCCAATTCTGGGAATGTCCTCATCAGAATATATGAAATTTCCATTTATATCTAGCTCCATCAAGGCGGACTCTTGAAATCGACCATTCTCGAGAGTAATGTTTATCGCAACAGCTCATCTTCGATTTTGTTCATGGACAATTTCAGCTTCACAAGCTGCTGTTTTGAAGCTATGAATGCAGCTAATGAAGAAGCACCTTGAGCGGTTATATTATTTCTAGAAAGATCCAAGATTCAGAGGCAAGGAGCTGAGATTTATAGAGCATCAGCAATAGCATTTGCCCCCCTCATCCTCCAACACGAAATAACTCAAACTAATTAGACTACGATTCTCAAAGTAGAGTAATGAGTTGCTCAGCCCAATGGCAGCTTCAAATCCAAAATCATTACTGTAAAGTGAGGAAATATTTACTTGGTAATTTTTATGAACGAAGTCATAAACATGATGAAATAGATATCAATCAATTTCACAGTGTTCTTAACTAATATTTCTACTCTAGCAAGTATGTTTAAACATGCGATAGAGTTTAAACACTAAAATAATTCAGATCAGTTACAATGTTCTCCAAACAATTGACTATCTAAAACTTATCTTATCCGTGTGGATTCGTGAGATCCCCTCACTGCCGGTCATCAACTCCTCGTTGCTGTCTTGACCATTTCTCTCGAAGTATTAAGCCGTGTAGATTTCAGACTCCTGGCGATGGCGAAGGCCTATTGAACTCCTTTCAATATGCTGCTCCAAATTGTAAAGCTATTCTGCACTTCAGAATACTTCACTCGAGATGGATAAATGTTGTCGCAGCTTCTCTGTATATTTATAGTCCAAGGCTGTGTTGCCGTTTTGATCTTCTGGATCCTTCAATCTCGGCAATACTGATCTCTTATCCAGCTTGTCACAGCTACACTTAGTCTTCTAGCTATACTCTACTTCTATAGCTATAAGGTAAGAAATATATTCTTTCCTAAATTAAGACTAATTCTAAATAAAATACAACTCAATAATATATTCTTTATCTAATTAAATCAGAACCGAATCATTCTTCAAATATCCTTTTGATTCGTTCGAATATCTTGTTTGATCGCATCTGAGTTGTACTTCACTTCAAAGACTATTGTTCGGTTTCTGATCTTCTTGAGACAGTGTTTAAACATAAGAGCATGTTTAAACATAGTCAACTTCTACAAAATTGCCAACAAATTAATGCTGAGTCTTCTGAACTCTTCAATCTCCCCCTTTGGCATTTTGTGGAACCATAAACTTTATTTTGATGCATGACTCCCCCTTTCATTTAGAAATCCAGTCTTCATTCACATAAGCATCAATTATCAGAAATAGCAACTAAGCTCCCCCTACTCACCAGACGTAGAAAGAAACAATCATTCATGCTAACGGCCATACTATTGTTCCAAACATAAATGGACACATTAATAACTCAAGACATCCAAAATAAATGGCCAACCAATATCATCAAAATAGTCTCCCCCTTGGGAACATAAAATTTGCCAAAGCCACACCAAAAGAATCCCAAAATATAACTAAATCTCCCAAAATAAATGTCAAAATATCCAACCAAAGAAACAGAGTTCAAAAGTCAAGGAGAATAAAACAGAAATTCAGATTTTCTGGGATCCAATGCTTTCATCACCACTGTCATCAGACTCAATTAAGGCTTTAAGTTCTTCCTTTAGATCAACAATCTTGAGACGATGTGCTTTAAGCTGAGCCTTGATCTCTGCAACTCTGGTCTTGGCAAAGTTCTCTTCTGCATGTTGCACATCAGAATCCTCCTCAACAGGTTCAGTGAGATCATTTCTCTTGGCAAGCACTGTCAGATTAACCCGAACCTCTGAGCACTAGATTATAGCATCATCCGTAGCATCTTGGACTCCAGCATGCCTCAAAATCCCAGTGATAAGTGCTGGATAGATGAGATATTCATCAGACTTCAAAATTCTGGCAATGAAGTGAACTCTCTCATACAAAAACCAACCCAGATTGAAAGGCTTCCTGGTGCCAATACAATATATCACCCCTGCCATTTCTTCAGTGACTCTAGAAACATTTTTGGACATTGTCCACATATTAGCCACTACCCTGTACAGACAGAAGTACTTCTGGGTAAGAGAAGAAGCAAGAATGGTTGGTGCATCACCCCATTCAGCCAGACTACCACCAGATAGCTCCACAACCACTACATCAAAGTCCAGGGTGAACTCTTCAGGATAAGCTCTAGAGGGACTCCTTCTTGGATCAAATTCAAGAAAAAAGTTGATAGTAAAAGGATCAAACCGATATTGCTTGCCTCTGATGTAAATCTTGCGATACCAAGGAGATGTAGGATCACTGTTGCCCTTCCTCAGATTAGAATAGAACTCATACACTAAATCCTTGTTGGCACCACTACTAGAATATCAAGCCATCTAAGGCAGTTCATCCTTCATGTGTTAAGGCAGAAAACAAATGCCTTCCCTGGTTGTGACTTAAATGAGAAAAATCATCTAAGGCGGTTCCTCTTCCGCCTTAGATGTTTTTGGATTTAAGGCGTTTGTTTCCGCCTTAGATGAAGGCTTATCCGCCTTAGACTGTACTTACGAACTCGCTAGCATGCACGGCTGGATGATATGAATTGACTCTTTGCGAGTTCGTAACTAGCCAACGCTAGTACCAAACAAATGGTTGATTGTTTTGTTAAGACAGAAGCTTACGGATCGCCAGATAAAATATTAGCGAGTCCGTAACATTGGAAAGCCTATACTGTTATGAATATGTGCGAGATAAGTTGCGACTTTAACCTTGCGGATCCTAACAGTAGTTACGACTACGTAACGTAGCCTAGCTTGTCATATATTCGTCTGCTGACGAGACTAGTTACGAACAGGGGCGATTCGCCGGGTCTAACGTAGCGAACTCGTTACAAGGCAAAGTAAACATTTAGGGTTAAACAACACGAGCCAGGTTACGACAGCAACGTGCTACTCGCTAGTAATAACGTAGCTATATCGCAACAGAAAAATTGTAAAAATATAAAATTTGTAAAAATTTAATTATAAAAATATAATTAAAATTGTTGGTTCGAGAGAGGTAACGATTTCGTAAGAAAATCGCTTATGTGTATAGTTACGGCTTCGCTACTAGTCTCGCTTCACTTACACGACGTCGTTTGAGCATTGGGTGAGCGAGAAAAACAGATGACGTTACGAGTAAGCTAGATATTCGCCTGGTGTTGGCGTGAATAGTTACGACCTCGACAGAGATCAGATTGGAGAGGCAGAGAAGAACGAGAGATTGGATAGCGATGGCGCAAAAACTAAGCTGAGAAATATTATTCTGGCGAGTGTGGTAGTGATAGTACAAGATGGTCGCAACTATTTTAATGTAACTAGCGAGAGAAGTAACGAAGTCGCAGCAAATTCGTAAGTGTCACAAAATTATAGGATTTGTGCCATTTCCACCCATTTCCACTAAAATTGGGTTTCATTTTAATTGTCTAAGCTGTCAATTGCAAGATGCATGATATCTAAGCACAAAACATGAACATGAAACACTGTCAAGCCACACTTTATAAACAAATGGAAGTAATGGAACTCAAAATGATATGCATCCATTTGACATAAAAAGAAACTAGCTTTTATTGGGAATGTGAGGCCTAGAGATGTACCGAGATCTAATAAGGACCAAGTGTCTAGCCAATGCATCTCTACCATCCTCCAACTCCTTCTTGGTGTATGGTGCATGATTTTCCTCGATAATCTAAGAAAATGAAATGTTTTTTAATACTATTAAATGCAATGTAGATAATAATAGGTAAAATAAGTAGGTTGTAAGAATCCTTACGCGGTGTAATTCCAAATTATCATCAATAAGGCCAGCGACGCACTCGGTGGCATACAACATCATATAGTAACCACACTCACAATTTGACAATTGCTTTCGGTGCTGAGAGCAAAGAAGTATAACAAATGATTTCAAATGAAATCATAGTGGAAATAAATGAGCATTAGATTTGTAATGTCACCTGAATCTGTATAAGGTTGCAGGGAAGTAGTGTGTCGTCATGTGCACTATGCATAGCAACCTCTAATAAATCTGCAAATTTTGTAGATGGACAAAAGTGTGGCGGGTCCATCCAATACACTCGCTTCAACGATGGTATCATAGCTACAAAACTCCAATGGCCACTGAGTATATTTTAAAAAATGAAAATGTACGAACCCGTCTCGAAGATTAGAATGTTTACGAAGTGCAAATATCCAATTTTAACAAAGAAAACTAACCTCTCTAGATAAGGTCCTATGTAAATTGGCTTGGTCTTGTCACTAAGGATCTTAGATAGATAAGCAAGTCGTGATTGATTACTTTCATTCATTTCTTGCAAGCATATTGGGTGCAAAAACCCAATGAAAGTCTTTGCGTTTAGCGCAAGGCATTGCATGTACCTAAATAAACAATAGATGTGATATGAACGTATAATAGTGCACAAGTACATGAACATTCGTAACTTGCAATACGATCGAAGAGATGAGATCAAGTAGCTTACATTTGATGTATTATAAGGATTGTTTCGGGAAGGGTTTTATAGTGCCGGAAAAGGGCAAAGTCTTGGCATGGGTATATTTGTGTTCTCGATGAGCCTTTGATGCTATTTGAAGAGCCTTCTTCTTCACTTGATCATAAGATGTTGCCTCGATAATAAAGGGGCGCTACAAATGTGATCAAAACTTAGTCACATTCACAATTTTCAAGTGAAATTAAAAATAACAAGTGCCACACTAACCTTGCATTCCTTCCATACATCCTTTTTGATGTCGATGCTTAGTAGCCTCCAATCCGCTGTGTCTAATGGTGTGCGTATCCTAGCCGTCTTAGCACACCAACTCGACCATCGCGCGGCATCATCTCGGGTGAAATAGCAACACCAATGTCATTAAACTTGACATTTGTTAGTATTTGTTATTGATCCTAATCTCTAATTCGCGACAATGTGTGAGGAGTTGAGATTCTTTCGATGCGTGAGTCACTTCTCGTTGTCTTCTAACCTCACTTGAACCGCCAACAACATTTTCCCCCCCACTTCAGTCGGAGTTAACGGAACTTGAAGGGCTCTCCATTAAGCTTTACTTTGTATATTAAAATCAGTTAATGACTAACACAATACTAATAAGTCAAAGTCGTACTTTGTAGTAAAAACATTATAAAACATAATCCTAAAATTTAGGGCTAAGCAAGCAATGGACAACATTAAAAGAAAATTTTAATTTTGGTTCAGGACATGCTTCGGACATGATATTTAGTAAAAACATGATAAATGGAGGCACTATGTACAAGAAAATCAAATATTTAGCAATTAAGAATGAAACAAATCGTACCTTTGGTATATGAAAAAGTTGTGTCGAGATGATGTAAAAGTTTGACATTATTTGAGAAGATGTGCAAAAGTTTGAACTTTTGGAGATGAAACCCGTAAGAAGTGATGGATAAGATGCCAAAAGTGTTGTGTTTTTCTGATCTATAACGTGTTTACTTTATTCTAGCTTTCCTTCTTGCGATATCGGAACTCTCTCGTTACACCTGACGTGGCTATTTACGATATCGTTGCGTGCTCATGTGATTGCCTTTTATGGTCTACTTTATCCTTATAGCGAGATCGTAACTGAAAAGCTGACATAAAGTACGTTACTAGGTTGTTGCGATTTTGCTACGCATGTTCGCCAATACCCTACTTAAGATAATCATTTGTTTAAACAAAATGCACTCAAACAATTTTAAATCACGATTTAAACGATTTAAAAGATTTAAACGAAATGATGGTATGGAATAAGACACTAATCATTCTTTTGTATGAATAATTTTTATTTTTTCCGTCGTATGCTGATGTACACTAGTGCACAAGCATAGATTTCTCGGCACACATTTCACGGCGTTTTGGCCAGATTTTGGCGAAACCGCCGAGTAACTAGGTTACGAACTCGTAACCCGCCGTTCACCTAGGGCAAAATTATAACACACGGCGTTTCACAATTAAAACAAGGCGTTTTCCAAAGTTTATTAAAAATGTCAATACTAGGCGAAATCTGAACCGTGTTCGCTGATAGGCGAGTAGAGTGACGAATTCGCCAGCATTACCCGCCTGAAATAAGAATAGTTGTTCGCCCATACATGCTAAGACGCGTTGTAGTTGCGAAATCGCCTTGTATTGACGCCAGCAGGCGTTACTGAAGAAGCGAGTTCGCCTATAGTTATGACCAGAGGCGTTTCGTTTTACGATTTCGCTTGTATTAAAATGTAGCGGGCGAATTAGGTGGCGAATTCGTAACAGTGTCGTAGCTGGGTGTATAAAAGCTGATTTTTTGCGGGAATGAAAATAAAAGAAGTAGACAAAAGAACTCTCCTTTTGTTTTGTCTCAAGTTTTGCTCACATTTTCAGGCCTTGATTTTGCCCAAGAACACAAAGGTATATGAGGTTTTGATTTTTTTGTTGATTGGTTGTGGAATGGGCAAACTGTTTTTGATTAGTGTATGTGCTTGTTTATATGGATTTGTAGAGTTCTTAGGGTGCTAAATTTGTGGAATGTTTGAGTGATTGTAGCAAAACCGTTGTTGATAGTATCTAGTTAAGCATGGGTCGTAGTGAAATCATGTTGGAGAATCAGCGTCTCTCACAAGGTTATACGGATTTGATTCAAGAGTTTATTGATGTTGGTTGGAAGGATTGTGTAGAAAAGAGAATGGGTGGGCTAAGATGTCCTTGCATAGATTTCCTTAACAACGCGATTTATGAGGATGTAGACGTTATGCGCGAACATTTGGTTTGTAGAGGTTTTGATCCTACATATACAACATGGGTTTGGCATGGAGAAGGTGCAAGTCATAATGATGCAGAGTTTGATGTTAAGCTTGGGGCAGATGGATTGCGTTATGATGATTGTCTTGATGAAATGGCGGAAGACGTGGCAATGGATTGGGTAGGAAAGCCGAGCATGTTAGCGGCGATGTATAATGATAAAGAGACACCATTGTACAAGGGTTGCAAACATTCCGTTCTTGGTTCTACGTTGTTGTTGATGAATTTAAAGGCGCGCCATGGAATATCTGACAAGGGGATGACTGAATTGTTAGAGTTGGTGAAAGAGTTGCTACCCACTGACAACTTGTGTCCTGATCGAGTATATGCTGCTAAGAAGATATTATGTCCTATGGGAATGGAGATGCAGAAGATTCATGCATGCCCTAACGATTGTTTGTTGTATAGGGAAGATGACAAGGATAGAGATACATGCCGAGTCTGCAATGAACCTCGGTACAAGTCAAAGGTGGGGACCGTAGAGGTATGCGGCGAGAGTGTGACGCCGTCTAGATGTAAAACGCCGGCTAAAGTAGTGTATTACCTTCCGCTGATTCCTCGACTGAAGAGGTTGTTTGCAAATCCTGAGGATGCAAAGTTGCTAACATGGCATGCAGATAGGGCTAGGGAGGACGATGACATTATTTCACATGCCTCGGATGGAGATCAGTGGAAGAAAATGGATGAGCGGTACCCTGAATTTGCTGCTGAGCCCAGGAATGTGAGGCTAGGCTTATCCACTGATGGCATTAACCCCTTTGGTAACATGTCTAGCACCCATAGTTCTTGGCCAGTTATGGTTGTGATTTACAATCTGCCATCGTGGTTGATGATGAAACGTAAGTATGTGTTATTGTCCATGATGATATCTGGTCCTAAGCAACCGGGTAACGATATTGACGTGTACCTAGCGCCTTTGATCGAAGATTTGCAGAAATTATTCGATGTGGGTGTTCGGATACCTGATGGCAGTCGAGGTGATGAGGAGTTTAAACTACAAGGAATGTTGTTGTGGAGTATAAATGACTTTCCTGCATTAGGTAACTTGGGGGGTTATTCAGTGAAAGGTCACTTTTCATGTCCCATATGTGAGAGCAAGACTAGTTATTGTCAATTGAAACACGGTGGTAAGCCGGTGTATCTCGGGCACAGAAGATTTCTCCCGACGGGACATCCTTGGAGGCGAGCAAAGAATTGGTTCAACGGGAGAGAAGAGCATGATCCCTCCCAAATCCCTTTAACTGGAGAGGAGGTTCTAGAAAAGGTTACTGGGATGGATCATGAATTTGGTAAGGGAAAGAAGAAGAAGGCGTCGAATAGCAGTTGGAAGAAGTGTTCGATCTTCTTCAAACTAGATTACTGGAAGCATTTGGACGTACGTCACTGTCTCGATGTGATGCATATTGAGAAGAACGTATGTGAAGCACTTGTAGGTACGCTGATGAATACCCCTGGAAAGACAAAGGATGGCTTAAAAGCGCGGAAAGATCTTGTACAGCTTGGTATCCGATCGTCTCTAGCCCCTGTAGAGGAAGAAGGTAAATCTTATTTACCTCCAGCTTGTTACACTATGTCAACCGAGGAGAAGAAGCGTTACTGTAATGCTTTGAAGTCTGTTAAGGTTCCAACAGGTTACTCTTCGAACATCCGTAATTGTGTTAATACCAAAGAACTGAAGCTGGCGGGATTGAAGTCACACGACTGTCATAATCTTATGCAGGAGCTGAATGTTATCGCTCTACGAGGATCATTGCCTCGTCACGTGAGGAAGGCGATATCGAAGCTATGTTACTTTTTTAAGTGCATATGTCGTAAGCGAGTGAGTAGGCAGAAGCTGGATGAGTTGCAGGAAATGGTGGTGGAAGTTTTGTGTAGGATGGAGATGTACTTTCCCCCGGCCTTTTTTGACATAATGATCCACGTGATTGTCCATTTGGTGAGGGAGGTAAAATTATGTGGCCCAGTTTACTTGAGATGGATGTATCCATTTGAGCAGTACATGTCGATTTTTAAGCATTTCGTGAAGAACAGATATAGGCCTGATGCTAGTATAGTTCAACGTTATGTCGCAGAAGAGGTTATTGAGTTTTGTACCAACTATATGAAAGATGTTGCCACAGTGGGGATCCCAAATGCTAGGCACGATGGTAGAGTGGACGGGCACGGGCTCAAGCATCATAGTTTGTTTAGTCCTACCGCCGCCGACATGGATGCTGTCCATTTATATATCCTCAGAAATCACGAGGCGGTGACCCCTTATGTTGACATACACATGGATCAGATTAGAGTGTCAAATGCATGGACTGTCGGTGATGTGAGGATCCTGGAAAAGCATTGTGCCAATTTCGTTCGGTGGCTGCAAGCTCACATTCAGCAAGGGGACCATCCTGATATTGTCAAGCTGTTATGTAGAAGACCCCTCGGCACTGTTTCCTCTTTTGGTTGGTACGACATAAACGGTTATACTTTTGGAACCAAATGGTCGGATGAGAGGTCAACTAACCAAAACAGTGGTGTGGTAGTACCAGGTGAGGCAGTTCATGGATGCGAAGCATACTACGGGACGATCACCGACATCTGGGAGATTGACTTTATCAGTGCCACAATTCCAGTGTTCAAGTGTGAGTGGGTGAAAGAATGTGGCGGGGTGCGGAAAGAGGATTACGGCACAACCCTGGTGAATCGCAGTGTTCTTGGCTCTGAAGGTGATTCGTTTATCATGGCGTCTCAGGCGCACCAAGTGTTTTATGTGGCGGATCCACAGGATAACCGGTGGGAGATTGCGGTGAATGGTAAGCAGGCGCTTCTTCACAATGACAATGACGAGGATCGCAGCTTTGGTACAGATATCGGGGACCTTCTGGATTTAGACCCTAACGAAACCTTAACTGAAGACGAGGCGAGTTTGAAAAGGTATTTTGCGCGGAACGATCACACGGAGGGCATTTGGATCACCAATGCTGGAAAACCAACGAAGCGAAAGAGGAATCAACCAAAGAATATGTAAACATTAGTATGTAATTGGAAAAACCTTAAGTTTTCAACATATACATTTGGTATGGACTGAATTAGTATTCATGTATGCTTGAAACGTGTTTCACTCATAGCATAGGCGTGAATAAAGACGACTTCTCTTGTACAAATCGCCTGTAACCGTTACTAGAGGCGATATCATATCTCTATTCGCCAACCTTGAAACTACGTCGTTTTTGTAGTTTTACTTTATGCCTTGGCATTTAGGTTGTGGCGGTTCCGTAAGCCGTCTCGCCTGTTACTGGCGAGTTCGCTTCTTGAGTCGTCTGTTAGACTCTGTTGAAATAGGCGAGATTAGAAGCGAACTCGCTTCAGTTATAACCCACAAGCGAATTTTGTTGCGAATTCGTTTCTGACTTGACATGAATAGTATTTTAGTACTAGCAACACTATAAAAGACTATATCGACACCGGTTTAACACATGAACAATTATATGTAATTTAAACAATAAGCGCATATGAACTGTAAGGACCAAATTTTATTGAATAATGCAATCAAAACGAAAAAATCGTTAAATTGTAGATATACAATTTGAAAAAACATCCCTAGACTACATCCACATGTCTAGGAAGAGTTGTCTCCGCCTTTGTGGTCTTCATTGTCAGGAGTGGCCGCCGAAGGATTTTTTCGGGCATATGCTCTTAGAAAACCACGAAGCAAGTGGCTGTTCTTCCACCCCGTCTTGCGGAGATTAGCAAGCTCTGTCCTCATCGCGAAGTTCGACTCCTCAAGCCCCTTATAATATGCTTCCGCACTCACTAGTAAATGGAGAACATTGAAAATGTTAAATTTAGATATTGAACACAATATAATGGAACTTAAATATAATTTGTATCCCCTTACCTCCGATTTGCTCAGGTTCCGGCTCCACGGCCTTCTCTCCGTTTGGCTGCCAAGTCCCCCCAACCAATGACCACTTTTTCTTCTCAAAGTACTCCTTGGTGTAGTACTCACACGGCTTGGCGGTGTTGGAGAATTTCAACTTTGGATGCTTGGACCGGTGGAACATTGTTATGAAGTTTGCGTAGGGCAACTTCTTAGCCACCGTATTGTTCTCAACCACGCTGTCCTTCATGTGTTGAAACATGGTGTACCTGAGGTTTATCATCACTTCCGAGGCCAACAAGTAGTAAGTGACCAAAGTGGTGAAGTTTGGCTCTTGGAGGTAACCCCCTTTGGGCACAATATTGGTAGCCACCATCTCATACAAGATCCTTCGCTCGGGTGTAAGCTGTCCAAGCTTGTACTCCTTTGGCCTTCCAAGCGGACCTAACTGGCGGCCGAAGTGATCCAACCCCAATTTCTGCAAATTCGCGGCTGGAAAGATCGACTCACTTGGCCAGTCACCCCTTACGTAAAGGTCCACTGGTTCATCTTTGTCCTCGTACGTGTTCTTGAGGGCTGCATTGAACAGTTCAGGACTGATTTCGAACTCCTTCTTGTTGACCTTGGTCTTCCACTTATCAGCCACCTGTCGGAAGTTAGCGTAGATTTGCATTGTCTCCTCTAGATAACCCGGGTCCTTCACCTTCATCAATGTGTCCGCACCCGAATAATTTAGCAAGCCCCACACCCCTTTCAAGCCTAGCTCTTCAACCTTACTCTCATCCACCACAAGTAAGGTGTTCAACTGCGACTTAGCATCCTCAAAACTCCTATATTTGAGGTAAGCAGATTCACTGACAAACTTAGTTTTATCATAAACTATAACCTCGCTCGATTGTTCAACCTTCTTCTTTCCCCTCGGAGCCATGTTTCTTATTATCCAAAGTACCTATCAAGAATACCTAACATCAATCCTATTCCTATGATTGAACCCCAGTTTCAACAAAGCAAATCAACAGAAAGCTAAAATACTGATTTTGGCATCAACTTAAAATATTAAAATCATGGCATCCAGATTAACAATGGGTAAGATGAAACGGGTCAGGAACTTACCAGATGTATGGAATACGGCGGTGGGGGAGCAAATTTCCGGCTTGACGGTGGCTGGTCGGCGGTGGGCGAGCTGAGGATGCAGGGTTTTTTTGGGAGTTTTTTTGAAATATTGGGGATCTGCTTTTTGATTGACAGGGCCCAGCAGTTGACTATTTATGTTTGTGACCGTTACGAATTCGCTTGTAACTCGCCATCAGGCGATTCAAGAGGCGAGTTCGCTTGTTACTCGCCTACAGGCGAGATGGCAGGCGAGATAGCCTGTAACTCGCCTACAGGCGAGCTGGCAGGCGAGTTCGCTTCATTGTTAAAAAATATAGGCCTTTGGGCCAGGGATCTGATAGATGCACTCAACACTCTGATCGCTCATCACTGTATAGTATATGTATAGTGTATGTATAGTATATGTATAGTATATTTGTATATCATGCATGGTGTTTCATGGGCAGTTTGCGCGGGTCGGCGACTTATCGAACCATTCAGTTTTGGTCACATATTTAAACTGATCAGTTGGACCCTGCTCCACCGATGTGGGAAAATTGATGTGACGTGGAGGCGAGTTCGCCTGCAACTCGCCTGCAGGCGATTTAAGAGGCGAGGTCGCTTGTAACTCGCCAACAGGCGGGCTGGCAGGCGAGTTCGCTACATTGTTAAAAAATATAGGCCTTTGGGCCAGGGATCTGATAGATGCACTCAACACTCTGATCGCTCATCACTGTATAGTATATGTATAGTGTATGTATAGTATATGTGTATATCATGCATGGTGTTTCATGGGCAGTTTGCGCGGGTCGGCGACTTATCGAACCATTTAGTTTTGGTCACATATTTAAACTGATCAGTTGGACCCTGCTCCACCGATGTGGGAAAATTGATGTGACGTGGAGGCGAGTTCGCTTGGACACCCGCCTCTAAGCGAATTGAATAGGCGAGTTCGCCAGTATTTAACCAAAATAAATTCTTTAACTAATATTGAAATAGGAGTATATATGAATCTTTATGTAATTTCAAATTGTTTTTTTGTTCACATTTGCGATCAACTATGAACTTGGTAGGTCGAATTCTGGATGTAGTATACACTTTCATGTCCAATTTCTTTTAATCGCTCACGGTTTGACCAAGCTAGATCTCTAGCTCGAACTCGTTCGAATATGTGGCGCAGTCGTCCCGAGCTTGTACATTATATATATGTATATATAATTCGGTATGCGGTTAATATATCAATTTGGTATATAATTTGGCCTTTGGCCGATCAAACTTGGAACTCACTAATCACAATAACACGACCACTAGTGTAATTTGGCCTTTTGGTTCTATTGTTCCGGAGTCCCGAACGCAAAACTTCTGCACAAAATTAGTCAAACTATTATTTTAATGGTAATATTTTATATTTTATTTAATATGACCTTTTGTTAATTTTATATATTAAAAAATATATCTGTGATAGAAATTACACATTTTTTTTAAAAAAATAATCAGAAGTTAGTGTAATTAATTACAATTTAAGTACTCAAGTTGTAATTACAATTTCAGTACTCTAACCGCAACTAGAATACTTAAATTGTAATTAATTACAGTAACCTCTAATTATTGAACCATTTAGTTTTGGTCATATATTGAAACTGATCAGTTGGACGCTACTCCACCGATGTGGGAAAATTGATGTGACGCGGAAGCGAGTTCGCTTGGCCACTCGCCTCCAAGCGAATTGAATAAGCGAGTTCGCCAGTTTTAAAACAAAATAAATTCTTTAACTAATATTGAAATAGGAGTACATATGAATCTTTATGTAATTTCCAATTGTTTTTTTGTACACATTTGCGATCAACTATGAACTTGGTAGGTCGAATTCTGGATGTAGTATACACTTTCATCACAATAACACGACCACTAGTGTAATTTGGCCTGTGGCCGATCAAACTTGGAACTCACTCATCACAATAACACGACCACTAGTGTAATTTGGCCTTTTGGTTCTATTGTTCCAGAGTCCCGAACGCAAAACTTCTGCACAAAAATAGTCAAACTATTATTTTAATGGTAATATTTTATATTTTATATTTTATTTAACATGATCTTTTGTTAATTTTATATAGCGAGAATAACATTCATCCGGATGATCCTGATATAGGCCTTATCAGGCACCAATAAGATAATGACACGTGTACAATTGTAATGTTTTAATTGGTTAAGATATTTTTAGTAAAGTTCTAAAACCCTAATTTAGAATGCCTAAACCCGTCTGGGTAATGATTGAACACGTGACCCAATCATAAATTAGTTAAAGATGATGTGTCGTTATTTAATTGGTGCCTGATATTGCCAATATCAGGATGATCCTGATATATATTAAACTGTTTTATATATTAAAAAACATATCTGTGATAGATATTACACATTTATAAAAAAAAATAATTAGAAGTTACTGTAATTAATTACAATTTCAGTACTCTAGTTGTAATTACAATTTTAGTACTCTAGTTGCGGTTAGAGTAGGCAGAAGCTGGATGAGTTGCAGGAAATGGTGGTGGAAGTTTTGTGTATGATGGAGATGTACTTTCCCCCGGCCTTTTTTGACATAATGATCCACGTGATTGTCCATTTGGTGAGGGAGGTAAAATTATGTGGCCCAGTTTACTTGAGATGGATGTATCCATTTGAGCAGTACATGTCGATTTTTAAGCATTTCGTGAAGAACAGATATAGGCCTGATGCTAGTATAGTTCAACGTTATGTCGCAGAAGAGGTTATTGAGTTTTGTACCAACTATATGAAAGATGTTGCCACAGTGGGGATCCCAAATGCTAGGCACGATGGTAGAGTGGACGGGCACGGGCTCAAGCATCATAGTTTGTTTAGTCCTACCGCCGCCGACATGGATGCTGTCCATTTATATATCCTCAGAAATCACGAGGCGGTGACCCCTTATGTTGACATACACATGGATCAGATTAGAGTGTCAAATGCATGGACTGTCGGTGATGTGAGGATCCTGGAAAAGCATTGTGCCAATTTCGTTCGGTGGCTGCAAGCTCACATTCAGCAAGGGGACCATCCTGATATTGTCAAGCTGTTATGTAGAAGACCCCTCGGCACTGTTTCCTCTTTTGGTTGGTACGACATAAACGGTTATACTTTTGGAACCAAATGGTCGGATGAGAGGTCAACTAACCAAAACAGTGGTGTGGTAGTACCAGGTGAGGCAGTTCATGGATGCGAAGCATACTACGGGACGATCACCGACATCTGGGAGATTGACTTTATCAGTGCCACAATTCCAGTGTTCAAGTGTGAGTGGGTGAAAGAATGTGGCGGGGTGCGGAAAGAGGATTACGGCACAACCCTGGTGAATCGCAGTGTTCTTGGCTCTGAGGTGATTCGTTTATCATGGCGTGTCAGGCGCACCAAGTGTTTTATGTGACGGATCCACAGGATAACCGGTGGGAGATTGCGGTGAATGGTAAGCAAGCGCTTCTTCACAATGGCAATGACGAGGATCGCAGCTTTGGAACAGATATCGGGGACCTTCTGGGTTTAGAGCCTAACGAAACCTTAACTGAAAAGGTATTTTGAAAAGGTATTTTGCGCGGAACGATCACACGGAGGGCATTTGGATCACACGGAGGACATTTGGTATGGACTGAATTAGTATTCATGTATGCTTGAAACGTGTTTCACTCATAGCATAGGCGTGAATAAAGACGACTTCTCTTGTACAAATCGCCTGTAAGCGTTACTAGAGGCGATATCGTATCTCTATTCGCCATCCTTGAAACTACGTCGTTTTTGTAGTTTTACTTTATGCCTTGGCATTTAGGTGGTGGCGGTTCCGTAAGCCATCTCGCCTGTTACTGGCGAGTTCGCTTCTTCAGTCGTCTGTTAGGCTCTGTTGAAACAGGCGAGATTAGAAGCGAACTCGTTTCAGTTATAACACCACAAGCGAATTTGGTTGCGAGTTCGTTTCTGACTTTACATAAACAGTATTTTAGTACTAGCAACACTATAAAAGACTATATCGACACCGGTTTAACACATGAACAATTATATGTAATTTAAACAATAAGCGCATATGAACTGTAAGCACCAAATTTTATTGAATAATGCAATCAAAACGAAGAAATCGTTAAATTGTAGCAATACAATTTGAAAAATTGTCCCTAGACTACATCCACATGTCTAGGAAGAGTTGTCTCCGCCTTCCTGGTCTTCATTGTCAGGAGTGGCCGCCGAAGGATTTTTTCGGGCATATGCTCTTAGAAAACCACGAAGCAAGTGGCTGTTCTTCCACCCCGTCTTGCGGAGATTAGCAAGCTCTGTCCTCATCGCGAAGTTCGACTCCTCAAGCCCCTTATAATATGCTTCCGCACTCACTAGTAAATGGAGAACATTGAAAATGTTAAATTTAGATATTGAACACAATATAATGGAACTTAAATATAATTTGTATCCCCTTACCTCCGATTTGCTCAGGTTCCGGCTCCACGGCCTTCTCTCCGTTTGGCTGCCAAGTCCCCCCAACCAATGACCACTTTTTCTTCTCAAAGTATTCCTTGGTGTAGTACTCACACGGCTTGGCGGTGTTGGAGAATTTCAACTTCGGATGCTTGGACCGGAGGAACATTGTTATGAAGTTTGCGTAGGGCAACTTCTTAGCCACCGTATTGTTCTCAACCACGCTGTCCTTCATGTGTTGAAACATGGTGTACCCGAGGTTTATCATCACTTCCGATGCCAACAAGTAGTAAGTGACCAAAGTGGTGAAGTTTGGCTCTTGGAGGTAACCCCCTTTGGGCACAATATTGGTAGCCACCATCTCATACAAGATCCTTCGCTCGGGTATAGGCTGTCCCAGCTTGTACTCCTTTGGCCTTCCAAGCGGACCTAACTGGCGGCCGAAGTGCTCCAACCCCAATTTCTGCAAATTCGCGGCTGGAAAGATCGACTCACTTGGCCAGTCACCCCTTATGTAAAGGTCCACTAGTTCATCTTCGTCCTCGTACGTGTTCTTGAGGTCTGCATTGAACAGTTCAGGACTGATTTCGAACTCCTTCTTGTTGACCTTGGTCTTCCACTTATCAGCCACCTGTCGGAAATTAGCGTAGAATTGCATTGTCTCCTCTAGATAACCCGGGTCCTTCACCTTCATCAATGTGTCCCCACCCGAATAATGTAGCAAGCCCCACACCCCTTTCAAGCCTAGCTCTTCAACCTTACTCTCATCCACCACAAGTAAGGTGTTCAACTGCGACTTAGCATCCTCAAAACTCCTATACTTGAGGTAAGCAGATTCACTGACAAACTTAGTTTTATCAAAAAATATAACCTCGCTCGATTGTTCAACCTTCTTCTTTCCCCTCGGAGCCATGTTTCTAATTAACCAAAGTACCTATCAAGAATACCTAACATCAATCCTATTCCTATGATTGAACCCCAGTTTCAACAAACAAAATCAACAGAAAGCTAAAATACTGATGAACTTAAAAATTTGAAAACATGGCATCCAGATTAACAATGAGTAAGATGAAACGGGTCAGGAACTTACTAGATGTATGGAATATGGCAGTGGGGGAGCAAATTTCCGGCTTGACGGTGGCTGGTCGGCGGTGGGTGAGCAGAGGAAGCAGCGATTTTGCGTGAGTTTGGGGGAAAAATTGGGGATCTGAGTTTTGATCGACAGGGCCCAGCAGTTGACTATTTATGTTTGTCAAGGTTACGAGTTCGCTGGTAACTCGCCTACAGGCGATTAACGAGGCAAGTTCGCTTGTTTGTTATTATATCAATTCAATCTTGTTTCGAATTCGCTTGTAACTCGCCTACAGGCGAGCTGGGAGGCGAGTTCGCTTCATTGTTAAAAACTATAGGCCTTTGGGCCAGGGATCTGATAGATGCACTCAACAATCTGATCGCTCATCACTGTATAGTGTATGTATAGTGTATGAAGACAACCTTTAACATTTCGTCATTATCTTCGTCCGGAGAAAACGGGCCACCATCTGAACCAACGGGATCTTCTCCATCCTTAGCACTTTCGGGCTCGTCAACCTGTTCTGCTTCCTCCTCTTCTGGATCCTCCTCTTCTGGTTCCGCTTCACTTTCAGGGTCATCCGCCTCCGCGTCCATTGGTGGCAAAGGCTGAACGGAAAAGTCTGGCATCCCTTCCTCGTCGCTAAGCTCAGGTTCCAAGTCTAGCATCCTGCCAAACTCCAATATCATCTCCGTTTCCTTGGCTTGTTCCAACTTCACCTGTTCTATTTCCGCTGAAAGCTGTCCCATCATCACGACCATTCGCTCACACCACTGAAGTTCCCGTCCTGCCAAAACACATCAAATCCATTAGAATATTGTATAGGCGCAAACAAATAAATCTAATAAAATATCAAGTTTGGGTAGAATCGACTTACCCGGACTCAAAACACCACGCGCACTTTAACTCGAAGCACTATCCTTCTTCTTCTTTATGACCCCATCGGCGCCAAGTGCCAATCCCTTGCTACGCAGCCATTTCTCGGTGTAGTGCATAACTGGCTCTGGCCGACTAACCGGTCTAATACCCTTCTTCTTTATCATCGCCGTGATAAGCTGGCCATATGGGATCGTTTCATCAGATTTGTCCTTGGCACGCTTCAGCATGTACTTCACAATCGCGTACCCTGGATTGATCTTCAATCCCTCCATGATGTAATAGAACAACATCAAATTGGCAATAGTAGGCTCGCAAGGGTGACCACCCGATGGCATGACATTCGAGCATATCAACTCGAACACATACCTCTGCTCCTGAGTGAGAACGCCAATATTGTACTTCTTTGGAGTACCTTCCACCTTGCTACGCGACTTAAAGTATTTTCTACGCATAGCAACGGGTTCTAGGGGGTTCAAACTAGACAAAGATGGGAAGTTTTGGGTGTGGTAACACTCGTAAGGACCGTTTGGATCTAACGGCCTTAAGTGGTCAACCGACACATACGGGCAACCTATCACCTCATTAATGAAATACTTATCAACCTTAAACCTTACTCCCCTAACCATTGTCTCCCCCTCTTCGGCGTCCTTTGCAAAAGTCATATTTGCATAAAACTGTAAACACTCATCCTTATGCACCGGCTCTCTCGACATCAACATCCCTTCTAGATGCGTTGCCTTAAAATAGTCTACAATTTTACCAAACCCTAACGACTCTATCCGATCTTCATCAAAAACCCTAGCATTCAACAAGAAGCGACGAGAAAATTGTTCGTACCTAGCCTCGGTCTTTGTGCTGACGAACAGAAACGTCTCCTCATCCTCCTCAGTCGCAGGGTTACCCGCCGGATTCTCGGCTGGCCCACCAGTTTCAGGCGGGTTCCTGGTGGCGGTGCGGCGACAAACTGGTGGCGGTGTGGCGGTGCGGCGACGGACTGGTGGCGGGTTGGCGGTGATGGGAGGTTCCAGAAGTATGGCCGCCAGTTTCAGGTGGGTTCCTGGTGGCGGTGCGGCGGTGGGGCGACGGACTGGTGGCGGTGTGGCGGTGCGGCGACGGACTGGTGGCGGGTTGGCGGTGATGGGAGGTTCCAGAAGCGAGTTCGCCGCCGCCGCCGCCTGTAGATCCACCGGCCGGGCGATCGCGTCTCCGGCGAGGTTGAAGGTCGGCGAGTGTCTCTTCACGCATTCCGGTCGGCTCCGCTTCGGGTGGAGCAGTGGGGGTGGTCTTCCGGCGCTTGGGGGCTGGTGGGGTGAGGGTTTTACCGGCTGATTTGCTCCGGCCCATGGTGTTGCAGGGATTTTCCGATTTGGGGATTTAGGGTTTTGCGGGTGGAAGTTGGGGGGTTCTGAAATCGCCACCCGCAAAACTTGTTTTTGTATTTTTTTATAAATAAAATACGCTGGCGAACTCGCCTCTTCCATTTGCCTGTAGGCGAAATTGGTTACGAAATCGTGTGATCCACGTCGCGCGTGGATTTCACTATGAAACGAACTCGCCTGTGTGTTCGCCTATAATTTCAACCAACTGGCGAACTCGCCTCAATTTTGTTTGTAGGCGAACGTTGTAACGATTTCGCTTCTATACAATCATCAAACCCTTAACCCTAAACTCTGAACCCATGCCCGGCAACCCACACGATAAAAACCAAACCCATTTATCATCGAGATTGGGAATGACAACCTTCAATCAAGCGAGTAGTGCGTAACTCGTCTAGACTCGAGAACTATATTAACCATGTTCGAGTCGACTCGAGAACTAGCGAGTTAATAATACTCAACTCGAACTCGTTATTATTTATCGAGTATCGACACTGCTTGCGAGTTCGAACTCGAATTGTTTTTTTCTCTTTTTAAATAAAAATTTTACTACTTCTATACTATGAAAATTTTCTAATTATATATATGTGCGTTTAAATACCTGTTCAATATTGAAATTATTAGCATCCTTAGAAATTATTAATGTAAATACCAATGCAATTAATTAGTTTATTCAATATTGAGTAGTAACAGAAAACTAGCTAGATTAGATGATTGAACTAATATAGTATAACCTAATAATATTATAAACTTGCAACTGATTATACTTACCGAGTTACGCACGAGTTTTTCAAGTCGAGTTAGATCGAGTCGTGTGATAGCCAATTCCCAGACTCAATTACCAGACTCAATTACCACCCCTATTCTCATCTAAAACTGGATACTTTTTGTTCATTAACTCCCGAGATGTGTGATCGCGAAGTCGGCTCTTTAACGGGGTAACGACGTTGCCTGTATGTATAACGTCATCCAGACTATGAGTAATACCACATGCATTACAGAAGAACTAAATGTCTACACTTTCAGTCTAAAGTAGCAAAGTAGCATAACAAAGTTAATATTAATCGCATAACAAAGTAGCAAATATTCAGAAAATAATTATTATGGGTTCATCAACTTGCTAGCTAGCGATACCGCAAGGGGTATTCGCCTCTAGCCGATGCAGGTTGCGGTATCGTAACCTGGTTAAACAGTAACCGACCAAATATACTATTCAGGCATGTTTTGTCCAACTTTACCATACTATATATATCTTTTATCCCGGATTTTGCTAACCTCTTCACCATTTTCACCATTCATTCCCATCTACCCCTCCTTCTCTCTCACCTTATCCCCCCCTCAACTTCCATCTCAAATCCTTGCATTCCAAATCCATTCTTGCATCATTTCTTGGTGAAATCTCATCAAAACCAACCACAAACTCACCCTAAAATCTAGCACATATATTTTGTGTGAAGAACTAAACCCTATAAAGCTTGTAACCCACCAAAAACACCAAAATCTCCTTCAACTTTGGTTGAATATTACAAATCTCGCTACTTTGTGTGTCTAAGAGCAACAAACAACTAATATCTTCTTCTACAATTAAGGTATGAGACTCAAATTTGAAGTATTATTCAAAGCACATCTTATTTAGTTACTTTTTGAGATATATTGGTTGAATGGCATGCTTGAATAGACATTATCCATGCTTAGTCCCTATCCATAACATATGTGTTTCATGACTATGTTAAAATCAAATTTAGAAGCCATAGCTCCCTTTATTTGTTACTTTCATGTGGCATTCTAACATGTTAGCCTACCTTAGGTTCACTTTGGTTATACAATTCAACAAATCCGTTTTTTCCTTGTTTTAACTAGTCATGCTTGTGTTATTTTACTTCTACAACTCATTCAACATGGTTTTGTTGTTGTTTTACCTAGTCATAATAGTGCTAATTAGTTAAGATTCTATTTCTATCCATCCTTAGATAGCAATGGTGACCACTTCAACCACTTCAAGTGCCCAACCAAAGAAGCGAGGTAGCAACTCGAAGAAAGGCCTACAAGTCCGCTCACATTGTCGAGTTCTACAAAGAAGAATGAGAAGAGGAGAACTAACACACATAGGATTTAATGCTAAGGGTGTATGCAACCGACCAAAAAAAAGAACGTTCAAAATGGTCAAGTTGGTGTGGCCGAGTTGGAAGAACGTTTATTGAGATAACGGAGGATAATTGGAGAACCGTCCCATCAAAAAAGAAGGAGGAAGTTTGGGTAGAATGCCAAGTAAGTAACATTTAACCTTTCAATGATCTATCTACTCAATATTATACATCTTCATAATATATAGACATAATACATGCTACATATTTTGGCGTAGAGACCTTTTGAAATAGAATCTAATGACATGGAAGTGGTGAGAAAGAAGGCATTCAACATCGTCTCCAAAGCTTTTCGCGAGCACAAGCATGCTCTAAGAAAAGACTACTTGTATGAGAAGGGAAAGAGGCTAGGTCAAGATCCAAGAGACCGATACAATCATATTACAACCGATGCGTGGGAGGCCTTCAAGCAAGCATCGCTTGAAAATAAGACTTCGGTGAGTCACAAACTATAACTTCGGTGACATAACCTCCTCTTATCTATTACATTAATGATGACATGTGATACGGTATCTTCTTGAGCAAAGGGGAAATGGGACAAGAAGGTCACATCGGCGAAATCAATAACAATGCCATACACCGGTGGTAGGTCGGGGTATTTGGGTGTAGGTGAGAAGGAGGGGCTTAGGGAGAAGGAGGAACTAGTGAAGGAGTTGGTATTAGGGGGGATGGACGAGGCGGAAGCTCGGTATGTCATAGTGGAAAAGGACGCCGAGGATTATACTAGACAAAAACTCTTCGTGTTGGGTCGAATTAGAGACTCGGATCGTAAGTTCACTTCGGAGGATGCGGAAAAATGTGCAAAGAGGGTGGTTAGTCTATCTATCTTACATTATCTTACTATCTATTGTAGTCTTATTTATTTTTGTTGTTGCTTTCAAATATTCTTCACAACCACTTTCACCTAGTACAACTTCATTTGATAATAGGAACTTCTTGAGCGCCAAAAGGAGGAGGGTACCTTTATCCCGTGTGGGAAGAAGGATGTCTTGAATGAAGCTTTTGCTCTTGGGAAGAAAAAGGAACACCCGGGAAGAGCATTAGGTGTTGGAGGTTACGCGACACAAGAAGAGGTTTTTGGGATTAAGCAAGCTTGGGGCAATCCTAAACCATCACAACTACAACGAGCTTTGAGCGAGGTGGCGGCGACAAAGGCGGAAATGAAGGATTTGAGGGAGGTGATGAAAGACATAGCACAACACACCAACTATCCCCACATCGAGAGGTTAGGAGGTACACAACCAAATCTTCCACCATCATCAAAGGGTTCTCAAGCATCACCTCAAATTGTGGAGGATGAAGGTGAGAATGTGGAAATGGAGGAGGAACTAGTGCCTCCTACTCCACCTTCATCACCCATCAAGTTGAATGCGGCGCATTCCATTCAAGTTGATAAGGTTAGTACAAATTTTGCTAATTTAGAACATCGTTGGTTTATAATCTCTTTCTAAAAATAGTTGGATGATGATTTCTCTTGTGCTTTCATTTATGATAGAACCCCCCTTGCAAGCTATATGTTTCGCAAGGTACCAAATCAAAACCACTCCATGTCGCCAATGGCACATGCGACCCAAGTGCGGTGAAACACAATCGTGTTGACATCCCCGCGGGATTTTTTAGTGTTCGCATTACCGATGTTTTGATAGACAACAAATGCTACCTGTGAAGGAGTCACCGATGGTAAGAGTTGGGGAGGCTAAAGGTTTCCTTGTTCTATGGCCAAAATGGTTGGTGCTTGATGAAAAATCCACCTCCATACCCCGTAGGAAACCACAAACTCCACAAAATCCACAAATACCCGTGCATGCCTTGCCTATAGCTAGACAAACATTAGACCCCATGCTCGTGGAGTTTATGAAAGCCCTTCCACCCTTCGTCCGAGTCTTTTATGATTTGATATCCTCGCACGACAAGAATGCATGCTATGCCTTTCTCGGAAATGAAAGGTGCTTTACCATGACAAAGGACATCCACGTACCATGGGAGGATTTTGAATATTTCTGGAATTTCAATGAACTTCCCGCCACCATTCTTTGCCTCAATCAAATGTAAGCCATTTGTATGTGTTTCATGAGAATACTCAATTATCAAACCATATATGATTACATCCTCGTCATGATTGTCTACTACATTCACAGGTTCTTGCATCACCATGCCTATCACCGGAGCAAGCATTTCATTGGATTTTTGCATCCAATGCATTTGCAAGCTAGTATGGAGAGCAATAGGCAAATACTTGATTACTTGAATTCTACTCTCTCCGACAAATCAAAGAAAATATGGATCGGACCATATCTCGAGAGGTATACCTTACAATTTGCTCTATTACTCATGCTAAATATATTGTATTTGCTCTACTGCATTCTTTTTTTATGACCATTATGCTTTCATGTGATTTGTAGTGATCATTGGAGCTTTGTTGCAATAATACCCGCTTTAAAGCAAGTATATTGGATAGACCCACTCAACCGCCCTCCATCACGAACATTCGCCGATCTCCTTGATAATGCAATTCTTCAAGTGAACGACAAAACACTCCTCGACTTCCACCTTATAAACATTCGGGTAAGATGTTGTGCTCATGCTATCACGTCCTTTCAAAAATCAACATTTGCGTTTAAAGTACCATAAGTATAGTAATGTTTTATGTTTTAAACACTTTTGTAGTCTAGGAAGAAATCATCGAACTATGAATGTGGCTATTACACAATGATCTTTGGTTTGATGGTGGTGGATGGTGTTCAAAAAGACATGCTAGATCTTCTAAAGGTACGCTACACGCGTCTAATCTCATTTATATTCGTCGAGATTTCCTAATAAGCGTTATTTTCAATCATAGATATTCAAGGATGATATCACTCCTTTCTCCTTGCAAGAACTTAACGACGGAAGAGACCAAATGGCTAAATATCTGGTCCACAACCGTGCGTTTACCATTGCAAGGCCACAGGTCCCTAACCTCCCCAAGGCATGAAAAAGTATTGTCTCTCTTTTTGGTAGGGGCTTGACATTGGTATCGCACTTGAGTGCTTAGGTTATGCATATTTAGTATTAGTATAGGGGCGTTGGATTTGAATTTGACAGGTTTATGTTGAGTCGGGTATCCCGATTCATGTTTCGAAAGAAACGGGTCAATTTTAACAAATAATTACACAATTCTGTCTTGCACGCAAACGAGTTTTCTTCCATTTTCGCTTCTTGTCGAATCCAGAAGCTAGATCGCTACCTGGCACGCCTTCTACTACAATATAACAAGCGGTCATACACACGGCCTCGCCTATACATTCGCCCACAGAAGCGACGTCGCCTGGCTACTCGCTTGCTAGACTCTGTTGCCCCTGGCGTGCCTCAAACGATTTCGCCTATACGTTCGCCCACAAAAGCGACGTCGCCTGGCTAATCGCTTGCTAGACTCTGTTGCCCCTAGCGTGCCTCAAACGATTTCGCCTCCAATATTCGCCTCCATAGACGGATTCAAAAGGCGAATTCGCCAACCACATTCCCTACAACAAATATGTGCATGACGTCGCCTAATATTCGCCTCTTCTGGCGGTGTCGTATCCCACTCCGCTTGTGCCCATCTGGTCTGGCTACATTTTCAGGTGGCGAGTTCGCTTTATAGTTTCGCCACCTCCAGAAGGCGAACTCGCTTTTCTTTTTCGACCATAAGCGAGATGATACACGATACCGTAACACCATGACCATTGAGTCTTTTTTCAAATTTAATATTCCCATATATTCCGGCGAATACGCCAGCGGTCTCGCCTGCTTCACCCTAGCGAGTCTGGTTACGATTTCGCTTGTGTATTATTAGAAACAAGCGACCAACACAAGCGCGTTCGCCTTAACAGGCGATCACTGGCGGCGATATCGTATCACTCACATTTACAGACACAGGCGACCTGAGGTGGCGAATTCGTAACAGGTATACAGGGCGTTTTTTAAACGCTGCACACGGCGTTTTGAACCGCCGTGCGCAGCATGCATGTTTAAGGCGTTTTGTTAACCGCCCAGAAGAAGTGCCATTTTACGGCACAACCCATTACGGCATTTCCAAAATGCCGTGAATGGTACGAATGAACTGCCTAGAAACCTAAGTCCGTCCACTAGTGGTATAACGGGATAGAGATTTGTTGACTTAATCTGCAATTACACAATTTGAAATAGTTTTAAGAAACTTAGTGTTTAACTGTAACACAATAAGAAACTCTACACATCATGTGTACGCTTGAAAACGCTATCCATCGCTTACCTTTAGAGACAACAGCATAGTAGAGCTTCTTAAATTCTTCACACGTTCACTGACCAACTATCATCACTCATCATACTACCAAGTATCGCTTAATCACATTGCATGCTGATGTACTAAGATGTACTCTGCTTGACATAATGTGATGATCGATATTTTCCAAATTGAGTATTATACTGTTTATATATAAAATGTACATATTTTAGAATATGATAGTGTGTTTAAAAATTTAATCTGAATTATTGATGTTTACATAGAGTTATGTCATACTGCTTATGAACAAAGATGTACTCTACCTGAGTTAATATCATGATGGATATTTAACAAATAGAGTATTATACTGCATCTATATAAAATATATATATGTTAGAATGTGAAATTGCTAAAAAATTCAATTTAGTTTAGTTTGATTTGATGAAATAACATTCAAAAAAATTCAGTAAAACCATTCAAATTCCAGAAGAAATTTAATTATTTTTGGGGTTTGCATGAGGTGATCTTGAAAAGGTGAGAATGGCTTTAAGTTTTTACTAGGAACTCTCAAATATTTTTGAAATATGGAGCACCTCAACCCTATAAATATCAACCCTTTCTCCCTTTAGAACCCCACTAGATCCTTCATTCCCACATTCCCTTCTCCCTTCTCCTATTGTTTTCCTTTTGCTTCCCATGGACTTGTCTATATTCAACGCCCTCCAAAATGACATGATAAATCTAATCATGATTCGTGTTTACTTCGACACGGTTCTTCGTCGGTACGCGACCGTAACAGCGACAGAATGGCATCGACAGTGGCTCACCGACGCTTCTGCACTAGGTCACACAGACTCGACCTATGTCTTGGCCCTATTTGCAATATGCTGCGAGGGTGATATTCAGAGAGGCATGAAATGTAATCACCACCCTGAAGTGAACCGATAAGAAAGGCCTCCGGGAAGCTCGAGTACGCGTCATAACCGGTTTGGGTAACGCTTGGGGTTGGGCGCACTACTGCAGGTTCCTCAGAGTTGGAGTAGTCACGCCCAGGCCGATCTGCTGCGTGGAAAATGCTGCTCTCAATCGCAGAGTGAGGTACGATCGCTGGGAGAGGCTTGATCCAGCGGACATCTCATGTGATGCATGCACCTGCGATCAGGAATTGCTTCACATCCTCGGTCCTCCTTGAGGCTAAATGTTCTAGTTTTTTTGTTGTTTGATTATGTTCTTTCTTTTTTTGCCCAAATTTGTCATGAGGGTAATAACCTTTTGTTTGCCATTTTGGCACATTTCATTATTTAATAAAAAAAATTTTGATACCTTGTCCTTTACATTTTATATAAGTTTATTAATTCTTATTAATTAGCTTTTATAAACATCGCATACTTGTAGCATAAGTTGGCATGATAAAGTTGGCGCCTCACTAGCGAATTCGCTACCTCTGTAACTTATGGTAGCGACCTCGCAACAAGTCGTATTCAGTCAACAAAGCCTAGCTTGAGATTCTCTAATGAGTTCTTAACAACAAAGCTTGACACACCTGACAAACAATTGTTAGGCTTGGAGAGTAACGATATCGCTACAGTCTAGGAACCCATCAGTAAAAACCTTTGAAATTCCATCAGTAATTAATTTGTTTGGGGGTGTGAATGTGGTCAATGAAAAAGTGTGAATGCTTTTACATTATTCTTCTTTTAATACAACAGTTACTAATTTTAGTCTCGGAACTCTCACAATTTTTTAACAAATGTAGAACCTCACCCCTATAAATATCAGCCCTTTCTCCCTTTAGAGCCCCATTAGATCCTTCATTCCCATATTCCCTTCTCCCTTCTCCTATTCTTTGCCTTTTTCTTCCCATGGATTTGACATTTTTCAGCGCCCTCCCAGATGACATGATTCATCTCATAATGATTCGTGTTTTGTTCAAACATATTCTTCGTCGCTACGTGAGCGGAAGAGCGACCGATTGGGCTCGACAGTGGCTCACTGACGCTTCTGCAATAGGTCACAGAGAGTCAGCCTATGCCTTGGCTATATTTGTAATTTGCAAAGGTGATGCTTAGAGAGGCATGGATGTCATCATCACCATGAAGAGAACCGACAAGATAGGCCTCAAGGAAGTTCGGGTACGCGTCATAGCCGAATTGGCTTATGCCTGGGGCAATGCGCACTACTTCGGGTTCCTCAGAGATGTAGTAGTGCCTAGGCCTAAATGCTGCCAGGAACATGCTCACCTCAATCGCGGCTTGAGGTACCGTCGCTACACGAGGGTTGATCCAGCGGACATTTAATGTGATGCATGCACTTGCGAGCAGGAAGTTCTTCACGTCCTCGGTTCTTCTTGAGTTGAAATGTTGTAGTTTCTTTCTTATTTTATTCTGTTGTTTTTTATCTAAAATTTGTTAGGATTGTAATAAGTTTTTGTGTGCCATTTTGGCACATTTAATTATTAATAGATTTTCTTGTTTTGATACCTTGTCCTTTACATTTAATTTTTCATCGTAAGAGTTATTTTTTCAGCAAAATCGCTAGCTAAATCACTAGCTTCATCGTAAGAGTTACTTTTTCTGCAAAATCATTTACTGTTGGTATAGTGCGTGTTCCTACTGATATCGTCAGTGTCACGTTTATTAGTAGCATCAGCACAAGCGAACTCGTCACATACTCGCTTATATGTTACCTGGTCCTAACTATATCGCAACATGTCGTATTCAGTCAACAGAGCCTAGTTGGCAATTCTCTAGTGATATCGCAACGAGATAAGGGCTTTTGGTAGTATATTGGGCTGTAGTAGTAGTGATAGTATAAGTATTGGGCTTTGTCTGACCTGTGACATCAGTAAAAACCTTTGAAATTCCATCAGTAATTAATTAATTTGGGGGGTTTGCATGGGGTGTCCATGGAAATGTGAGAATGCACTCAAACAATTTTAAATCATGATTTAAATGATTTAAACGAAATGATGGTATGGAATAAGACACTAATCATTCTATTGTAAGAATAATTTTCATTTGTTCCGTCGTATGCTGATGTATAACGGGATAGTGATTTGTTGACTTAATCTGCAATTACACAATTTGAAATAGTATTAAGAAACTTAGTGTTTAATTGTAACATAATAAGAAACTCTACACATCATGTGTACGCTTGAAAACGCTATCCATCGCTTACCTTTAGAGACAACAGCATAGTAGAGCTTCTTAAATTCTTCACACGTTCACTGACCAACTATCGTCACTCATCATACTACCAAGTATCGCTTAATCACATTGCATGCTGATGTACTAAGATGTACTCTGCTTGACATAATGTGATGATCGATATTTTCCAAATTGAGTATTATACTGTTTATATATAAAATGTACATATTTTAGAATATGATAGTGTGTTTAAAAATTTAATCCGAATTATTGATGTTTACATAGAGTTATGTCATACTGCTTATGGACAAAGATGTACTCTACCTGAGTTAATATCATGATGGATATTTAACAAATAGAGTATTATACTGCATCTATCTAAAATATATATATGTTAGAATGTGAAATTGCTAAAAAATTCAATTTAGTTTAGTTTGATTTGATGAATTAACATTCAAAAAAATTCAGTAAAACCATTCAAATTCCAGATGGAATTTAATTATTTTTGGGGTTTGCATGAGATGATCTTGAAAAGGTGAGAATGGCTTTAAGTTTTTACTAGGAACTCTCAAATATTTTTGAAATATGGAGCACCTCAACCCTATAAATATTAACCCTTTCTCCCTTTAGAACCCCACTAGATCATTCATTCCCACATTCCCTTCTCCCTTCTCCTATTAATTTCCTTTTGCTTCCCATGGACTTGTCTATATTCAACGCCCTCCCAAATGAAATGATAAATCTAATCACGATTCGTGTTTACTTCGACACGGTTCTTCGTCGGTACGCGACCGGAACAGCGACAGAATGGCATCGACAGTGGCTCACCGACGCTTCTGCACTAGGTCACACAGACTCGACCTATGTCTTGGCCATATTTGCAATATGCCGCGAGGGTGATATTCAGAGAGGCATGAATGTAATCACCACCCTGAAGGGAACCGATAAGAAAGGCCTTCGGGAAAATCGAGTACGCGTCAGAGCCGGTTTGGGTAACGCTTGGGGTTGGGCGCACTACTACAGGTTCCTCAGAGATGGAGTAGTCACGCCCAGGCCGATCTGCTGCGTGGAACATGCTGCCCTCAATCGTAGAGTGAGGTACGATCGCTGGGAGAGGCTTGATCCAGCGGACATCTCATGTGATGCATGCACCTGCGATCAGGAATTGCTTCACATCCTCGGTCCTCGTTGAGGCTAAATGTTCTAGTTTTGTTGTTGTTTGATTATGTTCTTTCTTTTTTTGCCCAAATTTGTCATGAGGGTAATAACCTTTTGTTTGCCATTTTGGCACATTTCATTATTTAATAGATTTTTTTTTGATACCTTGTCCTTTACATTTTATATAAGTTTATTAATTCTTATTAATTAGCTTTAATAAACATCGCATACTTGTAGCATAAGTTGGCGCCTCACTAGCGAACTCGCTACCTGTGTAACTTATAGTAGCGACCTCGCAACAAGTTGTATTCAGTCATTAGAGCCTAGCTTGAGATTCTCTAGCGAGTTCGTAACCACAAAGCTTGACACACCTAACAAACAATTGTTAGGCTTGGAGAGTAGCGAGATAGCTATAGTCTAGGAACCCATCAGTAAAAACCTTTGAAATTCCATCAGTAATTAATTGGTTTGGGGGTGTGAATGTGGTCAATGAAAAGGTGTGAATGCCTTTACATTTTTCTTCTTTTAATACAGCAATTACTAATTTTAGTCTCGGAACTCTCACATTATTTTGACAAATGTAGAACCTCACCCCTATAAATATCAACCCCTTCTCCCTTTAGAGCCCCATCAGAGCCTTCACTCCCATATTCCCTTCTCCCTTCTCCTATTCTTTGCCTTCTTCTTCCCATGGATTTGACATTTTTCAGCGCCCTCCCAGATGACATGATTCATCTCATAATTATTCGTGTTATGTTCAAACACGTTCTTCGTCGGTACGTGAGCGGAAGAGCGACCGATTGGGCTCGACAGTAGCTCACCGAGGCTTCTGGAATAGGTCACGGAGAGTCGGCCTATGCCTTGGCTATATTTGCAATCTGCGAAGGTGATGCTCAGAGAGGCATGAATTTCATCACCACCATGAAGAGAACCGACAAGAAAGGCCTCAAGGAAGTTCGGGTACGCGTCATTGCCGAATTGGCTTACGCCTGGGGCAATGCGCACTACTTCGGGTACCTCAATGTAGTAGTGCCTAGGCCTAGATGCTGCCAGGAACATGCTGACCTCAATCGCGGCTTGAGGTACCATCGCTACACGAGGTTGATCCAGCGGACATCGAATGTGATGCATGCACTTGCGAGCAGGAAGTGCTTCACGTCCTCGGTTCTTCTTGAGTTGAAATGTTGTAGTTTCTTTCATATTTTATTCTGTTGTTTTTTATCTAAAATTTGTTAGGATTGTAATAAGTTTTTGTGTGCCATTTTGGCACATTTAATTATTGAATAACTTTTCTTGTTTTGATACCTTGTCCCAAACATTTTACTTTTTCATTGTAAGAGTTATTTTTTCAGCAAAATCGCTAGCTAAATCACTAGCTTCATCGTAAGAGTTACTTTTTCTGCAAAATCATTTACTTTTGGTATAGTGCGTGTTCCTACTGATATCATCTGTGTCACATTTATTAGTAGCATCAGCACAAGCGATTTCGTCACATACTAGCGTATATGTTACGTGGTCCTAACGATATCGCAACGTGTCGTATTCAGTCAACAGAGCCTAGTTGGCGATTCTCTAGCGATATCGCAATGAGATAAGGGCTTTTGGTAGTATATTGGGCTATAGTAGTAGTGATAGTATAAGTGTTGGGCTTTGTCTGACCTCTGACATCAGTAAAAACCTTTGAAATTCCATCAGTAAAATAATTTATTTTGGGGGTTTGCATGGGGTGTCCATGGAAAGGTGAGAATTCCTTTACATTTTCCTTTCATTAATACCATAATGAATGATTTTTGTCTAGGAACTCTGACATATTTTTGAATAATGGAGCACCTCAGCCCTTTAAATATCAACCCCTTATCCATTTAGAACCTCATTAGAGCCTTCATTCCCACATTCCCTTCTGCCTTCTCATATTCTTTGCCTTCTGCTTCCCATGGATGTGTCTCTATTCAACGCCCTCCCAGCTGACATGATAAATCTGGTAATGATTCGTGTTATGTTAGACTGGGTTCTTCGTCGCTACGTGAGCGGAATAGCGACCGAGTGGGCTCGACAGTGGCTCACCGAAGCTTCTGCAATAGGTCACACACCGTCGACCTATGTGTTGGCTGTTTTTGCAATCTGCGAAGGTGACATTCAAAGAGGCATGAATGTGATCACAACCATGAAGAGAACCGACAAGCAGGGCCTCTGTCTAGCTCGGGAACGCGTCAAAAGAGGTCTGAGATACGCTTGGGGTTGGAGACACTACCTCAGGTACTTCTCAGAAGCAGCAGTTAGGCCTAGGCCGATCTGCTTCAATCCGCATGCTGGCCTCAATAACTGGGTGAGGTACGATCCCTGGGCACCCCTTGATCCGGCGGACATCACCTGTGATGCATGCACTCGCGATCAGGAACTGTTTCATGTCGTCGGTGAACGAATGATCTACTAGTATTAGTTGTTTGTTCTTCAGTACGTATTTTTGTATCATAAGTTTGTTTCGATTCTAATGAACTTGTGTTTGCCATTTTGGCACATTTAATTACTGAATAGCTTTTCTTGTTTTGGTATCCTGTCCCTTACATTTTATTTTTTCATCCTAAGAGCCCATATCGTATCAGCAAAATCATTTACTTTTTGTATAGTGCGTGGTTATAGCGATCTTGTCACCGTCACTTTTCATGATGATTTATTAGTAACAGAACACGAAGCGAAATCGCAACTAACTAGCGCCTGTTTACGAGGTCCTAACGATATCGCAACATATCGTATTCAGTCAACAGAGCCTAGCTAGAGAATCTTTAGCGATATCGCAGTGTATTTTCTCTATCCTTGCGAATTCGTAACAACAAAGATTGACACAATAAAAAAACACAACATTGACGTGGATTGATGCGAGTTCGCTACATGATAAGAACCGATCAAAAAATTTTTTTGGTTTTGGGTCTATATTGGGCGTATAAGTGTTGGGAATTAGCCTGTATAAGTATCGGACCTTAGCCACGTAAGTATTGGGCCTCATCCTTGGTGTTTCATTTTCAGTTTGCGCTGGTCGGCGACTTATCGGACCCTTGTAAAATGTAACCGTATATAAACTGAAAAATCACCTTCTAATCAGCCGATGTGGGACAAATGTTGTCGAGTTTTATTACGTGTTCGCTACTGCACATGATCACATAGAACAACAAAACTTATGAATGGCATAGTAGCGACCTCGCTAGGTTAATACGAATAAAATTAGTTGCGATCTCGCTAGTAGTACTGTTGAGATATAATTTAATATGAATTTAATTAGTTGCGATATCGCTAGTATTACTGCCGAGAATTAAACCCTAGCAGCATGTTACATGGCGAAATCAACTTTTGAGTAGCCAGCGAACTCAATCAACCTCACATGCACTGTACATTCCCAACTCTCATATACGACCTATACAGTAGCGAAACCGCAACATCACTCGCCACATCCTAGCGACTAGGTTACGATATGTTGCATATTCTCGCCTGCTTAAATTAGGGTTTAGGCAACCTTACGAGATCGCAAAGGCCAAAGTACATACTAACGAGCTAAGCTACGATTTCGCTACATAGACGTTTAACTTACGACAAATGTTACGAGTTCGTAACAATCCTCTCCATTTAAGGCGGATCCTTTCTTTCCGCCTTAAATATGAACATTTTTACGTTAGAACTGATTTCCGCCTTCAACAACGTCTATCCGTCTTAAATTTTTTTTTTCCCTAACCTACGATATTAGCGAGTTCGCAATGTTCAAGCAAGGCGGAGAAAAACGCTAACGCCTCAAACGCCTTAAATATGTGTCTTGCACCAACCCCTTTGTAGTAGTGCATCCTTCACTCTGACTTCTTTTTGTATTTTTCTTTTTCAAAAATAAAAGGCACAAAACAGTAAATACTAAAATACAACAAATAAGAGGTGAGCAGAGGTACCTCAAATTCGACAAACACCTAAGTGTTGTCTTAGTGTCTCAAATGTTGCAGAATCCAGAGGTTTGGTTAAGATATCTGCAAACTATTCAGCACTAGGAACAAATTCAATGGTCAGTTCCTTCTTTTCCACCAAGTCTCTGATGAAGTGGTGCTTGATGTCTATGTGCTTTGTCTTCTTATGATCAAAAGGATCATGGAAGAGATCAATGGCTCCCTTATTATCACATTTGATGAGTAGGACATCATGCTTGAATCCATAGTCTTTCAACATCTGCTTCCTCCATAGTAGTTGCTGGCAACAACTTCCAGCTGCTAAATACTCAGACTCAGTGGTAGACAGTGAAATAGAATTCTGTTTCTTGCTGTACCATGACACCAGATTCCCACCTACATAGAAACATCCCCCAGTGGTACTCTTCCTGTCTTCAAAATTCCCAGCCCAATCAGAATCACTGTAGCTAATAATCTCAGCTTGACATCCTCCAGAATATCAGAGACCATAATCAGCAGTTCCATGTACATATCTGATAATCCTCTTGACTGCAGATAAATGACACTCCTTAGGATCAGATTGAAATCTAGCACATAGTCCGACACTCAAACAAATATCTGGTCTGCTTGTAGTAAGATATAGTAGGCTTCCAATTATACTTCTATAGAGCTTAATGTCTACTCTCACACCATACTTGTCATAAGTTAGTTTCTCTGTTGATGCCATTGGAGTTCACATGCTCTTAGAGTCATCCATCTCAAATCTCTTAACCAAGTTTAAAGTGTACTTGGTTTGATTAATGAAGATCCCCTCCTTGTGCTGTTTGACTTGGAGCCCTAAAAAATAAGACAGCTCACCAACCATACTCATCTCAAACTCACTCTTCATCATCTCTATAAAGTTATCAACCAACTTTAGAGATGTTGACCCAAAAACAATGTCATCTACATAAATTTGTGCAAGCAGAATATGTTTATCATGTTTAAACACAAAGAGCGTTCGGTCTACTCCACCTCGTCGATAGCCTTTTTGCAGAAGAAATTGGGTGAGATGCTCATACCAAGCCCTGGGAGCTTGCTTAAGACCATATAACGCCTTTTTTAGTCTGTAAACGTGATCAGGGAGATAGGAATCTTCAAAACCCTTAGGTTGTTCAACATATACTTCTTCATTGACGATGCCATTCAACAATGCACTCTTGACATCCATCGGAAACAACTTAAACTTCATAATACACGACATAGCAAGTAAGAACCGGACAGATTCTAACCTTGCAACTGGAGCAAAGGTAGCATCAAAGTCAACACCTTCAGCTTGAGTATACCCTTGAGCTACAAGTCTGGCCTTGTTTATGGTGATATTGCCATCTCCATCAGACTTGTTCTTGAAAATCCACTTAGTGCCAATGACATTGACTCCTGGAGGTCGTGGAACAAGATACCATACATCGCTCCTAGTGAACTGCTCCACCTCCTCTTGGATGGCTGAAATCCAGTACTCATCAGTCAATGCTTTCTTGTGATTCTTGGGCTCTATGGAAGAGAGAAAGTATTGCAACACATGCATTCCAATATTCATTTTGGCGTAGTCCTTCCGTTCTTTTTGCCTCAGATTGTACGTGTTAGGTGGAGAGTTGACAGGTGCAGATGTATCAGATGTTGTAACATCAGATACAGTTGTAATTTCAGGAACTGTGGTAACTTAAGATGGTGTTGTAACATCAGACGATGTTGTAACATCCGACAGTTTTGTAACATCAGGAAGAGATGAATCAATATCTGAACTGATTGACATATCAGGTTCATCTTCAAGTAGAATACCACTGCTGATGTCCTTTATATCTTTAACGACCACATTTTTGGACTCCATCATGACATTTGTACGATTATTGAAAAACCTGTACGCCCTGCTATTTGGAGAATAACCAAGAAAAATACCAACATCAACCCTTTTATCAAACTTACCGAGAGGCTCACGATCTCTGAGAATATAGCATGCACTCCCGAATACATGAAAGTAAGAGACGTTTGGCTTCCTTCCTTTCCAAAGTTCATAGGCATTTTTCTGAGTGAATGGACGGATATAGACTCAGATTATGGTTCAACAAGCAGTATGAACTGCCTCAGCCCACCATTTCTTGGGAGTATCATTTTCTGCCATCATAGCTCTCGACATGTTGATGAGAATCCTGTTCTTGCGTTCAACAATACCATTTTGCTGTGGTGTGATTGGGGCAGAAAACTCATGCTTGATTCCAAGTTTTGCACAGAAGTCCATCATGATAGAGTTAGCAAATTCCCTTCCATGGTCACTCCTTACTCGAACCACTTTAAGACCATCATGTGATCTTTCAGTGTTAACTTGGGTAATGAGCTTTATAATAATGCTCACTGCATCAGATTTTTCCTTCAGGAATTCAACCTAAGTAAACCAGGAGAAATCATCTACACATACAAAGATATATTTCTTTCCCGAAACATTAGCTGGACTGATTGGTCCCATTAAGTCCATATGAAGCAGTTCAAGACCGTAGGAAGTAGTAATCTCATGGATTTTATTAGAATGTGGTGACCTGGCCTGTTTACCTTCGTGGCATGGTGGACAGTTCAACTCCTTTGTATAAGAAAGTAGTGGTACTCCTCTTATTGCTTCAAGCTTCGTCACCTTAGACATTGTCTTCAGATTTGCATGACCAAGCTTCTTGTGCCACAGAAGATTGTCGTCCACACTAACTTTGAGACAACTTACTGAATCATCCAGAATGTAGCAGTTATCTGATGATCTAGTGCTAATAAGGACACCCCTTTCACCTTTCCTGATTGTACACACTTTATCATCAAATAAAACGGTTAGCTTGTTGTCACATAGATGGCTAATACTGAGCAAATTTGCCTTTAGTCCATCCACAAGAAGTACGTCTTGAAATACTGGAAAGTTCTTGACTTGTAACTCCCCTTTTCCAGTTATTCTACATTTCTTCCCATCTCCAAATCTGACTGTTCCAGTCCAGGAAACAATATTGCTCAACAACTCAGGAGTACCTGTCATATGTCTAGAACAACCACTATCGAAGTACCAAGCATCTCTGGCATATGAGCTATAAAAGGTATGAACAGCATCGCAGTAGTTGGTTTTGGGAACCCATACCTTTTTTGAATGTTGAGACCTTTCTGGTTGCACCATGTTGTAACCTGCTCCTGTGTTGTAAACTGCTCCATTTGTTGGTCCTTGCATCAAATCTCTTAGAAGTCTGAAGCATCGTCGCTTGTAGTGTCCTGGTCGTCGGCAATAGTTGCACGTTGCCTCCCATCGTGACTGAGATATATTTCTCTGCTGATGATAAGTAGGTCTATACCCTAGTCCATACTTTGGAGTTTTGATGAGGTTGATTGGAGCTTTGACAAATGTTCTCTTGTGACTTTGACTGGATTATGTTGGCTTCGAGCTATCTTCCCCTTCTTCTGTTCATTCTGATTGATCACTGCTGTTTCACCATATCCTAACCCATGCTTGTCTCCACCAACTTTTCCCATGCTGAGAATGTCATCCAAGACTGATGTACCTTTGTTTAGTTTGGAAATGGTTCCTTCAGCAACTTCTGCTCGAGCAAAGGCTATCTTCAATTCTTCTCTCATAGCATCAAGAGTAAATTGCATTTGCTCAACTTCTTCATTCAAGCTGTGGTTGTCTTTTTCTAAAATCTTGTTCTGCTCAGTCACCCTGACCCAGAGTTTGTGGAGTTTGTCATATGATCCTTGAATGTCATCAGAATCCATGTTTAAACTCTCACAGTCAGAAACTATAGTAGCACCGAATGCAGCGTAGATCTCTTCATCTTCTTCATCACTTTGTACGGCAACTGCACCAAAAGCTACATGATTACTAACATTTTCTTCATCAGACTCATCTCCATCACTCCAGGTGGCATTGTAGGCTTTCCCTTTCTTGCTAGATGATCCACTTGGACATTGTGATTGAATGTGTCCGTAACCCTCACATTCTCTACATTGAATTTTACCATCATGTTTAAACATAGACTTGGATTCTGTTTGCTCATTGTTTTCCCTTCTACCAAAACTTGAACTTGAATTTTGCTCTCGTCCATCATTTCTTCGTCCTTGATATTTTCTCAGTACTTTAGCAAAGCTTCTTGAAATTTGGGCAAGCTCATCTTCATCCATATCTTCATTTCTATTTCTGTTAGAGTGTTTAGACACAGTACTGTGTTTAGACTCTTGCCTTGCAGTAGCCGTGAAAGCCAGATCTTTTTGTCTCACTGTAGCCTTTTCCTTCATCTCATAGGCTGATAGTGCTCCCATGATATCATCCAAACTTCTCTCATAAGTATCGCTTAACTCCTCCATTGCATCAGTCTTCCCTTAAAACCTAGCTGGTAAAGATCTCAACACTTTCTGTACCACATCATCTTCAATAAACGGTTTCCTTAGTTGCTCGACAGTGTTGACCAGATCTATGATCTTTCCGTTGAAGTCTGCAATGGTTTCGTTGTCTTGCATGATCAGCGTGTCAAATGATGATTTTATCATGTGCATTTTTTGTCGTATCATTTTGGCATCTCTTTCGTAGCTAGCTTTCAGTCTATCCCATGCATCCTTTGCCGTGCTGCAAGTTGAGATTAACCGGAAGGCTTCTTGATCTACATTTGAGTTGATACAGTTGAGGGTTCTGCTGTTGAGACGTTTGTCCTTTCTTTCATGCGTTGTCAGCTCCTCCTTGGTTTTTAAAACCCCTTGAGGTGATTATTCTGTAGGTGGAGTTCTGGCAGTTTTCCACTCATTCTCAACCCAGAACCATGCTTCCTCATCCAGTGCATCAATGTAGTGCTTCATCCTTGCTTTCCAATACCCATAGTTGTTCTTGTCTAACATGGGCGCCCGCGTGTGAAACGAACCATCTTTTTCCTGGTTTGACATGATCGATAAGGATCTTTACTGGCCTTGTTAAAGGCACAACTCAGTAAACAAGCTCCGATACCAATTGAAATAGATATCGATCAGTTTCACAGTGTTCTTAACTAATATTTCTACTCTAGCAAGTATGGTTAAATATGCGATAGAGTTTAAACACTAAAAGTAAGAACACGAGAATTTGTTACGCAGTTCGGTGCTAAAACACCTACGTCTGCGGGGCCTTGCCCAGTCTGAAAATCATCCACTAAAATTATTCAGATCAGTTACAATGTTCTCCTAACAATTAACTATCTAAAACTTATCTTATCCGTGTGGATTCGTGAGATCCCCTCACTGCCGATCAGCAACTCCTCGTTGCTGTCTTGACCACTTCTCCCGAAGTATTAAGGCGTGTAGATTTCAGACTCCTGGCGATGGCGACACTACTAGAATATCAAGCCATCTAAGGCAGTTCATCCTTCATGTGTTAAGGCAGAAAACAAATGCCTTCCCTGGTTGTGACTTAAATGAGTAAAATCATCTAAGGCGGTTCCTCTTCCGCCTTAGATGTTTTTGGATTTAAGGCGTTTGTTTCCGCCTTAGATGAAGGCTTATCCGCCTTAGACAGTACTTACAAACTCGCTAGCATGCACGACTGGATGATATGAATTTACTCTCTGCGAGTTCGTAACTAGCCAACGGTAGTACCAAACAAATGGTTGATTGTTTTGTTACGACAGAAGCTTACGGATCGCCAGATGAAATACTAACGATATAGCAACATTGGAAAGCCTATACTGTTATGAATGTGTGCGAGATAAGTTGCGACTTTAACCTTGCGGATCGCTAACAGTAGTTACGACTGCGTAAGGTAGCCTAACTTGTCATATATTCGTCTGCTGACGAGACTAGTTACGAGAAACAGGGGCGATTCGCTGGGTCTAACGTTGTGAACTCGTTACAAGGCAAAGTAAACATTTAAGGTTAAACAACACGAGCCAGGTTACGACAGCAACGTGCTACTCGCTAGTAATACCGTAGCGATATCGCAACAGAAAAATTGTTAAAATATAAAATTTGTAAAAATTTAATTATAAAAATATAATTAAAATTGTTGGTTCGAGAGAGGTAACGATTTCGTAAGAAAATCACTTATGTGTATAGTTACGGCTTCGCTACTAGTCTCGGTTCACTTACACAGCGTCGTTTGAGCATTGGGTGAGCGAGAAAAACAGATGACGTTACGAGTAAGCTAGATATTCTCCTGGTGTTGGCGTGAATAGTTACGACCTTGACAGAGATCAGATTGGAGAGGCAGAGAAGAATGAGCGATTGGGTAGCGATGGCGCAAAAACTAAGCTGAGAAATATAATTCTGGCGATTGTGGTAGCGATAGTACAAGATGGTCGCAACTATTTTAATGTAACTAGCGAGAGAAGTAACGAATTCGCAACAAATTCATAAGTGTCACAAAATTATAGAATTTGTGCCATTTCCACCCATTTCCACTAAAATTGGGTTTCATTTTAATTGTCTAAGCTGTCAATTGCAAGATGCGTAAATAAATGAGCATTGGATTGTAATGTCACCTAAATCTGTATAAGGTTGAAGGGAAGTAGTGTGTCGTCATGTGCACTATGCATAGCAACCTCTAATAAATCTGCAAATTTTGTAGATAGACCAAAGTGTAGCGGGTCCATCCAATACACTCGCTTCAACGATGGTATCATAGCTACAAAACTCCAATGGCCACTAAATATTTTAAGAAATGAAAATGAAAACTCGAAGATTAGAATGTTTACGAAGTGCAAATATCCAATTGTAACAAAGAAAACTAACCTCTCTAGATATGGTCCTATGTAAATTGTCTTGGTCTTGTCACTAAGGATCATAGATAGATAAGCAAGTCGTGATTGATTACTTTCATTCATTTCTTGCAAGCATATTGGGTGCAAAAACCCAATAAAAGTCTTTGCGTTTAGAGCAAGGCATTGCATGTACCGAAATAACCAATAGATGGGATATGAACTTATAATAATGCACAAGTACACGAAAATTCGTAACTTGCAATACGATAGAAGAGATGATATCAAGTAGCTTACATTTGATGTATTATAAGGATTGTTTCGGGAAGGGTTTTATAGTGCCGGAAAAGGGTAAAGTCTTTGCCAGGGTATATTTGTGTTCTCGATGAGCCTTTGATGCGATTTGAAGAGCCTTCTTCATCACTTGATCATAAGATGTTGCCTCGATAATAAAGGGGCGCTACAAATGTGATCAAAACTTAGTCACATTCACAATTTTCAAGTGAAATTAAAAATAACAAGTGCCACACTAACCTTGCATTCCTTCCATATATCATTTTTGATGTCGATGCTTAGTAGCCTCCAATCCGTTGTGTCTAATGGTGTGCGTATCCTAGCCGTCTTAGCACACCAACTCGACCATCGCGCGGCATCATCTCGGGTGAAATAGCAACACCAATGTCATTAAACTTGACATTTGTTAGTATTTTGTTATTGATCCTAATCTCTAATTCGCGACAATGTGTGAGGAGTTGAGCTTCTTTCGATGTGCGAGTCACTTCTCGTTGTCTTCTAACCTCACTTGAACCGCCAACAACATTTCCCCCCCACTTGAGTCGGAGTTAACGGAACTTGAAGGGCTCTCCATTAAGCTTTCCTTTGTATATTGAAATTAGTTAATGACTAACACAATACTAATAAGTCAAAGTCGCACTTTGTAGTAAAAACATTATAAAACATAATCCTAAAATTTAGGGCTAAGCAAGCAATGGACAACATTAAAAGAAAATTTGATTTTCGTTCAGGACATGCTTCTGACATGATATTTAGTAATAACATGATAAATGGAGGCACTATATACAATAAAATCAAATTTTTAGCAATTAAGAAGGAAAACAATCGTACCTTATGTATATGACAAAGTTGTGTCGGTAGAATTGATTATTTTGGTTGGGGATGGTCTACCTTGTTTGTCCCTCTCCTAACCACAACAACAGAACTCAGCAAAATGAACAAGAACAACTGAATATTGACATTAATTACAAGAATCTAGGGAAAAATGTGGTTGGGAATTCATTGCAAAACTTACCAATCTTTTGCATGCAATTAGTTGCTTGTTCCACTTTGTTTTGACACAATTGATGTTTCGAAGATGTATGGGATGGGATATGGAGATTTGATGTGAAGAAAGGTGAGGAGATTTGAGAAGATGTGCAAAAGTTTGAACTTTTGGAGATGAAACCCGTAAGAAGTGATGGATAAGATGCCAAAAGTGTTGTGTTTTTCTGATCTATAATGTGTTTACTTTATTCTAGCTTTCCTTCTTGCGATATCGGAACTCGCTCGTTACACCTGACGTGGCTATTTACGATATCGTTGCGTGCTCATGTGATTGCCTTTTATGGTCTACTTTATCCTTATAGCGAGATCGTAACTGAAAAGCTGACATAAAGTACGTTACTAGGTTGTTGCGATTTCGCTACGCATGCTCGCCAGAACCCTACTTAAGATAATCATTTTTTTAAAAAAAAATGCACTCAAACAATTTTAAATCACGATTTAAACGATTTAAACAATTTAAACGAAATGATGGTATGGAATAAGACACTAATCATTCTATTGTAAGAATAATTTTCATTTGTTCCGTCGTATGCTGATGTATAACGGGATAGAGATTTGTTGACTTAATCTGCAATTACACAATTTGAAAGAGTTTAAGAAACTTAGTGTTTAACTGTAACACAATAAGAAACTCTACACATCATGTGTACGCTTGAAAACGCTATCCATCGCTTACCTTTATACACAACATCATAGTATAGCTTCACACATTAACTACATATATATATATACATATATATACATATATATATATACATATATATATACATATATATATATGCGCAGTTCACGTGCATTTGATAAGAGATACTTAGTTTATTACAACTCATTTATGTGATTACAAACACGGATCTTGAATTAAACAAAGTATCATGCACACGTTCACTGACCAACTGTCATCACTCATCATACTACCGAGTATCGCCTAATAACATTGCATGCTGATGTACTAAGATGTACTCTGCTTGACATAATGTGATGATCAATATTTTCCAAATTGAGTATGATACTGTTTATATATAAAATGTACATATTTTAGAATATGATAGTGCGTTTAAAAATTTAAACCGAATTATTGATGTTTTACATAGAGTCATGTCATACTGCTTATGGACAAAGATGTACTCTACCTGAGTTAATATCATGATGGATATTTAACAAATAGAGTATTATACTGCATCTATATAAAATATATATATGTTAGAATGTGAAATTGCTAAAAAAAATTAAAAAGTTTTATTTTTTAGTTACAATCTAATTAGCTTCTGTGGTAGCGAAATCGCTAGTGTACACGTTACCACGGTTAAACCCTAAACCCTAAACCCACAAACCCACAAACGACGCCGCCATAGCTAGGTATGAGCTTTATTTATCAACAGTAATCTAGTCGAAAATTAAATAATTTTAAAATGTAGAGATAAAGTTTATCAACTCAGGATTATTATTTAGCACATGCTCTTTTTTTTCAAGATTTTTTTAAAAGAAAAAAAACAAATTCAATACTTTCAATTTAGTTTAGTTTGATTTGATGAAATAACATTCAAAAAAATTCAGTAAAACCATTCAAATTCCAGAAGGAATTTAATTATTTTTGGGGTTTGCATGAGGTGATCTTGAAAAGGTGAGAATGGCTTTAAGTTTTTACTAGGAACTCTCAAATAATTTTGAAATATGGAGCACCTCAACCCTATAAATATCAACCCCTTCTCCCTTTAGAACCCCACTAGATCCTTCATTCCCACATTCCCTTCTCCCTTCTCCTGTTGTTTGCCTTTTGCTTCCCATGGATTTGTTTATATTCAACCCCCTCCCAAATGACATGATAAATCTAATCATGATTCATGTTTACTTCGACTCGGTTCTTCGTCGGTACGCGGCCGGAACAGCGACAGAATGGCATCGACAGTGGCTCAACGACGCTTCTGCACTAGGTCACACAGACTCGACCTATGTCTTGGCCATATTTGCGATATGCTGCGAGGGTGATATTCAGATAGTCATGAATGTGATCACTACCCTGAAGAGAACCGATAATAAAGGCCTCCGGGAAGCTCGAGTACGCGTCAGAGCCGGTTTGGGTAACGCTTGGGGTTGGGCGCACTACTACAGGTTCCTCAGAGATGGAGTAGTCACGCCCCAGGCCGATCTGCTGCGTGGAACATGCTGCCATCAATCGCAGAGTGAGGTACGATCGCTGGGAGAGGCTTGATCCAGCGGACATCTCATGTGATGCATGCACCTGCGATCAGGAATTGCTTTACGTCCTCGGTCCTCGTTGAGGCTAAATGTTCTAGTTTTTTTGTTGTTTGACTATGTTCTTTCTTTTTTTGCCCAAATTTGTTATGAGTGTAATAACCTTTTGTTTGCCATTTTGGCACATTTCATTATTTAATAGCTTTTTTTTTTGATACCTTGTCCTTTATATTTAATATAAGTTTATTAATTGTTATTAATTAGCTTTTATAAACATCGCATACTTGTAGCATAAGTTGGCATGATAAAGTTGACGCCTCACTAGCAAACTCGCTACCTGTGTAACTTATGGTAGCGACCTCGCAACAAGTCGTATTCAGTCAACAGAGCCTAGATTGAGATTCTCTAGCGAGTTCGTAACAACAAAGCTTGACACACCTGACAAACAATTGTTAGGCTTGGAGAGTAGCGATATCGCTACAGTCTAGGAACCCATCAGTAAAAACCTTTGAAATTCCATCAGTGATTAATTGGTTTGGGGGTGTGAATGTGGTCAATGAAAAGGTGTGAATGCCTTTACATTTTTCTTCTTTTAATACAGCAATTACTAATTTTAGTCTCGGAACTCTCACAATTTTTTGACAAATGTAGAACCTCACCCCTATAAATATCAGCTCCTTCTCCCTTTAGAGCCCCATCAGAGCCTTCATTCCCATATTCCCTTCTCCCTTCTCCTATTCTTTGCCTTCTTCTTCCCATGGATTTGACATTTTTCAGCGCCCTCCCAGATGACATGATTCATCTCATAATGATTCGTGTTATGTTCAAACACGTTCTTCGTCGGTACGTGAGCAGAAGAGCGACCGATTGGGCTCAACAGTTGCTCACCGAGGCTTCTGCAATAGGTCACAGAGAGTCGGCCTATGCCTTGGATATATTTGCAATCTGCGAAGGTGATGCTCAGAGAGGCATGGATGTCATCACCACCATGAAGAGAACTGACAAGATAGGCCTCAAGGAAGTTCGGGTACGCGTCATAGCCGAATTGGCTTACGCCTCGGGCAATGCGCACTACTTCGGGTTCCTCAGAGATGTAGTAGTGCCTAGGCCTAGATGCTGCCAGGAACATGCTCACCTCAATCGCGGCTTGAGGTACCGTCGCTACACGAGGGTTGATCCAGTGGACATCGAATGTGATGCATGCACTTGCGAGCAGGAAGTGCTTCACGTCCTCGGTTCTTCTTGAGTTGAAATGTTGTGAATTTCTTTCTTATTTTATTCTGTAGTTTTTTATCTAAAATTTGTTAGGATTGTAATAAATTTTTGTCTGCCATTTTGGCACATTTAATTATTGAATAGCTTTTCTTGTTTTGATACCTTGTCCCTTACATTTTACTTTTTCATCGTAAGAGTTATTTTTTCAGCAAAATCGCTAGCTAAATCACTAGCTTCATCGTAAGAGTTACTTTTTCTGCAAAATCATTTACTGTTGGTATAGTGCGTGTTCCTAGCGATATCGTCAGTGTCACGTTTATTAGTTGCATCAGCACAAGCGAACTCGTCACATACTCGCTTATATGTTACGTGGTCCTAACGATATTGCAACATGTCATATTCAGTCAATAAAGCCTAGTTTGGGATTCTCTAGCGATAAGGGCTTTTGGTAGTATATTGGGCTTTAGTAGTAGTGATAGTATAAGTATTGGGCTTTGTCTGACCTGTGACATCAGTAAAAACCTTTGAAATTCCATCAGTAAAATAATTTATTTTGGGGGTTTGCATGGGGTGTCCATGGAAAGGTGAGAATGCCTTTACATTTTCCTTCTATTAATACCATAATGAATGATTTTTGTCTAGGAACTCTGACATATTTTTGAATAATGGAGCACCTCAGCCCTTTAAATATCAACTCTTTCTCCATTTAGAACCTCATTAGAGCCTTCATTCCAACATTCCCTTCTGCCTTCTCATATTCTTTGCCTTCTGCTTCCCATGGATGTGTCTCTATTCAACGCCCTCCCAGATGACATGATAAATCTAGTAACGATTCGTGTTATGTTCGACTGGGTTCTTCGTCGCTACGTGAGCGGAAGAGCGACCGAGTGGGCTCGACAGTGGCTCACCGAAGCTTCTGTAATAGGTCACACACCGTCGACCTATGTGTTGGCTGTTTTTGCAATTTGCGAAAGTGACATTCAAAGAGGCATGAATGTGATCACAACCATGAAGAGAACCGACAAGCAGGGCCTCCGTCTAGCTCGGGAACGCGTCATAAGAGGTCTGAGATACGCTTGGGGTTGGAGATACTACCACAGGTACTTCTCAGAAGCAGCAGTTAGGCCTAGGCCGATCTGCTGCAATCCGCATGCTGGCCTCAATAACTGGGTGAGGTACGATCCCTGGGCACCCCTTGATCCGGCGGACATCACCTGTGATGCATGCACTTGCGATCAGGAACTGCTTCATGTCCTCGGTGAACGAACGATCTACTAGTATTAGTTGTTTGTTCTTCAGTACGTATTTTTGTATCATAAGTTTGTTTCGATTCTAATGAACTTGTGTTTGCCATTTTGGCACATTTAATTACTGAATAGCTTTTCTTGTTTTGGTATCCTGTCCCTTACATTTTATTTTTTCATCCTAAGAGCCCATATCGTATCAGCAAAATCATTTACTTTTTGTATAGTGCGTGGTTATAGCGATCTTTTCACCGTCACGTTTCATGATGATTTATTAGTAACAGAACACGAAGCGAAATCGCAACTAACTAGCGCCTGTTTACGAGGTCCTAACGATATCGCAACATATCGTATTCAGTTAACAGAGCCTAGCTAGAGAATCTTTAGCGATATCGCAGTGTATTTTCTCTATCCTTGCGAATTCGTAACAACAAAGATTGACACAATAAAAAAACACAACATTGACGTGGATTGATGCGAGTTCGCTACATGATAAGAACCGATCAAAAAATTGTTTTTGGTTTTGGGTCTATATTGGGCGTATAAGTGTTGGGCATTAGCCTGTATAAGTATCGGACCTTAGCCACGTAAGTATTGGGCCTCATCCTTGGTGTTTCATTTTCAGTTTGCGCTGGTCGGCGACTTATCGGACCTTTGTAAAATGTAACCGTATATAAACTGAAAAATCACCTTCTAATCAGCCGATGTGGGACAAATGTTGGCGAGTTTTATTACGTGTTCGCTACTGCACATGATCACATAGAACAACAAAACTTATGAATGGCATAGTAGCGACCTCGCTAGGTTAATACGAATAAAATTAGTTGCGATCTCGCTAGTAGTACTATTGAGATATAATTTAATATGAATTTAATTAGTTGCGATATCGCTAGTATTACTGCCGAGAATTAAACCCTAGCAGCATGTTACACGGCGAAATCAACTTTTGAGTAGCCAGCGAACTCAATCAACCTCACATGCACTGTACATTCTCAACTCTCATATACGACCTATACAGTAGCGAAACCGCAACATCACTCGCCACATCCTAGCGACCAGGTTACGATACGTTGCATATTCTCGCCTGCTTAAATTAGGGTTTAGGCAACCTTACGAGATCGCAACGGCCAAAGTACATACTAACGAGCTAAGCTACGATTTCGCTACATAGACGTTTAACTTACCACAAATGTTACGAGTTCGTAACAACCTTCTCCATTTAAATTTGAATATTTTTACGTCAGAACTGATTTCCGCCTTCAACAACGTCTATCCGTCTTAAATTTTATTTTTTCCCCTAACCTACGATACTAGCGAGTTTGCAACCTTCGAGCAAGGCGGACAAAAACGCGAACGCCTCAAACGCCTTAAATATGTGTCTTGCACCAACCCCTTTGTAGTAGTGCGAAGGCCTATTGAACTCCTTTCAATATGCTGCTCCAAATTGTTAAGCTATCCTGCACTCCAGAATACTTTCACTCGAGATGGATAAATGTTGTCGCAACTTCTCTATATATTTATAGTCCAAGGTTGTGTTGTCGTTTTGATCTTCTGTATCCTTCAATCTCGGCAATGCTGATGTCTTATCCAGCTTGTCACAGCTACCCTTAGTCTTCTAGCTATACTCTCTACTTCTATAACTATAAGGTAAGAAAGACATTCTTTCCTTAATAAGACTAATTCTAAATAAAATACAACTAAATAATATATTCTTTATCTAATTAAATCAGAACCGAATCTTTCTTCAAATATCATTTTGATTCGTACGAATATCTTGTTTGATCGCATTTGAGTTGTACTTCACTTCAAAGACTATTGCTCGGTTTCTGATCTTCTTGAGCAAGTGTTTAAACATAAGAGCATGTTTAAAGATAGTCAACTTCTACAAAATTGCCAACAAATTAATGCTGAGTCTTCTGGACTCTTCACATGATAATGTCTGACGACAGTTCTTTAGTAACTTAGACATTATCATGTCGAACAGACATAGAGTTCAGAAAAACAACTAATAAGGAAGTCCAAATTAATTATGGCTGATCAAGAATATATATTATGGAAAGTTAATATTCAGCCGAGTTCAATCTAGATTATATGTAAGGTTTTAGTTTGGTAGATTAAAACAAATAAGGAAAAATATCCAATTAAATATGATCTTTTCCTAGCTAGAATTAGATTAGAACATTGTTTTTCCTTTTCTATACTATAGCAAATATGGCGATTAGATTCACAGAAGGAAAAGGACAGTTTTGGATCCGAGAGATCATGGATAGCTCTATAAAAATGCAGATAATTAATTTGAGGGAACATACACCTAATCTAGGATTTTAAACCATTAAAGTGATTTAATCTAGGTTTAAGAACGAAGTATTAGAAACTATATATGAAAAAGCCTTGAAATGTAGAATGTGGATTATTTAGAGAAATGACTATTTAGAAGTACTTAAACCAGAAAGAATCACTTATACTATTGGTAATATGCAGTACTATTCACAATGTTTTATATAGACAAATATGCTTCTCTTGCTAGCATTTGTAAACCTTTTTGAAACCGGAGCATGTGATAAATTACATTAACCACATATATATCTCTAATCTATATAAAATACGGGATTACTGTGGTCATACATAGTACTCTTATATACGAACCTAATTTTTTCCATCAATTCAGTTCAACAAAATTCATTTCAGTATACTTCAGCTCTCTTCTATTAATTATCTAGGATCATTTTATTAAAATCGATTACGATAAAGTACAGTTTGATAAAATTTAGCTTATTTAGTTATATCAATGAAGCGATTTTGTGTCACGGTAAGAATTTTTGGTACTTTTAAAAGGCAAGTGTAAAATTTAAAAGTACAATAACATGTTGAGATAAAGTAAAAAATAAAGATAAAAAAGGGTTTGTTATCCCGAGCTTATATTTTGCTGAACTGAACTGAATTACCCGCTCAACGTGCTCTCCAATCAAAACGTGCTCTCCAATCAAGTACCAGCTTACCGGGGAAAGTCTCGAAGATTTGTTCCAATTCAGTATACATCCAATTTCCATATATATCTAGCTGCTTCAAGGCAGGTTTGCTGACAAAGGACTGAGAAATAGCTCTTTTGCTCCCACCATTGTCAAGTGGTTAAAGCCAATGGAGATTACCTTCAACTCTTGGAATCGACCATTCTCAAGAGCAATGCTTATCGCAACAGCCCCATCATCTTCGAGCTCGTTATCGGACAAACTCAGCTTCACTAGCTGCTGTTTTGAAGCTATGCATGCAGCTAACGAAGAAGCAGCTTGAGCGGTTATTCTATTTCCAGAAAGATCCAAGACTAGGAGGCAAGGGGCTGAGATTCTTAGAGCATTAGCAATAGCATTTGCCCCCTCATCCTCCCACACGAAATAGCTCAAATTAATCACACTAAGATTCTCAAAGTAGAGTAATGAGTTGCTCAGCCCAATGGCAGCTCCAAATCCAAAACCATTACCACTTAAATTGAGTTTCTTCAGATGTGTACAAACCTGAAGAGCTTCAGCAAGATCAAGGCCTTCATCTTCGCCTAAATCCCTTAATTATTTCTATATAATAAGATCTCAAGACTTGGACATCTCCTAATGAGTGGACAAATGGTTACTGGTTACACCTCCAATACTAGTGCCACTAACATCAAGAACCCTGAGCTGATCGATTTGAGGAAGTAACTCAAAAAAATCTACAGCAACTTCCTTGGACAAATAACAGCTATTCAAGTACAGTTCTTCCAGACTAGTTTGTGACCTAATGAGCTTCCCAAGAGCCCTAATTACCTCCTCGTTAAAACAAGTACCTGAAAGGTCGAGAGACTTCAAAACCGAGCCCTCCAAAGCTTCTGAAAACAAATTGATGACACCAACATCCCTATTAAAGAGACGAGAAATCGATATCCTTCAGAAGATGCTTTATGGACCAAAGTATAGGTGCTGCAACTTGGGCTGCCTTGTGACTGAATATTGTATACCTTAAACATAACTTAGTGTAAGGATTTTCCCGTAAACACAATGGTTTCAGAAGCCGCTCAGCTTCTTTTTTCGTCCATGATATATTTTCCCGAGATGTGGAAAAATGTTTGAATAGGGCTCCAGATTTTGGAACACATCTCCTCTATATAAGAGCTATTGATGATATCACGTCATGATTTTGATACACACCTGAATCTATGCAAGGCTTTCCAGGGTAGATTCACTAGAATATTGGTGAGTATGTCATCTGGGATATCCATCTTGTTTGACGTTAGAGCAAGTCCAACAGTTTCTCCATTCACATTCTCCATGATAGGGAACCTAACTTCATATTCTCCATATTTTTTCACCTCAAACCCAACCGTTTCTCCATTTTTCATTCCCTAAAATTTATTACTAACATTTAATACTACATATTTATTCAACTTTCTTCTATTTTTAAAGTCATATATTTAATAAGTCCAAATAATAATGAACTTATAATACACATTAAAATAACATTTCATATTTGACATTACTTATTCCATAATATAAAATTATAAAAATACATTTTATAAAAAATAACACATTACGAATTACAATATATTATTTTTGTAACGTATTATGAATAATTAGACTCATCTCTTTTCAATTATTATTAAAAGTTATTTTTTAAACTATTAGAAATAAAATGCTTGCCAAAAAAAAAGATTTAGTTTAGACGATGTGACTTATAAACAAACGTCAAAATAGATATATTTATGAACTTAAAATTTAGTAAATTTATATTGAAAATCATATTATATTTGATTATTAAATATCAATAGATATGTATATGTAAAAATAGTCACATGAGATCTTATTACAATCGTTTTTATGCATATTTTTAGAATATGTATTTTTAAAAAATTTTATTGTAATTATTTTAATAGAAAGACTCGAAAGAGACCATCTATAATTTAGACTATACTATATTCTTAACTAGAAAAATATGGAAGTCTTTATTTGCAAAACACAGAGGGACTTAGTTGCAATTTTAAAAAAATTTAAATATTTCCCCTTAAATCACACGCGCGTGTTAATGGGTGGGACCCACTACCTTTGATTGCATCCTTTCTTCTTTGTTGCAAAAATTTGTTGCCTTTAGGATTCAAAGCAACAACCTCATTATCGGGAGAATTGACTTTGCCACTGGACCAATCCATTGTTTATGTCTTTCTGGCTTATACATTTTATATAGTTGTGTTATTATCTACAGGCTACTAAATTTTAAAATCTTTCAACTTTTAAACTAAAACCTTCATATTTAAAATTCAAACTTTCTATTTTAAATTAAAAACTTCCGTATTTTAATCTATAACCAATTAAAATCTAATATGGTACTTTTAATTAAAAACCTCCATATTTTAATCTACAACCCGTTAAAAAACCAATATTGTACTTTAAATTAAAAACTTTTATATTCAAACTACAATCTATTAAAAATCAAACATTTACTTTTAATTAATTTTATCCGTGTTTTAATGTATAACATGTTAAAAATCAAACATTCGATTTTTAATTAACAAACTCCGCGTTTTAATCTTCAATCTACTAAAAATCAAACATTCTACTTTTAATTAACAACCTCCGTGTTTTAATGTACAACATATTAAAATGAAGCGTTATACTTTTAATAACAACCTCTGTGTGTTAATGTACAACATGTTAAAAATCAAACATTCGACTTTTACTTAACAAACTCCGTGTTTTAATCTTCAATCTATTAAACATCAAACATCATACTTTTAATCAAAAACCTCAGTGTTTTAATGTACAACGTAAGAAAAATCAAGCATTATAATTTTAATTAACTACCTCTGTATTTTAATGTACTTCATTTTGAAAAAATCAAACATCATGGTTTTAATTAAAAACCTCGGTATTTTAACGTTAAATGTATTAAAATAGTATTGTGAAATGAATAGTATTGGCGTGAATAGTACCGGTCCGTTAATAGTGCACGCATGAATAGTGCGCGTGTGAATAGTACTGGGCCGTGAATAGTGCGTGCGTGAATTGAACTGGGCCGTGAATAGTGCACGCGTGAATAGTAAATTTCTAAATTGCAATTAAGGACCTCCTTGTTTTTATTCAATCATGCTTTTTCTATTTAGTCCCCGGTCTATAATATTGACGGTCTCTCACAAGACTACCTCTTATTTTAAGATATTATCATTTAAAAATATTGAAGAAAAACATTTAATGAATTAAATAATCAAATTTTCCAAGAAACATTAAATGTTGGTTCTCCAAAAACTTTTCTCATTTTCCAAGCAAACCCTCTCTCTTCAATTTTCCTATTATGGAGAATGGGATGGAGAATCTGTTGGACTTCAAAAAAGAATCAAATTCTCCATATTTGAGCAAATTTGCTATTATAGCAAAATTGTTGGACTTGCTCTTAGGATATAGGTTTTGGTTCCCAAAAAAAATTTGTTTTGAATTTTGATACAATAATAACCATATATAGCTAGACTTCAGATTGGGATTATAATCCTAATTAAAGTAAGATTAGGACTAAATTTGGAAACTTCCGAAGAAAGATTTTTTATTTTCACTTTGGTTTGAATCAATTTTTTCAAAAAGAAATTTTATTAGGGTAGAAGATTCAAAATTGCGTAATTGTTTAATATTTATTATTATGGACATTTTAATTGTAATTATAATAGTTTTTTTTAGTTAAGAAAAATTCAATCTACAACCTTTCTTTTTTATACCAAGATCAATCTATTTTTAATTGTTTTAAACCCTTGATTATTGTTTCGTTCTACCCAACTTATTCGATTTATTTTTCATGTTTTGTTTAATTTATTTCAATTCAATTCTAATGGAATATGATTTGATAAAATTCAATCTGATGATTTAATCATTTTATATAAATAATATATATTTCTGCGTGCGTCAAATTAATACGCGTGCACATTTATTTCTTTGAAGCACTCCTTGTTAAAGATATACATCAATCATAACCTTGTCAAAATTATAATCTTGCAATATGTATAAGGCTATACATTTTCATAATCATGTGAAATAAAAAAGTAATTTTACGAAATGATGATAAATATGAACAACTAGTATTTGCAGCTGAAAAACTAATTTTATCATTGAACGTTTCAAACAGAATATCTTTGTTTTCCTCCTCAAATAAAGATATAGGACTTCAAATTAACCTAAAAGAGGGAAAATAAAGTATCGACGGATGATGGCATTGAGGTTTCAGACATGGTGCTCAGCTCCTTGGATTTTTTATAATCCCCGACCGCCGCTTGCTAAATGTAACCATCAAATTCTCTCGCTTCTCCATTTTCTCGGATTTTGTCTTCTGCCACAGGGTTTGTTTTCCCTCGGCCAGCAAATGTAAAAAATATTTTTTACATAAACATGCTTAAGGGTTTCGCGAAAAAGAAAAAATAATGCGTTATTTTATATTGTAATAAATAAAACTATCATATATATATAGTATTTGAAGCCCAGGGACTGAGTTTAAATACGTGCATATATAAGACGCGCGTGCGTCTCTGTTCGTGCGTCAAATGCGCGTGCATTCATTTATTTGTCTGTGCCCTAACTGGGTTTGCTGCTCTAATCTTAAGCATGTACTCTATTTATCTTAACGTGAGCTATTGAATTTCATATATTGGACGCCTTTATTATACTGTGGAATATGCTTGCATGCATTCATGCATTATTTTCGTCGGAAATCTCAGTTTTTGCGGTAGGGAACATTACGAGTTTCACAATAAAATTACCCAGACACATTGTGGTGTGATTTCCAAAATGATAAAGTCTTGTCTCGATTGACGATTGCCATGAGTTCTGGGGACTAACCTCTCAGAATGCATGAGTATCCAGATCGATGCTTCAACTTTGCCATTGGAAAAGCACTCATCCAACTCTGGTTATTGGCTGCATCTCTATCTATATTTCTCCAATTTCGAAACCTAAAATATGAAAAGATTTCACTGATATCAAGAGCTCGACGATGGAGGTCTTCTGATCTTGGCACTCAAGAGGTTTTTCTTGGTTGATTGATAGCTCGGTTGGGTTCTTATTACAACCTTGTCCAATGCATAGCGAGGGAATGGAGTTTCAGATTTACAATCTGGTTACCACTCCTGTGGGTTATGTTAGTTCTCAGGAAAAACAGAAAGCAAAAGAATGCTTATTTTGGTGCAGAAACTGTCTGCATTTTCTACTTCATTTCTTCCAATATATACACCCAATATAAACAACGTGGTCGATCATTTCTAGCCACTTACACGTATAGGATCGTGTTTGATCACTTCTACCAAAAGAAAAAGACAAACCAAAACTGACAAACTATGACTAGTTCAGACACTAAAAATAGAAATACTAAAACAGAAACTAAAGACCAGATTATACACAGCAACAAATCACCCCCTTAATCTTGTCTTTACTTAGCTCATATCAGTAACTCCGATTCTGCCTCTTAGCACCTGAAAACGAACGCGTCCGAGAGCTTTCGTCAGAATGTCAGCGAGCTGCACTTCAGTATTGACATGATCAATTTGAAGTTTACCCTGCTCCACATAGTCACGGATCAGGTGATACCGAGTATCGATATGTTTGCTCCGTTCATGAAGCGCTGGATTTCTACTCAGAAAGATCGCTGATTGATTATCCACCAACAGTCTAGGCGCTTGTGGTGGCTCGTTCAATAGTTCTCCGAGTAGTCTGCTCATCCAAATACCTTGGCAGGCTGCAGTAGCGGCTGCAATGTACTCCGATTCGCACGATGAAATTGCCACCACTCGTTGTTTCTGCGACTGCCAGCTTACAGGAGCTTGTCCAAGAAAGAAGATAAGGCCGGTCGTGCTTTTTCGATCATCAACATCTCCGGCCAAATCAGCGTCACTATAACCTGTCAACTCCAAAGCTCCACTTCCTCTCTTATACGAAACTCCAAAGTTAAGAGTTCCAGCCACATACCTTAGCAAGTGTTACCGCTGCAAAGTGTAACGTTGTAGGTTTCTCCATAAAGCGGCTTACATAACCAACAGCAAACGAGATGTCTGGCCTCGTGTGAACCAAATAGCGAAGACTCCCCACTATGCTGCGATAAAGAGTGGCATCTACTGGTTCTCCGTTTCCAGTTCTTCTAAGCTTGAGTCGCGCCTCCATCGGTGCAGCACAAGGATTACAGTGATCCATCCCAGCCTTTTGCAGCAACTTCTTTGCGTACGATGCTTGACAGAGAGTGATTAGATCACCTTTCTTTTGCACCTGAATTCCCAGATAGTAACTAAGTTCTCCAAGGTCACTCATCTTAAAGAGATTGGTCATCTCCCTCTTAAACTTAGTCACCTCTTCAATCGACGAACCTGTTATTATAAGATCATCCACATAGACCCCAACAAGAGTCAGCTCCTCTTTGTTGCCGCGCCGATAAACAGCATGTTCCACTTCACTCCGCACAAAACCTAGGCCACGCAGACTCACATCAAGCTTTGCGTTCCATGCCCTCGGGGCTTGGCGAAGCCCGTACAACGCCTTCTTCAAGTGAAGCACCTTGTGCTCCTGTCCATGAGCAATGAAACCCGGCGGTTGTTCGACGTAGACTTCTTCGATCAAGTCGCCATTTAGGAATGCTGTCTTCACGTCCATGTGATGGATAGGCCACCCGTGATGAGCTGCAATTGCTATCATCATCCGCACCGTCTCCAAACGAGCCACCGGAGCAAAAGCTTCCTCGTAATCCACTCCCGGTTGCTGCACATACCCTTTCGCCACAAGCCGTGCTTTGTGTTTCACCACCTCACCTGCTGCATCCTTCTTCAGCTTAAATATCCATTTGAGTCCGATAGCGCGATGTCCTGTCGGCAACGTAGTAAGCCTCCACGTCTGATTTTCCTCTATGCTAGCCAACTCCTCAGCCATCGCCGCTTGCCACTCCTTGTCAACCTCTGCTTCAGCCAGACACGTCGGTTCCTCGGCGGTGAGAAGACATACGTCATCATCTTGCTCGGCTTCTACGTTATCAGTTTCGTGGAACAAGCTGTCCAGCGTGCGGTAACGGCGAGGCGCCTCCTCACCTAGAGATGCCTTCGATGCGCCTGTCGGAGGAGACACGAACTCCACCGTCGGCGGTGGTAGTGATACTGGCGTCGATGGAGTTTCTGGCAAGGTTTTTTCGTTTGACTGCGGTGCTCGTTTCATGCACGTGGTGCTCCAGCTAGTCTCTGTAACTGGGGAAACCATATTTTCGTGGGAAAAGACATTTCTTTCACCAGAAAACTCACCTTGTTGATCGCGCCATGCATTCATATCAAGACAAGTGCTCCTAGCGTCCAAACATGCATGCGTCCAATCCCAGCATGCATCCTCTTCGAAAACTACGTCCCGTGATACCCTGACTCGCTCCGTCACAGGATCATAGACACGATATGCTGCTGAGCCCGACTCATATCCAAACAGCACCATACGAGTGCTCCGATCGTCCAGCTTCTTCAAGTTTGGATGCGCCGCCTTGACGTGAGCAATGCATCCAAAAACACGAAGGTGTTTCACACTTGGTCGGCGACCGTGCCAAGCTTCATAGGGAGTCTTTCCGACAACGCTCTTCGTCATTCCTCGATTTAAGAGATACACCGCCGTCGTTACCGCCTCTCCCCAGAACCTGTCCGGCACCCCCTTCGCCTTCAAACGACAACGTGCCGTGCCAACCACAGTTTGCACTAGTGCACAAGCATAGGTTTCTCGGCACACATTTCACGGCGTTTTGGCCAGATTTTGGCGGAACCGCCGAGTAACTGGGTTACGAACTCGTAACCTGCCGTTCGCCTAGGGCAAAAAAAAAAAACACGGCGTTTCACAATTAAACACAAGGCGTTTTCCAAAGTGTATTAAAAATGTTAATACTAGGCGAACTCTGAACCGTGTTCGCCTTTAGGCGAGTAGAGTGACGAATTCGCCAGTATTACCCGTCTGAAATAAGAATAGTTGTTCGCCCATACATGCTAAGACGCGTTGTATTTGCGAAGTCGCCTTGTATTGACGCTAGCAGGCGTTACTGAAGAAGCGAGTTCGCCTATAATTATGACCAGAGGCGTTTCGGTTTACGATTTCGCCTGTATTAAAATGTAGCGGGCGAATTTGGTGGCGAATTCGTAACAGTGTCGTAGCTGGGTGTATAAAAGCTGATTTTTTGCGGGAATAAAAATAAAAGAAGTAGATAAAAGAACTCTCCTTTTGTTTTGTCTCAAGTTTTGCTCACATTTACAGGCCTTGATTTTGCCCAAGAACACAAAGGTATGAGGTTTTGATTTTTTTGTTGATTGGTTGTGGAATGGGCAAACTGTTTTTGATTAGTGTATGTGCTTGTTTATATGGATTTGTAGAGTTCTTAGGGTGCTAAATTTGTGGAATGTTTGAGTGATTGTAGCAAAACCGTTGTTGATAGTATCTAGTTAAGCATGGGTCGTAGTGAAATCATGTTGGAGAATCAGCGTCTCTCACAAGGTTATACGGATTTGATTCAAGAGTTTATTGATGTTGGTTGGAAGGATTGTGTAGAAAAGAGAATGGGTGGGCTAAGATGTCCTTGCATAGATTGCCTTAACAACGCGATTTATGAGGATGTAGACGTTGTGCGCGAACATTTGGTTTGTAGAGGTTTTGATCCTACATATACAACATGGGTTTGGCATGGAGAAGGTGCAAGTCATAATGATGCAGAGTTTGATGTTAAGCTTGGGGCTGATGGATTGCGTTATGATGGTTGTCTTGATGAAATGGCGGAAGACGTGGCAATGGATTGGGTAGGAAAGCCGAGCATGTTAGCGGCGATGTATAATGATAAAGAGACACCATTGTACAAGGGTTGCAAACATTCCGTTCTTGGTTCTACGTTATTGTTGATGAATTTAAAGGCGCGCCATGGAATATCTGACAAGGGGATGACTGAATTGTTAGAGTTGGTGAAAGAGTTGCTATCCACTGACAACTTGTGTCCTGATCGAGTATATGCTGCTAAGAAGATATTATGTCCTATGGGAATGGAGATGCAGAAGATTCATGCATGCCCTAACGATTGTTTGTTGTACAGGGAAGATGACAAGGATAGAGATATATGCCGAGTCTGCAATGAACCTCGGTACAAGTCAAAGGTGGGGACCGTAGAGGTATGCGGCGAGAGTGTGACGCCGTCTAGATGTAAAACGCCGGCTAAAGTAGTGTATTACCTTCCGCTAATTCCTCGACTGAAGAGGTTGTTTGCAAATTCTGAGGATGCAAAGTTGCTAACATGGCATGCAGATAGGGCTAGGGAGGACGATGACATTATTTCACATGCCTCAGATGGAGATCAGTGGAAGAAAATGGATGAGCGGTACCCCGAATTTGCTGCTGAGCCCAGGAATGTGAGGCTAGGCTTATCCACTGATGGCATGAACCCCTTTGGTAACATGTCTAGCACCCATAGTTCTTGGCCAGTTATGGTTGTGATTTACAATCTGCCATCGTGGTTGATGATGAAACGTAAGTATGTGTTATTGTCCATGATGATATCTGGTCCTAAGCAACCGGGTAACGATATTGACGTGTACCTAGCGCCTTTGATCGAAGATTTGCAGAAATTATTCGATGTGGGTGTTCGGATACCTGATGGCAGTCGAGGTGATGAGGAGTTTAAACTACAAGGAATGTTGTTGTGGAGTATAAATGACTTTCCTGCATTAGGTAACTTGGGGGGTTATTCAGTGAAAGGTCACTTTTCATGTCCCATATGTGAGAGCAAGACTAGTTATTGTCAATTGAAACACGGTGGTAAGCCGGTGTATCTCGGGCACAGAAGATTTCTCCCGACGGGACATCCTTGGAGGCGAGCAAAGAATTGGTTCAACGGGAGAGAAGAGCATGATCCCTCCCCAATCCCTTTAACTGGAGAGGAGGTTCTAGAAAAGGTTACTGGGATGGATCATGAATTTGGTAAGGGAAAGAAGAAGAAGGCGTCGAATAGCAGTTGGAAGAAGTGTTCGATCTTCTTCAAACTAGATTACTGGAAGCATTTGGACGTACGTCACTGTCTCGATGTGATGCATATTGAGAAGAACGTATGTGAAGCACTTGTAGGTACGCTGATGAATACCCCTGGAAAGACAAAGGATGGCTTAAAAGCGCGGAAAGATCTTGTACAGCTTGGTATCCGATCGTCTCTAGCCCCTGTAGAGGAAGAAGGTAAATCTTATTTACCTCCAGCTTGTTACACTATGTCGACCGAGGAGAAGAAGCGTTACTGTAATGCTTTGAAGTCTGTTAAGGTTCCAAAAGGTTACTCTTCGAACATCCGTAATTGTGTTAATACCAAAGAACTGAAGCTGGCGGGATTGAAGTCACACGACTGTCATAATCTTATGCAGGAGCTGAATGTTATCGCTCTACGAGGATCATTGCCTCGTCACGTGAGGAAGGCGATATCGAAGCTATGTTACTTTTTTAAGTGCATATGTCGTAAGCGAGTGAGCAGGAAGAAGCTGGATGAGTTGCAGGAAATGGTGGTGGAAGTTTTGTGTAGGATGGAGATGTACTTTCCCCCGGCCTTTTTTGACATAATGATCCACGTGATTGTCCATTTGGTGAGGGAGGTAAAATTATGTGGCCCAGTTTACTTGAGATGGATGTATCCATTTGAGCGGTACATGTCGATTTTTAAGCATTTCGTGAAGAACAGATATAGGCCTGATGCTAGTATAGTTCAACGTTATGTCGCAGAAGAGGTTATTGAGTTTTGTACCAACTATATGAAAGATGTTGCCACAGTGGGGATCCCAAATGCTAGGCACGATGGTAGAGTGGACGGGCACGGGCTCAAGCATCATAGTTTGTTTAGTCCTACCGCCGCCGACATGGATGCTGTCCATTTATATATCCTCAGAAATCACGAGGCGGTGACCCCTTATGTTGACATACACATGGATCAGATTAGAGTGTCAAATGCATGGACTGTCGGTGATGTGAGGATCCTGGAAAAGCATTGTGCCAATTTCGTTCGGTGGCTGCAAGCTCACATTCAGCAAGGGGACCATCCTGATATTGTCAAGCTGTTATGTAGAAGACCCCTCGGCACTGTTTCCTCATTTGGTGGGTACGACATAAACGGTTATACTTTTGGAACCAAATGGTCGGATGAGAGGTCAACTAACCAAAACAGTGGTGTGGTAGTACCAGGTGAGGCAGTTCATGGATGCGAAGCATACTACGGGACGATCACCGACATCTGGGAGATTGACTTTATCAGTGCCACAATTCCAGTGTTCAAGTGTGAGTGGGTGAAAGAATGTGGCGGGGTGCGGAAAGAGGATTACGGCACAACCCTGGTGAATCGCAGTGTTCTTGGCTCTGAAGGTGATTCGTTTATCATGGCGTCTCAGGCGCACCAAGTGTTTTATGTGGCGGATCCACAGGATAACCGGTGGGAGATTGCGGTGAATGGTAAGCAGGCGCTTCTTCACAATGACAATGACGAGGATCGCAGCTTTGGTACAGATATCGGGGACCTTCTGGATTTAGAGCCTAACGAAACCTTAACTGAAGACGAGGCGAGTTTGAAAAGGTATTTTGCGCGGAACGATCACACGGAGGGCATTTGGATCACCAATGCTGGAAAACCAACGAAGCGAAAGAGGAATCAACCAAAAAATATGTAAACATTAGTATGTAATTGGAAAAACCTTAAGTTTTCAACATATACATTTGGTATGGACTGAATTAGTATTCATGTATGCTTGAAACGTGTTTCACTCATAGCATAGGCGTGAATAAAGACGACTTCTCTTGTACAAATCGCCTGTAACCGTTACTAGAGGCGATATCGTATCTCTATTCGCCAACCTTGAAACTACGTCGTTTTTGTAGTTTTACTTTATGCCTTGGCATTTAGGTGGTGGCGGTTCCGTAAGCCGTCTCGCCTGTTACTGGCGAGTTCGCTTCTTGAGTCGTCTGTTAGACTCTGTTGAAATAGGCGAGATTAGAAGCGAACTCGCTTCAGTTATAACCCACAAGCGAATTTTGTTGCGAATTCGTTTCTGACTTGACATAAATAGTATTTTAGTACTAGCAACACTATAAAAGACTATATCGACACCGGTTTAACACATGAACAATTATATGTAATTTAAACAATAAGCGCATATGAACTGTAAGGACCAAATTTTATTGAATAATGCAATCAAAACGAAAAAATCGTTAAATTGTAGCAATACAATTTGAAAAAACATCCCTAGACTACATCCACATGTCTAGGAAGAGTTGTCTCCGCCTTCGTGGTCTTCATTGTCAGGAGTGGCCGCCGAAGGATTTTTTCGGGCATATGCTCTTAGAAAACCACGAAGCAAGTGGCTGTTCTTCCACCCCGTCTTGCGGAGATTAGCAAGCTCTGTCCTCATCGCGAAGTTCGACTCCTCAAGCCCCTTATAATATGCTTCCGCACTCACTAGTAAATGGAGAACATTGAAAATGTTAAATTTAGATATTGAACACAATATAATGGAACTTAAATATAATTTGTATCCCCTTACCTCCGATTTGCTCAGGTTCCGGCTCCACGGCCTTCTCTCCGTTTGGCTGCCAAGTCCCCCCAACCAATGACCACTTTTTCTTCTCAAAGTACTCCTTGGTGTAGTACTCACACGGCTTGGCGGTGTTGGAGAATTTCAACTTTGGATGCTTGGACCGGAGGAACATTGTTATGAAGTTTGCGTAGGGAAACTTCTTAGCCACCGTATTGTTCTCAACCACGCTGTCCTTCATGTGTTGAAACATGGTGTACCCGGGTTTATCATCACTTCCGAGGCCAACAAGTAGTAAGTGACCAAAGTGGTGAAGTTTGGCTCTTGGAGGTAACCCCCTTTGGGCACAATATTGGTAGCCACCATCTCATACAAGATCCTTCGCTCGGGTGTAAGCTGTCCAAGCTTGTACTCCTTTGGCCTTCCAAGCGGACCTAACTGGCGGCCGAAGTGATCCAACCCCAATTTCTGCAAATTCGCGGCTGGAAAGATCGACTCACTTGGCCAGTCACCCCTTACGTAAAGGTCCACTGGTTCATCTTCGTCCTCGTACGTGTTCTTGAGGGCTGCATTGAACAGTTCAGGACTGATTTCGAACTCCTTCTTGTTGACCTTGGTCTTCCACTTATCAGCCACCTGTCGGAAGTTAGCGTAGAATTGCATTGTCTCCTCTAGATAACCCGGGTCCTTCACCTTCATCAATGTGTCCGCACCCGAATAATTTAGCAAGCCCCACACCCCTTTCAAGCCTAGCTCTTCAACCTTACTCTCATCCACCACAAGTAAGGTGTTCAACTGCGACTTAGCATCCTCAAAACTCCTATATTTGAGGTAAGCAGATTCACTGACAAACTTAGTTTTATCATAAACTATAACCTCGCTCGATTGTTCAACCTTCTTCTTTCCCCTCGGAGCCATGTTTCTTATTATCCAAAGTACCTATCAAGAATACCTAACATCAATCCTATTCCTATGATTGAACCCCAGTTTCAACAAAGCAAATCAACAGAGAGCTAAAATACTGATTTTGGCATCAACTTAAAATATTAAAATCATGGCATCCAGATTAACAATGGGTAAGATGAAACGGGTCAGGAACTTACCAGATGTATGGAATACGGCGGTGGGGGAGCAAATTTCCGGCTTGACGGTGGCTGGTCGGCGGTGGGCGAGCTGAGGATGCAGGGTTTTTTTGTGAGTTTTTTTGAAATATTGGGGATCTGCTTTTTGATCGACAGGGCCCAGCAGTTGACTATTTATGTTTGTGACCGTTATGAATTCGCTTGTAACTCGCCATCAGGCGATTCAAGAGGCGAGTTCGCTTGTTACTCGCCTACAGGCGAGATGGCAGGCGAGATAGCTTGTAACTCGCCTACAGGCGAGCTGGCAGGCGAGCTGGCAGGCGAGTTCGCTTCATTGTTAAAAAATATAGGCCTTTGGGCCAGGGATCTGATAGATGCACTCAACACTCTGATCGCTCATCACTGTATAGTATATGTATAGTGTATGTATAGTATATGTATAGTATATTTGTATATCATGCATGGTGTTTCATGGGCAGTTTGCGCGGGTCGGCGACTTATCGAACCATTCAGTTTTGGTCACATATTTAAACTGATCAGTTGGACCCTGCTCCACCGATGTGGGAAAATTGATGTGACGTGGAGGCGAGTTCGCCTGCAACTCGCCTGCAGGCGATTTAAGAGGTGAGGTCGCTTGTAACTCGCCAACAGGCGGGCTGGCAGGCGAGTTCGCTACATTGTTAAAAAATATAGTCCTTTGGGCCAGGGATCTGATAGATGCACTCAACACTCTGATCGCTCATCACTGTATAGTATATGTATAGTGTATGTATAGTATATGTGTATATCATGCATGGTGTTTCATGGGCAGTTTGCGCGGGTCGGCGACTTATCGAACCATTTAGTTTTGGTCACATATTTAAACTGATCAGTTGGACCCTGCTCCACCGATGTGGGAAAATTGATGTGACGTGGAGGCGAGTTCGCTTGGACACCCGCCTCTAAGCGAATTGAATAGGCGAGTTCGCCAGTATTTAACCAAAATAAATTCTTTAACTAATATTGAAATAGGAGTATATATGAATCTTTATGTAATTTCAAATTGTTTTTTTGTTCACATTTGCGATCAACTATGAACTTGGTAGGTCGAATTCTGGATGTAGTATACACTTTCATGTCCAATTTCTTTTAATCGCTCACGGTTTGACCAAGCTAGATCTCTAGCTCGAACTCGTTCGAATATGTGGCGCAGTCGTCCCGAGCTTGTACATTATATATATGTATATATAATTCGGTATGCGGTTAATATATCAATTTGGTATATAATTTGGCCTTTGGCCGATCAAACTTGGAACTCACTAATCACAATAACACGACCACTAGTGTAATTTGGCCTTTTGGTTCTATTGTTCCGGAGTCCCGAACGCAAAACTTCTGCACAAAATTAGTCAAACTATTATTTTAATGGTAATATTTTATATTTTATTTAATATGACCTTTTGTTAATTTTATATATTAAAAAATATATCTGTGATAGAAATTACACATTTTTTTAAAAATAATAATCAGAAGTTAGTGTAATTAATTACAATTTAAGTACTCTAGTTGTAATTACAATTTCAGTACTCTAACCGCAATTAGAATACTTAAATTGTAATTAATTACAGTAACCTCTAATTATTGAACCATTTAGTTTTGGTCATATATTGAAACTGATCAGTTGGACGCTACTCCACCGATGTGGGAAAATTGATGTGACGCGGAAGCGAGTTCGCTTGGCCACTCGCCTCCAAGCGAATTGAATAGGCGAGTTCGCCAGTTTTAAAACAAAATAAATTCTTTAACTAATATTGAAATAGGAGTACATATGAATCTTTATGTAATTTCCAATTGTTTTTTTGTACACATTTGCGATCAACTATGAACTTGGTAGGTCGAATTCTGGATGTAGTATACACTTTCATCACAATAACACGACCACTAGTGTAATTTGGCCTGTGGCCGATCAAACTTGGAACTCACTCATCACAATAACACGACCACTAGTGTAATTTGGCCTTTTGGTTCTATTGTTCCAGAGTCCCGAACGCAAAACTTCTGCACAAAAATAGTCAAACTATTATTTTAATGGTAATATTTTATATTTTATATTTTATTTAACATGATCTTTTGTTAATTTTATATAGCGAGAATAACATTCATCCGGATGATCCTGATATAGGCCTTATCAGGCACCAATAAGATAATGACACGTGTACAATTGTAATGTTTTAATTGGTTAAGATATTTTTAGTAAAGTTCTAAAACCCTAATTTAGAATGCCTAAACCCGTCTGGGTAATGATTGAACACGTGACCCAATCATAAATTAGTTAAAGATGATGTGTCGTTATTTAATTGGTGCCTGATATTGCCAATATCAGGATGATCCTGATATATATTAAACTGTTTTATATATTAAAAAACATATCTGTGATAGATATTACACATTTATAAAAAAAAATAATTAGAAGTTACTGTAATTAATTACAATTTCAGTACTCTAGTTGTAATTACAATTTTAGTACTCTAGTTGCGGTTAGAGTAACCTCTAATTATTGAACCATTTAGTTTTGGTCACATATTGAAGCTGATCAATTGGACACTACTCCACCGATGTGGGGAAATTGATGTGCCGTGGTAGCGAACTCGCCTCTATTCAACGCCTGTGTGTCAAACGGCGTCGTATATACATGTTCTGTACTTGTGTTTTTTTAAAATTCCTCGATTTAAGAGGCGAGCTCGCTTCTTTATTCGCCCCAATGCTTACGATTTCGCCTATTGTCACGCTTGCTAGGTTCTGTTCCACACGGCGGCCTTAGTGGCGATATCGCAAGACGTATACGGTTGTAGGCGTTAGGCTGGGCGGTATCTCAGCCGCGTTCGCCCCATCTTACGAGTTCGCCCCTTGGCACGCTTGTTAGCTTCTGTTCCACACGGCGGACTTGGTGGCGAGTTCGTTAGGCCTAAATGTTTATAGGCGGCTGAGTAGGCGATTTCGCTGCCTTCTATCGCCTTGTGGAAATATGTGAAGCGAATTCGCTTCCAGGTTCGCTTGGTAATATTATGCAATATTTTTTTCATACGAATTTTCATGTTTTATCAAGGTTAGTTGTAGTATTTGTCAAGATTGAAGTTAATTAACTTGAAATATATTTGAAAAGCTAACAATAATAGTAGTCTCAAAAGAATGCAACTAAACGATGTTGCGAGTTTAAGTACAAAATCAACAAACGGTGAAATATGCTAAGCGTCATCACTGTCGTCCTCTTCACTATCACCGTCGTCAAGACCACCCTCCTGTTTGCCACCGTCTTCATCATCTTCTTCTTCCGACGACTCTTCTACTTCCTCTTCGGACGGCTGTTGTACTTCCTCTTCCGACGACTCTAGCGCATCCTCATTATGGCTTTGTTCGTTTCTGAAGACAACCTTGAACATTTCGTCATTATCTTCGTCCGGAGAAAACGGGCCACCATCTGAACCAACGGGATCTTCTCCAGCCTTAGCACCTTCGGGCTCGTCAGGCTGTTGTGCTTCCTCCTCTTCTGGATCCTCCTCTTCTGGTTCCGCTTCACTTTCAGGGTCATCCGCCTCCGCGTCCATTGGTGGCAAAGGCTGAACGGAAAAGTCTGGCATCCTTTCCTCGTCGCTAAGCTCAGGTTCCAAGTCTAGCATCCTGCCAAACTCCAATATCATCTCCGTTTCCTTGGCTTGTTCCAACTTCACCTGTTCTATTTCCGCAGAAAGCTGTCCCATCATCACGACCATTCGCTCACGCCACTGAAGTTCCCGTCCTGCCAAAACACATCAAATCCATTAGAATATTGTACAGGCGCAAACAAATAAATCTAATAAAATACCAAGTTTGGGTAGAATCGACTTACCCGGACTCAAAACACCACGCGCACTTGAACTCGAAGCACTATCCTTCTTCTTCTTTATGACCCCATCGGCGCCAAGTGCCAATCCCTTGCTACGCAGTCATTTCTCGGTGTAGTGCATAAGTGGCTCTGGCCGACTAACCGGTCTAATACCCTTCTTCTTGATCATCGCCGTGATAAGCTGGCCATATGGGATCGTTTCATCAGATTTGTCCTTGGCACGCTTCAGCATGTACTTCACAATCGCGTACCCTGGATTGATCTTCAACCCCTCCATGATGTAATAGAACAACATCAAGTTGGCAATAGTAGGCTCGCAAGGGTGACCACCCGATGGCATGACATTCGAGCATATCAACTCGAACACCAACCTCTGCTCCTGAGTGAGAACGCCAATATTGTACTTCTTCGGAGTACCTTCCACCTTGCTACGCGACTTAAAGTATTTTCTACGCATATCAACGGGTTCTAGGGGGTTCAGACTAGACAAAGATGGGAAGTTTTGGGTGTGGTAACACTCGTAAGGACCGTTTGGATCTAACGGCCTTAAGTGGTCAACCGACACATACGGGCAACCTATCACCTCATTAATCAAATACTTATCAACCTTAAACCTTACTCCCCTAACCATTGTCTCCCCCTCTTCGGCGTCCTTTGCAAAAGTCATATTTGCATAAAACTGTAAACACTCATCCTTATGCACCGGCTCTCTCGACATCAACATCCCTTCTAGATGCGTCGCCTTAAAATAGTCTACAATTTTACCAAACCCTAACGACTCTATCCGATCATCATCAAAAACCCTAGCATTCAACAAGAAGCGACGAGAAAATTGTTCGTACCTAGTCTCGGCCTTTGTGCTGACAAACAGAGACGTCTCCTCATCCTCCTCAGTCGCCGGATTCTCGGCTGGCCCACCGGTTTCAGCCGGGTTCCTGGTGGCGGTGCGGCGGTGCGGCGACGGACTGGTGGCGGGTTGGCGGTGATGGGAGGTTCCAGAATTATGGCCGCCAGTTTCAGCCGGGTTCCTGGTGGCGGTGCGGCGACTGACTGGTGGCGGTGTGGCGGTGCGGCGACGGAGGGGTGGCGGGTTGGCGGTGATGGGAGGTTCCAGAAGCGAGTTCGCCGCCGCCTCCTCCTGTAGATCCACCGGCCGGGCGATCGCGTCTCCGGCGAGGTTGAAGGTCGGCGAGGGTCTCTTCACGCTCTCCGGCCGGCTCCGCTTCGGGTTGAGCAGTGGGGGTGGTCTTCCGGCGCTTGGGGGCTGGTGGGGTGAGGGTATTACCGGCTGATTTGCTCCGGCCCATGCTGTTGCAGGTATTTTCCGATTTGGGGGTTTAGGGTTTTGCGGGTGGAAGTTGGGGGGTTCTGAAATCGCCACCCGCAAAACTTGTTTTTGTATTTTTTTTTAAAATTAAAATACGCTGGCGAACTCGCCTCTCCCATTCGCCTGTAGGCGAAATTTGTTACGAAATTGTGTCAGGAACGTCGCGCGTGGATTTCACTATGATACGAACTCGCCTGTGTGTTCGCCTATAATTTCAACCAACTTGCGAACTCGCCTCAATTTTGTTTATAGGCGAAGGTCGTAGCGAGTTCGCTTCTGTACCCTAAACCCTAAACCCTGAACCCATGCCCGGCAACCCACACGATAAAAACCAAACCCATTTATCATCGAGATTGGGAATGACAACCTTCAATCAAGCGAGTAGTGCGTAACTCGTCTAGACTGGAGAACTATATTAACCATGTTCGAGTCGACTCGACAACTAGCGAGTTAATAATACCATACTCAACTCGAACTCGTTATTATTTATCGAGTATCGACACTACTTGCGAGTTCGAACTCGAATTCTTTTTTTCTCTTTTTAAATAAAAATGTTACTACTTCTATACTAAGAAAATTTCTAATTATATATATGTGCGTTTAAATACCTGTTCAATATTGAAATTATTAGCATCCTTAGAAATTATTAATGTAAATACCAATGCAATTAATTAGTTTATTCAATATTGAGTAGTAACAGAAAACTAGCTAGATTAGATGATTGAACTAATATAGTATAACCTAATAATATTATAAACTTGCAACTGATTATACTTACCGAGTTACGCACAAGTTTTTCAAGTCGAGCTAGATCGAGTCGTGTTTAGTCCGAGTTTCGACCGAGTCGATCTCGAATTACTCGCGTGTTGACTCAATTACCACCCCTGTTCTCATCTAAAACTGGATACTTTTCGTTCATTAGCTCCCGAGTTGTGTGATCGCGAAGTCGGCTCTTTAACGGGGTAACGACGTTGCCTGTATGTATAACATCATCCAGACTATGAGTAATACCACATGCATTACAGAAGAACTAAATGTCTACACTTTCAGTCTGAACTTGTCAAATACATGTATATTCGATGGTGATCAACACGTGGCTAATGTAGAAAGTCCTATTGCTCGTGTCTGCACTAGTGTAACATTTGGTTAACGAACTAATGGTATTAACCCGTAGTCCCATCATATACGTATCTAAACAGTTTATGCCAAATGCTTTACAATAACCATGCATATGGATTACAGTTAACAATTTCAGATACCTCTTCATACGACTATATACAACATGTCACAACAATTCTCTTTCATAACAGACGTCATCGTTGCAACCAACTCAAGTAATATTATGTGCAGATAAAATCTGATTCCATTTATAAGTTTTCATATTAAATTTTAATATACATCATCTCATGAAACACACAATGTTAATATTAATTGCATAACAAAGTAGCAAATATTCAGAAAATAATTATTATGGGTTCATCAACTTGCTAGCTAGCGATATCGCAAGGGGTATTCGCCTCTAGCCGATGCAGGTTGCGGTATCGTAACCTGGCTAAACAGTAACCGACCAAATATACTATTCAGGCATGTTTTGTCCAACTTTACCATACTATATATGCTAACCTCTTCAGCATTTTCACCATTCATTCCCATCTACCCCTCCTTCTCTCTCACCTTATCCCCCCCTCAACTTCCATCTCAAATCCTTGCATTCCAAATCCATTCTTGCCTCATTTCTTGGTGAAATCTCATCAAAACCAACCACAAACTCACCCTCAAATCTAGCACATATATTTTGTGTGAAGAACTAAACCCTATAAAGCTTGTAACCCACCAAAAACCCCTAAATCTCCTTCAACTTTGGTTGAATATTACAAATCTCGCTACTTTGTGTGTCTAAGAGCAACAAAAAACTAATATCTTCTTCTACAATTAAGGTATGAGACTCAAATTTGAAGTATTATTCAAAGCACATGTTATTTAGTTACTTTTTGAGATATATTGGTTGAATGGCATGCTTGAGTAGACATTATCCATGCTTAGTCCCTATCCATAACATATGTGTTTCATGACTATGTTAAAATCAAATTTAGAAGCCATAGCTCCCTTTATTTGTTACTTTCATGTGGCATTCTAACATGTTAGCCTACCTTAGGTTCACTTTGGTTATACATTTCAACAAATCCGTTTTTTCCTTGTTTTAACTAGTCATGCTTGTGTTATTTTACTTCTACAACTCATTCAACATGGTTTTGTTGTTGTTTTACCTAGTCATAATAGTGCTAATTAGTTAAGATTCTATTTCTATCCATCCTTAGATAGCAATGGTGACCACTTCAAGTGCCCAACCAAAGAAGCGAGGTAGCAACTCGAAGAAAGGCCTACAAGTCCGCTCACATTGTCGAGTTCTACAAAGAAGAATGAGAAGAGGAGAACTAACACACATAGGATTTAATGCTAAGGGTGTATGCAACCGACCAAAAAAAGAACGTTCAAAATGGTCAAGTTGGTGTGGCCGAGTTGGAAGAACGTTTATTGAGATAACGGAGGATAATTGGAGAACCGTCCCATCAAAAAAGAAGGAGGAAGTTTGGGTAGAATGCCAAGTAAGTAACATTTAACCTTTCAATGATCTATCTACTCAATATTATACATCTTCATAATATATAGACATAATACATGCTACATATTTTGGCGTAGCGACCTTTTGAAATAGAATCTAATGACATGGAAGTGGTGAGAAAGAAGGCATTCAACATCGTCTCCAAAGCTTTTCGCGAGCACAAGCATGCTCTAAGAAAAGACTACTTGTATGAGAAGGGAAAGAGGCTAGGTCAAGATCCAAGGGACCGATACAATCATATTACAACCGATGCGTGGGAGACCTTCAAGCAAGCATCGCTTGAAAATAAGACTTCGGTGAGTCACAAACTATAACTTCGGTGACATAACCTCCTCTTATCTATTACATTAATGATGACATGTGATACGGTATCTTCTTGTGCAAAGGGGAAATGGGACAAGAAGGTCACATCGGCGAAATCAATAACAATGCCATACACCGGTGGTAGGTCGGGGTATTTGGGTGTAGGTGAGAAGGAGGGGCTTAGGGAGAAGGAGGAACTAGTGAAGGAGTTGGTATTAGGGGGGATGGACGAGGCGGAAGCTCGGTATGTCATAGTGGAAAAGGACGCCGAGGATTATACTAGACAAAAACTCTTCGTGTTGGGTCGAATTAGAGACTCGGATGGTAAGTTCACTTCGGAGGATGCCGAAAAATGTGCAAAGAGGGTGGTTAGTCTATCTATCTTACATTATCTTACTATCTATTGTAGTCTTATTTATTTTTGTTGTTGCTTTCAAATATTCTTCACAACCACTTTCACCTAGTACAACTTCATTTGATAATAGGAACTTCTTGAGCGCCAAAAGGAGGAGGGTACCTTTATCCCGTGTGGGAAGAAGGATGTCTTGAATGAGGCTTTTGCTCTTGGGAAGAAAAAGGAACACCCGGGAAGAGCATTAGGTGTTGGAGGTTACGCGACACAAGAAGAGGTTTTTGGGATTAAGCAAGGTTGGGGCAATCCTAAACCATCACAACTACAACGAGTTTTGAGCGAGGTGGCGGCGACAAAGGCGGAAATGAAGGATTTGAGGGAGGTGATGAAAGACATAGCACAACACACCAACTATCCCCACATCGAGAGGTTAGGAGGTACACAACCACATCTTCCACCATCATCAAAGGGTTCTCAAGCATCACCTCAAATTATGGAGGATGAAGGTGAGAATGTGGAAATGGAGGAGGAACTAGTGCCTCCTACTCCACCTTCATCACCCATCAAGTTGAATGCGGCGCATTCCATTCAAGTTGATAAGGTTAGTACAAATTTTGCTAATTTAGAACATCGTTGGTTTCTAATCTCTTTCTAAAAATAGTTGGATGATGATTTCTCTTGTGCTTTCATTTATGATAGAACCCCCCTTGCAAGCTATATGTTTCGCAAGGTACCAAATCAAAACCACTCCATGTCTCCAATGGCACATGCGACCCAAGTGCGGTGAAACACAATCGTGTTGACATCCCCGCAGGATTTTTTAGTGTTCGCATTACCGATATTTTGATAGAACAACAAATGCTACCTGTGAAGGAGTCACCGATGGTGAGAGTTGGGGAGGCTAAAGGTTTCCTTGTTCTATGGCCAAAATGGTTGGTGCTTGATGAAAAATCCACCTCCATACCCCGTAGGAAACCACAAACTCCACAAAATCCACAAATACCCGTGCATGCCTTGCCTATAGCTAGACAAACATTAGACCCCATGCTCGTGGAGTTTATGAAAGCCCTTCCACCCTTCGTCCGAGTCTTTTATGATTTGATATCCTCGCACGACAAGAATGCATGCTATGCCTTTCTCGGAAATGAAAGGTGCTTTACCATGACAAAGGACATCCACGTACCATGGGAGAATTTTGAATATTTCTGGAATTTCAATGAACTTCCCGCCACCATTCTTTGTCTCAATCAAATGTAAGCCATTTGTATGTGTTTCATGAGAATACTCAATTATCAAACCATATATGATTACATCCTCGTCATGATTGTCTACTACATTCACAGGTTCTTGCATCACCATGCCTATCACCGGAGCAAGCATTTCATTGGATTTTTGCATCCAATGCATTTGCAAGCTAGTATGGAGAGCAATAGGCAAAGACTTGATTACTTGAATTCTACTCTCTCCGACAAATCAAAGAAAATATGGATCGGACCATATCTCGAGAGGTATACCTTACAATTTGCTCTATTACTCATGCTAAATATATTGTATTTGCTCTACTGCATTCTTTTTTTATGACTATTATGCTTTCATGTGATTTGTAGTGATCATTGGAGCTTTGTTGCAATAATACCCGCTTTAAAGCAAGTATATTGGATAGACCCACTCCACCGCCCTCCATCACGAACATTCGCCGATCTCCTTGATAATGCAATTCTTCAAGTGAACGACAAAACACTCCTCGACTTCCACCTTATAAACATTCGGGTAAGATGTTGTGCTCATGCTATCACGTCCTTTCAAAAATCAACATTTGCGTTTAAAGTACCATAAGTATAGTAATGTTTTATGTTTTAAACACTTTTGTAGTCTAGGAAGCAATCATCGAACTATGAATGTGGCTATTACACAATGATATTTGGTTTGATGGTGGTGGATGGTGTTCAAAAAGACATGCTAGATCTTCTAAAGGTACGCTACACGCGTCTAATCTCATTTATATTCGTCGAGATTTCGTAATAAGCGTTATTTTCAATCATAGGTATTCAAGGATGATATCACTCCTTTCTCCTTGCAAGAACTTAACGACGGAAGAGACCAAATGGCTAAATATCTGGTCCACAACCGTGCGTTTACCATTGCAAGGCCACAGGTCCCTAACCTCCCCAAGGCATGAAAAAGTATTGTCTCTCTTTTGGGTAGGGGCTTGACATTAGTATCGCACTTGAGTGCTTAGGTTATGCATCTTTAGCATTAGTATAGGGGCGTTGGATTTGAATTTGACAGGTTTATGTTGAGTCGGGTATCCCGATTCATGTTTCGAAAGAAACGGGTCAATTTTAACAAATAATTACACAATTCTGTCTTGCACGCAAACGAATTCGCTTCCTTATTCGCTTCTTGTCGAATCCAGAAGCTAGATCGCTACCTGGCACGCCTTCTACTACAATATAACAAGCGGTCATACACACGGCCTCGCCTATACATTCGCCCACAGAAGCGACGTCGCCTGGCTAATCGCTTGCTAGACTCTGTTGCCCCTGGCATGCCTCAAACGATTTCGCCTATATATTCGCCCACAAAAGCGACGTCGCCTGGCTAATCGCTTGCTAGACTCTGTTGCTCCTGGCGTGCCTCAAACGATTTCGCCTCCAATATTCGCCTCCATAGACGAATTCAAAAGGCGAATTCGCCAATCACATTCCCTACAACAAATATGTGCACGACGTCGCCTAATATTCGCCTCTTCTGGCGGTGTCGTATCCCACTCCGCTTGTGCCCATCTGGTCTGGCTACATTTTCAGGTGGCGAGTTCGCTTTATAGTTTCACCACCTCCAGAAGGCGAACTCGCTTTTCTTTTTCGACCACAAGCGAGATGATACACGACACCGTAACACCATGACCATTGAGTCTTTTTCCAAATTTAATATTCCCATATATTCTGGCCAATACGCCAGCGGTCTCGCCTGCTTCACCCTAGCGAGTCTGGTTACGATTTCGCTTGTGTATTATTAGAAACAAGCGACCAACACAAGCGAGTTCGCCTTAATAGGCGATCACTGGCGGCGATATCGTAACACTCACATTTACAGACACAGGCGACCTGAGGTGGCGAATTCGTAACAGGTATACAGGGCGTTTTTTAAACGCTGCACACGGCGTTTTGAACCGTCGTGCGCAGCATGCATGTTTAAGGCGTTTTGTTAACCGCCCAGAAGAAGTGCCATTTTACGGCACAACCCATTACGGCATTTCCAAAATGCCGTGAATGGTACGAATGAACCGCCTAGAAACCTAAGTCCATCCACTAGTGTTGGTTTCGACGTTCGACGACTCCGTTTTGTTGTGGCGTGTACGGTGCCGTCAACTGCCGCTGTACTCCACGTTCAGCGAAGTGCTCACCGAGTTCCTGAGATGTGAATTCTCCGCCACGATCGGTGCGAAGAGTCTTCAATTTTCTCCCGCTTTGCAACTCAGCCACTGCAATTATTTTCTTGATTTCCTCGGCGGCTTGATCCTTTGTGGCTAGAAGGGATAACCACATATATCTACTGTGATCATCAACCAATAGAAGGAAGTAGCGTTTACCTCCAGGAGTTGGTGGATCGATCGGTCCGCACAAGTCTGCATGAACAAGGCCGAGGAGCTCATTCGCGCGATTCAAAGCTTGACGTGGAAACGGGGCACGTTTCTGTTTTCCAGCCAAACAAGCATCACACATTCGCTCCACATCATCAATCATTGGGAGCCCGTGCACCATGTCGTCGCGCGCGAGTCTCTTGAGCGCCTCAAAGTGGAGGTGACCATAACGTGCATGCCATCTCCACCCACTTTCGGAGCCATGTAGAGCAAGGCAAACTGGTCGTGCTAGGCTGAGGTGAAGCAGGTAAAGTCGTCCACGGCTTCTTGGCACTCTCGCAAGTAAACGACCATCCGGGTCACGTAATTGGAGCCAACCTTGTCGAATTCGACAATCATATCCGATTTCGTCAAGTTGCCCAAAGATATGATGCTACTATGAAGGCGAGGTATATAATACACCTCAGAGAGTGTCAGATGCTCCCCATTCAGGCATGTGAAGAGGATCGTTCCACAGCCTTCTATCTCCACCGACGTGTCGTCTCCGAGCTTGACTGACCCGCGCACGTTGGTATCCAGTTTAGAGAACAACTCACGTCTACCGCACATGTGGGAACTAGCGCCGGAGTCTAGAAACCACACCGTGCTACACTTTCCGTCATGTCCAGTTGCCTTAGCCTGTGATCGTACCTCATTCAGAAGCACAAGCTCGTCGGACACTTGATTCCCGATCATGAGAGAATGCAACCTTGCCACCAGTAGAGCACCCTCCTCTTCCTGGTCTTGGATAAGATTTGCTCGTCCCTTGCGCTCTCGTCTCGGTTCCGGGCAGTCCTTAGAGATATGACCAGCGAACTTGTTATAGTTGTAACACTTGATCTTAGTCATATCTCGGTCACCACTAGTAGCTCGTTGGCTGCCATCACGTCCATGGTTGGGCTGCTTCCCCTTCCATTTCGACTTGCCTTTTCCACCAGTTCCAGCCAGCTCGCGTTGTTTCCCACGTGCCACCCATTCTTGTTCTGTGAGGAGAACTTGTCCACCGGAGTTGTTCGTGGTGTTGATGGAGCACCGTTCAGCAGCCGATCGGAGCCGACCAATTAACTCCTCCACCGTCATGCCGTCCAGATCAAGCAGAGTCTCGATCGAGCAAGCAATTTATGCATATTGGCTTGGCACCTCTCTCAGAAACTTCTGGACCACCTTGATCTCCTCGACGGCGTCACCTAAGGAGCGAAGATTGTTGACGATACCGGTGATGCGCAGACCAAACGCGTCAAGAGACTCACCCTCCTTGAACGTGATTTGCTCGAACTCCTTGCGAAGTCGTTGCGCCGTTGCCTCCCGCACGCGGTTCACTCCAACACGCATCAATCGAATCGCCTCCCAAGCTTCGTGCGCCGTGGTTTTCACAGCGAGAGCAGGCACCATTTCTGGAGGCACTGCCCGGATCAGCGCTGAAAGGGCCGCCATGTCTTCACGTTCACTCGGCTCTCCATCGCCGGACACAGCCATCCAGAGTCCCTGCGCCCTCAAATTGATCTTCATGACTAGAGCCCACTTATGTAGTTTGTCGCCGTTAGAGTGGGATAGACAATGTTACCACCAAGGTTTGTGCGTTCTTGCACAATGCGTTCGTGAACGACGATCTCGCCGTTGCCCCTCCGTGCTCGACTGCGTCCGCGTTCTGGTCGACGTTGCGGTGAGCGTGAGCCTGAGCCGTTCTCGTCGGCCATACGGATCGTAGCTCTGGTACCAAATGTTAGTTCTCAGGAAAAACAGAAAGCAAAAGAATGCTTATTTTGGTGCAGAAACTGTCTGCATTTTCTACTTCATTTCTTCCAATATATACACCCAATATAAACAACGTGGTCGATCATTTCGAGCCACTTACACGTATAGGATCGTGTTTGATCACTTCTACCAAAAGAAAAAGACAAACCAAAACTGACAAACTATGACTAGTTCAGACACTAAAAATAGAAATACTAAAACAGAAACTAAAGACCAGATTATACACAGCAACAGGTTATTTATGGTTGAATGGACTTTCAGTTTAAGTCTAAAGTTGAGGGAACTTAGGTTACTTATATAGGAGCGACACTTTATATATATAGAAAGAGAAATTGATAAGGAAGTGAAACTCAGAGTATGGAATTGATAATGACAACTGACAATGTTCTAATACAGGACTAGCTAGGCAAATCTAGTAAAAACTCTTCACGAATTTTACACAACACTAAAAAAGCTTGTTCACATTTCATCTGCTTTCATTTCATTTCATTTTACCTGGTTTTGGCTGTAATGGTGCTTTAAGATACTTGTTGTCTTATACAACTAGACCAGCAAGTTCTAGATCATATAAAGCAGAAAATTCAGATCACTTCCTTAAAATAGGGGAAATATGTTGGGTTTTAGAAAAAATTTAGGATGAAACATTCAAAATTTCTATCAATAGGTGTTTCGCATTAAGTAAATGCAAAATAAATTTTATTTTGTATTTGCTGAATACAAAATAGGAAATTATTTTTTCATTAATAAATTTTATAAGTGCAGTTAAACCTTATTTTACATTTAATTAGCTCCATTTCGCATTCGTTAAATGTGAAACACCTATTGTTAGAATTTCATTTTAATTCACCCTATTAGCTTCTACATTTTAATTTTCCATCAAAAGACATTAATAAATCGTACTTGTTAGTCTTCACAAAAACAACAAATGAAATTAAGCAGCTTTGATTACATATTCAACCAGAATACTTTTTCGGACGAATAGAGATAGGCGAGGAAAATGAGTTTAATATCTACATCATCAGTCCTTCGTGTTTAAAACTTGTGTCATCCAAGAACTAAGGGAAAAGTTTAAAATAACCCTTCAGAAAAACAGTACATCATGAAATACAGTATCTAAATTACCTAAGGTTCTAGTGATTGAGATTTTTAATACCGATAAATTTTCTTTGGAGGAATCATATATCGACGTTGGTTGAAGCTGAACGGGTAAGCTTTTGCCCAAAGATGTACCAGTAGCGACATTTTTACCTGTGTTCCCAAATCCTAATATTTCATTTTTGGCTCTATGGTTTCAGCTTCCAGACATTATTCTACAGACCGTGTCTTTTTCTATTTGAAACATGTTGAGTTGTTGACCATAATCGGAATGATATTTTAATAAATTTAGCTGATTGAGTTATATATTATTTCAATTTTGTTCAAATTAGTTCCCGAATTCAGTATATTTAATTTAGTTCAATTTATTTCAAATAATTTTAATTCATTTTGTTAAGTTCGGTTATGATGAATATGATTTGATTAAATTTAGCTAAAATATATTTCCTACCAAATATTTAAGTGATGTCAATTTAGGGACTCATAAAGTTCTCAGTTCAATTAATATATTTTTTAGTTCATTTTAATTCAACAAAATTTGCCATAAAGTATAAGCCCTACTGATGCCATGGGATTCAAAAAACAATAACACTTAATTAGCTAAAGTAACACCTTTTTGTCTCTACTCTAATTTTTACCATGCATGTGAATGAATGTTCATTCTCGCATGCATCAGCAAGCATGGCTTTATTTTAATTGTCATGCACGTTCAATTTTAGTATTTGATGATAATTTTATTACTGAGTTGATATAATCTAATTCATTTAAACATCAAATTTAAAAATAATTCTGTAAAAGAATGCGGGCATTATGCTCATTTCTTGCACGTCTATTTCACAGATTAGTAATACACAATTAGTTTTTACCATGCATGTGCAAAAATATATAGAAAATAACATAATCCTGATATATAACCCTTGTCAAAACACGAATAAGAAGATGACACGTGTATAATAGAGATGTTTCAATTGATATATTTAGTAAATTTCTAAAACCCTAATCTTAGATGCCTAACTCCGTCTGAGTCATAATTGAATACGTAACTTAATTAAAAATTATTTTAAGATAACGTGTCGCTATGTGATTGGTGCCTAATAAATTTCTATATCAGATAATCTGGACAAATATTAAACCGAAATATATATTCATTCTCATTTTCGTGCACGCTCTATTTTAAAATTCTCATGCACGACTTTAATTTTAATTATCTGATAATAAGTTTTTCGTAAAATTAATATATTCTAATTCGTTTCTACATAAAATAAGAAATTCTCTACATAGATAGTGCAGGTATTACACTCATTTCACTAGTTAAGTAACATAGTGTTGAACTTTGTGGAAAAAGAGTTTCATCGAAGAATGTTGTACAGTTTTGTTCCGAGCCTGATGCGTTTTAAATAGAACGAATTTATAGACTTTTTCATCATTTCTTATAACTGTACATGTTTCTAACAGGTCTCTCGTGAACTGCAACTCTGTGCTCTCTGCGTTTGTGAGTATCATATATAGAGCTCAGGATACCTATGACATTTCAGAAATTGAAAAATTTCCAGGTCTTCCATACCTGTTGTTCATAGCAGATTGGATGGCCAGAAGTCAGTTTCTGGTAAAGAACAGGCCAGAAGTTCGAACCAGTTGAAAGTATAGTAGATGTTAAGTTTATTTGGGGCAAAGACTAATGTCGTTTACCATTTAGATGCTTGTTGTCTTAATTTAGGAACGTACGTATTTGGCACGCGCGCGTTATGTCGAGCGCACGTGTTTCGCACGCGTCTGTCAGCACATATATTTTCGCACGGTCTCAGGCTCTCAGCATATCTTTGCTCTGATTTTAAACGTCCTGAAAGTAGACCTTGATCGACTGCGTTAGTCATTACTAATCATAAATAATAATAGGAAGTCTATACTATTCAAGACAAATGCAGAAGAGTTAAATTCAAGATGTTAAAAAATTATATTTGAAATGAGAATTAGACATTTATTTTTATTATTGAATTTACGTCTTTGCATATTAAACCAAATTTTAGTGATATTTGTTTATTTCATTAAAAATATTAGTCATGTGTTTGCATGATGGACTTGAATAAATTCAAAACACAGGCCCTATTTGCAGAGCCACATCCCCTATTTGCAGAGCCCAATTCCAATAAAATTACTAAATCACCCTTAATAAATAATAATTTGTTTAATTAAATTTTGATCCATTTGTTTTAGTTGATTTCATACTACATCCAAACCTTTCTGCACCAGTCCTCCTAAGCACCACCACTACACCGCCTTCACAAAACCGGAACGCCGCCACTTTCACCGGCACCACCGCCATAATTATCACCGGGTTCTTTTACAACCCGAACTCTCTTTATCCCAAAAACATCATACCCAAAAGAATCAAGGCAATATTATGAGTAGACGATTGGTGAGAGAAGATCAGAGGGAGAGATTCGGGAAGAAGAAGCGCCGCCATCACACAACCAAACGCCACCAATTTTACCGGTCTCGGAGATGTGGACGGAGATAGCTAGATGCCGCCGCATCTATAAAATCAGGTGATATGGCGCGGAGATAGGGATACGGGCATCGGTTGGTGAGAGAAGAGGGTGTTCCTGAATTCCTGAGGGAGAGATTTGAGGAGAGAGAAGAGGAAGAGATTTGGGGAGCGTAAATTACAATTACTACGGGGAGAAGAGATTTGGGGTATTTCTTTTATACCTGTACATAGGATTGTAATTAGTAGTACTACATTATTTATACGATTCTAATTACTAGTATTACATTATTTACAGGATTCTAATTCGTAGCAGTATATTATTGATTAGATAAAAACTAACTTAAATTAAAAGAAAAGGAAAAAACATTATTATACCAGGCAATGTGTGATTAGGAATCTATAAATAACATACTAATTAGAATTCTATAATAATACTAACACTAAATATATTCTAAATTTGAATCCTAGTGGCTAGTACTGTATTGTCAGTAAAACAATACGTGGTAATTATTATTTACCCTCCCTTTTTCCCCACATACCTCCCTCTTCTCTGACCGTGCACCGAATTCACTTCTTCCCCGAATCTCTGTCTCTCGTATTTCCCCTCTTCTCTCCCTCTAGATCCAGGCTATTAAACCAAAATCTTCTCCAGCCAAATCATGTTTCCCCAAATCTCTACCTCTTGAATTTCCCCAAATCACTCCCTGTATGCAGTCAATTAAATCAAAATCTTCTCCGGCCTGCTCTGTTCTGTACAAAATCTCCACCGGAGATTTCGAGAATCGCCTGACCGCCGCCGCCATTGTTCAGGCAATTTTCTATATTTGCAATGGAAAAAGTGAGAGAGTGAATTCTTTGGAGCTCTAGAATGAAGTAGTTTAGTAATGGGCATAATTTGCAATGTCTCCTCTATGGATGGACATAATCCACATAGGAGACATTGTTCAGGCGATAATCCACTATGCTGTAGTTTAGTAATGGACATAATTTGCAAAATCTATGGGAGGTAATTTGTTAGATTACGTACAGAAAGGTTTCTAAAGTTATAATTGTAAACGTTCTCTATGTCTAAAGTATCAACGACTAAAGTCATAGTGGCCAATCAACAGATTTTTCTTCTGTCTCCTATGTAAGAAACTCCATTACTAAACTACAGCATTCTAGAGCTCCAAAGAATTCACTCTCTCACTTTTTCCATTGCAAATATAGAAAATTCAGATCTTTTAAAACAAAGACTATCTAACGGAACCTCATCCTGAAATCCATTGAGCCCGGCAGCCAATCAACTACAGGATAGCAGACCTTTGATGGGTTGGACAGTAGAATAACCTATTATGCATTCCGGACTATTCTATCTAGCCATGAATCCAATGAGAGAGATTAATCTAGAACAATTACTATAGGATTGCATAAAGATTTCTGTTTTAAAAGGGGGGTTGAAAGGTGCAGGTTCAGAATTATTATGCAAGTCCAGAAATGACCCAATTGCCCTTGTTTTGATTCTAGGGCACATATTTGATTTTCGAAGGACTTATCGGCAATTTGTGGTCGAGGACTGTGCTGCAAATCTCTAAAAGAGAGAAGGATGAAATCAAAACGCCATATTGAAAATATTAGAAATCTTCCCTCTGACCACGAGATTATCCCCCAATCACTCTATGAGAAATCCGCCACTCACTCTTCCCAAATCCCTCAATGTCTCACTACTAGAATATCAAGCCATCTAAGGCAGTTCATCCTTCATTGGTTAAGGCAGAAAACAAATGCCTTCTCTGGTAGTGACTTGAATGAGAAAAATCATCTAAGGCGGTTCTTCTTCCGCCTTAGATGTTTTTGGGTTTAAGGCGTTTGTTTCCGCTTTGGATGTAGGCTTATACGCCTTGCTAAACGCTTACGAACTCGCTAGCGTGAAAGCCTGTATGATATGAATTGGCTCGTTGTGATACCGTAACTAGCAAACGCTAGTCCCAAACAAATGGTTGATTGTTATGTTACGACAGCAGCTTACGGATCGCAAGATGAAATACTAACGAGTTCGCTACATTGAAAAGCCTAGACTGTTATGAATGTGTACGAGACTGGTTACGACTTCCACCGTGCGGATCGCTAATATTGGTTACGATCTCGTAAGTGAACCTAGTTTGTCATATATTTATCTGCTGACGAGACTGGTTACGACAAATAGGGGCGAATCGCTCGGTCATAAGTAGCGAACTCGTTACAAGCCAAGTTAAACCAAACGAGCCAGGTTACGACAGCCACTAGCTACTCGCTGGTAACACCGTAGCGAGGTCGCAACCGAACAATTGTTTTTCATAAAAATAGTAAAAATATAAAAATTGTGAAAATGATATTATAAAAATATAATAAAAGTTGTTGGTTCGAGAGAGTTAACGATATCGTAAGCCAATCGCTTACGTGTGTAGTAACGAATTCGCTACTAATCTCGCTAACGTTAAACGACATCGTTTTAGCTCTTGGTGAGTGAGAAAAAAAATTGACGTTACGAGTAAGTTAGACATTCGCCTGGCTTTGGCGTTTATGGTTACGAGCTCGACAGAGATCAGATTGGAGAGGGAGAGAAGAATGAGCGATTGGGTAGCGAGGGCGCAAAAACTAAGCTCATAACCATTAAACGACGACGTTTTAGCACCGGGTGAGCGAGAAAAAAAAATGACGTTACGAGTAAGCTAGACATTCGCCTGGTTTTGGCGTGTATTGTTACGACCTCGACAGAGATCAGATTGGAGAGGCAGAGAAGAACGAGCGATTGGGTAGCGATTGCGCAAAAACTAAGCTCAGAAATATAATTCGGGCGATTGAAGTAGCGATAGTACAAGATGATCGCAACTATTTTAATGTTACGGGCGAGAGAACTAACGACCTCGCAGGCAATTCGAAAGTGTCACAAAATTATAGGATTTGAGCCATTTCCACCCATTTCCACTAAAATTGGGTTTCATTTTAATCGTCTAAGCTGTCAATTGCAAGATGCATGGTATCTAAGCACAAAACATGAACATGAAACACTATCAAGCCACACTTTATAAACTTATGGAAGTAATGGAACTCAAAAGTATATGCATCCATTTGAAAAAAAAAGAAACTAGCTTTTATTGGGAATGTGAGGCCTAGAGATGTACCGAGATCTAATAAGGACCAAGTGTCTAGCCAATGCATCTCTACCATCCTCCAACTCCTTCTTGGTGTACGGTGCATGATTTTCCTCGATAATCTAAGAATATGAAATGTTTTTTTAATGCTATTGAATGCAACGTAGATAGTAATAGGTACAATAAGTAGGTTATAAGAATGCTTACGCGATGTAATTCCAAATTATCTTGAACAAGGCCAGCTACACACTCGCTTGCGTACAACATCATATAGTAACCGCACTCCCAATTTGACAATTGCTTTCGGTGCTGAAAGCGAAGAAGTATAACAAATGATTTGAAATGAAATCATAGTGGAAATAAATGAGCATTGGATTTGTACTGTCACCTGAATCTGTATAAGGTTGAAGGGAAGTAGTGTGTCGTCATGTGCACTATGCATAGCAACCTCTAATAAATCTGCAAATTTTGTAGATGGACCAAAGTGTAGCGGGTCCATCCAATACACTCGCTTCAACGATGGTATCATAGCTACAAAACTCCAATGGCCGCTACATATTTTAAGAAATGAAAATGTAAGAACCCGTCTCGAAGATTATAATGTTTATGAAGTGCAAATATCCAATTGTAACAAAGAAAACTAACCCCTCTAGATATGGGCCTATGTAAATTGTCTTGGTCTTGTCACTAAGGATCTTAGAGAGATAAGCAAGTCGCGATTGATTACCTTCATTCATTTCTTGCAAGCATATTGGGTGCAAAAACCCAATGAAAGTCTTTGCATTTAGAGCAAGGCATTGCATGTACCTAAATAAACAATAGATGGGATATGAACGTATAATAGTGCACAAGTACATGAAAATTCGTAACTTGCAATACGATAGAAGAGATGAGATCAAGTAGCTTACATTTGATGTAGTATAAGGATTGTTTCGGGAAGGGTTTTATAGTGCCAGAAAAGGGCAAAGTCTTCCCATGGAATGACTAATTCCCTCGCTTCGCCGAACACCTGTTTATTGGAGTAGAAATAGTAAACAGAATCCCGACTATGGTGGCCCACCAGATCATAAAACGTGCGAAGGAATCCCGGGAGTGATTTTATGAATCCAACTTCTCCCACCGACATCGGTTTCTTAGCTACCGGAAAATCTAGCGGGTCTACGACGGGTGAAAGTGTGTTTTTATTAATTGGGATAGAATTAGAATTCACATCAACGACCAACCATTTGGGCCACACAAAAAAACGGCCCAAACCTTTACCCACTGTCGTGCACTATTGATCCACGACCGGTACCAACGCATCCTCGACTAACACATGTAGTATAGAAACCCTAACAAAACCAATAGGTACTTTGGCTTCATGATGTAGTGCCATGTCAGGATATGAATTTCCCATTGCAACGTGGCGGGGCTGAGAATTCATCCCACATTCAGCGTACAACTTGCAAGAAGGGGAGTTCTAATATACAAATAAGGCATGTTTCACTACTGGAGAATGACATCGCCCACGTCGGTAGATCGTGGGTTATACGGCGGTCCGACCCGCCGTTACTGGAACCGCCGTCCATCGGCGGTCCAGTTTTGCACGGCGGAAGGACCCGCCGTCCAAGGTTTTCGAAGTCGAAACCTTTTTGTATACCTGGTACGACTCGTAAAGTTTGCAGACTATTTCCTGTCTCAAAACAACATTCTTACGAAACCGAAACAAAAATATATGATCTGTCCAGATTTCGAAATCGAAAGTCTATCACAATTATGTTTCAAAATCAATGAATTCCGATATTGAAAAGAAGTATCATGAACATCAATTGTTCCGAGATCGATTTTAGCATAGAGTATTACAACTTACGAGTTTGAAAATTATTCGTCGGTTGCCAAAAAAATATCCGGCCAATTGGCCGGAAAAATAAGCATGCCAAATGCTTCTGATATACTTCTTCTTTATCTGTTTTCGCCTTGGAACAACAGCTAATGATGAACTCATAGACAAGGCGCTGGAAACTTTACAAAGGTGGGAAAGGTTTGGATATAATTGGGGTTGAGACCGTGCTACTCTTGCAGCTTTGCTGTGGCGCCGCCGCTTCGTTGGTGGTTTTGAAGAAGGTGAAGAAGTATTCGAGGTGAAAAAGACCGATATGGTATGGTGCAGAAGGAGTAGAGCTTGCAAGATTGAGAAAGTATCGCCAAATTCTTCACCGGTGCTCCTCAGAAGCTCCATTGATGGAATTCTGCAACAAATACAATAGCTGAATTTTATCAGATTCAATGAATACATATTGCAAAGGCTTATGAACTGAATTCTACTTCCAAATCTTTCAAAGGCTTTCTTGGTCATGGCCTATTTCTTCTACCAAATCATTGTCCAGAAACTGCAAGGAAATCTATTTCCTCTGTAGCATATAAGTTGTACCACCAAAAACAATTGCAAACATACTCGAGGGAAAAACATTTATACCTTTTCGTATTACCGCGAGGGACGAGGGGAATTGAACAGCAGTCAGCGTCTGACTTCACTCATTGATTACACGGTTGTAAGTACCGATTTATCCTATCTCCTCCACCTTCACGGCGAGTTTCGAGAGGCTCACTTTTAGACCGAAATCCCCATCTCACGGCGAGCTCAGAAATATGGCGAGTTTCGGGAGGCCCGCATTGACATCACGTTAGCCGGAAAGCTATATCTTCAAAGCTCTAAGCCGTCACGACGTCGTCATCATCCCGATCCACGCCCAAATTACCGCCTCATCGCAATCATCCGGATCACCACCGCGATATCACCCGCATCACTCAAATCCCCACCTCACTGACATGATTCATCACCGCTCGTCACCAAGAACACGGCCTCAGATCGGGAAGTTCAGATTTCGGAATGAGAGTTGGGAGGATGAGGATAAGATTACGGAAGAATGAGAGTTGGAAAATACAAATAAGATCAGATTATGCCTTATATAAATAAAAATATTGATGGCTGAGATTTGTTTGCCATGAAAGATTAATGGTTTAGATGTACATGTAATTTTTAACCTTTTTATTAATGTAGCATTTTATTCTTCAGTATTACGACCTCGAAATATTTCTGATTTTTGCTTTATATAATAGGTAACTAAATATTCTTACATTCTAAACATAGGATTTATTAATGCTAATAGTTTAATGATAGGCTGACATCAATATTTATAAATATTAAATTGATAAGGAAATCAATAAATATTTGGTATTTTCATTAAGTAAGCTCAATTAGCATAAATATAAGTAGTGTTCATAGAAAAGTCGAGTGGTGTTATTAAAAGTCGAATAATGTTTATATGCTCGATAATAGTTAGTCTGTATATACAATTAAGTAATTTTAACTTCTTTGATTAGTTGTACTCGATTAAGTTAGTGTCGAATAAGGTTTTGACATTGATTTAGTTATCTAGTGTTTACGGAAAGTCAAGTAATCAAGGTGTAATCTTTGATTGATTATACTCAGTTTAGTTTGTTTTATAGAAAGTCAAATAAGATTTGACCTTCAATTAATTATATTCAATTTAGTTACTGTTTGCCAGAAATTGATACGACCTTTTATATCGAAGTTATAGCATTTCGGTTAGTGTTTATCGAGTGTCCAATAATATTTGATTAGTTATTATACTCTATTTTCTTAGTGTTTACAAAAAATCAAATAAGAGATGATATTTCATTAATTATACTTTTTTCAAAAAGAATTTTTTTATTATACTTGGTGTATTAGTCTTTGTAGAAAGTAGAGGTTTGACGTATGATTTAGTTAGTTTCCATAGAATATGAAAAAAAGGTTATCTTTGACTATTAATTTGTTACAAATTTATATTTGTACAAATTAAAGTAATGTATCTTACTTGATTATTTATACAAGTTAGTATTAATAAAAAAGTTACATAATATTACATAAATTCAAGTTTGATTTGGTGCTTTCTTTAATTAAGCTTAATTTAGATATTGTTAATAGTAAAGTTAGTAACGTTCTACAAAGTAATCTCATGTTCATATGATCAGTAATAGTTAGTGTGTATGAAAGTAATGCAATGTTATTTTGTATATTCGTAATACTCAATTTAGTTAATTATTGTAGGTACTTATTTGAGTAATTGTGACGTTTTAAGGTATTCTCGTGATATTTCATTAGTTTAGTTAATCATAGTACAATTTTGTTCAACGAAATATGATTTGATGAATTGTACTTTGATTAAGTCATACTTCTTACTTTGAACTATACGATCTATATATTTGCATTGATTTTGATTTAGTTTAATTCAGGATCAATAAGAAAAATCATTTAGAAACAATGTTTATATGATCTATACCAGTTAGTGTTTATAGAAAATCAAGTAACATTGTGTTCTTTAATTAGTTTTACTCTTTAGTTAGTAGTTATAAAAAGTCAAATAAGTTTTGACCTTCGGTTAGTTACTTTCAATTTAGTTAGTATTTACTAAAAGTCAAGTGATCAATGTGTGATCGATGATTAATTACACTCAATTCACTTAGTATATACAGAAAGTCAAGTAATCAAGGTCTGACCTTTGATTGATTATACTCAATTTAGTTTGTTTTGTATAAAGTCAATTATATTCCGTTTGGAAACGGTTTTGCAGATTGTCCGTACGACATAATCAGTTATATCTATCTTAGTTAGTGTTTATCGAATGTCAAATAACTAAATTCAGTTTTGTTGTGTTTATAGAAAACCAAATAACATTGACATTTCATTAGTTATACTTAGGCAAATTCTCTAGAAAGTCCGACTTTCCTAAGTGTTATGGAACTACCACTATATATTTAAGGTCAAGTGATACTATTTTGTGTTAAAACATTGATAGTATCAAAGTGAACATATAGTAAAACATGTTTTAATGCAAAAATTCATGAATTTACATTAAAACATTAATAAAATTCAAATAATAAATTTTACAGTTCAAATTAAAAGGTACACTGTATAAGTTAAAACGTATAAACACTCTTATGTAAAGCCAGGAAAGTTGGACTCTCAAGAGACTTTCTCTTATACTTATTAGTGTTCCTAGAAAGTTAAGGTTTGATGTATGATTTAGTAAATTTCCTTAGAAAGTCAGTAAAGATTTTATCTTTGACTGTGATTACTCGTTATTCTTCATATAAATTCAAGTAATATGATCTTATTTTGATTAGTTGTACAAGTTAGTATACATGGAATGTTAGATATTATTACATAGATTCAAGCTGATATTTGGTATATTTCATTAACTAAGCTCAATTTACCTAAACTTAATTATGTAGTGTACAAAAAAGTCAAGTATTTATAGAACGTCCGAACGTTCTATAAATAAGTATAACTAAGTATAACTAATGTTTATACATAGTTAGTTTGTCTTCAAAAACAAATTACTTAGTTTAACTGAACGTCATCTTACTTAGTGTTTATAGAACGTCAAATAATATGTTTACAGGGATCATTTGCAGTTAGTATTTATAGAAAGTAAAGTATGTGATTCTCTTTGATCAGTTATACTCAATTTAATCAGTGATTATAGTTATTTGAGTAATGCTGACCTTCTAAGGCCTTGTTCTTGTGAAGTTATTAGTATATTAGTTTCATTACTTTCTTAGAAAACCGTCTATTCAATAAAAATATGATTTGATGACTATAATTGATTAAGTTATACTATTTTATTTATTTTGATTAAATTTAATTCAAATTAGCAAGAATTATCTTAAAAGAATGTGGTTTAAAATTGTAATTAATTTAAAATAACTATTTGGAAATGATTTTATAATTTATTTATTACAATGCTAATAATTAATTTATAATTCAATTTTTTTTACTAATAATTAATTTATTGATTTAGAATTATTGCACCAAATTATGAGGATTCGAATTCGAAACAGAAGCAAAATAATAATTTGATAGTCCTTTAGATTTCGAAAAGCATTTTCAATGTAACATTACACATTTCTAAGCAAAGTAGGAGTATTTAATATGATTGTCACTCTAGGTCTTCGAAGTCTAAACCAAATCAATCTTTAATTTTCGAGGTCGAACCATGTTTTCCTGATATCTTCCAGTACATTTCGAAACCGGGTGCACCGCGTTGCCGATCGAAAACAAAAAAAAACTGGCAAATATTTGTTTTGGTTTAAAAATCAAGATGTACTAAGGCAACGTCATACCTCACCTCAATATGCATACTCTTTGAATATATTCTTCATAAAGTAAAGTCAAACTATTAATCTCCTAATTGCATGCAACATCTATACGACAATGAAATAAGAGAAAGTTATGCTAACTCAGTTGGACAGTTACTGAAGCATGGTTTCGGATTCGAAACATGCTCTGAATTCCTTCAAATACTTCAAACACTCTTTTCAAACTCAAACTAACATGCCTTACGACTACGAAACAAGGCTGTTTTGTACTGCATCATTCCTTGAAATTAATGAATATTTAATCAACTGCTCAGCTTTTCAAGCTACGACTTCGAACCATCAGTTTCATAAACATTTCGAGATCGAAACATCAGCTTCATAAACCTTCCGAGATCGAACCATAATCTTGTCAAAAGTTTCGATTTCGGACAACCACCTTTTCGAATCTTTCGAGTTCGAACGGTTAATTTTTCAAAATTTCCAGCTTCAAAATAGCAGTCAAATTTGTCGCAGAAATATGCATATCATTGTTAACGAGTCGGACTCGTATGTCAACCTCAGTAGTTATGAAAATCTTGCAAAAATGGATTCGTTCGAATTCGAAAATACAAATTTACGTCGTATGCAAAATATACGCTGTTATTTTTTTGAAACGATATACTCGACCAAGTTTTGAAGTCGAAAACTTTTGAGAGCGGCGTTTAGGGACCACCGACGTGCAACGGCGACGTCTGCGAGAAGGTACCCAGTAGTGTTTAATTAGGTCGAATTAGACATATGTAGGATGAGTATATTTAAAAAATATCAATAATCATGAGTTGTGTAGAATTATTCATTTGATTGAGGTGCAAGTAATTAAACGTTCCTTTGGTTTGGGATCGGATGGTTGTATGTGAACTTGCTCTTTGATAGGGGCCGAAGGTGTGCATATTTCCTTGTTGGGTTCAACAATAGGTTGGTCAACAATAGGTTGGTCAAAAATAGGTTGGTCAACCTCATTTTGTGGTGGGGAAGGATGTGAACCTCTAGACGAGGGTCCATTGATTGGATCGGTGTAACAAAAATCGGATGGAAGAGGATACTTTATAAAAGAACATATATTGGCCAACATTGTTTTCAATTTCTTGACCTCTTGGTCGGATTTTTTGGCTTGGTTCAATGCTATTTGGAGTTTGGATGGTTTAGGGTCTTTGCTACTACGTTTGATACCAAACGCCTCTATTTGAGTAACATAACCACCAATTCCCTTAGCTCTTCCCGGATGCTCGGCCTTCCCAAGTGCCCCACGTAGCACATAGTGTTTACCGACAGGGATGAACAAGCCTTCTTCAACTTCAGGCTCGACCTCGTCCTAAAAAGGTAGTATAGTAAATGAAAAGTTATTATCGTAATCAATTGTTGTGTTTGATGGTGTGATTGTAGATACTAAAATGGAACATGGTACGGCGTAGTAGGTAAAGCGTACCACTCGATTAGCCACCCTTTTTGCCTCATCACTTGAGAAAGTCCCGTCTTTTTTTAATTCTACCCAAGACGAATAATTGTTGTCTACTATATGTTGTAGGGTCTTCGGCAATGACTAGCTTGTTCGCCACTTCCGCGTCCATGCCCCCATCTACAAGCTCTTTCACCTCGGTTTCATGTTTTTTTTTGAGGTCTTCTTCCCCACACCCAAGTACCCCGCCCTACCCCCGGTGTAAGGCATAACATTATCAGCACTGGCTTTGTGCTTCCTATCCCCCAAACCCTTTTAAAAATTCTATGTTATTTTAGGAATAAAGCACTAACCGAAACAAAAATATTTGGCTAATTCGCATGACACTATTATTGCAAGATGTAGTAAGTAAACTAACCTTTGCGTCATTTTCTAACCATCGTTTCTTGAATGCCTCCCAAGTAAGGGTTACAATGTGATTGTAACGCGTACTTGGATCTTCCCCAAACCTCGTGCCCTTCGGTTTGATATAATCCTTGGCAAGGGTATATTTGTGTTCTCGATGAGCTTTTGATGCGATTTGAAGATCCTTCTTGTTCACTTGATCATAGGATGTTGCCTCGATAATAAAGGGGCGCTACAATGTGATCATAAAAATAGTCACACTCACAATTTTCAATTGAAATTAAAAATAACAAGTACCACACTAACCTTGCATTCCTTCCATATATCCTTTTTGATGTCGATGCTTAGTAGCCTCCAATCCGTTGTGTCTAATAGTGTGCGTATCCTACCCGTCTTTGCACACCAACTCGACCATCGCGCGGCATCATCGTCGGGTGAAATAGCAACACCAATGTCATTAAACTTGACATGTGTTAGTATTTTGTTATCGATCCTAATCTCTAATTCACGACAATGTGTGAGGAGTTGAGCTTTTTTCGATGCGCGAGTCACTTCTCGTTGTCTTCTAACCTCACTTGAACCGCCAACAACATTTTCCCCCCCACTTGAGTCGGAATTAACGGAACATGAAGGGCTCTCCATTAAGCTTCCTTTGTATATTGAAATTTGTTAATGACTAACACAATACTAATAAATCAAAGTTGTACTTTGTAGTAAAAACATTATATTTCATAATCCTAAAATTTAGGGCTAAGCAAGCTATGGAGAATTTTAAAAGAAAATTTTGATTTTCGTTCAGGACATGTTTCTGACATGATATTTAGTAATAACATGATAAATGGAGGCACTATGTACAAGAAAATCAAATTTTTAGCAAATAAGAATGAAAAAAATCGTACCTTTGGTATATGACAAAGTTGTGCGGTAGAATTGATTATTTTGGTTGGGGATGGTCTACCTTGTTTGTCCCTCTCTACCCATAACAAAGGATGTTACCAAATTGAACAAGAACAAATAAATATTGACATTAATTGAAAAAACCTAACCCTAAAAATGTGGTTGAGAATTTATTGCAAAACTTACCAATCGTTTGCATGCAATTAGTGGCTAGTTCCACTTTGTTTTGACACAATTGATGTGAGAAGATGTATGGGATGGGCAATGGAGATTTGATGTGAAGAAAGTTGAGGAGATTTGAGAAGATGTGCAAAAGTTTGAACTTTTGGAGATGAAACCCGTAAGAAGTGAGGATAAGATGCCAAAAGTGTAGTATTTTTCTGTTACGTGTTTACTTTATTCTAGCTTACCTTGTTCCGAAATCGGAACTCTCTCGTTACGCCTGACGTGGCTATTTACGAAGTCGTTACGTGCTCATGTGATTGCCTTTTATGCTCTACTTTATCCTTCTAGCGACATCGTAACTGAAAAGCTGACATAAAGTATGTTACTAGGATGTTGCGACTTCGCTACGAATGCTGGCTAGAACCCTACTTAAGATTTTTTTTTGTTTTTTTAATGCACTCATACATTTTTAAATCACGATTTAAACGAAATGATGGTATAAGACACTAATCATTCTATTTTAAGAATAATTTTCATTTGTTCCGTCGTATGCTCATGTAGAATGGGATAGGGATTTGGTCACTTAATCTGAAATTACATAATTTGAAAGAGTTTTAAGAAACTTAGTCTTTAATTGTAAGACAATAAGAAACTCTACACATCATGTGTGTGTACGCTTGAAAACGCTATCCATCGCTTACCTTTAGAGACAACAGCATAGTAGAGCTTCACACATGAACTACATATATATATATGCGCAGTTCAAGTGCATTTCATTAGAGATACTTAGTTTATTACAACTCATTTATGTGATTACAAGCACGATTATTGAATTAAACAAAGTATCATGCACACGTTCACTCACCAACTGTCATCACTCATCATACTACCGAGTATCGCTTAATAACATTGCATGCTGATGTACTAAGATGTACTCTGCTTGACATAATGTGATGTTCGATATTTTCCAAATTGAGTATTATACTGTTTGGATATAAAATGTACATATTTAAGAATATGATATTGCGTTTAAAAATTTAAACCGAATTATTGATGTTTTACATAGAGTTATGTCATACTGCTTATGTACAAAGATGTACTCTACCTGAGTGAATATCATGATGGATATTTAACAAATAGATTATTGTACTCCATCTATATAAAATATATATATGTTAGAATGTGAAAATTGCTAATAAAAAATTAAAAAGTTTTATTTTTAAGTTACAATCTAATTAGCTTGTGTAGTAGCGACATCGCTAGTATACACGTTACCACAGTTAAACCCTAAACCCTAAACCCACAAACCCACATAACCCAGAAAACCTGTTGGCGACGGGGTTGCGATAGCGCTAGTTAGTAGTTCAAATTAAAAAAAGGTTTTTTGTGTTACGAGCTCGCTACTATTTAGAATGATTCTTCTATAGCGAGTTCGCTACTCGAACGGTTGCCTGGCGAGGCTTTTTAAGACTCGCTACTAGATACTTTGGCTTGAGCGAGATATTAACAACTTCGCAACATACAGATGCGTGTGAACTAGCGATCTCGCAACATATAGAAGCGTATCAGCTAGTGATATCGCAAGTACTATTACTATAAAAAAAAAGGATCGGGCTAAAATTAATTAGCCCCAAATTGAAAACCCTTCTGCCATTATCACCGGCGACGATTTGTAACTTCTCCGACAAAATGCGGCCAAAGACCAGAGGAGCGGTGCGAGGACGGGGTGGTAGAGGCTCAGACAGTGGACGGGGAAGTGGTCCGGTGACGGGAAACAAACGGCGTCGGACCGAAGAAGAGGTTCCAGTCGCCCCGCCTCCGCCTGAAGTTCCAGTCTTCCCTGCCGCCGCCGCTGCTGCCAGAAATGATGGTGGGGAAGGGCCCAGCAGTTCCAGTGAAGAGGAGGACACTCCTGAGTTCTTCAACGCCGTCGCCGAGGCTAGGTATGAGCGTTGTTCCTCTCGGAAACTTGTAAATAATAATGTGTTTGATAGTAGTGTGGTGCCTTCGCTGCAACTAGATTACGTGCTAGACCATTTTAGGGCACAGTATCTAGATACATTGCTTATGTTGCCAGAGCCCGTTTACCATGAAGAGGTTCTCCAATTTTATGCGAACCTAGGTTTAGAGGAAGGGGTGGAGGAAATAACTACAATGGTGCGGGGTGTTAAGTTTATGGTCAATTAGTTTAGCATCAATGAAGTTCTGAAATGTCCTTATCTGACTCGTAACGAGCTGAGGCCTACCAAAAAGGATGGTCCGTACGAGGTACATTACGAGCAGAGGTTTCCTTCTGTTAGCCCCAAGCAACCGTTGAAGGCCGGTGAGATGGGTCAGAAGTGGTTTAAAAGGACTTCTGATAGGCCGGGTACAGCTAGGTTTTACCCGATCCACAGGCTTACCGAGGAGCAGAGATTAGTCTTTGAGCTAATCTGCGGTAATGTGGTCCCGTCCCTAGGGCATGCATGTGAGCCCACAGTTTGCAGTCTCATGGTGTTCTACTATATCATGGAGAAGCTTCCAATCAACTCCGGCTTCACAATTCTGACCCAAATGATGAAGATGGCCAGACACAAGAACGCCGCGCTTCCGTATGGCAATTTGATTGTAGCTCTGATCAGGAAAGCGGGTATTTTTCCAAGAGTGCGTCCCATGCCGCTCGGCAAATACGACAAGGAGTGGCTCAAGCACAAGAGGTTAGAGTTGAAGGCCGATGGGAAGTACGTGAGAAAGAAAGAAGCTGAAGAGGCAGCCAGAAGGGCAAGGGGTGGGATGGGAGTATCAGGTATGATTCTAGCTTGTTATTAACTGTAGTTGGTTCTAGTTGTTTAATTTGTTAATGTTTGGTTCTTATCAACCTTGATTTGTTTGTGTAGATGTTGTTTTTGATGCCCGTGGTAGGCTTGTGGTGTCTATGGGCCAGTTATTGAATGAGATTGAAATGGCCGAGAAAAGGGCATGTGCTAACAACGAACGGCTCGGCGAACTGATATCCAGCGGGGTAGTGGAGTGCGATCTGAGCGATGAGGAGGAGGTACCTGATTTCGGCACCACATTTCCCAAGCAAAAATACACCGCGGGTCCTAGCGAAGATTTGGCGACAGCCAGCAGGAAGGAGCCATCCGATGGAAAGCTTGTTGCTGATCATGTAAGGGATGCAGATGCGGATAGTGATGATGGTGATGATGGTGATCATCATTACACCGACTCTGATGCAGAAGATGAGCCGGCGAGGTATGAGATGATTAGGAAAGAGAGGCTGATCGGAGAACCCGACGAGGATGTTGAACCGGGCCAAGGCAAAGAAGAGAACACCTGCATCGAGACTGAAGCTCAACCAGCTGGCCAGAACGAGCAAGACAAACAACAAGAGGAAGAAGGCAGTTCGGGGGAGAAGGCATAAGGCAGCGACAAGATGTGTGTTGATGACTTGCATGATATGTTAGTCGCAGGCCTCTGATTTCGTAGTTTAGTTTGGTTTAAACATTTACTTTTTTGAATATTAACTAGTTTTTGGATTATGATCACTTGTGTACGCGTCACCAAAGATGCCGTTTTGGTTACATGAATGTGGTCAATAACTTCAACAATTTTTAGATGTATGTTCAATTATTTTTAGAGTTGTTACTTCAGTTCAGCAAAATCAAGTACTTTTGGTATAGTGCGTGCTCCTAGCGAAATCGCTTGGTCCTCGCTCCTCTTTACGTGTAACGTGCGATGTCGCTACGTGTCGTATTCAGTCAACAGAGCCAAGTTGGCGACACACTAGCGAACTCGCTACTGTGTAACTGAAAAGTAGCAAGCTCGCAATAAGTAGTATTCAGTCAACAGAGCCAAGTTGGCGAATCAATAGCGAACTCGCTAACTGTGTAACTGAAAAGTAGCGAGCTCGCAACAAGTAGTATTCACAAGTTGGCGCATCACTAGCGAACTCGCTACCTATGTAACTTATGGTAGCGATATCGCTAAGTAGCCTCTATGGTAGCGATATCGCTAGTGTGCACGTTACCACAGTTAAACCCTAACCCTAAACCCACAAACCCACAAACGAATTCAATACTTTCAATTTAGTTTAGTTTGATTTGATGAAATAACATTCAAAAAAATTCAGTATAACCTTTCAAATTCCATAAGGAATTAACTTTTTTTTGGGGTTTGCATGAGGATATCTTGAAAAGGTAAAAATACCTTTATTTTTTTACTAGGAACTCTACAATATTTTTCATAAATGGAGCACCTCAACACTATAAATTTCCTTCATTCCAACATTCCCTTCTCCCTTCTCCTATTCTTTGCCTTTTGCTTCCCATGGATTTGTCTATATTCAAAGCCCTCCCAAAGGACATGATAAATCTAATCATGATTCGTGTTTACTTCGACTCGGTTCTTCGTGCGTACGCGACCGGAAGAGCGACAGAATGGCATAAATAGTGGCTCACCGATGCTTCTGCACTGGGTCACACAGACTCGACCTATGTCTTGGCCATATTTGCAATATGTTGCGGGGGTGACATTCAGAGAGGCATGAATTTGATCACCACCCTGAAGAGAACCGATAAGAAAAGCCTCCGGGAAGCTCGAGTACGCGTCAGAGCCGGTTTGGGTAACGCTTGGGGTTGGGCGCAATACTACAGGTTCCTCAGAGATGGAGTAGTCACGCCCAGGCCGATCTGCTGCGTGGAACATGCTGCCCTCAATCGCAGAGTGAGGTACGATCGCTGGGAGAGGCTTGATCCAGCGGACATCTCATGTGATGCATGCACCTGCGATCGGGAATTGGTTCACGTCCTCGGTCCTCGTTTAGGCTAAATGTTCTAGTTTTTCTGTTGTTTGATTATGTTCTATCTTTTTTTGCCCAAATTTGTTATGAGTGTAATAACCTTTTGTTTGCCATTTTGGCACATTTCATTATTTAATAAGTTTCTTTTTGTGATACCTTGTCCTTTACATTTTATATAAGTTTATTATTTTTTATTAATAACAAGAGATCACCTCGCAGTGTGCTTGCTTTAACCTTGCGAAATCGTAACAACAAAGATTGACACAATAACAAAACTCAACATTGACGTGGCTTGAAGCGAGTTCGCTACATGATAAGAACCCATCAAAAAAGTGTTTTTGGGTTTGGGTCTCTATTGGGCGTATAAGTGTTGGGCCTTAGCCTGTGTAAGTATTGGGCCTTAGCCTATGTAAGTATTGGGCCTTAGCCTTGGTGTTTCATGTTCAGTTTGCGCTGGTCGGCGACTTATCGAACCCTTGTAAAATGTAAGTGTATATAAACTGAAAAATCACCTTCTAATCAGCCGATGTGGGACAAATGTTGGCGATCTTTCTTACGAGTTCGCTACTGCACATGATCACATAGCGAACTCGCAACAAGTCGTACTCAGCCGACAGAGCCTAGCTTGAGATTCTCTAGCGAGTTCGTAACAACAAAGATTGACACACCTGGCAAAAAATTGTTAGGCTTGGAGAGTAGCGATATCGCTACAGTATACGGACCCATCAGGAAAAACCTTTGAAATTCCATCAGTAATTATTTTGTTTGGGGGTGTGAATGTGGTCAATGAAAAGGTGTGAATGCCTTTACATTTTTCTTCTTTTAATACAACAATTACTAATTCTAGTCTCGGAACTCTCACATGTTTTTGACCAATGTAGAACCTCACCCCTATAAAAGTCAGCCCCTTCTCCCTTTAGAGCCCCATCAGAGCCTTCATTCCCATATTCCCTTCAAACTTCTCCTATTCTTTGCATTCTTGTTCCCATGGCTTTGACACTTTTCAGCGCCCTCCCAGATGACATGATTCATCTTATAATGATTCGTGTTACGTTCAGACACGTTCTTCGTCGGTATGTGAGCTTCCAAGCGACCGATTGGGCTCGACAATGGCTCACCGAGGCTTCTACAATAGGTCACAGAGAGTCGGCCTATGCCTTGGCTATATTTGCAATCTGCGAAGGTGATGCTCAGAGAGGCATGGATGTCATCACCGAGATGAAGAGAACCGACAAGAAAGGCCTCAAGGAAGTTCGGGATCGCGTCACCCTCGAATTGGCTTACGCCTGGGGCAATGCGCACTACTTGGGGTACCTCGATGTAGTAGTGCCTAGGCCTAGATGCTGCCAGGAACATGCTGACCTCAATCACGGCTTCAGGTACCGGCGCTACACGAGGGTTGATCCAGCGGACATCGAATGTGATGCATGCACTTGCGAGCAGGAAGTGCTTCACGTCCTTCTAACTCCTCCGCCACTTTGGATGTTGTAGTTTCTTTCTTATTTTATTCTGTTGTTTTTTATGTAAAATTTGTTAGGATTTTAATAAGTTTATGTCTGCCATTTTGGCTCATTAATTTAATTATTCAATAGGTTTTCTTGTTTTGAAATCTTGTCCCTTACATTTTAATTTTGTCATCATAACGGTTATTTTTTCTGCAAAATCGCTCGCTAAATCACTAGCTTCATCGTAAATGTTACTTTTTATGCAAAATCATTTACTGTTGTTATTGTGCGTAATCCTAGCGATATCGTCAGTGTCACGTTAATTAGTACAATCAACACTAGCGAACTCGTCACATTCTCGCTTATATGTTACGTGGTCCTTACGATATCGCAACAGATCGTATTCAGTCAACAGAGCCTAGCTGGCGATTCTCTAGCGATATCGCAACGATCAGTATGTATATTGGGCTGTAGTAGTAGTGATAGTGTTAGTATTGGGCTTTGTCTGACCTGTGACATCAGTAAAAACCTTTGAAATTCCCTCAGTAATTAATTTATTTTGGGGGTTTGCATGGGGTTTCCATGGAAAGGTGAGAATGCCTTTACATTTTCCTTCCATTAATACCATAATGACTGCTTTTTGTCTAGGAACTCTGACATATTTTTGAATAATAGAGCACCTCAACCCTTTAAATATCAACCCCTTCTCCATTTAGAACCTCATTAGACCCTTCATTCCCACATTCCCTTCTGCCTTCTCATATTCCTTGCCTTCTGCTTCCAATGGATGTGTCTCTATTCAGCGCCCTACCAGATGACATGATAAATCTGGTATTGATTCGTGCTGAGTTCGACTGGGTTCTTCGTCGCTACGTGAGCGGAAGAGCGACCGAGTGGGCTCGACAGTGGCTCACCGAAGCTTCTGCAGTAGGTCACACACCGTCGACCTATGTGTTGGCTGTTTTTGCAATCTGCGAAGGTGACATTCAAAGAGGCATGAATGTCATCACAACCATGAAGAGAACCGACAAACAGGGCCTCCGTCTAGCTAGGCAACGCGTCAGAAGAGGTCTGAGATACGCTTGGGGTTGGACACACTACCTCAGGTACTTCTCAGAAGCAGCAGTTAGGCCTAGGCCGATCTGCTGCATTCCGCATGATGGCCTCAATAAGTTTGTGAGGTACGATCCCTGGCTGCCCCTTGATCCGGCGGACATCACCTGTGATGCATGCACTTGCGATCAGGAACTGCTTCATGTCCTCGGTGAACGAATCATCTACTAGTATTAGTTGTTTGTTCTTTACTATGTATTTTTGTATCACCAGTTTGTTTCGATTGTAATGAACTTGTGTTTTCCATTTTGGAGCATTTACAATTTATTTGTTCTTGTTTTGATATATTGTCCCTTACATTTTATTTTTTCATCCTAAGAGCCCATATCGTATCAGCAAAATCATTTACTTTTTGTATAGTGCGTGGACATACCGATATAGTAACTGTCACGTTTCATGATGATTTATTAGTAATAGAACACCAAGGGAAATCGCAACTAACTAGCGCCTGTTTACGAGGTCCTTACGATATCGCAACATGTCGTATTCAGTCAACAGAGCCTGGCTAGAGAATGTGTAGCGATTTCGTAGCGTACTATCTCTACCCTTGCGAATTCGTAACAACAAAGATTGACACATAGAACGGTTTAAACATTGACTGGAATAGTAACGAACTCGCTAACTTAATATGAATACAATTAGTTGCGACTTCGCTACTAGCACTGCTGAGAATTAATATAATATGAATTTAATTAGTTACGATATCGCTAGTATTACTGATGAGAATTAAACCCTAGCAGTATGTTACACGGCGTTAGTTTACTTGTGTGCGTGGAAACCTACGATATCGCAACCAACTTGAATATAAGCTGTCTTGGTAGTTACGATATCGCAAGACGCAAACCTTTATATATCAAATTTGGGGATCTTCTGATTTCAAACATCGATCGAACGTCTCAGAGCTCAGAAAAAATAAACCAACCAAAATCTCACACACCCATCCGACGAGCAATGGCAAGGACGAAGAATTTGGCACCCAATCCGTTTGTGCAGGCCGCCCGACGTGATGAAGGTCAGGCTTCGGGATCTCAGCCACGGGTGACGGCGGGGACAAGTTCAACCAAATATGATAAGCAAAAATTTGTAAGTTTGGACGCATCCGAGGCCTATTCTAATTACATGGAGCATAGTCAATTACTAGATTGTTATGTTGTTGATTTTAATCAGATAGAAGAACTAGGTTTGGGGAATGTGTTAAAGATATTTCAATTTCATGAGTTGGGTGAGTTGTTAGGTTTGAATTATCCGGCACATAAGGAAGAGACGTGCCAATTCTATGCTAATTTTCACCAGTTGATTGAGGAAGAAAAGGAGACGGGTAGGTGGTTCACCAGGGTTAACAAGAAGGACTACGAGATTGGGGAGGAAATTTAACAAGGCATTGAACGTGTCCTATGCTGTTAACGAGGACTATAGCAACCAACCCCCTCCGGGGTTTTACATTAGAGAACAATGGCCTGAGTATGGGGTTTTGGATCGAGCCCAAGTTGTAGAGTATGCTAAGAAGTACTTTGATAGAGATAGAGATGCTGACGATTTAGGGGTGCCTAGATCTTATAAGTTGGATAAACTTAGTGGTGAGGAGAGGAATGTTTATGAGATGGTCGCTAGGAGTGTCGTGCCTAAGGGTGGTTGGATCACCGAGATGAACTATACTACTGTGAGCATATTTTACTGCGTCATGGAGGAGATACAGTTGAACCCTGGCCATGTCATTTTCGAGCACATGAGACAAAGTGTGGTCGAAAATAATAGGACAGTCAAGAAGCTCCCTTACGGTAATTTCATAACCATGTTTCTTACCTCAGTGCATCCCAAGATAAAATTATCTCCAATAGCCCAGGAGTGTTGCTTCTATACGATGTCATATTTTGAGAGGAAAGGTAAGTTTGAGTTGATTGATGGTGTGTGGCAGAAAGTAGCGGATGGACCCAAGAAACCGCTACAGTTTAATCCTGAAGAAGTCAGAGAGAACGTCGAAGGTTAGCCACACTAAACCCCTACAGTGTAATTTCTGTTTTATACAATTTATTTGCTACACTCACCCTTTTTTACATTCACTTACATGAACAGGTGTACCCTCAGAGGCATACTACAAGGGTGTAGAAGACACGGTCGACCTTTTCAGGGATAAGATGGCCAAAATCAATCACGCAAATTGGTTAACGGAGAAGGTGATACGTGGCATTGAAAGGGCTAGTGCGAGGAAAAAAGCGAAGGGGGATCCACCAGCACCATCACAGACACCACCTCCTAGCAATGATGATTAGATTTGCATTCGTTCATGTTGGCTAGTAGTTGTACTCAAATCCAAACAATTTCATTTTCAATTTGTTTTTATCAGTTTATCTAACAACATTTCAAAGAATATTTGAATTTGAATGTCATCTATTTTAATATGTATATTTGATTATTTAAACTTCCATTATTTATTTAGTGTGGCTAAATTTTCAAAATATAACACCACTTTATTTAGGAGTTAAATCTAATTTTTTGGTATGTGGCTTTATACTAGCGAGCTCACCAGTATCTAGTTACTCACCAGGCGAGCTACTAACGATTTCGCCAGTATCAAGTTACTCACCTGGCGAGCTACTACCGATTTCGCTAGTTTCAAGTGAATCAAAGGTATACAAATGTATACACATCAAGCGAGATCGTAACCTGTCAGACTCAAGAGACAGAAGCTCATCTGCGAATTTCAGCTTTTTGTTGCGAAAGCGTAACCGGTTCGCCAATGTTACGAACTCGCAACGCAACAAGTTAACATGCATTGGTTTCTAGCGTGTTTCGTTACGGTATCGCCACGTCTACAGCAGTGTACAAATTTTTTAGAATTAGAAGATTTAGTGTACTAAAATTAATTAAATCAAAATTTAACTACATGAACCATGAAATACAGCATAATATTCAAAAACAATGGTTATCAAATAGCTACTTTTGTTTTTTACTCTTTTTAGTCTTCTTCTTCTTTGGTTGCCTCCCCTTCCTCTTTGTAGTTTTCCCCGCAGGATTAATCCACATGCCTTCCTCATGATCCATTCTGCACACCGACGCACAAACAATGTCATCATCCTCCTCCAGAGTTTCGTACACCGACGGCGGAATGGTGTCGGTAGAAACAGTGGAGTCATCGTCGAACAAGCCGTCACCATAGATGAATGTTTTCTTACCATCAACAACGATCTCCCATCGAGCATCAGTTGGATCTTCCACATAGAATACCTGATGAGCTTGAGCCGCCATGATGAATGGATCATTCCTAGACCCTAGAATTCCTCTATTAACTAGAGTCATGCCTAAATCCTCTGTGCGCATCCCTTCACCTTGATCTACCCATTCACATTTAAACAATGCGATTCGGACATGAACAAAGTCCATTTCCCATATATTAGTAATGGTACCAAAAAAAACCATTATCACCCTCTCCAGGTACTGATACCCCACTATTTTGGGTTGCAGACCTATCATCACTCCACTTAGTACCAAACATGTATCCATTGATGTCATACCCGCTAAACGACGTAACTGTGCCTAGGGGTCTCTTGGCAACCCATTTTACCACGTCGGGGTGTTCACCGCCATTCTGCACATGTATTTTGAGCCAACTAGTAAAGTCTCTGCAATGAGCTTCTAGGACTCTAGGTTCCGACCAGCTCGGGTGTGCTGACCTAATATCATTAAGGTGAACATCAATATAAGGACTCACTGAATGATGGTTGCGCAGAATGTACAGATGTGCTGTAGATATTTCATCGGAAGAAGGGCTAAATTTAGACTTATGGCGTAGTCCGACACCATCCAATCTACCATCGTGTCTGGAGACTGGCAGTCCTATAGTAGGTACATCCTGTAAATAGTTGGTACAGAATTCTATTACCTCTTCCGCGACATATCACTGCACTATACTAGCATCTGGTCGTTAACGATTCTTTACAAAATGTTTGAAAATGCTCATGTACCTCTCAAATGGGTACATCCATCTCAAGTACACCGGTCCACACAGTTTCACCTCCCGCACCAAGTGAACTATCAAATGAATCATTATGTCAAAAAATGAAGGGGGAAAATACATCTCTAGCCTGCACAGTACTTCAACTACCATATCCTGCAATTCATCCAACTTACGACGGCTTACTCTCTTGCGGCATATTTGTTTAAAAAAATAACAAAGCCTTGCAACTGCATCTCCAACGTGAGAAGGCAAGCAACCTCTCAGAGCAATGACATTCAAATCCTGCATCAGGTTGTGGCAATCGTGCGACTTCATTCCCACTAATTTCAACTCGGCAGTAGATACACAACTACTAATGTTCGAACCATATTTAGAAGGCACCTTTACTGATTTTAGAGTTCTACAAAAACTCTCCTTCTCCTCAGATGACAAGGAATAACAAGCAGGTGGTAAGTATGTCGTACCTGCTTCTTCTTGAACGGGAGCAAGTGACGTCCTTATGCCAAGATTGACTAAATCCTTTCTACTTTTCAATCCATCCTTACTCTTGCCCGGTGTATTCAATAGCGTCCCAACCAAAGCTTCGCATACATTTTTATCTATGTGCATGACATCTAGACAGTGGCGCACATCCAAGTGCTCCCAATAATCGAGCTTGAAAAAAATCAAACATTTCTTCCAAATCGTAGTTTGAGCGCTTTTCTTTTTTCCCTTTCCCAACACAAACTCCATGCCCGCTACCTTTTCCAATATTTCAGTACCTGATAGTGGGACTGGGGCAAAACCATGCTCTTCCTCACCGTTAAACCACTTCTTTGCACTCCTCCACGGATGACTTCTAGGTAGAAATCGTCTATGACCTAGATAAACAGGCTTACCACCGTGCTTTAATTGACAATGACTAGTATGGCTCTCACAAACGGGACATGAAAAATGTCCTTTCACAGAACACCCTCCAAGGTTACCCAAAGCAGGGAAATCATTGATGCTCCACATCAACATGGCTTTAAGTTGGAATGTCGCGTCCCCTCGACTTCCGTCAGGAATATGAATCCCATGCTTAAACAAGGATTCCAACTCCTCAACAAGAGGTGCTAGATATACATCAATGTCATTGCCAGGTTGCTTAGGCCCCGAGATCATAGTGTTCAAAAGCACATACTTTCGTTTCATCATCAACCATGAAGGTAGATTATAAATAACAAGCATCACTGGCCATGAACTGTGGGTGCTGGACATGTTCCCGAAAGGGTTCATTCCGTCAGTAGATAGTCCTAAGCGCACGTGTCTAGGTTCGTCAGCAAATTTTGGGTACATACCATCCATCTTCTTCCACTGATCACCATCAGAAGCGTGAGATATAATATCATCATCTTCCTCTCGAACCCTATCGGCATGCCATGTTAACAATTTTGCATCAACTGGATTGGCATACAAACGCGTCAATCTCGGTTTCAAGGGCATGTACCACATCACCTTAGCAGGACCTTGCTTTGTCGATGTTGTCACTGTTTCTCCACATACCTCGACCTTTCCTTCCTTCTTTTTCTATCTAGACTCACCGCATACCTTGCAATCATCCCTCAAGGAATCAACAATTCCCCTATACAACATACAATCATTCGGGCATGCGTGAATCTTAGTAAACTCCATGCCCATAGGACACAATATCTTCCGCGCAGCATAAACCCTGTCAGGACATAAGTTGTCCTGAGGAAGTAACTCTTTAACCAACTCTAGAAATTCCATCATTCCTTTATCAGAAATACCATGCCTTGCCTTTAGGTTCATTAACAACAATATTGCTCCCAGTCTAGAATGCTTAGCCCCAACATATAAGCTTGTCTTTTTATCGTCATACATTGCCTCCAGCATACTTTTCTTCCCAACAAACTCCATAACAACATCGTCGCACATGTCTGAAAGCTGTTCATTATACTGCAGGATTTCCTCGGCTCTTCCCTCCTCCATCTCCACCTGGTCACTTCCATAATGGCCTTCCCCATGCCAAACCCATTCTGTGTAGGATTTGTCAAAACCTTTACAAATTAAATGTTCACGCACGACAGCAATATCTTCAAATATGGCGTTGTTTCTACACTTGTTGCATGGAAATCTAACCCCTCCTATGCTTTTCTGTCTACAATGTCGCAACCCAACATCTAAGAACTGTTCAACCAAATCTAAGTACTCCTTCGATAATCGAGCATTCTCCTTCATTATTCGTTCGCGGTCCATAATTCACAAATCAGACAAACAGCTACACAATACTACTAACCCACTGACTTTAGATGATCAACACATAAACTACACACTGCATTAACAAAAAAACCAAGATAAACCAAAATGCAACCAAAAATTATGCATAAAATCAACCAAAATCAAGAGACAAGCCAGTACATTACGCAAGTTAAACCTTACCTACACCAACACGGGAACAATGAGACCTCCGAGAACACTTCAACTGATCACCCTTCAATACCCACCTATTTAGACCCTTTTAAAGTTTTTGTTTTTGGAGTTAGAACGGCCAGTTCAGCTTAAATCTGTGACCCATAAAGACGCGCTTGCGATATCGCTACTACGTCGCTAACACCTTTGGATAGCCTACGAACTCGTAACATTTCAATCACCCTCACATGCACTGTACATTGAACAATGACAAATTTGACGTGCACAGAAGCGATACCGTAACATCAAACGCAATATACTACCGTCCCAGTTACGACATCTCCCACATCCTCGCCTGCTAAAATTAGGGTTTAGCAAAGCTTACGAGATCGCAACGCACAAACCTACAACTAACGAGCTTACCTACGAGATCGCTACAGACACGTTTATATTACTACAAAGGTTACGAGATCGCAACAACCAATTCAATTTAAGGCGGATACATTTTTTCCGCCTTGGTCAAGTACTTTTTAACGTCAAATCCCATTTCCGCCTTTAACTGCCTCTTTCCGTCTTGAATGTAATTTGTTTTTGCTAGCTTGAAGAGGTAGCGAACTCGCTACGTTCAATTAAGGCGTAAAAAAACGCGCCCCCATCAAACGCCTTAAATATGTGCCTTGCATCCACCCCTTTGTAGTAGTTTCTTAATCGAAGACCAAATCCCCCGCAAAGTTTATAGGCAGATTGGGAAAAAATGATTTTCGTAGTTTCTGGTGTGGGATCCGGATGTCTGGTTTATTGGCTTGGCCGGAGTTTAATTTTATCGCGGGCGTGGTTTGATTCGTGTTTTGTTGTATGCCGGAGATGATTTATTTGGCGTGGGAGTATGGTTCCCGATTGTTGTTGGGCGTTTGGGATCCGGACGGCTTTCAGGGTTCGAGATCCGTTCGGGCTTCGGTGTTCTGAAACCGAAGGCGCCCAGCGGTCTTGTCATCCAGGTGTAGTGTCTTGGCATCCAAGTGTAGTGTCTCGGAGGCGCCGGTTTTCGTAAGCGCGGCGAAAACGGCGTTGCTACTCCGGTCGTATGATTTGCCGGTGAGTTTAACGGTGGTTCACTTTTCAAAGAGGTTGTTCATCCGGAAACGTCGCAAGGTACGCGGTCTGCTAAATGTGTTTATGTATTACGGGCCCAGGCCCATTAGGAGTTGTCCAGTTTTTGATCTGCTATGCTTGTTGGACTTAAACCCTTACTGTGTAAATGACAAGTTTACACCTTAGTTAAGTTAGAGAGATAATAAAAAAGGCTGGTTGCATTGGGTTCATATGATGTCAAGATTAGGCATGTAATACGGGCTGAGGCCTACTAGGATTTGTCAAGTTCTTTATGTGTTACTGTCGATGTGTTAAACCCTAAGTGCATGTGTAAGTAACAATTTTACCCCTTTTTTAAGTGGGACATATAAAAGGCTGGTTGCATTGGGTTGTTGACAAGACTAGGCACATGAATTCACTGTCCACCTGACCTTGCTTGTTTCTTGTTTCTTCTTTCTCCTCTCTCCATGAAAAGTAGTCTATTTATTCTGGACCTACTCTTATTCTTTCTTTCCTTGTTGCTCTGAATGTAATATCTTTCTTGTTTCATGTTTCATGGTGAAAGTGAGGATGGAAACTAAGCAAATGTGCATGTAAGTCGATCTATTAATCCATTTTTTTCATAGATCCGATGATTTCTAGTTAAATCCAGTAGATATGTTTATGATGTATGTTCTTTGTTGGTGAAATGTAGGTAGGAACGCGATGGAGAGCAGCATTTGAAGTTGTATAGTTAGAGTTTGGAGGTCCTTGCATTGACTCATATTAACCATGGGAGATGTAAGTTGCTGCCTCCCTCAATCCAGTTTATTTTGTGGTAGATTTAATAAAGTGCATTAAAATTGAAAAACATTGATCATGCCTATGCTGTATGTTATTTTTGGGATGAAGTTTGTTGGAGAGGTAGTGTATAAAATGTTAGCAAAATTGGTGATTTATATAATTTGGATAAGGACTAGTGTTAATCTAACTTGTATTTGTAAATGTGTTGGGGGCTGAAATATGCCAATTTTAAATGATGAATGTTGTTTTAGGTTGAGCATAGCTATGCAGTACTGCTCTGTTGTAAAGTGTTTTTGCTGCCTTTCTTTAGTTTTGGAAAATTAAAAGGTTGTACTATATAATGCATAAAGTTGAAGATAGATGTAGGCTCCCTAGTGCATTTTAAAAGAAGAAGTTATATGTAATAAAGTGGGGGAGAAAAGTTGGTGGAAAAAAATAAAGTGGACCATGTGAATTTAATTGTAAAAATAGGTCAAATCAATAGTGTTCATGACAGTCCTTGCTTGCGGCTGTGATGCCCCTATTATTTTTGGTTATTCATTTGGTAGTAACTACTAACTAGTAATAAGCCTTTTCATGCAAATATCATTGTGGAAAAATATTATTTTCTACATTTTCATGAAAAATACCTCGGTACTTTGAATAAAACAGTTAAATATATAAAATTTGCTATTTTTGTTTTAAAGTCTATGCGTTTAAAAATATAGTTTTGCATCTTATGTGTATCCATGAATGGCGATTTTACATACTTGATTTGTTGTTTGAGAGCATGATTTAAGAGACGTTTAGATAAATCGACAACTCACAATATTTATAAAATGTGCAGGATATTGTGCCTAATTTTACGTCGCTATTGTCGATTGAGGGTAATGGGCTATCATTCGAGGATGAGAAAACTGCTTTTGATTGGGCACAAAGGCTGGCTAATGACAATATTTTTAACATTATCAGATCATCTAGAAGGAAGCGTTTTGTTGGTTCATTCCATCAGAACAAATCAGAATAATGAAAAGATAAACAAATCATAATTCTATATGGCTTTTGGCCCGAAGTGAAAAAAATAATAATTATATGGGTTTTGTTTTTTTTATCAAACCGGTGGAGGGATTTTATATTAGACATGATGCGTATTTTCTTGGTAAGTTACGCTGTTGTCTTGGAAAATCGCTTAAACAGCTATCAGCCAATAAACTAGAAACCATGAACACCTGTCATGGGCGACTCAACTGAATCTTGAAATTGAACAACTGTCAATTAATCCAGAAAGCCACCTTTTTCTTTATAATAAATCTATGTCATCAATTTACAAAGTTGAGGCATACATTTATCATCTCAAATTAAAACACAATCCTGACATTAATCTGGAAATAATAAATCTAATCTCTAGCAGGAAGAATCAACAAAAGGTTATTGGCGGGTCGTACACAAGTTCAACCAGTCGCGGTAGAGCCAGCAGGGCCAAAGCAACTTGCAGAGGAGCCAGCAGGGCCAAAGCGCAGATTATTCCTGGTGGATGACGAAGACAGTGACAAGGAAATTGCTCTGAAGCGGGCAAAGAAGAATGAGGGTGAGAAGACAGATACCACAACAACTCCTACCTTGGCAGGTTCGAGCGAAGATGAGGTAGAGGCAGCTGATCCGCCCTGCTAGGGCCAATGAATATACTCACTTGGAACTGCCTCGGACTTGGGAAAGTCCGGGTGGTTCGTGAATTGCGCAAGCTTTTGCGCCTAAATAATCCAGACATTGTTTTTTTGTGTGAGACCAAGCAGTCTTTAGTAGAGGTAAAAGCTTTGTGTTCGCTGTTGAATTTGAATTTCTTCTGTTCCGAGTCGCAAGGTCGAGTAGGCAACTCTGGCGGACTAGCCTTGCTATTCAAAAAAAATATAGTAGTAGATTTAAAGTATTTTTCGTGTCGTTTGATTGATGTTTTTGTTAACTTTGGAGGAAGCCAATCTCGACTTACTGGTATCTACGGACAACCAGATGTTGCGCAAAGGAAGGATTGGTGGGAGATGTTCAAGACACTAGCTAATGAGCCAGAATTCCCATGGCTATGTGTAGGAGATTTTAACGAAGTCCTCTCTCAGGAGGAATTCAGAGGCTCTCGACCGAGGGCGGAATGGCAAATAAATAGCTTTAAGGAAGCACTGGATTTCCGTGGTCTCTTCGATATGGGCTACTCAGGCCCTGTCTACACTTGGGTGAAAAATGCTAGAGCTCCGGATACGAAAAAAGCTCACCTTGATCGGGCCACATGCAATCAAATGCTGCATGATCTCTTCCCATGGTCTACAGTCACGAATATCACAATAATGCTTTCGGACCATCTTGCTGTGCTTGTCAAATTGTGCTCGCGAGACCCGACTGCTCGCTCACACCGGAGGAAAAAGCGATTTCGCTTTGAGGCAAAATGGATACAGAAAAAAGAATGTGAAAGGCTAATCAAGGAGTCCTGGGAGAACTCAACAGCTCCGCTACCTGGTAAATTGGAGAAATGCTTTATGGGATTGATGAGATGGAGTAGTGCAGAGTTTCCGAACTTGCCCAAGCACATGAAAGAGGTAGAGGAAGAAGTCCAGAGACTTCTGGATGGTTTTATCACGCAGTAAGTGAAGGAGAGGATACACGAACTGATGCAGGAACATGAAATAGTGCAAGAGGCTGAAAATATTCAATTGCAGCAACGAGCGAAGAGGCACTGGTATATAGAAGGTGACAGAAATACAAAAATTTTTCACAGATTCGCATCACAACGAAGGGCTATGAACCAGATTGATGGGCTGTAGGATGAGAACCAAATCCTAAGGCGAGATGAGGACAACATGGAGCGGATTGTGATGGATTACTATGGGGGTTTGTTCACTTCTTCTACCCCATCGTCCGATCTTACGAAAGAGGTGTTGTCACGCGTTGAACCGAGAGTAACAGCTGACATGGCGGACCAGCTATGTCGGCCCTATGGAGCTGAGGAAGTAGCACGCACGGTGAAGCAGATGCACCCCTACAAATCACCAGGACCCGACGGTATGAGCCCTGTCTTTTATCTGAAATTTTGGCATATAGTACGTCATGATGTAACTTCCTTTGTGCTTAATTTCTTGAATACGGATTTTTGAATCCTCGGTGAATTATACACATATTGTATTGATTCCCAAGGTGAAGAAACCAAACAACATTACTCAGTTCCGCCCTATCAGCTTGTGTAATGTAATATATAGAATAGCCTACAAGGTAATATCTAACCGGCAGAAGAGATTGATGCCAGAGATAATATCAGAGTCCCAATCAGCTTTTATTCCAGGAAGACTGATCACAGACAACATTCTAATTGCTCAAGAGTTCCATCATAGCATGAAAAAGAGAACTTCTGGTTCGAAGGGACACATGAGCGTGAAACTTGATATGAGTAAAGCCTTTGATAGACTGGAGTGGTCCTTTGTGCTGGATACAATGAAGCAGCTCGGATTCCCAGCTCCATTTGTGAAATTTATCGAACGTTGTATCAGCTCGGTCTCATTCTCTTTTATTTTAAATGGAGGAGAACTGGGAATGCTCAATCCGAGGAGAGGACTTCGCCAAGGAGACCCTATATCACCTTACCTCTTTATCATATGCTCGGAGGTCTTCTCGATTATATTAAATAACTTGATGCAAGTGAACAAGCTAAATTGAATTGGTGCTACAGCCTATGGGCCGAAACTGTCACATCTCTTCTTCGGAGATGATACACTTCTATTCGGGGAGGAAACTGAAAAGGAGGCAAGGCATATGCAATGGGCTATCTCATTGTATGAAGGAATATCGGGGCAGAGAATCAACACGGAAAAGTCTGGTGTTTGTTCAGTCTAAACACAAGCATGGAGGCTCGCAGCAGAATATGCAGACTGCTTAAGGTGCCGGAGGTTGAATCTCATGGAATGTACATGAGACTTTCATCCGAGATTGGTAGAAACAAGTCAGAGGTTTTCCAGCCGCTGAAGGATAAAGTCAGATAGAGGATAGAAGAATGGATTGAGCGAAACATCTCAAGAGCCGGAAAGGAACTGTTAATAAAATCGGTAGTGCAAGCTATTCCTAGCTACTCTATGACTTGTTTTGAAATACAAGGAAAGGTTCTTGAAGATATAGGGACCATGGTAAGAAAGAAACTTCTGGTGGGGAGACACGGATACGAAGAAAAAGATGCATTGGGTTGCATGGCCGAGGATGACGAGGGCGAAAGGTAATGGAGGGTTTTGGTTCTGCGAACTCAAGGCGACAAACTTAGCTTTACTTGGTAAGAAAGCATGGAGCTTCCTCACTCAGCCGCATTCACTCTTAGCACGAATTTTCAGAGACAAGTGCTTTCCTGGATCCTTGATTATGGAGGCATACCCAGAGAATGACATCTCTTGGTCATGGAGAAGCATCTTAAAAGGAGTTGAGGTACTAAGGAAAAGAGCAAGAAAGAAAATCCTATCTGGCCTGACAACGAGGATTTGTTATGACCCCTGGATTTCATCCTCTGAAGATTTTCACGTAAAGGAACCTAACAACATTCCTGATCACTTAAGAGTCGTAGCAGATTTGATGGACACAGACACACGGTGGTGGAACTCGACCCTGTTGTACCAGCACTTCGAGAGAGAGGACGCGAAGAATATCCTAACCATTTGGCTGGCGGAAAGAGAAGGTCCAGATCATTGGTGGTGGCACTACTCGAGCTCTGGTGAATTCACAGTTAAAACTGCGTACCACTTGCTTGTTGAGACTCCAAATTCAGATCTTTACCATAATGATGACTCAGATACACCTGATAAGAGGTTTTGGAGCCGCCTATGGAAGTTCAGAGTACGACAATGAGCGAAGCACTTTGCAGGTTTCTCAGACATGTCCGCTTTGCAAAGAGGAAAACGGTACTTCAGCTCACCTATTTTTCACCTGTGACTTTGCTGTTAAGATGTGGACTGCGGCAGGCCTACTAGACCTTGTACGAGCTACTCGGTTTAATCGAGGGGAGCTGTGGTTCAAGCACATCTTGTCAAGGAACGAGACTAATACTGCGGAGCTCATGTTGATGATGTGTGATGCACTATGGACACAAAGGAACCAACGTATCTTTAATGATAAAACCATGGAGGAAGAATTTATAGCGGTTTCAGTGGTTGCAAATTTACGGTGTTTTCATGCGGCAAATTATTGGCCTGAGAGAACGTCAGACGACCTCGTAGAAGCTTCAGTAACGAGGCCGCTACCTTGAGGCTCTCGAGTTTTATTTGACGCTAGAGTAAAGGATGGCAAAGAAGGGTTAGCGGCAGTTGCACAGGAGGGGTGATGTATGCCGGACACCAACACTTCGACGATGAACCAGGCTCTCGAACTGATCTGCAAGACAAAGGCCCCGGGTGTCCTGGGAATAGACACTCCGACGCTCAAGTCAGTATATTTGCTTAAGGCGTAAAGTATAAAGTATGAGATTAAATGGAGAGGTCTACCAAACCTTTAGGGTATTTATATGGCTACAATCCGTAGATCACCAAGATATGTATTTATGGTATGAATACAACTCTTATGGGAATAGAGGTTGTATTACCATGTATAATAGAGGTATATTTCGAACATGGTTGTATTACCATGTTTAGAATGATCATATTACCATCTTAGAGAAGATGTATATTCCTTGTAGAACATTCATAATATACCCATTCCTTATAAGGATTAGGATTGATGGACCTGTGGATCCACCCTCCGCGTATCTCGAGCCCACGACCCTTCTCGGGCCCTGGTCCGAGTATGAATGAGGTCCGAATACGAACCATGGACTTATCAGTAGTCCCAAGGTAGATCTTAAGAATATAGAGTACTCCATCTCGAAGGTTGAAGGAGAGGCTTTCTTCTCGAGGGAAGACCAATAACTCGAGCGAGAATAACTCAAGGTGTTAAGCTTGGGGTGTCCTTCTAGGACTGTCCTCTCGTCGTTAACCTTCTGAATATCTAGCTTAAAGTTCTTTTGTATTCCATCAAATATATGAACGGCTAAGATTAGCTTCCTTTGAAATCCATATGGTGGATACACGTGGCATGTCTTTATTGGCAAGCAGAGACGGTCTGTCCCCCGTCTCTCAAATTACTTGCATTGGAAACAGAATCGAGGTAATTGTTCGTCTTCAATGCTGTCTGGGTTTGCATTAAATTTCCCAAATCATTCCCATTGTTTTCTCTTATTAAAAAATTTGTTCTTTCCAAGTTCAGAAGACGCGTCAGTACTTCATCAATTTCTGAAACCCCAAATTTCTGCTTCCATCATCAGTAAGTGCTATCTTCTTTCTCTGCGCATTTGCTTGTGTTTGTTTTTCCTTTTATCTCTACGTGTGTATTTCCCCCCATACTCTCTGTAATCATGAGCAATAGTAGTAAAACAATTTCCATCCCCCATCATGATGAGGGAGAGTATGTAGAAACACAGGCTGAGGAGAGTAGCTCCCATGACCGCCGTAGAGCCGAGGTAGCGAGTGGGAAAAAATATGTAGTTTTAAGAAGAAAGACTCTAAGGAAGAGAAGAGGTTGAGCGCTATGGCCAGGAGGGCTCAGATAGAGAGGAATAGCCCCATGGTAGTGCATGCATCCGGATGTATAGTATCCATGGATGGCGAAGGTAGTAGTAGAAAGTCGATGAAGGAGGATAAAGCACGCGCTGGTGCTGCTATCTTCGCAGAAGGTTGTCCCTTTTCAATTCCTTCTGATGCTGACCTCATGTATTTTGGAGAAGACAAGTCTGCAGCTTAATTAGTAACACCGACCCGAGGGGTCATATACGGGAGGTTTCTGCAGCATGGGTTAGCCTTCCCTTTTCCCCCACTGTTGGATGATTTTCTTCAGCATTATAGGGTGCATCCAGGGCAGTTACATGTTATAGGGTGCATCCAGGGCAGTTACATGCCAATGTGATAGTAATCATTATGGCCTTAATAACTTGGTATGCCCGTAAAGGTTACCGTCCCAGCCTCTCCTTGTTGCGGACCATGTATAAGGTTTCCGTTGTTAAACAAAATGTGACCTTGACCTCTCGGGATATCACTTTAGGTAAGCTTTTTGTGCTTCCTGTGAACTGCGGGAAGTGGGATAAGGTAAAACTAACCTTCGATCGAACCAAGTATGAAGTTCCTGATTGGAATGAAGAGGTCCAAAATGAGATCTGGCATGAAGTGGAGTCGTCCCGCAAACTGCTGAATATAGTTGGGGAGTTGGTGAATGATAAGATCAAACTTAGAGAGGGTAAGTTTGTATCTGGAGATCATCAAATGGGTTGGCAATGGCCTGTAGAAACGTATGACTGGTTGAATCAACTATCCGGCCGTACTCTTCAAAATTGCAGCTTCTTGAAGTTGTCACATTTTGATCAGCCAGAAGGTGTTGAGATGGATTGGTATGAAACCCTTCTGTCTATGGAGCAGGATCCAGTTGGTGCAGCTAAGGTGTTGCAGGCCTATAGGGCATTAGAAGAGACAGCTGCCCGAGATGAGGTATCCGAGAAAGAAGTAGATAAGAAAATCTCGGGTCTGATGAAAGATGCTCGACATGGGCGTTGGTTCAAAAGGTTGGTTCAAGGACCCAAGAAGACTCAATCACAGCTGAAAGTGATTGGGGAGGAAAATTGCCTATTTGTTCCTGTGGCTTTAGATCCATCACATGAGGAAGAGGATGATGGTTCTGCCTTAGTCCGAGGTCCGAGAAAGGAGGTTTCTCGGACTTCTAGTGCCCTCCCAACCATGGTTGATAATCTCGATGAAGTCATGATGATAACCCCTGTAGTAGATTCAGATGCGTTGCAAGAGGGTATTTCTTCTTGTTTATTTTATTCTCGTCCATAATGTGTCAATCTCTTCTTATGCTCACTTCCTCCCTTTTATACGCAGTGGGTTCTTCTAGGGTGAATAAGGCAGCAAATTTGTTGTCTCAGATAGCTGAATCAAGGGGGCTGTTAAACAGTAATGAGAAGAAAAGGAATCTCGAGGCTTCAAGGAGCTCTGTGGACAAGTCTCCAAGGAAGCCAAGGCTCGAACTCAAACCATTGGAGGAGTTCGAGAAATATGTGTCACCTCCTCCTTCCGAGGTTCTGGTCAAGGTGGTACCAGGCTGTCCCGAGATTAGCCAGGTATGATTCGGTTTAGCTCTCAGTAGGATTAGCTGTGTAGTTAGCTAACTCTCTTTGTCTTCTTTTACAGTCTGTAAGTCAGATGGAGTATATGTACAACTCCATTCGGACACTGTACAACCGTTCTCAAGGGCAGGCGTCCGAGCTCGAGCTGATGAAGGAGGAGATGTCCAAGAGGTCTAAAGAACCTTCAGATATGCTGAGCACCTCCAGAATGAGATGGCTCGGGATAAGGCCAAAATAAAGGCCTTGGAAGAGGAGAATCAAGCCTAAAAGAAGGCAAAAATGCTGTCTGATGGTTCCTTCTTAGATCTGAAAAGGAACATGACTCTGGTGGAAGCGGAGAGAGACCGGTATGATGATCCCGTTAGCCAGAGGCGGCTAGTTCGGTTGATAATATACTTCTGCCTCAACTGTCCAGAGATGGAGGCTCATCGCCAAGAGTATGGTGAATTCTATCATAAATCTGACCTCTCGAAGATGTGGATTCCTCTGAAGGGGTTTCTCAATGAAGAGATTCAAGGATGTTTTGCCCCTGCCTACAATTGGCCGGAAGTGCAAGAGAATTTGAAGGGGTTTCGGGCGAAGTTTAGCCAGATTGGTGGGTTTGAGACCAGTCTACTGACTAGCCTGGAATCCTTGAAGAAGGCTTTAACTCTGGAGGAGTTCCAGGATAAGCTGTCCAGTTTGTATCCCGAGCTGTCATTCCTGGTGGAGAAGCCGGCTACAGAAACTTCAATTGGGGACCCGAATACTTCTCATCTTGGAGGGAAGAAATGCGAAGATCCTTCTCATGACCTTCACCCTTGACCTTCATTAAGTCACTCTTGATTTTCCTCCATTCTTGGTCACACTCCTTATTGGTAGCCTAAGCCTTGTTGAGCGCTTCTTCTAGATCCTTATACCTCTTCTGAAGATCACTCAACTGCTGATTCAGTTCAGCTCTCCGTTCCAAAGATAGCTTCAGCCCACCACGAAGACTTTCACATTCTTCTCGCATGATGCTGAAACAGCTCTTGGAGTCAGCCAAATCTTCCTCCAGTTTCTTGCTCTTCTGAAGGACAGCTTCATACTGGACCTGCAAATCAGCACATGCGGCAGAGTAACACTGGAAATAAAGGAAGGTAAAGATCAATTAATTCTAGAAATAAAGCATATGTTCAGAATACATGAAATTGCCAAGATCTGGCGAAAAGAGAAAAATCTTGAAGTAAAAGACAAGGCTCTAAGGAATTACAATCTTCTCCTACCCACTGTGAATCACAAGATTGCCTCCAGGATAGATGAGTTGAGAATGTGCCAGGCTGAGCTTAACGCTTGTAGGTTCCAAATAAAGGAACTAGAAGCTCAAGGTGTGTTTGTCATACCTTCAGGATCTTCAAAGAGGGAGATAGGTGGACCTTTCAGTGTCCCATATTCAGGACCTTTAATAAGGCCTCATGTCCAAAGGGGTGTATCTCGAGGGATCCCATGTGGAAGGGGCAGAGAGGTGACTCCTACTCCTAGAGCTCGTGGCTCTATTGGGAGGTCGTCGTTATACCTCTCCAAAAATACAATTTATACTCACTCCCAAGCTCTACACACAACTAAGCATATAGTGGCAAGTAAGGTTCGTATCCACAGAGAAGAGGAGATTTTCAAGTATCTCAAATAGATTTATTACTCTTACTACTATAAGATGACTATAATATAATATATGTATATAAAAGCGATGTAAATAGGGGGGGGGGGAATTTGGAGTTTGGTTGCAGAAAACACTACAATGTTACGCTAAGCTATAGCTTAAGATCACAACTAAACTATATAAAAGATAGATTAACAATGAGATTACTAGACTTGGGCACTCGACTTCAACTTTCGACTAAAGGTTAATCATTGAACTACCACACATTGCACTTGGTTTTTGCGATTACATATCGAGATTGAAGATCTCAAAGTAAGATATTCAATCTATTCTCTCTTTCCTAACCAAGGAACGACATAGCATCGTTGCTAGGTATTCATCTTTAGATAAAATAATTGGAAGCACTATATTTAATCTATTGATGGCATTATTCATGAGAATCGATAACATGTAAGCAAGGCAATTGAACATTCATGAGGAACAATGGATGAAAGCATACAAAGCACTATTCCTATTTGCTCTAACCATCAATTAAGCAAATGATAACATTTTACCCATATATTTAGCAAGTATTCAACACAACCTACAACTAGGAAGAAAGGCCAATCGTTTATTGCATCAAATTCATATGGAAACAACACATTCAATTGCTAATCGAAAAACCCATGAACAATGCATATCAAGTTCTCAAAACCATAAATCGAAAGTCTACATCGAGGTACCCAAGAGTTGTTTAGCCTACACAAATCATACTAATCATACAATACAAATCCATAGATTCAAAGAGATAGAAAGATGAAGAAGAAGATGGAACTAGAGAGTAGAACTTGCTAATTTTCGAGCTCCCCTTGATGTGGGATGCAAAGAGGCTTTTATACTCTCCAAAAGATAAGAAGAAGTCAACTTGCAGCAGCGCGCGGACTCCGCGCCAGTTGGCGCACTTGTGTGAAGGGCTGCGCACTAGAGGGTGCGCGGACCGCGCAGCAGTCCGCGCACTTTGTGAAGGGCCGTGCACTACTCCATTGTTGCTTCTTTCGGAGAGTTCCGGTTCTACCTTTTCGGAAAGGCCTTCATCTTCATGTTTAATCACCATTATGTCGCCTCAATCTTCAAGTACCTATAGAGTGACGAAACTATGGCATATGGCGTATAACTTCCATACATCACTCTACTCTCAAAATAGCAACAATTATCAACAATTATCAACAATTAGGCCTACTTAGCACCATTAGAAACCATTTCTAAGTGCAACAATCATGGTATAACTTGAGCACATCAAATCCCCCACACTTAGATTCTTGCTCGTCCTCGAGTAAATCACCCAATGCACTCCCTCATAATATAAACCTCACCAAATACCCCCATTCTACTTTCTACATCTCCTCTACTAAAGCACTCAAGGTCCCCCACACTTATTGTCAAACATCTCTAAATTGAGAATCAAAGATCAAGGTTTGAAGTTAAGGGACCTTCCCTCCTAAGGTCTACCCATGTGATCGACTCCAACGATCCACATCCTCCTAAACATGCATCTCCAATCACAAATCTAACCCAATGTAGTGGACTTAGAACGATCCCCATCCGATAAAATCGGATAGTCCACCACATATCCTAAGGGTGCCTCTCTATGTCACCAATGCTCGAAAGCATAATGTAAGCACCATCTAACATGCCAATCTACTCATAAAACAAATATGTCATGGCATCACAACCTCCACTAGGCCTAGAAAAATGATATGGCTACATCAACGTCCATAACTATCCTAGTACACATTCACCTTGTAGAGTTCTAAGCACTTACAATCATAAAATCATATCAAGAATGCTTAAACTCTACTCCAAAACAAATTTTTCAAAAGAAGTACACTATTTACAATAGAGCGAAGCAAAACATGGATACTAAACCCTCCCCCACACTTAAACTAAACATTGTCCTCAATGTTTTAGACAAATGCAATACAAGGGAGAAAGGGTGTGCACAAACTCAGCCACCACTACATCACAACAGAAAACTAACCACTCTGCGTGAAGAGAACACCAAAACAATAGCCACCAAAAGATCAATTTGAGCACAATGATTCGAAACTAGTGGCGGCAAGCCCATGTTTAGCATATAACACTCAGTACACGACCTCACAAAACATAAAATAGCAGCAAATCATCACAAAAAGCATAAGGAGGTGTAGAATGTGATACCGAAACAGTTAATCACCAACAATGAGACTGGCGGAGATGGATATGGTGGTGTGGTGGACTTGCAGTGGTGATGAATGGGAGCAGGCTGACGGAGGCGCTCCGGCGGTGTGAACAGTCACAGGCGCTCCGGCAGGTGAAGATACGGAAGGGCGCCGGTCACCGGAATAGTCTCAGCGACTGATTGGAGATGGTGTGTTGCGCTGGGTGTGGGACTGAGCAGAGTGTTGGTGTGGACGGCGTTGGAGGTTCCGCCGGCCGGTGATGGTGGTGGTCTGGACGATCCCTGTACAGTGGAATCGGGCGGAGTGCGGCGGTGATTGGTGGCTGGAGATGTGATGGGGCGGTGGTGCAGTGATCGGTGATTTGGGAAGGTTTAGCGTGGTGGGTGGCTGGTGATGCCGATAGTCGGAGCAGATGGCCGGCGGGCAGCGGTGCAGGAGATGACTGGTGAGGAGCAGTCGTCGGAGCTGTTGCGGCGGCAAGGGAAGATCCAGACGTGGCGGCGAGTCTCGGGCCCAGATGCGATCGGTGGTGGTCTCGATCGAGGAGGGGATGCGGCGGTGTTCAGAGAAGACGCCGGCGAGTGTGGATATGGAAGGGGAGTTCCTGGCCCGGTGGTGAGGATGCCGGAAAACAGATGGGCCCGGTGAAGATCGGTCGGGGATGGTGTGATGGAGGGAACGCCGGCGAGTGAACACCGGCGAGGATGCCGGAAAACAGACGGTCCCGGTGGAGATGGGGTGATGGAAGCTGGCGGAGATGTCGGTGGAGTTGCAGGTCTGGTGGTGATGGAAGCCCGCCGGAAGACAGCCGTGGTGGTTCTGATCGGAGGCGGCTGAGCCGCGGCGGCGGAATGGTGACCGTGGTGGATCTCGATCAGGGCGGAGATGGGGTAGTGGCCGGCGGCAGCATTGGGGAAGAGGTAGAAGTCCGGCGGAGATGGACGGTGGCCGGCGGCCAGTGGATGGCGACGGAGGTGGCCGGATCGGAGTGGATGGCGGCGGAGGGGGATGGGTGGGTGATGGTGTGGGTGGAGTGGGGGAGAAGTGGTGATGAGGGAGGTTGTGTGGGATTTGATGTGTAATGGGTCAAAGTCAACTGGGTTATATGGGGTAAGTGCACAGACCAAGCGCTAGGACGGACACCTTCCAAAGGGCCGCGCGATTATAACTTGAAATCTGCCTCCGGGAAACTCCGCGCGGGCTGCGCGGCACTAAGCGCGCTAAGGTTCTGATAAACAAAGGCCCGCGCGGTCCTTAAAGTCAACTGGGTCAAACGGGCAAGTGCACAGACCAAGCGCTAGGACGGACACCTTCCAAAGGGCCGCGCGATTATAACTGGAAATCTGTCTCCGGGAAACTCCGCGCGGGCTGCGCGACACTAAGCGCGCTAAGGTTCTGATTAACAAAGGCCCGCGCGGTCCTTTTTTTTTTTTTTTTTTTTTGCAACGATCGTCCTTGCTTTGTACCTGAAAAATGATAAACACATACCCCGTGTAAAATCAACTAAAAGAGAAATAATAATAAATATGAAAAACAACTATATAGAAAAGTAACACATCGTTCAGAATAATATGAAAAATAAAGAACGATCAAAGCCGGTTTATTTAACGTCGTCGGCACGACTTATCTCCAATGAAATCACTCATAGGTCGGTTCGGTGAGATGCATCTCATCAAGGATTTCCGAATTAAAGTTCTCACAATATGGCTTCAAGCGTTGGCCATTTACTTTCAAAATCTTGGAGGTGGCTTCACTCTTTATATCCACCGCACCATGTGGATATACTTTCACAACTACGAATGGTCCCGTCCATCGAGACCGCAATTTACCGAGAAATAGACGAAGGCGAGATAGAAATAGGAGTACTTTTTGACCAACCTCAAAGTTCTTCCTAATGATCATCTTATCGTGCCATTCCTTCGTTTTCTCCTTATAAATAGCGGCGTTCTCGTAGGACTCGTTCCTTAGCTCCTCTAGCTCTTGTATTTGTAACTTCCTTTCATTCCCGGCTTCATCTAGATTGAGGTTGAACTCTTTGATTGCCCAATAAGCCTTGTGTTCCAAATCCACCGGTAGATGACAAGGCTTCCCAAAGACTAATCGATATGGAGACATACCGATTGGTGTCTTAAAAGCCATCCTATATGCCCACAATCCATCATCTAACCGAGTACTCCAATCCTTTCGAGTCGGTTTAACCGTCTTTTCAAGGATGGACTTGATTTCCCGATTGGAAACTTCGGCTTGGCCATTAGTTTGTGGGTGATAGGCGGTGGAGGTCTTGTGGTTTACACCATACTTCTTCAACAATGCGGCGATGGTTCGATTGCAAAAGTGGGTACCCCGATCACTAATCAATGCTCTAGGAATCCCGAACCTAGAGAAGATGTTTGCTTTGATAAACTCTGCAACCACTTTAGAATCATCAGTTTTAGTGGGGATTGCTTCAACCCACTTTGACACATAATCAACCGCAAGCAAGATGTATTTGAAACCGAAAGAATTAGGAAAAGGACCCATAAAATCAATACCCCATACATCAAACAATTCACAATATAAGGGAGCAGTTTGGGGCATTTCATTACGAGACGAGATATTCCCTACTCTTTGACATTTGTCATAAGATTTGCAAAAGCTATATGCATGCTTATTCAAATTAGGCCAATAAAAACCACAGTCAAGCACTTTTCGAGCAGTTCTCCTAGCACCGAAATGACCACCACATGCATAAGAATGACAAAATGTGAGAATAGAGTTAACCTCACTATCGGGGATGCATCTCCTCACAACTTGGTCGGAGCAATGTTTCCATAGATATGGATCATCCCACACATAAAATTTAGCATCATGTTTCAACCTATTCTTCTGAGCAGTGGTGAAACGAGGAGGAAACTTGTTAGCAACAAGATAATTCACAATGTCGGCATACCATGGAAGAGAAACACTAAGAGCAAACAAATGCTCATCCGGGAATTCTTCTCGAAGACATTCTTGTTGCACATTTGCCTCGACTCCAAGCCATGGCACTAGGCGGCTCAAGTGGTCGGCCACAAGGTTTTCGGCACCCTTCTTGTCCTTCACTTCCAAGTTGAATTCACTCAAGAGTAAAATCCATCGAAGCAACCTTCGTTTCGCGTCTTTCTTCGTCATTAAATAACGAAGTGCTGCATGGTCAGTGTAAACAATAACTTTGGTACCAAGCAAATAAGACCGAAACTTTTCAAGTGAGAAAACTACCGCTAACAATTCTCTCTCTGTGGTAGAATAATTTCTCTGAGCCTCATTAAGAGTCATGGATGCATAATAGATGGCATGGGGCACTTTTCCCACCCTTTGACCTAACACCGTGCCAACGGCATAGTCACTTGCATCACACATAATTTCAAAGGGAAGAGACCAATTTGGAGGTTGAATGATGGGGGCGGACACAAGCATAAGCTTTAAACAATCAAATGCCCTCTTGCAACTCTCATCCATCACAAATTCTACATCCTTTTGTAACAACTTACACAAAGGAGAAGCAATTTTTGAGAAATCTTGGATAAAACGGCGGTAGAATCCCGCATGGCTAAGAAAAGAACGCACTTCACGCACACAAGTAGGGTAAGGCAAAGTTTGAATTGTATCAATTTTAGCTTTATCTACCTCAATACCCTTAGAAGAAACCACATGACCTAACACAATACCTCTTTCAACCATAAAATGACATTTCTCGGAATTTAGAACAAGGTCAAACTCAATGCATCGTTGAAGAACTAATGACAAATGTTCCAAACAATCATCAAAAGAGTTTCCATGAACGGTAAAATCATCCATAAAAACTTCAACAAATTTTTCAACATATTCCGAGAACATGCTTACCATGCACCTTTGAAAAGTCGAGGGTGCATTGCAAAGCCCGAAAGCCATGCGTCGATAAGCAAACATACCATAGGGGCATGTGAATGTGGTCTTCTCTTGATCTTCTGGCGCGATCGGCACCTGGAAATAACCTGAATAGCCATCAAGAAAACAATAGAAAGAGTGCCCTGCAAGCCTTTCAAGCATTTGGTCAATAAATGGCAAAGGAAAATGATCCTTTCTAGTTACCGCATTCAACCTCCGGTAGTCTATGCAAACTCGCCATCCATTCTGAACACGAGTAGGGACCAACTCTCCCTTTTGATTCTCTACCACTGTGACTCCGGTTTTCTTAGGGACCACATGTATCAGACTCACCCATTTGCTATCGGAGATTGGATAAATTATCCCCGCATCTAGCAATTTGATCACCTCGGCTTTCACTACCTCCATCATGGGTGGATTCAATCGCCTTTGAGGTTGTCGCACGGGTTTAGCATCATCCTCCAACAAAATCCTATGCATGCAAGTACTTGGACTTATACCCTTGATGTCGGAAATAGTCCACCCTATGGCTTTCTTGTGCTCATGTAACACTTTCATCAACTTGACTTCTTGCTCTTTGGTGAGTTTACTAGATATTATAACCGGAAGTTTCTCACTTTCACCGAGATAAGCATATTTAAGGTCTTGAGGAAGTGGTTTCAATTCCACTACCGGAGACGTCTCAAGAGAAGATCGGTCACCCGATGCTCTCAAGTCGGAAAGACCTAAGATAGGCGTATCAAGGGAAAGCTCTTCATAAGAATCTAGTGCACTCACGCTTTCTTTCGCTCAAGATCCAACACTACGAAAGGTTGAGTCATCACTACACAAACTCCTTTCAATAGCATTCAACAAAGGATCATGAGCACCATCTCTAAGAATATCTTGCACACAAATTTCAACCACATCAATAGCATTGCAAGAATGATCACCAATTGGGGATTCCATATCATCATGATTGTGAAATTCTATTTTATCCCCATCAAATTCCATGGTGAGTTTTCCATTAAACACATCAACCACGGCTCTTGACGTTTTCAAAAATGGGCGCCCCAATAGAATTGGCGCGGCATAGTTATCATGTTCCATGTCAAGAATGTAAAAATCCGCGGGGAAAATCAACTTGTCGACTTTAACCAACACGTCCTCTACAATACCCTTAGGGTATGCACTAGAACGATCGGCAAGTTGAATTACCACCCCGGTTTTAAGTAAAGGACCAATGTTCAAAGATTTATACACCGATAAGGGAATCAAATTAATTGATGCACCTTAATCTAGCATGGCCTTTTGAAAAAATATCCCTCCTATGGTGCAAGGAATGGTAAACATCCCGGGATCACCACATTTAGGAGGGATTTTCGCTTGAAATAAAGCCGAGACATTAACATTCATCCCCTCCTTAGTGGCATCTTTTAAACTTTGCTTACGATTATTAGCACATAGTTCCTTCAAAAATTTAGCATATCTAGGAACTTGACTAATAGCATCGAGCAAAGGAATGTTTACCTCACACTTACGAAAGACTTCGTAAACGTCCTTGTCAACCTCCTTCTTACGAGTATCTTTCAACGCCTCGGGGTATGGGGGTTCCACTTCAAATGGTTGAGTCTCCTTCTTCTTCTTGTGAGGGGGAGAAAATGGAGGAGATGGTGGCTCGCCATTAGGTGATGTCCCTTGAACAAGTATCTCCGTTTCAACCCCTTTTCCCTTAAGGATCTTCTCTACACCCCGTTTCTCGACCCTTTCCTCGGCTTCCTTCATCAACACAATGTCATCCTTGGCCAATGTCTCTTCAACTACCTTGTTAGTCAAATGCTTCACCACGAACCCTTTCGTGGTCTCTTCTTCAACTATCACCTCGGGTTTATGCACCTCTTTCCCACTCCTCAAGGTTATAGCACTAGCATTCTTCCTTGGATTCATTTCGGTTTGTGCGGGAAGTTTACCGGAATTTTGGGCTTTCAAATATCCCACGTCGGTGGCTATTTGACTCATTTGCACTTCTATCGACTTGAACCGCCTATCATCCAAGGAATACCCCGAACTCTCACCTCGTTCATGAGTTCTCTCTTCATACCTTCGAGAATTTTGAGGTCCTCTATTGTAAGATCGCTCTTGTCCTTGGTTTCGAGGGTATTGTTGAGGTTGGGATTGGTAGTGTTGGCTTTGATTATCTTGGTATCCTTGATACCCTTCACCTTGGTAGCCTTGATATCCCCCGTAGCCTTGGTAATCTTGGGAATGTTGAAATCCTTGATCTTGGTAGCCTTGATACCCTTGATCTTGATATCCTTGATACCCCCCATAACCTTGGTTTCTAGGATAGCTTTGTTGGGGAGGAGCTCCATCGTAGGATCGACTACCTTGGCCTTGACTCCTAGGTGGTGCTCTATCATAAGATTGACTACCTTGACCTTGGTATGCTTGATTATTAGAGAAGGATTGTTGGCCTTGTTGTTCCTTCGTTTCATCTCTCCACCGAAAATTAGGATGATCCCTAGATCCGGGGTTGTAGTGTTGAGCATATGGGTCACTTCTCCTTTGAAATCCTCTATCACCACCTTGGCCTTGACCACCTTGATTTCCCCTAGGTCTATCACCTTGATAACCTCTACCACCTTGAAATCCTCTCCCACCTTGGTTTCCTCCATAGAACCCTACGGCATTCACCTCTTCATCGTAGTATTCTTGAGTTTGGGGACAAGAGTCGGTGGAGTGGTTAAGAGAACATGTGTCACATGTCAAGACTTGTTGCCTCCTATTGCCTCCCATGTTGTTTCCACCACTTTGAGCCACTACTAAACTCTTTACCGCGGCCGTGAGCTCTCTTATCTCCGCTTGAGTGGTGTCATCTCTAGTTACTATGGAAACAATTGGTCTTGCCCTCCTACTTCTTCTAGGCCCTTCTTCTCGTGCTAGGCGCTCAAACAACTCCATAGCATCGGTGGATCCAATCAAAGAAATGGAACCAAGACAAGCGCTCTTCACTAACCGAGAATCTTGTTCATTAAGACCATTGTAGAAGAAGGCAACCAATTGTGGTTCGGTGTATCCATGATAGGGGCAACTTGCTACAAGCATTTGGAATCTCTCCCAATAGTCTTGGAAGCTCTCTTTTTCCTCCTGAAGAATGTTGCTAATGGCTTTAACTATCACCGAAGATTTAGAGGGGGGAAAGAACTTGTCAAGAAACCTTTCCTTCAATTCCGACCATGAGGTGATGGAGTTGGAGGGGAGACGACTCAACCACACCTCGGCTTTATCTTTCAAGGTAAAAGGGAAGGTTTTCATTTTAAAATGATCCTCATCGACTCCGGAGGGTTTCATGCTACTAGTAACTCGAAGGAAGGAATAGAGATGGTAGTTAGGATCATCGGTGTCTCGACCATAGAAGGATGGAAGTGCATGTATAACCCCCGACTTGATCTCACAGTCGGTACCCGTCGGAAAGACGATACTCGATTGTTCTTGATCATAGGCTTGCCGCATATATCCCCTCATAGGAATGTTGGTAGGGGGTTGTTGGCACGGTGGAAGGGATTGAAAAAGGTGTCTCGGGGTGCTTCTTCTCCCGCCATGTTTGAATTGGATGGCTCACTTTCTGAAAAATTGTTGGAAGATATACTCTCTTGTGTACTCCTTCTAAGTTGTCGAAGAGTCCTAGTTAACTCGGAGTCATAGTGCAAAGGGTCTTGGTTCGAGGAACGAGTACGAACCATGCACCAAGAGCTAGAGCAATACGTCTCCAAGCAAAAGAAGCAAAACCAAAGAGAATAGATTTAGAGAAAAACTACAATCAACACCTAAAAATACGCCTCTTCCCCGGCAGCGGCGCCAAAATTTGGGAGGTCGTCGTTATACCTCTCTAAAAATACAATTTATACTCACTCCCAAGCTCTACACACAACTAAGCATATAGTGGCAAGTAAGGTTCGTATCCACAGAGAAGAGGAGATTTTCAAGTATCTCAAATAGATTTATTACTCTTACTACTATAAGATGACTATAATATAATATATGTATATAAAAGCAATGTAAATAGGGGGGGAATTTGGAGTTTGGTTGTAGAAAACACTACAATGTTACGCTAATCTATAGCTTAAGATCACAACTAAACTATATAAAAGATAGATTAACAATGAGATTATTAGACTTGGGCACTCGACTTCAACTTTCGACTAAAGGTTAATCATTGAACTACCACACATTGCACTTGGTTTTTGCGATTACATATCGAGATTGAAGATCTCAAAGTAAGATATTCAATCTATTCTCTCTTTCCTAACCAAGGAACGACATAGCATCGTTGCTAGGTATTCATCTTTAGATAAAATAATTGGAAGCACTATATTTAATCTATTGATGGCATTATTCATGAGAATCGATAACATGTAAGCAAGGCAATTGAACATTCATGAGGAACAATGGATGAAAGCATACAAAGCACTATTCCTATTTGCTCTAACCATCAATTAAGCAAATGATAACATTTTACCCATATATTTAGCAAGTATTCAACACAACCTACAACTAGGAAGAAAGGCCAATCGTTTATTGCATCAAATTCATATGGAAACAACACATTCAATTGCTAATCGAAAAACCCATGAACAATGCATATCAAGTTCTCAAAACCATAAATCGAAAGTCTACATCGAGGTACCCAAGAGTTGTTTAGCCTACACAAATCATACTAATCATACAATACAAATCCATAGATTCAAAGAGATAGAAAGATGAAGAAGAAGATGGAACTAGAGAGTAGAACTTGCTAATTTTCGAGCTCCCCTTGATGTGGGATGCAAAGAGGCTTTTATACTCTCCAAAAGATAAGAAGAAGTCAACTTGCAGCAGCGCGCGGACTCCGCGCCAGTTGGCGCACTTGTGTGAAGGGCTGCGCACTAGAGGGTGCGCGGACCGCGCAGCAGTCCGCGCACTTTGTGAAGGGCCGTGCACTACTCCATTGTTGCTTCTTTCGAAGAGTTCCGGTTCTACCTTTTCGGAAAGGCCTTCATCTTCATGTTTAATCACCATTATGTCGCCTCAATCTTCAAGTACCTATAGAGTGACGAAACTATGGCATATGGCGTATAACTTCCATACATCACTCTACTCTCAAAATAGCAACAATTATCAACAATTATCAACAATTAGGCCTACTTAGCACCATTAGAAACCATTTCTAAGTGCAACAATCATGGTATAACTTGAGCACATCATCTATTGTCTCTCCTGCTCGACCCTTAATTATAGAGAATAGAAGTGGATCCCCTACGTCCTGTCAGTCTATGAGGATAGCAGAAGAAAGTAATTGGGGCCGTGGCCTCCAGAGTGTTCGAGGTCGGGCCTCTACTTCTTCTCGCGGTCGGGGTTGTACCCCTATATTTAAAGACCTTCACGAGGTGTAAGAAGTTTTTAGTGTAATAACACTTTTTGGTTTTGCCTTTATAAAGGTCTTTGTATTGCAATCCTTGAGAAGATTGACTCTCAGGCTTATGAATAGCCTGAATAAATACTGATGTGTACCTTAATAGGAGTATCACGAGGAGAGTCGAGTTTCAAACTTTGTGAGTTTCTGTGACTCGTATCATGTTGGTCTTTGACCATATACTTTTTATAAGTATATTATTTTATTTTAGCCCGAGGTGACTGTGGTTCGGACACTTGGTTCGAGCAGCCCATTAGATAAGCATCAATCACACGCTTATAAGCGTATATCTCATACGCAAGTATCATATTCTGATGTAATAACACCTTTGATATGAGTTACTTGTGTTCGAGGTTTTTCCTCTATGTATCCCTTTGGGGAATTTTTAGAAGCATCATATTCTGATGTAGTAACACCTTTGATATGAGTTTGAACTTCTGTTTTTGAGGTTTTTCCTCTTTTTTTTATGGAAATATTTGTATATTAATCTCTTCCAAACAAAACAGTACACATTTAAAGGCCTTCACTCCCAGCCTCACCTAAATAAGGTGCAAAATAAAAGGAAAAAAAACTCCTATCTAGTTTTTCAAATTTCTGACAAATTTTTAGCCTTTAAACCCTCAGCATCCATCTTCCTCTGCTGAAAAATCCTTCTATTTCTCTCTTGCCATAGATTGTATAGTATACTAATCAGGCACCAAAACTGCTTCCTTGATCTCCTTCTTGCCAACACTCTAAGTTTCTTTTTAAAACTCCTCAAATCAGAACCTGTGTGCATCTGGAATGACAAAAATACCTGTTTTGCTTAACCACAGTTCAGAAACAAATGCTAAACTGTCTCTTTATGTGCTCCACACAAACAGCATCAGTTTTGTAGATGAGTTAACATTCCCTTTGACTGAAGTCTGTCAATGGTAGACAGCCTCCATTTAAGCAGCATCCAGACGAAAAATGCATGCTTGGGGTGCAGTCCAGATTTCCAGATTGTTACAGCCAGTACATCCCTCTCAGTCACTCCTTTAAACAAATTATAAGTTGTTCTTGTTCTAAACCTTCCATCCTTATCCACACATCTACTCAGGAAAGGCATTATCTTCTCCTTTTCAGCCACCAAAGTTTTCCAGCCCCAACTCAGATAATGAGCATCTCTATGATATGATAAACCTTGGCATATCATAGGTTTTTCCTCTTTGTTATTCGAGATGATTGATTTCTGAGCATGTCTGCCCTTTTGGTTTATAAACCTTAATCAAGTACTTTTGTGAAGTACTTTCTATCTCGAACCTATCTCTTTTATTCAAAACGATTGGTAGTTGAATTTTGGGATCCAAATAGCTTATCTTATATAAGCTAACCAATCATACACTTTATAAAGCATATTATTTTGAATAGCAATCCATGTTATACTTAGGATAACAATCCTATTTTTAGAAAAGGACCATTAAGATTGCTTAGTGAAAAAGATAGGTGTAAAAAAATATCATGACTTCAATCCAAGTTTATAACTTTTACGAAAAGAAGTAAAGGAAATAGTGGTTTGAGTTTGAGTACCCGTTTGTGCTATAGCAGGATTGTCTCGGACCTTTTTGAGGCTCTTTGTTGAGTTTCATCTTTCATGATACTTTCGTAAGTTAATCACGTTCCATCTTCGTGGTATGGGTTCGCCCTTCACGGTTTCTAAGTGTCTCTTTGTATTACAGGTTTATTGATTGCTGCGTAGGAAGGGCGTCATTATGACAGGGTCCAAGTGCTCTCCTGCGCGAGTTTGCAAGAGGTAGAATCCACCGGATTGTGCTGTTGAGACTTTGTATGGTCCTTTCGTCCTTGGCTCCAGCGCTCCTTCTAGCTTATTACTACACCACGGGCCTACTAGCATTACCAGTTCTCCCACTTGGAATATTTGATGGCGTCTTTTGTGCCATAGTGCAGTCATCTCGTTGTAGGCCTCTTCCTCGAAGTGAAACACCAGGGGTTGTTTGAGATCAGGATCAAGTGTTAGATCCCCCAAGATGATGTTGTCGGCCGAGATGCTGCTTACTTTTCTGGCGTCACGGATGGCCGTGACCATGCATGAACGTGCCACTACTTGGTCTCCTTTAATGGAAGCTACTCCTTGCGGTGTTGGAAATTTTAGCATCAGGTGGTAAGGAGACCATACAACCTTAGCTTGGCACATCCAAGGTCTGCCAAGGATAATGTTGAAAGGTGTGACGGTGTCGACCACCACAAAGGTGCAATATAGAGTTATGCTCTTCGCTTCTTCTGCTATTGTGACTGGCAGTGTGATTTCTCCAAGAGGTATGACTGGATTTCCGGTGAACCCCGAGATTGGACCCGTAGGTTTGAGGTCGTCCTTGGTGAATCCTAGCTTGTTGAAGCAGTCTTGGAACATCACTTCTACCCCGCTCCCATCATCCACAAGACTCTCTTTACCAGGGTATCCTGTATTGTTGCCGAGATAATAAGTGGATCAGAATGGGGTACCTGGTTTGGCACGGCGTTCGCGTCCGAGAAGATAGTTTCCTCGGAGCGGAACCTCTTGTCAACTGGCTCTGTGTGGGGTATGGCCCGCACAATATCCTTCAGCTTAGTAAGGGAAATTGCTTCTCCTGTGTAGCCGTTGATGACTCGGTTGGCTCCATTTGGTGGCGGTGGAGGAGGATCTTGTGGATTATTGCCTCCACCCCCCTTAGTTGTTATTGTTGTTATTGTTGTTGCGATAGCCGTCCTTCTTCTTCTGCCAAGGTTTCCCCCCATACCTTTTCTGAGTATCTTGGCCGTCTCCAGCTATCGACGGTGCAATTTGTTGTACAATTCCTTGTCGAATCAGTTTCTCGATCTCGTTCTTGAGCTGATAACACTCCTCAGTCTCATGCCCCCGATCTCGGTGATATTGGCAGAATTTCGGGGACCTTTGACCCTCGGCTGAGTCCTTCATGGCGGGCGGGTCCTTTATGAAGTGTCTGTGAATGGATAATATCTCAGCCCGAGATCTAGCTAGAGGAGTGTAGGATTCGAAGGTTGGTTTAGGAGTGCCTTCAGTCTTTTCGACCTTTGGTATTTTCATCTTGGGCTCCTTCACCTTATTGTCAAGGTCTTGGGATCTTCTGCATGTCACTATATCCGTTTTGCTGGCATATTCCTCCATGATAGTTTGGAGATGCTTAATAGTGGTAGGATTCGTCGTTGTCAGCTTCGTCCTCAGAGTATCATCTTCTATACTCCTTTGATAAAGATTTATCAAGAGGATTTCGTCTGGATTTTAGCGCCTTGTGGCTAGATCCATATACCAGTGATAGTGTTCTATCACAGACTCTCCTTCCCTCTATTTGTCTGCAAGTATTTGTCGATCCCTTTGTGTTCTTTCTTTCAAAGAAAAGATCGAGTCGGATTCGTTGTACTCTGTCTCATTTTCTTGGTCAAGTCCTTCTGGATTGTTGATGCAGTTTTTATAGCTCGTGTTGGTCTGGATCGAGATTCTCTGGTCCGGGTTTGGTACTTCAGATCCCAAAGGGTTCGATCCAGAAGATGGCACTCCAGATGCAGTAGGGTTTGGACCGGAGGATGGTGCTCCAGATGCTCCAGATACGGCAGGATTTGGACCGAGGGAGTTCAGAACGCTGAAGTTTCCTGCCCCCATAGAAAAGTTTAATGGTGGTTCGGAGGTGGAGCACGCCTGAGATCCTTTAGGTTGTTCTCGTCCGCGTCCTTGAGGGGGCTGCTCCGCTTCTGGATTGTCTTCTAGATTTTGCTCTTGCACACGGGCACTGCGTTTGGGCCGCTCAGCATCAGACATGTCGTTGGAGGATTTTTCTCTTCAGGTGCGCTAGACCATATCAGAGACAAGGTTCGGCGACGTCGTCAATGGGTGTGGTGGACTCCCACCGGGCGTGCCAAATTGATGTATGCCGGACACCAACACTTCGACGACGAACCAGCCTTTCTAATGGATATGCAAGACAAAGGCCCCGGGTGTTGCGGGGATAGACACTCCGACGCTCAAGTCAGTATATTTGCTTAAGGCGTAAAGTATAAAGTATGAGATTAGATGGAGAGTTCTACCAAACCTTTAGGGTATTTATATGGCTACAATCCGTAGATCACCAAGATATGTATTTATGGTATGAATACAACTCTTATGGGAATAGAGGTTGTATTACCATGTATAATAGAGGTATATTTTGAACATGGTTGTATTACCATGTTTAGGATGATCATATTACAATCTTAGAGAAGATGTATATTCCTTGTAGAACATTCATAATATATGCATTCCTTATAAGGATTAGGATTGATGGACCTGTGGATCCACCCTCCGCGTATCTCGACCCCACGACCCTTCTCGGGCTCTGGTTCGAGTATGAATGAGGCCCGAATATGAACCATGGACTTATCAAGGAGGATGGCAGTTTCATCAAAGCACTATTGTCGAATGTCCCCGGAATATCAGACCCGCTTTTTGCGGAAGCAATGGCTTTGAGCTTGGCGTTTGATTTGGCTAACGAGCTAACAACGGACTGCAGAACAGTCGCAGGAGATTGCCTGAACCTAGTGCGCATGGTGAGAGACATGGAACCACCTACAGTGATGTGCCATAATATAGTCGAAGAGCTGAAGAGGAAGATTGTGGAGTCTGACAAGGGTTTCCCATGTTGGATTCCAAGAAACAGCAATAATTTGGCTGATTCATTAGCCGGATATGATAGGAAACAAACAGCTAATAGACTAGAGTGGCATACTCCTCCCACATTCTTCTTGTCAAACGATTCTGGACGTTTTCCAGTAACATGATTATGATATCTTTTTTCAAAAAAAAAATTCTATAACTATTATGGAAAATAAATAAAATCTTACTAGAATTAAAACACATTTTTATAGGAAAAATCTTGGTAAGAGAATAATTACTAATTAACCTAGTTTTCCATTTATACTTGTATCAAGGCATCCCCAATCATAAAATAGACATAAAATAAAGTACAATGATCTCCTCTATGGGAGGCAATTTGTAAGATTATAGAGAGATTTCTAAAGTTATAATTCTAAATGTTCTCTGTATCTAAAGCATCAACGACTAAATTCATAGTGGCTAATCAAATGATTTTTCTTCTTTCTCCTAAGTAAGAAACTCCATAACTATACTACAGCATTCTAGAGTTCCAAAGAATTCACTCTCTCAATTTTTCCATAGCAAAAACAGAAAATACAGATCTTTTAAAACAAAGACTATCTACCTGAACCTCAGCCGGAAATCTCCAGCAGCCAATCAACTACTGGAAGATAGCAGACTTTTGATTGGTTGGACAGTAGAGTAAGCTATTAAGCATTCCGGACTATTCTATGTATCCATGAATCCAATGAGAGAGATTCATCTAGAACCCTTACTAGAGACTGCATAAAGATTTCTGTTTTAAAAGTGATAAAACTCCACCTCCGGATCAAGAGAAAAATCACCAAAGTGCTAAACTATCTAAGTAACACTAAATGAAAAGAAAACCAGAATAATAAAAAATTCAAAAAGAAAGAAAACCCTTGTCATATCTGGATCCACCCAAAAGAAAGTACTACATATATCTGGTGGACCGCGACAGCAATGGAGCGCGTGAAGACACGCGCGGCGGCGCGTGGCGGGCGCGTAAGTCAGACGGCGCCATCCGATCTGTTCATCCTGATCCCGACCTGATGGGTTTTGGTTCTAGTTAAGGTATTGTACTTTAACTCCAAAAATTAACCCAAAAACTAAATGTAGAAATTAATATGTAATTAATCATATATATATATATATATATATATCTTTCACTCCTCATGAATATGTATATATATATTTTTAATTTGAACCATATTGATGGGGCTTTGAGATATTTTCCAATAAGAATATTTGTTGCCCAAATATACTTACAATTTGTTTAAAATAGAATATATAAGTATTTAAGGCTATTATAATAATCTAAACCTTCATTGTACTCATGGTTAAGGGTGGATTCATGTGGGGGCTTGTTGGTGCTCAAAACCCCACACTTAACAAATAATTAGGACTAATTTTTTTTAATATTTTTACAAACATAGTTTTATTCTATCTAAATGTATCACATTTTTACTCAAATTAGCACTAAATTCACTCACAAAATTTATATAAGTGTATTTTCAACCCCCGTTAATGTTAGTTTCTGGATCCGCACTGCTCATGGCCATAATAAATTATCCGTAACAACATGTCCGTGACTATGTAATCACGATGAAAACAAAAAAGAATGTCTCTAAAATTCCGAATAATCAACACTCAAAAGCATTAAAATTATCCAGACTTGTATTATATCTAAAACTTACAATTGTTAGAATATCATGGATGTTGACAGTAGCCCTCTGCCTTGCTATGGACCTATGAATTGCAGTTTATGCATTGGTAAAAGTACTTTTATTCTTAAATGAATATCACCCTGGAGAGGGTGAGGGGGATTTATTGGGCACCCCATACCCATAAAAAACCAATTTTAATTGCCAGAGTTTGTTACATGCTTATCAAAAAGGCCAAAAAACGTAGGTGTGTTAAACACCCTCATCTTAAAGAATGAAGTAGGAGCTTCATGAGGAATCATTTTAGCCAATGTCTAGGACAAAGAGCAAGTCTGACGCCTTAGAAGGCCTAAAACCAAAACTGCTAAGATGGTATTTACAAAATAATAGGTGCAAAAAATACTTAAAAGAAACCTCAGTACACTCTAGATCAGAGGAAAAGGCCCTGGCCAGTAGGCTAGATGAGGGGAGCTTGGTAGAGTGAGCTAGTGCAAGACAGTATCCTTTGAGGCAGTTAACCAGAGATTCTTAGGGATTGAGTGTTTGAAGCATCAAGAAGGATCAGACCTTGAATGTTTGGTGGCAGCTCAGACCATGAAAAATTCTGTTGTATCAGATTCTCTCTACAATGCTTGGCCAGCTTATCTGCAGGTTGGTTTGCCTCTCTGAGTATATGTATAAGAGCATGAGGCCTCAGCAACTGAGAGATAGAGTCCACTAGAATAAAGAGAGTCCAGTGACACTTCTGAGGATGATTGATCATCTCCACTGCAAGCTTACAGTCAGACTCAATAATGAAAGGACCACGGACTTGAAGTGCACATCTGATCCCAGCTTCAATAGCTATAATCTCTGCATGGAGAGGGGATAAAGAATTAGTAAAGAAACCAGAAGCCTGTACAAAAGATCCTGATTTGTTTCTGATGAGTATAGACACTCCAGTTTTGTTGTTCTTCCAAGAAGCATCCACTGTGACCTTTACTCCCTGATTAGGTTTAAACCAAAGGATTTTTTGAAATTTTAGGCTTGGGAGGTTTCCTAATGGGAGGTACATAGCCAGTTGCAGCTAGTTCATAGTCAATTTCCCTAGAGATATATAGAGGCCTGGCTAGAAGGGATTCAAAAATATGTACTTTAAGATTTCCGGAGAGTGAGTCTAGGCTGAGGGGTATATTTTGAAAGATGAAGGTGTTCCTGGCCCTCCACAGCAGCCAACACACAAAAGTGGGGGCATAATGGTTCAGATATGTGTGCAATGTAGACAAGCCTGTAAAGGACCAATTTGAAACTAATCTATCCCACAGGGAGTCACTATCAATATATGAAGAGGCACAGGTGATGTGCATCTGTCTCCATAATCCAACAGAAATATTGCACTCAGAAAAGAAATGCTGAAGTGAGTTAACCTGGTGGCAGAAACAACATTTTGAGGGTAGATTGAAGCCAAATTGGGCTAGCACATCATCAAAAGGTAAGATGGCATTTAGAAGTCTCCACATAAAAATAGATAATTTTTTAGGAATGTGTGGAGACCAGATATGTGCTAGGACAGGAAAGGATTGTTTTGGTGGTCTCAGAGCCAAATAAGTTGATTTGAAGGTAAAATTTCCCAACTTGTCTGGTTTCCAGATAAGTTTATCTTGTGGGGAAGAATGGAGGCATTGAGAAGGATATGGGTGAGATCAGGTGGCAATAATGGCCGAAGGAAGGAAATGGCAGTGTCTTTGTTAGAAATGATGTCAGCAACTGTAAGGTTGAGGTAATGGTCAGGGACAGACTGGATTTTGTCAATTAGAGGGCCCTGATCAGTCCAGTTTGCTAACCAAAAATTGCAGTAACCATTTCTATGTATGACTCTGGAATTGGATTCAGCAAATAGATTTATATTGCAAATCCTTTTCCATGTCTGGGATTTTCTTTTTGAGACAGGCAAAGAGGCAATGAAGTGTGTCCAAGGGGCACTTCCATTTTGGTATTTCCACCATTTTGGTATTTTGGTAAAAGTTCTGATTGTGTTTCTGAATTTAGAATTGAAATTTCCAAACTTCTGGCTTTCACTTAACAATTGTTATATGTAAGGCTAAAGCTGGAAAAAATAAAGGGTAGTTCAACCACTAGGAATAGTCATTCTTAAATTTTCTTGATACTATATATATAGAAATGTAACTAAATACTTGGGATGGTTAAAGGTCATATTTTCCTAACTTTACTATAGGTTCAACCACTTGTACAACAAAAATACATTTTGATGACATTTAGCATGAATTAGTCACATTGATTATACTTTCCAATATTAATTTTAACTACTCTTATATTACATTAAACAATAAGCTCACAAGAAGTTTGCTTGAATAAACTACCTACGGGCATTGCTAAATTTAAAAGATGAATGACTAAGATTACATTTTAATTTTTGGACAATGTTCGGAAAAACAATCTTATTTTATTTAAAAGACTATCTCATGAAGATCAAGGATACTAAAGAACAACCAATGCAGGAAAAGTAATTATAGAATCATATGGAAATTATTTACAAGGACCTTGAACTTGTCCAAACTTCAAATATGTTGTCTTCTTTTCTTATGATATGCCCTAGCACCAGCTAGATCATTTAGAAAGAAACAGCCTCGGTCTTAGTTGGATTGGCTAAAAAACACGAATCTTGATCACCAAACATTAACCAACCTGGAAATGTAACGATGAGTCAGCCATTTGGAGAGACTAGAGATATTCTCTCGATAGCCCACTCATGATTTTTCTTCCGAGGCGACTCGAATTCAGTTGACCCCCTTGCCCTTGACGTTAGCGATGTTTCCTTGGCAATATAATTTAAGAGGTGCTACAATTTGCTCCTTTCTATTATATATTTTTAATCACTAAAATTCATGTTTTCCTTGAAGTTATGTGTACACTATTTTCAATAATAATGGCGGGGTTGGTAGTTGGCATGATTTGTGCATTGATGTTGGTATTCATAATTTTATGCCTTCTACAAGTCAAATATTTTTTGAAACTCAATAAGAGGGAAACATATTCACTCTTAAAAAAAAGGCAATGCCAGGTTGTATTTTATTTTTTCAGTCCGTATTATTTCCAGAAAAAATTAATACACCCTCAATTAAGTGGTTAAAGTTTGAACAATAAGGACAATCTTGTCAGTTTCAATCAAAATAAAGATTGCATTAGTAAAATAAAACCTGCAAATAGAATTCCGTAAAAAAAATAGCAACTTAATTAAACTGAGTATCTTTTGTGTAGCAAAAATCTTCAGGCCGTGATTCATACTCTAGTCGGGAAAGCCAAACTGCTGGATAATTTAAGCATTTGTTCTACACTAAGCTTGTGACCGATGTTATTAGAAGTACATAAGCCCTAACCAACCATCTTATAGGCTTGTCCTTATCCTTCTTAAACCCTAAAATTAATTGATGCAATGTTTTCTCCCCTTTTTTCATGTGTTTTCATGTATTTAATGATCCAATTATCGAGGGAATCATATGAAAGAATTTTTTTTAAGAACCTTAGAGTAGGTGATGGTATTACATTCAGAAGAGTCTGGTTCAAGCATGCTTTAGAGTTGTGACTAGCTGAGAATTTTAATTAAATGCATAACGATGATGAATAGTACTACAAGATTGTAACAATCTCGTTTAATGAATTTCCCATCAACAGTGTTGTGCATACATTAGACGGTAACTTCAGAATATTCTCTTTATACTATTTCTTGAATCTAAAATTAATTTTACACTTTTCTTGTTTTTACTAATGCAATCATGTTCAACACTATCCTAATCCCTATCACTGGTCTTGACATTAGAGAATTAGTATGTGTTGATGATGAAAATAAGGTAGGGGAGCTGACTTTCAGAGAGCTGACTTTTAGAGAGAATACTTTCAATAGCATCACATTTGATTAAGTCGGAAGTGCGTTTGATACGGTCCTCGGGGTAAAGGCGTGATAGAAATCTCAGGTAGACGAACTTACAGTAGACGACAAGTTCAGCTCGATCTCTTTCATATGGTTGAGATTCACCAAGACATGAAGTTGATGAATGAACTCTAACACTCCATTGTGAACCGCTTGATGTAGAATTTTTGCCCAATCAAAGGATTTGGATGTGATGAGTTTATATTTATGTGATCTTCCTAGTTTTGTTATACCATCCTTGTAAGATCTTAAATCACCTGTTGGCAAATACTCCTTCCGATTCACTGTTTTTGTCACTGTTTGACCAACTACTTTTTCATGTCATGTTTGACCACCAATAACTTTAATTTCATAAAGTAATAGATAATAATATTCCGATATTTAAAAACTACATGTTACGGAGAATCCAAAAATATCTCACATGATGGTATTATATATATGTTATAAGAAATTTATGGTCAAACATGAAAGAAAAAATGTTGAAAAAAAGTGTGTCATTATTAGTGAATTGGAGGGAGTACAACTATGGAGAAAACATAGATTGTGCCTGAAAATAATGTCTGAGTTCTGGTTTTGTAAAACAATTTTTTAATAATATGACTACAATTAGTTAAATATATAAAAATCAAAATTGAAATAGATGCACAAATAGATGGATACATTATGACTGTACCTTTGTAGCACCTTACGGCTTTCTTGTTCTCGTCGTTATGATTCTTTATTCATTTTCATGCAATTGATGAGTATAAATAATGTGATAGAGAATTTGGTCCTTTTGTTTTGGTATGATTAACGATTTTTTGTTTTATTTTGATTAAAATAATATGCACAACAAATAGACGAACTGAAATAATATGAGTAAATTGAGACGGGTATTTTTGTCACAAATTGACCCTTCATAATATGCATGACTAACAGAAAACACACAAATTATCAGATAGATGCACTATGATATATCGACCCTGATAACTCTCCCAATCCGGAGCCTTCTCATAATTGCTATCTCCATCGTGACTGTAGAGGATGATGGCAACGTGGTTATTTGTTATGGAGAATTATTTGAGTGCTAGAGTTTTAAGTTGAGGAATGGACGAATAACCATGGTTATCCCACATTTTTTCAAAAAATTAGTGGGTAGCATTATTTTGGTCACCCCATGTATATATTATTTAATCAAATAAACAGACCACTGAAACATAGAGAAAAAAATAATTCACCGCCATCTTGTACTGTAAAAAACACAAAAATCGTAAGGATTTCTTGTATTTTTTATCATATCTTCTCCATATCTTGTACCGTAAGAAATTGAAGACACAATAATTTGCAATGTCGTGCAGGCTATGTGCGTATAGATTTTGAATAAATTATTAACTTCTTGCGAGGGTAGAGAAAATATAATTATACTTAAATTGTAAATTTTTGTTGGATTTTTCTTTACATAGTGCAAAAGACACGCGTGTCTGTACGTATGTGGGCATGCGTCAAACGCGTGAGAGTTCACGAGTAATCATCTGAGATTTCCAATGGTTTTGTTTCATTCACTTCTCTGACTCTAATTTTAACAAGACGGGTTGCTTGACAATGCTGAAGGACCATGGCGAGTTTGGCTTCAAAATTTCATGCAGGAGGATCCGCATATTTATTGAATCATTGAAACCGGTAAATATTGTAATATGAATTGATATTAATAAATTTTAACAAGCTAACTTATAACTTTTTTAAAATTGTCAAACATGCGACCAAACATATGCAAAACTAGTATAAATGTATGGAGGCTCCTTTAGTGTTGTCAAACCTTTGATTTCTGAGAATCTTGAAACTCCTTTAGTGTCTTCTGACAAGATGAAAACGCTTGAGAATGTTAAAGCTCCATTTGTGTCTGACAAAATGAAGGCACGTGAGGATGTTGAAGTTCCTTTGTTGTCTGACAAAAGGAAGGCACCTGAGAACTTTGAAGGTCCTGTAACTTCTTACAGTATAAAGACACCTAAGCTTCCTATACTCCCCTTGTTCTCCGACAAAGATGACAGCGTAGATGCCGTATTGATGGACTTTATAGAACTTGCTACCAAGTTATCATGGCTCAAGGATGTTCTGAAGTACGGGTATCCTTTGCCGAATGATGCATCATCACCTTCCTGGGAGTATATTAATTGGACACCGTAACTCCAGGGCCGGGCCTGGTGCAGTGCGTGTTGTGCTCCCGCATAGAGCCCAAAAAAATTTAGGTGTCCTATACATTTATAATTTTACTTGTTTAAAAATGTAATGATTGGAGTTATTTTATGAAGAACCTTTTTGATTTTAAATTTAGGTATTTTAATTTTCTCGAATGACCTTTTCTTCTTTGAATTTGAATTTGAGCCTTTTAAAATTTGTGAAATTCGTTGGAAAGACCCTACTTAATTCGTTAAGTCAATTTTTCTTCTATTCTAACTCGCCATTGCCTTTAAAACATGACTTCCTGTTTGTTTATGTCTGTAGTTGTTAACCCATTTTTCTAAATATGTATGTGCGTCAAACGCGCCCCTCATCTTCGATGTATCTATATGTCTATATAAGTGTGTATGTGATTTTAATTTCTTGTAATGAAGGATTCATAGAGAGGAGGTTGCGTAGATGCTTTTGATCCCTAAAGGCGACCCTCATATTTGACCTTTGACATGTACAATGATACATACTTATGGAGTAATGTTATTTTCATGATCAGGATGTTCCCAGAGGCCTGTCTTGCTGCCGTACAATGTTGCAGTCAATATTACGCGAGGAAAAGCCTTTTGATGACCTCTATATTTTTTCACTTTTAGGTCACGTTCAGCTCGTGGCGTGCGCGTGTTTGTACGGGCGTGCATCAAATGGGCGTATGGGTGGTCGCAATCACATGTGTCTGGATCTAAGATCAAATCAAACCAATCAAAATAATCAATAATAACCAATCAAATAAACACCAAAGAAAAACGTCAAAACTCGAACCGAAAAGTGATGCACGCTATATTTACTGACAGCCCTGATATATAGGATAGTATACCCCAAACCTTAACTTCATTATACAGATTCACATCATGTACACATATCTTTCACCACCCTATTTATATCCCCACCCCTCTTCCCAATGCAATAGACACCATTTCCCACAATCCTAATCTCATCTTACCTCTCCCTCTTCTTAGAAAACTGATAAGTCCATGGTTCGCATTCTATGACCTCGCTCAGTCTCGCACCAAGGCCTGAGAAAGGTCATGCGCTCGAGTTACGCAGAAGATGGATCCACGGGTCCATCGCCCCAAAACCTTATAAGGAACGCGTATATTCTGAATGTCCTACAAGGAATACACTTCATATAAACATGGTAGTACAACTATTATCTCAATAAGAGTTGTATTCATACCATAATTACATATCTTAACAATCTACGGATTGTAACCCTATAAATATCAAAGATTTGGTAGACCTCTCTATCTATTATTACACACATAATACGCCTTACACTTATAAACTTTCCTAAGCTATTACTAACTTAAGTATCAGAGAGTCTACCCCTGAGTCACCGCAGGTCAGTTCGTGAGTTGGGTTCATGATCAAGTGTGTGTTCCAGACATCCTTCAAGTGGCACGCCCGGTGGGACATACGTGTTAATCTTGATCAAACAAACTTTTGTCTCAGATCTGATTGTACCGACGATCCTTCCAGAAAATCAACGACGCTATGTCGGAATCCGACAACTAGAGGAGAAGCGAACGCATTCACGGAAGGAATCTGGAGCTAGAAGAAAACCCTGACGCCGGACAGACCCCTCGTGAACGTGGACGAGGGCGAGAAAGAGGGAGATCCCAGTCGCATTCTGCCTCTGAACCACCGCCATATCGTGGGTGCTGGAAACTCCGACAGTCCACTCACCTCAAGTCCAAACCCAACCGCGTCCGGATCACCCACCTCGGGCCCAGGACCATTAAGTGGCTGACCTAATCCGCGAAACTTGTTTTAGACCAATTTCACATATAGTGATTTCATGGAGCATGATGGACGCGTCTATGAAGAAGAATTCAAACGTGACAGCGAGGACTCGATCGTTACCGAACAAGAAAGGAGGATAAAGGACGAACGAATCCTCGCTCTGAGACGCAATGAGGTGTTAGCAAGAGAACACCAAGCTGCGGGTCCCTCTACCTCACGGCCCCATACATCACAGCCCCCTACTTTTGGCCTAGGGACATCTCAACACCAACAGTCAGGCCCGATATCGAGCCATCCCTACACAGGCCCTACCTTGATCCCTCCATCGTATGAAATCCAGCGTATGCTGCAAGCTCTACAAGCCCGCTATCCTAAATGGAAGGCCAGCCTACAGGCTAACCCAACCAGCGCCCCCATGCCTAAACGCATGAAGCATCTGCTCGGATGTCAATCCCCGACATGCTAACTTATGGGGCAGGAGGTGTTCCGTTCTCTCAAGAAAAACAATTCTTAGACGGGTTATCTAGGAGTCTGCAACAATTCGTCAGTCAACAACAGTTGCCGTCATTCCCAAACACGGGGGACAATGATAACAATGGTGGAAACATGGTCATGGAGGAGCGAAAAAGGCCGTGTATCCAAAACAACCAAGAGTTGTTCAAGAAACAAAACAGAGAGCAGGCCCAGACCAACTGGCCTCCGAGTCCTGACGCCTACCAGCCCATGGACCACACGGGGATATCTCAGACAAGGGGGCAAAACGAGATCGACAGAGAACTAGACCGCCTCCTCAGACCACGAGGGCAAGCACCTTGCTCCCCCTTTTCACGCCATCTCGTGAACCTCCCCGATGACATCACAAAGAAGGTTCCCGAACACCTTCAAACATATGACGGTACTAGTGACCCTCAAGAGTTCTTTTCTGTATTCTACAAGACCATGTTCACCAAGAATTTCCATGAATTGGAGATCTGCAAAATAATCCTCAGTGTTTGGGCCATACCCCACACCGAACCAGTTAACAAGGGACTTCGTCCCGAGGAGACCATCACATCTGGGATGAGGACACCGTACCCAACCATGTACCTCACTCCGACCCCCTCATCATCTTGGCAACCATTCATAACTCCCTGGTCAGAAAATTCTTCGTGGATGACGGTAGTGGGTTCGAAGTCATATTTTATGATTGCTTTGAGAAATTGGGCTTCACCAAAGACGATATTAAGCCCACCGGTCCGATCTCGGGCTTCACTGGAAATCCAGTGATCCCTCTCGGGGAGATCATACTCCCGGTCCAAGTGGCAGACGGACCACAAAGTCTCACCCTCTACTGCACATTTGTGGTGGTGAACACAATCATACCATTCAATGTTATCCTCGACAGACCATGGATGTGCCAAGCCAAAGCCGTATGGTCTCCTTACCACCTCGTGCTAAAATTCCCTACGAGTCAAGGAGTGGCGTCCATAAGGGGATATCAAGGAGTATTACGTTTCTGCATGAGTACTGCCATCCGAGACGGCCATAAAACCTTCAAGGAGGGAGATCTAGTAATTCCAGTAGGACCGTGGTGCACGAGCAGGTTGGAAGAAGCATTGAAGTCAAAACCTAAGGAGCAATACAAGATCTTCAAAATCCAACAAGAGGGATTCTACCTCTTGCAAACTCGCGAAGGAGACACTACTGCACAACCATAGGTTACTCGGCATTTATTTCACGGCGTTTTTGGTAGTTTTGCCTGGAACCGCCGAGTAATACGGTTACGAAATCGTAACCGTGCATTCGCCTAGGGCAACAAAAAAAAAAGACAGCGTTTCTGATTTTGAAGACGACATTTTTTAAAGTGTTGTAAAGAAGAAGATTAGAAGAGACATCGCAACCCAGCTCACTCACAATCGAATGTAGAAGTGATATCGAAACTAGCAAAAGCCAAATTTCATACTACATCCTACGATATCGTAATTTCATTCGCTTGCAAAAGATATTAAGTTACGGTATCGTAATTACCTTCGCTTATAGGATGAAAGGGTGCGAATGTGTGTTGTGATGTTTAAATCTTCTCACCGTATTTGTTTGTGATATTCTCCACGCCATATTTCACAACAATTTGTTTAATAATATTATCATTGTATATATGTATTATGCTTGCATAATTAATTAGAAATTATTTATCCATTCGAGCAATTCATAAGGTGAATAATGTTTTATTGATTTTACTTCAAAGAAAATTAGTGATTTATATCGTTACGTTTTTAAATTTAAAATTGTATTTCCAAGAAAAAAAAAGAAAAAAAAACGAAAATAAATTACGAAAAAGAAAAAGAAAGAAACATTAAACAATCGTTCGTCAATTAATTTTATTGAAACTATTTTGATTTACTCGAATGATTTATTAGTCTTTGATTCCAACTCTAATATTTCTTAAATATCTCACAACAAAATCATTAATGTTATTAATTATTTATACATAATTATCCAAAAATACACAGTTATTGTTACGTAATCTTTAAAATAAGAATGTTAATCTTTTGTTTAGGACTATTTTCTTTGCATTAATCTTATCCGTCAATTAATTTATTTGATTTAATCTCAACCATTTATTATATACATATATATAAACCTTATCTCTTATCTAATCACAATCCCCTTCCTCCCTCTCTCTCTTAACCTCTCTCTTGGGCGGAGATCTGTTCTTCGCCGCTCCCACCTCTACCCGCCACTCCCTCGAATCCCATGAAAGACGTCGACTCCCTTGCTCTCTCACTACGCTGCCGTGACTCAGCGCAGCCGGCTGGTTCTGCTCGTCTGCCGCCATCGCTCCGCCTTCTGGACATTCTCGGCGGCGATGGCTTTGCTATCAGTGAGCTCTCGACTCCGCTCTCTCACTACGCCGCCGTGACTCAGCGCAGCCGGTCGGTTCTGCTCGTCTGCCGCCATCGCTCCGCCTTCTGAACACTCTCGGCGGCGATGGCTTTGCTGTCAGCGGCGGTTTCTGCCTAGCAGGTGTTGAATCAATCCCTAATGTAAGTATCTTTCCCTTTCTCATGGAATTTTTATTGTTATCAATTTACCAAGTTTGGATTTTGATTTGCAAAGTTTGGATTTTGATTGTATATTTGCAAAGCTTGGATTTTGATAGTAGTATTGTAATGGGTTTGAACAGATCTTTATAAGGAGTTTTACACCTTTGTTTTTGGAGTGGGTATTGACTTTCATTTGGGCTGCTGGAGTCTGTCGGAACTGAGATCGGAACGGAGCTCATAGTCCACTGGCGAGATATACTTTCGATATCGTGAGTATGTCTCGCAAGTGGGGATTTTTTTTTCAATTCTAAAGTGGTTACGAGTTCGTAAGGCTATTCGCCTGCGGTCGAAACGAGTTGCGATATCGTAACTTTTTTAAGGCGTTTTGAAAACCGCCGTGCCACCAAATCCATTTTTACGGCATAACTTGTTAAGGCATTTTGCAAATGCCGTGTATAAGCTGATGGAACCGCCTAGTACCCTATGGATGTGCACTAGTGAGAGCATCTACACACAGTGATGATGTCACCCTACCTCCGCAGGTACCACGAAGCTTGAAACCAGGTAAACCTTCTCCAAACAAGGAAAATCTACTTCAATAAGGCCTGAGGGCCAAGCTTCTTTCTTTCTTTTTTTTTTTATATACCTGAGCCAAAAACTCAAGGATGTTTTACACTTTCGATTTTACCGAGCTACGAGCTTGAAGAATCAATTTATTACTTGTCAAACAATCTTATTTTATTTTCAAGCTGTCGCTGATCGGGCGTATTTTATGCATTTAATTATATAATTTTATATCTCTCTTTTGCCATTTGATATGCACGAAAGTGTTTTTGCTGCATGAATTATAAGAAAAATGGTGGAATACAATCAAGTGGAAAAGTGATGAAAAAGATGCAAAATCAAGCATTTAGAGCCACGGTGGGGAGCTAGACACTATACTCTTTTTCCGAAAGGTTTTTTAATGAGGTAGTGTGCTCCAACGGATAATGAATCGTTGCAATTCCATTATTCCGGGAAGAAGAATAAGCGAAGAGAAGAAGACAATTTCTACTAATGATCTTTTTCTACGAGTGGCTAAGTTATGTTTCGACATGTCGATCACTAATCAGCTATGCATATTGTGAAAGATCAGTGCTAGAAGGTGGACTGAATTATGCGTGAGAGTCTACTTAATTGGCCTTAATTAGTGACGCAATTACAATAATTAATTAGTGATAATATTGGAAGAAAATAAGGTGCACGTGTGAATTGTGCATAATTAGGCTTTTATTTACCTTTTTATAATAGTGATTAGGATTAGGGTTTCTTTAAATCCTATATAAATATCACTGCTGGACATTGTGAGGAGGGGGTGGCCGATGGTGACTTGTTTTGGCCGGCCGTCCACCGCCTGGAGAATAAACATTCATGCATGCTTATTAATACATTCTGGTAACATTGTTTCATGTTTTATTTTGATTAATTAGTTATTTATTTTAATGTTTATTAATTGTCATATTATTTCTTTGATTGTTTTCAATATGCTTAGTAGCTAGGTTAGTTTCCGGTAAGGGTTTTGAAGTATTAACTATGATTCATATGTGAGACCTAAATGTGTTTGATAATTATATTGTGTGGATTCCTTGTTATTCTCTGTGTATCCTGTTTATTTCTGAATTGCTTGAGATCCGATCAGTCTTCTGTTATTTGAAATAGTGCCAATTGAGTTCCTCTATTTATCTGTATCTAGGGGGTATATTCAATTAGTGGCGAAACTATACGCCAATAGTTGGGAATACAGGGTAGATAATTTGTGACAGTTGTTCTGATTATAAATTATCTGAATCGGGTTTCTTTGGTGCTTAATGCTGTTGAGCTATTAAATCTAGGTAGGCTATTCCGGTTAGGTTGTATCTTGATTAGAGAAATAGTCAGTTTAGCTATTCTTTCCGGCTATCGACAAAGTAAGAATAAATTGGATTGGGTGTGCTATTCTCGAAGGTCTATAACTGATTGGTTTATACAACTTAATAAATTACTGAGCCAGTGATCGAATGAATTGTTAATGTGGATTTACCCGTAACCGGATTGCATTGTTTGAGTGTCTTCGTGTTATTTGCATTGTTTATTTTAATTGTTATTTGCTTCTTAGTTTAGTTTAATATAGTTCTTAGATAGTTAATACAAACTCTTTCAACATAAAATGTGGTTTCTAACCAAAAGCTGTATCTTTAGATACAAGAATCTGATTACACTATTCCTCGTGGGATCGACCCTGCTTACTTTATACTTGAATTTAAACCGAATTGTTTGCAGGTTTATTTGGTAGAAAAACGACCTATCAGTCGCCATTCCTCTGACTAAAGAGATATTATGCCTTATAAAGCATGAGCACGATTGCTGCCTAAGTTAATACGCGTCTAACAAGCGTGTGATTGATGCTTATCTAATATAGGCTTCTCGAGCCATGCGTTTGAGCGAAAATCACCTTAGGCGAAATAAAATAAACTCAAGATGATATACTTTCAACAAGTATGCGATTGATACCTATCTAATATAGGTTGTTCGAGCTCCAAATGACCGAACTTCAATCTTCTTGAGCTCATCCCGAGATAGTGTACTTAATAAAGTACACGATTGATACTTATCTAATATAAGCGAAATTGGTCTCTAATAGTCTAAAAATCAATCTTCTTGAGGATAAAAAGTCTTCACAACAGGCTAAAAGAGTGTTGATACACCACATTACATGATGTCGATACATCAAAATAATTCCTACTTATCAATTGGGTCCCTAAAAGTCGAGGCACGTCCTTCGCCAGGGGGGGAGGGAAGAAAAGGCACGCGCTCGAGCACCTCGGAGGTTATGACCCCAAGTATAATATTCTGCTACTTGCCTCAAAATTGAGGATATAAGGGACTCTCATCTCCTTCCTCTAGACACAGACCGCGAGGGGCAAGACCAGACACATCTCGATTCCCTCGAGCCCCACGCCCCCTCACCTGCCTTAAGCTCGGGGTAGAGGAAGATTCTCCTCTACCCCTTCCATGAGATGTACCAACATCAGGACTGGAAATCTGGAAGCCCGTTACCTCGGACATCATATCTTACCATTTTCCTCGAGTTTGGAGCCGAGGAGGACTCACCTCTCCCCCTTCTTGGCATTGGCGTTGAAGAAGCATCCGCCGGAGTTGTGGAAAACGCACCATGAGTGATGAAGAATGGAAACAACTATTTTCCAAAACTATTCATGAAAAGTGAATTTTAGTTTGGAAAGATTATATTTGTTTTTCCTTTTAGTTTTAGAATAGAATTAGGACATTATTATTATTTTATTTGGATTTATTTTCATAGCTATATATATTATAACCATTGTAAGAAAGAGGAGAAGATGTTTTGAGATTAATAAAGATTCAGAGTATGAGTTTTAACCCAATTTTCCCGGAGGTGTGATTGCCAAAGGATATTTATATATATTTTTCTAGGTGTGATTGCCAAGATTAATTATATACCTTTCAGTTTTAGAATAGAATTAGGACATTATTATGTTACTATTTGGATTTATTTTCGTAGCTATATATATTATAACCATTGTAAGAAAGAGGAGAAGAGATTTTGAGATTAATAAAAATTCAGAGTACGAGTTTTAACCCAGTTTTCCCGGAGGTGTGATTGCCAAAGAATATTTATATATATTTTTCTAGGTGTGATTGCCAAGATTAATTATATACCTTTTAGTTTCAGAATAGAATTAGGACATTATTATGTTCCTATTTTGATTTATTTTCGTAGCTATATATATATTATAACCATTGTAAGAAAGAGGAGAAGAGATTTTGAGATTAATAAAAATTCAGAGTATGAGTTTTAACCCAGTTTTCCCGGAGGTGTGATTGCCAAAGGATATTTATATATATTTTTCTAGGTGTGATTGCCAAGATTAATTATATATTTTGTTACGAGTTCTTTTTCCCGACTACGGTTCATCAACACACGAGTCATGCATCAATGAGCATCCAACTCCTCAAATAGAGCCCTATAAGCGGCCAGCTCCATCTTATATTGCTCCAACTCGTCAGTTACGACGGTTAACTTATGGTTGACGTCATAATCCTGGTTCTAAAGAGTGCTTATATGAAGGTCTTTATTGTGGCCCTCAATCCTATTCTTTCAAGCTATTCACCGCTTTCTTTAACTCTCGAGTAAGATCTCCATTGGCTTTCTGCAACTCATCCTTAACGTTATGGAGATAGGTATACTTCTTTGAAGTTCATCTAGCTGTCCCCTCAGCTCATTCCTCCTATCAAAGTAATGTTTCTGCCGCTGACGAAGCAAGTCCCTTTCTTCTCTGACTTGGCTGGAAAATCCTTTCAAGTTAGCTTTCGTAACCTGCAAATCCTCGTATCTTTGAGAAAGAGCCTTATACTTACATTGCCAACAGATGCAACATGCAGTATGACACTAGAAATAAAGGAAAAAGGGAAAAGTCAATATATTGAAAAGATGTATTGTCTGAATTACAAGGATGCCTAACAGAGGCAAGAAAACAAATGAAACTCCTAAAAAAGTTAAGGCTCTAGGAGGTTACATGGTTGAGCTGTTGATCCTGGGCCTGGTTGGCTGCTGGTTCATTCTCCACAGCCTGCTCCACCAAGAAGGACAAATCGGGGTACAAGGCCAAAATCCTCTCCTTGAGGTCATCAAGGGTAACTACCTTGTCCATCGTCTCTAGGCTCTTCAACAACCCCGTCTGGAGGCCCCCCACTCGGCGAAACCCCACTTCCAGCTCCTTCAGCTCCTGAGCAGTGTCTGGCCAGTTGTCGAAATGAGCCAGTCAACCTTATCCTCTTCTCGGAGAAACTCTTGAAGAGGAGACCACATTTTCTGGAGTTCAGGATGATGGTAGAGTATGTTGCATGATATGGTCTGGAATTTCCGGTGTAGTTCGGGTTACCAGCGAGGTGACGTGCTTCTTCTCGTACATGCACAAAGAGCAGAGTGAGCTTAGGCGGGCGACGTTTGGCCGACGCCCTCTCCGACGCCCAAGCAAGTTTGGGTGATTTGGGGAGTGAAATCTGAATGACAGGTTGAGAGAATCTGAGTAAAGAGAGAGGAAACTCTCTTCCTTTTATACCCGATGGTGCCTTATTCGGTGTATGCAACTCCACGAATTCAGTTGTGTTCTTACTCGTGCTCCTCATATGTTTGTCATGTGGTGTCACGTGTGTGTCCTTTGTATTAGCTGTAAAACAGGTCGGGGGCCTTGACTTTGTATGGTCTGTCTGGGCTTGTGTGGGCTTTATAGCCCATACCCTATCATTGCAGGTACCCCTGAGCTCCTCCATCTTGGGATAATTAGCACCAAACTCCAACACCACTTGAAGTAGCTGCTTCTGCTTAACCGGATCAGCATATCGCCCCCTCTCATTCTTCACGTCAGCAATGTCCTTATTCACATCCAGAAGAGATGTGTCCTGAGCCCGTTGATCATTAGCGAGAACTTTCTTCTCCTTGTCAAAAATTTCCTTCTCAGTAGCAGCTTCACTATGAAGCTGCTCAATCAATTAGGGTGACCCGCTGGACCTTTTAGCAACCTGAGTCTTCAGTTGCTCTACTTTCACCGACTTCTCCTCAACCACGCTCTCTAGAACCAGGAAGCAAGCGTAAAGAGACCTAACTGATCCATACATATGCTCCAGTTGGCTCTCTATGGTTGCAGCACCCGTGCGGGAATCAGATAGGGCCAGCCGAAAACACAAGATGTCAGTTTAAAGCCATGCCTACAATAAGGGGATGCTAAATAGTGGTTGAAATACATACCCGCTTGATCTCGGGAAACTCCTGGAATTGCTCGGACCCACTCTTCCCAATTTTGCAAGGCTGAATTTTCTTTACATTTCTTCAAAGGTACTTGATTATTCCATTGATAGCCCGCTTAAGACAACGTGGAATGCATAAAGTATTTGGAAAGAGAAACTGAATCAGGTCAAATAAATTTAGACATGTTAATTCAGGTAAATTTGATAGGGTGGCGTAAAGGCTGAGTTAGGAAAATTTTCGAGAATTCAAGGGCGCATCTAACATTCCTAGAGGTCAATTTCAATCATTAGGAGTCACTAGTGGAATTGGAACCGGAACACGGCGGTTCCGTGTGCGCGTTGGACGGCGGTTTTGACCGCCGTCCTTGGTGGCGCCGTGCAATTGGCGCCACCGATGCACGGCGGTCATAACCGCCGTGTATTGTTCCGGCTAAATTTCCGAGTTCGGAAATCTATCCGGATGTTTATAAGGCCGGCTAAGTTTACGAGTTCGGAAAGTTAGCCGGATAGAACAAAACAAACGCCGGCCAAATTGGCCGGCCAAATCAAAACCAGCATAAAAACAGTTTCATCCCCAAACCATGGGTACTTGTGGATCGAATAGATCGTACCCCGAAATCTCAAAAACACAAACTATCATACTAATCTATTGATTTTCAGCCTAAATCATATGAAAAACACATATAATTTAAAGTCAACCTTAAGGAGGAAGAGAGGGAGAGGGAGAGGGAGAGGGTGAGGGAGAAGAGGGAGAGGGAAAAGAAGGAGAGGGAGAAGGAGGAGAAGGAGAAGGAGAGGGAGAGGGAGAGGGAGAAGGAGAAGGAGAAGGAGAAGGAGGAGAGGGAGAGGGAGAAAGAGAAGAAGGAGAAGAAGAAGAGGGAGAGAGGGAGAATGAGTGGTAGAAGGAGAAGAAAAAGAGGGAGAGGGGGAGAGGGAGAGGAAGAAGATGGAGAGGGAGAAGGAGATAATTTGCATAAACTTGCAAGGAGAGATCGTGTTTGATAACAACCATCCGGCTAAGTTTCCGAACTCTGAAACTTAGCGGGATGGTTGTAAAACGGCGGTTTCTTAGAAAGTCACGCGGAACCGCCGTGTAAACCATCCGGCTCGGAAACTTAGCCGGATGGTTTAAACGGCGGTTCCCTTAAATTCACGAGGAACCGCCGTCTAACGGCGCCGTGTTCCGGCCTGATTCTACTAGTGAGTTGAGGATTCCAACGTTTTTGAATGAGGTAAAAAATAATCATTTTCATATATTTTTGTAGTGTATAAATGATTCCATTTATTAATGAATAGTGTTATTGCTTGATATATACTCCCTCCGTCCCGGACTAAGTTGCACAAAGGGTAAAATTTGAGAATATTAAGGATTGTAAAATGAGTGGATGAGATTGAATTTGAAGAAGAAATGGGTGGAATGAGTGGAGGAAAATGAGTAGGGTTTACTAAATAAGAAAAGTGTGCAATTTAACGTGGGACATAAGTGTGCAGTTTAGTGTGGGACGGAGGGATTATATACTGTGATCAATCAATTTTCACTCAAAAAGATATAATTAATTACGTACATATTTATATTAAATGCATTTTCAGTTCAGACTTTAAAATCAGTTTATTAATATACTTAACTAATTAAATTAAACATTGCCCAACCAATGACATATTCACAAACATTAAAACAAATTATCTATATCGTAGATATTCTCCACCCGCTCAGAACTAGCTAACTGGAGTTATTATAATAATTAACAATCATTGTACGTACGTGCCGTATATATTATAAGTTCTTGTGAAAACTTCCTTGACACCTATTCTTTTTAATTTATTTAATAAAACATTAATTTCTAGCCTATAAATGCACAAGCTCTTAATATTGTGTGCACGCACTTATTTAAACATTAATTAATTTCTGATTAAATTCTGATAAAATTAAACTGGAAAGGAAACCAATTATATAAAGTAGTAAGGATTAACTAGTACTGGTATTTTTCCCATTAGTGTTCATGTTTTAACTACTAAGGATTTTAGGCTATGTTGCCAAAGACCAAACATGATTAATGTTGTTAGCGGGTTATGAATCTCTAGTGGTTGAGATTTTCCAGATATTCCTTAATGGCATGTGATAAGTGTTGAGTGTTTGTGTTCAGTTGCTCAAAGAGTCTAACAGCATTAATTAAATCACTTTTGCCTTTGTGCTCGGCTATTATGATGAATTAAGTTATAGATATAAATAATGACTCGTATTAATTTGATAATGTTCAATGAACTATAAATTTGGAAGACAGTTTACTTTTGCAACAATGCCTTAGAGTTTTCTAATTGGCCGACTAACCATAGGTTACAAAAACAAAAATTGCACAAGTTAAACACCGCACAGTGATCAGCTTTGTTTAATTTTAAAACTTGCATGTGCAGTGCAAAGCTCGTGCGAAAATTACAAAATATTCAGGCTATTAAACAATTGCATACATTGGCTTGCTCAAGTTAAGACGGAGGATGATCCTTCCATCTCCCAAAATCTTTGATGATAATAAATCTGATGAAAGTGCAAATGATGAAGGTTCTGAGGATGGTTCCGAGGAGGAGGATTCTGATGGTTCTGATGATGGTTCTGATCATAGTTCTGAGGAGGGTTCTGAATAAGGTTAGTTTTGATGATACTTATGAAGGTTTATCTTTTGGAGATGATGTGAATGTTTTTGGAGGATATCTTGCCGCGATTAAGAGTGATGATATACATGAACTTATTACAATTTGGGTGATGAGAGGATACAGGGATGAAAAATCTTGGGAAAGACATGTGATGCAAAACTACTGTGGATATTATCTGTTTGTTTGCATGTCTAACATGGATGAGGCCATCTTCAGAAGAAATACGCGCGATGGTGTTTCATTCTGGGCATACAACATGTTAACCAGAGATTTGAACATGTTCCTGTTCTTAAGGATCTTCATGATGTATACGATGGTGTAGATATTGGAGTAGTTCCTTTCAGAGGGTGTCACTTGTTCCCGAATCTCGTATAAAAATCGCACAATGTGTCTAAATTAAATGATGATCATGATCTCCTCATTTCGATCGCTTTATTTCAAGCACTTGTTTTTCTAACTGAAGGTCCTCCTGCAACCTCCTCAAAGATATCTCTGACACCATCTGCGATTGGAAATTCATTGAGATGCACTAAAAGAGACGTGCAAAATTTAACATTAAATTTGATTTATAAAAAGAGATATTAACTAGTATAGGGCAAATTGAAGCTCGTGCAATATCCGTGCGTAGCTATTGCATGAGTATTTATAACTAGTGGATTAAAGCATCATCCGAGGTTAAAATAATACCTCTTGAATTTTTTTCACCATCAATTAATTAAACACAAAACCTGCGTCCTTCGTGCGCCTTTTGCATGCGTGCCGCTTAACCGAAGAAAACGTAAACAAATGAAAAAAAAAACAATGAAAGATGACGATGAAATATTTTTTTTAAGTTAAAGTGTACAGGTTTAATTGGAAAGAGAGTAGCTACATACTTTATTGCTTACTTAACTGAACGTTCTGAACTAAATTATATTTAACTAAACAGATTTAAATTGTAAATATCTAAATACATTTGACTGAATTTAATTGAACTTTAAAAAATATAAATCTATTTAATTGAACTGAAACTAAACAGATTAAAAAGAATATCATTGTATACCAATTTTTAGTGAAACTATTATATACTAAACTAATTTATTGAATTAGAATAAATTCAAATATATTTATCTGAACACGATTGAATCGAAATAATTTATATAAACTGAAAGAAATAAAAAATATTTTACTAAACTAATCATATTCTACGGAAAATTTTCTAGATACCCTACCCTTTGATAATGAAGATATGATAAATATTATGAAGGCGTGCAGTGAGATGAGAGAAAATTAAAAAATTGTATTCACATTATATTACTAAGTATTTCTGATAAAGCAACTTTAATTTTCATATTCCATCCTTTGCAGTTATGCGGTGGAGTAGATGAAAATGCTGTTGGTACTTCTGCAGAACATGTGACGTCTTTTCCTGGTCAGATGAAGATAAGAAAAAGAAGGGAAACATATATATATACACTTCAAATTAGGATTATATGACACTCCAGCCTTGATATTGGGAAAGCTGATAGAGATCGTCGAATAGAGTGTCCTCCATAGCCAATCAATGCTTTGTTGGTCGAAACTGATTCCGCCAACTCCATGGCTAGGTTACTGAAAGATCAGTTCTTTTGTCCAATCTGTACACTGTATATTGTAGATTGTAGATTGTCCACTGTATATACAATCTGTATATTTGTAGATTGTAGATTTGTTGAGGTATGATTCAGCAAGATTAGCAAGATTTTAGATTTGTTGAGGTATGATTCTGCGTATCCAGTTACTGAGATGTTCTTTGAATATGCTCAATATCCTTGTTTAGTCTGTAACCTGGAGTATAATTGTTGTTCAACTAAGGAACATAATATACATTTATTGCCTATTGTTAGAGAATATATTTTGTGCATATATTTGTATATTCTAGATTATTCTTTCTTGTATATTAAGTTAGACTAGTATATTTCTTTTCCTTACCGAACTCTAGGTTCCGGTCTATATATTGTAAACCTTTACGTTGAATATACACACAACTTCATATTTTACATGGTATCAGTACATTCGATCCTAAAAATATTTTTTTAAACCCTAAATTCTCTAAGTCCCGTACGTCCCTTGTTTTCTTTTTTTCCCAGTACGTACGTGACCCCCGGTACCTCAATTCGTATACGTACCTGCTTGATATTTTTATTTCCCAGTACCTCAAATTGTTTGATTTAATAAATTCCCCAGTACCTAGCTACGTATTGATTTAATCAATTTTTACCATACCGTATCAGTATTACTCCGTAGTCAGTATCACTCACTCTGTAGTCGTATCGGTATCACTCCGTACCATATCAGTATCACTCCGTACCATATCAGTATCACTCAGTACCGTATCAGTATCACTCCGTACCGTACCAGTATCACTTTGTAGTTGTATTAATATCATTCCATACCGTATCAGTGACTTTCTGTACTTCAGTCCCCCTTCACGACGTTGTTGAGATGGCAGATTTTGGTTATAACGCCGCTATTGCTCAAGTTCCTCACGGCGATGTCGCTGTAGATCCCACTGTCTTCCAAGCCTTGGTCCAGGCCGCCGCCGCCGCTGTTCACATGTATCGTCCTGCTGGAGAAGGTGCTTCTCAGCCACTCAAACCGAAACAACCGTGTGGTAATCCTCGAACTCATGTTTCTCCAGGAACGTCATTTGTTGGAACTGTCCCTGCCACTACAATGCCGCCAACCAATGTCGCGGCTGTCATCACCGATCTTGACAAGCAGGCTCTTTGCCCAGCTTTATCAAATGAGCAATGGGGTACCGTTCAAAACATGTTATTTAAGATGAATTTCAATGGTTCTGGTAAGCCTTTTCTGCCTTGGATTCTCGATACCGGAGCTTGTTATCATATGACTGGTTCTAGAAATGCTCTGCGTAATATCGTACCCACCGAGAATGTTGATATTGTTCTTCCCGATGGTTCTGTTTCAACTGCTTTGTTACATTCAACTTTATATTTTGGTGATATTGTGCTTGAGCATGTTTTATTAGTTCCGGAATTACGTTGTAACTTACTGTCCTTCCACAAGTTGACTGCTGCCTTAAAGTGTCTAGTTTTGCTTACGGAAAATATATGTGTATTTCAGGATATCAGCACGAGAACAGTGGTTGGTGTGGGTGGTCAGCAAGGAGGGGTTTATTGGTTGCGTGGACTAGGAGCTCCTCTGTCGTCTTCACCGCCTCTGAATGTGTCCGCTGCGGTTGTTTCATCTTCTTTTGATTTGTGGCATCAATGATTTGGTCATCCATCCTCGTCGGTGCTTTCGTCCATTCCAGCTCTTTCTTTAAATCCTTGAAATAAAGTTGTCCCATGTTCGGTATGTCATCGAGCTAAACAGTCGAGAACTAGTTTTCCTTCAAGTAACAATAAAGCTGGTGGTATGTTTGAATTGATTCATTGTGATGTATGGGGTCTATATGCTACCCCTTCTATTAGTGGAGCAGTTTTCTTTTTGACTATTGTGGATGATTTTTCTAGAGCTGTTTGGGTATATTTACTAGTAACTAAGTCTGAGGTATCGAATAAGATAAAGGAGTTCTTCGCGTTTGTGACCAATCAGTTTAACCGTCAAGTCAAGTGCGTTCGAGCAGACAACGGCACAGAATTTCTTCCTCTTCGTCAATTTTTTGTGGACAATGGAGTTCGGTTTGAGACATATACCATTTATACGCCTCAACCGAATGGTCGTGTGGAGCGCAAGCATCGCCATATTCTCAACGTTAACCGTGCTCTCCTTTTTCAAGCTCATCTTCCCATCGAGTTTTGGGGAGATTGTGTCCTAACTGCCACTTATCTTATCAATCGCACTCTGTCGCCTTTGTTAGATGATCGTACACCTTATGAACTGTTGTATGGCCGTGCACCGAACTACGATAATTTACGAGTATTTGGCTCCTTGTGCTTTGTTTCCCAACTTCCACGACCACGGGACAAATTTGCCTCGAGAAGCAGGACATGTATTTTGGTTGGTTACTCCATGGACAAGAAGGCATGGAGAGTGTACGATCTGGAATCAAGAACAACATTTGCTAGCCGTTACGTTGTCTTTTACGAGAATTGATTTCCGTTTACTCCATCGGAGAAGTCTGCCACTACTCCACCTGCCTCGACCACTTCTGCTCCATCTCCGATCAAGTATGACGACATCGACAATGCATTCCGACCAGTAGCTCCGGAGCTGACTCCTGTGGTTTAAAATTCTGGGCAGTCACCCTCATCTTCCCAGTGCCAAATGTCTTCTGTTGATACGGCTGTTTCGTCCCCTCCGTTTGACCGACTTTCTGCTCCTTCGTTGGTAACTGATCTGTTGCTATTGCTGTCGTCTCCACCTGTTGCAGCTGAGCCATCCTCATCATCGTCCAAACCTTTGACCTCCGATTTCAATATTGATTCGTCATCATCCGGTTCCGACTCAGATTTTGATCATCCTGTTGCGGTTTAACCTGTTCGTACACCAAGTACCCGAGCTCGACGTGCTCCAGTTCGTTTCAACGATTATCTCTGTGCTGGCACTACATCACCAATAAACCCCCCATCACTGCTGCTCCTTCATCCTCACTGTCCTCAGGTATTCGCTATCCTATTGATGATTATGTTTCCTGTAGTAATTTTTCGGTATCGCACTCTAATTTTTTGGCTGTAGTTACAGCTGTTTCGGACCCTACTTCATTTTCTGAGGCCTCGCGCCATATTCACTGGCGTTTGGATATGGCGGCTGAGATTGACGCTCTTGAGAGAAATAAGACGTGGAGCCTCTCAGCTCTACCGCCTGGTAAACATGCAATTGGATGCAAATGGGTATTTCGCACGAAATTCAATTCGGATGGTTCAGTTGAGTGGTATAAGGCCCGGTTAGTGGTACTTGGAAACAGACATATTGAAGGTACAGAATTTACAGAGACGTTTGCTCCGGTTGCAAAAATGTCTTCTGTACGCTTATTCTTGGCCGTGGCAGTTGTTAAAGGTTGGGAGTTGCATCAGATGGACGTGCATAATGCTTTTTTGCATGGTGATCTTGAGGAGGAGGTTTATATGAAGCCGCCTCCAAGTTATGCTCTTCCTGGTCCTGGTCTCGTTTGTAAGCTTTAGAAATTGTTATATGGTCTTCGTCAAGCTCCCAGGAATTGGTTTGCTAAGCTGGCTGAGACTTTACGACATTATGGTTTTGTCCAAAGTCGTGCCGATTACTCGTTGTTTTCCTACATGAGGAATGGCGTTACACTGCATGTTCTCGTTTATGTTGATGATCTTGTGATTGATGGTTCATCTGGTGAAGTCTTGTCAGCTTTCAAGAGTTATCTGAGTTCGTGTTTCTACATGAAGGATCTTGGTGCCTTAAAGTATTTTTTGGGTATTGAGATTGCTCGTCGACCTGATGGTATGTTTCTGTCTCAACGGAAATATGCTCTGGATATCTTGACGGATACCGGACTACTGGGAGCAAAGCCTGCGGATTTCCCAATGGAACAACAACATAATCTGGCGAAGGATGAAGGTCCACTGTTTTTGAAGATCCTCTCCAATATCGTAGGCTTATTGGAAAGCTTATTTACTTGACGATCACTCGTCCGGAGTTGAGCTATTCGGTTCATACTTTGGCACAGTTTATGGAGACACCACGAGTTGCTCATTGGCATGCCGCTTTGCGGGTCTTACACTACCTTAAGGGTCATCCGGGTCAAGAATTGTTTCTTTCGGCCCAGAGTTCCCTTCAACTCACCGGTTTTTGTGATTCGGATTGGGCTGCTTGTCCAATTACTCGACGCTCCTTATCTGGCTATTTTGTGATTCTTGGTGGTTCTCCAGTCTCTTGGAAAACGAAGAAACAACCGACTGTTTCTCGTTCTTCAGCTGAGACAGAGTATCGTGCTATGGCCTATGTTTGTTGTGAGTTGATATGGCTCAAGTCTTTGCTTCATTCTTTGGGTGTATCTCATTCCAAGCCAATGCATTTGTTCTGCGACAGCCAATCAGCTCTCCATATCGCTGCTAATCCCGTCTTTCATGAGAGAACGAAACACATTGAAATTGATTGTCATTTTGTTCGTGACTTGATTCAGTCTGGTGAAGTGGTTACTCATCATATTCGTACCACTGATCAACCTGCTGACCTGTTTACAAAAGCTCTCGGTCGCAAGACATTTCAGGGTTTGATCGGCAAGATTGGTATTCGGGATCCTCATGCTCCATCTTGAGGAGGAGTGTTAGAGAATATAGACAATATATTTTGTGCATATATTTGTATATTCTAGATTATTCTTTCTTGTATATTAAGTTAGACTAGTATATTTTTTTTCCTTACCGAACTCTAGGTTCCGGTCTATATATTGTAAACCTTTACGTTGAATATACACACAACTTCATATTTTACACCTATATACACTTCGTTTACACATGTTCATTGCCAATAAAGGGCAGCTCCTTGCTCTTAGCATTATTATATACCACGAACAACTTGGAATTTTTCTATTTTGGGAGGTCCTTTCTCTTGATGACATTCTCTTCCAGGGTTTTATTAGCAGAATAAATCTAATAATCTCTAAGTATTGCAGAGAGCTTGTCATGTTTCTTTAATTTTAAGCTCCGCCAAGAGCGGATTTAAATTGGCAGCCTCCAGGCTGTGGAAGGATGATGAAAGAAAGTTTTTCAAGTAACCAAAATGTAAAGAATCTAGTTGCGTCCTACCTACCATTCTGTTTCATGTTTATCAACTGCAACAAGAACTGCTAATTTAATTACTCAGTGGCACTCTTTACTGTATCATGTGGTGTACATGATTTGTTTTGTTAACTGAAATATGAAAAGGTTGCTTGCTTGTCCAATGTTGTTGTGACAGAGAAGTTGTCATCTACAGACTACGGCCAAAGCAACGCAGAGGATACATAACTGAAAAGGATCAGGATCGATCAATCACGTTTCCGTTCCCTGTACTGTTTCAAGCAAGCTAATAATTAGAAGTTGATCCAATCTTGCTTGATTTGTATTTTTTGTTCTCTTCATTTTAGACCTATTTTTCAATTTATTGTTTAATTTTGAAACAAAATACTAATGAAGTGCAATGAAGTAAGTTGACACATATTGAAAATCGATCAGTATGAATAAATTAAAATATCATTCAAATTATCTTTTGTTGAATCAACCTGAAACTCAAATAGAAACGGATTATTAATTAACAGATAATTATTAAGTTTGGAAAAGCTTTTTCCGAGAAAAGTAGATGTCAAGTTAACAAAAAAAGTGCAAAACTTAAAAGTGCCGACTAACCATAAATTACAAAAACAAAAATTGCACAATTTAAACACCGCACGGTGATTCAGCTTTATTTAATTTTAAAATTGTATGCGTAGGGTAAATTCGTGAGGTATTAATAGGGGTGAGAACGATCACGAGCGTTCGTTAAAAAGATTGAGATCGGATCGGTTAAAGATCGGATCGAGATCGTTCATTTAATAAGATCATGATCAAAATTTTATGATCGTTTATTAAATGAACGATCAACGATCATGAACATAAAAGTTCGATCATGATCGCGAACAGATCATTAAGATGATCGATCGATAAGGTGATCGAGATCGATCAGTAATATAATTATATACCTTAATAATAATGGGGAAATATTTTAATTTTAATATGTATGCTTATAATTTGTTGTATATTTATATTAGTTTGATAAGTTATGTATTTTTGATTTTTTTTAAAAAATCAACTTTTAAGTTGATCAGATGATCGATCACGATCGATCGTTATTGATCATTGATCATTTGATCGGTTATCTATAACGAGCCGATCACGATCATTGTGATTTTTAAACGAGCCGATCACGATCATGAATGATTTTGATCGTTTCAATCGCAATCGATCGTGATCACCTTAAATTTTAAACAATCCGATCATGAACATACTGATGATCGTGATCGGATCGGCTCGTTATCACCTCTAGGTATTAATATGTGTAGGGTCAGCTGCCTACCTAGGTTAGAAATATGTGTACATAATTTAAGAAAAGTGCATTAGAATTTATTATCACCGGCCGGCCTATATTACAAACTCTCTAGAAAGTCTAAATTTACTAAGTGTCATGGAACTATCATTGTATATTTAGATTTAAGTGATACAATTTTGTGTTAAAACATTGATCATTTTAAAATAAACATATAGTAAAATATATTTTAATATAAAAGTTTTAAAGTTTATATGTAAAAATTAAAAAATTTAAAATAAAAAATATACAATTCAAATTAAAAGGTGCATTATATAAGTTAAATCGTATAAAAACTTTCATGAAAAATCAAGAAAGTTGGTACTTTCTGAGATTTTCTCGGCCTATATATCACATTTCCTAATTAGCTGACTAGCTAGGATAGAACAGAAAAGCCAGCTAGTTTAAATTAATATTACACAAGTTAAAACACTTTATTTGATCTTAAAACATGTATGCCCATAATAAAGCTCGTGCGATTGTCGTATATGATGATATTGATGTGATGATATAAAATGACATATCCAAATAAATTATGAATTTTTCCTCCCAAATTTTATATATATTTAATTCCCATTTTTAAATGATGATCTACCTCAGCTTTGCACCGCTTTTTGGCATCGGAGGGAAAACCTCTACAATTTTATCAATGGTGGCTAGTCTTAACCCTGAACAATGCATAACCACTGAAAGAACTTATGTTTGGGTAAAATTTTTGTGTACTAGATCAGTTTTGCCAAGGGTCTTTTGTGTCCTCCCCTTCAAAATGTTTTAGGCTGTTTTGATTGAGAATCTGCCATTCTTTTTTACACATTTAGCCAACCAGTCAAACATTCTATCTTTCAACCTTACCAATAAGATCCAAATGCAGTTATGAAAATTTTTGGAGTCATGTAAACTGCAAGTAGCGAGATAAAACCTATTTCAAGAGTAGCAAAAATTAAACATGCAAAGTAACAGTTAAGTATTAAGAATATTTTAGAGAAACATTCACGTAGCTACATTTTTATACTTGAATGATTATTATTCTCCATACGACAAATCAATTGTATAATTCCTCCGTTTAGGCAAAGTTGGAATTCATCGTGCACAGCTTTATCTTCATCTTTAGATATCAAATTTTCCTGCTTTGATCATTAGATGAACCGTGCACCGCATACAAATTATCCCACGCTCTTTTAGCACTACAATCTTTCATAATTAGATGATTCTCTGTAATCAATCTGTCAACAGTTTGAATAATCAGTGATTAAAAAAATTTTATCACGACAAAACTCATCTTGATCTGCACTCCTTCTTAAATCTTCTTCAACATATTCAAACAACTCATCAATAATTAAATTTCCATCCGTAATCTCCATTCTTCATAATTTTCACATCCAACCAATTTCGGAATTTACATCCATAATCAACACAACTATTTAATTTTTTTTTCTTTTTAACACCGTATGAAATTTCTCCATGGTCACCACGTATTCAATTTCTCAAAGATTTTCTTCTTCAAATTTCCCGAACTCGTCAATTCAACCTCGGCACTGATACCACTTGTACGATATAACCTCAATATTATATCCTAATAAACCAACCACAATATATATATATTGAACACCACACAACAACAACGCACATCGGAAACAATCTCAACAAACAACAAACTCTTTATAAATCGTAAGTATTTTTTGGAGGATGCGATCACACACAACCAAAACGTCGCAAATTCGACGTACGGATTAACAAGGTAGGTTACACTAGATATAAAACCCTAGACTAGATCTCAATGTCAGTCTCTTCAACTCTATCTTTGTTTTCTTGATCTCCGAATCTTGCCTTTTTTTCAAAAAACCAAAAATCACATATTTATTAAATAACCATGCATCTTTCTTAGATGTAGCTCTCAATACAAGGGATTTACTTTCACATTCAGCAGACGTACGCCTTGATGAAACCCTAACACCGTCTATGAGGATGTTAATTTCCTCTGCAGAAGGCCTCTCGTCATCTGTCAATGGAGGATCCACAATTGGAGAGTGATTCCAAGTCATTAGCTTCTCACTTAAAGTCCCTCTTTTGAAGAAGAGAAACCACGACTTCCATGTTGGAACCTTAGCCTGTCCAAACACGATCTTATTCGCAGGTCTTATCCTAAAAGTATACCATCCTTCTGATTCCTTGTATTCCATTTGTTAGCTACGTCAACAACCTTCCGATAACGGAACGTCATAAGATACGGCGTTTCTAGTAAACCGCCGTAATCCGGTGCCGTGGAAGGCTTACCTTCCACTAGCGAGCCTTGCACCGCCGTCGCAGCCGCCGCTGTTTCCACTCGGTAGCCACGTCTTCTCCAGCCACTTCTCTACTGAATTTGGTACGGTGCTATTATTGAAATAGCCCTAAGTTTTTACTTTTTTGTGATGTGTGTGGTTTGGACCTTCTGTTTGATTCGCGATTTAATTTTGATGGCATTTGATTTTGAGTATTGATTTTTTGACTTATTAATAACGGCTACAAATAAGAGAGTGGAGGATGTAATGCCATTGCCATTGGTCATGAGTGTGAAGAGCTCGAAGCTGAGCTTAAAGTGAGTATCTTTCCTCCCTTTTTTTAGTGATTCGTTGTTTTTTTAATTTTGCTGATTTATGTTTCAGAATTATGTTGTGCTTTAGCATTAAAGAATGATAATCTTTTGTCCTTTATTAGGGGAAAATATAATCTTAGTGAGTATTTTGTTTTGTTTTTATGTTGTAGCTCGATCACTTTTCGTGGGATGCCAAATTTTGTGCCTTTTCGTGAGGAACTAGTGGAGATCACTATGAAGATATACAAGACTTCTAATGCCTTTAGGAACATGCAAGGCTCTCATTGTGTTTGTATGTTTACTATTATGATTTAGTTACCAATTTATGGTATGGATTTAAAATTTCGGCTAAATGATGATTATTTGCACTTTTATGGCCACTTCTTGTTGATGTAAAATGAAAAATTTGAGTTTTTTAGTACATATATAGGGTATGGATCTGAGTTTTTAAGGATATGGATTTGAGTTTTCAATGGAGCATCATCTGCGTGTTTTGCTGTGAAGATTTTTTTGCCATGGATGTTTGATGAAAAATATGAGTTTTTGTATTTCATTCTAACGAGTCATGTCTCAAGTCATGTGAAGTCAGTATAGATGTATAATTTAGTTTGTGATCGAAGAATAAACACATTTATTTGCAGAGAATTTCCAATTGGAAAAGGGAAATCCTTGTAGTTCATCTATGGCAGCAAACAGTTCAAAACAAAGGGAGGTTTGGATGCAGACACAACTACAACAAATGTCTTCAAAGATCCACTCTTTAACAAGACAGTGCAGGTTATGCTAACTCCGATCTACAGCCTCGAAGGGGTCATTTTCGCGCTTGATTTCAACCAGACCCTCTAGGTAATGTGACTAATGTTGTGGGGCCCCCTTCTAAAAAACCACGGTCACTTTATTTTGAAATCCCTGCAATAATTTTTCTAGAATATTCTTGAGCGGTGCTTTTGCATACACTTATGTTGGCCCTCAAGGTAGCGATCTCACAATGACAGTTATTAATTGAAGAAGGCGAAAACTCTTTGTTGGATGAGCAAGAAATAGTTATAGATTGTGCGGATGAGAAATCACGAGAAGCTGAAAGTGAACATAATGATGAGGAGAAGAAAGAGGAACATTTAATTGTTGAACTGAAGAAGGAAGATGAAAATATGATTGACCATGAGGAAAAGAAAGATGTGATTGCACATGAGGAAAAGAAAACAGAAGATTTGATTGTTAATGAAGCTGAATCAAAGACAATTGATGAAGATGAAGAAGTGATGGTGGAATTTGATCTCGTTGAGGGTTTGAAAGAAGATATTAGTTCTTAGAAGGAGATGATGTATGATGAAGATACAAAGATTAAAACTGTATTTTGTAACAATAACAAGAGAAATTTACTTAATTTTTAAAAGTGTACATACATTTTATGACATATTTAAAGTATGTGACGTCGTTATATGTCTTAGACAAGTATTATATTGCGCTGACTTGTATTAACTATTAAGGATTAAGTTGAACTCGACAATAGACTGAAACTAGGTCATTCAACATATGTCAATTTAGAACTCGAGAGTTCTTAATAATAGTTTCATATTTCACCGATGTTCACTTTGCTCTACGGATTAACTGATCATAACACATTTTCTTTTATGATAAGTCCATGGTTCATATTCGAGACTCATTCATACTCGGACCAAGACCCGAGAAGGGTCGTGGGTTCGAGTTACGCGGAGGATGGATCCACGGGTCCATCAATCCTAATCCTTACAAGCAATGCGTATATTATGAGTGTTCTACAAGGAATATACATCCTCCTAAACATGGTAATACAACCATGACCGAAATACACTTCTTCTATACATGGTAATACAACTACTATTCCCATAAGAGTTGTATTTATACCATAAATACATATCTTGGTGATCTACGGATTGTAGCCATATAAATACACACAAGGTTTGATACACCTTTTCTATCTCATACTACATACAATATGCCTTACACATCATACTAACTTGAGCGTCGGAGTGTCTACCCTCGGGACACCCGAGGCTTTGTTTTGCATATCAGTTCGTGAGCCAGGTTCGTGATCAAGTGCGGGTTGTAGACATCCATCATTTTATATGTACTTTATTTATTCCTTTATGTTACGAAGAAGGATTTATATGAAGAATTATACTTTTTTATTAAAATCAATCTCGTGCCCACAAACCCATCTCGGGATTTGCTGGCGATCCTATAACTCCTTTAGGAGAGATCACTTTACCGGTGCAAGTGAGGGATGGTCCTCGGAGTATAACCCTTCGTTACATCTTCGCGGTCATCGACTCCAGAGCGTCATACAACATAAACCTCGGACGACCTTGGATGTGCCAAGCAAAAGCCGTCTGGTCCCCATACCACTTGGTCTTTCCAAAGACCAAGTGCCCATACCACTTGGTCTTTAGAAACAACGTCATCTTGGTCTTTCCAAAGAGGAACGAAAGCATCTCGACCGGATCCCTCATTGCCGATAGAGAGATGCACATATATAGGACTTTTTTTAAAAAAAAAATCACCATTGATGGGAGATTTATTTGGCACCCAAAAAAGACCAAAGCATGGGGTTAATGCTAAATAGCAAGTTTGTACAAAAAGAGTCATACTCTAGAAGAAACTAAACTTCTCGGAAGAATGAATGAATAGCCTAATAGCAAGTAGCCTATTCAAAATGAACTAAATCCTTGGAATTTTAAGAATACTCTTGAATCAAACACAAACAGGGACCAAAGTGATCAATATATTCAACAAAAAATGAACCACAATTAACTACCCAAAGGATTGATTCAAGAGCATTTAACCACAGATTAAGTACATATCTACAAAATCCTCTTTAAAGGCTCAGGTTTATACACATAAATGTGGACATCACCTCACGGTTATAATTCCAGAGCTCATTGGAGAATGTCTGAATTTGATTGCAATTTCAAAAGTTTACTGCCCAGATATCCATAGTTTTGCCTTGATGAGGTAGAGACATCATAGGATTGAGAGAAAACATCAAATGTGCTCCCAAAAACTTCATTCCTCTCTGTTCTAGAAATCAAGAGAGTGTGCCAGAATGTGGATTCAATGTTGCTGTGATTCTACTTGCACAATTAAAAAACCAGACTAGCAGTATCTTCTCTATACAATAGTCAATCAGTTTAGAGTCTAACAGATGGAATGCATATTTTGTCCATTTCGATAATTCCACTAAAAATTTAAGGAGCTTGGCTCAAATTCAGTGTGACATTTAGTTTGATGTCAAACTCCCTTTTTCCAAGAAGTCAACAAGTTTGTTACCCTCCTCAGAGTGTGAACAATCATATTATTGTTATGCAGCTCATGCAATTCAGAACAGAGTGAAATATATCTCCATACACAATTCTTAATTACAATATTGATACTATTAACAGTTTTAATACAATCAGATTCAATTATGAATTGATTGAAATTCATATGCACAACGGTCATATAACCTTGCTTAATGACATTAATCTCAACATGTAGGGCAGAATCAAAAATCATATATTCCATTTTGAGCAGCAAGGGGTCTACCATAGAATTTCTGACAATGATTCCAATGCCTCAATTTCCATTTTTCTTAAAAGTAACATTGATTTTCTTATTTTCTTAATTCTCAATAAAAAAATATACATAATAAAATTTTATATTACTCACATATATAACTAATGGTAATTTTAAATTTGACCCAAAACTTTATTTCATGACTGAGGTGCATGATAACTAATAACACATGTGATGAAGGAATGAAGAGTACGTATTAGGGTTAAAATGGAGAAGGGTTAAAAGTTATGTACTTTGTGGACGTAAAGAAGAGATCGTTAAGCTTATTCATATTGAATTTAGTCACATTTATTTTGAGAGCTAGCTAGGGAAATTCCAATTTCAAAACATAAACATCAATATAATTCTTTTTCCCAGACGTTTTGGAAACCGTCCATCAGCATATATTCTGAGCTGATTTCTTGAAGAAACCATCAGATGTAACTTCATCCTAACAAATGAAACAAGTCAACGATCAAACTTGTTGCATGATATCAAGATAAAGAGAATGGAGTGGCTTATGGATGAAAATGCCATGTTATCGAAGTACGAAATGAGGTTGCATGTGTATCTATGTGCTTAGTTTTTAAGTTTATTTAAATTTATGTTTGTTCAGTTTAGTTTAATAATTAAGTCCAGTTCAATTTAGTTTAGTCATGTTTATAAGTACAAGTTAGTTTATTAAGTTCAGTTCTGAATAAAGAATATTTGATTAAATTTAGCTATAATTTAGTTATATTTGTTTTACTTCAATTCACTTTTATTTAACTAAGTTCAGTTAAGTTCATTGCATTTTAGTTCAATTTAATCTAGTTCATTTCAATGAAGTTCATTTTAGTTTGCTAAGTTTGATTATGATTAAATATGATCTGATTAAAGTTAACTAATATTATATAAAAAATTAGAATATAATATTATGTACCAAAAATTTCAATCAATTTCAATTCAATTCAATTGAGTTAAATTCTCTACACTTACAAATTTTTAAGTTGAATTTAGTTTCAGTTCAATATTCCTTTACTAATAGAATAGTATTAACACCTTATTGCCTCTCTACACAAATTAAAATCATGCATAAATATTCATTCTCGTTCTCATGCACGCTCTTTTTTTATCCGACGCACGGCTTTAATTTTCATGATTATTTAATCGTAAATTAATATTTTCTAATTCCTCTATGCATAAATTAGAAATTCCGTACATAGTGCATGCAGACATGTTACACTCATTTCTTGCACGTGTATTGCACGCTCTTTTTTAAAAATCTCATGCACGACTTTAAGTTTCATTATGCGATGATAATTTCATCTAAAGTTAATATATTCTAATTCATTTACACATAAAATAGATTAGAAATCTACTCCACTCATCTCTTGCACGTATTCATCGAACAATTTTGTAACACTTAATTTGTTCAGAGCCGGATGTATTTTAAATAGAACGCGTGCAATAGACATTTTGTTCAGAGTACTGTTTTTATGAAATACAGTTTTATACTCTCTGCATTTGTAACTACTTGATAAAACGAAGGTTTTATCGGGTCAGTTTCGATTCCAGGACAATGATCTGTTACGACTCCATTGTTATGTATATTTGATTTTTGAATTTATTGTGTATGATAATTAATTTTATATCATCTTGCAATTAATTTTCTATGTGTAGTTCCAACAGCTGTACCATCAACAGGTGAGAGGTTCTGGTCGGTTTCTTGACCATTAGAACCGAAGAAGGCTCGCGATACATCCAGGAGGAGATTAGTTTTCCAGAAATCAGTGAGAATCTGACTTCTCATGCACCGTCGCCACGCCGATGTCATCTACCCCAGAATCATTTCAGAAATTGAATGAATTTCAGTTCTTGATTCACAATGTCCAGAAGTCGGTTTCTGGTCTTAAATCTTTTTAATGACTTCTTGATAGTTGGCGGTTGCTGTTTAAATTATGTTGTCGGTTAACAAAGAAATTAATTGCCAGAAGTTCGAACCTGTTGAAAGTATGTAGTAGAAGATCTGCTTAATTAGGATTATCTTAATCATGAGCGTGCGTATTTGGCACGCGTTTCCCAGAAAACTCGAGCGCGCGTATTTTGCACGCGTCTCTCACCATACCTGCGCACGGTCTCACAAGCTCCCAGCATATCTTTGTCTTAACTCAATTTGACTTCAAATATCTTGAAATGAAAATAGACCTTGATCTACTATATATACGTCGATTACTAATAATTAATTATAATAGGAGTATACTCTTTAAAAAAAAATAAAGAAGAGATATAATGCAAAAGTTTAGTTGAAAGCATTTTTATTCCAAAATATTAAAAAATGGAGAATTATAAATTTAGTCTCATAATTATATTTATTAGATATTAAACCACACATGCATAACACTTTATAGGTCACGTTCTTTTCGGTCTATTTTTTAAAACCGAATCGAACCAAGTGAATATTAGTATTTTATAAATTAAATTTCATTTAGTTAGATTCTTGCTAAAGAATAAATGGACTATGAAAATATATTTAGAATTAAATTGATCTGATTTATATAAAATCTTTAAACAACAGGGCTTTATCTTGTATTTGTCAATTCATTAAAAAGTTTAAGTAATTTTTTTAATGGACGTGGGACCTCGTGTTTTCCTTAACTTATTTCTTAATGGACAAAAATATACTGAACTGAAATAAAATTAATTGACAATATATTAAAGATTAATTTAAATTATATGTTTACTGAACTAAACTGAATTATTCTACTTATGATATAATGATATTATCCACTAAGACAACTAATACCAAATCAACAGTCCGGACTGCAAAATCAAAAGCAATACCGACTTGTATATGTGTTTAAAATGACATACGTCACGAAATGATTTTAGGATATCGGGCGACGAAGAGGTTAAAAATCTTGCAGGACCGAAATAACAGATGATCAGCTTATTTATTTAAAATTTAGTCAAATTCCTTTCCTTTTGAGATCTGCGAAAATTCAAAATAAAAACTCAAACATTATTAATATTCGTTTTCCCAGACGTTTGGAAACATCCATCAGTTTATTCCGAGCAGCTTTTCTAAGGAAACAGTCAACCATAACCCAAACAAATAAACCAAATCAAAGATCAAACTTCTGACTCATTAATTCATATCCAGCCAAACTGCCAAAAACCATTTCCCCATCTAATCACATTATATATATAACAAAAACAATAAATTTATACATATCCAGCACTTCAAAATTAACAAAAAAAAAAAAAATGAGAACCAAAAGAACTAGCCGGCAAAGCATTTTGAGGCGATACATCGCAGCCCCAAAGAGATTTCTTGCAAAGGCTAGAGATTTTTACGTCCGAAACATGATCGAATTGGAGGGAAAGGTTAGCTTTGGGAGCAGCATGGTAATGCCCTGTTCTGTACCACCAGCATCGAGTTTGCCAAGCAGAGAGTTCGTCACCAGTTCGAAGAAGAAAGAGACTTTCATGAAGGAGCTTCCTAAACGATCTCTGTACAGAGATCGTTCTTCTGATGAGAACGATGAAGGAGGGGGAAGAGACAGATATGGAGATCGGGAACTTGACGGATTCATGATGGGAAGAAGTTACAGTGTTGGTGTGGGAAGTATAGGGAGAATCGATGAGGACGAGCCTTGTTTTTTCCGACGAGATGAAATTATTATGAAGAGTGAAATTCTGTTTCCAACATGCAGACGTTAATCAAGGCTCATGTGCGAGAGTAACTTTCTTTTCACACAATAGACTGTATATATCCTGAATCAAGCTATACTCCCTCCGTTTCAGCTCAACTTGTACAAGTGGATCCATATTTATTAATCAAATATGATTATATAATACATTATTGGATTCGTTAAAAAGTGTATTTTTATAATATCAAAATTTTATCATACATATTACACACAAAATAAAGATATTGATGTCCAAAACCATTTCTGATCAATTTAAAAAGGTCATAATGGAAACGAAGGTAGGAAGCCCTAAACATTATACAATTCCCAAAGTTGAAGTTATAAGGAACTATTATGTAAGCTCAAATACTATAATTTTTAAGTTAAAATATTATCAATTTTAAAGTAAAAAATATATAGAACATGTTCTTACCTTTCATTAGGAGTAGTAACATCAAGAACCTGGAGATTCCGATCAATTGCAGCGCGCACCCATAATTTCAGATAAGTGGATCGGAGATTTCCGATTCTCCATCGGAGACGGAGTTTGTAGATGGTGCAGTAGTGTTGAAAAAGACCCAGTTTATGAACTCCTCGAAATCCATCTTCTCTGGCTCTTCGTTCGCCCAAGAATTAGGCAAATCCTCTTCATCAAGCTTGTATAAGCTCAGTCCAGCGGTGTCTCCAGCTTTTTGACAGGAATTTTGTTGCAAAAGCGTACTTTGTTGGAAGCAAAGAGAGAATGTATGTTATGACTGACTCTGTTTTTTGAATAATTTAATTAAGTAGAATTACAATTTCATGTAAAAAATTATAAACTTTAAAACATATAAAGAGGAGACAAATTCAGACATAAAACATCATTAACTAAAAATAATATGTTTTGCCAATCCCATCATTCCCTTCTATTATACTTTACATTGGCCATTGCATGAAGAGATGAGTGAGGAGAGAGCAAAGAGGGTTTTTAACACTTAGGCTCCATTTGATAAAACTGAATTCTGAAATCTGAAGTCTAAAGTCTGAAATCTGAAGTCTGAAATCTGAAATCTGAGTCTGAACGAATAAGTGCTAAATATTGAAAAACTAGAAATAGTAATTTCATATGTCTGAATCTGAAGTCTGAATGAGAGAAGTAAATTAAATTTTCTAAAAATAATAACATTTCATGCATTAAGTGAATAAGTGAAAAGCAAACCACTTATTTGGGAGGGTTCATTTGTACTTAATAATTCAGATCCACTTTTTCATTCAGATTCTATTTTTAGCATTATCAAACAACCAAAATTTTAATTAAGTACTTAATCATTAAGTTAATCACTTAATTGGTTTATCAAACAGAGCCTTAGTCATGCGCGCATAATACGTGCGTGCATGGAGAGCGCGTGAGCACGCACGATATTTAAACATATATACTACTGCTTAAAGAAAATATTAAGAACTATTTATACATATAGATATGCCAAACAGAGATTAGTTTAATTAGCAGATGCTCAGTGAAAGAAAATTTAATTTTGAAACTTTAGTTCAGTTTGAGAATATTATATTTAATTCGTGCAACAGCATCTTCATCAAATTAAACTACTATCATTAGATAGTTTTCTTCTCTTTTGATTGATCATCAAAGTAAAGGGAATATTAATCTGGATGACCCTAATGCTTTCAAGTCATTTCTCAAGTTTTTCGGCACTCAAAAATGAGAAGTCTCTCCATTTATCTCGATCCTCTTTCGATTTATGATTCTGCTATCCTTTTTTGAATTAAAACAGTTGTAAAGATTCTAAATATGTGGGATTGCACGAGTTTTATTCTTTTATGTTGATTGGTGTGTCAACAGTTTGTATCTTAAAATAAAATTGAAGTTAGTTTTTCTTATAAATGAGGTTAATTAGTTTCTTTATAACTAATTAAAAACATATGACAACGCACGTATACGTGTGCGCTTAATTTTGCATCGTACGCGCTGATTTATTTACGTTTTTATCATATGTACACTTGTGCATGTCAATCTGTTGGAGTTGAGAGCACAAGATTCAGCTCCTCGTCTTAGTCGCACAATCCTCTATTTTCTTCGATTAAGTTTTCAATCATTTTAATTTTGTGACATCTCAATCATTCATTCTACTTATTACCATAACAGTATTCAATTTGATTACTTTCATCCAACAGGGTTAGGTCTAGTGGATCACGAATTGTGCTCCCACACAGGGTTCAAATATTGAAGAGATCCAACCATTTTCATTGTTTATTATGTGTGTATTTTTTAAATATAAAAGTAGTAACTGGATTTATGTTTTTGTAAGGCATTTTTCTTTAAATTTGGACCTTTTAATTTTCTAGATGATATTTTTCATTTTATTGTATTTCTTATTATAAAGGGGTTTAAATTTATGTTTTCACAAATGGACTCAAAATACGTTGGACCGGCCCATCATCGAATCCAGCGTATTTTATACCTTCGCCTCCTAAAGGATCAAAAAGAAAAGGATTGGACATTGATGCCCGATTATGGCTGGACGGACGCGAAGATATTTTATACCATGATTACTATGGAATGACCTTAATTACAAATGATCTAGTTTGGGGGATTTTTTTGATTCTTTATCTGACTGACTAGAATTATATTAGTTTGGATTGGATTTTGTTTTATGACAATGGCTAGATACTGAGGAGATGTATAGGCTACTATATGGAAAATCTTCTCCCAATGTATAAGTCTTTTGGACGAGGAGGAAAAATCATAGGTGCCAAACTGCTGATGAGAGGTATGTGCGAGCGAAGGAGTTTTTAAACTTTGTGAAAACTTCTGGCAATATGAACAACACTGCTCGTGCCCTTTAAGATAGATGGTAAGCTGATGTTCTACGAGTTTATATTCTACCACATTTCTCCTACTCAGTTTGAAGTTGTTACATAATCCTGATGGCAAGTTTTCTCGGAAGCTGATAAGTGTAGAACCTCGTTTGATTGAGCAAGTTAGTTATGAGGTTTCAGATTCAGATCTTAAGGTTCATTGTGATGACGCTGGTAAGCTAGCTATATACTTAGTTATTGTTAGTGATACCAACCGTATAATTATCCTAATTAGAATTATTTCAATCATAGCTGGTCTAAAGCATCCACAGAGTTGTGTGAATATGATTGTTGAGCGTTGTCGCTCTCCTGGATGTGGTCTCCTTTTATTTGGTTCTCCGGTAAGGATTCAATTTTTTTCCTTCATAAAGTATTCAAATAAGGCCCTTTTACCACTTGAATCACTGACATGTAACAACTTCAATAAGCAGGAAACCGGGAAGACTATGATAGGAAAAGCAATTGCTGAGGAGGCTAAGGCCAACCTTTTCTACTTATCAGCTAGCTCTTTGACAAGTAAGTGGGTATGTCCTTTTTGCTATACATAGTGTCTTCGGTATTTAGTGTGCAAATCAAGGAGAAAGGTTTCATTGTAAAATTGATAGGAAAAGTGTTACCAATTTCGAAATCAGTTGGGATGAGTTTTAGGGTTTTAGTCTGATATGTTAGTCTATGTGTAGTCCGATACTTTAGTATATATCAAAAAACGATATGAATTTACAAAAATATTCTTATTAATTTATTATATTTATTGAAAAATTCTGTAACATTCAAGTAAAATAATATAATTTTAATAGTATTTCGGATTATGTATAACAATTTAGTAAGTTTTATTATACAAGAAAGTAAAAGAATCTCTTACAATTCTGGTCCCCAACTATTGTTAGCTTAATTAACCTCTGCGCTCTAAAAAGTTTCCTCCCAATCACAATGGAGTTCGTGAGTAACGAATCATCCGTGATAGAGCCGGACAATCTCATTTTTCAAGTATCTGAATCCTTCTTCGGAGATGCCAAGAAACTGCTTGGGGTTAATAATCATGGGAAGCATATAAGCTGGAAGTTATGCCTGCTCATACCCAGGTCCTGCTTCTATGCGATTGATGAATTTCATGCAAAAGGTAAAAGGCTGCCGGATTCAATCGGGAAGAGCATTCTTTCAATCCGTTTTTTGATACAAGATTACGAGAAGGAAACTAATTACTGTGCTTTTTTGTTTCCTTTGGCAGTTTTTTTTCTGTCGGATTGGTTATTTGTTTAGCATGAAAAATGATTGCAGGAACATGGTAACCAACTAAAACTTTTCAGTGGCAATCTGTTTGTCTTTCTTCTGAGCACTGGAGGGGTTGGTTGGGTTTAAACCATTAGTCTTTTGCACATATGAGTACAGTGGTTGGGACTTATCCATCTCTCTTGAGGTCCTAGAGGATCCATCCATATTACTATTGTCCCGAGTTGTTGGTTGCTGCTTTTGCTTGGCATATTGGTCTTGTTTCTTAGGGGGTGGGGTGGGGTTCTAGACTGCAGGTTTCTAGCAGGGACATGTCTCGGCTCTAGGTGAAGTATTCTGCAATCTTGCATCTCATGGCCTAATTTTTTGTAATGTTTGCAATAGAAAGGAAGTTGTTCATACTCAACGGAGAAGTCTGCAAATTCACCTTGCAGATTGATGGTCAAAGTGACAGAGTTGTGGAGTTTAGCTGACAGGTCTATCTCTACACGCAATTTAACATCAGAAGGCCTGGTTAAAGTAGCAGTAACCATGTCCATCTTAATAAACTTGCCGATTTGATTACCTATGGACTCTAGAATAGCAACACTGTACCAAAAAATAGGCAAGTTGTGAATTGTGATCTAGACACACAAAATTGAGGTCTCAGATTCAGGAGTGAAGTTTAGTGTCCACTTAAATACCTTCACTGTTGCACCTTTGAACGCCCAATGTGACTTCATTCAGCACCGTTGAAAGTCTTCTGGATTCTCAAATCTGATCAGCACATGTTTGAAATCTATGGATCCCAGTTGATACTTTCCCTTGAAACCAACAAACTTAAACGCCTCATTCAGGAACTCCATGGATGGTTTGAGGCGCGAGAACTTGCCTATCAACGCGTTGCTATAGTGTTCTGACAGAGGTTCGACTTCCTTCGACGACAGAGTGCATGCGATCTTACCCATATTCAGGAATTGGATGGATGGGAGGGTTAGATGGTAGAGAGGGGCAGAGTGGTGGAGGTTTTGCGTGGTGCAGTGGCACCGCCGCGGGGCTGCGACGGCTCCGGCATATTTCTAGCTGTTTTGTATTCGTTTGCGGTGGGGATGTCAGAAATAGTGATATATATATATATATATATATATATATATATATATATATGTAACGGGAAAAGAGAGTGAAAGTTTTTTTAGAGATGTGGGAGCATTTGGGCTAGAGAGAGAAATGGGCCGAATTGTATATATTTTGATTACAAATTCTTGGGTGAAACATTTCTATCATAAAATTATGTTCGGATTATATTTTCACATATATTTATTATGATCATTGGTGTGGTTGTAATTTTATTTATTTATCGAGCTCAATTTGTTTGTTTGCAATATGTAAATAAGTAAATAAAATGAATAAATGTATGAAAATACATACAATTGAACAAATCATATATATAGACACTTGAACTAATTAAATAGACATTAATTTACAACATTTAAATGTATCTTTTGTTAATATAAATAATTAAAATTATCATAATAGAAGTCTAATAAATAAACTAATAAAATAATCTCATACAAATATGAAATAAAGGAATAATGTTAATTTATAAGTTTATGCTAAAGATGGTTCTAACCAAAACAATGGGGGTGTTTGGTGATTACCAATTAACTGTTAGCTGTTAACTGATTCTATCAGCTGTTTTGACCAGCTAATTGCAATAGCTGATTTGTACATCTAATTGTATTAACTGTTTGTGTATAAAAGTGTTTGGTAAAATTAGCTGAAAGTTAATAGTTTTTTGTTCACTTAAGTTAGTAAAAAGACATGAATATATTTTATGATCTAACAAATTAACTGATGCATATTATTCATCAAAGACTAATTACCTGGCCAAATAAATATAACTCAATCATAAATAGTAAAAATTAACTCATGGAAAATTTTAAATCTCCCAGATTCCAACTTGTTGCGTGATATTTCATCTTTAAATATCAATATTACGTGTGACATGAGATGTAGAACTATTTTTTCTTTCAATGTCGAACTATTCTACCGAATGAATATGTGTGCTTCAATTTTTAAAATACATACCAGTTTATCCAAAGTGAAATTCAAACCAATAATTAAATACATCTTTCCATTCAAATAAAATACTTCTTCTGAACAAAGTTTGCCAAACTACAAACTCAAAACCTTCCATTATTTAGTTGCAGAACAACCAGCTACCTAAGTGCAAAGAAATGACAAGACAACACATTCTGGTTATAAAATTTTACCCCCTCAAAACATCACTACCTTTTCAAAATAACATCTTATAAATTCACTGACTAAAGAACGCGACAACGATTTCTAGGGCGCCTGTTTGCCATCAAACCTGCATTGATATCATCACGAAGTTCCGATGGTGTGTGATTACTTATACGATGAACCTCTTCTGCCTCTAAACTATAATCAACATCAACCACCATTCCTTCAGGAGGAATAAAATCTGAATCCTTATCGATTACCTCAAATCCCGGATCAAAAACATTGCTCAATCAGATATAATTATGCAAGGTAAATGCAGCACATATAATCTTGTTTTGATCGTTGGGTGAATACTTTGGTACTTTCGCCAATATTTTCCATCTTGCCTTCAAAACACCAAATGACCTCTCTATGCAACTTCTCAAGAATGAATGAGCTCGATTAAAAATTTCCCAACGACCACTTGAATTTGCACCTCAAACTCTGATTGATGATACCTTGTTTTATGATAGGGCGTTAAATACCCTTCTCTCTCTGGATACCCTTTGTCCGCTAGATAATATTTCCCTAAGCACACAATAACATGATTTTGTTACATTCATACCCAAGAATATGTACCGATGAAAAAAAATTACACTAGATGAAGAAGTTACCAAGTGGAGGTTTCGGAAAGTTTAGACTTGGATTGCCGATTGTATCAAGGAAAATTCGGGAATCATGGGCAATACCCTCCCAACCAGTCAACACATACGTAAAAAGTATATCAAATTTACACACTGCAAGCACGTTGATAGTATTCGTTCTTTTCCTTCCTCTATAACGCAATTGATCTTCCTTATGAACAATCACTTCTATGTGAGTACCATCAAGATCTCCAATGCAATTCTAACATGTATAGATTGAGACAAAGTATGGTTACATAGATTATATGATGCGCATGTATATAAAAAATATTTACCTTAAAGTGTGGCATATACCGAGTATCATTGATAAGTTGTGAAGGTATTTCTTTGAACTCAGGATCCCTTGGTCTCAATACATCCCTTGAAAGGCCCTCCATGGCAATTGAAATAGAAGAATGATTTAATGCATGTGCTTCAATATCCATCATCTCCATGTCTTTAGCGTTTCTCTCGGTAACATCTTTCACCATGGCAGTAAGTTGTTCCATCAACCCTGCAGCTCTTTTCTTCTTTGAGGAATTTGTCTTATTGGTCTTGGAACTCTCAAGGATATCATTTTTCGATGCCCTTTTACTTCCTTGTTTGAGCCAGGAAGAGGTGAGACATCATCGTAAACATTCCAGACCTCTCTCCATTCTTGTGTGGTTTCAGTGCCATTAAAAGCATTAACCTCTCTGATCTCATCATCATCGTCCTCATCTTCATCTCCATCATCCTCCGTGAGAGTATATCCAGCACTTGTACTTGGTGAAGGATAAAGAACGTAATTCAGTTCCTTTTCACATTGAACAGTAGTATACCTATTCACCCCTTGAGCAACGGAAACACCAAATAGTTGTTCCATCTTAGATTCAAGCTCAGGCTCAATTCCATCTTCTTTGAATTGTTTAAACTGATTATTTTCCTATCAAAATTATATATTTGTTTATTTTCAGCATCAATAGTTAAAATAATTACAATTTTGAAGAAGAAAAGAGTAGAGTGCTAACCTCAATTTTCTTTTCCCACCACTCTTCACTAGTAACTATTCTTCTTGTTTGATGATCCCATCCAAACCTAGTTTCTTTTCCTTTTAACGCTTTCCAGAGATTCACTCTAGTTTTCATCCAATCCCACTTGTGCTTTAGTTGGTCTTCGGAATACGGCAAATTAGTCCATTTATAAAACTCCACTTTCAGCAATTTCCATGGCATTCTCTGTGAGATAGTTTCACCCTTCTGTCCCTTGCTTTTTTCAGCAAACTCGATACATAAATCACAAAATATGTGTAGAGTGTCTTTCTTCCAACTAGCCCGACCTGTACTTTCTTTTTCTTCCAGCAAGAAAATCCAACGTAAGCGACAATCTTGCTTTACCACAACCCAACAAGTATTCTCTGCGTTCTCATCATGATATACAGAGCCCAACAAGTATTTATCACCACAAAGCAAGAAATCGTGAAAGCCAATTGAACAATACATAAATAATCAAACGCAGAGTGTGAGATCGATTAGGAAAACCCACCTTAAGATGAAAACATGAACTCCGAACGAAAAGGAGGTCGAAGAGGATTTGCAGAGCCAAGGAGGATTTGTAGAGCCGCAGAGAATATTTTTGTGAGTGAAAGAATGAAACTTGTGGATAGGGTTATGGAGGGATAAGACGGTCTATTTTTCCTAAGAATAAAATCAACTGTTTGAAAAGATTACAAAATTCAGCGTTTTGAATTTTAGCTGTTTGGGGTCAATAGGTTTTAGCAAACAACTCACTACCAAACACCCAAATTAACTGTTTGACTGGTCAAATCAGTTAATTATGATCAAATCAGCTGTTTTGAGCTCAAACAACTCTCCAGTAAACACCCTCTCAATCTCTTTAGGCATGAATGCGTATAGCGCATTAATTTTCAATTGATTACATTATTTCTTATGATTATCCAATAATTTTACTAAAAAACCTTAAAAGTTAATTTGATGAGTATTATTGCACGTGCTTATTTAGATTAATCATCCAGTAGTAAATGGCGTGTGTACTGCACGCGCCTGCACTCACCCTGTTCAGGCAAAACGATCCTTTAACCTTACAATACACGAAACCTGAAATTTGTTAACCATCACAATTTGTGCTGCAAATGCATTTATTTAACCTTTTGATTCCATCTCGTTGCTATGAATCGATTCAAAATTTTCTCGCCTCTCGAATTCATGAAATTATTTTTGGGCATTATTATATACAATCCATTATTTATTTATACAGTCCTTATTTATTCACAAAAGTAATATTAATATCCCCGTTATTTATTTAAAAGTAAATATGATCCCATAAATAAAGAGATATCAGATACTTTAAATATTAACACGGATTGTAAAAGTAATGTTGAACTGCACGTATAAATTCCCTTATTTTTCTAAATTTTCACCTAACGATACAGCTGTACCTAACGATACACGTGTAATTTTTCTAAATTTTCACCTAATGAAACAATTGTACCTAATGATACACGTGTAAAAATTAAAAGTAAATTAAATTTACCCTCTGTTTAAGACACCCTTCATCAAATGTTAAAATTGGGTTCTGTTCGTTGCAGGAGACATATGCGCGAGAGAGGACTGGGAAATTAAATCTTTCATCAATTTTAAATTTTTATAGATTAAAATTTCGAAAACTATAGATTTATATTCTTCGTTCATCCTGTATTAAATTCTCTCTATATTAATTAATAGATTTATTTTCAGCATAACTTTTTAAACGTGATTTAATAAATAGAGCTACCAAAATAATGAAAAGTAAATAAAAAAATGAAAGGTTACTCTATTTTAGATTGTGGGCAATTGTGAAGTCGTGCATGCATGGAGCGCGTGCGCAGCGCACGCCAATTGGCGCCTGTATAATTAAATTAAGTAATGACATGCGTTATACGTGCTTATCTAATTAAACTGAAATGTTTATAATAAATTTACTGAAAACTCATATGTGCTATAGTTATTCGAACAAAAAATATAATAATATAGTGGAAACTCATGTGAGAAATTCTCCTGAAAGTCCAACTTTCATGACTTTCCATAAAAGTGTTTATACGTTTTAACTTATACAATGTCTCTTTTAATTTGAACTGTAAAATTTGTTATTTGAATTTTATTAATGTTTTAATTTAAATTCATGAAAAACATGTTTTACTATATGTTCACTTTGATACTATCAATGTTTTAACACAAAATAGTATCACTTGACCTTAAATATGTAGTGGTAGTTCCATAACACTTAGGAAAGTCGGATTTTCTAGAGACTTTGCAAACTCATGTGTGCTATATTCATCCATAGCTAAATGAAAAGGAGATTCTTGAAAACTTGAAAGGGGCATTTTTAAATGGATTTTTTGTGTTATTTTATAATTAATAACACTAATTAGCAAAATATTTACTATTATGAACTTTTCTATAAAAGACATGATACCAATATAAATCCTACTAAAAAAATCTAATTATTAATGCCACACCTTTACCCTCTAATCAAATTTAAAATAAATTTGACTCAATTTTATATTAGTATACCATCTATAGATCACAATATATTCCTCCCAGTATTGGACAGTGAGGTTCTATTCTTCCCAACTTATTTTTATATAATTGATATGAACTGAAATGTAACTAAAATGTTTAAAACTGTTTAAAACTACTTAAAACTGTAATAATGATAATAATAATTTTGTATTGCCAAATAGAGCTGAATTTTAGAAAATTTTAATTTATAAAAAATTAAACTGGGCCGCAGGTAATTATAGATGGCAAAATCTCTAGAAAGTTCAACTTTCCTAATTATTATGGAACTACCACTATATATTTAAACTCAAGTGATACAATTTTGTGTTAAAACATTGATCATGTTAAAATAAACATATTGTAAAACATGTTTTAATGCGAAAATTTAAGAATTTTTATGTAAAAATTAAAAAAGTTTAAGTGATAAAATATACAGTTCAAATTAAAAGGTAAACTATATTAATTTAAATGTATAAAGATTTTCATGAAAAATCTATGAAAGTTGGGAGTGTAGGAGTTCTTCTAATTATGGATCTTCACGGACCATTAGTTTGACCATGAACTGAACATCACAAACAATTTGCGCACTGAATGGATCCATTCCCTTCTCTGTTTTTGATTGTGGTGTGTTTCGAAAAAAAAAATCAACTGTTTGTCGTTGTATTGCACGATTGCTTGAATAACAGAATGATTTATGCCATTAGGGGCAGTGCCGGTCCTGACTTGTTTGAAACCCGAAGTGAACAAGTAAAAAAAGGCTTCCAATATATTTAAAACATAGTCAACTTTACGAAATTGAAAAGAACGCTGAATTCCAAATACTATACATTAATTAAATTATTTAATTCAATTTTACTTGCTTTCTTAAAAGCAAATTCACTAATCATTATGTAAACATTTTTTATTTGAATTTGAAATCTTAGATTTAGATATAATTTTTTCAAACTAGTAAGAGAGATTGAAAGACATCAAAATTCAGTTAATTTGGACTTGTTGGATCGGTCAAAAAGAGGAGGAGGGAGTAGAATAGACTAAAGATTGAAGAAAATAATTCCTCAAAAAAACTCTTAATCATTATAAGCCCTTTTTTTTTGTCAACAAGTTTTCTCTCTCTAACAATTCGCACTCACCTCTCTCTAGGCCCAATTTAATTTCTGCTCACTTTCCCGACTAATGTCCCACTCTTTTATCTTTCCGTGCACTATTTATTGCCATTAACGGTTATACAACGGCTCCAAATATCGCAGCATCCCACCAAACCGCAGTTTTTTGCAAGCCCTCACAGCAAAATCTCCTCCTCTATCCACTGTACTTCCCACAAACCCAGAAATCGTTCCTATCGGAGAGCACAAAGGGAAAATCGCTTGTATTGTTTCGCCAGAGCAGGCCAACCATCTGGAAGTTCACTATTAGAAATTTTTGATCGGAAAGTTTGAGAGAGGCAAATCATCCATGGAAACGCTCAATGAATCATTCAAATCCATTGATTTTTCCTCCAATTTCCAGATAGGCTCTATTGATTACCAGCATATCCTGATAAGATTCGAAGATCAAGAAGATTATCAGCTGTGTTGGCTGAAGGGTATGTGGAATCTCAGGGGCTTTCCGATGAAGATCCTAAAATGGTCCATAGATTTCACCCCAGGTACTGAATCCTCTGTCGTTCCTGTATGGATTACTATTTATCAGATGCCTATCTTTTTCTACAACATTGCAATGTTGGAGTTCATAGGAAACAGGATTGGTAATTTTATTAAAATGGATTCGGCCACGACAGCTCTAACTAGGCTCTCAGCAGTTAAATTATGTGTTGAAATGGATCTACAAAGCAAGTCGCATACATAAATAGTTGTTGGAGTTGCTGGTTATACTGTTGACCTGGACATTGAGTATGAGCAGCTACCTGAGTATTGCTCCAATTGTAGAAAACTAGGCCATTCCAATGAAGATTGTAGAGCTTCACAAGCCAATAACAATGATGGATGGAGCCAACCAAAAAGGCAACAACCCCTGTACCCAAAAGCTCAGCCAGTGAAGAAAATAGCCCCTCTGTTGAAACCTAATGTTCATCCCAAAATCACAGCTCAAGCCCCCAAAGATTTCCTCCCCCACTCTACAATCCCTCACCTTCCTTCTGGTGAATCATCTGGAACTACAGCCGAAGAAAAGGCTAGGTTAATAACTGCTCAGGAGCTTAGGAAAAAAGTAAATTTAGACCCTATGTCCAAACTGCCTGAAGAGAACCGCACTTCTCCAGATTGTATCCTTGATGCCAATGACCAAATTGCTCACAAATCTGTTGCTGTTAGTCAAGCCATCCCAACCCAAGCCCAAAATGAGACAAGGAGACTAGAATGGAGGCCTATCACTAAGCCAAGGAAGAACACATACTCTAAAGATGACCTCCATGTCAGCACCAAACACCAGTCCAGGGATGATCACTCTTACTTTACTACTGACCATGTTACCTTTTTATCTCAGGAAAAGAACAGGCTCAATAGATTCTTGCCCCTCCAACAAATGGTTTCACTTTCAGATACTGAAGAGCAGGAAGAAGTTCAAAAGGATCCATCCCAATCTCCTGCACCACCACATGATGATCAAAAATATGATTCTGCTCTTGACCATCAAAAGAGTGCAAGTTAAGTCCATATGGATGAAGAAGATCTAGCAATTCTGGAAAAGACTCCTTAATTGGAGGAGATCTCTCAACACAGTCTGCACTCACTTGCTAGCCAATCCAAAGCTAGGAAAAATCAAGTAAGCACTGTTTAGGTGAGGCAATCTTCGAGACTTATGGCTAAAAATACACCTGCTATTAAGTTTAAAACATATTTTACTCAGTTAAACCAGATCATATCTGGTTCAGCTATTAAAAGTACTTCAACAGCTTTAAATGATTGACAAAACCCTAAAAATTAAATTTCTAGTCTTCAATATTAGGGGGATGAATACATCTATTGAAAGACTGGAAGAACTATCTCTAATTCACAAATTTGACTTATTGTGCCTTATTGAACCTATGCACCAAACTGAAAAATATGTTGATTTTGCCGCATCATTGAAATTTAGTACTTGCATTGCTGAACAAAATGAAATAATTTGGTTAATGTGGAATGACAACATTCAGGTTTCTCTGATTCAGGATAATATCCAGTTCTTACATATTTTAGTTCACAGCAAAAAACTAAATGCATACATGGAATCAGTTTTTGTCTATGCTTTAAGAACTAGGAAGGAAAGGGAACAATTATGGACTGATTTAGCTAAGATCAATTGCCCTGAAACTTTGTTCATTGGGGACTTTAATGCTATTGCTTCTATATCTGAATACAAAGGAATGTCTACTCCTAATCTTAGAAGCATTAAAGATTTCTCACACTTTATTGACAGTAAGCCTCTTGAACACATTAATACAGTTGGGAACACATTTACTTGGACTAATGGTAGGTATAAGAACCAAGTTGATCTCAGTCAAAATGGTAGGAACAAAACTCCTACTATTCAGAGATTGGACAGAGGCTTATGCACCTCATTATGGAAAGTTAAGTTTCCAGACTCTTCCATCCTAGTAATGAATAAAGAAACTAGTGATCATTGTCCCATGCTTTTATGTATAGGTAGTCAATTAAAGTCATCACCTAAACCCTTTAGATTCATAAATACCTTATTCAAAAGAGACTCATTTTTACAGGTAATTCATGAAAATTGGACAACTGATATTGAACAGTCTGGCATTCTGGCATGCTTAAATTGTACTTAAAATTGCTCAGACTCAATAAATGTTTGAAAAAAATGGAATGAAGATGTTTTTGGAAACATTCACCAGAATGTTATAGATGCAGAAGAAGCTCTTAGAGTCCAAGAAATTACTTATAATAATGATCAGTGTGAAATAGAACTGATCAAACTCAGACAAGCAAAAACTCTTCTGTCTAGGGTTATAAAAGAACAAAGACATTTTTCAAATATAAGGCAGAAATAAAATGGCTCAAGGATGGAGATGATAACTCTAAATACTTTCAAAATTCAGTTAGGGAAAGGAAAAGCAAGATGTCTATAACAAAAATAAAAAATTCTTCTGGGGAATGGCTTGATGAGGGTTCTGATATAGAGAAAGAGGCAGTCTCCTTTTTTCTAATCTCCTCTCAGCTGACAAGGATCCATGTCACAGAGAATTTTATTCTCACTTCCTTGCTCAGATCCCTAAAATTCTTTCTTATGAGGACAATACTGAATTAATTAAACATATATCCTTATCTGAGCTAAAACAGGTTGTATTTTCTTTAAACAAACAGAGTAGTTCTGGTCCAGATGGATTTACACCTAATTTTTACATTAAGGAATGGGATATAATTCATACAGATTTGTTGCATGCTGCCAATGATTTTCTATCTAGTTCAGAAATTCCTAAGGACATAGCTAGTACCTGGATTGCTATCATTCCTAAATTAGATACTCCCTCATCCTTCAATGATTTCAGGCCCATAAGTCTCTCAAATATTGCAAATAAATTTTTTTCCAAGATCTTGATGGAGAGACTTAAGCCTATCATGCATAAAATAATATCCCCTCACCAAACTGCCTTTCTTAGAAATAGGGACATTGCTGATAATGTGATATATGTTAAATAAATGCTTAGATTTATTGATAGAAAAGGTAGGAACCCAAATTGCATCTTGAAATTGGATTTAAGGAAGGCCTTTGACAGAGTATGTTGGAAAATTTCATCCAGTGTTCTTCTGAAATTGGGCTTCCATGGTAAATTCATATTCAGTGTGATAAAAAATCAATCTCAAGCCTTGTTTTCAGTTCTTATTAATGGAGCTCCAGTAGGTTTTTTTCAAGACACAAGAGGTATTAAACAGGGTGATCCCCTCTCTCCCTTTCTATTTAATATTTTTTCATAAGCTTTCACTAGGAGTTTAGCTTTTATATACGAGAATGGGAGTTTACAGTACTATAATCTGCCTGTTTCTGCTGCAAGAATTTCTCATCTCACATATGCTGATGATAACATCATTTTCATGCTAGTTAGTAAATCCAATCTTTTAAAAATGAAAGCTTTTCTCTGTCTTTGAATCTGTCTCAGGACAAAAAATAAATTATGAGAAAAGTGAATTTTATACTAGCAAGCATGCTTCTCGGGTTAAAATTAGGGAAATTAGGGACATATTATGCATGAAAAAGGGTTTGTTCCCTTTTAAATATTTAGGTGTACCTATTTTTACTGGAAGAATTAAAAATGTATTTTTTAAGCCCTTAGTTGAAATGATTGACAAAAGGTTGAATAATTGGAAAAACAGGTGGTTATCTCAAGGAGGTAGGATGATATTTATAAATTCTTTCTTGTACTCTCTCCCACAGCATATTTGGGCTGTAATGGAACCTACTGTGCATATTATCAGATTGATTAAAAGGAGGATTTATGTATTTTTTTGGGGATTAGTAGATAATAGGCCAAAATATTCTTGGAAAAAATGGAATGATCTCTGCTTCCCTTCCTCAGAAAATGGCCTTAACTTTAGAAATATCTCCACCATAGTAAAGACTATTTCTGTCAAACTATGGTGGAAATACCAACTAGGAATTGCCTCTTTGACTCAATTTTTAGCCTCTCTGCCTATGTCTTTCAGAACATCTCATTGCTGGAAAAGAATATGTAAAGTAGATGTTTTTGCTGAAAGTAATTCCAGAGTCTTAATTGGTAATGGATTGTGCAGCTTTTGGAGAGCCAATTGGACTGGCACTGGTGCCATTTGTGACAGTGTCCCCCCACCCCATCTTACCCAAATCCCTGATGAATGCACAGTAGCATCTTTCATTGAGAATAAGCAAGAATTTATAAGTCAAATCTCTTCACTTGCTGATCCAATTCTTATTTCACATTTACAGGAATCTACTCTGAAGATGCATAGGGAAGACATGCTTACTTGGATACCAGATAGCAAATGATGCTTTACATTCAAGTCTACCTATAATCTGATCAGACCCAAGAGAGGCACTGCAATGTCACTTGTTAAGATTTGGAACAAAAGGGTCCCCAAAAAGATTTCCATCTTTATATGGAAGGTACTAAACTCTATTTTACCTTTTGATAATGTTCTTATCTACTATGGTTTTAACATTGCTTCAAAATGTTGTTTCAGTCAACATTCTGATAATCTGGATCAGTTTTTCAATAGTTGTAGTGTGGCATCTAGTGTCTGGTCTGGTATTAATCAATTCATTCAAATTTCTACTCCATCTTTTACCACTATTTGGAATAGAATTAGTTACTACCTCTCAAGGCCAGGGCTATCCAAAATGCACTCTATTCTGATTCATAATGCGGTGCTATTTGCTTGTTGGTGCATTTGGAAAGTCATAAATAGAATATATTTGATGCAATTCCTCCAGCCAGTCTCCATATTATTCAAGAGATCAAAAGTCTAGTGTATCAGTCATGCTTTTGATATTGAACTTGCAGATAATGGATATTTTTCAAAACTGATCAGACTCCCCAAAACCGAAAATCCAAACTGTTAAATGGTCTAAAATTTAATGTCGATGCCTCTTGGAAACCTCCTAATGGGGATACAGGTCTTAGCTTGATAATTAGAGATGCATATGGTAATTTTGTCTATGCTAAGTATATCTTTACTCATGCCCTATCTGCACTTCATGCTGAAATTCTTGCTATTGGATCAGCCTTGTCTATTGCTCCCTCATATAATCAGAAAATCCAGATAGAATCAGATTGTGCCGAAGCTATAAAAATGATCATCAATCCCATTCATGCACAACGGAAGTTGTATAATCTGGTGGAGGAAATTCACCAATCCATAAATGGCTCTTCTCTATCTTATATTCCTAGGGAGGCAAACCAAGTTTCAGACTCTTTAGCTAAGCAGGCATGTTTAGTTAAAACTACTGCTCAGTTCTTATCTGCAGCTTAGCTCCCTCCAGAAACTAGGGGACTTCTTAATTTAGATCTGATGGACCTGCCATCAATTAGAATCCATCCCCCATAGTTCAGCTGCTACGCTCACTAGTTTGTTTTGCACTATTTGCAGGTGCAACTGAAAGACAAACAAAAGGAACCATCTGGAACCAGTACATGAACTTTCCAGCACCAGTTCAACAACCCGGTGACTCTCTGGCAGTGTTCTATGCCCATCCTTTTTAGGAGGACCACAGACCTACCTCACACCATTTTGGGACTCATCGGAATTAACCTAGTGCCGCCTTGTGTTTTAAGAAATTGATTCGCTAATAGGCTCTAGATTTTAACTCCGATCAAGTCTATTCTTTACAATAGTTTTAGTTGTTTAGAGTATATCGATTCCACCAATTTTGGAAGCTCCTTTGCTTCATATGTATGTCGATCCATTAGGTCTTTATTCTCTTGACTCCCATTGCATGTAATGGGAGTAAAAAACTACATCCAAAATCAGTTTTTGGTTTTCTTTACGGTATGGGGTGCCAAATAAATTTTACCCATATTTGGATGGCTTTATTAAAAAAAAAAGAGGCCTTTTTTAGATTTTTATATTTAATTTTACACGAAATACGGAGGGATTAATTTAAATATAGAAGAAAAATTAATTAAGAGTTTACTATTTTTAATCGCGGGCCCACGCGAAATTACCATTTTATTTTCAGTTTTATTTTATTAATTTTTATATATACCAGAGGCAAACTGGTAATTTCCGCAGGTCAGCAGTTATTCAATCCGCGTTGACTGAGCTGGGCGGACTGGTTGTTTATATCGAGAAGATAATTCCAGAAAGGGGCATCGAATCTGCGTGTGCGCTGTGTCGATCAACAAATTCTGTTAGGCAGTTAGATTCTTTCTCTCTCATCACAAATTCTGAAGCTATGCTTCCCCTCTTGTAATTCAAACACTGTTAATTGTCAATAGTATTCTGTTTACTTTTTCCGGTCGTGTCATCTGGTATCCGAGCCGGCGGTCTTTCGGACGGGGAGATGGCGGAGCATACGCTAACCAAGAAGTTGGACCAATTGACGAAAGAATTCGATGGGAAACTCTCCGCAACAAACCAGAAGTTGCAGCAGCTCGAAACCTCAATTTTCGAGCAACTCACCGAGCAGAGCCGCGACGTTGCCGATCAAATCGGCGCGTCACACGAGCTGTTGTCGGATCGGATGGAGAAGTTGTCTATGGATACTTCCAAGAAGCTAGAGGAGCGCTAGGAGGTCTCGAATCAAGATGCGTTACGGAAATTTTCGGATCACATGGATGAAAAGCATGCGGAGTACTTGGTGAGGCTGGATTCAGCGTCGACAGGCCACGCGAAAGCTTCTGCGTCACTGGATGCACGCATTTCTGAGTTGGTGAACCAGATTGAGCGCTAATTGTCGAGTCGCCCGGGAGAGGGGATTCTCGGTTCTGTTGATTCAGCTGGGGGTGTTAGCGGTTACCGTTCCGGTGGCCGTCCGGAGAGTCCTATAATGACTGGGGGACACTCTGGCATCCTCAACCAATAGGTACCACTGAAAGACCCTAGTCTTTTCAAAGATCCTTTCCTGCATGAGTCTAGTGGTATCAAGATGTATGATGAGTGGTTGTCTGTTCTTAGCAAGGATGCTAGTAAGCTAGTATTGCCTGTTTTTTCTGGTAATAAGCCTCAAGACTGGTTGAGAAAGGGTGATAAGTATTTCAGTTTCAATAAGTTTCCTGATGAAAAGAGAATGCATGTTATTGAACTGTATTTGGATGGGAAGGCTGAAATCTGGTATTTGAGTAAGAAAGGTCTGGGATTGGACTGGGCAGCATTAAGTGAGGCTATTGTCAAAAGGTTTGGGGTTAGTGGTAACAAAGATGTGGTGGAGAGGTTCAGTAAACTTCATCAAACTGGTAGTGTCTGTGGGTATTTGGAGCAGTTTGAAGAGCTCAAAACTCTCATAAAAGGATTGGATCTACTTTGTCTGAGTCATACTTGGTGGCTAGCTTTATTAGTGGTTTAAAAGAAGACCTGAAACCTTTGGTGAAGCTATTTAAGCCTACAGACATTGCTGATGCTGCTCACATTGCCTTTCTGCAAGAGGAACATTTGTCTATTCAAAACAGGAAGCACAAAGGTTTGGCTGTGGGAAACAAGTGGCACAAGCATGTCCCTACAATTGGGTGGAAATCCTCCAATACTGATAGTTGGAAGGCTCCGGGCAGTGATAAGAGGTTTGAGCTGGGGGAGAGCAGTAAGAAACCACTGTTTGATGGATACAAGAGGATCCATCCTCAAGAGTTACAGTATCGAAGGGAACACCATCTCTGTTTTAAATGTGCCGAGAAGTTTACTCCAGGCCATTAGTGCAAGTTTAAGCAGGCCACAGTCATTGAAGAGGAGAATGAGGCAGATAAGGGAACTCTGGTTATGGAAGGGGACACTCTGGAAATGAAAAAACTGGAGGATGAGGAAGCTGACCTGTTTGAGATCAAAGCTATGGGTAACAATGGCCCTATGAGTACCATATATTTGGATGGTTATATTGGGGGACATAGGGTGAGATTCCTACTGGACAATGGTAGCTCAGGCAGTTTTATTGATCCTAAAACTGTTCACAGACTGGGACAGGCTAGTGTGGATATCAAAAGATTTATGGTGACAATTGCTAATGGAAGTAAACTGGGAGGTGATACTATTCGTCCACGAGTGCCGTGACATGTGCAAGGGCATAACTTTGCTTTTGACTTGAGAGTTCTTAATTTGGGTAGTCTGCATGCAATCCTTGGTTCTGATTGGATGACGCATTCAAGTCCAATTGGATTCGACTTCACCCCTCAAGATGTATCTTTGTACATACTTGGAAAAAGCTGGTTCCTAAAAGGGGGAGACTATTCAAATGATGAGAGGGGCTCAAGCTCAGGAACTGCATGCTTATAGAAGGATAAGGGCAAGGGAGATTGAGGCATTTTCCTTTTTCCAGACTGGATCAGTGGTGGTTTTGACTAGAGGTAGACATGACTTGTATGTGCTCTTGATTGTAAAATTCCCATCAATTCCAGGTTTCCATATGAGCTTGTCTTCATGTGTGTGCTGGATCTGGATTCCCTGCAATTTAGAAATAATATTGGTAGCCAAGTGAGGTTCCAGAGTGTGAATGTACATATGTTTCCCTGTTATAAAATCTGCAAGTGAGATGTCAGGAAAAGGGAGATTAACATTTTCAGGCCAACTGTAATACAAGGGTCCTGTACCCAGCCAATTCCCATTCCAAAAGGAGCATGAGCCCTTTCCATAAATAATTTGGGAATGTTGATTAGCAAGTTCAGTGATGCTACATATTCTAGACCAGGTCAGTGATTTTTTATAAGTGACAGGTAAGGACCACAAAAATTTTGACCAGATAGTCTCATTTTTTTGTAATTTCCACCATATCTTACAAGAGAAGGCCTTAACTATTGCTCTGATATTTCTAAAACCTAAACCATTCTCCCCCTTTGGCAGTGTCAGAAATTCCCATTTTTTCCAACTCTTTCTTTGACCAAACTGAGATTCACCCCAAAAAATTTTTGCAGCCATCCTTTCTATTTTCCTCATGACAGCTATTGGTGGTTTTATTACTGCAAAAATGTGGATAGGGATTGATAATAGCACATGATTGATTAGAACCAATTTGCCCCCAGCATTCAACCAACAATTTTTCCAATTAGAAACCACTTGCTCCATCCTCTCCAGTAGAGGTTGATAATATAGAATTTTATTTCTTCCTCTGAATATTGGGGCTCCTAGGTAGGTGAATGGAGTTTTTCCTATCCTCATTTCCAGTACTCTCTTCAACTCAGATATCTTAGTTACTGAAATGTGAGGGTGAGTGTATATCTCTGATTTGCTAAAATTGACTTTCTGTCCTGACACTGCTTCATATGCCAGCAAGAAGGCTTTGAATCTTTTGAGATTTTTGGTCTTGGCATTGAGGAAGACAGCAGTATCATCTGCATACATGAGGTGGGAGATAGGGGAAACACCTCTGGGCATCATAAAATTTTCCAAGTACTGTATTTGAAAAAGTCTGTGAATCCCTCTTGTAAAAACTTCAGACACTATATTATATAACAGTGGTGAAATGGGGTCTCCTTGCTTAATTCCTCTACTAGAGGAGAAGAATCCACAGCAAACTCCATTAATCAATACTGAAAACCAGGCAGCAGCTATGTTCTGAAGAATCAGTTTCACAAATCCACCATGGAAGCCAAACTGTAACATGATGGTGTTCAGAAAAGCCCAAGAAACTCTATCAAAGACTTTTTGCATGTCCAGTTTTACCACTATGTTCTGATATCTAGGGTTCTTACTCAGAAGCTTGATCATTTCCATCATCTGAATAATGTTGTCAGATATATCTCTTCCTTTCATAAATCTAGATTGCTCAGGGGAGATGATTTTAACCATCAGAGACTTGAGTCTTTCTAGTAAAATCTTGGAGAAAATTTTATTGGTGAAGTTGGATAGGCTAATAGGTCTAAAATCAGCAAAGGGTGATGGGTTAGGTTTTTTGGGAATCAAGGTTAGCCAAGTACTGGCAATGGCTCTTGGTATGAACTGCCCCTCCATAAAATTCCTGGTTGCATCCAATAAATCTTGGCTCACAATATCCCAGCATGCTGTGAAAATATGTCCAGAAAATCCATCAGATCCTGGAGCTCCATCTTTATTAAGGTCAAAGACTGCCCTCTTGAGTTCCTCCATGTCCACCTGCTTCAGTAATTCCTGATTATCTACATCAGAAATTATTTTGGGGATGACAGATTTAAAATGGTCTATGTATTGGCCTGTGAGATCAGCTGATTCTTCATTCAACAGTTTCTCAAAAAATTTCACCCCTTCTTCTTTGATCAGAACTGGATCTGTTACCCAAAAGCCTTCTGTAGATTTAATTTTAGAGATTCTGGCTCTACTCATTTTTTCTTTGACAGAGTTGTGAAAAATTTTAGTACTGGCATCACCTTCCTTGAGCCATTTCATGCTAGATTTTTGCCTCCAAAAAGTGGTAGCCTCTTTTTCTGCTCTGATCAGAAGTGCTCTCTCCCTATTCAGATTGGTAAGATCTTGATCAGTTCCAGACTGCTGGTGTATCTCTTCCATGGTGCAAACCTTTTGCTCAGCCTCAAGTAAATTCCTATGGACATCTCCAAACACTTCCTTATTCCAAGTTCTGAGTATTATCTTCAGTCTCTTCAATTTAAATACCATATCATACATTCCAGTGTACTGTGCTGGCAGGTTCCAATTTTGTCTAATAAGTTCAAAAATTTCAGGTCTGTGTAGCCACATCTGCTGGAATCTAAAGGGTTTGGGTAGGAGTTCTGCTGCATTTTGGATGGAGATAAGGAGTGGATTATGGTCAGAAGTATTTCTATTTAGTATATGGGAGGAGGTATGTGGGAAGGTATTGTTCCAGTCATCTGTACAAAGGGCTCTATCCAATCTCTGTAACAATCTTTCAGTTCTAAGCCTATTGTTTGTCCAGGTGAAGATATTACCAACTGTTGTTACCTCCTGTAATTGTAGAGTATCTATGAAAGCCCTAAAATCCCTCATACTGCCAAAGGGAGGAGAGTGTGTGCCTTTGTGCTCATTTACAGATGCAATAGTGTTAAAATCACCAACAAATAAGGTTGGGGCCTGAGATAAATTAGCAAGATCTAACCATAATTCTCTTCTAAGATTTCTAGTAATTTTAGCATAAATAAAAACAGTCATCCATTTTTCCATTGAATCTAATTGAGTAACCAAAACCTGAATGAACTGATCAGTTTCAGATATAGGTTCTATAGTGAATTTATTGTTGTGAAATATCCAGATTTTGGCTGAGCTTGCAGCAATACAATGCTGAAATCCCAACTGAATCTGTAAGGTCTGGATTTGATCATTGTCATGCATTGGTTCCAAAATACACAGTATAGATATATGATGTATAGTAATTAAAGTTTTAAGCCTATCCATAGAAGTTACATACCCCCTAATGTTCCATACTAACATATTACCTGTTAATTTATGGCTAATCATTTAGGGTAGGAAATTTTTTGTTTAGGCCTTAGCTTCCTACTGACAGAATCAGAGATACCAGAACCTAATAAAGGAGGATCAGATGTAACCTGATTAAAGGACTCCAATGGTTGTGATGCCTTCTCTGTGGATACTACTATTTCTTTGTCTGTGTGTATGTTGGTCTGATCTTCCACCACCTTTGGTTCTCCATATTTATTTGTTGGAGTGTCAAACCTGATTGTTTCTTGTGGTGCATCATCCAGAGACTCATCAGAGCTGTACCCATCTTCTTCCTGAGTCTGCAAAATAGAAAATTTGTTTGTAGTTTCCATATATTGATATGGAACTATATTCAAGTTAGTTCTGGGAATCTCCATAATACAGTTATTCATAGCTTTAAAATGTTTTTTCCTAGTAGTAATGTCTAGTTCATCAAGAGAAAAGGATACAAAGGAGCTCTTTGGAGAGTGCTTGAAGTCAGAAGCCCTCAACCATTCCTTTCTCCGTGGAGCAACATATGGCACCATCTTCCAGTTGTCTAGATTTCTTTTCACATGAGATACTCTCTGCCACTGGAAAATTTGTTCCTTCTCCTGACCATTCAATCCAGATGTAGAAGGCTGTGCAGATTGATGTCTGTAATTTTGGTGAGGCCTTGTTTGAGTGTTTGTTGCTGTGGCATTCTGCTTGTTGAGCTTATGACCAACTGTTGAGGTGCCTTGGTACCCTGTTGTTGCAGTAGCACCATCTTGAGACTTCTCAGGTTGGGAACTAGCAGTTTGAGGTCTGGTGAAGTTGCTTCTCCATTTCTTCAGTTCTGGATGGAGAACCCTGCAATTGACATCACTGTGACCAATCTTTTTGCAATGCTGGCAATATAGGGGGAGATTATCATAGACTATTTCGCAATCCCTGTAATAACCAGGGTGCCCCATCTGGATTGACTGCATTAGCTCTCTGGTGACATCAATTTCCAGGCACATCTTTACTGTTGATGGCCTTGTAATCAGGTTGGTAGCTGCATCCAATTTGATGTATTTTCCAATCTGATTTCCAAGGTCTTCTATCATCGAGTAGTTCCAGTAGTACAGTGGCACATCTCTGACTGTGACCCAGACCGGGACTATTGACGATTCTTGCTCCGGCGAGAATTCCGGCGTCCACTTTAGGACTTTCATGATCGAGCCACCAATTTTCCAGCCGGATTTTAACCAGCATCGTTGGTAATCATCCTTGTTCTGGAATCTAATTAGGACATGCTTGTAATCCAAAGATCCGATTTGGAACCTGGCGTTGAATCCCAGTTCTTCGAATGCTGCTTGGATAACTGGCATTGGAGGTTTTGCCTGTGGAAACTTTCCGATAAGGGCGTTTTTGTAGTGGCTGGCTAGGATGGGGATAGATTCGGTTGGGTACATGCATGATGGCTTGCCGTTGAAACTTGTAATCGGTCGGACTTCTGGATTTGAGGGGAGTTGTGTGGAAAGGGGGGGTGGTCTGGCCGTGAGAGCTTGAGAAAAGGATTTTCCGGCGACATTGCCGCCGGTTTGGGGAGGGACTGGTGGGGGATCCCCCATCGGGGGAGCCGTTAGGAAGCCGTTATCAGACAGAATCAGTGGGTAACAGTCATAATGTGGTGGTTTTCAGTGAGGGAGTGGGGGCGCGTGAATTTCAGCACTAAAGAGAAGGAGGAGCTTCTTTCTAGAGAGAGAAACAGGCTAGTGCAAGTTAAAACTTGATGATAGACGCATATAACATACTTTCACTTTATTATTATGTATTATTAGAACCTTAAAATTTAATTATACGCACGTCATTATTTAAATGATGTGTATACGGGCGTGTTTAGTGCATGCACGTGCGCCAAGCACGCAGAACTTAATAAACTGTAAATATTAATTAAAAATATTCTTGCTTTAAAACACAAAAAATCTTAATATTATTAGCTCTTAATGATTATACAACATGTGTATTCCGAACAATTCAAAAAAATAAATTAGTAGCCAAAATGTAGCAGCAGTCAGAAAATGATTTTTATACCTTATTTTAGTCATTCTTTGTCCAAAGCTTATGATTCTTTGTTCCTTTGAATTCAGGATCGGAAATGCCTTCTGATTGGTGATGGATTGGAAACCAAAGTAATCTTTGATCAGTTCGACGTTTGTGGAATTGAAGAATGGATTAATAGAATAGAATTAGATGAAAGGAATTAATAGAAATCCTTTAAAATATTAGATGATAGAAGTTAAATTTATTGATGAAAACTGAAATGGGGGGAATAGCAAATTCATGACTTTTATCAGTCAACTGAAAAAAAAGTAAGAAAAAGAGAACCTATTGACTTTAAACGAAAAGATACGGAGAGGAAACGCCCAATTTACAAAACCTAATCCCTAATTCTCACGATATCTCGCATCATTCACGAAACGATACGATCCGCACGACAGACGCTCCTCTCCTCCACCTTCGCGCCCCCATTTCCTCCACAAGTAAGTACTACACCGCTCCTCCTTTTCTCTGCACGTTTTTTAATTACCTTGTTGATTTGAGTTTGCTAGTATATTAGAATTCCTTTAAAATTTTAGTCATTCTAATTGATAGAATTAGATGCTTTAAAATATTGAATTGTTTATTGATGAAAGGAATATTATAATAAATTTTATATATTAGCTTTAATACTCCTATGAAATTAATTTTGACCGTCAAAAATCTTTATTTATGTGGAGTTGTCTATGATAAAGTTTTGATATTAATAAACGTAATGAATCCAAACATGTATATCTCATACAATCATATTTCATTAATATTACTACTTCAATTTGAACATTGAAAATGCTCACTTTTGACTACTTTATTAATATTTCTTTTTAATGCTCAAAATATTCTGCAAATGTTAGTCTTCCTAAAAAAATTATGGGGGCTTACTGTAAAAGATTTATCAGCAGTGAAAATGGTTTACTCTAATAGATGATGATAAGTTATCGGGCCACCAAAACAGTTAAAGGCTGGAGGAATGAAGCTCGACCGATTTCATAGTTTAAAAGGTTTCAACCTATTTCAGATAATTGGGGAACTGCATGCATGCATTTGAGCGCGTGCACAGCACGCGCTCGTATAATTTTTAAAATTAATTTAATGCGTGCACAGCACGCCCCTGTAAAACCCTTTTTAATAATAAAGTTATGGAATGGTCATACCGAAATATTATTATCATAAAGTGGAAACCGTGCCTAAGCGAAACAATAAGCTCGAGGAAAGAGGCAGTTTTTATGCAATATTTTTGCGTTATGTTTATTTCAAGCAACAATATTACTTAGCACAATTCCTGTACCGTATAACGGGAATATATACAATCATACCCTTAATTGCAAATATAATTAAGAATGACCTCTAATTGCAGATTAGAAAAGTGGTATATTACGGCGTGCGCAGTTATATAAACCCTATAAAATTTGAAACACACCACACGATTTGGGCACACGATCATGATCGCATTATACCTGTGACTATTCTGCAGTTGCAAAAATTTCATAGGAGATCATCTCAAACTTGCCCGTTTTTTATCACTGTTTCGATTCAATTACTGTTATTATTAGGATTGGTTATCTAACTAATAATCACGGTATATGCAATTCGATTACTGTTATTATTAGGATTGACTACCTTACTAATAATCACGGTATAAGGATGCTACAGTTGATCATAACTTTTTCACTTGGTGTAGGCGATCAGTAAGTTTTCAGTTGATCTTCATACATATACTAATGCTATGTTACATAGTTATTACTAGGATTGATTATCTAACTAACCAGAACATAATGTATTACTGTGCAGGTGAATTTTTGTTTCTTATTAGAATTGATTTTATTGGGATTTTTTTTTGGGTAAGACTGATTGCATTTTGAATGGTATAGCTTGATATGGGTTTTTTTATGTACGTCAAATTTTTATATTTGTTTAACATCAGTTATGTTGATAATTTAGGTTGGTGGAACTATGTTAATCGACGTTAGGATGGAAAAACACGCCAATGTTCTGAATGATGATGAAGACTTTGTAGATGCCGTCACTACAGTTCCGGTTTAAGTGATTGTTTACAGATTTTTAAATTTAGTTAAAAGTGGTGCATTTTAAAATACTTAATTGTGCATGATCATATGTTTAATTGTGCATTGTAATAGGATTACATGTACATTGTCATAAGACTAAAAGTGTATTGTAATATGGGTACAAGTGCATTATCAATTAGAAAAAGTGGTAGGTGTTCAAATGATGTTCATTTTGAAATAATTTGTTGTACACTGTGCTTTTCCATGTGCATTGTGAATTAGGGTCATGTGGATTATGAATTCATGAGTCGTTAAATTTATAGTCTGCATGTTGGAAAATATTAAGTGTATCATGTATGTTGAGTTATGATGGTTATGATTTATGATGACTAAAGTGCAAAAACTAGACCAAACATTGGTCAAAATACCAAATTTATAGACCCAACATTCAATGTACTCAATTTCTAGTACCCTACATTCTAAAAACACCCAATTTCTAGACCTTGGTTAATTTCTTTCGTTAGTTCAGTTAGTTTGAGGGGTATTTTAGTAATTTATATTCTAAAAAATCATACTTCCCATTTTTTCTTCGTATCTCCACAAAAAAATAACTGGGTTGACACGGGAAAAACCAGGTTTGACCCAAACCGACCCGGAACCCGGAAAGTCAAACCCGAAAAGTCAAACCCAGAAAGTGAAAAAAGTGTTGTCCGGGATCCGGCCCGTAATACTAAAAATCTGAGTCCGGGTCAAAAAATCCGAGCCGGGCCGGACCAATGTTTGGTCTAGTTTTTGCACTTTAGTCATTTATGATTGTTCAGTATAAAAGTTTCCAATGTGCATTGTGATAGAACTACATGTGCATTGTAATAAGGCTACCAATGCATTATCAATTAGTGAAAGGATTAGGTCTTTAGATAATGTTCATTTTGAAGTAATTTTTTATGCATTGTGATTTTACAAGATGTGCATTGTGAATTAGAGTCGTGTAGTGTAAATTCATGAGTCGGTAAGTTTATAACCTGCATGTTGCAAAATATGAAGTGTAGTAAGCATGTTGAGTTATGATTGTTATGGTTTATGATTGATCAGCATAATATGTCCAATATGCATTGTAATAGGACCGCATGTGCATTATAATAGGACTATATATGCATTGTAATAGGGCTACAAGTGCATTATTAGTTAGTTGTATAAATAGTGTTATTAATGTTATATGTGTATTCTATTAATGTTACATGTGTGATACCAATTAGCGTTGCCACGTTGATTTCATGATGTCATATTTGTTTGATTATGGTCTATTTAACTATGTGTAAGTAGATGTTAAATCTGTTAAACAAGCATCATAAAATACGATAATTTGAAATGAACTTAATAAATAAGGTGTTTAATAATGGTTGGGAATTTCAGAATAGTTAAATGTGCATGTGAATTTTTCATGATTTGCGCTATGAATAATTAGTAATATGTGCGTCGTGAATTACCGAGTTGGTAATTTAATAGTATGTTTCATGAGAAAGGTTAGAGTGCATTGTGGTTTGGTTGTGTGTGTATTATAAATTATGTTGTTTGCGCATTTCCAAATACATGAGTGTGCATTTTTGTTGTGTTATATGTGCACTAAGTATTGTTTTTTTTTCAAGGGATCCAAAATTGAAGTTGAAGAAAAAGCAGGTAATCAACATGGATGAGGAGAGACTTGCACTACTACAATCACCTTCATTTAAGGCACAAGTTTAAGGCGTTTGGGGCGGATTCAAAATCTTCCGCCTTACTACTTACTTGCGAGTTCGCAAGCCACACTCGCTAGCTTTTAAAAACACGTTTAAAGGCGGAAATGATCGTTTAAAAGGCGGTAGTCGTATGTGACGTTAAAAATGAAGAATTAAGGCGGAAATTTCATTTCCGCCTTAAAAACCTGTTAGTTGTTGCGAGTTTGCAACTAGTAAGTTAGGTCTGTCGTAATAGTTACGAGCTCGCATGTAATGAACGCTTAGGGTAATTTTAGCAGGCTAGGATCTAGCGAACTCATAGATGAGAAAGTAAATAAACTCATTTTGGTCACGAGTTCGCATGCATGCTCGCTGATGTTGTTGCGATCTCGCCACTAATATCATTGAAAAATTTGTTTATGAAACGAGTTCGCCACCCATAAGTTAAGTGTGACATATGTGTAGCGAACTCGCTAGTCAAATGAGTAGGTATGCGTGAATACTTGCGAGTTCGCAAGACTGAAGACTATATAATAAAACAGCAGCTCCTAGCGGATTTGTAAACAACATATTAGACATTTGAAAGGTTGTATGTATCATTTTTCCCTTGGATTACCATAAGATTGATTAGGTAACCTCTTTTTTTGGAATTCCGATCGTTTGCAAGGTGGTGGGTAAGCTATTTTCCGCCTTACCATGTGGTTGTTTGTTTGTTAATGTTGTTGTGTTCTTAAAAAGTTGTTGTTTTTGTGATGATTTTGTGATAGTTTCATGTTGATTGTAGGTTTGTGAGTGATATACCACTGTGGGTTAGCTTTTTTGTTCAACGATTTCTAAGTTGATTAGAGTTTGCGCCGTGTCGTGCATTATGGATCGTGAATCCATCATGAATAAGAATGCTCGGTTGTCGAAAGAATATCTAGATTTGGTTGAAGAATTCTTAAGAGTTGGGTTGCGACATTGTAAGCTGAGGAGCATAGGTGGTGTTAGATGTCCATGTAGGGATTGTAGGAATAACGCTATATATGAAGATATTCTTGTTGTGCGTGAACATTTAATCTGTAGAGGATTTGACAAATCGTACACTGAATGGGTATGGCATGGTGAGGGCAATTATGGGAGTGAGAACATGGAGGTGAATGAGGGAAACGAGGAGGAAATGCTAAAGTATAACGATCAATTGTCGGATATGTGCGACGATGTTGTTATGGAATATGTGGGAAAAAAAAGTATGCTAGAGGCTATGTATGCTGATAAAGCGACAAAGTTATATGTTGGCTCAAGCCATTCAAGGTTGGGTGCAACATTGTTGTTGATGAACCTTAAGGCTAGGCATGGGATTTCAGATAAAGGAATGACTGAGTTGTTGGAGTTAGTTAGAGAGTTGCTTCCTCAGGACAACTTGTGTCCAGATCGAGTTTATACTGCTAGGAAAATCTTATGCCCCATGGGAATGGAGTTTACCAAGATCCATGCTTGCCCGAATGATTGTATGTTGTATAGAGGGGAAGATGATTCTTTGAGGGATAATTGCAAGGTGTGCGGTGAGTCAAGGTGGAAAAAAAAGGAAGGTAGAGTTGAGGTATGTGGGGAAACAGTGACAACATCGACAAAGCAAAGTCCTGCTAAGGTAATGTGGTACATGCCTCTTAGACCACGATTGGCCCGCTTGTTTGCAAATGCAAGTGATGCGAAACTATTAACATGGCATGCCGATCGAGTTCGAGAGGGAGATGATATTATTGCTCACGCTTCAGATGGTGATCAGTGGAAGAAGATGGATGCTAGGTACCCTGAGTTTGCTAATGAACCTAGACATGTGAGACTCGGACTATCCACGGATGGCATGAACCCTTTTGGTAACATGTCTAGTACCCATAGTTCATGGCCTGTTATGCTTGTTATTTATAATCTCCCTTCTTGGTTGATGATGAAGCGAAAATATGTGTTTTTAAACACTATGATCTCAGGCCCTAAGCAACCTGGCAACGACATTGATGTTTATCTAGCACCTCTTGTTGAAGAGTTATCATATTTATTTGAGATAGGTATGGTGATTCCCGATGGTAGTCGTGGGGATGCTGAGTTCAAACTTAAAGCAATGCTTATGTGGAGCATTAATGATTTTCCGGCGCTTGGAAATCTCGGAGGGTGCTCGGTGAAAGGACATTTTGCATGCCCGCTATGTGAGAGTAATACTAGTCATTGTCAGTTAAAGCATGGAGGAAAGCCTGTTTATTTGGGTCATCGACGTTTTTTGCCTGCTAGTCATCCATGGAGGCGTGCTAAGAAGTGGTTTAACGGTGAGGAAGAAAACGGTGCAGCCCCTGTCCCACTCTCGGGTTCAGAAATTTTTGGCAAGGTGTCTGGGATAGAATATGTTTTAGGCAAGGGTCATAAGAAGAGTAAACAACCTTCCATTTGGAAAAAGTGCTCTATATTCTTCAAACTTCGTTACTGGGAGCATTTGGATGTACGACACTGTCTGGATGTGATGCATATAGAGAAGAATGTATGTGAGGCTTTGGTGGGGACGTTGTTGAATACTCCCGGGAAAAGTAAGGATGGATTGAAATCGAGGAAAGATTTAGTGAATCTTGGCATTAGGACATCCCTTGCCCCGGTGCAAGAAGAAGTAGGTAAAACGTACCTACCACCTGCTTGTTATTCATTATCATCTGAAGAGAAGGAAAGTTTTTGTGCAACTCTGAAGTCAGTGAAAGTTCCTTCTAATTACGGTTCAAACATCAGTAGTTGTGTATCGACTGCTGAATTGAAATTGGTTGGAATGAAATCGCACGACTGTCACAATTTGATACAGGATTTGAATGTCATCGCTCTCCGTGGATGCTTGCCTACACACGTTCGGAAGGCGGTTGCAAGGCTATGCTTTTTTTTAAGCAGATATGTCGCAAGAAGGTTAGTCGGTGTAAATTGGATGAGTTGCAAACGATGGTGGTAGAAGTGTTGTGCAGGCTTGAGATGTATTCCCCCCCCCTCATTTTTCGACATAATGATTCATGTGATAGTCCATCTTGTAAGGGAGGTCAAGTTGTGTGGTCCCGTGTACCTAAGATGGATGTATCCATTTGAGAGGTACATGAGTATTTTCAAACATTTTGTCAAGAATCGATATCGTCCAGATGCAAGTATTGTACAGCGGTACGTGGCCGAAGAGGTGATCGAATTCTGCACCAACTACTTACAGGATTTACCAACAATAGGGCTACCAATTGCTAGGCACGATGGGAGAGCTGATGGTGTTGGACTACGGCATAGGTCAAAGTTCAGCCCTTCCTCAGATGAGATATCTAAAGCCCATCTGTATATCCTACGCAACCATTCTGCTGTGAGTCCTTATGTCGAAGTTCACCTAGTAGAGATTATGGCCGCGCATCCCGGTTTGTTAGGACCCCGGGCTTTTGAATTACATTGTAAAGATTTCACTAGTTGGTTGAAAATTCATGTGCAAAATGGGGATGAGCATCCAAAAGTCGTCAAATGGTTGGCTAAGAGACCACTGGGCACAGTTACGTCGTTTAGTGGGTATGATATAAATGGCTACACATTTGGTACAAAGTGGAGCGATGATAGATCGGCGACACAAAATAGTGGTGTATCAGTACCCGGAGAGGGTGGTTTGCATGGGGAAAATGCTTTTTTTGGTACAATCACTGACATCTGGGAAATGGATTTTGTCCACGTAAAAATAGCATTGTTTAAATGCAAGTGGGTTGATCAAGCAGAAGGCACGCGTCTGGAGGAGTTGGGGATGATTCTAGTGAACAGAGACATGCAAGGCTCAACTGAAGATCCTTTCATAATGGCCGCACAAGCTCATCAAGTGTTTTATGTTAAAGATCCAGTAGATTGTCGCTGGGAGGTCGTGGTAGATGGAAAGAAAACGTTTGTTTATGGTGATGGTTTGTTTGACGATGACTGCAACATTTCTAGTGAGAACATTCCATTGTCGATTTATGAGACATTGGAAGACGATGATGACATAGTTGCCCGAATTATATGTCGGATGGACCACGATGAAGGAACGTGGATTAACCCCGCAGGAAAAACTACTAAAAGGAAGAGGAAGCAATCAAAGACGCATAAGAAGGCGACTATGAAGAAGAAGAATAAAAAGAAGAAGAATAAGAAGTTAGTAACTGACGAAGAAGAAGAAGATGAAGAAGAGGAGGAGGAAGAAGATGAGGAGGTCTAATAAGCGTATACAATACATTTGTAGTGTTTCTATTTTGTATGGTGTGTAAAATAAAATTAATTGATTGGATATATGGTACGTTTTGGCTAATATAAATTGTTTGGATTCACATGATTACCATAAATTTAGGTAACTGTGCAGGCGTGTTGCGACATCGCAAATGTGCACGCAGATGCAGACGAGGAAGGTTACGAACTCGCAAGGTAGCAGTACACGCAGCGATATCGTGAGAAGAGATTCATATTTCGCCTGCTAAGCTCTGTCACTCTGTTCTAGCTACCTGCGAGTTCGCCAGGACCAAGCTAGGGTCTTGAGAGATCGCCAGTTTCCATCACTGAATTTTCAAAATTATAGTATTGACATGACTTTGACAGCTTGCGAGTTCGTTACCTGACTCGCTTAGATCTTGCGAGTTCGTTAACTAACTCGCTTAGTGTCATTTTGCAATATTCAGCTTCAAATTTCATAATTATTGGTTACAGTGGACAACAAAGTAATGTTAAAATACTGTTGAATATATGAGGGAGATGTATAGAGTAATTTTTGAAGACAATAAATTCGATTTAAATCCAACAAAAACTTCAAAAGAAGGAAACAAATTGTAGCGCACAACGTACAAGTGAACTTAGCATCCAATGTGATATACAAAAAAACAGAAAACACTAATCTATCCTTCAGTAGGTGGTGTTGGAGACGGAACAATCTTCTTGGCCTTCTTACTCGCTTGTGCCCTTTCAATTCCACGTATCACCTTTTCGGTACACCAGCATTCCTGATTAATATGCGCGATTTTTTCTCTCATAAGGTCGACTGTGTCCTCTAGGCCTCTGTAGTATGCTTCCGGTTGGAGCTCTGATCAAACATTGGAAGCAAATGTTACTTACATACAAGATCTTACAATACAATAGCATATTGGAAGACATAATTAGAATGCATCATGATTAAATTAGTGTACCTTCAACTTGATTTCTGACCTCTCCCTCGTCGAGCACCAACGGCTTTTTGGTTGAATCTTCCACCGCCTGCCAAGAACGATCCACCAGCTCACATTTACCTTTCCTCTGAAAGTATTTCATAGTGTAAAACATACACTCTTGAGCCTTTGCGGACAATTTCATCTTCGGGAATGTGGTTGTGAGATACATGGTAATGAAGTTACCATATGGAAGCTTAGTCACAGGGCGTCGATTCTCAACTACACTTTGCCTCATATGCTCAAATATGACATAGCCTGGGTTCAACCTTAGCTCCTCCATCACACAATAAAACATGACAATTGTTGTGTAGTTAAGCTCGGTTATCCACCCACCTTTCGGCACAACTGATCTAGCTATCATTTCGTACAAGATCCTTTGGTGACAAGTCAACTTCTCAAGTTTGTATTCCCTCGGCTTACCTAGAGGACCCTTAGGCCGGCCAAAGTAGTTGAAACCTAAGTTTTGTAGGTAAGCTTCGTCAAATCCACCACTTTCAGGCCACTTTTCTCTACAATAAAAACCTTCTGGGGGAGGGTTACTGTAATCCTCTTCTACAACATACGACACGCCGAAAGCCTTGTTAAAAAACTCTTCTCCTATCTCAAAATCCTTCTTGTTTACCCTAGTAAACCAACGCCCTGTTTCCTTCTGCTCTTCAATAAGCTGATGGAAATTGGCATACAACTGACAGGTTTCTTCCTTATGAGAGGGGTAGTTCAGTCCTAATAAATCATGCAAGTCATGATCTCTAAAGGTTTGTAGCACATTAGTCAACCCTAGTTGCTTAATCTGATCGAAATCTAACACATAGCAATCTAGCAGCGTAGCATGCTTCATTAGATCAGAATACGCATCAGAAGCAAGTAAACTTACAAACTTTTGCTTGTCATAAGCAGTTGAGGAAGCCGGTGGTTGATTGGTGGAAGACGATGCTACCTCTCTGCGACTGGCACCAAATGGATTTGGGACTTGGTGCTTTGTTCTTGCCATGGCTGATAGGAATCACTGGGAAATTTGGGCTTGGTTAGATTTGGGGGTTTTTCCTTGATTTGAAATTGGGGATCGCGTTTGGAATAGAACTGCACAGCTTTTTTACTTTTATACTACAACATGCTTGCGAGCTCGCCACCCTGCTCGTCTACTGTCAAAACGTTGTCGTTTTAATCTAATTTTTCAATTAAATTCTGTGGTAAATGTTTACGATATCGCCACTATAATCTCAAGAGCTTGCGAGCTCGCTAGTTACACGTCAACTCAGCTCTGTTGGTTGAATATTAACCGTAGCGAGCTCGCAACTTATATCTCACAATTTAAGCGATCTCGCTAGTTACACATCAACTCAGCTCTGGTGGTTTAATATTAAATGTAGCGAGCTCGCCACTTTTATCTCAAACTTCAAGCGAGCTCGCTAGTTACACGTCAACCTAAGCTCTGTTGGATCAATATTAACTGTAGCGATTTCTCTACCTGCGAACTCGCAACCCAGCTCGCTTGCATTTTTCCCACATCGCCAAATCAAGAGTCAGTTTTTCACTATATATTGCTCAAGTTTTCTGAATGGTTCGATAAGTCGCCGACCCGCGCAAACTGAACATGAAACACACACATTGATATGCAGGCCAAGTAGGCCCAATCTATACTATATACAGAACTATACTACCACCTACAGCCCATCAATGACTAAGGCCCAACCCCCAAATTTTTTTGGTGGTTATACACACTAGCGAGTTCGCCACTTGCTCGCACATGGAGGATCAGCAATTTGGGTTTAGGGTTTTTGGGTTTAAATCTAGCGAGCTCGCAAGGTACTCGCCAGTTCATTTGTGGACTTAGGGTTTAGGGTTTATACTACCAACCTTGACACTAACGAGCTCGCAAGCACTAGGGTTCATGTATAAAATTTCTATCTCAAATCATTTTTCTTAATTGTACATATTTTATATACATTTGTAACATAAACATTTATGAAATAGTTTATTGTTTACTTTAATTTAATATAATTTTGCCCATGAAACTTGAGTTGTGGAAGTGAAAAACATATATGTTTGTAAAATCATTTCATCTTATGTCACATGTGCGATTTAATAGCCAAAGTTACGTTCAAAAGTTGTCGAACTTGTTATGTTTTTACTTTAATTTTTGACTTCATTTGAACTAATCAGACATTACTGTACATTTATTACATCCAACAATAATAGTACTTTGTTCTAGATTACATGTACGTGACGACTACTGGTTATGAACACTTACGCAGTATTTACCAACAACAATGTTAATGATCGATGATCTAATTCTTTTTTTACATTACATGATTCGATGGTTACCATAATATATTCCCATTGATTATCAAGTTCATCAACCTAATTACATTAATGTTGTCACAACCAGCTAGTACCTGGCAAGCTATTTCATAACAACTTTTGAATGTACGATGAACATTTGGGACTTTAGAGTACGATATGCTTTTCAATAGTCATACATATATACACTTGCAATGAATCGAATGATTACTCCATGACATAGTCGCAAGTAAATACCTTATTCCACACTTATATTCACATTAATGTTGTCACAACCAGCTAGTACCTGGCAAGCTATTTCATAACAACTTTTGAATAAACGATGAACATCTGGGAGTTCAGAGTACGATATGCTACTCAAAACTATTAATGTTACTAAAATTAAAATAGAACGTCATAGTGTATTTAATATACGAACAACCAATTTGTTTGATTATTATTGTGAGTAGGATGAGGTAGGGCTTGAAGTTGAACAGGGTTTATTCATCCCGGTGGGAAAACATGATGTCTTGCATAGAGCACTAGGTAAGGATGAACATCCTGGAAGAGCAAAGGGGATAGGTGGATATGTGACCTAAATTGAAGCTTTTGGGATCAAACGTAGTAGCAAAAATCCTAAACCCTCTAAACTCCAAGTAGCCTTAAGCCAAGCTAAAAAATACGAGCAAGATGTCAAGAATTTGAAAGCCATCTTAGCCAATGTTTGTGCGTTTGTGAATTATCCTATTCCCGATGATTTGTGTCTAACAAATCAAGGTAATGGACCATCATCCAGAGGCTCCCATCCATCCCTGCCCCAAGTTGAGGTTGACCAACCAAATCCTCCATTCGACCACATCGACATATGCACGCCATTGGCTCCTAGCTAACCTCAAGTTGATGTACAACTTCCGCAAGTTGATATACAAATTCCCAAACCAACCACAAAGGTTAGGTTATCACCCTAGTCTAAGCCTTACATTCAAATTAATTACGCTTAATCATCTACTCCTTTTTGAAAATACTATGATAACAAACTAATTTTTTTTCTTTAATGTAGATTTCCCATTCTTGCAAGTTGTACGTTGTTAGAGGTAATAATTCTCAACCAATACACGTTGCTAATGGGAATTCCTATCCTCATATGACTTTGCATCACAAATCAAAAGTCCCTAAGGGTTTCGTAAGGGTATCCATAGTTGAGGTGTATGTAGAAGATGCCTTGTTGCCGGTGACTGAGGATGATGAATGCACAACAGTTGGTCAAGGTTTGGGATTTTTTTTCGTATGGCCCGCGTGGTTGGTTGTAGATGCTAATTCAACATGCATCCCCAAGAACACAAAGCAACCAACAGAGATTGCCGACCTTAATTTCCCAATCCCTAAGATTCCTCTCTCTAATGAGTGTGTGGGTTTCATGAAAGCTCTCCCGGGTTTTGTTCGCACACTATTTGACATGCTAGGTCATCATAGCCGTGAATCTGTGTACTATTTTGTAGCCAATTCCAAGGTTTTTGGCGAGGCAAAGGAAGTGGTTGTTCCTTGGGAAGATTTCGCCCTATTTTGGCACAAACAAACCCTTCCCGATACTATACTAATCCTACATCAAATGTAAGTGTTATTTTTTAACCTAGTGGTATTTATGTGTTACTTTATTGTGTCCGTATTTATATACCTCTTCCGATACTTTATGCTCTAAGATTGTTGTAGGTTCTTGCAATACGTCTCTTTGAGCGTGACCAAGACATTCATCGGTTTTTTGCACTCGACTTGCTTGCAACAAGCCCAACAAGGTAATAATGTGAGGCTTGCTTACCTTACAAAGTTGCTAAACGACAAGAGCAAAACCATTTTCATTGGGCCATACCTAGAGGGGTATGTATTTACTAATTGTTTGATTAGTAGATATTAGTTTCAACTGCACATAATCTACATAATCTATGTTATAGTCTGAGGTGCATGTTGTTTAATATATAGTTGTCATTGGAGTTTTGTTGCAATGATTCCATCATTGAAGCGTGTCTATTGGATTGATCCACTACATTTCGCTCCATCTACAAAATTCGCCGATCTATTGGAGATTGCTATGCATGCTGTGAATGACGACACACTCCTTAACTTTGAACTTATTCAAATTCAGGTTAAAATATCGACTCCTTTATTACGTATTTGCAGCTAAATACATTTACATACCATATGTTAAACTACTTCAATTTCAGCACCGCAAGCAATTGTCCAACTGGGAGTGTGGATACTACATGATGTTGTATGCCTACGAGTGCATTGAGACCCTTACAAGTGACAATTTGGAACTACATCGCGTGAGTACTCTTACAATATGAAAGTTTCTATTTATTACCTACAAATTACCTTAGTTTGTATTAATAAATGTATCTCATTCGTAGATACTCGAGGAAAATCAATCGGCATACACTAAAAAAGAGCTAGAGTTGGGGAGAGATAGATTTGCAAAGCACTTGGTCATCGTTAGAGATCGATTCATATCTAGACCACACGTACCACGTAAGGATGCATGTAAAACCTAAGTCGTATTTCTACATTTGTTATACATGCGAAGGATTATAATTTATGAGTTCTTTGTGTTTGCCATTTAGTGGACTACATATATCTTGCAATTGACAGGTTTAGATATGCCAATTATACTATTTGTGCGGGATATTTACCAAAAATCAAAAATTAATGTACTAGGCTTTTTTCCTGGCGAGCTCGTTACCTTTCTCGTTAGGCACCAAATCACTTATGCGAGTTACATGCGTACTCGCAAGTAGTCAAGCTTGGGTGGCGGTTTCGCCACATAGCTCGCTAGGTTGAACTCTGTCTCACCAATATTATGTCTAACACCAGTGCAACCTGACTCGTCAAGACTAGCAAAATATACAAGCGATCTCGCCACAATTCATCAGAAATCAACCCCAATCACAGTTTACTAGCGTATTCGCAACTCTGTCGCTCGTTAGCCACTGCCTCTCCAGTCTCAAACCCTGCGATTTCGCTAGTCTACTCGTCAAGCCTGCCGAGCAAGTTAGCGAGCTCGCCAATAAACTACTAAAATCGCCTAATCTCAGATAATACGACGTCGTCTAATCATGCCTGAGAGTACACTTACGAACTCGCTACAAAATAATAAGAGATGGCGTAGCGAGCTCGCTAGGACAGTTTTAGGCGAGCCACAAACGAGACCGCTAGTACCCTCGTTCACTATCTAAGATCTTGACCAGGCAAACTAGCGGACTCACAAGAATATTACTTGCGATCGCTTGTTGGTGTCGCAACTAATCAAGTGACGCCCTAAACCCTAGACCATAATCATGCCTGAGAGTACACTTACGAACTCGCTACAAAATAATAAGAGATGGCGTAGCGAGCTCGCTAGGACAGTTTTAGGCGAGCCACAAACGAGGCCGCTAGTACCCTCGTTCAATATCTAAGATCTTGACCAGGCAAACTAGCGGACTCGCAAGAATATTACTTGCGATCGCTTGTTGGTGTCGCAACTAATCAAGTGACGCCCTAAACCCTAGACCATAAACCCTGTCTAATATGAAGTGTAGCGAACTCGCTACCTAAATGTTTAGCGAATCGCCAACAGCCATCGTAACAAGTCAGACTCACACATAATTTCAGCCTTGCGTTTAAGCTGGCGAACTCGCCACTAGGTAAGTTAGGTTTTGATTTTAGTAGTTGTTGCGAGCTCGCAACACGTCATAAAGGCGGAAATGACATACTTCTAAGGCGGATGATACGCCTTAAAACAGAAAAATTTTAAGGCGGAAGAGGAACCGCCTTAAAGCTTTTTCAGGTTTTAAGGCAATACCAGAGAAGGCATTTGTCTTCTGCCTTGAAACGTGAAGGACCAACCGCCTTAAATGCTGCAAAATTGTAGTAGTGTTGACATGGTTGGCCCCACCATAATTGTTGGAGAATGATCAAGAAAAAGAAAAGGCAGTGATACAGAGGAACAACAAGATGATGATAACAAACGAACGAAATTCGAAGGTACCAATTTTCCGAGTTTGAAAACTAGGATGTCACCGAAAAGGTTCAATCAAGTTATTGAACGCTTAACTGTTGAACAAAAGAGGGATGTTGAGGATATTGGATTTGGAGGACTTTTAGGACTAAGAGTGAAGATGTTGCCACTCCAACTTTCATATTGGTTGATAGATCATTTCAGCTGGACCAAGTCATCAGTGATGTTTGAAGATGGAAAGATGTTGAGAATAAATAAGAAAGAAATACATGCTGCTGTAGATGACTTTAACGTGCATTTGAAATAAGTTGTATGTGCATCTTGTCATGTATTCATGAAGAGATAAATTTTGAGGAATAATACGGTGAATTTTAGTTCTATTTCAGCGTAAAATCAAGTAATAAATTTTTTCTCCCCAACTCTTTCTCTACAATTGTTTTACTGGGATTAACTATTATTCATATATATTTATTATGTACGTGGATTGTGTCGGACAGGAGATAGAAATATACCTTCTCGATCGTCGATCGATATCCCGTCGTGGTGATTTCTAACTTCAGGTGCCTGTGGTGGTGTAGTCATCGATTTCTTCCTTTGTTTATTCGTGTTCCGTATTATATAAAATAAGATAACTTTATCATCACATTCGATAGATACGAAAGATTATGTAGACAAAATATGAAAAAATGGTGCAGTGTTGTGCGTGGGAGAAAACATACGGTTACGGAGACGTGGGCGCGCGTTCTTAATAGTAAACATGCAAAAGTGCATTTAGTATAAATAATATATATTATGTATATTACACAGAAGGGTCTGGGGGTACATACCCCCGTGACACCTTATAATTTGCGTGCTTAGTAATTATGATTGCAAACTATATTTATATATTATGATCAACAATTAATATCTGAAATGGCAAAAGATAAATTCTGGACAATATATCGATCCATCGGTACAAAAACTTTCTGTCATCGATAAGTTCTTCTTCAGAAATTGTAATATTGACACTCTTTATTTAAATATATATATAAAACATCTTAAGTAAGAAATATTTTACAACGTTACCATTTATTTCTTTACTAATGTGGAGAATGGTCATTTATTGAAATGATTTGCGAGAAAAATATTTTCCAAACAGAAAATTCAAACATTAAAACTATGCATATCTTTCGAACTAATTTTAAAAAATTTAAATATCGCAGACCATTAAAATATAGGGCTACAAGCACAATTATCTGGCGGAATGCCAAAAGTAACGGTGCCTTAATGTTTTCACTAACAACAAGATTTATATTAGAGGTCAAAAAAATTTAAAACCACCATTGGTGTAGGGAATTTTATTAGGTTATCCCAACACCGTGAAACTAATTGTGGAGCTAATCTTGAAGCACCTACGTACGTACGAGAGAAGTTTCTAAAAATATATCAATGTTAACCTTTTACAGTTAAACCTAGTAAACCTCACTATGTAGAGTAGATCTGCAAGGTTACCAGAGAGATTTCTAAGAATCTATCAGACTTGACCTTCTCTGTTGGTAAACTAGTAAAGAGTACAAAGGAATAATAAGAATGGTCACAACCAACTATGCCAAGGCTAGCTGGAATATTGGAGTAAGCCCAAATCCGTGATTCCCTCCCGCTTGATCTCTATGTCATCTTAAAGCTAATTAGTCAATCTACGAGTCTCGCTGAATTAATTTGTGGTCACCCTATGTCAGTAAGAGACTTACAAACTCAGTAAGAGACCTCTAAAGTGGTTTTACAGACTCAAAATATGTGAGACATGTCTGACCGCCTAAAACTAGAGATCAAACTCAGTTTCATACCGTCTACGAGTGTAATTATAAAGGAGTCGCTGACAATATATATTTAAACTAACATGAATCGAATTTCTCCTATCCCTAATCACCTAATCCAAATCAAATCAAAAGTTAATAAACATTTTTAACCATATAAACCAAAGAATGACAAACAAACATTCTATTCTACCAGTCAACAAACATTTTATTCTACCAGTCAAACTTCGTACCAGTCAACTACCAAGTACCTAACGACTTGAGTAATGTTTCTAAACAAGTGTATGTGACTAATTACGGATGAATTGTTTTAAATTGGGTATTTTCTGACTCGTAATTTGATTGCTAATAATAGCCGTGGTGAAGCGATAAGGGTCCATTCATGAGGAGCAATTCCAAGGTAACCACCGCCATTTTCTGTCTCACGAGGCACATATCCCTAAATTTAGTTATACATGTCGCAAAAATTAGTCATCCATTTCGCAGAGCCAACAGTCATCCACATCCCAAAATCATAAGCGGAGAAAACACTTACAATGACGACGGATTTGTCAATTGTTTTGACAGTTTCCCATCCGATCTTGTAAATCATTGGGCGGAATTTGAGGATTTAGTATTTCACGACCAGTTCTCTAATTTGCTACCAGATGCCGATAATATACTCACTCTCGATTACGGAAACAGTTTTATACAATAAAGTCAGGCACAGGGTCAACATCTGTCACCATGTAAGCTCTTTCTAAACAGTCTGAAACTTTTTTTATTGATGCAACATGTTGAATGATGTAAGAATATGGAAGTTGTGTTGTTATAAGTACATAATCCGATATCCCATAGGCTTGTGAGGGCTTATTGTGGTGAAGAAATTGCAACCCCAATATAGTTTATATGCTTAAACTAGTGTTATGGAGTTTTGAATATTTAATCATTTTCATAGATTTAGGACCGAAAAATATTTTGTGAAAATCTGTTGTCTACTAGAGAAACTATCAATTTGTGCCATGCCGAAAAATATTTTGGGAATTTGTGCAGTTATTTTACTTCAAATTTAGATTTATTTACGGTACTGTTAGAAGAATGGTAAAAGGTAATAATAAATTATAAAATTCTTAGAATGTGTTAAAAAGAAATTACTATCCTTTATTATTTCACCTACTTGAAAAGGTATAATATGCTAAATAAATAATTTTTTAAAACACATCCGTTAAAGAAAATATTTTTAAATCACCTAAATTATTTCTTAAATCATTTGTGTCGACTGGTAATTTGATTGGTAATAATAGCCGGTGAAGCGATAAGGGTTCATCCGTGAGCAATAATTCCAAGGCAACCACCGCCCTTTTCTGTTTCAAGAGGCACATATCGCACAAATTAGTCATCAAATTTACAGACACAACAGTCACCCACATCTCAAAATTATGAGCGGAGAAAACATACATAGACAACGATGACGGATTTGTCAATTTTTTTGACAGTTTCCCGGCCGATCTTGTGAATCATTGGGCGGAATTTAAGGATTTAATATTTCACTACTAGTTCTCTAATTTTCTACCAGTTGCCGGTAATATACCCACTCCCGATTATGAAAACAGTTCTACTCAACAGAGCCAGGCCCAGGGTGAATATCTGTCAGTACGTAAGTTCTTTCTAAACTGAACCTTTTTTTGTTGTTGCAACATGTTGAAAGATGTAAGGATAAGGAAGTTGTGTTTTAATAAGTACAGAATCCGATATCCCTTAGGCCTGTGAGGGATTATTGTGATGAAGAAATTTCAGCCCCATTATTATTTATCTGCTTAAACTAGTGTTATGGAGTTTTGAATATATATTCATTTTTCATAGGTTTAGGACCGAATAACATGTTTTGAAATTCTTTTGTCTAGTAAAGAAACTATCAATTTGTGTTGTGCCACCCCAAGCTTCATTTTCCAACGAATTTGTTAATTTGTAACCATATCTTGTCCATCCAGTATACTTTTGTTGTTCCTGAGCTGCGCAATGATTAATTGGTGTGTTCTGTTGGACCATTGCCAATGTAGTGATAACCTCAGCCGGTGAACATGGAGCCGAAAGAATTACAAACACAGACATTGAATCTATATTCCCAGAGGTTAGTTGTTGGGTTGTATTTAATTTTTATTTAAACATCTGAATGATTGCTTAATGAACTATCCTTTCCTACTATAGGGGAATTTAAGATCATATGCTTACTTCATTAGAGATGCTCAGCTTTTGACAGACCACCACATGGGGTTGCTAAAGCGTTGTGCTTGGGAATTTGTGCACATGTCTTGCAACAACCGACAACAATGAAAATCTCCAATGATTCTTACAAGTGCTATTAATGATTTATTTGAGAGGTTCCGTGAAATACTTGATATTATGGTTCGATGCTTGGAGTTGTATGAAGCTTATGGGCAGTCTACTAACACCAGTTCAGGAGGGAATGGCATAGGATCATCAATTCAGCTTCCAACTATGTGCAACCTGAACCTCAGTTGCCATCGAACACCAACAAATTGTTTATCACCGAGCTCCCTGGATTACAATTCCACAATTTACTTAAGAAAAACAAAAATAATGAGTCTGCAATAACATCACTACTTATTTTAATTGCTCTTATTTACAACCCTAGCCTCAACTGTAAAGATATTTAAAAATTGAGAGTTCCCTAAAGAATCATTATATCTTTTGCTTGCGAATTTATAGTGTTTGTAGGCCAATGCTATTTGCAGGTTGCATTTTACTTTTGCAGTCCGTATTATTTCCAGGAAAGACTAATACACCCTTGATCAAGTGGCTAAAGTTTGAACAAGATAAATCAATAAGGACAATCTTGTCAGTTTCAATCAAAATACAGACGGCATTAGTAAAAGAAAACATGCAAATAGAAATTCGGTTTTTTTATTGACACATAAGTATAAATCCATTGTCAATTTTATTGTTGGGAGGACATTTAGAGCCCCTCTTTATGACCGATGTAATGAGGATAGACCTTCTTGACTGAGCACAGGTTTTCATACCAGTATGAATGGCCGCTCACTATCATGTCCTAGTTGTTGACTTTCATCATGGAGTAATCCAGTCCATTGATAGTGTTGACTATTGTGGTGAACAACATAAATGGGATGACATTTCACATGTTGTGGTACTTGCCTCACCCTAATAGTTTAAATATTATTCATGACCGTATTTAGTGAAGCATATTCTCAGTCACATGGTTTATTTAACGAATGTGTATTATCACATGTAGGTGTCATGCTTCATAACCCTGATTAGAAGACTGGGAGATCTTAGGGCTGAATTAGCTCACAATTTTTCGATAGAGAATGTTTCACCATATTTGGCTATATCCTATAATGTCCCAGATAGCGGGGTTAACGTGATGCATTACTTGGAGGGTTATGGCGGTGTACTTATTGATATTGATGCAAGGCGGCTATCTGAGGTAAGTTACATTTGTTTATTTTCCAAAATATAAATTCGTTGCCACTAGTGGACATATACGATTCCTTACACTTGTCTCTCAAATTTGTTTAAGACTTACTTTCTTGTGAAAAGAGGCACACAGTCAAATTCAAGTTCGAATAAGCATTGTTGCCAAAACTATCCATAGCTCAATGAACAGGCTAAAGGACACCGTGCATTCCAAAATCCCTGGGTTCATTAGGTAGAAATGTGCCGAAGAACTAATCCCGTCACCAGATGTCATCAAATACATAAGCCAAATCAACTGTTTAAGAGGAAAATTTAGTATCATCAAAAGACATTAGCATGGCTCTACAAAGGATTTAGATGACTCCATCAATATTTGTCTAGCGTATGCCTTTTTGATTAGGTTATGGTTACTCAAAAGCAATAACTGATTCGAATATCGTGTGTATTTCAGTACTGTTTATCATGTGTCTTTTAAGCATTAACTTTTTATTTGGTTGTATTTCATTTGATTGTGTGTTTTGTAAACTAACACAATGATTTAGTGAGTTGCGGATGTGGAATATATTTCTGACTTATCTTTCAATGTTACCACAATAATTAACATGTCGAAAGCAATCAAACTGGCCTACGTCTCGGGGGTGATAAGTCTGTGGTTCGTATTCCGGGCCTCATTCAATCTCGGACCAGGGCCCGAGAAGGGTCATGGGCTCGAGCTACGCGGAGGATGGATCCACGGGTCCATTAATCCTAATACTTATAAGGAATGCGTATATTATGAATGTTCTACAAGGAATATCCATCCTCCTAAACATGGTAAATACAGCCATGACCGAAATACACTTCTTCTATACATGGTAATACAACTGTTATCTCCATAAGAGTTTTATTCATACCATAATTACATATTTTGGTGATCTACGGATTTAGCCATATAAATACTAAAGGTTTGGTGCACCATTAGGATATATTATCTTACATACAATACGCCCTATGCACATATTAACTTGAGTGTCGGAGTGTCTATCCTCGGGACACACGAGGCTTTTTCTTGCAGATTAGTTCGTGAGCTGGGTTCGTGATCAAGTGCGGGTTCCAGACATCCATCAATTTGGCACGCCCAGTGGGACCTGCTTACCGATCTTGATCTATATGATCTTCAAACTCATGACTGATCCGGCTGAAAACCTTCGTGGGAGAACGCGAATTCGTTTTCTAGCCCCGACAGGAGTAAGAAGTACCAACACCAACCGCAACCACGACGACACAAGCCACGCCGCCAACCAGGGAGTAGGAAGAAGCATTAACGACGTGCATCGGCCGCCCGATAAAGCCTCTCCCTGGCAAGGCCGGCCTCACAGGTAAGCAAGTTACTAACTTGCTTGAGGCCCATTTTTTATATGGAAAAAAGGGCCTCAATTTTAGAAATAATATAGTATATAAATATGGATAATTTCTAATTCATGTTATTTTTATCGGTATAATATGTAGATAATAAATATTTTAAATAGAAAAGTATAAATTACTTTTACATTTCAATCTAAAATATATAATTTGGATAAATAGATGTATTGTTATTTTGAAAATAATAATTATATTCAAATTTTTTTATTTTATGGCCTCAATTTTTATATTTTGCTTAAGGTCTCGATATTTTTAGGACCGACACTGCTCCCTGGAAATGGGAGAGCAAAAGATCTCGCCTAGACGGAACTGTTATCTTTTCATCAAGAGATGCAGTTCCTAACCTGTTCCCCCATTCAGATCCCCTAGTAATCACGGTCATCATAAATCACAACGTGATTAAAAGTGTTCTGGTGGACGGGGGAAGTGAGGTAGAGATTATGTTTCTCAACTGTTATGAGCAGCTGGGATTGGACAGAAGTAATCTCGTACCCACAAATCCCATCCCCCCTTTGGGAGAAATTACCTTGCCAGTGCGAGTTGAAGACGGTCCTCGGAGTATAACCCCTTCACTGTACCTTTGCAATAATTGACTCCAAGGCGCCGTATAACATCATCCTCGGATGACCAGGGATGTGCCAAGCAAAAGCCATCTGGTCTCCGTACCACCTGGCTATGAAGTTTCCCACAAATCAAGGGATAGCCACGATCAGAGGTGACCAGTAATTGGCTCGATTCTGCACCATTCAAGCTATCAGAGAATCGGAACGGGAGGATCTTGAACCAGCCAAGTACTCTGAGTCCGAGCCAATGCAACTCGGAGAATCAGGACCGTCGAGGTTGGAACTCTCATGCCCCCCAAGATAAAGATCAGACTTCGAGATCTCCTCAACCAATATATAGATGTCTTCTCGTGGGATACCAATGACTTAGTAGGAGTATCAACCATGGAGGTGGAGAGCTTATATTGGGCGCTCTATACCCCGAATCATAAAAAATTAAAAGAGTAGGTTTACAGAATACAAATAACCAAAACCCCAGTAAAGGGCTTTGGAAAACTAAGTAGAAAAGGACATCTATCCTAAGCACTGTATGGTTACAGTACTCACAAAATATGAGGTGATATTTCACCCTCATGGCAATGTTTGCTTCAGCCAAGTTAGAACTAAGGAATCCTGTTAGCCAACGTCGAAACGAAGATCAAATCGGACACCCTAGTTACTTGTTTAGCAAACCTGGCAATGGTGTATAAAAAGAATCATAAAAAGAAAGCATTAAATTTAAGGTAGTAAGAGATCAGTAGACAGCAAACAGTTTGGTTCACCATGAGTTGTGAGATCCAGTAGCATTGTAGAATCGTTGGCCATACAGAACCTAGGCTTAGAAATCACGCAGCTTCATGAATTCTGAGAGAGGGGATGTTGAAGGAATCAAGAATCATCTTGTCCCTTAACTTTATGTGGACGTGTCAACCAGGTGAAGGAGCTGCTTTGCTTGGTTGACTTGGTGAATTTTTCAAGCTCATCGGCTGGTTGGTTTGCTTGCCTTAGTACATGCTGTATTGTATGATTTCACAGCAGATTTGCTATGTAGTCCACCTGTGTTTGAAATTTCCAATCTCTCATTCCTGAAAAATTTATCATCTGAACAGCAATCTGACAGTCAGATTCTAGAGAGAAAGAGGTATTGATGGATATACCTTTTGTAGCCCCAACCTGTATGGCATGGATTTCTGCAGTAACGGGTGAGTCTGCTTTGATGTATGATCCTTCAGCAGCAATGAAATCTCCTTTAGAGTCTGCAGAAATTGATGGTGATGGCAATGGCCACACTTCCATTCTCCTATGTTGCATCTACATTGATTTTCAGCCCCTGAAATCAGGAATTTTTTGCCGGAGTAACCTTATTTTTCAAATTAAATCCCAGAATATATAACACTCTTTCAAAACTAAATTCAAAAGTAATACTCCTATTTATATGCTGGGGTCATATTATAAATAATAAGAAATTTTTTGACTAAATTTAAATAGTTTTATACCCATAAATACTTGTATGTTCCAAGTACCCACTAATTTTTAGTTCCCCTAATATTATGAACATCAAAAACATCCCATATATAAAATTTCAACTAAAAATTCTTGTGCTAAATCAAGTGGGAGTGATTCTCATGCACAATCCGATGCAAGTGAGTCTCTGCAGGGGAATGGTCACTCCTCCAGCTTCACTAACAGTGATGGTCAGGATGTTGGGAGAAATGATAGTTCTGGGTTTTCTTTTAGCAAAGGATGATTCAACCCAGTTGGGCAAGTACTAGTCAAGAAAGTATAAAGGAATCCGACTATTTCCCATGATGGAAAAGGGAAACCGGTCAGAAATGATTTACAAAAGCCTAGAATTGAGGAGAAGCCTTGTTCAATTGAAACTACTGATTTTTATGATGAGAAGAAGAACTCGGGAGCTTCAAAAACTGGATTCAATAGTGTTGTGAGTGGTTTGCTGATGCAATGAGATCATGTAGCCATAAGTATGTAACTGAAATTTCCGTCTGGGAGAAATCGTGCTGCTTTTGGATGATGATCATCATCATCAGAAACCCAATTTAGACCGAGTGACATGTACAAAATCTTGTAGAATATGCTGAGCTCGTGCTTGATTCGAACCACTCTTATGATCTGGTGTAATTGAAATATACAAGTATTTATTGATAATACTATTTAATTAATTCAGCCCAAGAGTTCTTATTATTTATAATATGACCTCAACATATAAATAGGAGCATTACTTTTGAAATTAGTTTCGAAAGAGTGTTATTTTGGAATTTAATTTGAAAATTTAGATTAATCAGGCAAAAAACTCCTGAAGCAGATTAGGTCTTTTTTTATAGAAGTTGAAAAAGAAGGAAATTGTCAAGCAATATTATTCAAAGATAAGGACAAGTTACCATATTGAACTGCAAAAAACCTGAGATAAACATGATGACGGTTGTTCGGATACTTCCTCGCATCTATCAAGTCATCGTACCAGGTGATGCCACACCACTTCCGCCATTGCTGACATCAGCACTTGCACAAGTTGTGCAAGAACAAATTTTTAAGCACAAACCGCGGCAATCTTTCAATACCATTACCTTATTTACAAATTACAACCATCCAACTCTATTTTGTTGGTAACGGAAAAATATGCGTATACAGTAACACATTTAAAGTAGATAAATATCATCAATCAAAAGACATTTTGAGTAGGATCTAAGTAATCAGAATTTTTATAATTCTAATAAAAAAATTGAATTTTTTGATATGATCATAACTACAAATATGATGCTACCGGCTTCCAATCACGGTCCGGATACAAGGATGGTCTCCGGTCCGGATGAGGCTTTGTCCGTGCTCCGCGCGCTCTCACCTAATAGGCCTGCAAAACAACGCCCCGGAGTATCCCGAGGATAGCTACTCCGGCGTGATGATGAAAGAGGGGCCTTTGAATAGGAGAGAGAATAAGGATATATTGAGAGAGTTTAATCTGATAGAACATACCTTTCTCCACAAGTCCAAAGCTGTATTTATAGGTGTGAGTGGTCAGCCTCCAGCCCAAAGGCAGTGGTCCCGTCCTTTTGTCCTTATCCTTGGACAGGTCATATTCATGTCCCCTTTGTCCCCGGATAACGCCATTCTAGCTGACGTCATATGGACCGGACTACTCTCTAGGCCGGAGCCTAGATATGGGCCAGAGCCCATATCATGTGTCTCATCACATCTAAGCTCGTCATTCGGATCCGCCCGGAGGCATGCAATCCGACCCGGAGCTCTGTTACTGGGTTGTGTGTTTTGAATTCGTGTGAACACGCGCTTGGTGGTTTTCCTGTGCGCGTGTTTGCAGGCGCATTTTTGATCTGCATCGTCATGAATGAGCTGTCTATTTGAGAAATTCTTTTTTTTCTTTTCAAAATGGCAATCATGTCGCCTTGGGACTCGGCCCCCTTTTTCTGCTAACTTCGCTTCTATAAATACCGAGCCATTCCAATCACTTTCACTTTTTATTCCTTCGTTTTCCAGTGCTCTTATCTTCATACTCTCTTTCCTCGTCATTTTTCTCTTCATATCTTAGTCACTTATCATATGGCAAACGAGAATGAAGATAACAAGCTTGTAGCTGGTTTTACCGGCGGAGAAGTGGAGGTGGGCATAAATCCGGAGCCGGAGGTTGGCGATCCAGTCGAGGGTGATGACGTGGACCTTCCTCCGACCGTGAGAGAGCTAGTTTAGGCGATGGTGGTTCCGCTCGCCATCGATTCCGGGCTGAGGTCATTCGGGGGTGATCCTACCACAGTGGCAGCTATCCCCCAAAGCCACTTCCTTTATGGGATAACTTTCCCTCTTTCTCCTCTCTTTTCCTCCATCTTTAATCACTTTAGCATTTCTCTGGCCCAGTTGCAGCCTAATGGAGTCGCCGTGGTCCGGTCGTTCCTACTTAACTGCTATCGATGCGGAGTGACGCCATCCTTAGATCTGTTCCGGACCTTCTATCACTTGGAAGGTACTAAAGACGAAGGGATATTTACCTTTCAAAGACGGAAGGGAGTAAAGGACTATTGCAGAGGCAGGCGCGACAACTACTCCAACTGGCAGAAGTGCTACTTAACTTTCAATACCAAGAAGTATCCGTGCCCCAGCTGGAACAATAATGTCGTGAAATAAGACAAGACGGTGTTCAGTCCGGAGGGACAAGAGGAAAACATCGCGAAGCTGAGCGCCAATCAGATCGACTTGGATCTCTTCTAGAAAGGGAAGTACGTCTTCCCTCTGAGGGCATACGAGCCGGAAGTTTTCACTAAGTGTCGTTTCTATGTCAGCAGGGATCCTCTTTTTATTATAAGTTATTTTATACTTTTTATTCCTCTTTTTCTTTTCCTTCTTTTCCTGGCTTTCTTATGTGTCTTATCCATTTCAGATGTCGGCATTGTATCCTGTGGTAGAGGATGGCGTCGATCCGGCCGGACAGTCCGGACATCCCAAGGTAAACAAGGCAGATAAGCCACCAACCGGTTCGGTGACCAGCATGAAAACACCACAAGAAAAACTAGCTGAAACGGAGAGGAAGAGGAAGCGTATGCATGAGGATAAAACCAAGAAAGAGAAGGAGGCCGCAGCTAAGAAAGCGAAGGAGATCGCGGGAAAGAGGGCGGATGAGATCTCGGCCAAGAAGGCGGAAGAGATTTTCATCAAGTCTAGTACCGCCGCGGATTCGGCCGGAAACATGGCCGCTGCCCTTCAAGTTCCGGTTCCTTCCTCTTCCGAAGAGGATGAAAGGGAGTCTACTCGCTCCCATAAGCGTATAAAGCTCAAGATACCCAACACGCCTCGGAATCTGGACAAAAGTGAGCATTCCCGCGCAGGCGATCATCACGGAGAGGGGAGGTGTGCCGCGGATAGGCAGGTGGTCGACCCCAACAGTGAAGCGCACAAGGAGGCTACTCATAGCAGCAGCCGGAGCCAAACTGGCAGGGTAAGTTGTACTTCATTCTCCGATTCGGTTTTGTCTGTTTCGTATTTTGTTTAAATTTTCATTTTTTTCTTTTCTTAGGACTTTGCTGCTTATCTAATCGCCTCTCCTGGGGTTTCCGAGGCCATCAACAAGGCCTACCACGTCCAGAACACGAGGCTCGTTCAAAAGATGAGTTCACTTGAGAGGAGCAATGGGAACCTCAACCGCAAACTTGCAGCAGCAAAGGTCCGAGCCATCGAGGCGGATGCCCGGATCAAGAAGCTGGAGAGTCTTGTTTCTCCGTCCGCTCAGCGGGAACTATGTGTTACTTTTGCCGACAAAGTGCTTCGGAGTCGGGCTTTTGAGGACAACCTAACAGGACTTCTGCGCTCCTCCAACCAGATCTCTGCTCATCAAGTTTACCAGAACATGAGGTGTTGGGTCCCGGAGAGTAAGAGGGATCGGTTCACCAAGTGCTATTATAAGCCAAAGGCCGCTGATCAGTTCAATTATGATGTGGATCAGTTTTACCGAGGCGGAGTTGAGAAGATGAAGCCCTCCGTGCTTGAGGTTTTCGAGGCCCGAGGAGAGTCCGAATCTGGTTTCAGTCGAGGCCATCCGTGCTTTCAACGAGGGGCTTGTGGACCTAAGTGTTGCGGTGCCCCCACCCAAAGAGAATACTGCCCCTGAATCACCCGTCAAGGCCAAGTATCTGGACGTGCTGAGGATGTTTCCCTCTGCGGATACCATGGGAGATAATCAAGAAGGGACTGATGACGATGGCGGCATGGATGAGGATGCCAATCAGGGTGGCGGCACAGATAGCGAGGATGGTAAAGACGACTCGGATGGGGATGACAACCCTCCGGATGATGTAATCTTCTCCTCTTTATAAGACAAGCCTTTTCCTACTTCCCTCGTGTTTTCCTTTTATTTATATGCTTCTGTTTCCGCAGCCCAAAGGTCAGGGTCCGGTGCTCCGAACCGGAGGTGCAGGCGAGTGTCCTTCACCTGCTAGTTCTCATTCGACGAGTCCTCTGTGTCCTAGATGTGTGGAACTGGAGACCGAATTGTCCGGATGAACGATTGATGGGGACCGGACTCGCGAGCTTTTTGCCCGTTCCGGAATGGAGGTTCTTATGGAGGAGTTTCCTGACATTCTGTCATTGGCTACTTGTCTCCGAGAAATATCCGAAGAGTTTGGTACTTTGTTTCAGTGCCAAGAGTTTGCTCGCGAACGGATCAGTGCGACTCTTGACGCGGATGAGACGATCTCCATGTTGCAGGCTGAGCATGAAGATTTCAAACCTAAGTTAAAAACCGAGCTGGATCTGGTGTGGTTCGTGCTGCCCTTCTATAGCGAGAAGTTGAAGTGGTTGGCTAGCCGAACGGACTTCCAGAGAGACTATCTGAGGTTGGAGGAAGAAAACAGCGAGTTGGCCGGCCGGGTAATGGTTCTAAGGGATAATCTGATGACTTTGCAGCTGTCATACCATTTAACCGGATTACGGCTCGGTCTTGTAGCTCCGACCATATACCGCGACTTTTCTCGTGAAGTGAGTGCCTTGATCGTCCAGATGTTCAAGTTGGGATGGAACGACCGGGAGTCCCGATACCGTCCAGCGTTCGAAGAAGCTGTCGAATGGTGGAAACGGATGCATGCCGGCAGTCCTCTCCCTCCCTCACTTGTGCTCATTCCGAGTCAAGTGGCACTGGACTTCACTTTTGAGAGATATTCTGGTATTCAAGTATCTGTTGATCTGGAGGAGTCTGCTCGTCGCGTGGAGCGGCTTCGGCGAGATGCTTCTATCATCCGTCCCTTTATCATCAGGGAGTTAGCCGAATTGGCGAGACGGCGGCATGCTCGTATCCGGGGCCGGGGTGTTGGCAGGGGAAGGAGGGGAATCCAGAGAGATGTTCAAGATGCCCGTCGCGGGAATGGTCGAAACCTCAACTGTCTACTTAATAGGATGGCGAGAGGAAGAGGTACTCAACAAGCGCGCCGTCCCCAGATCCCCGTCCGGATTCGCTCCCCTTCGCGGTATCCGGATCAAAACCCGTTCCGCCAGTCGAGGGACGGGCCCCCGGTCAGAGGCAAAGGAAAGGCTAAAGTTACGAGGGAAACAGTGCAATCCTCCGATTCTGACTCTGATGGTATATTCAGATCTGATCCGGATGCAGCAGGTCCATCAGAACTTCCGCCTATTCCTCCCTTTCCGTATCGGGGCCCGGTGGGTCAGACCGGTGGTGCCGTAGTCCAAGATCTTGATCATGACACTCCGGAGCGGACTCCTATCACCGAAAACCATGATGGAGTCTAAGGTTCGAAACCTCCTTCTCCGGAGAATGGTGCCATGATACCCTCTCCGTAGCCTCCTACTCCGGAGCCCACGTCCCCTCCTATCAATTGGGACATAGATTGGCCCAAGTAGATAGGTTTTATTATTCTTTTGTATCTCAGTCCATTCGGACATATTAGATTGTATAATTGTATCTGTTTGTGTTTGTATACCAGTCCGTTCGGACTTGATTTATTCCAATGTATCATTTATCCAAATGTGTTTTTCTTCCTTTTAAGATTTAGCTTATTCAAGCGCTTCATCTTGTTGTTTGATCAAACTATTTGGTTTTTTCTTTTGCTCACCCCCGTCAGTTTATTCAAACAATCCGGAGGGTTTTACTCGTGTTTTTTTTGTCTTTGCTCATCCCCGTCAGTTTGTTCAAACGATACGGAGGATTTTACTCATGCGAAATTGAAAAATAAACAAGTATAAAATTTTCAAATTCTTTCTTCATTAAACCAGGTGGACTCCGGCCGGACATACCCTTTGCCTCTGGGGGCCGGAGTCACGTACATAGTAAATAAAACGGAACGGGGCCCTAGGCTCAACCTTAGCCAGAAGACCCGAAACTACATACTCTTATTGAAAAGCAAGCTAAAAGGAACTCTATCGGAGCATACCTACTCAGGATGCTCCGTAAAACCTCCGCAAGTTGGTGATGTTCCACCTTTTGGGGATAGCCCGTCTGGACTGGTCTGCTAGTTCATAACTCCCGTCCGGAAACGAATCTGTGACTTGGTATGGCCCTTCCTAGTTTGGTGCAAGCTTTCCAGTAGCCTCCTACAAACTTTTATCATTCCTCCGCATCACCCAATCTCCGGGGACGAATGACTCCTTCCTGACGCGTTTGTCGTGATAGCGCTTCATCTGTTCCTTCACTTTGGCCTCGTGTAGAGCTGCTTGCTCTCGCTTTTCCTCCAAAAGATCCAAGTCCAACAGTCTGCTCGATCCGAGTGGAGAGCTCTGTTCGGCTTGATCCTCATCCCAAGTAAGGGTTCGGAGACTGGGAACTCCCACTTCAGCTGGTATGACTGCCTCCGCTCCGTACACCAAGCTGTATGGTGACTCGCCCGTGGCGGATCCTTCGGTCGTCCTGTACGCCCAAAGGACACTTGGCAGCTCGTTGACCCAGTTTCCTCGTGCCCCCTGCAGACGGGTCTTCAATCCGTTCACCATTGTCCGATTCGTAACTTACACTTGACCGTTGGCCTGCGGATGGTAGACGGAGGCGAGCCGCTGCGTAATTCCATACTCCTTGCACCAGGAACGGAAAGGTCGTTATCAAACTGAGCTCCGTTGTCCTTGACAATATACTTGGGAATTCTGTAACGGCAGATGATGTTCTTCCAACAAAACTTGACGCAAGTGTTGCCACAGACGTTTGTGAGGGGTTCCGCCTCCACCCATTTACTGAAGTAATCGATCGCCACTATCAAGTACTTGAATCCTCCCGGAGCAGAGGGAAAAGGCCCCACCAGAACAATGCCCCATCGGTCAAAAGGCCATGAACCAGTGATCCCGACCCTTTCCTCTTGACGAACATGGATGAGCGGAGCAAACTTCTGCCACTGCACACAGGAGCAGACATATTTTTGCGCATCTTCAAACATGGTCGGCCAGTAGTATCCCGTGCACATTATCTTTCTCGCGATGGTCCTAGTCCCTTGGTGACTGCCGTTCGGTCCCTCGTGCATCTCTTTCACAATCCGTTCCGCCTCGTCCGAGTCCACGCATCTTAACCATGGTTAGAGGTATCCCCGTCTGAGGAAGGTTCCGTCCACAATGGTATATCGTGGCGCTTTCTGTCGGATTCTCCGTGCCAATGCCTTGTCCTCCAGAAACTTTTTGTGTTGCAAGTACTCAAACAAGGGCATCATCCATGACTCCTTTGACACTTCCACTGCTTCCACCTGAGGGATGTCGTAGCTCCGGGCGGACCGGGTTTCCATCATCAGGTTGCTCTCCGGATCCGGCTTGATTTTGGAGGAAGCGAGTTTGCTCAGGGCATCTGCCTTGCCGTTATCTTCTCGGGGAATTTGCGTCACGGTAATGCTATGGAACTTGGCCAACAATGGCTTGACCGCCTCAAGGTACTTCTGCAAGCTCCGCTCCTTCGCCTCGTATTCTCCGTTCACTTGCTATACGACTATCTGAGAATCGCGATATACTTCAACGTCTGTGAATCCCACCTCCAATGCTAGTCGGAGTCCGGCTAGGAGCGCTTCATACTCCGCCTTGTTGTTTGTCGCCCGAAAACTGAACTGAATGGCGTATGTGTTCTGTTCCTTGTGGACAGGTGAGCAGCACCCCTGCCCTACCTCCACTTGCATGAGACGATCCGTCTACATGCAGCTTCCATCTATTGGAGGGTGGTTCTGATCCGGACGGATCTCCCAGGGCTCAGTCATTTCTACCAGGAAATCCGCCAGGGCTTGTCCTTTGATGGCCTTCCGGGGCAGATACTTAATCTCGTGCTCTCCAAGCTCCACCGCCCACTTCATCATCCTACCCGAAGGGCCAAACTATTTGAGTGGACGAAAGCGTGCGATCAAGCGTTCACGAACCTGATGGCCCACCTAGCGAGCCTCCCTACCAAATCAACCACCCTCAACCTCAAAGCAGTATCAACCTCTCCAAAGCAGTGTACCTCGTTTCCGGACCTTGGAGGGTTCTGCTTACAAAGTAGACCCGATGTTGAACCTTACCATCCTCCCGGACCAGGGCAGAGCTTATATCATGTTCCGTTGCAGCTATGTATAAGAAGAGCTCCTCTCCGGGCATTGGTTTGGATAGGGTAGGGAGGCTCGCTAGGTGGGCCTTCAGGTCCGTGAACGCCTGATCGCACGCTTCCATCCACTCAAATGGTTTGGCCCTTCAGAGTATGTTGAAAAAGGGGAGCTGCTTCTCCGCCCCCCGAGCGAGGAATCGGCTCAAAGTGGCCAGCGATCCGGTTAGCTTCTGCACGTCCTTAACCCCCCTCGGAGGTGGCATCTCCATGAGTGCTGATATCTTTTCCGGATTGACATCAATTCTGCGAGCTGACACCATGAAGCCGAGGAACTTTCCCGCTCCGACTACAATGGTACTCTTCCCGGGACTGAGCTTGAGGTTCACCGTCCGGAGCACGTCGAACATCTCCCGGAGGTCTGACAGGAAAAACTCGTAAGTCCGGCTCTTAACCACCATGTCGTCTACGTAAACCTCCAGGTTCCGCCCCATCTAGTTCCGAAAAAGCTTGTCTGCCATCCTTTGGTACGTTGCACCTACGTTTTTCAGTCCGAAAGGCATTTTCTTGTAACAAAAAGTACCAAAGTTAGTGATAAAAGATGTTTTGGGACGGTCTTCCTTGGCCATTTTGATCTGGTGATACCCTCGGTGCGCATCAAAGAATGCCAACACTTGGTAACCGGTAATGGCCTCGACCAGCTGATCGATGGAGGGGAGCGGATAGCTATCCTTCGGGCAGCACTTGTTCAGATGGAATGGCGAACAGATAGCCTTCTTCGCCATCATGCTCATAATCAAATGGAATGGCAAACAGATAGCCTGTGCCTGTAATAGCCATGGTCTTCCAATGATCATGTTGTAAGGAGAAACCGCGTCAATGACGGTGAAATTACATTCCACTGTTGCCCACTTCGTCGGATCCTGAAAATCCGTCAAAGTGACTTTCAAAGGGATGACTCCGAGCGGATGGACGGTCCGCCCGGTGAACCTTGATTGGGGGGTGTGACATGGTCTTAAATTTTGTCGTCCGATTCCGAGCTGATCAAAGCATTCTGCGAACATGATCTCCATGCTACTTCCATCATTTATAAACACTCGTTTGATCAGTACTCGTTCCACATTGGCAATCACCACCATTGGATCGGAGTAAGGAACCTAGGGAGGCACCGGATCCTCATTCGAAAAGGTGATAGTCTCACTTGGCTTGAACCTCTTCTCTTGTATCTCACCCGGGGGCACATATCTGCTTTTGGCCTTGATCGCTGTCATGGAGTTGAGCCCAACTCCAACTATGCCGTTAATCACATTGATCATTCGGGGCTGAGCCGGGGCTTGTGCTGGCGCAGCTTGTCTCGGAGCCGATTGGCCGGGTTAGCCTGGTTCCCCCCTCGGGGGCAATTATTCCTCCAATTCCTCTTCCGCCCCTGCCCGGCCGCGGCGACCGGGGCTTGTGCTGGTCGTCCTTCACCTGCTATACAGTCCCTCAACTGGCCTGCTCAAATCAACCTTTCATTGTCCGAATTGAGCGCCCTACATCCCTCCGTGGTATGACCGTGCGACTTATGGAACTCGCACCACTTGTCCGCATTTGCTGGTGCTGGTACGCCAACAATAGGTTGCGGATCCGTAAACAGACCCCGGTGGACAGCGAGGATTTCCATACGGGTTTTGGAGAGAGGGGTATAGGTTGGCCGATCAACTGCCGCCGGTGCTGGGGCTGCTACTGCCGGAGCGGGTAAGCGTCTGGCCTGATCGGTCCGGGCCGGAAACCGGGCAGTAGTGGCCTGAGTCCCTGTCACTGTGAGAGACCTTTGCTCGAAGAAGCCCACAGTGGTCATCCGGACCTGGTTGGCATCGTGCACCGTACAATTCATCTCCACCACCAATTGGAGGTGATAGTACGATGTTGGCATGTTCTTCATGAGCTCGATGTAGAAAGTGTTGTCTCTCAGCCCATTGACAAAGTTGTGGATGATAGCCTTCTCCTGCAAGTGTCAGTCCACCACCTTCATCGACGCGGCTATGTACCGGGTGTAGAACTCCCAAGTGGTCTCTGTCTCTAGCTGTCTCATTGCTAAAACCGTGGCAAGGTTCACAAACGTGTGCTTCATGGCGGAATAGCGCCGGACCAAAGCAATGGGTAAATCCCAAAAATGGCGAAGCGTACCGTTTGGTAGACCCTTGAACCATGCCAGGCAGTTACCTCTTAGATACGAAGGCAACATGTTACACTACAACTCCTCCGGAATGTCCCTAGTGTACATGATGCTTGTATAGGTGTGGATAAACTCTTCCGTGTCTCCTTCTTCGTTGTAGGTTGGGAGTCCGTCCGGAGCCTTGGTCCCGGATGGCCATTTGAAACTCAGTACCTCCGGAACCCAAGGTGACTGAGGTCCGATCCCATTTCGTCCGATGAGACGGTTTAGACGATCCTCGATGGAATCCGGACAAAAAGGCGTCTGGAATCCAAACCCTTCAAGAAATCCTCCTCCGGCAGGTGGCATTCCGACCATCATCTGCTGCTGACCTTCGGGCGCACCCATCCCATAGACTTGTTGAGTTTGCGCTACCCAGTAGGGTGGTCCATTTGGATTCAAGCCAGCGGTCTGCTGTTGGTTCCCGCCCTGAAACAGGTTCGGGTTCGGCATTCTTTGTTGCTTCGGAGGAAGCTTATCCGCCGCAACTTGCTGAGCCGCTTTCCACGCTTGGATCTGCTTGTACTCTGTCACGTTCGTTCTTAGGATATTGCCCCCAAATCTAGAATCGTGGCGCCTACACTCCTCCGTTCCGGCCTTCCGCCCTAACCGATTCCTACCCGACCGACTCTGAGCATCATCTTCCTCCGTGCTATAATCTTCCGGGTCGTACTCCTCCGGATCGTGATCCTCCGGGTCGTAATCTCCCCCATCATCCGAGTCAGACCCTTCTGGATTACCTAAATCCGCCGTTCCCTAATGTTCATTAATGCGTAAATTATAGAATTCATGACTTCTAACCGTTGACTGTCCTAACTGTGTTAGTCAACCACCGTGCGGCCCTCGTGCGACCTTGATTTACAGATTCACCCAAGGTATTTTCACTGTTCCTTTTACTATTGATTTTGTCAAAATTTTTCGAAGGATAAAATAGTTTAAACTCTCAATGATGCAGATTTCATATTAACAGAGGAATCCTCAAAGTTCAGACACTCCTACTCCGAGGTATAATCACGATATTTGATTTGAATGCGTGTTTAGAATTCTGGTTAATTGTTCTGTTGATTTAATTGAATTTAATTTAATTTCATGAGAAATTAAATCGGTAGCCTGAATGAGAAATTGAAACTGTCATAAGAATATCTCAGAACTTGAAACCATCAATCAGGAACAAGGTGTGAAGCTGCAAGAGTTGGGACGACTAAAAAAAGAGAATTCCCGACTGTTAAAGGAATCCAAGCAATGTATGCAAAAGGTTTCCGAGAAAGAACAGAAAATTGCAGGAACCTTGCATTCCAACTGATTTAGGCTTCTCACATGTGGACAAGGGTTCACTATATCTGCCTCAGCAAACTCTGGAGGTTGTAGATTTTTACTTATCTAAGGCTGCAGAGTAAGTACAATCCGATATTTGTCAATATATATATATATATATATATATATATATATATATATATATATATTTCTGTTTATATTTTGTATCAATTTTACTGTTTACATTACTGTTTATATCTGTGTATTTGAATTGTAGGCAACAGCTTAGATAGCTACTATCTGAACAACTTCGTGGTGCAATCGAAGATAGGCACAAACACGACATCAATCTTATGTGAACAACTGATAAAACAATTATATATATGTAATCAATTTAATTTTCATCAAATTAATTATGTTATCATTTCTAAACTGTATGTGCAAATAATGTGCACGCACGGGCTGTGTGTGAATTATTTGCACTAATTTTCATATACTTAGCATATATCCTAAACATTATAGTGATATTCAGTTTATTTACTCAAATCTTTACCCAAGCAATTTGTTAAAAGAACCCTAGAGTTCAATGAGAAATGTTCATAAGATCTAGACAGTGGCTGATTCATTTTTTTTTTTAATAGAATACCATCCCGAGGGGTGGGGGGAATTTTATTTGGCTCCCCTAACCATAAAAAAGACCAAAATATTAATTTTGGTAGTAGTTTATATGCCTCTCTCACCACATGAGGTGAGAGACAAAAGAATAAAGACATAATCGGCACACATATGTGGTCTTGGAGCTTAGCAAGCTAACGAAAGAATAAATAAACCTATACATTTTAACTAAAATATAGAGGTGAGAGTAGCTAAGTCCAGAAAGAAGATCCAAAGCCTATTAGCGAATTGATCAAATCAAAACACAAGTCGTCACTGGAAATTCGAACTGTGAGAAACATTATTCACCAAGTGCCAAAAGTAATGAAGATAGCAGCAAGAAGGTTGAGGAAGCTGTGTGAGTCAAGTGAAGATCAGCAACCAGAGAGGTGGGACAACAGCAATCCATTCCAGTCCAGATGAACTGAATTTTTGAGTAGCTAATTCCAGCCTGATGAGCATCTGCAAAAATATAAGCCACTCATGAGCGTAGCAGCTGATCTAAGGTGGATGAAATCTCAAAAAGGGGAGGTCCTGTCTGTCTAAATATAAAAGTCCTCTAGTTACAGCAGGGAGCAGATTTATAGATACAAATTGTTCAGTTATTTTGTGTTCACAAGCAAACTTAGCAATTGAATCAGCAACCTGATTAGCCTACCTAGGCACATAGACCAGTGCAAACTTATGTATTTTCTGGTGAATATCATCAACAAGATTAAGCACATTCCACTGAGCAGATCTAGGGTTCAGAATCATTTTAATAGCTAGTGTGCAGTCAGTCTCAATAATACACTCCTGATTATAGGAAGAACAGACTGAAATCGCTAGGCCAATGGCCAGTATTTCAGCATGAAGAGGAGATATAGCATGAGTGTATATACACTTAGCAAAGAAAAAATTACCCTGCATGTTTCTAATTATAATAGCCAGACCAGATTCATTATCCACTTTTCTCCATGATGCATCAACATTGCATTTCAGACCAATAGTAGGTTTACCCCATAAAACAGTAGAAATATTAGGCTTGGGGGTTTTAGATATTTAGGAAAATATCCATTTGATGCAAGTTCAATATCAAAAGGGGAAGAGATAAAAAAGGGCTTTGCAGCAAAGGAATGGTAGACCAGAGATTTGGTTTCCTGTACAATGAGCTGAGGATCTGGTGCAATTCCATCAAATATGTATCTATTTCTAGATTTCCATAAGCTCCAACAAGCAAACAGGACAATATTATGAATAAGAATAGAATGAATTTTTGAAAGTCCTTGCTTGGATAGATAATAGCTAATCCTGTTCCAGATAGATCCAATATTGGGAGTTATTATATTAATGAAACTATTTATACCACTCCAGACCTGAGTTGCCATGGAACAATTATTAAAAAAATGGTCCAGAGAGTCTTCATGCTCACAAAAACAGCATTTAGAGACAATGTTAAAACCAAGGAACCTAAGTACATTGTCAAAGGGAAGGAGGGAGTTCATTACCTTCCACATAAATATGGATTTTTTTATTTTGAACTCTTGGATTTCATATGCTCTTTAAAGATATGGCATTGCCTCTTGTAGGTCTGAGCAGATTGTATGCTGACTTAAAAGTGAAGTTTCCCTGGGGGTCTGGTTTCCATATGAGTTTGTCCATTCTGTGCATTTTTAGATTTGATTCTTGCAAAATAGTCAAAAGAGAGTCATCAATATACTCCTCCAATTGGCCTATAAATTCCTGTTTGTTATCAATAAAGAACTTCACTGTGCAGTCCTCAGGAATGAGAGTATTAAGGGGATTAATATCATCTATTAAAGCACCCCTGCCAGTCCAATTGGACTTCCAAAAATTACATGATCCATTACCGTGTATAACCCTAGTATTTCTCTCAGCAAATTCATTTATTTTGCATATGCGCTTCCAACACTGAGAGGTTTTTGCAGAGGGGGGAAGAGAAGCAAGGAAGGTGGTCCAGGGGGCAATACCTAATTGGTATTTCCACCATAGTTTCACCGAAAAGGTTCTAACTATGGTATGGATATTTCTGAGATTTAAACCATTTTCTGAGGTAGGAAAACATAGGTCATTCCATTTTTTCCAAGACTTTTTTGGTTTATTTTCTACAGAACCCCAAAAGAATATAGCTAATCTTCTCTTAATAATTTTTAGGATGTGCACTGTTGGTTCAAGAACTGCCCAGATATGCTGGGGAATAGAATACAAACATGAATTTATAAGGATTAACTTACCTCCTTGAGATAGCCATCTGTTCTTCCAGTTATTTAATCTTTTGTCAATCATTTCAATAACTGACTGGAAGTAAACATTTTTTACCCTACCACAAAACATAGGGACCCCTAAATATTTGAAAGGAAACGATCCTTTTTTCATACCCAAAATAGCTTTAATTTCCATAATTTTGCCTACTGTTGCATGCTTACTTACATAAAAATCACTCTTGTCAAAATTTATTTTTTGGCCTAATACTGTTTCAAAAACAGAAAGAAAAGCTTTCATTTTTGTCAAATCATTTTTACTGGCTTGCATGAAAATGATAGTGTCATCAGGATATGTAAGGTGAGAAATTTTTGCTGCTCTGACTGGTAAATTAAAATATTGCAAACTACCATTCTTCCAACAATTCTAATTTACGCTCCATCGGTACTTTGGTCCAATCGAACCATTTAATATCATGTCTTGTTCTTGCGATTTTACCAACCCAACTAGACCAATATTTACGCTCTACCCCTATGGCTATTCCTAACCTATTGAATTCCATTAGAGTGGAAATACCCGCGTCCCAACGCCTTTGTATTTCTCGACATAAATTTCTAGGAATTTTTGTATCTACAATCAATTGCTCTTTTGTGGATGACTTGACCTTCTTCTTCGTAGGAATTTTCTTTTTGTTTTGTTTACATGTAGGAGCCATGATTAACTACTTAATCACTAATACCAAGTACAAGCACTTGTCCACTAATTCACCTACAAATAAGAACTACAAAATTTCAATTTCACCGGCAATAAAATAGTTAGGGTGCATTTAACAAAATAAGGAGATATTAGTATAAAGATTTAGCTAACAAAGCAAAAGACAATAAAATAAATGAACCCTAAAATAGATAATTAATGCATCAACTAGATTAGGGTTTGGATTTGATAATATTTGGTTACCCCATAACCCATATGTTTGTTTGCATCGCACGTGACAAAGCAATACAAATGGGTTAATAAAGGTAACCAATTGTACCTCTAATTTGTAATGAAACACCCCCAAAATAGTCGAACTTTTAGAATAAATGTAGAATCTCAACTTTTTGTGAGGTTCTTTAGTTGGATTATTTGATTTGGGTAGTGTGATATCGTATAATTGACAAGATATTGAGAGGGAAGAGTGGTCGGAGGAGAAATAATGAGGAAGAGACAAATGGGTTGGAAAGATAATGAATGAGTGAACCCACGTGATGGGTTTTAGTCTGGTCTGATGCCGAAACGAGTGGTTTACGAAATCAGAAATGTCACTCTTTTTTAAATACAGAGTGATTTCCGAAATCGTAAACCAACATTTCCGAAATATTTACGATGGAGCAATTGGACCGGGTTGACTTTTCTAATCAGGCAGGTTGAACCATCTGAATCGGGTAATTTACGAGCTCGTATTCATGTCGTAATCATGTTTTCCGGATGGGACATACTATTTACGATATCGTAAACCAACCTAAACAGAAATCTTACGAGCCGGAAGCCTAGCCGTGTTTGGCACTGGCTTTTAATTCTCACAATTTAATTTGTGACTGCTTACCAATTTCGAAATCGTAAATGGGCTGGAATTAGTTTTTCGGACGGTGCACTATATATACGATATCGTAAATCACCCGAACTAATCATGTTTACGAGCCGGAAGGGTATCTGGGTAAATCACTGGAATATAATTATCAGCAATTAATTTTATTTAGATTATCTGTTACTGCGGAGATTTGCTGCAGTTTCATGTAAGTTTATATTGTCTTCACCATCAAAGGCTATCTTAAAGGTATCCACATCGTTCAAGCATTCTTCTTGACTCTCCCCACCAATAAATGCTCTCTTCCCGTTCAGTACAATCTCCTTGTCAACAGAAGCAGGGTCCTTCACGTAGAACACTTGGTCGGCCTGAGTCGATAGAATGAAGGGATCCGACTTATAACCAACTTTCCTCCGGTCAACAATGGTTAGGCCTAATGGAACAGGAACAAATCCCGTGCCTGGATCAATCCAGTCACACTTGAATACAACCACCTTCAGTCTCACATAGTTCAGCTCCCATATGTCTGTGATTGTTCCACAAAACCGGTTGTCTTCATACACGCCCTGCCTTAACTCATCAGCAATCAAAGAAACACCATTGTTCTGCGATATGCGCTGCCCATCAACTGTCTTCATACTAAATGTGTAGCCATTCACATCGTAGCCCCTGTATGACAAAACCGCACCCATCGGTAATCTAGACAACCACTTAACTTCCTCAGAATGATCTCCGACTTCCACCGTCTTCCTAAGCCACTCAGCAAATGTCCTCGTGTGCTCTTCATGGACATATTCAGGTTCTAGAAGCGGCATGAATCTCCTTATTTCATCCATGTGAAGACCAACATAGGGAACCACGGCCTTATGGTTACGAAGCACATATAGATGTGCAACCTTCAACTCAGCAGTAGTGGGCGTGACATATTTTCCACTACCAAATGCATGGCCTTCAATCCTGTCTGCATGCCTGTTCTTCGGGACACCAACAGTCTCAACATCATCGAGGTACGCGGTGCAGAATTCTATTGACTCTTCAGTTACATAACGCTGAACTATACTGGCATCGGTCCTGTATCTGTTCTTCACAAAATGCTTGAAAATCTTCATGTAGCGCTCGAAAGGGTACATCCATCTCAAAAACACAGGACCACAACACTTGATCTCACGCACAAGATGAACTATAAGATGCACCATTATATCGAAAAATGAGGGCGGGAAGAACATCTCCATCCGACACAAAACTTCGACTACCATTTCTTGTAGTTTATCTAGTCTCGTTCGGCTAATATTATTTCTACAGATGGACTTGAAGAACATGCACAAGCGGCTTATGCAGCGTCTAACATGTGGAGGTAGGGACGTGCGCAGAGCAATGGCATTCAATTCTTGCATCAAAACGTGGCAGTCGTGCGATTTGAGTCCCGCGAGTTTCGCCTCATCAACATTCACACACCGACTAATGTTGGACGAGTAGGTACTAGGTACTTTAATGTCCTTCAGACTTTGACAAAATTTCTTCTTCTCAGAATCAGACATGGTGTAAGAGGCCGACGGCAAATATGTCTTTCCATTTTCCTTCACGGGGACCAAGCCCGGTCTAACACCCATTTTCTCCAAATCCATCCTGGCTTTTAAGCCATCCTTACTCTTCCCCGGGATGTCTAGTAATGTTCCAATCAGACTCTCGCAAACATTCTTTTCTATATGCATAACATCCAAACAATGTCTAACCTCTAAGTCTTTCCAGTAAGGCAACTCGAAAAAGATTGAAGATTTTTTCCATACACCATTCACTACTGGCTTCTTCCTATTCTTTTCAAAATCATTGGGAATGTCCTTCACAGATTCATACACGCTCTCACCACTCACAGGTGTCGGTGCATCCCTCTCATCAACCGCTCCATCAAACCACTTCTTGCACTTACGGAAGGCATGCTCATGATTTAGAAATCTCCTGTATCCAAAATAACCTGTTTTCCTCCCATGCTTAAGTTGTACGTGACTAGTGTCCATCTCACAAACTGGGCAAGCAAAATTCCCTTTAATAGAGTAACCTGCCAAATTACCTAATACAGGGTAATCATTAATGGTACAAAATAGCATAGCTCTCATGTCAAACCACTCTTCCCGGTATCCATCATAAGTCCAGTTCTCAAAATACCACAACTTCCTAAGATCTTCAATTAGGGGTGCAAGATAAACGTCAATGTCGTTACCTGGTTGTTTTGGACCTGAGATCATAAGTGATAGCAGAACGTACTTGCGCTTCATAGTTAACCAAGGTGGTAAATTGTAAATCACAACCATCACGGGCCACGAACTATGGGTGCTGCTCAGATCTGCAAAGGGATTCATACCATCTGTCGACAAACCTAACCGCAAGTTACGCGGCTCATTACCAAATTCAGGGTACAACTCATCAATATGCTTCCACTGATCACCATCAGAGGTATGGCGAATGACATCATCA